>LR994577.1:6732724-8122528 GCA_905187575.2 Celastrina argiolus
TTAATTTTCCATAATAATTTGTCATGTTTCAGGCACCAGAATAAGAGTGAGGAATATAAAGAACATACATAATAATGTACTACTAACCCCCCCTAATAAATAAATCGCCTTTTTCTGTCAAGTGACTTTTCCAATGCATCAGACAAAGACAACATTGAATATCCAAACAGTCGTGAAATGTTTTTGTTAGGTAGGTCTAAAAAAATTGTATTCAGTATTAAGCAGGACACTTACCTCCTTCCTATTAATAACAATTATATTCCTTACAATATAATTCCTAACAAAAAAATTCTATTATTATTGAGTAATAATACTTTAAGGTATGGGTCCCGTAAAAAGAGTTTACTGATAAAGTACTAGCGCTGAAAAAAGTACCTACTTTAAAAAAAATATTGTATGGGAAAAGGACAATGCCGATTTTTCTATGAGAGTTGGGCTATTGTTGCGTCTTAACCAAATAAACTGTAAAACATTGAAAATGTACTCAGGATTCATATTTAAAAAAAATCACTTAGATATTCGATGGGAGTTTTGAGAAATCTGAATTTAAAATGTTCCGAATTTTGAGGTTATGTTATGCATTCAAAAGTGTAAAATATAGTATCAAAAGTAATTTGCAATATCTAACGACATACACTTATAGTAAATTAATCAACGGAGGATTGCACGACTCAACGTTAAAGTAAGACTTTTAATACACTTTGTTGGAACACTTTGAATAATAATTAAAGAAAACACTTCTTTCACACACACCATCAAAAAGTCAAATTCATTATTCACGTCACACAAATGTCAATAGTACCATATGGTTAGGGCTGCCAGTAAAAAAAAATATGTAGCCTAAAATAGTTTTAGAAAAAGAAAAAATAACTTTATTATATTTCTTATTACTTTCAAATAAAAAGAAAAACTTCATTAGCATTATTTTATAAAGTAATCTTCGACTAATGTTCATTATGTTAAATAGAGTTGGTGTGGGTTTCTTTCATTTATTTCATATCACTATTCTCTTACTATTTCACTTAAAAACTGGTATTGGCAATAAACTGGCATCATTTGGCGGTTGACATACAAAATGGCGGTTCCGCTAATTTCTAATTCAATATGGTTACTTTTTTTTATAACTTTTAAACCCCCATTCGCTTACGACTAAAATTAATATACATAACATAATATTTCAAAAGACGAATATTTATATATAAATGGTTAAGACGCAAGAGTGACGCAAAATAGCCCAGTTTTCGGCATTCTCCTTTAAGATGTTAGGGCATTTCTTATACAAACATGAAAGTCAAAAGTAAGGCACATACGCACCCTAAAGTATTATCACTCATTAATATTACAGCCTGTATATTATAAACTAGCTGTTCTCGCGACTTCGTTCGCGTGGTTTTTGAGTGACTTAAGCCGTTTATGCAGCGCACGCAATGAAAGTCCCCAAAACTAATTTTCCCCGTTTTTGAAACATTTCTCACTGACGCTTTGCTCCTATTGGTCGCAGCGTAATGTTATATGGCCTAAAGCCTTCCTCTATAAATTTACTATCCAACAAAAAAAATATTTTTTCAAATCGGACCAGTAGTTCCTGAGATTAGCGCGTTTAAACAAACAACAAACTCTTCCGCTTTATAATATTAGTATAGATATAACCTTATTTAACCTATAGGTATTATTATGAATAAGATAAATGAACGCAAGAGTTACCCGCTTAACCGCACCTTCACCGGCAGCTACCTAATCCACGAGTCAACTTACTCCACGGAGGCGCCACTAAAGCCATCTCCGAGTATAAAACACATAAAGATTAATCAAATTAATTATGTTTCTAAATGTTGAAATATATTTGTATAAAATACGCGCGTCATGTCACACTGTTTATATCTATGACAAAATTTGGATTCGATCCAGCACCGGGAGCAGGCTACAAATTAACTTGCATACGAATCAAAACTTAAACGCCGTAACAATCATTCGTTTGTATGAGTTATTATCGAGTATATTTAATATTATATTGGTGTTATCACATATAAGATAAGGGTTTTATCATTACAAAACAAATTGTTTCACCTTTCGTGTCGCTCTAAATGACTAATTTTAAGATTAAAAAATGTATTAAAACTTTAGTGTAGCTCTACCTTTTGCACTCTACGTTTATTATATTTTTCTTCTAGCAGTTTATTGCTGCTATATCTTTTAACAGTTATTGTGTTTAAGATCTGAGACACTTTTACGTGTCTACTTTATTATTTCGTAAAATTTTAATATTCATAATATAAAATCTTTTCCATTCGCTCCATCTCATCATTGAGAATTTACGTCGAAAATGAGAGTAAACACTAAATAGGCTTCCACAAAGGGATCCGCCTATTTGTGAAGGGTCATTGCGCAAAACGCAAAATACGGCCGGTTTATCAACAGAACACATGTTTATTTATCTCGCAAATATAATTTCACATTACATTTAATGTACGCAAAACGTTGAAAATGTTTCCCGGGTTTATGACTCACTGTAGTTTCTTGCAAAAGATTCAAACATGTCTACATGCGATAAACTTTAAAAGCATACTAAATTTTTAGGTTCCGTAGTATTAAAGGAATGTAATAGTTACGCTATGTTAATCCGTCCATCTGCCTACTTATTACTTTTTTTTCGTTGAAATAGGGTATTTTAAGAATATATATTATATATAAATGAAATATTTTTGAAATTCATTGGCTACATTTTTTTTTAAGTTTTCGGATCTATGACGTCGTCATCGGCGGGCAGCATTGAATACCATTGAATACATAAAAATTATTAAAAAAAAGAGCATTGTCAAAATTCAACATGGTGTTAAATGTCATAAGAAATACTAATCTCAAATCCCTGTACGGAATGAAGTAAAGATAGTAATGCTTTCCAGTGATGTAGTCATTGAAGTTCAAACTGAGGTTAAACATTTTTGTTTAAAAATATTAGTAACTAATGGGTATTTTTTAAGTTTATATACAGAAAAATGATCACTGAATTTTATTCCTCGAAATGTTTTTGTAATTGGCACAATTAAAAATAATTGGACAATCCCCATTATAGGGACCACCTAATCCAAAGATTCATGATTTCGATTTTTAGTCAAAATGGACCTTACGAAGTCCCGTAAAGTCCATTTTTGAATGATTTTTTTTTTGTATTAGGTCCCTATAATTCT
Organism: Celastrina argiolus; assembly: GCA_905187575.2. NCBI lineage: Eukaryota > Metazoa > Arthropoda > Insecta > Lepidoptera > Lycaenidae > Celastrina > Celastrina argiolus. The sequence goes on from LR994577.1 coordinate 6,735,913, forward strand.
GAAGGAGCGACATATTGTATCTTATATATTTATAAAGGGATAGAATAACATTAATTTTACTTATAAGAAGTTCTGGAAGAGTAGGTAGTGTACATATTATAATATACCTACATGTGAATTGTGAGTGATAAAATAAAAATATATATGTCATGGACCAGGTGATTAATGCGGGCAATATGAACAATTTCTATCTCTATCGAGCTAATAAATAAATTGTTATAAATAATGATTATGTCTTTGTATATTATAATATATTAATAAATATTAAACTGAACTCTCATATTAGAGATATTTCATAATTACCGGGCACTATGTATAATGCTCAATCCATTTGCATTAAATTGGCCATTAAAATATATACACAAAATAAGTTTTTTTGATTCCACCCCAAAATATGTACCCATTTAAAAATTCCCATTTTAGATGCCCTAGTATCTAAAATGGGAATTTTTAAATGAAGGCATGGTTTCATACCTGACCCTGACTTTTTGATTTAAACTGAATTGGGCTCTTGGCATTTCTAAGCTATTCGTTATAGAAACTTGGGTGCTGATAGACTACTCCAAAATACTTATCTAAGGCAAATTGTTTTGCTCACTCGATTCAGACAATAACTTTTGAAGTAATTAAAATAAACCCAATTGCGCGTTGAATGGAACCCTCTTTACATATGTGCTGACATGCTCATGGTTAGATTATTTTACCTGCTACTCGTACTTACTAGTTATTAAGATATTCTTTTCAAACGATAGCAAAGGTCATTTATTGAGTCATCACATTTTAACGATTCGCTGTCGATCATCATTAGGTCATAGTTCGTGAATCGTGAACAGCAAGTAGAACCCGCAAAAACATTTCATAGAGCACTATTCGTGGCGGTGCATATATTTATAGAATTTCGTCATCTCGATGTCGCGTCGATTATTCGCATTAAGTGAGACCCGAGAGGTGACGTAATGCGATATTGATAAAGCAATAAAGGAACTGCAATTTACCGGAGCCGGTAGGTCAGTGCTCAGTAGTCGACAGTCGGTACAGTTCTCGATGTAAAAGTGAATGTTCTTGCGATTGAAGGCTCTGTCGCAATATTCAGCAGAACTAACGGGACGGAATTGGGGTAAGGTTACATACGTCGCGCGGCTGAAAGCGGCGCGGCGTCGCCCCGGCAATCACTTCAATATTTTATATATTTTAAAGCATCATTCCGACGAATTTCGTTCTGGTTAAGACTGTATATTTTTAGAAGAGACTTTTAAAATATTCAGATGTACAAAGGGGTTACTGAAATGCTAGTGTTCTTTTCCCAAATGTTTGTGAATGCTACTGAACGGTAGATCAATTGTAGGATCTCGTTGCTGATTTTGTTAGAATTATTAGGAGCCATTGTCAATATCAAATATCTCACTACATACAATGCAGAATGCCAGTGAGAAATTGGATACAGTGTAGCAACTAGCAACGTATTAGGTACAGAAAATCACACAAGCTGCGGACGCAATTCTCGGTGGCAGCGGGCCTACATTCACGGAGCGTTAAGAGGAAAGAACGCTTGTTAATTGCTTAAGATTGGAAACGAGGAAAAGAGCGTAAATTAAATTATCAGCATAATGGCAATGATAATGGTAAATTAGATGCAATAAAAAGGCGTTTTGTGACCGGCCGTTTATCACTTAGCGCTACAATTATATATGGGGCTTATTGAATGCCCGAAAGATAAAAACAGCAAGGCCAGTTGATAATTAAAGCGGAAAATGTCGCAGACAAACGTCCCGCGGCCTTGGCCGGCGGTCGCGCTCCGGCGCCCCCCACAGCACCACCTACCACTCCAGTAAATACATAATCGTTACTGCTATTGACACTTGGGAAGTCCAACAAAGAAATTTCCAAGTAGTACCTGTCGCCAGTTTAATTAACATTTCACGTCTATTCCAATCCCGGATTAGGCTATGTAGGAATTGCAAAAAATGAGAATTTATTTTTAATGAGTCGGTAGAAAATTATTTTAAAATATAGCGCACTTTCAATCCGAGCGAACAATTAACATAATTTATTAAATCGTTGGGCTATTTTTGCACGCATCGATATTTCACCAGCTTCGACTCGTCTGATAATAAATTCACAAGGCCACTTTTTTGTTAAGGCAAAGTGAGTTATAATTTCTAAACGCCACGGCTCCTTTTCACCTACGACGGAATGTTTTGATTCGCTTGTAACTCGAAATGATGTCACCGATTTACCATTTTGTTATTCCGCGCGGAGTCCAATATACGTCGGTCGGCCGCGCTCGACTCGGCAGTCAGCACATTATATTTAATGTGCAACACACCGTTAATTAATGCAGTATTTTGAGGATTCATTTAAAGGCATCGGGCGTCATCCGCACGAGTTAATTTTAAGCGCGAACAATATCGAATAAATCTCATTTAAATGTAACAATCGAGCATATGGGGCGATGGAAATAGTGTCCGCGTGATTACGGGCACGTAGGTCAGTTCCGGTAGTCAAAACAAAGGGCATTGTTAGCGGCGCCCGGGCGAGGAGATCGCCGCTCTCGTATTCGGGACGTGCACGAGGCACATTAAGCGGGCACCGGGGACGCTGGCAGACTGGTAATTAGCAGGAGAGGCGAAAAATTTGCGACTGTTTGAAATTTACGAGGCGCAAATTACACGATTCCGGCGCTATCGCTGCAGCGCCGTTAATGTGCACGCCTTATCGAGCGCGCACGTCGAGCGGCCCTCCCGCCCACAACTCTACATTAAATCTACATTTTAGAAAAACATTAAAAGAAACAATCGCAAATGAGATACACGTACTTTCTATATAAATCTTAGGAGGAGCGTGGCTTTGCCATAATATTTATGTTGTTTTTTTGGAAAAACTTTTTATTAGCTTTACAAATTAGGTAGGTATACAAAGTTTACTCAAACAAAACTTGATACATCCCTTACGATAGGATTTTTACAGAATATATTATAATACCCGTCTGTTTTACAAAGGCTTTTGTTAACTCAAAATAGTAAAGCTAAAACGTTAACTATTAATTATTTCTAATCTGGATGTTTAGGTAATTTATAGTCAATAATTTTTTTTCTATACTATTTAAATGTAGGAGGTATTTTAGTATAGTTCAAATAGAAAAATATTAAATTTTTCAGCATTTTTAAACAAGCTTTTTAAAAAGGCATACCTATATAATATATGATTGACTGATCTGATGAATCAACGCTCAGGCTAAACCTTAGGGTTTTTTCGATATTTCGCACACGTACTTCTGTTATATTATATCGCATTCGTCCAGTAAAGGATTTTTCAAAATTCAACCCCTAATGGGCCAAGGCGGTGAACTCTATTTAACGCAGGCAAAAGCTAGTTTTTAATATTATTATGCTATGAAATTTGAAAAAGGACATGTTCCTTTTTCAAATTTCTTTGCATTTATGAACCTATGTAGACTTATAGAAGTAACTAGCTGACTCGTGCCCACTTCGTTCGGCATAGACACAGTTTGTGACGAACCGTTTCAACTTCCCAGGACTTACACGAATATTTCAAAAACAATGAAAAAGAAAATACATTTTTATATTTTACTTTTTAGTGTCTGTAAGTCAAAGTAAAAGATAAATTGGTAGCTACGATGCTACAGACAAATTGACAGACACCATATTTATAATTTCCACCTCCTTTTTGTGTCGAGAGTCAATAATTATATATGCGAATATGCCGTACTGAAACTTCATAGACATAAATCGTCTATGTAATATAATCCAAACCTATCGTCAAGTAGTTATCATCTTTGGAAATTGGTGAAATATCTTCATAAAATAAAAAGTGCAAGTCCAAGCTATGTAAATTTTTAATGGGACCAAATGGCACTTATTCTGCGTCGAATAAAAAAAGAATCACGCAAATCAGACCACTAACCGCAGAGTAATCGGTGTACATACAAAAAAAACATGCCAAATTGAGAACCTCCTCCTTTTTTTGAAAGTCTCGAGTTTTAGCGAGACTAACGAACAGCAAATGATTTTTATATCATATTTAGATTATTTTATAACAGTAACTAGTGCTTCAGCATGTTTGTATAGTAAAGTCGTGATCTCGCAAAACTTTTCTTTCTACTCACGTTAGTAACATGTTCTCAGAATATTATTTATAATGTTTGCGCTTCGATTTTCTCAGAAATAAATATTTGTAATATAAAAAGGAACAAACTTAAAGTGTAGGTTCTCATTTTTAGGTATCAATTATTTGACACTAGCAGATATTTTGCTTTTGTGCTTAAAAAGGTTTAGTTGGAAATCGCACCTAAGTAAAATTCCTTTCATATTATTCATGAGAAAAGGAAAATTGGCTTCATAGCAACAATTTTTAGGGCTCGATCTTGCTTACTTATATAAAAAATATGAATATTACTTACAGTATAGACTTTACTATTGCCAGCAAAGAAAAATAATAATAATATATTTTAGGGGTGGCTCCCCGTACATGACATTTATTTTCTTACTCTACCCCATCGTGTGGGGTATTGTCGAATTGGTCTTTTCATTGGCAAGGTTTCATACATGACATTTTAATATTTTGGAACTCTTAACATTTGTCAATTATAAGAGGTAAAAATTAGTAACTTTCCACAGATCATGCTATATTTACTCAGTACGTAATAAAAAATATTTTTTGCAAAATAATAAACTTTTGAACGAATTAAAAAAAAAAACTAATTGCACATTGATAGTTACGGAATTCTTGACTTGAATGAATGAATTTTGATGATGTCCATATTATTTCTCACTATTTCAATAAAGTAAACATCAAAAATAGTAAAACTCGAAAATTACAACAGGTAATTTATTTAACAATAGAAAACGATCGACAAATTGCGACGAACACAACTATTGTTGAATTCGGGTTTAAATGATACCATAACAATAATACAAGAAGTAACGAGAACAAAAGACAGGAAAATAATGTTTCCTTCTGCCATTTCTGTTCCGAGACAAATGACAATATAGAGCATTCCCGGAGTGGTATTTTATTTTAGACATTTTAAGGTCAAAGGTTCGCCATTTGGAGATTTGTCATTTCAAAAGCGTTATTCTATACCTGTTTTATTAAAGAAATTAAGCTTTACATACAAATAGTTTATTTGGAGTTACTTATTGTTGTGTCTCTACAATTGTTATTTATTATAATATTATTGTTGTACACATAATGTTTCATTTGATTAAACAAGGAAAATAATAATTACTAGTGACCGAACAATACAACACCAACTACAACTGTTAATTAGTAGTAATTTAAAAAGTATTCTTCCGACTTACGTTCAGAATTTAGATTACAAATGGAAAATATTTTGTTGGAAATAAATTAACTTGTGACTTTACTGTGTAAACTACATAGTTAATGCTACTCAGGTAAAAATGTTACAGAAAATATAATTTTCCTTAATACAAAGTGAGTAGGTATACCTCACCAAAATAAATTCCTGCTCTACATAGCAACAACAAAGTATGGTTTTGTATTAAGTTTGTATTATTTTCCATTGTTGCGTGAATTGCACGTTTACCATATTCTAGGCGAGCAGTATTTCGGTTCCATCAGGCGGCGTTATCAGTGATGAATTTCGCCTGTAATCTGGGGCCTGGACATGTATGTCACGTCCGTTTAATTTTCATACTGATAAGATAACAAATCTGCGATGGCGGTATTTTGCCACCATTTTGTAAATTTCTTTTAAACTACGAGGTAGCATCGAACGAGTTATTTCAAAAGTACTAAACTCGTTACTTACTTGTCTCGGTGTCCTCGCGGGAACAAAATAAATACTTTTCTAAGAGACTTTATTTTAGGGGTACCTTCACAACCGTCACACGACATCTGGACATTTTTCTATGTGCATATTATCTGAGTGCATCAAATGTTTTATGACGCTTTTATTATCTTCCGTATCACTTTTTATCTTTTTTACTCGAAACACGATATCACTTATACAAAGTATAACATTTCCGTTGGTGGAGTTAGCAGCGAAGGATCGTCATAATTGAAGATTCATATCATTATCGATGAAGGTTTTTTTTGCGACATATTGCAAAAAAATAATACCCCAAAAAATTGAGTTTAAATAGTCACTTAAACATTTTAGGACATGTAGTAACGAATAAGTACATTGATTCTAGAGTCGGATCTTTAAATTAATGTACCTACTTAATACTTTACGACGTATTCTAAAATGTTTAAGTGACAGTTTTAACTCAATTTTCTCGAAAACATAATTTTGCTACATATCGCCTTCATCGATTCATGTCTTCAATTACGAACTCGCAGCTGTCCGTTTTTGAAACTCGCTCCGTGAGTTCGAGTCTCGATGCCATTTGGACTAATTGAAGTGTCTAACTCCGTGCTATGTGTTTCTATGTAATGCACCGAATAGAACAACAATATCCGACCGGCCGACGACCGGCGACTGTTGACTTACGTTTCATTGTGGAGCAGGTAGAGCCAGCTGTTACCCTCGCGGATGAAACATTGCAAACAAATCATTGTGAAGCTGAGCCGATGCAATATACCGAGCCCGACTTCAAAATTTAACACACGCTTCCCTTATAAATTTAGCGTGCCGTATTGTTGCCGTTTCGTTACCGTAATTTACTTTGTTCATATCAAATGTTCATTTTGAAATGGCATTGTTTCACGTTTATTTTTAGGTTAGTTTTATTAGGAGCGGGCGTGATTATTCTATTAGGCTTTATATGGTGGGTGTCAGTGAATTAAAAAATACATTTTTAATGGTTATAAATAGTCACGACGATGAAGTCATCAATTCTGTAACCGTGATAATTTAAAATTACTAGGACACAATGATTTAACTTTTAGATTCTTTTGAAATATAACTTTTTTAACTAATTGATCATATACATGCCAAATATTTAGAGATTTATAAACGTAGTGATTTAGTATATTAATCTTCAAAAGGACTTTAGATAGGATATCAAAAGTGGTCGGATAAAGATTTCTGAATGCACTTTGAGATAGAGATTAGGTGAGTCGTTACATTTTCGTAATACACATTTCCAGATTTTCATAATATAAGCAAACACAAAAACTTACGTCGCTTTAGTTTTATGATAAAACTAGTACATTTTTTGCCCTTTTTCGAGTGAAATGTACAACTTAACTGGTTTGTAACTGTATTTATGTGGAGTGAAAAAAGCTCTATCTTTGGGGAAGTAGTGCTTTAGCGCGAGGGGCTCGGCCGCGGCGGGCCCGAGCGGCGAGCACGTTATCACCTAATATGCGAAATCTCTCATGCGGGGGCGACGTGCACGCTGGAGCGACCGGCACGACCGCGCGACCACGCCGATCGCTTCAGCGCGAACTTCCTTCGAATTTCGGAAATCGCCTTACTCCACGAGAACCACTGATACGAACACTTTAATGCATGACGCATGCACGACAGAATATCCACCGCAAATAAATTACACAACTTGTCACAAACTTTCACGATGCACACTTCGACGCGAGTTCCGAATTCGAGGCTTATAATATAATGAGCAACACTTACATGATGAGGGATAAACAAGCCGGGTAAGGGAGCGTAAACGTCCAAAAGTCAAATCATAGCAAGTCGCACGTAAATTGGGAGAAACGATTCGCCGGTAGCGTAGAGGTCGCGTTCGCGGCCACGGTGGGGCGGCACGCGTCGTGTTCGGAGCACGAGTGCGGTGCACGGAGCGGCGCGAATCACACAAGCACAAGCGGGAGTCGGCGGGCGACTGACGGGTGGCAAGTGGTGCGGCGCGGGGTGTCGGTGCGCGCGCACCCCGCACCGCGCGCCCCGCGCCGCCGCCCCGCGCCCCGCGCCGCGCACCCCGACGCCAGCCGGCTGGCTGCCTTATCACGCCGCGCGGCGCACCGCTTCCTTTCTCCTCGTGCAGTTGCGAGCTTTTCGCCACTGCCACACTTCCGCCCGCCCCGTTGATTGTGTCAAGTTTTAGCCGGTCAATGTGTTCAATGTTATAAGGTCCACCATTACGACAACTTTGGAGAGCACATAACGAGTTAATGTTGCGACGGAAACGTCGTCTATTGAATGACGTGCTTTTAATTAAAGAAACTTTAATCTAACTTCAATTATAGATTACAAATCGTAGTCACTTACATTTATGATATTACTCCAATTTATGATAGAACATATTAAGCCTTTTTTGTGGATATTCAAATGAACGTTCCAAAGCAAAGCCCTCATTACGATTTAAGCGGGTCTGCAATATTTTAAAGGACACAAGGGGCGCACGCCAGAAAGAGACAGTGCACGAAACCGGCGCCCCTGGCAGCGCGACTGCGCGGGCGCAGCGCAGGCGAAGCTCGGTGAAAGTGCGCCGGAGAACGAGTTTTTGTTTGGCGCGTGACCCGTCCGAGGACAACCGACGACCGCTTTGCAATATTATGCACTCGAAAGGAAATTGGCATAATCCGCCCCAAAAATAAATCGCTGTCTTAAAATATAGAGTTGCGAAATAGAAGCTTACACAATTATTGTTACTACTTAGAAGTTTGCGCAATTCATAATCATATTCTATGCATTTCCAATACTATAATACTAAGTTATGAATTATAATAATATGTAAATACTTTTTTCATTCAAAATGTCCACTTAAATGTTTTTTCTAAAGCCTTTCGTACATTAATTATTATTCATGTATAAACACATCTAAATATACTTTAGCGAAGTGTTGTAAATTGTCTACTGCTGTTACCAAAAATTACTGTATAATAAAAAAATAGTCTAGAAATTTAGAAGATATAGTAAATGCTGTGTCAGTTTCACATTTACTTCTATTTTATATGTAACTTTAACTTAAGTGGTTTCGCCAGCCTGCCCACTCGAAGTACAGGGAAAATCGTAACTCGTTACCCGGGAGCCCACACAAACGGAATAGAAAACGAAGATATCAAGAAATCAGACAGGACGGGGGGGTACAACGTAAGTTGAGGAGTATTGGTCGCGATCACAAAGCTCGAAACGCGCCGCAGAAATACTTAACACAAACTGTTTGGAAATATTTAAAGTTTTGCAGCAAAATTGAGAACGATCGTCGAAAGATCGCCGAAGTAGTGGCGCAAGCCGGGCGAGTCACGAAGACACATGAAGGTGGCTCGCCTTTGTGTTACGCTCTCCCGAGCGTGACATCTTAAAGCTCATTTATATAGTTAGTGTTGTTGTCTAGCGATTTTTTCATTTATTATTTTGTAAATTAGCTATAAAGCCCGTCGTAAAAGAAATACACGAGAGATAAGCAGCATATCTCTTTAGACTTGGCAGCGTCTAATTAAGAGTTTCATAATTTTCTTAATATTTTTTGTCATTAGTCTCTCCGGTCACCGGTGAATAGAGATTCATAACGTACTCAATGGATCTTCATTTATAATTAATTCTTATACAGTTTCAACAATTGGCAAGCAAAATAATATTCAGATTTGGCACTCGGACAAGTAATATGCTATTACCAAATTTTATAGATGACAGTTACGCAGCCTACGATTTACGACTGCAATTATTTAAATTTCTGGTTATTTTCCTCGATCTGATCTGAGAGAATTTCGTTAAACAAATAATCCGTTAATTGCATTCGGCTTTTATTAGCCAAAAGCCACAAAGCATCAAATTCTGTTTTAATTTAATTACCGTACTCTTATCTTAATGTGCATCCCGTGTGTGAACAACCCGGTAAAAGTAAGCCCCAAATTTCGCTATAAATTACATTTTTATTTTACAAAAAAATTACGATTGTTATATAATGTATATATTTGTATGTATCCTGCTCCTTTGAATCCTAATCCTGAGTTTAAGACTATTTAGAAACGCACAAGATTTAGAGCGAATATAAATTCAGAGATATCGCGATTTCTTGCGAGCGATGATATTACACAGAAGTCATTACATTTTAAAGAAAGCAATAATTGAGCTAATCGAAATACATTCTTGTCTGAAAATCGTGTAAAATGTGCAACACATAGCTGGTCTGCGTGCTCGAACGTTTCTTTTTGTACCAAAAAGAGGGCAATGATATCGACAGATGTACCGCGTTACGTAGTGTAACTTCTTTGTTCACTAACCGTACGATATAACACTAATTATACGCCTTAATTATATTTTTAGAACATTTCTTATTTTCACATTTAACGACTCTGATATTTTCAGTAATAATCAACTCTATTACAAAATAAGTGATTACCGGGTCGGCTTACGCGTGTTTTTTGCTCGGAGAGCTGAGGAAAAGAGTGTATTAATATTAATTTATCATTTTATATGGTTTGATGAAACATTTTAATTGTAACAATGTGAGCGATGCGCTTCGTTGAACGTTTCGATGTCCTCGAGACGAGCGAAAAAGTTCGACGACCCGGTGCGATTCGTCTTATACATCCGCAAAAAATGCACAGTTCCGTCCCACGCCGACCCGCACATGAACGCTGAACCACATCACGCTAACACACCTACCAATCGCATTGCAATTATATGGCATGCTGATTATTGATACAGTAAAACACGAGTTTTTATTAGAAAAATGTTTAGTTTGAAGCCAATTATTTAGGGTTTAAAATGTGGACAGAGCAATGGACTGACCGCTTGCTGCAGTTTAGCGGGGACGCGGACGGAATTCACCGCATGGAATGATTGTCGCAAAAAACGATTCTAGATATTCTCTAAAAATATGACACCAAATTACCGAAGCTGTGAAGCGTGTTTCACCAAGCAATGTTAAAGTTAATCGTTAAATATCATGTTGTTCCTCTCGTAATTCCTATCAATGAATGAGAAGGCATGGTATTTTAACAAGCCGTGAAAACGGGACTCAGGCAATTTCGTGTTAAATATTTAAATTTAACTATTAACTATTTAAAGTGGAAAAGTGTAAATAAAAGTTGTGTATTGTGAACATGAATTTCCATCAAGAACCAACTGTACATTCAATCAGTTAACTATTAATATAACTTTTTTAAATAATCCCAAAATTATGGAAATCAGTTGTACCTGGTTCGGTTAGTACTTTTGGTTGTATGTATTTTGTTTTGGTCATTTACCGTGACTCTTATTTTTTGGGAATATTAGACCACCAAGTCCACGTACTAGCTTTAAATATTTATATTATTTAAAACTAGATCTCTGTTCTAGGCAGCACACAAATATGTTGAATTCCAATATTTTGGTTCAGTCTTTTCAACATAACTGACATATCTAAAAAAGGCTTAACAACTGAATTCAATATTTTTAGGATTATTGAGTGTGATATAAACTTTTTGGTAGAATACCTTTCCTTTATAATTTAACGACAAACATTGATTATGTACCTACTTCAGTTATATTTTTAGGTAAACTTTATTTCGTATTCTTATGAAGTTATGTCGCTGCTAACTTTGTAGCGAGCGACGAAAACAGAACATGCAAATAAACTATTTGCCAGTTATCAGCAGATTATACAATAATAGGCTCTTAGTATTTACTCTTGCAAATACATAATATTGAAATAAATCAACGATAGTAATAATCGTAAAATAACCTCATTTTGTCTCATTCATTCATTTAAATTATAAGAGCCGGTGGAGTAATCGTCATTCTTCTCGGTCCTGAGCGATTGGACACAACGTTTACTATTTTTTTTCTACGTTTTCCTCTTCTCCTTCCATAATGTTCTTAAGAAATTCGTTGTGTCGTATCAAGTACCCAACAATCTTTCCCTTTCTGTTTTCTATTGTCTTTGTCACTTTGACCAAAAGACTAATTTGAATCAATATGGCAAGCTCGTGAGGCAACCTTGCTCTTAACCATTGACTCAATTGTTGGACAGTAAAAAAGCGAGCGGGGGTGCACCCACGCAGTTCATCCTCTCATCACTTTACTGCGCACGCGCCCGCCTTCCTGCATTCGGTACAGTTGTATGGAACATCTACAAATACATGACATCACCTCAAATAACTTATTCATACAGTTTTTGTGTCGCCTCTATTCAATTATGATCTGACCTACTTTGCCGTTTCAAATTTTATTATATCTGTGTTACCTGTGTAAGATTTATACAAATAACGTTGTTAAGCATTTCTGCCGCGGCAATTCGGCACAATTGCGTCAGCATGTTTTATATCTATATTATAAATTGCACTTATTTATGTAAATGACCTATGATTTGGTAGAGTATATAAAAGTGATAGTTTATTACGTACCGTAGATCTAATTCCAAACGACATTTTAAATATGTCGTGGATTTGATGGAAGTTCATAACATGGCTATAGTTTATACCGCAACATGAAAACATTTTAGTAAAAGTACTACATCGGCATCATACGAAGGTTTGCTCATCTTTTATTGCCGAAACAAATTTCCCTAATCCCCCAAGAGAGTGTCAGTATTTTAAATATTCAAGCATTCTCATAAACATTTTACAAGGAAGCGAATCTTTTAAACTCTTTGGATATTGAAATTAGCATAATATATATACATGGATAGGTCATTTTAAGCCACCTGCAGGATTTTAGTATTGGTTGATTCAAATTCAACCTTTTCGGAGGTGTTTTTATAATAATAAAACAGGCGTAAGTAATGGGTCGTTTACCTAGTGCGATGCATTTTTTATTATTGTGTAGACAAGCAATCTCCTTTAATAAACATATTTAATTACTCAAGCTTTTCCTCGAGATTCATTGTTGCCTCTAACCTGATTTCATGTAGAGGTTACGATACGGATTAAATATTCATCCTCAGTGGATTTAAGTCTTATGGAGATTCCGGGAGCAACAGACCTAGTTCAAATATTAAAACGCGTAGCTTGCGGTAATTACGCCGCAATTCACCTAGTGCAATTTAAGAAGCATTTTAACGTTATTAAAGTGAGAGGAGGAGTGAAAACAAAGGCGGAAAGATACCTTAACCACAATTTAATCCACATCCGTACAATCGGGGTAAATTAAATATACCGAGAATTTAGAAACTCCGGCTTCCTTCAAGCGCATCGTTGTAATTGGCTCCACAAGCTGGGAGCACGAAGGCGTCATTTGTGATTTATTTGTTGCTCTTTTTTCGCATCGGGTAGTTAGGCCGACACACTTCAATAAAATTCAACGCTTTTATTACAGTGTAAAAAGCATTTTATTGAGTCCGCGGACGCTATTCGGGTTTTAGTGGTTAAAATCTATTTTTATCTAACTTAGTACCTCTCTTTTTAAATTCAAATGTATTTTGACTAACATTGAGGTCCTTTGTTTTGTGTGCATTTATAATAGCATAGATTAAACACCACATCTTCATAGCATAGATGGCATTTTGTTTTTGGCAAAGTTTCTATTTGAGATGCACCTCAATTATGTACATATGTAGGGGGTATTGTTATCCTCTCAGAGGATTAATTTCGGAGGAACGTTAAATATTAATTAAATATTTCAATAAGCACCCAGCTTGAACAAAAACTTTTATATTCATATTTACTATGAACCTTTTAAAATCTTAATTAAAACCGGTGACTTTTAATCAGATAGCAGCCATTATCCTTTTAATACGGATTAAACGGTTAATATGTAGCATGAAACAAAAACGGCTTTATTGTAATTTGTGATGAGAATAATTTTTCAAACTGTTATTATACCTCAGCTTCTAATCTAATTCTATAGGAGTACATGCAAACTTTTTCCACAACCAAATAATAATTTTAACAATCTCGTTTTTTTAAGTAAAAGAAGATGAAGACAAAACCAAACCAGGAATCATATGACTCATGCAACTTTAGTCCACAACCACCCATTTTCTAATACATAAGAAGAAAACGACACCAGAAATCATAAATCCCTTTACCACGAACTTCAGCTTAAATTGTTGCTTAAAATTAGCTTAATTACGCGGATCAATCCAAATTGAAACGTAAAGGCGAAATCACTTAACGGCTGCTCTAAATATTTAATTCGATTAAGCATCAATAGCGCTTGTATCGGAACGTATCAACGGCTGATTATAATTAGGTAGCGAATGTTTGACGTAATGCATGGATCTCTCGCACGGCTGTTCTGGCGTTTAATTAAAAGCGGTGAAGCGGAGTCGCGCTCCTGGGCCCGATCGGAGCCACGTACCCCGTACCCGTTTGATGACTCTGCATAAACGTTAATTAACTCGCTTCATCTACTTCAGAACGTTTCGTAATCGTATTTAGTTTCAGATACCCGAGCTCCGGACTATTGTAACGAAAACCGAATCTAAAAAGATAAAAGAACGAAGGATTCATTTGATTCGGCCATCATGAGTATCTACAGATTTTTACGTACAAGCATCAGGCGTTCTATGAATTGAATATAGTAAAATAAATCTTTAGAGTACGTTTCGTAGGACGAATTCCAAAATCGTAAATGTTTACGTACGTTTTAATACTAAACAAATAAATCGATCCTAGAAGCTTATGCTCACACGAAAGGATTCCGAAGCGGCTTCCCTTTTAGAAATATTCACACTTCGCAACTACTAAAGTAATATTGACAAGTCGGATGTCCAAATCCCAGCGCCAGACAATTTTCTGTTCTGGAATTCGTGCTGCCTGTGAATATTGAATATATTGTTTACCTTTTAAGGGTGAATGGTACGATTTATTTCTAGGATTATTTACATTTATAATTTTAACTTGCTTAGTCCCGATTTCACCAACGCAATTTAGTGTTAACGGCTTGTTAATATACCACGCCTTCTCATTCATTGATAGGAATTACGAGAGGTACAACATGATATTTAACGAAGGATTAACTTTAACGTTGCTTGCACGCCCTCAATGTCCTTGGAATTCAGTTAGCACTAAATGGGCCGTTTTGTTAGTCTCCAAAATCATGCAACAAATTTCGTTGGGGTCATATTCGAGAATTGGGTCATTTCGGTCATCCAAAAGGAATAACTAACATTCGGAACTGCTAAGCCCAAAGGCCAATGATGACGAGGCACAAAACAACAAAGCTTCACCGAAATACATCCAGGTATCGCGATATCAGTGAACAGATTTCCGCCCCGGCCTGGCAGCGAATGCTCTCCCACGGATCATCCACGTACTGAATTGGGTTCCGGCACGGTGACGCGGCCACGGAAATGAAACACTTGTATTGGCCGGCCATTTATATTTATTCTCGGCCAATATTAGATCCTCGTAGAATCTTTCCTGCAGTTTCAAAGAAGGTTCATGTGGAAAAGACTGCTGTAAATTGAGGTAGGACATCCGACAATTTGACAATAAGAAAGATATGCACTATTCGCTAACTAAAAATTGAAACTACGTATGTACCTTTAATTTTTTACACAGTTTTGGCAGTATACCTACAAATAGTTGTTATTTTTATCTTGGGAGGAAACAATGTATACTATTTCTCGGTAATGACCAAGAGCGGCTAGATCTAGTGCGGTCAAACAAATTACAAATTAGGCAATAAGAAACGCACTGAGTGCCGAGTACATTGTGTTAAGTGGCTGTAAGGTCGCTTACCTCACCATAAAGCCGCGTTCAGCTATGTCGATGCCAGGGTTGGCGACTGCATGAGATTCCTCCTACAAATAAGTCTGACACACGAGGGAAGAATTCTACAGCTCGCAACCCTAGATTGTATTACACATTTATTACAGATTGCTACTGTTTATTCGATCCATTTTTGTAGCTGTGTTGTAAGTTCCTTAGGAAATGTTGTTTGGTTTTCGACACTTACGTCCACAGCATATTATAGCTTAATGCCTTCTCAGATTAGGGCTATTATCCCAAACAGGAAAAAAAGCGTTGAATATTACAAAGATATGCCATTAGGAATTCCAGCAGTACCGTTTTGGACTATCGATCTGCAGAACCTTGACCGGCGTATGCATAAGGAGCCGGAAAAGCCGTAACTACGGAAAACTTCTTTGTGAGTGGAGCGTGACGTGATTTTGTAAGTCTACATATAGGGAGGTATTTTCTACCAACCACCTACTTTGGAAACGACGTTAACAATTAAGTGGGTAGTTGTTGGAATCATTAATATTAAACTTCGGAAAAATTAAAATGAAAGAATGGCATAACGTAGTGTTTAGAAAGCTTACACTAAGGGACAAAAACTATTCTAAAAATACACCGTAGGTACATCAAAACAAAAAACCTATCAAGGCGAATAAAAATCCGTAAAAGAATATACGCAATCGACGTATTGTAAAAAGCAGTGAGTCAAATTAATGAAATCGTTTGGGCCACAATAGATCTGTTTATTGCGGCAAATCATCGCGTGAAACATTCAATGACTGATTCTGTGCTCAAATATTATATCCTGGTATATTTTATAGCAAATTATGGAGTTCAAGCGAACTTTTATACTCATTATTATACTATAAAACCGGGAAAAAATCACGTTGTTTTTTTTAAGTAAGTATTTGTTGATTTACATGCAACAAAAGTACATTATCTATGAAAATTTCAAGAGTCACGCTCTCGCGGCTTCGAGACAGAGCCTGGTGACAGACAGACTGGACACAGACGGACATCAGAGTCTTACGCCCGGTTTCTGAAAGGCTGATCAAATTGATAAATTGATCAAATCAGCTAATCTGAACGGTCATTGGTGAAAACAGTGACTGCGAAGTGATGTTCACCAATCAGCGTTCAGATTAGCTGATTTGATCAATTGATCAATTTGATCAGCCTTTCAGAAACCGGTCGTTAGACGTGTTTTCGCAATCTACGCAGGGAAATTTAAAAACTAACCCCCTTATTAGCAAAATTCAATATATTATGTTTCAAAGCTCTTTCGAGATTAGACTTTGCTACTTTAGAAAATATACGCATCGAATCTTATTAAAGCCGATCCTGGCTCATATATTAAAATCAAAGTTCAAAAATTATGATTTTCAAATAACAATATGCGTTTTACCAAAACAGAACAGGAAACTAGTTAAATCGCTAATACTATATTACTATATTATACAGTAATGTTTTTAGATTCGGTAACTCATTTAAAATGAAAATTCTGGGAACCAAAAAAGGTATGAACCAGTTAAATCATTACTTGTACATAAAACATTCCATCACGCGTTCCGTATCCGTCACGTTTTTGTGTTAATTCAAGAGAATCGGTCCAATTTTAAATTTATTTTAGTCAACTAACTTTTTTGTCCGCCATTGTCGGAGCAGCAGCACGACTGCGACAACAATAGATCCGATTTACCTTACAAGAGCGGTCTCCCCCTCCACGGAGTGATTACCTTTTACTGAAAATATCCAATCAATTCGATCGTGTCCAAATGTTATTAAGCCCATTGAAAGCCGCCCAAATATGACGAACGTATGAATCGAACGTGATTAGAGGATTAGTGGGTATTTCCATTTGAAAAGTGACACATTTTTGGATGCTTTGAGTAGAGTTAAATGTTTCGCTATGCTCTTTAAACACAAAAAAGACTAGAAATCTAGAATTAGGCTTTACAAGGACACGAAAAGGGCTTAAAGATATTAAGAAAAAAACGTCAATGAAACAATAAATGAAGGTCTGAACATTGTATAACAGATACGCAAAAAGACATCGATTTGTTATCATCGCATTAAAACCCAATTACAAATTGACATAGGATTCGAGAGAAAACAGTCGCTTGCGGTGTGACTCCGGAGCTCGTAAATAAGAGCGTCTCATTGCGAGCCATTATTAATGAATCCCGGCCCTCCCCCACACCCCTAGCAATCCGAAAGCTAAATAACAGGTGCGCGTAACCCCGTTCGCACAATCTATTTCGGATGTCTTCTAACTGTGCAGAGAAACGCACGTTGCGTTCTCGCTCTAAATATTCATACCATATGCTAGATATTGAGATTTGTTTGGGCGTCATCTGCTCGACATTGTCGGCTGCGAACGGGCTCGGTCTCGTGTTGGTTTCGCAAAGTTTCATTAGCCTTGTGGGAACACTTCCTCATGGCATCGCCTTCCTTGTATTGAGAGTCAAATTCCCAGATTTCATTTAACACCATTTGAGTAACGTTGACTTTCTAGGACAACTTATAAATCACTTTATATTGCGCAGTAAAATGTTATATAAACAATCGTTCTAGGGTTCCGACGAGACAAAGAACCCTTATAGTTTCGCTCTATCTATATCTGTATGTCTGAATGTTCGTCTGTCTGTCCACCCTTCTAAGTGTCAGCGGTAACTTTGTCTTTGACAAAGCTAGCGACAAAGACAATTTTGTCACTCGTGCGCGT
Source organism: Celastrina argiolus (assembly GCA_905187575.2). NCBI lineage: Eukaryota > Metazoa > Arthropoda > Insecta > Lepidoptera > Lycaenidae > Celastrina > Celastrina argiolus. Next base: position 6,754,139 of record LR994577.1, read on the forward strand.
TAGCCCAACTCTCCAGGAGTCATAATAGCAAAAATTTCGATACGTAGAGGCATATTGTATATTGTTTAACAAATGTAAATCTGCAATAAGCCTGCAGGACAAAACAAAAATTATCTAAAGCACATCACACAAGAGCATCCACTAACTGGGACGTTGCAGGTGTTTCAATACTCTGCGCAACACGAGCAAAACCATGCCTGCTCCAATTATTATAATGCGTCCCATAAACTTGTAACAAACAGTATTTGTAGCCATAGTATTATGGCTACAAATAATGAGTATCCATGAAAAAGACACATTAGTTGCTACGCCAGCCTTCGTGTGACGTTCTATTATTTATTTGTCGGAAAACGGTTTTCATATCAAAAACAAGCTTCTGTCGACATAAGCAAAGATGGCGCCGTTGTTATTCACATAAATGTACATTTATGAGTTATATTATTTACTCTCCAAAGTTATCTCTACTGCAAATGATTTTATCCAAGTAACACCAAATTGGCCATTTGTAAGTAAGAATAACTACTCTGCGGAAGTTTACATCAACCCCAAAAATTTTACCTTAGCTGGAAATCAGTTAGTTCAGTGTCTTTTATACACAAACTATATCTATTTGCCTTGATATATAAAAAAATCACGAAATTAAAATCGTGTCAAAATGACGACGTTTTACTATCGCTTTAACGATTAGACAAACTAAAATCGAGAATTAATATTGAGTAGCCAATAAAACGATAGATGTTGTTTTAAAGACCTTACGAAATAGCGTCTTGAATTTTGAACAGTAGTCCGTCGCTTCGTCAAAATGACGTAACGTTAGAGGAAATCGTCATTTGCCTCCTACTCCTCGAGACATAATGAGGATGACCAAATTGATTTATACTGGCCTTGTACAAAGAAATTCTTAAACGACATTACAGAACTTTATCAAAACGCAACCTTTTGATACAATATTGCTGTTTACATGGAAAACACAATTTGTTTTCCCAAGACCATTAACTGTTCATATATATCTATTTGCAGCCTTAAGTTCTTTATAGATGATACATCGTTCCTGATATTATTACTGTGGCGTACGAAGTCAAACAGCGCATATGAAGAAATATAACGTTTTTTACTTGTTGTACGTCCGGTACATTTCATATGACGCACATAGATATGAAACGTTGATGTTATGATATTGGAACGATGAATGATGGGGATAAAATTACGATAAAAAATAAGAAACATTTCGATGAAGTCCCTTGGAAATATTGTCTATAGTAAATTTTTGAAAAGAACAACAAGGAAAGTTTTTGTTCCGTAGACGGTTGTCACGATTTAAAAACTGAAAAAACAACATTATTTTTATAGGAACTGTTTAAACGAAAGGAGATATTATAAATTATGAAATAATGTATTTGAAAAGTTTAATAAAGTCTTTTACAATGAAATTGACTTGTTTGCATGAATATAACGGGAATTTTTCCTCGTATTCAAAAACGTTTCCGCGACGAGTTAAATTTTATTTGAGCCATAAATGCCGTTTAGTACTCAAGTTCCCCCATAAAGAATTGACGAGACAAACGTAAAATACAATATTATTAATCCGATACGAATAAACTTTTTAGGGGACGCTACGTTTTATATGACAACTCGGAAGTAAATGTTTAAATGTGTTCGTCGTAATTTCATTTCAGTCACCTCGACCGGTCGAGCTGCCCGTAAATCTTAAAGCCACAGCATGTACGAACACATGGACAGTGGACGCTTACCTAGGCCAAGTTTGAAGCAAAACCGACCACAAGCGCCAATATGTGACACATACCCACGATGACTCCATTCAGCTTTAGAACGATGTGAGAATAGCCACTGGCTTATAAGAATGACGTAAGAAGTCAATTATTGCCTAAACAGCTTAGCCTACGCAAATTATGTAGAAATCGCCAAAATGCATAGGTTGGTTGGTGTAACAAATGTCAACCATCTAAATGTCAAGAGCTCTATAACATTAACGGGTACATTAATAACTTGATTGCGGTATTCAGTTTTTGACAATTTATAGGCTGCAGTCTAACACAGTCGAAAACAGTCTAGCGCAACTCTATGTAGAGCTATAGTTGGAACAGTTTTAAAAATTCTTTGTTATAACATAGACGACATAATTCGCAAGAATTATCACAAAAAAAAACGTACTGATACGGCTCGGTCTCGTGTTGGTTTCGCAAAGTTTCATTAGCCTTGTGGGAACACTTCCTCATGGCATCGCCTTCCTTGTATTGAGAGTCAAATTCCCAGATTTCATTTAACACCATTTGAGTAACGTTGACTTTCTAGGACAACTTATAAATCACTTTATATTGCGCAGTAAAATGTTATATAAACAATCGTTCTAGGGTTCCGACGAGACAAAGAACCCTTATAGTTTCGCTCTATCTATATCTGTATGTCTGAATGTTCGTCTGTCTGTCCACCCTTCTAAGTGTCAGCGGTAACTTTGTCTTTGACAAAGCTAGCGACAAAGACAATTTTGTCACTCGTGCGCGTTAGCCCAACTCTCCAGGAGTCATAATAGCAAAAATTTCGATACGTAGAGGCATATTGTATATTGTTTAACAAATGTAAATCTGCAATAAGCCTGCAGGACAAAACAAAAATTATCTAAAGCACATCACACAAGAGCATCCACTAACTGGGACGTTGCAGGTGTTTCAATACTCTGCGCAACACGAGCAAAACCATGCCTGCTCCAATTATTATAATGCGTCCCATAAACTTGTAACAAACAGTATTTGTAGCCATAGTATTATGGCTACAAATAATGAGTATCCATGAAAAAGACACATTAGTTGCTACGCCAGCCTTCGTGTGACGTTCTATTATTTATTTGTCGGAAAACGGTTTTCATATCAAAAACAAGCTTCTGTCGACATAAGCAAAGATGGCGCCGTTGTTATTCACATAAATGTACATTTATGAGTTATATTATTTACTCTCCAAAGTTATCTCTACTGCAAATGATTTTATCCAAGTAACACCAAATTGGCCATTTGTAAGTAAGAATAACTACTCTGCGGAAGTTTACATCAACCCCAAAAATTTTACCTTAGCTGGAAATCAGTTAGTTCAGTGTCTTTTATACACAAACTATATCTATTTGCCTTGATATATAAAAAAATCACGAAATTAAAATCGTGTCAAAATGACGACGTTTTACTATCGCTTTAACGATTAGACAAACTAAAATCGAGAATTAATATTGAGTAGCCAATAAAACGATAGATGTTGTTTTAAAGACCTTACGAAATAGCGTCTTGAATTTTGAACAGTAGTCCGTCGCTTCGTCAAAATGACGTAACGTTAGAGGAAATCGTCATTTGCCTCCTACTCCTCGAGACATAATGAGGATGACCAAATTGATTTATACTGGCCTTGTACAAAGAAATTCTTAAACGACATTACAGAACTTTATCAAAACGCAACCTTTTGATACAATATTGCTGTTTACATGGAAAACACAATTTGTTTTCCCAAGACCATTAACTGTTCATATATATCTATTTGCAGCCTTAAGTTCTTTATAGATGATACATCGTTCCTGATATTATTACTGTGGCGTACGAAGTCAAACAGCGCATATGAAGAAATATAACGTTTTTTACTTGTTGTACGTCCGGTACATTTCATATGACGCACATAGATATGAAACGTTGATGTTATGATATTGGAACGATGAATGATGGGGATAAAATTACGATAAAAAATAAGAAACATTTCGATGAAGTCCCTTGGAAATATTGTCTATAGTAAATTTTTGAAAAGAACAACAAGGAAAGTTTTTGTTCCGTAGACGGTTGTCACGATTTAAAAACTGAAAAAACAACATTATTTTTATAGGAACTGTTTAAACGAAAGGAGATATTATAAATTATGAAATAATGTATTTGAAAAGTTTAATAAAGTCTTTTACAATGAAATTGACTTGTTTGCATGAATATAACGGGAATTTTTCCTCGTATTCAAAAACGTTTCCGCGACGAGTTAAATTTTATTTGAGCCATAAATGCCGTTTAGTACTCAAGTTCCCCCATAAAGAATTGACGAGACAAACGTAAAATACAATATTATTAATCCGATACGAATAAACTTTTTAGGGGACGCTACGTTTTATATGACAACTCGGAAGTAAATGTTTAAATGTGTTCGTCGTAATTTCATTTCAGTCACCTCGACCGGTCGAGCTGCCCGTAAATCTTAAAGCCACAGCATGTACGAACACATGGACAGTGGACGCTTACCTAGGCCAAGTTTGAAGCAAAACCGACCACAAGCGCCAATATGTGACACATACCCACGATGACTCCATTCAGCTTTAGAACGATGTGAGAATAGCCACTGGCTTATAAGAATGACGTAAGAAGTCAATTATTGCCTAAACAGCTTAGCCTACGCAAATTATGTAGAAATCGCCAAAATGCATAGGTTGGTTGGTGTAACAAATGTCAACCATCTAAATGTCAAGAGCTCTATAACATTAACGGGTACATTAATAACTTGATTGCGGTATTTAGTTTTTGACAATTTATAGGCTGCAGTCTAACACAGTCGAAAACAGTCTAGCGCAACTCTATGTAGAGCTATAGTTGGAACAGTTTTAAAAATTCTTTGTTATAACATAGACGACATAATTCGCAAGAATTATCACAAAAAAAAACGTACTGATACTGTACAAAAGTCCATGTGCTATTTACGAGGGCTCACATCGTTACACCTCTGTTATGATTCACGGAGTCAATTAGCACGCGGTGACGTCAGCCATCTAATTGATTGCGCCAGCCAAGGCCGCGGCGGTGGCTAGCGAACCGAATTGTATGGTGCCGACTCGTATTTAGCGCCGGGTTTTACTACCTTTTTATGTATCTATAACCACGACTGTAGCTCCAGATATAAGGAATTTTGCAAATATTGATACGCCACCGTCAACAAAAACTAAATACTGCTAGATTAAACTTTGAGTAGATTTCGTATCGCGCAAATATCAACCCTTTAAATGTGTACAGTATCGCATGCTCGATCTGCCACCTGCCCGTCGGACGAGAAAAATAATACACCCTGCTCTATCACAACCGGTGGAGTTGCATAATTTATGTATGCCACAAAATCATTAACCGTCGCAATATATTGCTAAGTGAATAATAGCGGTTTTAGTAAATCACTCCGACTGTCTGTGCCATACATTATTCTTGATTTCGTGCTCATCTGCCCGCGTCTGCAATCTCGAGATGTCACATAGATGAGGTAGACCACGCGCTAGTACCGTCGGCTTCGGGGTGGAGCGCCGTTGTAGCTAAATATTTAATGTCAACGAGGTTCTAAACATAAAATTGTACTCCTAACTGAATATTACTATACACCTATTGAAGTTTGTTATCTACGTATTTCAATTTTCTAAAGAAATAAAATAAATATCAACTCGATCTGTTATCGTGCCAAACCAATTGAAATAAACTTTTCAAATCTATTAGATCAGTTTTATGACTTTCATAATTTTATTGTTTTTCAGTTTCACTCCAATTCAGTAAAGTTGTAATACTAGTAGGTACTAGGAGTAGGTAGTAGGTACACGGCTAGTGATTGTGGTTATAAATAGGGTAAAATGATTAATGGTTCATTATCAGTAACACAGTAACGCAGGAGTCTCTATTTATGCTTTAACACGTAAAAACCATTAAAATTTAAATGACGAAAACATACGAATGCCACGCATTAACGTTAGATAACGATCACAAAGTTTGGCAACGTAGGACGTTTTAAATAATTATTATTTTAAATTAAAATCAAAACTAATGATAAGCCTGTTTTTTACGAGTACACCGTACCAATATCAAGTATCAAGAAAAGGTATAAGCACACAAAGATGAAATCGTGAGTTCATACTCGACAGTTCTAACATAACTCGGGATAAAGGCCACCCGAATCCTTGGGATTTATTTGAAAAATTCCGTTATACTTTCTCACATTTCCTCAAATTCACCCCGAGAGTAGTCATTTGAATTATAAAGTGAGACGTGAGTGCATACAAAGTGCATAGATACCTTGGCCATGTAAATGAGGTGCGATGAAACCGGGGCCCTAATGCCCGGCACCTGCGGACCCCCGCCCTGACTCGTCGATCGAGGGCCAGACGACCCCCCCGGCCAAAGTTCAATCGCCAAAGTTTCAATGATTAAGCTATCGTATCAAAATAGACACCTCGTATACATATTGTTTTAATTATATTTGCATAGGGTAGGAACTGTCGATGTATAATGAATTCAAAGGATATTGGGTCTGAAAGTACTCTCCTTGATATATTTAATGTTGTCGCACAGTCAAAAAAGTATTTATTCTTCCCTTAGAAATGGGCAGAAATAACTCATTTATATCAGTCAGGCTGGTGATCATCAATGTCCATTAAATATCATTATCAGAAATCAATCTATCCACTTCCGGGCAGTAAATATTTAATTGCAAATACATCACGACTCCACAATTAAATCATATTCTTCAAATTACATCCGTCATAAATCGGCGTTGAATAATTTAAAAAGTTTACAACGATCTCGTGACCGTTACTAAGTTCGGACCGGCTTTGTTCCCTAGCTGCGGACTAATTTATTCCTAGCTCTATTCGCCACGCATTAAATAATCGAAGACAAAATTATACATGCATATTAACGGTCAAGTCATAGTTCAAAGATTAGGGCACCGGGGCCACCGGGCAACCCTTTGCCGGCCCGAGGTGAAGAAGTTTAAAGTTAAACGGGATCACCCCGCGGGGTCGCTGCACGCTTACGTCACTCGATATTTAATAAAGGTGCGACCCTTTTATTTATAACGTCCGTTCGCGGCAAAAACTAAACATACGCGTATCGAGGAACGTGTCAACAGCGCCGTGCATTACCGGGAAACGCGAGTCGATATTTTCAACCCTTTAGGTCAGTTTCGGAAGTGCAAAGCCATATCGCGAGCGATCGTCGCGGGCCTGCAACGGGGCGACGCGCCGTCCAGCCGGCGAGCCGGCGCGGCGGTCGCGGCGTCGCGTGTGGCGCCACTAATGGATATTGATGACTGTAGCGCGACTAATTAGACGCCCGCTCCACCGCCTTTGTGTCTAGCTCGCGTCGACTTAAAGTCGGCCCCATCGACCGCCGCTTAACCCCGTCACATGTTCTAGCACCCCGGCGTAGTTTGCGGGCGGACGGCGCGTCGCAGTAGAACGACGAGAAGCTGTGTCGAGTGCGGCCGGAGTGATATCAATCACCGTGGGCGGGCGCGACATTGGACTTCAATTAGGCGGGCGGCGCGTATGATTGCTCACTACACACCGAAGGGTTACTTGACCCACTTACCGGGCTCGTCGCACGCGTCCTCGTTAGTGCCAGCACGGAAATGAAGAAATAATTCAATATGAAAATTTATTTCCATACGAGCCGGAATGTGTTTATTTTATTCTTAGTATTTATGTTAACGCGGACAAACGGGCCGGACGGGTTCTATGAAAGTAATTTTATATGCAGAAACGTTGTTTTGCTTTGAAATTTTTCGGGCCACTAGTATGAAAATAAGACACATTTTAGTACATTTTCCATGGTGGGTTATTTACTGTGTACAAAACGCTATGCTGAATTGCTGGATTCATTTACTTTTAGTAATAATTACTCCATTACATTTAAAAGCATTTAAAAACGTAAAAGCTGTATGTAGATCACGGAATTATATCTTTAACAACAGTTGTTGGTTTAGAAAGATCTGCCTACCTAGACAGCTACAAAGTAGTATAGTAGGTAGTAGGTACCAAGCAGTGGCCTGAGGTTCTCTAACTCTATTCCTATCGGCTGCGCTTATCTCTTAACTTTTGAAGAGCCTCTTCCAAATTCCTTCCTAATACACAGGCCAGGATTTGCCTCTGAAGGAGGACTAGCCTTCGCCACTGGTACCTAGGCAGTAAGAGGCAGAACCAGACCACAATGATGTGCCAAGTGATACTTAGGCAGTGCGTCCGATATTCCAGGGATCGCTGGATAGCAAACACGGCACACTCAAATTCCGTCTAACGCATATACTCTCGGTAAATTTTTTGGATTTTCGGATTTAAATTTTAAATTTCGAATAAGAAAGCGAGACAAGCGCATTTTTTCGAAAAGGTAGAGAGGACTGATCACAGCACACAATGGAGACTAACTTTGTCAAACCACCAGACTTTGACAAACCAGTGGCACCGCTGGTGTTCAGTGTGAGACACACCGTTCACCGTTGGGTTTTTAGGCGGTACTAGCATCACTCGCTTTGTGCAAAACACATGAGTATTTAATTTAGTCTGTAAAAGGCACTTAACTTTCACAGAAGTCGCTATATCTTCACTAACATTATAAAGAGGAAAGATTTGTATTTTTGTATGTAACGACTTAACTCAAAAAGTACTGGACCGAGTTTAATAATTCTTTTATTATTAGAAAGCTACATTATCACTGAGTAACATAGGCTATATAAAAATCAATTGCTATTCGTTAGCCTCTCTAAAACTCGATATCAGCTGAACTCATTCGGCTATTTTTGGTCTTGAAATATTCGTGGAAGTCCCGGGAAAGTTTACACGGTTTCCATGCTCAACGAAGTGGGCACGGGTCAGCTAGTATCTGATAAATAGGTACCCAAGTATAATATAGCGACAGCAACTTGTTGATACATAGGTAATTCTTAAGACTGCTTGGCAACCAATCCAGATGATATTAGACAAACATCTACACAACCGCTGCCTTTTGTGCGAGCAAGTGTTCTATTTAAAAATTTCCCCGGCATAAAAAAACCTTAGCACAAAAGGTCACATGACCGACCTTGACATGTCGCGAACGCAATTTTTCATTCTTCTTTTATTTGTCTCGCGCAGCTTATTCCGCGCTTGTCGCTGCATGAATGTCATCACTTAAAAACGGGTTTATCTTACTGTCTTAACCCAGGAATCAGATTATGTTCTGTTTTATAACTCGCATATAACTTTGCACAAATAGTTTTGCGTCAACGTCTTCTAGTGATTCTTCAAAAGTACTAGATAATTACCGCAAAATGGGTTATCTCAGAAAATATTTTTTTAAAACTCAAACCATGTGCACATTAGAAATGTAAATATTGCAGTTATTCCTCTCGGCAACCTATTTAATGGAAATCACAGACGGTCTATGAATACACGACCATAGCCGAAAGACACTGAGGTCATGGTCGTGCTGTACACGACCTGTCACTTGTCACATTCACCATTTACCCTCCTAACTTTAACATTAAATTCCATGTAATTCGTATACAGTAGATATTCGTTTATATTGTTAACCATATCCACTGGTATAACGAAAACAATATTCCATGAAAAGTAGCGAACGTAATTAGCCGAGAGTCGAGCGCTACAAAAGTTAATCTCAGTATCGACAGCCGATAGACTTTACAATTACCTACTGCAATGTGAACCGACCTTAATGCCGGTCTTAGATTACACAACGTTACTTAGGCGATTGGAGCGTCTAGGTTGGTCTAGGAACGGGGTGACCGCAAATAGGTCGTGTATTAAATAACACAACCGAACCGGCCACGGTCTACGTGTGTTTACAAAACGACATTCGTATCACATTTTGCATGGCTTTGTGAAATTGAAGCGTGTAGTAAACACCAATATTATTAAACTGCCTAAACGGCGGCATGTATCGACAGGCGGTGCAATCAACACAACAATAATGATGATTGCGTTAGACATTAACATAATATAATGTATTAATTTCGGTTTCTTTGAAACCAAGAACGTACAGGTATGTGCACACAGGAGCACTTTACCTTTTACCGCAGGACCAACTTTTTGCATGTCCATCCTACGCCTGGAACTTCTTTCTTGTCAGATCAGGTGATCAACCTGCATTTGTCCTAACCAGACTTGCAAACAAACTTTTTTGTTGCTTTTAGAAATTTAGGACATCGCTCGATACAAACCCATGACCTCCGCAGTTGAGACTCAACTTTCATCACGGAGTCGTCCTTGCGTCTCGAAAAAATTTATACGGGATTTCTAAGGTTTTGTTAGAATCTTCGATTTCGAAGTTACTATTTTCCGTATATCAAACGTGGGCAAACTTGTTTAGAAATGAGAGCAAAGAACACTGGCGGGTTTCTATATAAAATACAGGTTTTTGTACATATAAATTAATAACGGCTACTGTATTAGTAGCCACTAATTTATGTCAAATAACTTGACGGATTGATTTATCATATTCATGACTGTTGCGAGGTTGATTAAACTTCAACCAATCTATATGTATTCAAACCTGACCTAAACAGACTAAAGCATATTTATTATTTATACTGAACCACACATACATAATATTATATTCGACATGAAAGACGTCAGGTCAACCATAAAGTCACAATGTCAAAAAACTAGTTCAAAATAACACTATTTCGTCGAGTATTCATTCCGTTCGCCCGTTTGTTGGTATTCCTTACAATTTATAAAACAAAATCTTCCTCCGCGTCTGTCTGTTCGCGTTAAGTGCTACTGATCTTAATGCTGTTTTATCCCATGAAAAGAGTGGTTCTCGAAGGTTTTAGTACATTAATTGGACCCGGTCGGTGAAAACTTAATTCGAAAGTGGGACGAAGTTCGCCGGGCCAGCTAGTATTCAATAAATAAAACGTATTTTCAATATCAGCGCCGAGTCAAGGGAAGGAAGCCCGCAAGAAGTTGGCCGACGTAAATCATGGCAGTGGTTGAAATATTTATCAGGCGACCGCCGCACGGCGCCGCGACATCGATGGCAAACGCGTCCTAATTTGAGTAATTAATGCAGCTACTTTATTAGTTGGCCAACTAACTTGCTCCTGCAGGGCTCCAGTGTAAGCCTGCTATTCTCAAGACTTTCGATATAATTAACATTTACTGCTGGAACGAATTCCCCAACTTCCGACACGGAATTTGCGTTTTTATTCCGTTACAGGGAACCCTCATAGTTCTGCTGTCCGTCTGTCCATCCAAAAAATCGAAATTCTAAAAATTTTATTTCCTTATAGGTTATTAAATAACATAGAATTCTCCTACATGATGCCTAACACCGGTTCGGAAACTAGCCCGTCCCTTTAACCCTTGTAACTTATGCAAATAAAAAAAATCCTGATATTTTGTATACATTATAGACTTTGCATTTGGCAGCATGTAATTATAAATAATATTAATTTAAGGGGTAGATACCCATACTTACACCTGAAATGGATTTTCTTATTATTTCATATTATTATTAAATTTAAGTAAAAGCTAAGTTTGTAAACTAGTAAGAAACTTGTAATTTCCCATACTGATAGACATAGTACATCTATCTTTAGAAATAATAATTGTGACGAATTAGGGCGCAATCTTTTGAAATAAAATGTTTTGCGCGGTTATTTCGACTACCAGTTAATAACTTGTATCAGATGTTATAACCGTGTTTTTATTTAATCTTTTCCTAAATAAAAATAATATAGGTATAAGGTTAATTTAATTTTTAGTGCTAAAACCAACACGGCAAATAAAGAACATGATGGACAGTCTGTCAAGTGGCCCGCTGACATTAACCCCCTTTTCGTGTTTAATTGCAATAACAGGATTTACATGCGAACAAAATAAAGTAATAAACGTAGTATTGTAAATTGTAATAATGTAATAATTATGCTAATGTAGGTTGTATTGTTGGAGCATTATCTATACGTGATGGATAAGGTGATGAACAATGAAACCTGACCTTATATGAGGTGGATCACGTACAATATAATAGTCAACGAAACGTGTTGCTATGGCATTTTATATAATATATATATAACAATGAAACATAATATTATTTAGTTTCTAGGCTTCACTGCTACAATCGCAAGACTTTTTGGAGCAGACAACAAGACAAATAATTTGAAGCCGCTACAAAGTTATGATTATTGGCACCATGGTCCATGTTAGTCATTTTAAGTTGCCCGGCTTATATTTCTAGCATGCCGAGTACCCTCCGTGGTCTAGTGGTTCAGAGCTTCGTTCCCGACCCGGAGGTCGAGGGTGCAATTAACGCGTTGGAACAACAAAAAATTTTATTTTCAAGTTTGGCTAGGACAACGCAGGCTGATGATCTGATCACCTGATTGTCTGACAAGAAAGATGATCCATGCGTTGGATGGGCATGTAAAAAGTCGGCCCTGCACCTGTTCTCATGCCAGTCGTATCGGTTTACCGTCCCACTGGGTTATGAGAAGAGAGAGTGCTTCTGTGTATTGCGCACACACTTGGGCACTATAAAATAACTCCTGCGTAGCCAGGTTCTAATGAAATCGGCTACCGACACCGAAATCGGTGAGGGGAGCTTTTATTATTATTTATGCCGAGTACCGACATTAACTACGGCACTATGTGAATTACTTTGAATTGTTCTGAATTGCAATAAAACAAGACAATGCCGATGAATATGTTGCAGCCTGTCCGTGCGATTGGTCCGGCACGCCGCGCCGGCTAAACGGCGGGCTGATAGCTGCGCCGTTATTGGACGTCCAGTGCAAATATTGAATTTCATTTATAGTGGAACGAGTTTATTGCTTGTTATTCAATTTCTCCCATCGTAAAGACTAACTGTGCTGACCGCACGTACCACGTTCCTTCCTATACAGAATGATCTTAGAAAAAAATTTACATCAGTTTTTATTTTTCGTTTCAAAAGTACATATACTTTTGAAACGAAAAATAAAAACTGATGTCAATTTTTTTGTTAAAATGTTATAACTATATCATAATATAGTTATAACATTAAATTCTGAACAGATTGTCCTGTAAAATACGTTATGTCATAACGCACGGCCTATGCAGTGCCGCGGGTGCTCTACCTTAAAGCCTTGTCAGGAAATGTTAATCATATTATTTTTCTATAAATTACGCAAATTTTTGATTATGCTGTCATTACTTACGTTATAATGTAGCCTAACGCTGGGTAATTTTTTATTTAATTCGGAGAAAATATACCCTATTGCGACTTCTATAAAACTTACATACATTATATTTGCTATGTATGACATAGTTGCTATTGCTAATAATATTATACAGGTTATTAAAAAATAACATACATCTAACTTAGACCGTCACGAAATAACGAAACGTATGACACATTCGTACTTGTGCCTTTCACGAATTCGCTTTGTGAAATAAAGATAGTGCAGTTACTGCATTTTACATTTTGAAGGATCATTAAATTGCGCATTACGCGGCCCGCCCGGCCCGTCGAGTGCCAATTAAAAAAGAACTGTTAAGACGGTGCTCGTAAACTCAACTCGTGTTCTCAACTGATTAAAAGCAGCTCTAATCTCAGACTATATTTTATTTCAATCGCAATTACAAAGTTTTTACATTTGCCAACATTTGAGAAACGACTTGATTCATTTTGTTTGTAATGACCGTTTCACAACGAAAGAAACGGTATTGAGATATTATTAATGACTAGCTGTGCCCGCGAAATCGTTCGCGTGGTTCTTGAGTGACTGTTTAGTGTTTATGCATGCAAGTCCCCAAATGTGAATAATTTTCCCCGTTTTTTAAACATTTCTCACTGACGCTTCGCTCCTCTTGGTCGTAGCGTAAGGTTATATAGCCTAAAGCCTTCCTCTATAAATGGACTATCCAACAAAAAATAATTTTTCAAATCGGACCAGTAGTTCCTAAGATTAGCACGTTTAAACAAACAAAGAAACTCTTCTGATTTATAATACTAGCTGTTCCCGCGAAATCGTTCGCGTGGTTTTTGAGTGACTTAAACCGTTTATGTAGCGCACGCAACTAAAGTCCCCAAATGTGAATAATTCTTCCCGTTTTTACCGTACCCGTAACATTTCTCACTGACGCTTCGCTCCTATTGGTCGCAGAGTAATGATAAATAGCCTAAATCCTTCCTCTTAAATGGACTATCCAACAAAAAAAGATTTTTTGAAATCGGACCAGTGACCAGTAGTTCCTGAGATTAGCGCGTTTAAACAAACAAACAAACTCTTTCGATTTATAATATTAGTATAGATGTTTTTGCTGTCTTACAAGTGGACTAATTCGAACCTGGTACCTAGTTCACTCGTACCGACTCTATTCTACAATGAATGCTAAATGTCTAATGATTAGTTACAAACATTGTATAGCATTAAACCTGAGTGGCAAACTGTTCTATAAATTGCAATAAGAGAATAATTATATTCAAACAAGTTCTAGTATGCATGGAAAAAGTTAGTGAACAATGCTTTCAAAAATAAACCAAACAAAGATGCCGCTGAGACCTCACGCTTAGTGAGGCTGTAAAATAAGAAAAGCAGCGTTTGTAACTTCGTAAGTGGATTGTTTCTCATAACAAACGACCGTCTAGTATGAATTTTTGTGAGCCCAAGGCCGGCTGCTTAAACAACTCGGAAAATATTACCACTTTCAGATGTTGTGAAAACTACATCGTACATATAATGATACATTCTTAGTCTTGTGCTATTTTCAGGATCAGCTTGCTTTTCTTACTTAAAATAACTTTTAGTAGTTAGTCACACTAATAACTATTAATTCCAATACCTAATCGTTAGATACTCACTAAAAAATTAATAACATATGCTATTATTAATTATTATTAATATAAATTTTAAACATAATCTGGCTTAGAAAAGTTATTTTCTACGATCATACCTAGCAATGACTAATTAAAGTTGATACCTGCCGAATTCCCTAGGCTTTGACAACTCGAGCAGACGATTGAATATGCAATCTACGGCTTTGAGTAGCATTTAAAAGTTCCGAAAAGTAACGTAATCGATTGTTAATTGAAGACATGAATGGATGAAAGTGATTTGACCCAAAAAAATTACCCAGAAAATTGAGTTTAAACTATCATTAAACATTTCAGAATATGTAGTAATTTATTAAGTACCTACAATGATTCTAGAGACGGATCTTTAGATTAATGAACTTAATATGTTACGTCGTATTCTAAAATGTTTAAGTGACAGTTTGAATTCAATTTTCTCGAAATCAGAATTTTGCTACAACATAAAATATCACCTTCATCCTTTTTCATCCTGTTTTGTTTCTTACGCCGGTTCTTCTCGGCGGGTAAGGGTTGAACCGGTGGTAGCTTGTTTTTCTTGTTGACTTTCCGATAATAGCTTGATAAGTTTAATCTTTTTAATTTTTTGTTATTTTTATCCATTCATATCTTCAATTGCTTTGGCGCTGTCATGTTTTTCATACAATTATTATTCGTTCGGAGCATTCAAATATTCCCGATTGACCTATATAACGTCAATTAGTATTAAATGTAGAACGCCCTTAGAGGAGCTGTAAGCCGGGTGATAGTGTTAACGGTCCAGCAGACTCCACTTAGAGCGCCATTACCTGCCGTTAATTGCAAACAGATTCGAGTGGCTATCAATATTGACATTGAATATATTAATTCTCTTTTGCAGAAACACTTTCTCCTCTCTTAAGATGTAATGATCACCATGGAGGTGCTACACCTAAAAATAGCACATCTGCCGTCCTTATCAGAAACAACACACTCGCTTGGAGGTTACTGTCGAGAATTTTTTTTTCTATATTTTGTTGTCTCTATGAAACTAATAATATTCCATTCCAAATACTGTCGTTTAGTTTATTGCCTTTCAATGTGGACTTTGCATGTACGATATTATATTATGTACATATTTAGTTAATTTATGATATTTTTACGATGGTTATGACTAGTTATTAGTTTGGAATGGATCCACATATTTAACAAAAAAACGAAAAGTATAACAGCTATTAAAAATTGAGTGATTGATCCTGATAGATCTCGTTCGGTGGTTCCGAATATACTATTAACAAATTTTCAGCAAAAATGACGATTGCGTTGTTTATGATAAGGGCGGCAGATATGGGGTATTTTAAACGCAAGAGGAGAGGATGCGCGTTTTAAGAACGCGCGCATACGGCGGTGCGCTGTAAATTCAGACTGTTTTATATATAAATTCATGTTCAATGTTCATCTCGTATGAATCGCGTATGACTCGTGTCCTCTGCGCGTCTATAATATATGGTGTGCTATTAGGTACTCTAATATTTCACATCTAATTGAAGACATGAATGAATGAAGGTGATATGTCGCAAATTTTTTTAATCCAGAAAATTAATTTTAAACTATCTGTGACGGAATTGACACGGTTGAAATGTAACGTTTGGGACGCCAAATCTCGTCACTTCTGGATCAAGGATATGGTAATATCCTCGCCGGTAAAAGACGATACAATAGGACAACTACACCAAGGAACAATGCGTTAGTACTCACCAGGTCTGGAAGCGAACCTGTGGGCCGTTGAAGAATGGCGTTCGCTGGATGTTCGTTGCCGAATGTGTTGTAGTTTCTTGTTTTTCTTTAGATACACTAGCCGGCCGGCCTTCACTGAGGATTAATACAGGATTCCACACGCGGTGGACGTTAGATTACATCCAAAATCGGTAATTTGAAGCTAACTCGATTAGTCTGGTTCCGCGTATAAAAGGCGAAACGCTAATGTCGCGTGTTCATTTGTTTTTCACAGCAACTCGCGCGTGGCGCCAGGCAGTACCGTGCAATGCGATTGGTTGAGATGTCAGCATTGTATGTCTAGCGGCCCAATGAGAATTGGCGCGCGATATTTAAAATATTATTTATGAAACAAAACGATATAAACTAAACATTCCGCCCACCAAAATACCAACGGAATTTTCCGAAAAGTATGAAAGAAACAATAAGTTAAGAATTACTTACGATACTAACTAAAATTACTATTTAAACGTTAATAGATAACAAAGATCATTCTAATGGAAGGGGACATAGTTTGACTAAAGGTCGTATAAGTGAATGATCCTTACGGGTTCGTATAGTTGCTACCCGAACTACTCCGTCAGGCCCAGGATGTAATGAAACCACTCGTCCTAGCGGCCAATGTAAAGGAGGTCGGTTGGTGTCCTTAATAAGAACCATAGAATTAACAGGTAACGGTTTTGAATCCTTAGTCCATTTTGCCCGCTGAGTAAGTGCATTTAAGTACTCATGTTTCCAACGCTTCCAAAACTGCTGTTGAAATAATTGAATAAGTTGCCAACGGTTTAATCGGCCAATTTTAACATTTGTGTAGTCGGTATCTGGAACCGCGGTCAAGGGTTCTAATGTTAAAAAATGACCAGGGGTTAATACGTTCAAATCGTTAGGGTCTGAGCTTAATGGACACAAGGGTCTTGAATTTAAAATCGATTCGATTTGAGTGAAAAGTGTTGAAAGTTCTTCAAAAGTTAGCGTCTGATCGCCAATAATACGGTACAAATGAGACTTGGCGGCTTTAATTTGAATTTCCCATGCTCCTCCGAAATGGGGAGCGGACGGGGGGTTACGTTTAAATGAGATGCGCTCTGCGTGCGAAGCCTCTTCAATACAGCATGCTAGTTGTGCGCTAGCACCTACGAAATTTGTTCCACAATCCGAATGGATAATGTTACAACGGCCGCGACGCGAAATAAATCGACGCAAAGCCGCGATGAAGCCGTCAGTCGATAAAGTAGATACTACCTCGAGATGTACAGCCCTTGTACTTAAACACACAAATAGACATAAATAGGCTTTATCTAGTTTGGCACCTCTATGGGAACCCAACTTGATACGAAAAGGTCCACCGAAATCCACGCCTACCTCCGAAAAGGGTTTTGCCTGATTTACACGAAAGGCAGGTAAGTCGCTCATAAACGGTTGCAGAGGTTGCGGATTAAGACGGTAACATCGTATGCATTTGGACAGTTGATGACGTATAGCACGCTTAGCCGTGAGGATCCAAAATTGTTGTAAAATCAGATAATGAGTTGTGTTTAGACCAGGATGAAAATTATTTCGATGAATCGATTCAATTACAGCGGCTGTAAGAACACACTTTCTTGGCAATAAGGCAGGATGTTTATGCTCGAATTCCAAGCCCGAGCGAGCGAGACGTCCGCCCACCCTGAGGATATCCTGATCGTCAAGGAACGGGTTTAGCTTTTGAAAACTACGGGGGAGCAATTTCTTTTGTTTTAATTTTAATATCACGTCAGAAAAGTAACGTTTTTGAAAATGTTTAACGATAGTAAAAAGGGAAATATGCCGTTCTGTTTCGGTTACGAAAGTATTATCATAGCGCGAGACAGTGCGCCGCACGCTGTTAGCAAATCTATAAATGTATGCTATAATACGACAGATTTTGTCCAAAGATGAATATTTATCAAAAAGATAATCGATAATTGACGTTTGTTGAGCGGTATCGATTCGATCGGTGACGAGAGTTACACGACGTTGCTCAGCGAGTACCTCGTCATTATTAGTATGAATTTTCGATATATCTACTGGCCACTGAGATTGTGATTGGGACAACCACTTTGGTCCCGCCCACCATAATGTGTTGTTCAGTAGATCACTAGGCATTTGGCCACGTGAACAAACGTCTCCAGGGTTTGTAGCAGACGGTACGTGCCTCCAGCACTCGGGAGGTACGATATCCTGGATATGGCTAACGCGGTTCGCCACGAAGGTCACCCAACGAGAGGAAGGCGATCTCAGCCATGCCAAGGCAATAGTGGAGTCACACCACAGATAAGTGTCATGGATACTAATCCTTAGGGTGTCTTTAACGAATTTTAAAAGATCAGCTAGTAGAACTGCTCCACATAGCTCCAGACGAGGGAGACTTTGTCTTTTGAGGGGAGCAACGCGTGCCTTAGCACAGACAAAGAAAATGCGAACTGAACCATCGGACAGAGTGACACGTAGATAAATGACTGCGCCGTACGCTAGCTCCGAACTATCACAGAAACCATGCAACTGATACGATAAAGCATTTTTGATTACAAATTTGCGTGGAATGTTGAGGTTTCTGACTAACGGAAGTTGATGAGAAAAATTGCTCCATTGGGATACAATTTCCGGTGGAGGAGTTTCATCCCACGATAAACCGAGAATCCACAGTTTTTGGATTAAAACTTTGGCTTTGATTGTCAACGGGGACAGAAAACCCAGAGGATCAAAGATTCTAGCGACCTCGCTCAAGATTGTTCGTTTGGTACATGGATTATTTGACGGTTGAACGTTAAAAACGAACGAATCTGAAGTCGGTTCCCATTTAAGACCTAGAACCTTGACGGTCGTGTCTTCGGCTTCGGTGAATGTGATAGCTTCCGAAAGACACACTTCTGAAGGTAAATCATTCAGAAGTTCAGGATGGTTGCTAACCCATTTTCGCAGCTCAAAAGAGCCAAGAGCGAAAAGGGCGATAACCTGCGATTTAATGTCACGTGCTTCATCCAGCGAAGTACTTCCGGTTACTATGTCATCAACATAGAGATCAGAAGTTAAAACGGTTTTAGCCTTCGGGTACTTATGACCTTCATCATAGGCTAATTGCTGGATAACGCGACATGCTAGAAATGGAGCTGAAGAAACTCCATACGTTACGGTATTAAGAACATATTCTTGAAGTGGCTCATCTGGGTGAGCGCGCCAAAGAATGCGCTGATAATGATGATAATGGGGATCCATTTTTATCTGACGATACATCTGACGCACATCAGCCATGAAGACTACCTCATGTTCGCGATAGCGAAGAAGAATTTCAACAATGTTGGATTGCAACTTTGGACCAGTCAGTAGCATTTCGTTAAGAGAATTGCGGTTGGCATCCTTGGCGGATGCGTCAAAAACGACACGAAGTTTTGTAGTTGCGCTGTCCGGTCGTAGAATGCAATGGTGCGGTATGTAATACCTACCCTGACCCATTTGTTTAGCAGGCACTAAAGACATATGCCCACTGACGATATAATCGGTCATGAATTCGATATATTGTTGTTTTAAATTCGGATCACGAGACAGACGTCTTTCAATAGCATGAAAGCGTCGAAGAGCTATGTCTCGAGAACCCTCGAATATTGGCTCTGTATTTTCCTTGAATGGAAGACAGACGACATATCTACCTGTCTCATCACGATAGTGATTATGGACGAAATTATTTTCACATAATTGTTCATCTGGAGAGAAACGATAGGATTTAGGGATGTTATCGATTTGCCAGAAACGTTGCACGATATTATTTAAATTGTTATCGCCTTGAGGAGACGACACACCTAACAAACACGAAGAAGCGAGTTTGGTCCTTCCAAGAAGAAGCCATCCGAAGACAGAATTAAAAGCTCTCGGTTGTGAAGTGCTGCCTTTCAAACGTTGTGTAAGCAGTGATTCAGCGAAAACATCGGCACCTAACAAGACGTCGATCGGACCAGGAATGTCAAAACCAGGATCAGCAAGCGGTAATGTCTTGACTTCCCATCCACCCGTGTTAAGTCTCGCCATCGGTTGGTCTCCGCATATTTTCGGAATAACGAACATATCGAGACGGAATTTAGTATTACAATTGACGCCGATATCGCACGTAATCACACCGTTAATTGAGGTGGAGTTACCCCCCAAGCCAAGGACGTTGACGTTAGTAGTTGAAGGCAGTATGTTCAGCTGTTGGGCTGCGTGTGCCGTTATAAAGTTATTTTGGCTTCCGGTGTCGAAGAGCGCACGAAAACTATGAAAATCACCAGATGAATTACGGATCTGTATAATGGCAGTTGCCAGTAACACTGTCGAATGAGATGGAGATAAAGATTCCTTCGCGACTAAGGCCAATGAACCATATTTGTCAGCAGAAGACTCGCAATTACCAACCGATTGCTCCCGGTGCAGAAGAGTGTGATGTTTACGTTTACACTTTCGACAAGAAAATATTGAATTGCAATGCCGCACCGAGTGAGACGCGTTTAAACAATTATAGCACCATTTCCTTTCGGTAGCCACAGCCATGCGATCATCGGTCGATTTAGAAAGAAAAGATTTACAAGCCGATATTTGATGCTCATCCCCACAAAAGGAGCACTTACGAATGAATTTTGAACTTGATGACACCTTAGTAGGTTTTCCGTTATGTGCATGACTATTCCCGTCAACGCCATTTACATTGACATGAGAGGTCACAAGTGCATGTGCAACATGGTGTCGCTTCGATTTGAATGGGGTTGCCCGGGTTGCCGCAACCTCCTTAAAGGTTGTTGCGGGTTTGCCAGTGATGGCGGTAAAATGTGTATCTCGAATCATCGCTTCGCATTTAGAATTTAAAAATTCCCTAATTTGTTTATACTGTGGTAACTCCACATTACTATGTTTTTCTTCAAATTCACGTCTTAATTTAGTGTCGAGTTTCGCCAAAATATTATAACAAAGTACAAAGTCCCAGTGTTCAGTAGGTAATTTTAACTGTTTTAATACAGTCAAGTTTTCGTCAATCGTATCTATCGAACTTCGAAAATCTTTAGCGTTTGTAAATTTAAAATTAATATCCAAAATTTCACGCCAACAGGTAAAAGCCAGTTCGCGTTTATCTTCATATCGGGACTTGAGAGCGTCGTATGCGTGTACGTAGTGCTCCGCCGCGACGGGGAACGTTCGAATAAACGATAAGGCATCACCGTGCAAAACAGAAACTAAATAATGAAATTTCTCAATTGTAGTGAGAACAGTGGACTCGTGAATTAACGCGTTATAAGTAGCAATGAATTCGGGCCACGCTTTGATAGCACCAGAAAACGTCGGTAGTGTAATCTTCGGTAGCCGTATGTTACCGCCGAGTGTAGGTACAAACGAATCGCATCGCGAATCAATTGTTCGATAAGACGAACTCGGTTCAAGAATACGATGCAATGCAGACGCTTGAAAATAGGCGTCGTCGAACAACTCCTGAATCTCGTTATCCCTATCATCGACGTCATCTTTCAAAAGATCTAAGATAATAAAATGGGCCTCTTGGAAATCATTAGCAATATTTTTTATTTCTTGACAATATGAAAGAAACAATTCCACTTTTGTTTCATCGGTTTGAGCCAAATTTCCGACTTCCAGGGCCTTTGACATACGATTATATGCTATAGTACGTTTACGTCGCAAGCTAGGTAAATTATCAATAGTATAAGAGACATCGATACATTTTTTTACGGAAGGTTTAGACTTACGCCTCGTTGGAAAAGACATAATTACAACTCAACTAAACAATATTCGTATTTATTGTAAACACACGAACAGTAAACAACGTTTATTAATATTTAAAAACACCGAGTTAGGTAAATGAACAACAAAAGATATTTGTTCGATCGGCGCGATGTTTATAATATAACGTCAATCGATAAGGATTGGAATGGATGCGCCACCGCGTAATACCTATTTATTTTAAAACTCGATGTAAATACCAATAAGTTTTACAAGTCAACGTTAATATGTTATATATATTATACCGCTTACTATTATAGATCGTTTGATAATGTTTACAGAATTCAATTATACTGTTCAATTGAAAATAAAGCTTTAACTTTTGTTTGTACTACGTACCTACTAACGATTGCCCTAGAATTACGACTATATGTACTTAGTTAATTTAAGTGTATTCTCAAAATAATTTTAAAACAATAACACGATATAAAAAGTTATAAACCAATCTAAATTAATACACTTTAAGGTTCAAATTAGTATACGATTAGCGCATCCAGTATTTAGTTGATTAATGCCTATAATTGACGACACGATATTACGATACGATATTATTCGTGTTATTATTAATGTAAATTATAGAAAGATAGGTAACACTGTAATACATGTATAAAATATTGTTAAACGATTACGTTCTACTAGAAACTTCGAGAATGTTCGATGTACTTATTTTTTTTAAAAATGGAATACGGTAGGTATGCAAAATGGATTATGGAACCAAGACTTAGAATTTATTAGCAACAACTTGTTATTAGATATATACGATTAAAGTAGTTACAATTACGAAGTAAATCGGTA
Organism: Celastrina argiolus; assembly: GCA_905187575.2. NCBI lineage: Eukaryota > Metazoa > Arthropoda > Insecta > Lepidoptera > Lycaenidae > Celastrina > Celastrina argiolus. The sequence goes on from LR994577.1 coordinate 6,777,067, forward strand.
TTTGGCAGGCTGAATGTATCTAAAGTCCCTGGTTTCGGCACCAAAAAGATGTGACGGAATTGACACGGTTGAAATGTAACGTTTGGGACGCCAAATCTCGTCACTTCTGGATCAAGGATATGGTAATATCCTCGCCGGTAAAAGACGATACAATAGGACAACTACACCAAGGAACAATGCGTTAGTACTCACCAGGTCTGGAAGCGAACCTGTGGGCCGTTGAAGAATGGCGTTCGCTGGATGTTCGTTGCCGAATGTGTTGTAGTTTCTTGTTTTTCTTTAGATACACTAGCCGGCCGGCCTTCACTGAGGATTAATACAGGATTCCACACGCGGTGGACGTTAGATTACATCCAAAATCGGTAATTTGAAGCTAACTCGATTAGTCTGGTTCCGCGTATAAAAGGCGAAACGCTAATGTCGCGTGTTCATTTGTTTTTCACAGCAACTCGCGCGTGGCGCCAGGCAGTACCGTGCAATGCGATTGGTTGAGATGTCAGCATTGTATGTCTAGCGGCCCAATGAGAATTGGCGCGCGATATTTAAAATATTATTTATGAAACAAAACGATATAAACTAAACACTATCACTTAAGCATTTTAGGATGTAGTAACGTATTAAGTACATTGATTCTAGAAAGAGATTTATAGATTAATAAACTTAATTCATTACGACGTATTCTGAAATGTTTAAATGACAGTTTGAACTCAATTTTCTCGAAATCATAATTTTGCTACATATCACCTTCATCCATTCATGTCTTCAATTACAAGTATGTAATTTCAATACATTTCAATACTGGAACCGTACTCGGCGATCATCCATGTCAATTCAATGAATGTGAATCTACAACATTACAGAACACCAATTCTTGTATTCAACTTAAGTTTTACTTTTAATGAATTTAATGTAATCGTCTTGATTTTTACTTTGGACCAATCCAAACCCCTCCACGTTTATGCCAAAATGGCTGTTTATATTGAGATTGCGTCTTTAGTATTATAGTATTTAATTAGCCGAAGCGACGTAATGATAGAGCATTGTAATAACTAATAATTCTCATTCCTCAACAATGTATGTTCGCCTTTCAGATTCGACATGCGAATTCTGTCAATGATGAATTTACAATGATGATAATTAAAATTATACGATGTCTGACAACCGCGGCAAACTTCCTATGAGTAAATTAATCTTTCTGACACTCGTATCCGATTTCGGTTATTATACTTGAGGTCACGTGTGGGAAAATCATATATTTTGTCAATATCCGAATGAGAATTGTGCCAAATAGGCTAATGTAAAATTAATAAAATTGAATAATCACTAAGCGATGAGGCTGCACTGTTTATGTTGCGTTTGGTACTTTGTACTTTCACTTTTCTTAGTTATGGAAAAGGTAATGCTAGTAAAAATACATCAATTACGAGTAAAGCTTTATAGTATGTTTAAATAATTAACACAAAACATAAGCTATACGAAAACTAAGTTTCGAGTGTGTCCAAAAAATCCATCTAGTGATCACTGGTTGTTTTAAGTATAGGATGTTTAGGATGTTTAGTAATTTAGTCAGATAACTTTATCTAAGGAATAAATATGTGACTTTGACGGATTTTGTATGGAACAAATGTCAAAGTCATATGTTTATTCAACAGATAAAAGTTATCTGACGATTGAAAAATCGGCCCTTAATCCACAAATTAAAAAATCAAACTTTGCAAGAAATGTAAATTATTTTATATAAACCAAAAAATTTTTTTTTGGTTTTTATTTGTTTATTAAATTGTTAAAAAGTTATTTTTCCTTTTAATTGCTATCACCAGCGACATCTATTTGTAGAATCAATTACGAGTTATGAAAGGACAAACGTACGACATTTATCAGTTAAGTTAAATTTAGTTTGATTCCATAAAAAATCTAACCAATAGGATAATTAATAGATATAATACCGGCAAATTCACTTTAGTAGCTAGACGCTACCATAGGGCACATATTATAAAAATAGGTACATCGTAAGCATTGCTTAATTCCTTATGCAAAGGCAAAGGGCAATAAAATAAAAGTTTAAAAACTATAACCCGACTTCGTAAAAAACTGGTCTAAAAAGGCTGAAAAAAGGAAAAAATTCTATTTGAAATCCAGAAATGCATAGGTAGGTACAAAAAGGGTCAAGCTAGAGCCGAGGTCGGACCCGCTAACTCATAATATTCGTCTGCTGTTGCAATATTCAATCCCAAAAGCGGTAATAGTTTTTGAGGTATAATTTTCAAAATCAAAAAATTTTCGAAAAATTTGTAACCTATGTTACTCGCGGCATCATTACCAATCGATTGATACCTCATTTATTAAAATCGGACCAGTAGTTTAACCGCTACGAGGGAACATACATACATACATACAAACATACATACATACATAGACTGCCAAAATCATTACCCTTCCTTTTGGCTTCGCCGAAGTCGGGTAAAAAACAAGCCAATAAACGTCAACGTATCGAAATTGAAGAGAGTTTTCTTAATCTGCAGTACATTAAATACATCAAAATAACATACCCACGTAGATACGTTATTTTTAAAACGCAATATTATTGGGTTACGGACCTCTCGCGTACTCGTCATGTAACGTCGTCACGTCGAAAATTATATTAGGTACCTAAATCGTGACTGGATTCACTTTGAACACGATCAAATCGCAATATTCTTATACATATGTAACATCATGTTCTGCAATTACGTACGTAATCATCGACAGACTAAGTCACAATTCCACTAACATCGTTAGCGTTAACGGTGTGTTAAAATACCATGCCTTCTCATTCACTGACAGTAAATACGAGAGGGATAACATGATATTTAATGAAGGATTAACTTTAACATGTGTTGGTGAAGTTGGCACTGAAACATAAGTTTAGTTTAGTCTTGATAATGCTATATTGCTTTCGAAATGAACATTTGCGAATCATAGAATATTCGAACGTTCGTCTCTATCCCAAAATAAAAATGTCGACCATCTATAATTGCTATTTGCTATTCATGATAACGGCATTCAGTGGCATACATAAAGGAATGAAATGTAGAGTCGGAATGGACAGAGGCGTATTTCGTGTCAAAGCTAAACCCTAATTGGGGATGCGCATCATATCAAAGAAATATGAAATGTATTAAAAAACTTTTAACAGGCTATGGGCATATTGTATAATATACTTTATAGATGTCCAATCGCTTATTTACATGATACATTATTATTATTAGTCAATCAATATAAAGTGAGCAGCAGCAAAATATAGAAATAAGCTATCCGACACTTGTTAGAAAATTGAGAAAAGTGTGTATTTGAATGTCCTTGCTTCATAAGGTCCTTCCGTCAACAAAATACAACATTATTTGCTAATTAGTTTTATATCCAATTTTACGATAAGTCAACGTCCCGCTTCCTTTAAAACTTGTAATTTTACATCATCTGTGTCAACACAATATAAGCGCCATCATTTTTAACTAAAAATGATTATAACCTGATAAATATATGGAATAGTTTGCTGCAGAAAAAAATATTACAACGTGCATAACTATTTATTTGACAAGTCGTGTTGTGTTGACAAATAACCTACAGAATATACATATAACATAACCTTTCCTGTTAATAAAAATAGCACGTTCAGAACAGTCTAAAACGAAATAAAAATCATAATTAAAACATACGGCATATTCAAAGCTTTGAAAAATAATACGTGGATTACGCATGCACCCCTCGCCGTTCGTTGTCGGCGACACGTAATTATAATACAAATACCTACCGGCGTTTAGCGACTGACCCGAGCCGACCTGACCATTGTAATCTTAATAACACGCCCCAAAATATACGGATGAAGCTCCGCAAATTTGCCGAAACATTGCAAGCACGATGTAACAGTTAAAACTTTTATTCCTCAAAGCCCCTGGCGTTACGCTCGACGAATAATATCTATCAAAATATTTATGTTTTCCGTCGTCCACCTTTACTTATTTTAACTTTTTAAACACGTTTCGATTACCAATTTTCGATGTAGGTCAATAAGATTAAAACGGGTTACATTTTAACATTATTAATTAGACAGTATCAGTATTTATTGACGTTATCCCTCGTTATATAATATAGGTGGTAGCTTGTTTTTTTTTTCGAGTTTCCGAAAATAGCTTGTTAAGTTTCATTTGGAAATAAAACGTTTTTTACTTTATATACCTATTTTGTAGTGTCAATAGGTAGATGGTTTACTTAATTCGCCTAAAATTAGATTTTTCTTTATTGTTGATTACCGAATCATTGACCAGTTCAAGGCGTAGGTACTTTGGCATTGCCAATAACATAATTAATCGATATAACCTTGTAAAGCTGTAACAAACAACAATTGTCGATGCTTCCAACTAACTTATGAGTTATGGTTCATTGCTCGAAAGTGAAATTCTTTTTGTATTGTTAGTGGTTGGCCTCAAGGTAGACAGTCAGATAATATTGAAACAACTTATCAGCAGTTATCTCTACCTGAGAGATAGATTTTTAAAAAGCAACGTATTCTAAAATCCTGTTTTTAACATTCCAACCTTCGTATATTAGCTCTGATGATTTATATGGAGTGCTAAAAACAAACGAACGTCTTTAATTAGCTCGTTCTAATCGTATAAACAAACATTGCCGGCATAAACAGCAGCGTGACAGGGCGCCGTCAGCCATGTGGTCACATCAGTAACAATGAGCTGGCAACCGGTCCTAGGACCGTTACGGATGAAGCACCAGGCGGCCGTGAATATGCATGAGACTTGACCTCGCGGCAGACGGCGTCGAGCGTGGGACCCCCGGAACAATCGACGCTTAGACAAACATCAATAATTCGCGATCTCTCCTCATATTCGTACCCATAAACGTATGCCAGTAAACTGCGAGAGGTCATGTATAATCATCTGCATTAAAATATGACTGCCAGGACAACTTTTTAGATTTGACCTAGGCACATATCCGTGCAGCAGGATGCCACGATTGTAGAAACTTGGCCGTGAACTTTAGTTTTCAATTCTATAGACAGCCAATTAGTGTCCGATTTCACCGTTCGGTGTGTCCACAATAGTTATTCGTTGCCAGGTTTTATGTCGTGTCTACCGAGATTGTAAGACCATCAGATCGAACCATACAAACAGGCCTATGCTGGGACAGAAATCTACAGCAAACAAAAAATCAATAGCATAAGCTCGGCATTTAATAACGTATGTTCGGATGAAAAGTGTTAGTTTGGTAGCGGGCGAGCCATCAATCAAGCGGAGACAGCGGGTCAGGAGTCCCCCCGGCCGACCACCTGTCGCGCCCGCCAACTCGCAGCATTCGCTAATCAGTCACTAAGTCAAACCAAATCTCAGCGTGACAGGGGGACCGCGTTACGCCGGTAATGGCATTTTGACGAACAGGAATATTAGCTGCGGTGACGTGTGGGTTGTTTGCCTACTCCCGTCGCCCGCGTATAGAAAATGTTGCGAATTACCATAGTCATATTTGATAATGTCGGCGAAGGGTACATTGCATTAAATATTTTATTAGAAGCGGGGACTCAATTTAAAGTAAATTAAAATGTGACGCGGTTACGCGGATTATTGTTTGGTCAGAACTAAATAAGTCGTCATCAACATTTAACCAGGAGATGAGATAGAGACCCATGACAAAACATTAATATCCAAAATGTAGTAAATAAAAATGAATTCTATTCGTATTTCATGATTGAGAGCTGGTACACATTAGGCGCATACTGACGCGCGCTTTGCTGATGCGCGTTTTTGGATAAAGAAAAAGCGCGCGCTTGAGTATGTACAGAGTAAACTGTCTGTAGAGAACTCCTGGTTCTAAAAACGCGCGTTGACAAAGCGCGCGTTTGAAAGCGCCTAATATGTACCCGAAGTAAGAGTACAGTCCATTCAATGGAGCTGACGGCTTCGTTACGTTGTGTGCCTTCAATAGTTGCTTATCTATAGATGCATTTTATTACATTCGCAAACAGCACACAACGTCACATACCCACAAGTATACATACAAAATGAAGTACGAAAACATTTAGCACTCTTTTGGCGGTTACCTAATATGTCCGTCCGCAGCTGTCAGTGGCTTGCGGGGAAAGTTAACATGAAACACAAAAATTGCGAAGATCTTTTGTGGGATATTCATGTGTAATCCCACTCTCTCGCCGAACAAAAGAATTATTGCTCACAGTCCGAGTGGGAATTCCCGCATAAAATAGCAGACATTTATGAAATAGCGGTAGCTTGTCATACGGGGCGTCGGTATCGGGTCCGGCGGGCGGCGAGCCGCGGTGATCGCTGTAAATTTCAGCGCAATAGTGAATACGGGCTAAAAATATACCTACGCCGGCCGCAGCGGGCACTGAAGCGACGCCGAGATAACTTCGCGGCGTCTGATGCGGCGCCACTCGTGTTGCGACAAGCGAATGTGCGTCGGCTACGTACACTTAATTAGTCGCGTTAAATTTATCCGTTCCGATGACTTTTGATTGGACGCGTTATTTTACCGAGAAATTGAGCCATTTAACCGAATATTCCGACATTGTAGCTGCAAAAGATGCGCAGCATCACCGTTCGATGTGTATAACCATTACCAACCCCGTATAAACGTTAAACGTAGGAGCATCATAATGGCTAATCATTCCATTTGGCAGAGTATATCTGCTACAAGATTACTCTATGGGCATTGGATAATATGCTTTAAGCATGACTTCATTATAACCTTACTAATCGCCTTATAATTTATATCAACATTTTAATGCATATTTGACCATAATAGGTAATTAGAGTTACTTCAATTAAAGCATGTTACAATTCATTTTGTATCTTCGTACTAACTGCAACATGCAATATTCTAAAATCTGATATTATTTGATACGTTACAATATTTCCTTATCCTTCGAATTCGCTAAAGAAGAGGGATCACCGAATACTTGTAGAAAATTCTGTTTCAGAAATATTTACGTCACATTTGACTGCGAACCGTTAGTCACTTCGGGGTTATATTGGAAGCGAAGCCTTATGGAACCATGAGATATGGCGGCAAAGCGAACGGCACAAAATGTAATGCATCTTATACGCCGCTGAAACAAATGGGACTAGAAATTTTTCAGTTAACAGAAGCGGACCGTTTCGGAGGGGAAAAATAATTTTAGCGATAGAACATTTTAATGCGGGAACTGCTCCGGTTGAAAACTGGCTACATCGGAGCGAGAACCTAAGCAATAACGGCGGTGGGCTCCATCTCGGCCAGATCACGTTTATAGAACAAAAGGAGAGCGCGGCGAGCCGACAGCGGCAAAACGGAGTGGAAAAAAATCACGTTCAAATGCAGCTTTTCATATTTAACAAACACAATGTGAAACATTTTGCAAATTAAGATACTCACGTCTAGTGCACTTTTGCGATCACATTTACAACTTACGTTTGAATTAACCAAACTTACGTTTGAATTAACCAAACTTATTTCGAAATAATAGCGGAACGTAAACAATGAATTGTTCTATTATTCTTAAACATCACGACTTGGACTAGTCGTTTGATTCTTATCAGATCGATTTAGGTTAGTAGATACAACAGTGCCTACTCAAAAATGTCGGCGCACTATGTATGCAATCTACAGTTCTAGATTAATCGTATGTGTATTTCTTCGATAGCTTAATCGTTTTATAAGTGCCAGTTTTGTAATGTTACAGATAATAATAAATAATAATTTATGACTTCCAAGTTCCATTTAATAAATTTAAAAGATAAGAACGAGAAGCATGTCAATGACAAATATGCAATGTGACATCTCCATGCAACATTAAGAAGACATTAGGAATGAGGTGGAACAAAGGGTCCATTATTTAGCGATATATCACGCCTACTGTTAGAGATATCTAAATTTCATACTAGTCTAGACTGCATTGAGTGTCTACCTACTACTTAAATATTTCATTGCATTCAGTTCTATGAATTAGTAATACTTCTTGTTTTATAAAGAAGTGATGTTTGGGATTTGGAGGAGGAAGCAGCTACTTGCCGTTGGAATCTTAGCATTATAATTGACAACCGTTGTAATGCGTATTGTCTACACAAGAATAGATATACTTAACAACAACAACAAAATATCAAATTACTTTATAAATCTGTCATTCTGTTGAGATTATGAAAAGAGACGATTTCTATATAGTCAATAGTCATACTGCGCGTGTTGGTACCTAGTACCTACTTGGTGGCTTACCTAGCGTGTAACTAAAGCGTCCCTTAATTCAATCTTTTTCTTCTACTCTTATATATAAAAATAAATTGCTGATCGTTAGTATCGCTAAAACTCGAGAACGGCTGCACCGATTCGGCTATCTTTAGTCTTGAAATATTCGTGGAAGTCCAGCTAGTATAAACCAAAATAACGAGTAACCAAACATTTTCAATATGAATAGAATATTTCCGATGTAGAAATAATTTAATGCACAGTTCGGGGAGGGCGGACAATTTGGCGGCTCTGATGGACACCGCAGCCGAAACCTATGCGTTTTATGTGACATCAATCGATGCGCGGTCGGCGGCACGTGCAGGTTGTTTATGTACCGCAGAACCCGCGGAGTTTTGCACGTCTGCCAAATACGCGCACACTAGTGCCCTTTAGGGCCGGCGAGGTATTAGGAATAAGTTAGACAGCCGCGTGGGCTTTCTAACTTGATGGAGTACAATTAATACGTTATCCTTACATGTAATATGGTTGGGGAAAAAGTCTTTTCGCATTATAGTATGCATGTCATAAAATCTCTTGGGCTATACCAATTGTATCTGACTGATTTTGGTATAATTAAAAAGTTTTAATTTTACAGAAGTCAATTCCGAATTCAAATTAGGTAAATATGAGATTTTCATTTTTCTTATTGTTAAAATGAGTGATTCTAATGAAGAAATTCGATACATTTTTAATTTTATTACAAAAAGGTAATAATGTCGCGCTCGTTCGCGATAAACTCAAATACTGCTGCATTTGTATGCCGTTTCACCAATGGATAGAGCGGTTCTCGAGGAAGGTTTTAGTGTTTTGAACCCGGAAGGTGGTGCTGCTGTCAGTTCGTTTAAACTTAATTCTAATGCGGTACAAAGTTAATTAAATTGTATATACCTACAATACTCGTATTCGAGCTCTAAACTTCTTTAAAAGGGTTTCTAAAAGCAGATGGTATCAAAATAGCACGGAAGAAAGCGATAAGGCGAGCTGTGAACTTGTAAAGATTTCAGATAACTCGTTGTAGAGACTTCGGCATGTGTTTATCTGAAAAGGTTTCCGTTACTCTATTCTAGTCGATGATATTAGAAAATCACAGGTGTGTGTTTTACCTACAAGAAGAATTATAATGCCCAGTATTATATCTCATTAAAACATGTATCAGTATACCAACAAACGGTACAAAGGATAATTAAAATTGAAAGATGTAATCAGATGTTATAATGCCGGCGTTAGAGAATCATTATAATTAGAGTAACGTGTGGATTAACGCGTGGATCGTAATTAGCGTGTAAGACGTGTTAGGGTGGTTAGCTGGAGTCGGGGACACGACGGGAACACGACTGAGACAAGACACGGAGGGGACGCGAGGTCGCGTTACGCCGTTTGAAAGTGAGATGCGAAGCGCCAGGAGAGCAACAAATTAAGTCCCCGAGGGGCACGCCGCCCGCGCCGCCCTCGCCGCCCGCGTTGAGAGCCCACCCGCGATAACGTCTCGTCGAAGGGAAAACTTGAATATTTTCACAAAATTATATAACCGAATTCAAGGAAGTTAGTGGGTACACTTCGACAATTCTTCGAACGAATTAGTTTCATTTTCGCCTTGTTATCGAAAAATAGAACGTTAACTAAAGCATGGCCTACCATCCCATACAATCAAAAAATTTGCAATAGATGTCACTACTATTAACGTGTGTAAATTATAAAATGTAAATATGCCGAATTAAGTATAAATATTGACATTCAAATAAAGATAAACATATTTTTAAACCACATCACATTAAGCTAAATTCAACTTCTCAATTAAAAAGAAGATAAGAAACGAAATTAGTAATTAGTATTTTCCAATAGCGCCATCTAGATGGCGGTTTTCGGAATGTGACTTCACCCTTTGCCAGTTGCATTGCCAGTATTAGGGTGATACCATTTTCTAGTACTAGGTCGTGTCTCTGTTATATATCTACTTTGTGACTAAAGCGATAAAATTCACGAAAATAGATATTTTATAAACATACAACAGCAGGTTTATCGCATCGACAAAGACCATATTCAACGATTACCAATGGTAATAGTGAAGAAGCAAAAACAATACTGATTAATTTTAATGAACAATTATAAATTAAGCGGAGTGCAGGTGAGAGGAGGTGAGAGGAGGTGAGAGGGAAGAAGCTGGGGAGTTGACTGGCCGTGACCGGCGCTCAGACACTGCAGCACCGTCAGCATTTTCCTTGCTTTTATTACATTGAATTGGCAAATTGAGTTTATTCGGAAAATACTAAATATTTGCCTAACATCTGATTGTAGTTAATGTTTGCTTAACGGACCAAAAGACTCCATGAAATGAAGGGTTGTTTGGATCTATTTACTTTCTACTTGTGAATAAGTAGGTCTATTATTTTTTCTACACTTCACAAGTAGAAAATAACTGTAACGTATCTCTTGGGCGTCACCAATCGCAAATCGCTGCTATGCCTTGTTTCTCTGTCATTGTTGATGTGCAACAGATCACATTACCTACTTATATGATTCAGGCCTGTCTGTCATCATAATGTCATCAGGTGACATTTCAAGACGTAGTTGTCACGTCTAACCAGCACTAGTGGTACGTATTATGTGGACACGACGTTCAGATAATTTTTGTAAAGTTCATTCTTTTTTTTAAATTCAATTAAAAATTTTACGCATTCCGAGGTAGATGGGGGCTCCTATCGCGGGTATATGGGACTCGCCGCGTCCGAAGAGATGGTGAACTGGACGCAGCCTCTACCCAGTCGATAGTCCGTCACTACCGCCGTTGGCGGAGCCGCGGGGACACATTACATACATCCGCGACAAAAAAGTTAATATCGCATAAATTTTTTTACCTAAATTAAGCCCATTTATTCAACTTAGGTTAAGTAGGTGGATAATCTTAGACAAATATAATTATGTTGTCTGCTTAATTATTCTACTTAGGAATATTTAAGCCTAACAAATCCCGCAATAAACTTACTTAACTATAAAATGCAAATTACTATTATGTACACATAATGTACACGTACTGCAGACGTATAATTCGATAACGTGCACTGGGCCTATAATCAAGAATTTAATTAAGGCACCAAAGCCAACGTATCACATTATTCGGCCAATGATCCGCTTTGGCGGCTGAAGTAAGTCAACCTTAGCGAAATGTATTTAGAAGTTACGTAGCTGCAACACTTAGTTAAAATTAAGAATCAGCGATGCGCCGCCGAGAGCACCTACGTAGCAACAGCACGGTAATATTTTAACTTGTTTTATTTTCATCCAGGTTATTAACTATACTTACACACGCTTCGCTGCCGTTTCTGTCTATACAAATAAAGACTACTTTAAGCAGTGTCTATAATTTATTCGCAGAAGATAATAATTCAATTCAGGAATACTCTCAAATAAAAATATCGTTGCCTAAATGACAACTACTTCTTCAAATGTATTTAGAACCTTCTTTGGTTCATCTCATACTAGACAAGACATTGCCCGCGGGTTCGAGCCTAAGGACATCGTAGTCTATGCCTATCCTCGTCGTATACATTATAACTGTGTAAAGTTTCATTAAAATCAACCTAGTAGTTTCTGAGCCTATTCAATGCAAATAAAGAAAATTATTTTACCGCTTTATAATATTAGTACCTATATTGATAGGCATAGCTTTACGAAATATTTTTTTGCTGATATAGTGAAAATAACCTTTAGATTACCAGAAAGCACCGAATTAATCACCTAAATAAGCCGTACAAACATCATCCATGTACGCATCATAAAACGAAAATGTTAATAAAACTAAAACTACAGGGCCAAACTTTTTGTAAATTTGTAAATTTTTTGGGGACCAAATGGCAGCTATTCTGAGTCGAATAAAAAAGAATCACCAAAATCGGATCACAAATATCAGCGTAATCGGTGTACATACATACATGCGTATACACCTCCTCATTTTTTGGAAGTCGTTTAAAAAGTACTCATCAAGACTAATTATTTGAGCTGAAACTCGATGGGTGTCACATCGTTTTATTGCTAACATGCTATTGCGATCTTCCAGCGCCAATATCAGATCTTGCATGCAAATTTTCATCTTAATTGGATACCGGGAAGTGCGTCAAATATAACTTGCAAGATTTGGTTAGACGCAGAGGGATAGGTGGACCTAAATAAAAGCTTGTAATAAAAGAGCTCTCTTTCGCGGTAGCTCAATCAATCACAACTTGGTTCTAAGTAAGATCTTGGCTATAGATACGATCAACAAAACAGATTTACGAAATATCTTTGGCGCTAGGACGTTCTAATTTCGTTGGCTTCAACTTTCGTCAGTGATTCTGTGTAATTTATCTAATAGAAGTACTAGGCAGGTAGGCAAGATTTATTATTATGAAAGAACGATGTTCTGTTATTAGGTACAACTGTATAACCTTATACTATAGGTAATTAGAAATTGACATGGTGTTAAAGAGTCCATATGTGGAATTTCATAAATGCCAGTAGAGTAGACACTGTAAACTGGAGTTTCGGTATCACGACCTGTAAGTCCACTTTATTGTAAGCACCACTTTTCTTGTGAATATTTGGTACCTACATGAATATTCAATCCAAATTCCCAATTCATGGCTATGTCCCTACATTATAAAATATTTTATTTTATAATAATAATAACAACATACGATACTGTTAATATTGGACCCAAAAGGAAGAAATCTGCCAATAACAGCGCTTAAGCGAGGGTATAAAATTAAATGGGTAGAAGGCGTTTTTACAAGTTTATCGAGCGTTCCACATCGGGCAGACATCTAATGGGCTAGCAGGCGCCGAACACGCTGCCTGTCTGTCTCGCCGCCTAGTGACGTGCTACCGCCAGACCGAACGAAATCTAGACCTCGCAGCGCTCGTGATCACTCACCGACCCCGTTATTATAACGTACTCGGTCAATACGTTTTGGACTCGACTAATTCCATTAAACGTGTATTAAAAGATTAGCTTTCGATAATAATGAGGTCTCCGACTGGAACAGTCTATAGAGAACAAAGAACTTTGAATAGTTAGAACGGCGCGGTTGGCTGGCCCTGGCCCAGCTTTTTATGCGGATTTATCGACTCAAATTAATCGTGTAAGTAGTGAGCCGACAAAGGAGGCTCGAGTTAAACGCTAACAGTTCCACTACTTTGATTTTGCACTTTCACAATCCCAATTAATATTTCTCGCAATGCAATACTGGTCTAACTGTATCAAAGCATCAACTTATAAATAATATTTTATAATTGCATATAAAATTCATGTAAATAAGATTTACATGAATTAATTAATTTATTATTTATTTATGTCTGTGTATGTATAGTCTTGCTTTTTAGGGTTCTATCCTATTGCCACTAAATAGATAATTAATAAACAGAGACACGACCTAGTACTAGAAAACGGTATCACCCTAATACTGGCTATTTAACTTGCTATCTCTCTTTTCTACTTTTTCCAATATATTGCACCAGTGAGAAAACAAAAAGCTCAGATTAATTGCTTTTCTTAAATTTTTATTACTAAGACTGCTGTCCGTCCGTCTGTCATCAGACTGTATCTCATAAATCGCGATAGACAGAATAAGATATATAATATACTAGCTGACCCGTGCCCACTTAGTTAAGCATACAAACCGTTTAAACCTTCCCTGGACTTCTACGAATATTTTAAGACTAAAAAAAGCCGAATTAGGTTAGCCGTTCTCAAGTTTTAGCGAGACTAACGAACAGCGATTCATTTTTATATATAAGACTAGTGGACCCGTGCCCACTTCGTTGAGCATACAAACCGTTTAAACCTTCCCTGGACTGCCACGAATATTTCAAGACTAAAAATAGCCGAATCGGTACAGCCGTCCTCGAGTTTTAACGAGACTAACGAACAGCTATTTATTTTTATATATAAGATAACGTGCTACTTAATAAAAGTAATAGAATAATCAGAAGCGATTATTGGACGTGTGCATGGACTCTAACTGAATGCAATGGCATGGAATGGCTTTATTTCCAAATGAAACTTAACAAGCAATTTTCGGAAAGTCAACAAAAAAACAAGCTATCTTCTATTTTTAATGAGCAAAATACACAAACTGAGTAATTTCCCGCTCAGTTTCTCTATTTCAGCTTAGTTTTAATTTGCACACTATGTTTTGATCGCCTCGCGCCGAGTGCAACTGGGTCTCTGGAACGAACCGTCAGCCTACGATGTCATTTGCGCTACCCACTACAATGAATGACACGGAAATGAGACGGGATTAGCTATCTCCTAGCACGGTTTATGATTCAATTATATGCAATCGCGTATTTGGGACACGAGTTTAGACAAAAGGTCTCATTACTCAGCTTGAAATTTATTCATTCTATTAAGTACTAACAGGGAATTCATAATAATATGTAGTTTGAATGACTAGTGTCACAATTTGTTCGTATTTAGGGCCCGTAATAATAAAACGATCTCAACCACAACCTCAGTCTCAAGATAGCATTTGAGATGACAGTTGAATTAATAGAGAATACGCACATGTCAGACAGGTGTCTGAACTGAGACGAGCGTTGTCAACAGCTTGCAAACTGCTACTTGAGCAGCCTTTCGTGAGTAACGTCAAATCGTGACTTGACTTGGGTTTGTTCCTTAAAGGAGGCCATTTTGTTTTTCAACAAAGCAAAAAGTAATATTATTAGTAGATGCGACTGTTTATTATATTTCATTTTTATACTACAATATTATGTTATATTTATGTAAAAAAAAATCAAAGAATAAAATAAAGAAAACTGCTAGTTTTAAAAGCACAAGGAACCGTTATTTTACTAGTCATATGTTTTAGTCTGAATAACTGAATTCTTTAGAATTCAGTTTTCAAAGGTGAGATGAAAATGATGATTTTTTTTGTTGAGACTGCGCTTTTAAACCCGGTTCAGAAGAGCAGTCTCAACTAAAAAATCTGGAAAATCAGACTCATAATTAAAGACTAACTTGAGAAGCTAATCGCAGTTTGAGATCGAATCAACCAAGACCTGCTTTGAGACCTAGTTTGAGACTTATTTATTAATACGGACCCTAGTATACTACAAAATTAAATTATGAGAACACTCGACCAAATTATATATATATTTATGGTATATTTTGCAAGCTGCTGAAATCGGGAAAAGAAATAAAGTAACGATCGAATCAGACCGAAAGTGTATCCTTCATAGTTCAGTGTATCTTGATAGCCGATATATACGCCACATATAATTTTATGCTTCTTTTATCTTTTAAGGTGGAGCATAAAGTTTTGAAACATGCATTTATCTATTTTAAAGTTAGAAGTCACACCAGCAACAGCAGCAAATGTGCATATGATTTATGTGAAATATCCTCAGCGGTACAACTACTCCAGTCTGCATATCTTCTCAGCCAAGCGACTACGGATATTCGAAATTGTAAACATTTTGTAACTGGCGAAAACTGAAAACATTTCTAATTTCTATATTTTTTTTCGCGGGATATTGCTAGATATTGTATTTAAATTCCGCGAGATCATTCAGAAGTAACGACACAGATAGATCGCAATTTAGCGCATACTGGCCACCACAATTGAAGGAATATTATGGATTTCCACAAAGTAACATCTGATTTACTATTTCTAACTGGGAAACTGAAGTGCAGACTTTTAAAAAAGTATGTTTTGTATGAGCCTGTGCCTAAAGACGTGTGGACTGCAAAAACAATTTAAAAGAAACAAAATGGAAGTGAAGAATCGAATGCGAAAAAATGCCGTCGTCATAGCAAAATCGGCTTAAACTGAAATAATAAAAATGAAAAGTCGTCGCATGATAAACTATTTTCTATGAAACAGCGTAATAAAATAGTTCTCAACCTCTAGATGCACCAACAGATAATGCATAATTTATGTTCGAGCTTTATTTTATTCATGGATCCTTGAAAATAATACGGTTCACCGTAATAAGATCACTGCAGTGTAATATTTTTGAAACAAAACCGTAAAACACAATATGTTCTATTTTCTTTTAAAGAGGTAGGTTTAACACCCTGTACAAAATAATCAGGATCTTGAACGAGATACTTAACCCTCTTAGGTAACTATAGGCTTAGATAACTTTTACGTGAGGAATAAATATGTGACTGACATATTTTGTATGTCAGTCACATGTTTATTCATATCTGACGATTGAAAATCAGCCTTAAGTAAATAAAAACGTGATGACAATGGATACGCTATTCAATGTTGTAGTATTTGTATGGTTCGTTGTAAAGGAAACGCTAATAAAAAGTTAGTAGCGAGTCTCCTATTCACAGGCTGTCACTGTGTTGACTGAGCTGAATGACAAAGACAGCATGTGTCTGAAGGACCACATAATTTAACTATCGGTCTCGGCTCGTCTCTCATTATAAATTATAAATACCTTAAAACAAATACGACGTTCTGCAGCATAGCCTTTAGCGAAAATGTTTGAACTCTCAAAAGAGCCCAAAAATAGCGTCGAATCCCCACTTGGTCCTGCTGTTGATCTCTCATCAGACTTCTGGGTTACAAGAGTAAAAGTAGAGTAAGAGAGAGTGGTCTTGTAAAGTGGCTACAAAACTCCTGGGTAGCTGGTCTGGTTTCAATGAAACCATCACGTAAATCGGTGATAGGATTTAGGCTAAGTTCGGAAAACGTTGAGGTAGTTCCTATAAGCAGTGGATAATTTCAGTGTGTAATAAGATATGAGTCAGACACATATCTGACAGTGAAGTTATACGTTCCGGTACGATAAGATCGAACAACTCTGATTGTTCAATTTCGATCTGCATCCAGATCGACTAAAGGTAATTTACAAAATATATTCGGGCGAAATTGCCTTTCTAAAACTTTTAACATTGCAGAGAAATAGCAATGTTTCTGGGTGAGCGAAGTGATTCCGAGGCGCTTACCCTGGCGCCCGCTCTGGGACTGCATAATACATTGTAGTGAATGCACCACACTTTGATCCCCTCCTAGACAAGGTAAGCACTGCTGGAAACTTCTCTCGATGTTCCTTTTCTTTCGGGAACCAAAACGAGTAAGTCTTTATGGTCTCAACGTAAATTGACAAAGTTTTCGAGACGTCATCTCTTTGTCTCCTTACACGGAAATATCGGTAGCGTTCGATTATTTATGACTAATCGCTGCGGAAACTGGAAAAGTAAACTTTGGGTAGAATATAAATCGTTTATGCCATTACAAAGAGACAAATTATCAAGTATTACTGCTTCAGACTTTATTGCTTTAATGTAATTGATTTTCACCTACCGATTTCTATGCACGTATGATAGTGTAAATTTATTGCAGGTTTTATGTATTATTGAGTTTATCTTACACTTTTTTATAACCGGAACGTATTTTTTCATGATTATTTAACAATAGACATATTTCTGAATAGTCAATTTTATTGTTTAATAGCAAAAATATGTATAAACATCTAAAAAATAATCCTACTAAGGACGCACATTACTATTGAAACAATAAACCCAAATAAGCAAGTTGATCAAATTTGGTCAAATTGAGCAAAACCAGTTTTAGAATAGACTGTCAGCCGAAAAATCATCGACCGTCAGAACCAATAAACTATGCAAGTAGCAAATACTCTAGAAACGCAATTGGTGCGCTCTTTTAGAACACCCAATTAGCCAAAAGTTGGAACATTTAATGAGGATAGGTACAATAAATCTAAAAGCTTATAAATTATTATCATTCAATGCATTATGGAATAACATCATGCTTTTCATGCTTTTTATGGTGTAGGAGAATATTTAGGTCCGAATACTAAAATGATGATAAGCTTAAACGGTGCTTACACTGCCATCCTTGTCTTTTCGCCAAGCAGTGTCGATGCAGACTATAAATACAAGGGCTCCTAATTTTAATCAGCGTTTCAGTAGTTAGTTGGTAGGGTTTTTTACTGGTGTAAAAATATAATAAGATCTATACAGAAAGTCAGTACAATAACAAATAACATTAACAAATCTCAAAATTCTGCAGTTTCTACAAAGTATATAAAATGTAGATATATATTAATCAAATCTAATTTTATTTCTTCAGAATGCATTCCAATATTTTTTTATTTACGATGGTATTTTTGTCGAGCGCCGCGCCGTGTAAAACTATCGAAAGATAAGCGACTCAAGTGTTGGTCTAGTGCCAGAAAAAATAGAGATACATTTGGACTCTGTAGGAGAATACAAGTCTATTTTGATTTTAAATCATCTTTATTATGATAGGGCTTGAAGTTTATTGTTCACTGTAATCATAGATGAACAGTAAAAATAATTTGACATCCAATCTCAACGTGCCTTTCACAACAACAATTACTTACTTTTAAGGGAGCGTTCTAAAATATCTGTATGACTCCGAGCCAAAATCTGCAAAAAGAGAAAACACGATTTTAGTTTAAAGATTATATTTCTCATTAGGTAATATGTAATAAAGAAACTTAACATTACAAGTTTGGTATCCACACATAGCGCGAATATAAAACTAAACCAATTACAAGTTTTCCAATATTCCCGGCGAATTATACAAGTGTTAAGTCAAATCGAAAGCCCCTATTTCTACCGAAACGAAGTTCGGATCGTACGCACCCGCCTGTGAGTACACAGTACACAAATTAGGCGTCATCATTTATCACCGGAATGTGATCCCCAAAATTACTATCATTTTTCACAATGCCAACAGACCGACGGAGGCCGGGTATATTGTTTTTAATTAACGATGTCAAGTCACCGCCATGATTATCAATCCAATTATTCGTATCTTGATCAATACGAAACTATCGTGATTTGGACAAGGGCATCCTATAAGAATTTGATAATTTATCTAGTACAGTTCAATAACATAAATACCAATTGAAACGAAATCAACCGTA
Source organism: Celastrina argiolus (assembly GCA_905187575.2). Lineage (NCBI taxonomy): Eukaryota > Metazoa > Arthropoda > Insecta > Lepidoptera > Lycaenidae > Celastrina > Celastrina argiolus. The sequence continues at coordinate 6,796,240 of LR994577.1, forward strand.
ATACTTGTAGCATTTGTAACAAATATTTAATAATAATAATCCCGAACCAGAAGCGAATTTTGAATCATAAAAATGAAAGCAGCGAACAGTGTGTGCAATAGTGTTTACTGTGCAATCGCGTAGCTATTCTGCTTAAATAATCCGCTTTTGCAGTGCGGAGCGAAAAAGCTGCGCTTAAAAACTCCATTAGAGGGCGGCATTCGTTTTACCGTGTCACAATAAGCGTTAACCGACAAAATGAGGGCGTCGGAGCTAGTTACGGAAATAAAAGCCGTTATTATGAATAGATGACTGCGGGCGGAGCCAGGTAAACATAACTATTTACACGCCGCTCCTTGACTACGATTTGTGACGTCCGCTCACCGCTGCCCATCCAAACACTTCTTGTGACATAGCGGCTAGATGATGCTATAATATATTTAAAGGAGAAAGCCCACTCTCCATAGTGTCTCAGGCCCAATGTGGACATCAAAAAATCGCATTAAAAATGAGTGTTCTAAAATTTTAATAGTATTAGATATCTGAGAAAAAAACTTAAAATGCCGCCATTATTGTAGAAATATATTTTTTTTTACTTTTTGTCTATTTTATTTTCAAGGCCTTTTCCGACTTTTCAATAATTTATAATAGTAAGATATAATAAGATAGCCCTTGTTGTAGTGCAAGACTTTCAGTTATTGGTACCCAGCAATTGTGGCAAACAAGATTATCGCCTGACACCTAAAACATAATATTAACATTAATGTTAAATATTTTCAACCGTAAATCTTTAACGATTACACCATGATGACGAAATAATAGAAACATTTTATTACTTATAATATTATGATTACCTGCTGCCGTGCAACCCAGTGCTGTATGACACTTAATTCTTCAGGCTCTAAAATACGGTTCTCGGTAACATTATTACCACAACATATTATACAATGTTCTTCAGACATTTTGGTATGCACATTTCACAATCAAATAGCGTAATCCTTTAATCCAGGGCTAAGTAATCGTAGTAGGAGCGAACAAAACTAGTAAAACAATGCCAAAGTACGTGAAAAGCCGAATCAAGTTCAGGCAAAAAAGCCAGATTGCGGTGAAAAAAATCGAAAACAAAACAAAACCCATCTTTGAGCAACATGCGAACGGTCGAAATCATTCGTTTGAAAAATGACATTTCAGTCATCAGTGTTGCCGCTTGTCGCAAAAAAATTGAAATCGATAAATCGATTACGTAAAAAATAATCGATATAATATGACTTTTTATTAATTAATCTTTATCGCTTAATAGTAACAAACGTAAACGTTGGTTTTAAGATAAATGTTTTCTTTTGATTAATTATTTACAGAATTACCAACAGTGACCCGTTATTTGTATTTTACATGAGTTTATTTTATTTGTTTATAAATCGATATTCGGATTGATTGATTAGAGTTTTATCATCGGGTAACATTTCACCTCAACGTTATATTTAGGTTCCAAATAATTCAATAAAATTCCTTTTTTTATTGGAACATTACTGATTATAGTGGCGGCTATTTTAATGTTATCAAAAATCATGTCTCTTTATGGTACATTTCTAGAGAAATTAAGTCTTCTTAAGACGGCTGTCCGCTCTGGGCCTGAAATGGGCTTTCTCCTTTTATGCTATGGATTTCCGCAAATTAACGCCTGATTCCATTAATTAATGTTATAATAATCTACAAGGTGTACAATAAATTAGTGATAGTACTTTAGGATGTGTACGTGCCTCCAATGTAGAGTAGGTATCTGTGAAAGTATCAGCTTAAAGGCTTACTTTTGACTTTCATGTTTGTATGAGAAATGACCCAACATCATAAATTGTACCATACAATAATAATTATTATAAAAAAGTACTTTCCCTGTTTAATTACAACAAATTCACAAACAACATCTATAAATAATTCGAGTTAATATTAAAATACCTATTTAGTATCAGCCCTCGCGAAAGCTCCGTAATCCGTGTAAAAAACTCTGTAATAATTTGTAACTTTGGATGTAATTTCAGAATGTAAATGCCGACTTAGACAACAAAAATTTATTGGCGAACACGTGTCTTAAAAACTCAATTCGAGTGCGTGTCACGTTGTGCCTAAAAAACTTAACAAAAGTATGACATAAGCACGTGCGCGCCCGAACTTCGGTAACTTCCCCAAGGACTAGTCGACCTTATTTTCCAGGGCACCCTGGAAAAAGGTGTTTGTCGTTTTACGCTCCTGAGGATTCATCTGCGCTTTAAAGCCGGTAATTTGATGTGACACTTTTGAGATTTTCCATCTCTCGGAGATCGTTCGGGGAATGGGCTGGATTAGGCCACGCACGGCCTCAGCTTGGGCGACGACGCGACAGATTAATGTCGCGAGCTTCGCGCAACATTTAAAATGTCACGTCCCCTTTTTCCAGTCAACAAAGTATGCGACCGAGCCGAAGCGGCAGTATTTCCTACTGGTCCTATTCACAAATTTTGCGGCATGAATTTATTTTCGGGTGAACTAGGCGCCTAAGTAGCCGGCTGTTGAATTGATACTTTACATGATGTATTCGGCCATAAATAACCGTATGTGTATTAAATCAATATTTTGAATTACCATAATACGGCTAACATAGGAACAGAGCGCTGGGAAAAAGGCAAAGTCGTAAAAGTGGCGCCCACCAATCACCAAATAAGGCCGGCGCGGCACCGACGAGCCGCGCGGCGTCGTCCTTGACTCCAAGCCAAATGACATAAGTTGGCCCATGGGCGCGTATTCTTAACGAATCGATAAACAAGACGAAATGAGTACACAGACCGAATCATCAAATCGCCCAACCCACGTTAGGCCATTAAACCACCCGATCGAAACCAATACGACAAACTTTGGAACACACCTTATCTCTTTATAATTTGTCGATATATTTTCAACGGTTTATGGCTTTCGTTATTGGAAGCGTTACAATTTTATTTGAGGAATTAAGAACTCACCTGATACTTGTGATTACTATTGATATTAAATGTTAATCAAAAGGAGCATAAATAATGTGAACTGAGTAATCTTTGAGATAGGAAAAGGACGTATGCACGGTCGGCTATTATCAGATGGCAATTAATTATAAATAACAATTATATTTATAACGGAGCGGTAATTCATCGTGCACATAGACATGGCATGCTAAATAGCTGCCGCTGTCAAGTTCACTGGCAAGAGCCCACGTGCTCGCTGTAATAAGGTGATTGACTTTGCCTACACATATAAGGTCGTAATCAGTCCTCTCGTCAGCGGCGGACATTGTCGCGTGTGACGTTTTAATTACTGCAGCATGATCTATAAGCTGATGCAAATGTTTCGCATTCTTTTTTTCATGCCTTGCCTTCATACATTTTCATTCTTCACAAAAATGAGCGCTACAAACTAGACCCACATGTGATAGATATCCTACTGCATGAGCCCTTTAATAAATACCCAGTAAAATTTAAAGATTTTGAAAATATTAGTTCGAGTGAAGTGATAAGAACTGATGACATCTAGATATGAGTAATGAATTTTTGAGAGTAAATAATGAACAGGCCGATAAGTGAACACAGCGCATTAGGACTTAGGAGCTTACTAAATGTCCACTTGTGCGGTGAGCACTAAGCAAACACGAAGGCATAATCCGTTGGGCGGCACTTAGTAGGCGCCACAAGCCTCGCACTCTAATTGCTCGCCGACTAATCTGTTTGCGAGAGCATCACATTACCAATTTCGGCATGAAATCGACTACTTGTTTGAAAACAATAGCTGCCAACGAGCAGTTTCGTTCTAGATTACCCGTAACTAATTGTTATCTACACATATAAAAGTCAAAGATGATGAACTGAACGCACAGGCCAGCCCCTTAGGGCTATAAACTTGAAATTTTGCACACGCATTTCTCTTATGTAGTTAGTTACCTAGTTCACAAAGTAGATATATAACAGAGAAGACACGACCTTGTACTAGAAAATGGTATCACCCTAATACTGGCAATTCGACTGGCTATTTTTGTTTTCTTCGATTTCCAATAAATACAGGGTGAAGTCCAGGCAGATTTTTTTTATTAAATCGTTTTCTCAATTGAAAATATACATATAGGTAACTTAAATAAAATACCTATATGAAAACATGTTTTACAAATTTGGTTGTCTTTTCAACAACATTTACAAAATGCATTAATAAAACTTTTGCAGTATTAAATTAAATCATTTGTTGACATTCTAATTTGAGGAATACAAAAACAATAATATTTAGACTCTCCCGACTGAGCTCCTTAAGTCTTGACGTACTCGATACAACAACAAACTCGATGAGTAATGCCGGCTGCAATATTTTACCATCGCATTGTGTTCAACGTAGCGGATAGTCTGACAAAGTCCTGTAAATATTTACTGATAGATTTATACCCTGAACTAATTCTTTTTTTACTCGCGGGGACAAAATTACACGCTGAGTAATAGGATGAGTCCGCGAACATTCGGTGTTGAACTTCTCGCTTCCCCATTTCATGGCAAAACTTTAATTACATCATTGTTAACAAGCATGCTTGGCAGTCGGCGCGTACTCGTATGTAGGCACATAATTACCCACAGGTCTCCATTATTCCTTTAAAATATCTTCATGAACAATCCAATAGGTATTTCACTTCGATCCAGGCTGTAAATTATGTCAACTTCTTGTAGCATTTTGCATCGAAATAAGATCACGTAAATCTAGAACGTTTCAGCAGTACTAGACGACGTCATTACACGCTTCACTTGTCCTTCAATCTATTATAAGTTATAACCGAAAGTAGGTAGTATATTGTACCTATGACTCACTGCGGTCACTGCTGTGTTGGCTAATAAACTGGCATTTATCAGGTGAAACTCGTTATACTTAGTAGTTAGCACCTACGGAAAAACCACATAAACATTACAAATAATTTACCACAACACTTCGATTGAGGAAAACATTTAATGCAATGTAAAACATACGCCATTATCAATTAATTAAAACATGCACTTGTAACTAAGTAAGTAATAAACTAAAAGTATAAAACAAAATTAATTACATTAAGAAAGCTAGCAGTGGATTGCGTTAGATAAATTAGATTTAGCTAACAATGAAACCCACAACTAGAAAGTGAAGCGGACTGGAGCCTCGGATTATCTTACCGATAGTATCATACAGACTCGTAGCCATCTTTATTATTCTATCATTTGCACTAAACGAGTTAAATTATCTGAAATGGATAAGTGAAGGTACAATTCTAGAAAGCTTAATAAAAGAAGTCGAATATTTCCAGCGAAGTTTGTCCTGTATAAATAATTTCTCGTTTACGTCAACGTGATCCAGGGAAGATACCCAATAAAGCCTGAACTTTTCCAACACAAAAAGAGGTCAACGATCACATTCCGGCGGTTGTCTTTTAATTCTGAGTCCCTTTATGGCTTCTGCCGCAACATGTAATAAATTAGCCCTTAGCGAAAAAATGGACATCTGCTCTTTCTTAAAAAATCCCTCCTCGAAACTTGGAAGTATAAAGACAAAATTTACGACCCGTGTAGCCGTGGGTAGGCGGACCTCACCCACGGCTCGCATGCAAATGACCCGATTGGAGAAGATTGCCGTTGTTAGGACAGGGGAGTTAAAAGTCGAAACACCTTGCGAAGCTTGGACAATTTCTAAAGATTGCGATTTTAGAGCTTATAAATACGGAATATTAGATATTCTGCATTCTCCGCTCGTTTTCCTGGTTTCTAACAACACTTAGCTGTCTTCTGGAAAATTGTTGTTATAAATAAGTTGCCCAGATAGGTGAACTGCAAAGATTTTAACTAAACTGTGTATTTAAATTTATGTGTACCTCTACACAAAAATATTAAAAGTATAAAACAGTTAAAACAAGTCTTACAATTGTTAATTTAATGTATTATCATTTATCACTTTCATATTAAGAAACTATACTTGAACTAGAAAAAAAAATATACAGGTATTTAATATTGGTGGTATCAACTAAAATTAAAGCTTGTATTATTTTCGTAAAATAAAATTCAATTATAACTTATCCTTGCACATTTACTTTCAGAGTAGGTTAACACACGTTACATGGAAGTAATAAGACTGGCAGAATCTGTATTGGCTTCGCCCACGCAACAGACTTTAGGCGCCCCACGCACACTTTGTCTCCCGGTAGTTGGTGGTACTCGAAGCTTTCCAACTATTAGCAATAAAGACCATCCGATAACTAAGGTTCTTTATTACAAGTAGTGTAATTAATATTTTTATACTTAACTTTTCTATGTCGTCCTACCTATTTCCAAGAAAGATTAAAAGGATGTTGTAAAGCCGAGTTGAGTCCTTATTATTCAAAGAATATAAAATACTCTTCTTACAAGTTACGAGATGAAAATGACGATACTTCATGAATTACAAACTTAAGTTCACGGCCAGAACTCTGCACTCAGGGCACGTAAATGCCAATATTCCACCACTTAGAGGGCTTAATGGATCAGTGCCACAAATTTTAAACGCGGCGTGAAGAATTTCATCGTGGGGGATTCGCGTAACTTTCGCTTGTCTTTTTTATTCGAAAAAATGTGTACAACAATACGAGCGTCTGTTTAAGTCCATATAGATATAGTTACATTTGTGTCAGTCGAAAGTAGAGCGGCTGCGCTTGGTAATGCACTTTCTCTCACCAGAAGACCGGCGCGCGGCGGCTGTGCATAAGCCGTGCAAATTACGAAATAAAATAACCGTTACTGATACAGACCATATGGTAACGTCGTGTTAGTTTTTTGATGAAACTGAGAAACTATAGATATTTAGGTTGTCCGGAAGAAACTCGTGTAAGCAGTAACACTGCTTTTGTACAGTTCCTTTTATTGGTTTATGGTGGTTGTGAGTGTTTGTCTGTGCAACTAAAGTATTTTGCTATTCTGTTCTATAAAACATTACATTTAACGGTCAGTGCCAAAAATTAAAAAAGTAGCCATCTCTCAATTTATAATGGATGTAAAATATGAATGCTATAAATGTATAATTTCGCACACGAGTCGCGGCATTCTCGACGCGAGTAACTTGGGACGCCATTCATTGTAATGGGCATATTATATTTAGTTAATGATGTGGGTTAATGATGGCAATGGTTTCTCGAAAGGGCAAGGATTAAGCGTAATATGATACTGAGGAATCATAATGCAACATCATTTATGTTTCATCACCTACAAAGTGAGTAGAACTTGAGGGCTTAGAACTGACGGACCAAATAAAAATTGAAGACAGAGCTTTATAAAACAAAAACTACTATATCGGCTTTCAACAAGATAGGTCAGTATAAATTGTACGTTTCTAAGAACTATTCACCATAAAATGCAAGAAAGTAATCGCAATTCAACAAGGTATAAATTATAATCTATTAAATCTGAACGAGATTGTTAATTTATTAAGATAATTAAAATAATGTAAAAGTCTGATTAATTAAGATTTATAGTGATGTGCCGCAGAGCAAAGTAGGAAACGTTTGTTCACTCACGATTTAAATTGGGTAATTGTTGAAGAAAGACTTTGTTCTGTTTTATAACTGCAGGATCTAAAAGACAAGATCTACATTCAGTGAACGTTTAAAGATTTATTTGGTTCATTCAAAGGCCTTTGTAAATGTTGTAGAAAGCCCAGATTTCTGTAATAGTGTAAGTAGGTCTTAGACAGTATTATACGTAGGACAATAGCGGCGTCGCTCCGAACAGTGCACTCGCACCAGTTTGCAAAAGAGCTCTCGCTGCAAGTCGTTCGCTAAACACTGAGCCGAGCCAAGGACCGGTCCATTAGCCGGGTCATCTGCCCGCGCACGCCGCATTAAACATTACCATCAACACAAATTATTGGAATTAAGTTTGATAAGTACCGGCATTAGGGTCAAGTGTGCACTAAATAACTGTACCGCGATTGTGCCGAGTGCCTATCTGTCGAACGTGATTTTGAAAACTGACTTATGTAAAAGATATCATAGTATATCCCACTTTACATTTAACGCTAACCCGGTCATAAAACATTGTAACTCTTCAAAGGAGCATTTCACAATACACATGCTAATATTTGGCTGCATCCATTTGTTAAGTTAATTGTTAATTTTATTTGGACCGAGCATACACGGAATATTAATTAACATAAGTGTATCATTTGTATCGAAATGACTGAACAAATACGCACTCGAGTGGAACCTATTCATGAAATGACGCACGAAAAATCCTCTTTCCAGTGAAGCGAATTAATCAATATATACATTCATATTAGCACACAGTTCCACAATCATTTGGCGAGAGGCGGGCATTGTCTCGCTAGTCGCTGCAAAACGAGTTCTGTTTGTGAATGTGATACGCCTCGCAAATGCCATATTGCTTTATTTGTTACGTTATTCTCGTTCCTCTGGCAGGAAATAAGCCCATGCTGTTCGTTAAGATGGTTTATATGACAATCAAAAAATAAAATTCTCGATGTTGCCTTTGCATGCGGACCCTTCATGGGTTCGGGTTACGTCATAAAACTGGGTTTTCTCGTAAAAGTAAAATAAAGTCAAAGATGTTTTTGCTGTTTTAGAATATTTGGAAAAATTAAAGGATAAACATTTTAGAGATGTTTTGGCAAAGAATTCTTTTAATATTGAATGAATAGAGGCATATTATGTACGTTTAAAACTTGAAGCAATACGTAATTTGAAACTTGCCTGCTTCTTATAAGCCTTGTAGGACCTTTTTATTATTTTAATATGTTGCATGCATTTATTTGAATCACATTTAAATGTAGCTTTTACATGTATTTTGCAAAGAAACCGGATTCGATTGAATCGTTGCTAGGTGTCGGTAGCGAATAGAGCGTTATAATATCACTGAACTGCCTTGTATGGGCCAAGGCTGGAAAAGTGAATGTACCTAAATTAACTTTTAAAACTATATTGCCTTTACATAGAAGGTCAGTCTGTGTTATAAATACAGCTATATCCTTGTCGATTTAAAAAAACATAAAATAATGTCGATGATATAAATAGAATATGAATATTGATTATGTTTAAAAAAAAGTGTGTTGTATATAAGAAATTAAATTTCAACCTAAATGAGGCACTCGACAATACTGGTACTGCACAAGAAGAAAAGAAAAATGCTAGAAGCAAATTCTCTACCTATAGATACCTTATTTACAAAGCAGTAGGTACTTCCCCAATAAAAAAACTCACTAATTGGAAAATAGAATACCTATAATTAGACCAGCTCCTAATGGAATAAACTTCGTACCTACTATTTTTTGGGATAGCGTTTTTATCTAGAGAATTAGACGTCCAATCGATTTGAGCAAAAAAGCTAAAAGTTTTTAGTATAATTGCCTACCCTGCGTCTGTCGTCTAAATTCGATTTGGTAAACCAAAAACAAACGGAGGCATGTTATAAACAAACAACGCAAAACAATATTGACCTGTGTGTAAAAGATTTCTTTTACGATAGTATCGCAAAAATGAACCCTTCGACGGATATGACTCATTAAGGGTCTACCAGGAAACGATATTAAATTTTCACGATAGCGTTTTACGTTACCCACGCTGCTGGTTTCGCTAGTTCATGCATATTTATCAAAATAACAGCGCCGATTGAAAGGCTGCATATAAACACGCACTGAATTGCAAAGTCGATCCGCAGTCAGTGGAATTAAAAGTTTAAATGTAATATGCGAGGGTGTATTTTCGCACGCGGTTCGGTTTGCATTTCGGTCGGCGACGGCGGCGACGGTGTCCGGCGGTATCATTAGCGCACCCCGACTGAGGGTAGTGGATTCCGCGAATCGCGCGACCAGCGCCGGTGACTCACCCACTGCAGTGGGAAACACCAATTGTTCCAGCCTAACATATATTTAGGACCACATGCTCTAATAACTTATTACAATATTGCAATATGCCATTATTACGGTATTATTGAAATATACGTAGGCGTTTTTGTAGGGGTTGATATTTGCAATATCACATGCAAACACTTAAAATAGAATAGTGGAGTGTCCGATATCGACCTACCTTATGGTACGTCCCAGATTAATTTAACCTAAACGTAAACAGACCAAAAAAACCGAAATTGGCACATATTTACTTATTGTGCACACTTGTTACTTTCACCAGAATATTAAAGGATACTTCATTAACAACAATAATTAATATGTTTAAACATCAAATGAAAATATTTCACAGAAAAAATACCCCATTTTGATACTGCCGATTGTAGAATATAAGCCTATAGTCTATGGATTCATAGCAAACAATAATCATTGTATATGTCGCAGTCATCTTATTGAATCTGGTTATTTAATTGAATCACTAGGCAGTCATATAATGGCGTCAAACAGCTCGTACAGATAGCAATGTGTTGATACATTTTTTGTTTAATTTACTTTAATATACGTTATAATAGTACACATTCGGAAATTTCGAAGTTTAAAACTAAAATATTAAATGGCTGTCCTAGTCTCGGATACTAAAATTTGTTGGTAAAAACAGGATTCAATGAAAGCGCTAGTCATTCAATTAAATGGCGGATTCAATCAGATGACTGCGACATATACATATTGGCCAATTGGCATCATTGTGATTGAATAGTCTTTGTTGTGTCATTAGACGGGTTTACGATTGGGTTAATTTTATCTCGAACGCACTATAGATATATAAACAATTAATATATAATCCCAAACCAGTGTAAATCAGAAAAAATTATGGACAGGAGAACTATTGACCGCAAACAGTTAGAGATGGCATATTAAAATAGGATATTTTAATAGTTGACCCTTGTCTTTATAAACGTCTAAACCTTTTGCGCCTCTTGTGATTGACGTTAAATCAATGGTAAATTTTATTACCAGGCTGTTCTGTGTCTGAGCAACAGCTCACTATTATGTACCCCATACAAAAAATTGCCTATACCATTCCGATTAAACGAAATTTGGCCAAATTAATGTATTATTTATTTTCAATATTGCACGCTGAATAAGTTACGTTTAAATTAGAAATATTATAGCCTAAGCTATATACTAAGCTCTGTTTACATTTTTATTACTTTGAATCGGAACAGATATAATCTCGGTTTGACGTTGGAGAAGTCACTTGAATGAGAATCAAAAAAGCGACGTTGTATAAGTATCCGTTGTGTAAATATTGTTATTGGTAACTTAAAAGTATTTAATACCTTCATATGGAGTCGATTTTTTTTTTTATTATCCTTACTCAGTTAATAGAATGAATATGTACTTACTTAAACGATATTGATACAATAGTAACACGCAGGGTGTTCTGATTGAATATCCCGAGGTTTGTGGAAAATTTATAACTAGTAAGTTCAATTTAAATTTTTTAACTTTTAATATTAGAAGCCTTCAGCAGAATTTCGACAGGTTCCTTGTAGCTTTCGCACGTTTTCGCATTGATTTTGATGTAATTGTGTTGACCGAATGCTGGTTACAGTCTGGTTCACTGGTGCCACAAATAGATGGTTACACTTCTTTTAGGTCTAACCAATGCAACAATAGAGCTGGGGGGGTCGTTTCTTATGTAAGAAATATATGGAGCCCAGAAGTAAGCGAGCCCAATATAGATGGAGCTGATTGTCTACTTATAACTATAAAAAATCAATTTTGTGTGCTTGCAATATATATATCTCCTTCTTGTACTAATTTAAATCCCTTTTTCAACTCGCTTTCATCTACAGTTCAATCTATAGTAAATTCCCCATGTGTAGTTGTAGCAGGTGACATAAATATAAATTGTAATGAAAGTACCCAGCATGAGGAGGTAAGCACCCGATATCTTTGTTTACTAGCAGAACTAAACCTGGTTATACGCGCTATAGGAATTTTTATTTTACCTTAATAAAAAAATTAAAACAGAAATATGAAGAGTTAGAGCTAGAGAAAAATAAGAAAAACCAGAAAAAACTTTGGGATACTATAAAAAATATAACTCACACAAACAAAACCAATAGAAATCCAGCTGAACTTACAGTAACCAAACATAATATCATTGAATCACTCGATTATTGTAATAATTACTTTTCTAGTGTCGGTAAAACCCTCGCAAATAAAATACTTACAGTTCATAGAGAAAGTGAAGAATCACTCGCATCTAAAGTTAAAATAAATAACTCACCTACGCAGTCCCTCTTCTTGCAACCAACAGATGAATCTGAAGTTGAATCTATCATTGCGAGTCTAAAATCTGATAGTGCCCCTGGTCTAGATGGAATAAATAATAGACTACTTAAATCAATAAAAAAAATTATTGTTACTCCACTTACCTTTATTTTCAATCTAAGCTTAACTGAAGGAATATTTCCATTATTATGGAAAGCAGCTGCTGTAGCACCGATATATAAATGTGGCAGTAGATCTGATCCTAGCAACTACAGACCAATATCACTTCTTTGCTCGTTCTCAAAAATTCTTGAAAAAATTGTTCATATACGCCTAATTAGTTTTCTGGATCTGCATAATTTATTATCAAACAGACAATGTCTACCGGATTGCGTAAATTGTGATTGCAGCCAACTGAATAAAACACCTCATATAAAATATCTAGGAGTTATAGTAGACGAAAAATTAAGTTTTAGGGAACATCTGGTAATAACTGCAAACAGAATCAGAAAACTTATTTACATCTTCAAAAACTTGCGCACCTCAGCCTCGTTAAATTTATTGCAAACCGTGTATGTATTAATTTGCCAATCAGTTATGTCGTACTGTATTTCTATTTGGGGAGGATCAGCTACCACTAACATGATAGTTTTGGAGCGAGTGCAGCGCTCAGTTCTTAAAGTTTTATTGAAAAAACCCATCTGGTATTCAACTACATGCTTATACAAAAATATAAAGGTTCTTACAGTACGAGGAATCTTTATACTCCGTGTGGTTCTTAAAGATAACAAAATCTTTCTGAAATCCCCCAATTATGAAATTTTGCGTAAAAAACGAATTTTAAAAATGCCTCTACCGCAGATCAGTTCTAGTTTTGCAAGAAGATCTGGCACGTTCCTTCACCCATTTATTTACAACAAAGTAAGCCGTAGATGCAGTATCAAAGACTGTTCCGTCAAACAAGTAAAAAATATAGTGACAAATTGGCTTCAAACTCTAGAATATGGCGAAATTGAACAAATTTTAAGAGAGATTAATTAATTTATACATACACGCACTTACACACACTCACACATACACATACACATACACAGTTACATTAACACACAAAATACACACACAGACCGCGCAATTATCTTTTTTATTTTTATTTTTGATTTGTTTTATTTAATTTTATTTAAAAAAAACCTTTTTATATTAAACTAAATGTTGTAAACTCTTTAAATATAACTAACAAGCTGTTAATAAATATTTTACTACGCAATATAAGTAAAAAAATGTTGGTTATCTGCAGGACAGGCCTAGCCTAGTGCAGGAACCAATTTTAAAAACCATATTATGTATTTCTGTTATCTTATCTTTTTGTGTTGTTTTTATTATTAATAATGTTAACAGAAGCTGTATGATGCAATAAATTATTTTTATTCTTATTTTTACTTAGTTAATAGAATCAGGCGTTACTTTACGGAAATCCATAACATAAAATTTTAATGTATTGCTTATATCTAGCAATATCCCGCGAAAAATGATAACCTCAATACTCATTTGCTTGCAGGTTGTGGTTATCATTTTTCGCGAGATATTGCTAGATATAACTAATACATTTAAATTTTATGTACCTACTTACTGTCATAACTTTCTACTTACCTAGTCTATAAAATTTATTACCAGGTAGATATATTATAATACCTTTATTAGTACCTTTAGTACCTTATATACCTAATTATTATTTTGATATAATCAGTACTATACCTATAGGTATATATAGATACAGAATTAACTGATAAGATTTACTGAAAGGCCCTGCATACTTATTTTTAATAACAATTTGTTAATGCTGGATTTATCCTTTCTATCACAAATAAAATGAAAATAAAAGTGGCCTTTTCATTTACACAATTTTCAATTAATTTAATTTAAGGCCACGACGGGAGCAACAAAGTAACGTTAAATAAATTCAGGTGTCAATCCAATAAGCTACCCCGAGTCCGTCTTCAAATAGTTAATTTCTAACCCCCTGAGCCCCAACTCGTGGCACCTTTAAATCAAAAACTGTTTAAATATTAATAACCAAATCCAATTTAACTCCCCTCTCGTCGATAGAAATTATGAACGCAGAAAAAATTAAAAACACATTTTCAATGACAACGGCGCGTGAAAAACTCGAAACGGCACTTTTTGCCAAACTTTAAAAAAGTGTCCGACGCAACGGCCGTTAATGGCGGGCCCGTATAAAACAAAATAGTCGGCGGTTACAAAATAAATTAGAGAACAATCGTAAAAACGCTCAACTAAATACCGCCCCTTTCGTAATTGACGAAAACGCTTGCGTCATTTTACGTGTTGTTTTTACCGTGTCAGATCCCCGAGCATGTAAATAAAACAGTGTCCCGGACAAAGCAACTTGTCGCTAATTTAGTGGGACAACGAATCGCCCAGTAGGCTTATTATGTATCTTGCAACAGCAATTCGACAGGCGTAATTTGTACAATTGTTTACAATATCGCTGTCAAACGTATACACTTGAGAGCGATATTGTATACAATTGTACAATTCACGCCTGTCGAATTGCTGTTGTGAGATACATAATCAGCCTGCCGGACGGGTGATGACTGTTACTCACGGACGCCCTGACGCCCTGAGGCAGTTTACACATTGTGTAAATTGATTTCGCCAACAAAACTTTACTTTTTTGTTTACAGTCCCATTTGTTACTACTGGCTGTTTTTATTTGAATAAATTTTTATTATAACTAGTATTTTATAGACTCTATATCTAAAGACTTTCAATTATGGCAAGTTTTGTTGAAGCTGCAACAAAGTAAGTAGCATGATACCTGGACAGTCAGACATCACAGTGCAATCTTTGAAACCCGGACCCGTTCGTAGTCCGGTTCCCCACTAGCCTGTGGCCCTGAAGATACAAGAGTCGCCCGGCGTGATCTGGAGAGCAGCCTCAATACCTACCAATTTTACCGTCCCTTTACTGGTCGCCCCGAACAGTTTCCGATTACAAAGAAAAAGAGCATGAAACAATTTAATACAATCTTTACGAAGGCAGTAATTTCAAATAAAGTTCTACAAAATATTATGGACATCGTAAAAATGTTGAGAATATTCATACGGAGCCAAAGAAATATGAAATGAACTCCTCTTTCAATTTGGCGTGTGTATATTTTACTAGCCATTTTACCGACCTATTACTAGGCGAGGAGCACGGAAATTGCTTGATTCGTAGCATTGTAAAAGTCCCACTATCATAAAACTCCCACATATTTCACGACAAATAAACTTCTCATCCAATGAAATTCCCTTCTCGGGAGCAGTTCAGTGCAGGTAATATTTCAAAACATGTGTCATTCATAACTTTCGCCTTCGCAATGTCTGTCGATGGAGCCCGGGCGAAAAGGTCTCAATAATAAATTTTTCGTGAGCCGCTCCGTTATCCCCGCGAGCAGCCCAGGTACATTTTACGGCCTCGCAAGGAAAATAAACGAAAAAATAAAATACAAGTCAGACTAGAGTGTACCATAAAATTAGAACTAAAATACCCGAGTACACTGTAGACGAGTTTATTTAAAAAAAAATGACATTGCCCAAATGAAATCAAAGGACAATAGAGGTCGGGGTGACACGCTATGCAACGGGTTTCAACAATGGAACGACCTCAATAAACTTATGTGGTTCTGTGCTGTAGTGATTAATAGATCATATTATTGTTATTAAGATTGCGTTACGTCGATCGACAAATTAATGGAACTTGACGACGAAGTTGGTTCATCAAAGGGCAGGTCGTGCAGCAAGCCAACATTAACATTTCCGTCCTGGGTAAGAATTGATCAAGTAACTTAATACTTCCTCAAACTAGATGAAGACTTAGTACGTGTAAAACGAAATCACGCAACTCAACTGTAGGTACTCTATATCCCTCTACATATGATAAAAGCGGTCCAAAAGCTTTGGAGACTTCGAGGACCAAATCATTCCTCTTTATAATGAAGATCAAAGTATTAATAAAGAAAATAATCAATTTTATCGATTGGCAACAAAAGGTAAGGTGATGTTAAAAAGCAATAAGTTTATTACCTATGGGGAAAGCTGTTTCTAAGCGTGAAAAAAGACTTACAGAGTTAAAGAAATTTAAAATAATTTCTATAATATAAAAAAAAAAACATTATATATCTAATATCTTCTATAATATAAACATATAGAAGATAGTAAGTATAATAAACAGCGCTCACCCACAGGCCACAACATACTTTCCCCAGACTCAATAAATCAGTTCCCAATACCGATGAAGTTGTACATGTAAGATGAAGTTTTGCATAATTGAAACCACCGCATGAGCCTTTGCGGCCATGTTCTATCAATATTAATTATATCTAAGTGCTCCGACAAGGTAAACCCTTTGATAACCATACAGCATCGAAGGTAATAGGAGCGGTGGATATCGAGTCAAATCCACAAATACACATTGATTAGAAAACTTTTAATGCTTTCACCGATAATTCATTTTTCTTGCGACCTTAGAAGTTGAAGCTATACTCAACGATAGAAGTTTTGCGTCGTGGTTGCATTTAACTCTATGTTTCGATCGTTCTTTTTTGTTGTGCCTTAAATACTCACCGGATACTTTTTAAAAGTCACTTAGGAGACAAATTGTAAGTATTTCTATTAATACCAAACTGTGTGCATAGATCGCAATTAGGTACTGTAGCATGTTTGAGACACAAAAAAGAAATGTTAACATCTGTTGTGGTGCTGTTTGCAGCAAAATAAAGAATTTTACGACTTGGTTTTATTAAAATGTACAGAAAAAGTTGTACATTAAATCTATAATTTTTTGCGCAGCGATATCTCGCTACAATAAATCATAAAGAAAACCGTGAGAATATTCAAATACCTCCTGAAGGGAACCAGCATAGAAATTATGGTTAGAAATTTGTCTAATGGCGTGTCAAATTTGCGTGTTGAAGAACATTTGGAAACACCGCGAGTCAGTAAGTCACTTGCCAGGTTTATTTCACTATCTAGTTCAAACACGATAACGATCTGTTTACGCGTTTAAAATATATTTTCATAACTAAAATACAAATTGTCATTGGATTTCACATCAGGAATAAACCCGCTTATATTTTTTGTCGTGTGAAATTGATTGACATACATTGATGGTGCTTTGAAAAATAGAACAGTTTATAAAGAATCTGCTGTTTGTTTTAAGAAGAGATATTTGTACAGGGTTACTCTACTAAAATGTAAAGTATTTTATTTCTCAGAGCACTATATCTATATCCACACTAATATTATAAAAAGGAAAGATTTGTATTTTTGTATGTAACGACGTAACTCAAAAAGTACTGGACCGATTTTAATAATTATTTTTTCATTAGAAAGCTACATTATCACTGAGTAACATAGGCTATATAAAAATCAATTGCTGTTCGTTAGTCTCGCTAAAGCTCGAGATCAGCTGAACTGATTCGGCTATTTTTGGTCTTGAAATATTCGTGGAAGTCCCGGGAAGGTTTACACGGTTTCCATGCTCAACGAAGTGGACACAGGTGCTGCAGCTAGTTCATTAATATAGAAAAAATACTTGATTCAAGTGCATAATTTAATCTTCTGATCAAATTAAGAAACTGTAAATAATAATTGTCTGTAAAACAATGGACTAGTCATGCAAGATGAAAAAATCTTAAATGTATAATTACGCATGATGAGCTACGCTACGTACCTACGCTAGATTTAATAGAACGTGTAACAAAAGAACATAGTCACAAAAGAAGAGACCCAAGTAAAGCTTTCATTCAAACTGTTTGTGTACCCTATATATAATATTTTGAGGTTATTTTTTCAGTCGCGTAACAGATGTTCATTGGGAGAGTATTATATTCGCAATGAGAAATAGTCTCTGTCAGAGGGCAGGTCGGAAGCTCACAACGCTCTGAAAGCAGACAGACGTCGGCACACCAGAGTGACACGTCCTTCCGCATGCAATGCTCTATACGAAATATCCACGGCCAGTATCCAGTTACGTCGACGTTCTAGCTCGCCCGACGCCTCTAAAAATCCACTCGCCACGTCGACTTCCATAAACACTTGCACTTGCACACAAATGCAAGCAAGTGAAAATAAAAATGTTTGCACAAATTACAGCAAATGTTACGACCTGCGTATAAAACGAAAATCGTGTCGTGAGCCCTACGCTCTAATAAATATAGAGCCCGAATGCGACCTCAATCGCGAAGGCAAAACGGCAACAATACAAACAGGCGAGGATCAAATTGTCGAGCATGCAAACACATTAAGGGGCGTCGAGTAAACGGCGACTAATGATTATCTATATTCTGGGCGAAAAGGAAAAAAATGTACGCGGTTAACGTAAATAAATGAGGTATATTTCATTGGGCTTTGTTTTAGGAGTCTCCGGCGGCAGCTGGTTGGCGGGATACGTCGCTTATCTGACGCCACACCTTTTGTATTGTCGTTGACCCAATTCGAATGGCACTCGACCGCTTCCATGTCAACCTTACCTCCACGAATTTATTTTGATAACACGGACTAATTTGCTCATTTCGAAGCTTTAAGATTGGATTAAGTACGGAATTCTCGATAAATTTAAAAATAATAGCAGTTAGTTTAGAATTGATATTACTTTAATACTGCTGAGATGAAAATGAAATAGTAATAATATTAAACAAAGCTCCCCATTTAAATTGATCCAGAAAAATTAAGGTAATCCCACAGAAAATAAATCACTTCACTTTGAAAATAAAAGGTTTCTTTCACAGACTCTAAGAAAAATATATTTGAAGGTAGGTTTTCTAATAGTAAATTTAACTTTCATTAGAAGGTACCAATAAGGAAAATAAATATAAACTATTTTTAACTAAATCGTGGTTACTTACCATATAGGTTATACAATTATTTGTTAAGAGATGACTGAACACTAAAATACAGAAAATCAATATGAAAAAGAACAAATACTAAGCAGATATGAATTTTTCGTTAATTACACATTAGAAGTAAATATTCAAAAGTCCACTTTAGAGGTATGTTATGTAAAAGATTATTAATAATATATTATAGCAAGAAAATACCTGTTTTTTTCTTAAAAATAACACACGCGGATGCAATTTACTTGTCCAAAAATGACTTGCTATCAATAACATACATACTTAGTTGCTTTTTAACACTTCCTGGTATTGACATATACGGAAACAAAGTCGTAGACACTAATTTTGAAACACTAAATTCAAACACATACTGACACAATTGGTGACATCAGGTTGCAAGTTGTTGCGGATGCAAGTTACTCGTCCAAAAATGACTTGCTATCAATAAAATCGTTGCTTTTAACACGTCATGGTATTGACTTAATTTTGAAATACTAAATTCAAACACATAATGACACAAATGGTGACATCAGGTACCCTCACCTCACATGAGAGCACGAATTGAATTGAATACGAGTACCACACAGGGATCATTCAGCTACTAAGAAGTGCAAGACTGGGAAAAAAGGCATTCGTCGTCAGGGCCTGTCCGCGTCACAACGTGAATGGTAAAACGGTGCAATATCTTTTGGCGTTGATTTTTGGTGCGTTGCCGTGCGTGCTAGTGTTTCAACGTCCGCTGTCAGAAGCAGCATATATTGTGCGGTCTTAGTTGAAAACGAGACTGCTATTGATTCTATGGTACAGTAATTTTGGACAATGGACAGACGACCTGAAGTGACAGGAAGCCGGTGGACGCAAGGCCGATCGATCTCAATGGAAAACTTTGAAAGATGCTTATGTGCAGCAGTGGACGTCCTAGTTGAAACGATGTTAGCGGTAATTTTACAAGGCACAGGACGAGTATGTAAAGATCCAGAGTCGTAAGACATGACGTGCCCTTTTACTGTAACCTGAATTGGCAATGCATGTCACTGCATTACACCGCTTACATCGCAGTATCACGAGACGTAACACCTTCTCGACAGTACCGCGGTTAGCATAGTAAAAGTAAAAGTGTGCAAAATTTTTTATAATGGTTCAAGAATGCCGTTGCCTTTTTACGCGTCACGTGGCGTTAATTTTGTCGCAAAACTTGTTTTTCTGTGCCCATTTGCAAATGTTACGGCGTATACGTGTACAGTGTATAATAAAACAGAGGCTTCTGCAAGGCCGATCGCCATCGCGATAGTCTACGGGGTCAGAAGGCGAGGGCCGTGCCTGGCGCCACCCCGCGCTGAATGTCAACTTTCAATCACGGCCTGGCGGAAGTAACGGTGGAACTTAAAGCTGCATAATATAAAACTAGCTCAATTTTTTTATAAATTAACACGAAACGAGGTTACGAGCTATTTGCATTATTTGTATTATTAATATATTATATATTATTAATCGAATATTGTAGGCCTACTCTTGAATGTAAATTAATAGATCGACACGGGATTGGTTTGGAATATTAGAGTTCTCTAATTTGAAACACGATGCTAACGCTAAGTTAACATGAAATTGAATAAAAATTAGTAGTAGTAGTAGTTAGTAAGTAGGCCTTACAGAGGCGTCCAGCGTAGGTAAGAAGACCAATGTAACAAGTAACAACTAACAATAAGCGTGGCTATAAAGTCATACTAATATCAATAACTTGGAAAATTACGTCCCTTCTTAAATCCAAATCCAAACATGATCATAATTCGTAGAATATACGTCACAAAATGAATGGAACTAACCTTATTTTAAAAATAACCTTTTAGACAATATTGGGTACATGACATTTTCATTACTTTTTGCTGGAAGCCAGCGCTGTTTGTTTACATAGCGAGCAAAGCCTCTCCGTGCCAAGTGCCAACGGTCGCTTTGTCAAGCGTCGCGGCGCGGCGTCGCCCGACATTAGCCCGACCCGTCAGATAATTCGGAAACCAAATATTAACTATACCGTATACTTTCCATTCTTTTAAAAAATAAAACATTTTCATTCTCTATCGTCGCATGTTACAGTCCCATGCTTATCCTATTAATATTGTTGTATAATACTTTAAACTGACCTCGTTTTATTCGTGTCGCATTTGCGGGGTTGGGAAAAAATTAACCCGGCTTTTAATAAGCGCAGACTGAGCACACTGACAAGAGACACACTTTTGCTAAAACAAGGTATATTATGTATGTACTATGTAGGGTAGATTTCAGTAGGTAGGGTAACATACCTATTGAAATTTACATAATATAACCAAATAGGAATATCAATCACCCATACATAACTACTATGCGGGTTAATAATAGCAAGAAACCTATTTGATTGACAAGGATAACTTAAAACTTGAGTAGCGTTATATTGATCATGCAATAAACGTTCGAAATCAACATTTAATCTTATCTTTAAAATCCTTTCTATTTCACCTCGGGAACGCAGTCTATCTCTATCCGGGTGTCAATTATGTGAGTGAGTTATATGTGGCCCGGAGGTGCCTGTGGTGCCGTTCAACTAGCCCATTAGACAAATAACGAATCCGCAGTAAGTTCCGGGCGGAGTTTATTAATGGCTCGATTACAAGCTCGACCCGAGGTGCAAAGAAGTGCTATCAATCAGTCAGGTGCGCCGCGCGCCCGCGCCGTGCGACGTCCTCGGTCCTACCGGCTGCGCTAATAACGAAATTCCGACGCCCTGTTTGTTCCCTTGAAAGGGGCGAAGATGAATATCCTAAAATTGTACCGCCGGATTGCTTTGTCTCCGAAATTATCTTTGAATAAATTTTGTTTCTTTTAGGGATTTTAAAATTTTGTTTTTAATTTTACTACGAGTACTCTTTGTAGGGTAATTTTCGGGATTCTAGAGCTTTGAGACATAAATGTGCTATAAAAATCTTCGTAAAATGACCAAGAGAATGTCATGGATGGATACGGAATCCTAAAATGGTATCTAAAAAAATATAGTTAGATTGTAAAGTTATCTGCCAGGAATATATTAGATTTTATTCTCGAGAAGAATCGATTAGTTGGTTATACTTTCCTTCATTAATATCGCGTTTAATGTGTGTTAGTATAGAAAATAAACATCATGGACAAATTGTATAAATCATAACATTCAAATCGGATACATTTAACTGTCTTCTAGAAGCTGTTTATGTGATGGTTGATATTACTACATTTTATATTTTTTTATCTACTAACTTTTAGGTAATATCTAGTTTTATAAGCAATCTGGAGACAAAATAGTCCAAATGGCTCAATAACGGTTAATTCGCAGCGCACACAGAATGATGGTGCACGCTCAGTTTACATTAACGTATGTAAATGCCGGCGGCCGGGGTTGTATTGCGACATGCGGAATATGGCTGACGAGACGGACGGACAAAAGTCCACACCGTCCATAACTCCATACCACTCGGGTGCACTTAACATTTCCAACTATTAACTCCGCTTGTTCCGACGCTAATGGACCCAATTGAATACATTGCATACTTGCTACAAAAATTGTTTTCGTCTATTGAATTTATAGAGAAAAAACCTTCACAAAAAAATAAAGATGGTCACTTAGACAAAGCCAGAATTCTCTTGCGCTCTTAGAAACAGGGAGTATTAGATACCCCCGTGATAAAAGGGTACCCTTTCATCACAAGGCTATTTGCCTTCTTTACAAAACAATAGAACACATTTTGAGAGGAATTTTCAAGGAGATCGCTACGGGAGGATTTTTAAGGATTTCCTAAACGGACCAGTGTTTATGTATATTATGGACCTGTGTAGAGTAAACAAACAACATAGATAGGCAAGAAAAATCTAGCAATAATATCATGAACGTAAGCGTCAGTCCTACAAAAAATCTAAGGTTTTTTATCTAATAGGTTATATGATATTAAGCTGAAGTTTGAACGCATTAATATTAGGAACTAGTGGTCCGATATGAAATATGTGTTCAGCGTTGGATAATCTTGGATAGTCCATTGATTGATAAATGTCTTAAAAAACGTAACGAAAATAAAAATAAATTTATCGTTACGCTACCAGGAGCAGAACACTAGAGAAGAATATTTCAAATTCGGGAGTTTTATTTTACTATTCGATGCGGATGAATTCGCGGGCAGTTTATGAATAAACCATAACCTATTTTCGTTTTACTCGAGCGAAACCACGGACAAAAACTAGGAGTTGGGCAATTCAAATCGGCGTTACCATAACCAATATATACTAATATTATAAAGCGGAAGAGTTTGTTTGTTTGTTTAAACGCGCTAATCTCAGGAACTACTGGTCCGATTTGAAAAATTCCTTTTTTTGTTGTATAGTACATTTATAGAGGAAGGCTTTAGGCTATATATAACATTACGCTGCGACCAATAGGAGCGAAGCGTCAGTGAGAAATGTTGCAAAAACGGGGAAAATTATTCACATTTGGGGACTTTCGTTGCGTGCGCTGCATAACGGTTTAAGTTACTCAAAAATCACGCGAACGAAGTCGCGGGAACAGCTAGTAACCAATATGCGCCTAGTACCTACGTCCATAATGAAACTATGGAAACAGGAATGATGTATCAATACTCTCGTGCATGCGAGCTGCGACACCCCAGGAAATGAGCTAACCACATCCAATGAAGGGTAGGTTTGTGCACTGGCGTAGGGATTTTAAAATTATAGTTTGTAATTGTGTTATAACAATATTATACCGTGTGAGCCTATTTCTCGAAATAGTATGGCGTCATATAAAAATAGGAATATTTTAGTGTTATAGGTACAAAGATAATAGTGATGTGCCGGATCATTAAAATGACCCATGGATACGGATACGATTTTTTATATTTTTATTGGTGTTGGAATATTTAAGTTTTCGTTGTCATGAAAGTTAGTATAACATATACTTAGATACTTATCTATACTTATAGTATAAAGCGGAAGAGTTTGTTTGTTTGTTTGTTTAAATGCGCTAATCTCAGGAACTACTGGCCCGATTTGAAGAATTATTTTTTTGTTGGATAGTCCATTTATAGAGGAAGGCTTTAGGCTATATAACATTACGCTGCGACCAATAGGAGCGAAGCGTCAGTGATAAATGTTGCAAAAACGAGAAGACTTTCGTTAGGTGCGCTGCATAAATGGTTAAAGTCGCTCAAGAACCACGCGAACGAAGTCGCGGGAACAGCTAGTAATATGTATATATATATGTATATTACTATTTAATTTTATCTTGCTATAATATTGAATCATTATAAAGATTATTTCAGTTATGTATTATTAGTATTTGGTATGGTAACTTACTGCGATAATATATGTTTTAAATATTAGTGCCAAATATTTAATTTTAAGAAATAAAAATAAATTTTATAGTTTATGTACCTAATTCTAAATAATCACCTGATAGAGATCCGTAAAATATCCGCGTAAAAAGTAACGGATAGGTACCGATTTTTCTGTACCCTCGGATATCCGCGGATACGGATGCGGATAACCGGATCAATACTAATAGATATTAAATACCTACCTATAGACCAATAGTAATCTATATAGGTAGTCTATTTATATTTATACTTATAATAATGCTAAGACCACCATGATTAGCACCATTAACACCATTAGCTAGTACCGCTTTTATTAGGTAACAGTCGCTTTACACAATTGCCAATCTGTATAGGTAAAGATAGAATAGGTATAGAAGAAAAAGCGCAGTGTGGGACGGCCACCTACCAGATGGACCGACGACCTGGTGAAAACTGCCGGGTCACGTTGGATGCAGGTGGCAATGGACCGGTCGCACTGGAAATGTATTGGAGAGGCCTATGTCCAGCAGTGGACAGTAAAATGCTGAAACGACGATAGGTAAAGATTGGCAATTGTGTAAAAACGACTGACATGGTATCCATGTATAACCTATTTGACAGATAAAACAACGTTTCGTTTCACTTTTAAAAGTGAACAACTTTGTTAATGTTACATAGTACTTTAATTTATTTTCTTTTTATACCGTTATATTCATATTATAGATTACAGGAAACAATAAAATAAGTATCATGTATATTTTTATAATCTTTATTTTTACGTTTTAAGAGAGAAAAAAATTAAAATATATAAAATAAGTAAAATTCTTTGTTTTTAAATTTGAAACGAAACGTTTTTTTATCTGTCAAATAGGTTCTCGAGGTGAGGTTGGGTTTGAGATTGTTTTATTTATACGGGCCTTATTGCGTAGGCTTGTTTAGGGTTAGCTATCTTACAGCAGACGCCCGTATAACCATAATATACAAGTTGAAAATTACAATTATAAATTTGATTAATGGCCGAATTTTGACCATAGGAAACACCTCTACTATCCACCTCCCCTTTTTCAAGTTCAACACAATGCAGCGAGCGAAGGTTTTTCGAACCCATCTAGGTGGATAATCCATAAAGCCCGTCATTATTCAACTCCCTCTGCTAAGTGAAAACCGACAAAATTTTACTTTTGTCTCACTTTAAATAATGCTACTGAAAGAGATGGCAAAATACCACCAATTGGCTTAATTAAAATGAACCTTACACTATTTGCAAGTGAAATCTAGTAATGGCCGATGCAAATACTAGACAATCTAGATTTCAGATCTAGATTTCATGTAGGTGCAAGGTCAACTAACTGGCGTAGGCGCGTTTTTTAGTAACAATTTGCCAACCTATTCTCGTGTACTGGGCTATTGACTTAATTAAAAAAAGAAAACTCTATTAATCATTATATTAATGTAGCAAGTACCTACCTACTACCATAAAATGTTAAAATAGTAGGCTGGTATGTACGAAGTTAGTACTAGATTTGTCGAGTTTATCATATTATGTGAGTCGTTTATTAGGCATATTGTATTGGAACCTTAATAAAACTAAAAAAGGTAGCACGATTACGATCACAAAATTTCATAAATCATAATCAAAATAAGTGCGTAGCTTAGTACGGACACATGTGCAGCGCCATCTTTTGAGAGATTTAAAAACTTATTGAATAGTGTTGATTTTAATTATTTTTAAAGTTAATTATAATTATTAGATATCAATGAGTTTCCCATGTTAAATTATCTGGTAAATGTAATTTGTCATGTGGCATGTTTGTTTTTAAAAATTCACACACTATTTATACAAACAATAAGTCGTCATCAATTATTATTGATCTTCCTACGAATGAAAATTATGAATACCTACCTACTTTGCGACATGTTGACAGTGAGTATTTACTGTTGGTAGGTACTAATTTAACAAGTAGTTACAACGTAACTTAGAATATATTTTTATCGGAGGATGTCAACACTGAACTTACATTACAAGATGTAAACAATGGATTTATACAGAGTATGTCCGACTGCGATTTATTTGAGATACATTGAAAAGGTGATAAGTACTGTTTTATAACATTGAATGCGAATAATCACCATAAACGTAGCCTCTAAAATACGACATCACTGTAGATAGCAACGGAGATAAATAAATTGATTTCAAATAGCTTCACATCAATTGGGGTTGTTGCTGGATATTAATAGGACACTATTATTATGCATTTACTTTAAAAACGATAGCATTAAACGAAAAACATGCAAAATGTTAAATTTCAAATAGGTTATGTTCACGACAAACAAAAATACTAAGGCGTTTACCTTGTTATTTTCCTGTTGTCTGGCTGCAAGCACGACTATTGAAACGCACAATATATTCCACAATAACAAAATATGTAAATATTAGTTTAAAAAATGGTTTACATCACAGAAATAACAAAATAAAACAGAAAACATTGAAAGCGGGCAAGAAGCGCGATATGAAACAGCAAGCTAAGCAGCAGCTGACTATGTGCGCATGCTCGGTGTGACGTTGTCGCAGCGTACTCTGTATTACTTCTCACTTCTACTTAAAACACTGTCACAAAAACAAATTTGTTTTTGGAATAATAAGGCACTAAATTAATAGAAGTACAAAGTAGAAACTTTGTACATCTATTAATTTAGTGGAACAAATAAAATTATACATTTTATGTTTTTATTTCGACAAATGTTTATTCTATTTCAGTACTAAATAACTACTAGGAAACATTATAAAATAAATAAACTTTTGATTTAGGACTTATTTATATTATCTGAGATTCTATCAAATTACAAATAAAAAATATTTAAAAATTCATCATTCATCGACTTATGAACTCAAATAAAGTTGACGTCTGTACAATGTTATCGCGTCGATGCGCGACGTGGAGGAGGAGTGTGGGTGCGCAGTTGGCGCGACGGTGTTGCTCTCTAGCGGGCATATCGCGAATTATCGATTGTGCGTGCTCCCCCCCTCGCGCGCCCGCCATCGGTCCCACTTCGTAATTGGTTTATGTAGCTTGTTCGTAACATGAATTCAAATTTAGCGCGCGCTAGGGCCCTCGAATGAGCCGAGCCGAGTATTTGTGCAGGGAAAATTACCCGTTCCAGATAATAAAATCTAGCAAAATACTATTGAAACTTTGTTTCACTCTCAGCACGATGTTAAACAAATAAAATGGTTACTTATTTACATCCCATAGCGTACTTTATTTTAATTTTGTGCTTGCTAACTTTTAAAATAAGTGCTTATCTCGTATTTAAGTAGGTACTTATTGCAAATTCCATTATTTTATGGCTTTCGCCATTAACTTATCATTTTAGCAATTAACTTTAATGGCTAAAATCAATACCCATCAAAAACATAACTGGAAAAAATGCCAAGTCTCGCCACTTACTACTAGTAGTTTTTTTAATATATTATAGTAGATTGACTTGACAATCTGATTTAAAATTTATCACTTGTTTGCAATCACACAGTAATTTATATTTTTAATACGAAAGATTTCTAATAATAATGATATTATGATCATTATAAGAAACACCTTATAACAACATTTGCTACCGTTACGAAGATTTCATAGGCATTCATTCAACGTGTGTGAAATAAAACGGCCAAGCATCACGTTTTAACTGAAATGTAGAGTAAATGAAGCTAAACCTGGTAAAGTAAGGGCGCATGGATCAAGAATTTTGGTTCTATGAGATCTGACCACTTTTTGTGTTGATTAAGGTGTAGTGTTTAGAGCTTGTAGGTTATCTGATAACTTTTTATTTATTAAATACTTATGTAGACTCGTCTTATCAAGATTTTTACATGAAAATGTTTTTGGTGGGATATGTGATTACAAAGTTATTTATGCAGTTGGTGTGTCTAGCTAGATATTAGATAACTAGACAGAAATTCCAAAATTTTTATTTAAACATTAAACACTACAATGTATTCCAAATTTGAAGCTTCTATGTCAGCTAGAAGTGCCTAATACTTTTGATGATAGGTCAGTGAGTGAGTGACTTAATGAGCCAGTCAGTGATTCAGTAACAAAATTAAGAAACTTTGAGAAGTTTAAGCATTATTACTTCTGTTTCAAATTGAATGAAATTTTATATATACCGAATTTATACAATTCCTACTTAGTAGTTAAATGGTAGGGTTCTAGTTTTATCCACAACGAAGTTATTGGGGATCGAAAATGGACTGAACTGTTTTGAAAAAAGGATGGTGCGGCTGTGTGTAACTTGGCGGAAGCACTACCGTGCCCCCAAATACCTAATACCTACCTGTATAAAATTCGAATGCTGTAATTCGTTTTTCTCGTTAAAACTCAAGAACTGCTAGGCCGATTCAGCTGATTTTAGTTTCAAATGTTTGTCCATAGTCAAGAGAAGATTTAATGGGTAAGAAAGTGTTGAAGCATAAGCAGGTCGTTATTTCAAACAAACTTGCGGTTTGTTTGAAAGCAAGTCCGCAGTTTCCTCCCTCGAAATGACACTAAAACATTTTTCTCCTGGATAGGTAGGTATGACGGATGGTTGGATCCTAATTCCTATTTGGTAGGATTGGATGTAAAACACAAGGAGCACGGACTAGCAGTTGATGGTTGGTTCTCCTACAGAAGAAGTCCTAGTTATGAATTTGAATAATGGTCTTCAAAATATGTCAAAAAGGCTTAAATGATTTATTTTATAAAATATACTATTATATCACAACCAAAATAGTTCAATAACTCACCGCATTTAAACATAATATCGAGGCGGGTATATTTCATAGATCGTAGAGTCGAAGCGAATTTCTAGAAACGTAATATTGCAAATTCACTCTTATGTCCACAACGTAATTAAGTACTTGGAGGACACTAGATCCTTATGGGATATGACTTGGTAGACTCCGTTTACAGAGCATGTATGGGCAATATGTCTAGTTCTGCGGTAGCTATGTTGATAATATACGATACCCGCTAACTTTATAAAGTAAGAACATTTATATTTTAATCTATACTAATATTATAAAGCGAAAGAGTTTGTTTGTTTGTTTGTTTAAACGCGCTAATCTCAGGAACTACAGGTCCGATTTGAAAAATTATTTTTTTGTTGCATAGTCCATTTATAGAGGAAGGCTTTAGGCTATATAACATTACGCAGCGACCAATAGGAGCGAAGCGTCAGTGAGAAATGTTGCAAAAACGGGGAAAATTATTCACATTTGGGGACTTTAGTTGCGTGTGCTGCATAAACTGTTTAATTCACTCAAAAACCACGCGAACGAAGTCGCGGGCACAGCTAGTATTTGATATTATGGCACTTTTTGGAAGAGCCGGAGTAGTAATAGCAACTCCCCTTCAGCCATCTTGTCCGTGGAGGTCATAGAAGGCGACAGAGGGAATATATCCGGAAATGGGCAGTAGTGTTTCCTCGGGCATCTTTATTATATTATCACACCGCTCACCAATCCGCTGCCAAGCGTGGCGAGTATTTTCCTTTCCTCACTACTTCCCATACTATTCGTGTGTGTGGCGGCGCAGTAAGAAACACTTTAGGGAGAGTTATGTCCACTAGTGGACATCGTTGCTGTTATGATGATAAAGATGGCACTTTTTCAAATGCTGGGTGGCGAATTGGAAAAAATCCAGAGCCAGATAAATATATATAAGACATTATATAAGAAAAATATATCGCGAACAAAATCAAAAATAACAACACAACAATAGAGAAGTAGTAAATCATATTTAACTTAAAATTATACGTACCTCAGTATTATTAGTGGTTTGCATTTCAGCTAATACGGTAAATTGCCATAACTTGTTACATAAACTATCTTGAAGCGTTTTGATGTTTTGTACAAACACGTCTTTAACAGTAGCTTTGTCTGTGCTTCTAATAGAATGGCTTTTACTCACCGGCACAACGCCGGCACCGCCAGCCGCTTGCCGGAGGAGCAAAAATGTCATCGGAGTTTTAGCTCAGGAGAAACTACACTGCTAAACATAAACATCCCACAAAGTTTTGCAGCAAAAATGTTTAATAATAATATTATATACCAGCCGGGCGATCGCTCTCACTTGACTCTTATACCTACTCAGTCGGTCTAACAACATCTTACAGTGATCATATTAACACTATTAAAAATCTTTCATGTTTAAATAAATAAGGAGATTGACTTGGCAATCATATGGAAACACAATATACATAATATTTATCTATTATGTTATAGGTACTTACATACATATTAAATAAAATCATTTAGTGTGATTACCAAGTGAATCTATAATTTTTTTTAAACATAAAAAAATATAAATAACTAGCTGTGCCCGCGACTCCGTACGCGTGGAAAAGTAATTTAGGGGCAATGTTGTAATAAATCTGTTTTAAAAATATTTTTCTTTATAAAAACTGTCGTCGAGGTATTCAAAAAACTACTTTATGTTGACAATTCCTACTACCAGCTTGACAAACGACCGTGTATAATTACTATAATGCGAACGGGACTACTTGATAGTACGCTCACATACACGACGAACATCTAGTAGGTACTAAGATTTGTATGGATTTTGCGCCGCAGCGACTGCAGACGATAATCGTTTCCACGCCGACGCTGCTGGTATGGCGACAATGATATTAAGACAGCGCGCCGCAAAATTTTGCAGTCTTTTAGCCTTTAGGTGCGTAAGTCCGACTCGCACTTGCCCGGTTTTTTATTTATTAATAACCAAACATGTAGGCACTGATTTTAAATCACTTCACTGTTAAAGTACTGATTTTATACAGAAAAGTAGCAAAATATAGAAAGTACCAAAAGAAAGAAAACAAACCTAAGTTGTACCTAACATAAAAACCATTCGGTCCATGAAAAACTAAGAAATAAAAATATCAAGAAAAACATAAATCTAACTTATATTGACATAACTTTTTTAGTTTAACTGTAAACACAATACTTATGTTAATCAAAATTCTATGTATTATGCAGTTATCGAATACATAATTTGGACAAAGAACACAGCTGTGCTGTAGTATGAATTTTAACGGACGGAATGAGAACTATAATATACAATGCAAAATAATATTATACATTGCTAATGATGCACGCTGAGTATAACTCTATACGGATAACGTATTGTATAAATGTAGGTTACCTACTCAACTTTGCTATAATTATATTAAAAGTACGGCATTTGGCGTATAGATGTCGCTATTATGGTCTGCTCTGCATCGCGCTATCGCTTGTAAGATAGATTTGTATATGAGAAAACTCTATCAATAATATGATATTTGGCAAAAAAACCCATAATAATCTGTTAACACATATCCAGGACAGGCCGCAAAAGGCTAGAATTTCAAAAGGTATCTCGATTGGAATCGAGTTGTATCAACAGTTTTCCCCTGCAACACAGTTACACAGTTACAGGGGAACTTAACAACTATCACGATGTTTTTTAACGCATATATTATAAAATAGAAAAAACAAAAAAAAAAGAGCAATATATTTATGAAAATCTTAAAACTGTTTTTAAAATTCCGTACCTCAAAAGGAAAAAACGAAACACATATTATAAGATCATTTCCATGTCCGTCTGTCTGTCAAGACCCTTTTACTGAGAAACGCGTGTAGGTATCAAGATGAAAATTATATAAAATACTCAGGATACCTACTGTTCCTTGAAGCAGTGAAAAAATCAGACTTCTTAGCCAATGCAACCAAAAGCAGTCGCTTAGGTATGTCGCTAAATTTCGTCATTTTCGACACTCGTATGGGAATCAAAACCTAAACCTAAAGGTCCCGTGAACTCAAAATCATAAAATTTGAAACCAAGCAACCTCTAAAACCATACGTTTTTAGTAACATTATATTATAGATAGTAAAAATATTTTGATTTTTTTAAACTTACCATTACCATTTGTCATGAATGTGTATAATTGAAACTTATAACAAATACTTAGGTCTCTAATATATTCAAGCTGTAACCAAATCAAAATTCTATGTCAATCAGGTTTGTATGGAGCTCTGGGTGCGCAAGTCCAACTCGCACTTGGCCGGTTTTTATTTATTTACTTATTTAAGTACTTATTACTAACCTACGCTAACAAATATGTATACAGTACCTACTTATCACAAAGGACTTTACAGTAAAAGTAGGTACTAACTGATTTTATACAAATAACTTTCGTAATAAACTCAAGAAAAAAAATCTTAGATTGTCCCTACCTAGCAAGCCTAAAACTAACAAATAAAAGTCACCCCCGCGGCCCCGGTGCGTTTGCTGCGAATACAATTTGAAGCGACGCGGCGCGGGCGGCGCGCGGCTCCCGGACCCGGCGCGCGCTTCCTACAAACGTCCAGCAAAAACGACATGATCTTTTAATATTGTCATAACTTTTTTATTTATGAACCGATTGACATAAAACAAACACTAAATGTTAAGTGAAGCTTGCCGCAATATATTAGTGAAAAGTACATCTTAATCGGATAAGCCGTTTCTGAGATTAGCGTGCACAAACCCACAGACAAACAGACAAACAGACAAACAGACAAACAGACAAACAGACAAAAATTTCAAAAATCATAGTTTTGGGTACTGTTGCATAAATAAAGGTCCCCTATCATATTTTTTTTCAAATATCTTCAATGTACAGACACGACTCCTCTACAGATTTATTATATGTATAGATATTGATAATGATCACTACACACATGTTGTTAGGCCGACCGACTAACCCCTACTTAATAATATATCTCACAACTTTTACGGTTGAAGAACTAAGACTTGTAATTTTTTACAAGTTATGTTTTTGATGGGACCTCAATTCTTTTTGTAGAAGATTAACTTAAAGGAGTGTTTTCCTCAGGAAGTGCAAATATAACTTTATAATTATTCAATTCATTTATATAGAATTATCAAGTTATTTATGCAGTTGGCATATCCAGATAACTAGACAGAAATTCCAAAATGTTTAAGTTTTTCCTTCATTTATACAGTAAACACTATTTGTATTCAAAATTTGAAGCTTGTATGTACCTATGCTAGTGCCTAATACTTTTGATGATCGGTCAGTGAGTGAGTGAGTTAGTGACAAAATTAAGAAACTTTGAGAAGTTTTAAATTGAATGTTAATTGTTTATACAATGCCAAATTACTTTCAAAAAATTTATTCAATATAGTTTTGTTACCAATGAAGTTATAAGGAGTCGAAAATGTCCTGAATTGTTTCGAAAAAAGGATGATACGGCCATGCTCAACTTGGCGGGGGCACTGCCGTGCCTCCAACGTGGAAAAAAACGGGATCGATTTTTGACTGTTTTCTATAAGTATAATTTTAGTCCTAGCATGTTAGCAGCCAGAGAAAAGCATATTTTGGTTAGCATTTTTAGATATCTTACTTGTATGTGCTATGACTTAGGACACATTGAACCAGATAACAAAGAAATGTTACACTCCTTAGAAATAAGAAGTAGCTAAGTATAGCTATCGTAAATAATCACAGCATTATCTAAGCGTAAATTAAAATGATAGCTTAAAGTAAATAAACAATATTATTATAATATTATAAATACTCACAGCTCAACACATTCGTGTCTTTAAAAGCAACCAGCGAGCCCGTGCTCTTGGGCGCGGGGCGACGCGCGTCCAACACACGGCACAGCGCACACGTGCAAAACTTTTATACTTTGCGAAATGCATAATATATTTCAATATTCAGTTCGAAACTGTTCGAGATATTAAAGTTTTAACTTGAGGTCAAATAACTTTCGCCAAGGAATTCTGGAGTGTGCATAAATAATAAAAGGGGCGTACAAAAAGAGCGGCTCAGTCTAATACTTTTCAAAACGTGAACTCAAACAAGAGCAAATGAGATGTAGGGTAGTAAATTTCACCAGAGGGTAGTTGTGAATTTTGCACGGGACGGTGCATTATGCGGCGCACGTAGCGCGCTGTCTGCACGCGGCGGGGAGGGGAGGGGGCAATATTCGTCTACTGCGGCGAACGCTCGTGTGCTCCTCTATCACTGGGGTTCATTTATTATTTAAGGCTCCCTGTACCAAAACGTACTTATTTCGCTCCGTGGAACCGACTTCTTTAGCGAGGCGTTTATTTTATAAGCCATATTATGTGAACTTTGGAACGCTTTGTATCTAAATTGTATTTTCAAAAGATTTCTCTTTTCCGTTGTCTGTTTTAGATACCTTGCTCGAGTCAGAGGCCGGCCCCCCGCTACAGCTTAATCGACCAGGTAGATGTACCTATACCAAGTACAAACGTGGTCAGGCTGTGGTGGTTGTCAATAATTCTAAAGTACCGCTCGGAAAACGGCCGGTCCATTCGTTATTGTTCCTGAAATATTAGTTAATTCGATGCAAGAAAAGCGACACTATTTTTGCAGTAATTTCAGCGAATGTCGTTTAAAATATTCAGAGTGGTGTAGCCGGGCCCATTAACATGCCCGAGCGCAATTCCGAGTGGGCCCCGTCCGCAAATGGCGGTGATATCATTAACTTGACCCCCGCAACTATTCGCCGTTCCGCAAGTTTTTCCCTAATATTAAACCGGAAAGATATCTGTGACAGCACGCCCAGACAATAGACCGTTTGTTTACTGGCTCCTAATTTATTTGGATATAAATCTCGACTAGTGCTCGATTCGAGACCGGGAATAGTTAAAGTGTATCCGAGTAAAAATTGCAATTACCTCCTGTTTTTATATGTCCCCTTCCGAATTAAAGTTCCGTATTGCAACAACAGATAGAAATTCCTCCGAAGGAGCAAGCGACTCCCGTTCAATCTTTATCATAAAAGAGTGAAACAGTTCCTCGAGTTGTTCGGAGGAGTTTAATATCCATATATCTTGTGAGTACACGAAATATGTGGCGTGATACGAAGTTACGGAATTCCTATCTAATCCTGCGCGAGAAGGTTTCGCCAACTAAAGAAATAACGAAAACTCCGGCTCCGAACAAACGCATACCGGTGAAGCACGCTTCTTTTAGATATGCAGGGAAAATTATAAGGCGCTCCCCGAGAGCTACTGCACAAATTTGAATTTATGAACTTTTCTTTAAAACGGCTTACACTCTTTGAACTATTAATGGCACGGAGTTGCATAATGTGTATGTTGAGAAATTGGTTTGAAATTTAAGAGGAAAGAAATACTTTGTAGAAAATATCCGAGTATAAACTGTTATCGATATTATTAACAAGTCAAATAGCGCTTATTCTAATGATCAGCAGCAGGATATTTTCCTTATGAGATGGATCCTTTGGGATAGATTGAGACTGCTGAAACTGAAAAAAACATAATCAAGAGCATGTCTGGATATTGGCTCTCCTTAAGAAACTCTAGAATTTTAAATTCATAATAAGATAATTTAGCAGGCCGGACATATTATACAGGGTCATTCATTGTTCACATATTAAGCCGAATAATATAGTTTGAAGCGTAGAGCAATTTTTTTGTTTTAAAACCTCACATAAATTACCTACCATAACGCGATAAATCAATAATATCTACTATGCTAGTAAAATTCACTCCTTGTGGTCATTTTAGACCTTTGATTTTTTTTAAATATAATAAGTACAGCCGGACTTTATAGCTATAGCTATAAAAATTAAAAGACTTAAATGGAGATGGGCTGGCCACATGATAAGAGGAAAAGACAAGTGGAGCAAAAGAGTGACAGGGTGGTACCCACGAGATGGCAATAGAAAGAGAGGTAGACCGCAGAAGAGGTGGGATGATGACATCAGAAAAGTGGCAGGTATAACATGGAACAGAGTGGCACTAGAAAGAGAGGTAGACCGCAGAAGAGGTGGGATGATGACATCAGAAAAGTGGCAGGTATAACATGGAACAGAGTGGCACTAGAAAGAGAGGTAGACCGCAGAAGAGGTGGGATGATGACATCAGAAAAGTGGCAGGTATAACATGGAACAGAGTGGCACTAGAAAGAGAGGTAGACCGCAGAAGAGGTGGGATGATGACATCAGAAAAGTGGCAGGTATAACATGGAACAGAGTGGCACTAGAAAGAGAGGTAGACCGCAGAAGAGGTGGGATGATGACATCAGAAAAGTGGCAGGTATAACATGGAACAGAGTGGCACTAGAAAGAGAGGTAGACCGCAGAAGAGGTGGGATGATGACATCAGAAAAGTGGCAGGTATAACATGGAACAGAGTGGCACTAGAAAGGGCAGAGTGGAAAAGGTTGAAAGAGGCCTTTGCCGACTGGCAAACAGATCTAGGAAAGATAAGAAAGCAACAGTTTTTAGCTTAGATATAATTTTAGTTTAAAAGTATTTTGGTAACCTTATTGTCATTTGTTAAGTAAAAATGTAAAAAGTGTAAGATCTGAATAAAGGCTATTTTATTTTATTTATTTATTTATTTATTTATAAGTACAGCCGGACTAGGTAACTTTGTCTTTCAATATAACTTTGGCCCTCAACTTCATTATTGAATAAAATATATTTTAAAGTTTTTGAACGTATTCTGAGTTGTTAGTCTAAGCTATAGCTGTCAGTTTATTTTCTTTTGACGTTTGAAATTTGCGCTAAAATAAGTGTATTTCAAAAGTGGTTTTAGAGTTATTAATATACTACATATATAACAACCCCAAAATCTAGATGATTGGCTAATTCGTCTGACTTGTTAGTGATGACATTTAGTAATCTGACACATGTAAAAATGAAGCCTATGTTAGAATTAGGCTTAAATTGTTAAAAAAGTGCACATTTTCTTCTATAGTTTTAACGAGAGCCAAAGTTACCCCACTATCCATGTAACTTTGGCCCTTGATACTTAGGCGGTTTTTTCATTATTTTTATTTTAATTGACTGAATCTTATAATATATTTATTGACAAAACAACCTTGGATGCCACTAAGAACGCAAATAACTTCAAATTCTTTTCACTAGTAGGGAATTTATAGGCAATTAACAGTCAATTAAGGGCCAAAGTTACCCCAGTCTGACTGTAATTTTTATGAGGTGCCAAAATAAAAAAAAACCTCCAAGAGAATGCCCTTCACACTGTAGTCGGGTTATTATATGAACCATAAATCACTCTGTAGATAGACTAGAGATAGATAGAGTCTGTAGGTATGTCCGGACAGACTGACGAAAAGACCGAACTCGGGTTCCTCGAGTCCTTGAAGAAGTAAAATGCAGACATACTTTGTATCATAACTTGTAATCCAAAGCAGATACTGGAATTTCAGCACTGTTTTTCGAAAGTAAAGAAAGCGGATAAAGTATAAAATGTGGGTATGTAAAAATAAAAGTTAAACTACTCGTAGATTCTGCCGGGAGAAATTGTTTTTGCCAGCAGGATATCGCGCTGCTAATTTGAAGTTATGACTCGGTCCAGGAATCTTCTTTTTATTATCATCGGGTAACTTTCTAGCATAACAAAGCACTGGGTTTAGTTCCCATTATTTATTGCTCTAACAGCTAACAGCTAACTGCTCGTTGCGTGCTATTGTAAATTATTTATGGCTTATTAATTTTATGAAAATTATATTGTAAGCAAATATATATCAGTAGGACAGGGGAGAGTAAATTCGTGAATTAATTTTGCATACTATCATCATCACTGTTTCTTTTTACATTAAGCTATAGTAACCACTTCAGTAAAATACGCTTTTTGAAAGAAAAGTTTTATCAAGCTTTTATTTCATCTCAACTGTTTCTTTGTGTGTGGGCTTGTTAAATTTTACCCACTTCCCAGTATCATGTTAAGCTGAGTATAATAATAATATTATACGGATGAAATAAAGTTTAAGCTTTCAATATTCCAAGAGAAAGAAGACTTTCAAAGACCACAGGAGGAAGGTCATAAAGACAACCTTCATCGTAATATTAATAATAATATTATGTCACGAGACAATGCAATTTGACGATGACATGGACTTGACCTGATAATAGAGCCGATGAAGGTTGTCTTTATAAACTTCCTCCTGTGGTCTTTGAAAGTCTTCTTTCTCTGGGAATATTGAAAGCTTAATCTTTATTTCAACCGTTACAACTTGCAAATTTATTAAACTATCAATAACTTTATTTTACATGACCTTAATATCTATACACAACAAGCTAACCCATGCCCACTTCGTTGAGCATACAAACCGTTTAAACCAGACTTCCACGAATATTTCAAGACCAAAAATAGCCGAATCGGTTCAGCCGTTCTCGAGTTTTAGGGATATTAACGAACAGCAATTAATATTTATATATAAGAGAAGATGTGGAGACTTTGTACGTATACAAATTGCGGCTTCATTTGGCCACATAAATTTCAGGAAGCGTTGAGAGGTATCAGTATTATTGGCATTTATAAATCTTCAGTTCATTATAATAAGGGTAAATCAAATCAAATATTTTTATTCAGAGTAAATTTTACAAAAAAATGTTTTCTGAACGTCGTTTCTATATGATGCCTACCACCTAGGTAGATCACTAGTGTCCAATATCATATTTTAACAAATTTAATTTAAGTGGATAACACCACGTCCTTTATAAAAGGGGGTTAAAAGAAATAATAATAAGGAATATAACAGAATAAACTTAAAGTAATTTAGGTGCAACGTATGCGTGGGATGGTAGGTAATACGTAGTACTAAATTTCACTTTGACTCTTAAAATATAACATGTATAACATATATAACAGTGGTGGTGAGTAAATCCCATTGAGCCGGGAATGGAGTGGGCGGGTCATGCCGGGAGTCGGTGTAATTTGAAGCATGTTATATATTAGTCCACCAATTTAAAGTTACTTGCGGGTTTGCAAATAAGCGAAGGGTTTGAGCCACAACTTGCGCCGTGCCAAATTACAGGCTACAGGCTACAGCTGGCTCGTGTAACCTGTTGACTCTCTAGTCTATGAAAAGCGGAAATTTCGGACCATATCGATTTATTGGGTGTAATTAAAACTATGAACCCACTATGAACTTTTTATAGTTTCGTAGTACATGGAACCCTTTCTTTGGCTCTGTCTTCGACGTTCTTTTTTTTTGAGATGCTGAAATTCGGAGCATATAGATTTATCCTATGCTATTAAAAGTAACCTACCTTTTAACAATTACTTGGTACACGGAACCCATATAGTTTCGCTCTGTCCGTCCGTCTTTTTGTCCTTTTCTGGACAAGCTGAAATTTCGGATCATATGGGTAATGGATTTATTGAATGTTATTAAAAGTAACAATGAATCTACCTTTTTAGTGTCCGAATTACAAAGTTTGGCTCTGTACGTCTATTTGGGCTTTAATTTCAGATGCTATCGATATTATTACGAAGTTCGAAAACAAAAATGTACGGGATTTGACACAATGTTCGCTTTATGACAAGCGAATGTCACTTAGCGAAGCTTATGTCAAATACTATTCGTCATAATCTCGATGGTATCTTGAATCAGCGCCTTTTTCTCTTTTGATAACTTCGATAATCTATTATATATAATAATATATTATATATAAATGAATTGCTGTTCGTTAGTCTCGCTAAAACTCGAGAACGACTGAACCGATTCGACTATTTTTAGTCTTGAAATATTCGTGGAAGTTCAGGGAAGGTTTCAACGGTTTGCATGTCCAACAAAGTGGGCACGGGTCAGCTAGTTATGTATAAATATTACTTAGTTATAGATTTTATAGGCTTCGTTTTTGGAATTATAAAATAATAATTTCTTTGTATTTTACAGGTGGCCTTAGCGCTTAATATCATTTACGATAAAATTGAACCATCAAAAGCTATTTCATCAGGCTTAAAACAAAAGACGATTATTATCCTCCATTTCAAAT
Source organism: Celastrina argiolus (assembly GCA_905187575.2). Lineage (NCBI taxonomy): Eukaryota > Metazoa > Arthropoda > Insecta > Lepidoptera > Lycaenidae > Celastrina > Celastrina argiolus. The sequence goes on from LR994577.1 coordinate 6,836,450, forward strand.
AAGAATACAGTCGAAAGAAAAATAAATAGGAAATACACTGCAGAGACGATGCAATTCTATTTGAGACAAATAGGCAGGAAATATTGATGTTATGCTATTTGTTCTGCAACTGATGCATATTACAGGAACACGCGGCCGGAGCGCGTTAGGGCTCAAACACATAAACACGGTACGACGTCGCGTCGTACAACGATGCGGCGTCGACGTCGCGTCGTGGTAAGTACTACGATGGCGGTTTACTTCATAACTTCTAGAGAATTGTCTACAAGTAACAGAAATCTTATAAATAAAAATTTATTGCTGTTCGTTAGTCTCGCTAAAACTCGAGAATGGCTGAACCGATTCGCCTATTTTTAGTCTTTAAATATTCGTGGAAGTCCAGGGAATGTTTGAACGGTTTTTTATATTTTTTTATGCTCAACAAAGTGGGCAGGAGTCCGCTAGTATTATATATATAAATGAATCACTGTTCGTTAATCTCGCTAAATTTCGAGAACAGCTGAACCGATTCGGCTTTTTTTAGTCTTGAAATATTCGTGGAAGTCGTGGGAAGGTTTAAACGGCTTCTATGCTCAACGAAGTGGGCATGGGACAGCCAGTACTATTAAAATGTATTTACAATAAAATTAATGTTCTTGTTGAAGTCGGTGTCAGCAAAGGCGAGATTAAGTCAGCAACTTTAGGATGTTGTTCTTTTAGCTGACACCTACTCCAAAAAGAACATTAATTGTTACTACATTATAAAAGTACTATTTTATGCTTTAAATTGTTTAATTGTTAACGTCGATTTTTTTAAACGTTCTGTTTATTTTTTAGTGTCTCTAAGTCAAAGTAAAAGATAAATACGTTTTGTAGCTACGATGCTACAGACAGACTGACAGACACCATATTTATAATTTACACCTCCTTTTTGTTTCCAGAGTCTATTATAAATGCACTGAAACTGCATACATAAATCATCGACATAAAAATGTACCAACAGGTTTTGATTCGTTAAAAATTTTGGTGAAATATGTTCATAAAATAAAAACTACATCGCCAAAATATGTAAAATTTTTATGGGACCAAATGGCAACTATTCTGCGTCGAATGAAAAAAGAATCACGAAAATAGGATCATTAACCTCAGAGTAATCGGTGTACATACATAAAAAAACTGGCCGAATCGAGAACCTCCTCCTTTTATTGGAAGACGGTTAAAAAGGAAAATACGGACGTACTAATAGTAGATACACTAAGGCCGTATTTCACCAAGCAATGTTAAAGTTAACGCCATGTTAAAATACCATGCCATCTCATTCATTGACAGGAAATACGAGAGGGATAACATGATATTTAACATGGCGTTAACTTTAACATTGCTTGGTGAAACACGCCCTTAGACATAAAAAAAAATGTTACTATAGTTGCCACTATAGTAACATTTTTTTCTTATTCAATATAAAAATATCAGTCGTGTTTATTATAAACTTACTGGAAAAATTACATGCGTTCGTAAACGCGCGACTTTTGCGCGATTACGAAGCGAAATCGCCGTGTGCTTACTCTAAAAGGACAACGTATAAATATTTGAATTTCATTCTAGGTATTTGCATTCATGGAAATTAAACTGAATCTTTATTCCATCGGAGTTTTTTATTGTTTTGTTTGACCTTTATCAAATGATTTACATAAAATATAAACCTTTTTTATCCAATACAATTCAATATATCGTTTGTGAAAATGAAACGATGAATTTATGTTGCTTGTTTATAGATAGTCCAGCGTCATCGTCCATATAATGTTAAAATTAGTGTAAGTTACAATTATTTTAATATTTGATACAAAATTACTTCCTTGTCCTTTTTCAATATTAATATTAAGTAAACCTATACATTTTTAAAGCTCAGCTTAGAGTTGTGATAGCTTGAACGTAAACAAAGAATGTCAGAAAAACGTCGCATGCGCTTGATTATTCAAGTACTCTTCTGAAAAACATGATTAGAACATGGAAAATATATTATATAACATACCTAACATGAGTAATGAGTATATTATATATTAGAGCAAACTAGCTGTCCCAGTGAACACACACCTTAGACTTTAGGTTTTTTTTTCGTACAGACAACACCGCTAACCTACCGGGTCGAATATTCCTTGAAAACCACTGGATAACAGATTGTGTGGTGGTGAAAACAGCATGAAATTCGGTGCAGTAGTCTTTGAGTTTGTCGCGAATGTACAAACATACGAAAGACTTTCTATAATATGTAAGGTTGACAAGAACTATGTTACATACAAACATACATTCAACAGGCAGCAGGCTTTACATATTTGTAAAGCGCAAGACTATGAACTCTGAAGTAATAAGCTCCTTACCGACTCTCACATAAACTATACAAACAATTCAGGCAATTAAATTAATATTTGATTAGGGAAGACCGGCGATTGTGTGAGGTATTAAATCTTGCTGGGGAGGGTAATGAATACAAACTGAGGCGAGGTTCGTACCTACTAAATTAAGAAACCGCGACCAGGTTACCCGCAACCCTGTGAGTTACCACCCTAAGCATGAAATATTTCCAGCTGATGACGTCATACAGATTTACCTGTGTAATGTGTATGCCTATAGAGTGTGTCCCACGGTTCATATACCAAGCCGAATATAGTGTGAAGAGAATGACACGTAGAGCATTTTTTGTTTTGGCACCACATATAAATTACTTAACATACTTAACATATAACAATTCGAGAGATAACCCTTGCCATACTATTATTTATTGGTATGGCTTTAATTTGACAGGTACGTGTACATTTTGAGTAGCTGTGGTCATAGACCATAGTAGATATACTTCGCAATGTTTCAAGTGGAAACATTCTAAAAACTTAAGCACTGACAGTGTTCTTTTTTGAACGTCTAAAGAATGGGCACTTGTTCGTAATGTAAGCCTTTTCTACGTGACCGGTATAAAAGTGTGCACTGTTTCTTGAGTAAAATTAGTTACGTAACTCGAACGGTAGGAGGAAGTCACCTACTGGACTGAGATCCGAGACCCGCCAGACACCCCTTATGTTCTTAATGATAAAATATGTATATCATTTTGTAGTATTGATCAACTGCGATCATTGTAGTTACTAGGTTATAATTTGTGCTATTGGCTAATAAAATCGAAGCATCTGTTCACTCTGAAATACGGTAGAAAATAAAGAACGAAGATTCGTCTGCCGTTGCAAGGTTCGATGCCAATAGTGGGTACGACCACGGCTCTACCTTGACCATTTTTATACCTATGCATATCTGGATTTCAAATTGAATTATTTTCTTGTTTCAGTCTTTTTAGACCCATTTTTTGCGAAGTCGGGTTTTAGTCTTTTAAGGCTACAAGGTGCTAAAGTTGCAAAAGACTCACTTTACTTACAATTTGATGAAGTATCAATCTCATTCTTTGGTTCAAGATTAATTTAAGGAACAAAATTTATGTAACTCATTTTTCTCTAAATTCCCGAAAAGTGTAATTAAAAAGTTGCGTCTTATTATTGTAAACATGAATTTCAAGAACCAAAAGTATCTACCTACCAAAGAATTGGGCCACGACAGAAACTAGCGGGTATACATTACATTACACACCAATGCTACATACATGGTATATGTTTGATCAGTAAGAATGTAAGGGGTGTCTAGCGAGGCTGCGATCTCGGTCTATACAGAGTACGGGATAATGGTACTGGTCACGACTTCGCTCCTATACAAATTACGGAATTATGTAAGACAATCAACTAACCGCGGCATGTCACGGGAAATAATTAAGTGAATTTTACTGCAATTACCGCTAACCCACCCGAGAACATTTTGCAATATACGTCTATCGAATAAAAAAAAATAAGCTATCTTTTACCTAGTACCCCATGTCATTACATACTCGTATTTTTTATACATTCTTTATTTGTAAATTACAAAAACTTGAGCCGTTATAAGAAAGATTGTTTTACGTGGATTCTGTTGTGTCGCGTTCGCGTTGCGATCAGCATCTCTTTATCTATCTCCGTAGAGAAAAATTTTTTTAAAACTTTATTCATAATAAAAATACAATTAGTGTTACTTAAAATTATATCTCACCAAACTAAAAGTTTATTGGCGAGTCCTCGTACGTCGTATTGTATGAAATATCAAGGCGTTGGAAGCACGTTCCATATAAATGTATGACACAGGTATTTGAAAATAGAATATGCAATGATGTAGTGCGTTGAAGAATAATGTTACTACATATATATATGAATAATACATATCTTAGGTATATACACACTTTCACACCACGTCAATCTAGTTCTGCCAAAACAAAAACAAATGCTCTACGCGTCATTCTCTTTACACTATATTCGGCTTAATATATGAACCATAATATATCGCCCTGTATTACTTATAATTAAATACACATACCCAAAAACATTATTTTTTTTTATCCCTCGGATAAATTCATACCCATAGCCCACTCATTACTCGCTAACCAATGAGGCACGAGGGTTATCATTCTAGAATAAATTAAAAAATATTTGCTAACCACATCTAAGTAGTTACATGGGATACCGGTAGAATAATGAAAAGTAATGCATGCATTGTATCGTTCATATTTCTTCGAGCCTCGATCTGCGTTCGAATTCATGGCAGTATATTTCCAAAGAGGCATTAATTATACGTATGAATATTGGACGCGCAGCATTTCCGATTGACAATTGAATGCGATTTGCAATTAAGTCAATACATAGAAATGGGCGAATCGATAAGGGTCATCGGCACGAACCCTTTGTAGGGGCTGCCCTCTCCCCATCGGCATTCCAGGGAAATAGACCATTTTTATATCACCTGGGGTTGCGGTCTGCGTAAATGTGCCTTCGATTGCATTTAGGTATCTCAGATGCGTAAAGGGCAACATCCTTTGAGGCGTACTCAAATTGATTAAAAACAATTAACTTTTTTATTCGAGGGTCTAATGAAGATTTTCTTTTCAATTTGCCTTAATGTGCCTATGTGGTTTTATTGTTCCAACATAATAATAATTAGATTTAAATTCTACAACGACGAACAAAAATGATTAAAAGTACTCGTAGCATCATATTAGTAAAACAAAAAAGCTTCCTGGTACGCAAGGTCTGCCAGGTGAAAAAAAAGAGTAATATATATTTTAATGTCTGCATATTATTTAATTTTCCACACTAATTCCCTTTCAGTCTGAAACTGTATAAAACTTGGCGTATAAAAGGAAAATGATTATTAAATACCTCTAATAGAGTGAGCTGTTCTCCAGTTTGCATAAGTAAATGCACAGTATTCATTTAATTATATTCTGCTGACGTCTGCGGTGCGAGAAATATCACAGGTTATTAAGTGCTACGAATTTGACTTCTTGCTCGTGAAGTGCTTACATTTAAATTCTTGGCGTAAGTGTTTTCATTGCACTAATTGTTCTGACTTTTTTAAAAGAAATGTAGGTGTACTTTTAACATTTTACAGTAACCTTTTATAAACTAATAAGACAACAGATACCTCATGGGTTGATAATATCACTGTCTTTAGCTTTAGCTTCGCTATGTCACTTAGCGATGTTTATGACACTTAGCGATGCTTATGTCACTTAGTGATGCTTATGTTATTTAGTCCAAAAGGGTAGGACGAAAGCGTGACGATATAAATGCATGGGATCAATATTTTGTTATAGATGTGTTGCCATCGCTTACTATGACGATAAAATTTGAAAACATATGGTTTTGACATACGCTTAATAACATACAATACATAATGACATAAGCTTCGCTATGTCACTTAGCGATGCTTATGCCACTTAGAGATGCTTATGTCACTTAGTGATGCTTATGTCACTTAGCGATGCTTATGTCATTAAGACTAAAGGCTAGGACGAGAGCGTGACAATATAATTGCACGTGTTCAATATATTGTCATTTAGCGATGCTTTTCACTGGGCTAAAGGCCAATGTGTTGTGATGACCTTGTATAGAGATACAAGGTCATCACAACACATGGCTCGATTTGCAATATTTTGTTTGTTTTTGCACTAATTGAAACTGCTTTACCTACAGGTACAAAACCATCGATGGCGTTATAAACAATGTAAACAATGAAGCGAGCTCTGCGCTGAGCCCGGGTAGGCGAGCCAGTCCGCTGTAAACGAGTTATGGAATTAGTAACCCGCATATTGTCGGCGTGCTCCGAATCGCTTTGTCAGATCAACTTTGTTCAACTCTTAACTGCTTCAAGGTTTAACGCACTTCAAAGTTCAGAAACAGGGCCTACTTATTGATAACTGTCAAGTTATCAATAAGTAGGCTCCGACTTTCAAATGTGTTTGGATTTCGTGATCCTCCTTACTGTTATTTGGACGATTTCAGTTTTATTAAATTCTCGATGCCTGAATAGGTTTAAGGCCATTGAGTTTTGAGTATTGAATTTTAGCTACGGTTATGAGAGATTATGACGGAAAAAAATGTTTCGATGTGAAGAACCCGCGTGTTCAGTGGTGTACAGTAATAATTATAAAAAAAACTACGTTATAAAAAACCGACTTCAACAATAAAATATAAAAAAAATAATTAAACGTAGTTTTTTTATAATTATTTTTACTTTTAAGTGTCTTTCAGTCAAAGTAAAAGATAAATCCGTTTTGTAGCTACGATGCTACCGACAAGTGGTGATTCGTTAAAAATGTTGGTGAAATACATATGTTCATAAAATAAAAATTACAGCGCTATGTATAATTTTTATGGGACCAAATGACAGCAATTCTGCGTTGAATAAAAAAATAATCACGAAAATCGGATCACTAACCTCAGAGTAATCGGTGTACATACATAAAAAACCGACCGAATTGTGAACCTCCTTTTTTTGGAAGTCGGTTAAAAATGAGTTCTATTTTCGTGCAGTATAAGGAAGACGAGTGCCTGTGGCGCGCCGCTAACACTCCTTATAAATACTGGTAAGCCCCCAGCTTTTGTGGCTAATCTTTCGCGTGAAGATCGCTATTATACCTCTATTTATTATTTTTCCCCGTATTTTTCCTTTCTTAAAGTCAACTCATAACGCTATTCCGTGTTATTAATTTTTTCCATTCCGCCATTACTATTGTTGAAATGTTATTTTAATATTTATTATCATCCCGCTTTGAGGATTCAGCATATTCATTAATTTAAGTATGTTTATCTCGAAGAACTTATATTTTGTTTTGTTTATTTTAGAAAGTGTGTTGCTAAAATGGCGTTAGTTGAACTTTACTAATTTATATCTCAAGTTTTAATTAGTTATATTAAGTGTTTTTTTAATTGTACAAACAAAATTAAATTTTAAATACACGAATCAGGCTGATTTTACGCATGGATGCTTGACGCATAATCTTTCTTGTCAGACAATCCTGCGTTGTCCTAAAAAGACATGAATAATAATAATTGGTAACATCAACGCATGCGAGAATCAAACCGAACAAGCTCTTAACACTTCGCCACAAAATCGTCGATTGTATTCTTTATGAATATACTGTATAATAATAATAATATCTAAGGACGCTTCACACCACTTTAATCTGGTCCCGTGCTAAGTATCCGAAGAGCTTGTGTTACAGTTACTAGACAACGGAAATATCTATACTAATATTATAAAGAGGATACATTCCATTGAGTGATTGTTTGTATGTTTGAATTGAATAGGCTCTGAAACCACTGAACTAATATGAAAAATTCTTTCGCCGTTGGAAAGCTACACTACTAGCGCTGAACATAGGCCATATTATGATATTTACAAAAAAGTGGAGTTCCTTACACAAACCCCAAAAATGTGGCCCAAAGTGTTAAAAAAAAGGCTTTCAAAATTTCTTAAATCGTGTGCGTAAAAAATTTCGCAATTTTTTTTACGGTATATTCGTTATTGTCATGAAAAGGTTATTATGAAAACAAAATATTGATATTTAATACTTTTATACTATTTAAGGTATTTTATTATATTATACACAAATTTAACACACACACAATAATACACATCCATGTCGCATGAACATTGAATTTTTTTTCCGTGGCGGGATTCGAACCCGCGACCTCTCGCTCGAGCACTCAACCACTGCGCTCCGGAGGTCGTCGAATATTACCAATTTCAAAGTCCACAAGCCGACAGTGATTCGATCGAGATTAGGCGTGTTTGTTTGTCGCGGGGACTGGAGTAGAGACTGGCGCAATTAACGGTGTCGCTCCGACAGCCTACAGCTCTACACTCTACCCGGCGTATAATGACATAATCCGATCAACTAATCGACGATTCTGCTATCGGTAATTACTGGAGCCTTAAAGTCTACCTTGTTGTACATATAAGGGGGAATCTTAATATAATAAGCCGGATATTAGACGCAATAGCGAAATGGAGTGATTTGATGAATTTGTAACACATTAAGTCCCGATTTCACCAACGCATGTTGGTGTTGACGGCTTGTTAAAATACCATGCTTTTTCATTCATTAGGCCCTTAGAGCGTGTTTCACCAAGCAATGTTTAAGTTAATCCTTCGTTAAATATGTTGGTCCTCTAGTAATTCATTGACAGGAAATACGAGAGGGATAACATGATATTTAACCCGAACCCGAACTTTAGGTTGATTCTAAAAATTAAATCTTACAAACTTTCGATGCAGTTTCTATAATACTATTATGTGAAAACACTAAAATTGTTTTCTATTTTCTAATAGTTTATGATATCAAAAAAAGTACTATAGATCATTGTAGGTAAATTTAGATCAAAAGGAATTAATACCGAAATTTAGATACTGAATGCTATGTATGTACAGTTTTCATGATTTTGGGAGAAATATCTACTTCGTTTAAGCACGAGCCTATGTAGTTTTAATTTACATAAGCCTCAGAATTCATAATAAGTTAAACATTCTAAGAATGAAGAATATTTATATAGTGGCGGCGCTAATCCCGGCCACTTGTAGTAAGAGGGGCTACCACATAATAGGATTATTCAGTACAACTCAAGTTATAAAGCCCGAGCTAAACATTGTTCTACTATAGCGTATTGTTTGAACTATTACCCGCGCAGGTGAGGTTGAGTCTATATTTTAATCCCCGTAGCCGTAGTAATATTACAAATTTGCCGCTTCCAACTTCGCTAGTTATGCCCACGCCATGCCTTTCTTAATAAAAACTTGTAAACTCATTTGTGAGCTAACCCTGGATAGTTAGTAGCACAAACTACTTTCAGGATACCTCGTGGCTCAATAGTTTTGTTCTAAGTTGTATTTGTTTAATTAAATTCTGTTAGATATCATAAAGGCTTTATTAATATAAACAGTGGAATTTTTAATTTAATTTTATCAAAACATCCTCTTTACTTTTATTGCAACTAAATCCTTTCGGAACTCCCTTTGAAATACTCCGAAATATAGTAGCAACATTGTTTTTTAATTAGAACATCGTTGTATACGATATAAATTGTGATTAACATATGGCGAAGTTGAACATCCGACTTTGTTCGTGTGCGGGAGTAAGTTATGACAGACCCAGCGCGACGCGACGCGGCGCGGCGCCCAGCGCGGGCTGCGCGTCGCTTCCACCAACTCTTAAATTAGCACTAACTTAGCATACTTAGTTTCGAGTTTTGTTTGCACGAAAATACTAAGGGGAGATGAATCTCGCAGGTTTCTTTGGAGTTAGAGTACCGTTTAATGTTCGTAAAATCTTGTTGTCGCAGCAGATTATGTGTTCCCCTTTGAATGAAGGGATAGCGTTCGGTTAATTATAATTTACGCGAATATCTGATCCAGTCTAATCGGTTCTCGGTCAACTTGATTAGTCTGTGATCCAATGTGTCAATATATTGAATATCGGCAGATGGGCCTGTGATTCGATTTTGCGGTTATAAGCTCATATTTGCTGCGTTAGCATTAGGTGTTGGTTCTAATTGAGATAAACTAACTACATCTCATTGTTTGGCATATTCTGTGTAACATGGACATATTATTCGAATCAACTTTATTTCAAAAAGAGTCGAGCACACTGCGTGTAAAACTATCAGAAAAGAAATTGCTAACAAGAAAAATATTATTACCGTTCTGCTTCGGAAAAACACTACAATGATCACAACAGACACAAAGACGTCGGATATCGACGTGCGCTAAAAGTTAGAGTTCCGTTAATCAGGGCGTGAAGTGCAACCATATTTCAGTTAGACGGTGCAGGTGCGCTATTTGCTGCACCTTCGATTAATTCGCATAACGAGGCAGGTCCATCACGCGCGCGCTCGTTTGTCTCCGGCCCGGCTATAAATACATCAGCGCGCTTGCAATTTAATCCTACTCCTGATGCTCAGACAACGGGAATGGACGTAAGGAAATTGCCGAACTGAGACCGATGTGCATTGTGCTCTTGTTTGTTTACATGCAAGGATTACACCGCTGCAGCTACAGGAATAACTCAGTTACTGGACTAGTTTAATAAATTCAGCTCTCACATAATGGTTATTATTTATCGGTAGTATACCCGCCATAATCCTAAACATTGACTCCTGTTTTGAAGGTACACGAACAGTCCGTAGAAAATTTGCAAATTTGCGTACAAAGTACAGAGCTCAGTCGGCATCGTCTTTGTATGCAAATATTATTACATGAGTCTATTGAAGGACCACGCCGAACTCCCATCGAGCCCAAGCAGCGAGGCTTGTAATCAGAGTAATATTCACAGTTCACACTATCTCCTCGGTATACCTACTGTTTGGAAATACTGAGTTAATGTAAGCGTGTATCTGAGTTTCAATTTGTAATAGTTTAAACATTAACGGATAATATCGCGATGCATTTTTTCCCAACGTTTTGGCTTTTTTAGTCGTGATCACAGAAGGACACTTCCAAAGTAGTTATGTGTATATACTATATACCTATACAAGATGTAAATTAAATGAGTGATAATACTTTAGGGTGTGTATGTGCCTCCTATGAAGAGTATACTGTGAAAGTCCCGCTGAAAGACTTACTTTTGAACTTCATGTTTGTATGAGAAATGCCCCAAAATCATAAAATATTCCATAAGTACTACGAGTAAGTACTTTAAAAAAAAGTACTTCTTTCAGCGCTGGTACTTTCTTAGTGAACTCTATATACGGGACCCATAGACAGCCTAAAGTATTACCACTCATTAATATTAAGTTTAGATAACTTGGTTGGTATAGAGGCCTAGCTTATAAATTGCGCGTACTTAGAAAATTTTGTACAATTTCGTGATTTTTTACGTTTTGATGCCCTTCGATAAAGGTGATGGATTACGACTCTCATTACACCGAATTATAATTTTTCTTCTTACTAAAACTTATCATTACTAGTCCATGATAATTTAACATATATACGCCAATAGTATTAAATAAAAAAAAACTTAGTCTGATCAAGTAGAGTGCACGGCAAATACAGAAGCGTATCTAATGAATCGTTGCAATGGGTCCAATGAAGAGAAATATAAGCTAAGATAGTTCAAAGGCAAATCCGAGGCTTCGGCTCTGGAACCGATCCATGTACGTATAATACGTGGTCCATTTACTATTGTGCCTCGTGTATTATGGAAATTCTATGCATCGGGTAAATTGGACTGCTGAAAGCCTGAGCGGTCAAAAATTGTAAGAGAACTTTGTATGGATACAATGTATGCGAAATTATCGTGTTTTATCGTTGTTTGATGTAGCGGTCGGACAAAGCGTCTCATCGCTGTTCTTTTGCGTCCCATTTGGCAGGGCGAGCGCATGAATGGGAGAATTACACACGCTGTTGCCCGTGAGCCTAGCGTTGCCAACCCTACTATATTACAAAGTATCTTATAATGTAGTATTCGGGTCCTCTCTGAGGGCGTGGGTTCATATCCCACTTCTGACACCATGTTACGTTCTGATCCCACGGCATATATTAGGAATTAATTACACGTCCAATGATAGAGGTGAAATAGTTTTATAACTACGTTTATTTAACACATTATACAATATCTTATAGCTAGTTACATAGGTCCCACCTTAATGGCCTTTACAAGAAGACTAATATATAGACTAAGACAAGTAAGTGTCATTGTCAAATGTCATATTTGACATTACATTGTTTTAAACCTAATACATAATGGTATAGCATTATGTAACACTATACATAAATAAACTATTCTATCCTTACATAATATTATAAAACAAATCCATCCACCGCGTGTGTGTTCTTGATAAACTCAAATACTATTGCACCAATCTCCATGACGTTTTCACCGATAGTGCATTTATTGGAATAGGCGGCGCTGCTCTCAAATGTGTCGAAAAATTATATAGTTAAGAAAGTAGGTATATATTTTCATCACTAATTAAAATTAAGTTCTTTTATGTTTACTGAGTGTGACGATATACTAGCTCCATTTAAATTCTATTGATAACATAAAAATAATAATTATTTTTGTTCCAGTAAAATTTCCTAAAATTACTTTATTTTGAACGAGTGCACACAGGGGTGGTCCAAGCAATTTCAATGACTTTCCTTGTCGTTTATTCTGGTAGGAACCTAGGCAGACAATCTGGAGAAGGTTGCAGGGAGTCGGTAGATGCGGGCCGCGTGTATCGGTCGCACTGGAAAACTTTGTGGGAGGCTTGTGTCCAGTGGACGTCCTGAGCTGAAACGACGACAACTACTATTTTTAGCCCTATTTTTCTACAAAAACTAAGTGGCAACCCTATTCGTGTCGTCCGCCGTCCGCCGCCCGTCGTCCGCCGCCCGCCGTCCGCCGCGCCGTAGCGCGCGGAATGCGCCGCTGACACCGCTCAATCACACGTCATTAGTTTCGTTCGTTCGGATTGAGTTTAATTATCTCTAGGCATCTATCACTTTTATATGTTGAGCGGAGAATCTGTAAATCATCGTGTCTGAATACCATCGAAATCGTTCATTAAACGACTCTCATTTCGCAGATTTGATATACACTATACAGTGTGTAAAAAGAACAGTCACTATTAATTATTTTGAGATATTTTTTTTGGTCAAAAACCCAATTAAAAAAAAATGAAAAAAAATACATTTCTAGAATGAGACTGATGATACTACCTTAGTATAATTATATCCCAAAGTAATAGTGACTGTTCTTTTTACACCAGTTATTTAATTTTTATTATCTAGACCTCGCCCTATGATCGATATTTGTCCGTTCTAATAAATGTTTTTAATTATGAACTATAACTTTCAATTAAAAGTTTGTTTAAGGGTTATTTTGGCTCTTAGATTCAATTTATATATTCACAAACAAAAACATGTAATACAACTATATCTAACTTACGCCAGGGCTGTGACTGTTTATTTCTTAACATTATTTAAAACATTATTAGCTTTTGGCACACCTTCCAGTACATAAGCGCGTCAAATTTCATATTCCATCGTTTGCACATTTTCTTCAAACTCTAACAAAACACAAAGTTTTCTTATAAAATAACATAATTATATAATATATAAAATTAACATAATTATTACTGACTAACTATAACTTAAATGCTACATTATTCTATTGATTAGTCATTACCTCCATTAAAGTATAATTCAAGAGCGAGATTCGATTAACCAAAGCACAACAATTTGAGATTTTCCACTCGCGGCGCAGCTTATTATCCGGCGCAGGAAAAATAACACCGTTTCAGCTCTCGCCGCGAACTGCGGATGCTTCCATATTGTGTGCCTTTAATATTCTGCACGAAATACCCGACCTTTTTTATTTGTATCTAAAATTGTACATTTTGTCGCGATGAGCGTGTGCCGCGTGACGCGGGCACGTATAAGGAGTATTAAATATTCGAAGGGTGCTGCGACTACTACCTAACAGTCGTGTCTTCTTATTGTGTACTAGCTGTGCCCGCGACTTCGTTCGCGTGGTTTTTGGGTGACTTAAACCGTTTATGCAGCGCACGCAATGAAAGTCCCCAAATGTGAATAATTTTCCCCGTTTTTGCAACATTTCTCACTGACGCTTCGCTCATATTGGTCGCAGCGTAATGTTATATAGACTAAAGCCTTCCTCTATAAATGGACTATCCAACAAAAAAAGATTTTTTCAAATCGGACTGGTAGTTCCTGAGATTAGCGCGTTTAAACAAACAAACAAACTCTTCCACTTTATAATATTAGTATAGATTTGAGTGTGTTCAATGTGCTGGAGGAACACGGCCGAATGCTAAAACAATAAAATTAAGAAGTGCTCAATCACATGCAGTCCTTGTTATTCCGCCAAGCAGTGACTGTGATATAATTAGAGGGCTTCCAAATTTAGGATTTGCGTATCCTAACTTTACATTCATTTAATTTATTCGATGTATGTTATTTATTAAGTCTGTATAAAAAAAATTACCTCACATTAATCGACTTAATATTACTCAAAATATTAGTTAAATGAAAAATATTATGAAAACAGAGCACTGAAAAATATGAAATTACCTTCGGTAGTCACGAACAACTCAATACAACACGGCAAAATCCAATATAAGAGATAGAAAAATTTCACGTTATTATGCTAAAAGCGGAACATTATGCAGAAGGAAATAGAATCAAAAACTAATTTTCGCGAAATGAAACATTGCACCTGAGCGACAAAAGTGAAGTTAGAAAAACAAACAACTCGGCGCTCACCGTTTTCATTTACTGCCGGTCATTTTTCAAAGTTTTGAAATAATCCTCGCCCCTACCGAAACGAGAAAAAAGAGGATTCCGTTTTCAATGCGATCTTGGATCTGCTGAAGTCGCCGCCTTTATGCTGAAGTGGCAAACTCCGAGATAAGGGGAGGAGCGGACAAATTGTAATAATTGCACGACGAGATAAGGACTGACACCAGAAAACAAATGAAGGCGGGCGGCAAGTCGAGGGGGGGGGGGGGACTTAGCTACGACGAGTGGTTTCGTCGCAGTTTTAATAAGCGATCCTTAAAACAACGCGGACTTACTTTATTTAGATATTATAGTTTCATGAAGTTGATAATAATCATCTAAGGTGAGTTGAAAAAATAACTTTATTTAGGAAATTTTCAATTACATAGGAATGAGACAGGATGTCTCTTTCGGCCTAAGTTCATACATAAAACCTTTTGTTTTGTGATATAAAACTACGTTTTCTTGCAACTGGAACGCACCACTAACTTACCAAACATCGTAGGCAGTTTTCCACAGCTCTATAATTAAAAACTTTATCCAAACATTTAAGCAAACAGTCTCTTAACTGCCGGACATTTTTACATTAATAGCTTCCGAGAATATATAGCGGATTATTTTAATGAAGTTAAATTGAAAACTGAGGTCCGAGCCGCGCCGCCGATCTCTGGGGATTCAAGGGGTACTCGCCCTCGCACTCGCTAAATTAAAATGATAAATCAAAATCTGTCAGCAATCTGCGAGCACCATATAAACTACAATTGACCAATGGCCGACTCAAAAATTGGACACTCATATTACAGTTCTCCCCGGCACAAATAAACCATAGATGTGACGATAAAACAGATGTGGGTATTAGCTGATGTTTTAACAAAAACAAGCGTTTCTAGAAGTACCTTATATGAAAGTAGCCTTATTTTTTTTCAAATTACAAAAAATTGTGGCACAAAAAATGATGACATTGCATCCCAATTTCTTTCATGTTGTAGGAAGTGATATCATTATTATTTACATTTTTATTCAAAAAACCGTTGAGAATTATATCCTGCATAAATGAAATGATTTAATCATTTCATTCAAAGATGCTCCGGAGAGATAATGTTCAAATTATACCGAAACAATTGCGGGCATAAAAAATGATTTCTTATTTTCTTTTGCCTCAAAAAGCTACTTCGGGATAATTAATTGATCTACTTAACATCTTGAGGATAATACACGCAGGCCTCTAAGATCCTTCATAATAATTGGTAAAATAATTTTTACTTATCGATCCCGATAAGTATCAGATACAAAATATAAAAAAACCTGAAAAATATCCATTTTTCAGGTTTTTTTATATTTTGTTTTGTAAATATTGTCTGTCCTGTGTCAGCGTGTCAAGTTTGGTAAAATTAAATTCAGAAAATATGGGCACATGATTTTATTATGTAAAGACTTTCAAACAGAAAAACTCTAACGTTTTAACCAAAAAAAATGTTGTTTTTAAAAACAACAATTTTTTTTGTTGATTTAAATCAGCTGAGCTTGGATTAATGCTCTCAGCGGCGACAATTGGTTTTATTACGATTAATATAGCTATTTCGGCTGTAAACTTTTTTCTGGCGGAGCATATTGTTTATATGAGCAGTAAATTATGTCTTCAAAGTTTATCTCATTAAACATTAACAGGGTACAGATGGATGAAGTTGTACAAGTTGAATTGAAGAATGCAATAGAACTGTGGACGTACTTAAAAGAGTTATAGGTTTTTATATAGTACTAGCTATGCCCGCGACTTCGTTCGCGTGGTTTTTGAGTGACTTAAACCGTTTATGCAGCGCACGCAACGAAAGCCGTTTTTGCAACATTTCTCACTGACGATTCGCTCCTATTGGTCGCAGCGTAATGTTTTATAGCCTAAAGCCTTCCTCTATAAATGGACTATCCAACAAAAATTTTTTTCAAATTAGACCAGTAGTTCCTGAGATTAGCGCGATTAAACAAACAAACAAATCTTCCGCTTTATAATGTTAGTATAGATGTCACTTCTGTCGATCATATTCCTGTCGTGCTGCTGATGATGACTTCAGTGGTGAGCGTTAACAAACATAGCTGGCACTGATCAAAGCCCCGCAACATGCTCGGGAAGACTCAGCGTGTTTACAATTACAAGCATGTGGGTTAGCTCGCAGGAATTTGTATCTAGACAAGTCAAAAGTCAAGCATCTGGCTGTTGATCTTCCACTCTCTAGTGTTCCGATGTTCCTTTCCTCATAGTTTAATTGAAGTTGATTGGAACTTTTCGTTTCAAAAATTGTTTGAATCTTTTAGCTAGATTGTCGTACAGGTCAACCCTCTTTGTTTAATGATATTAGTTTTTTGTTTTCATTAATCTTATTTTTACATTCTGATTACTATCTCTTTTTGATTTTATTTTATTAATGTATTATGTACATATTGGAGAAACACACGCAATATATTTCAATCAAGTTTTATAAAGATTAATAGCTAAGCGTTTTCACCGAAACAAAATCCTTTGTTAACTGCTATATTGATTGGAGCTTAACCGGGGACCTCGGCCGTAGATTGACTTACAGCAGATTTTTTTTCCTAGTTTGGTAAAGTCATTAAAAAGAAATGAAAATATTAAATACCCACGTTGTCGTAGAGTTCTTTTGTTTTATATGTTTTCTAAACGACTTAAATTGTCCTTGTATATTCTATCTATATTTACTTGAATATTATCGATGCTGATCAACTGATGCAACATATTGCTTTCATGAAGGCTTTCAGTGTTTGGGCGGTGATTTGAAATGATTTTAATGTGTTATATTCGGTTTTAGTTGTGATGCCGTAACAATGCGTATATTGACATTATTGTATAATGACTTGTGGTCATCGGATCGTGAAATCAATATTTGTGTCAGTATTCCGACAAACTGTGATGCGGTTTGTCAAATGAGGTGCAATTCGTTGCACGTGGAAACTGGCCTATATATAATTTACTGAACGATGGCGCTATTCGAGCACTCCATTTGTAACAACATCAACATTCTAATTTTAGATATGTGCGTTTATTAGCGGCATCGAGCGAGATTGGATATTGAGTCACAATGAAACAATGATGTTATTCGCTTTGGCGAACAGTGATTATCAAAACGAGCGAACTTTAATCACCGACATATTAAAAAACAAATCGATGTACATCTAATCAAATTATTCGCAATTTAATTAATTCGAATTCGATATTCAAATTGATATATAATTTGAAATAATGTTTTCAGCGAAAATATTCAAAGTAACATTAAAAAGCAATATATTTTTATTGGGTTTCTCGGTCCGCATTTGTAGAGCACCGCTAGAGATACGTTTATCGAAAATCGTCTGTTAGACAACCGTAATGTTTTATTAAATGTCGTTCGCGACATAATGAGGTGTGGGGGATCGCGCGTCTGCGAGAGGAGGCCACAGCAATATGTGCGAAGTATTATGGAGAGCCGTTGTAAGTCAATGAAGCGGCAAATGGGGTGTTCTCGCTGCTAGGGAACACTCTAATAAATAAAATTATGCCGGAGAAATTACTAGAATACGTAGGCCGAGATTGGATGCCCGAGATTTCCATCGATATCCAACGATACCCACAACAAACGTAACGAAATTATAGCTTTAAAACGCGCGACTGTGTTCAAGAAATATAAATTTTAGCCGCCATCTGCTTCTTCCAATGTTTTCTCCGTACATAATAGCAGAGATATAGAAGCACGGAGACAGTACGCTTTGCCGGCATTTCTGTGTTTTATAGACTATTCGAGACATCTGGTGAAGCGACTTAAGGAAAATAGCGGAGACAACAAACGGGGCGAGCGAGGGGCTTACACCGAAAACATTAAATGATGTGTAAAGTGCAATCACGACGTTACTAATTATGTCAAAGACTAGACGCGAGGCTCACTGCAGACGCTTCGAGTTACCGTCTACAATCCACATAAACATACCCCCATATACCTGGTTCGTGTTCTATAGGAATTAGAAAGCTTGCATTATATACTCTTGTAGATTCGATATGTGCTATTAGGTATATTTTATATTCTTCATGTAAAATATTTAATTTCACACAACTAATAATACATACATATATACATACATACATACATACATACAGGTCAAAATTATAACCATTCCTTTTGCTTCGTCGTAGGCGGGTAAAAAGAGCCCATACATTGAATGAGCAACCTGTGCCTTCAATAATAATTTCGTAATCATATATACCTATACTAATATTATAAAGCGGAAGAGTTTGTTTGTTTGTTTAAACGCGCTAATCTCAGGAAAAACTGGTCCGATTATATAGAGGAAGGCTTTAGGCTATATAACATTACCCTGCGACCAATAGGAGCGAAGCGTCAGTGAGAAATGTTGCAAGAACGGGGAAAATTATTCACATTTGTGGACTTTCGTTGCGTGCGCTGCATAAACGGTTTAAGTCACTCAAAAACCACGCGAACGAAGTCGCGGGCACAACCAGTTCATAAATGAATTGCAGCGCCTACGATTGAGACTATCTAACTACTCCAGCATCATGTTTAGGATAATTGCCCTCAACTCTTATTACTATTTAAATTTATTAAGCACTTTCGTTTAATGATGTCGTCCCCATTACGACTGTCGGTCAGACCGCCAGGCTGGCCAAGGCTGGGTCAGGCCGGTCCCATGGGCCACCATAAATGTGAATTGAGTGAAATATTTTTCAACCCCAATTATGGTTATGGGGTATCGTAGCGAATGGCTTTACGACCTAAAAAAGATTACCAATGTTGTTAACGTCATCCATGTAAAAATATTTGAAAAATCATGAAATTTGTTTACAAAACCTTTGCAATTTTGTATAGTATTGTAGACGCATAATAAAACATTTTTAAAAATTTAAATTTTTGACTAACCAAACTTCTCTTTGTACATTGCACTTGACTATGTATACATACATAGTTGCTGATAAGGTAAACAGTAAAATAAAATGTAATAATAAAAATATCAGGTTTAATAAAAAAAATGTGATACTTTTAAAAATTGTGATTAAAAATATATTTTCTTAGGTTTCTTTAACTTTCAAATAATACTCGTGATATACAGTAATTTTCAATATGTTACAAAATATCTTATTAATATTGTTTTTTTGGTGATTTTCATACGTTTTAAAATAAAGACATGGATGAAGGTCATAATATGTAGAAAAACTCTGATTTCCAAAAAGTTTAGTTCAAACTGCCACTTAAACATTTTAGAATACGTCATAACGTATTAAGTTCATTAATCTAAAGATCTGTCTTTAGAATCAATGTACTGTATTAAGAGACAGTTTAAACTCTACTTTCTTGGTAATTTTGTTTGGGACATATCACCTTCATACATTCATATCTTAAATTGTTTCAGAGTTTTGACCTTTAGTTTATCCACTATTAAAATGTGACAACATTAGTAGAGCTAGGACTAAAATACCGCAAATAATCCAGAGCATAATTATTTATAACCTATAAGTTGAGAAAGCTTCATGAACCTTAAACACAAACAACTCGGTCGGCTAAAAATACCTTCAGCCGCGGCTTCATCAAGCCTATCGATGCTTTAAGATATTCGGTAATTTATTTAGCTATTTCTCAATTAACAGTAATTGCGATTCCTAATTCCCCTTTGTCTCACAAATTTCCGGCGGGAAAATATATCACGATAAAGTATCTTAATTTGTCCCATTCATTGTACACCCGTGACTACCGTGAAGGGTCGCGACCGCTGATTTGTAAATTATCCGTCTCATATCTTTTCCTATCGAATGGTTTGATTTTTAACAAACCCGTAGGCTGATTATATATCTCGCAACAGCAATTCGACAGGCGTAAATTGTTCAATTGTATACAATATCGCTATCAAACGTATACACTTGACCACGATTTTGTACATAATTGTACAATTTACGCCTGTCGAATTGCTGTTGCAAGTTACATAATCAGCCTGTATTAAATATTTGACCTATTATCGTAGCTTCCTAACGGTCGCCTGATCTCATAAAAATAGCGATTAGCAAAAATCGCTCGTTAAACGCGCAATCGATTGCTGAACGTCAAATAATGCTAATAAGTCGCTGTTGTGTTTGAATGCTATGCACATTTGATGTATGTTTGCTGCGACATTATTTCCAAAAAAAATTTAGTGGCAAATATAGGAACTATTAATCAAATATTACGTAAAATAAACATTGACGCCAAATTATTTTTTTGTGAATATTAAAAATTGAAACTGCTCTCCTGTTTAATTAAGTTTTTGGCGCTTATGCCTTATCCTCTATATTATATTACCTTTTAACCGTCTATAAAGTTTAAGACCAAAACTTGCGCCATTTTTGCGATCGCATTGCTTTTGCAAGATATACCTATGTAATAAACCTGCGGTTTCTAATTTGAAAGCTGACTTAATCTCGGGTGTTATTAACTATAATAATACATCATCATGAATTCACTGCTCATACATTCGGGGAGGAGGTATGACAAAAATACACTTATTATATTAGAAATAAAGTTTTTAATTTAAATTATTATGAAAGTACAATGCTATCGCATACTTATATTAAATGTAATAAGTACCTAACTAAGTATAATTTTTATCACGAATAAAGCTAACATATGCTTTTATATCGCCAAAAATATATTGAAAATAGGAATAGCTATCAATCAAATTGTGATATAGTAATAAAAATATGTATGTATGTTACTTTGAAGCACTATAGAGACCAATCGCCTGGGTCGATTTTTATTCCGTTACGCCGTGTGGCCGAGCTACTCACCACGTTCGAAGCCCAACATTATGAAATTCCTCACGATAAATTAATATTTGATAGAATTCAGAGATTTAATTCACGATTACGATGATTGGAAATTTATCCGCAATACTTACATTACCGTTCGGAATGGAATATATTTTAATCCGGCGGCGCATTGTGTTTCGGCTGTTTGCTCTTAGACTGAGATCCCAGGCCCGATAGACTACCTTTATATTCTTACTGATAGAATGCATATTATTTTATAGTATTGGTGTGTACAATTTAAGCTTCTTTGTGCCGTGGGCCAAGTCCTTGGCACAATGGCAAAACAAAATTTACAGACTTTGAAATTATTTTTTGAATAATATCTACCATATTATATATAGTTCAATATTATTTATTATCCAGTGAAGTTAACAGTGGTTACATATTGTATTACATGGTTTTATTTTGTTTACTTTCACAAGGTCGATCTTTGATCTTCATCTTTGTTTGCTTGTAATTTTTATGTAATCATGTTAAAAGTCAAAAATTGCGAGTTAATCTAAATTTCACTTACCGGTTACCGATTAAGCTGAAATTTCGCATAACTATGTAAATCGGATGACGATGCAATATTTTACATAAATCTGGTCTGAAGATGTAAAATGGCTCTATGACCATCTTCATATGAACTCGGAAATAAAACGACACAGCACTATTGAGTTTGGGCTCGTTTGATTCATAATGATGAGTACTAAGGCTTAATGGTAACCAAGATAAAGGGGAATGCATATGGCCGTAGGAACTCAGGAAAGCTTGTCTGTAAAACCTTTTTTTAAATTTATTTATGTTGTAGTTTTTATAAAAACAAAAAATGCAATATATATTGCAGGTATGCATAATATTTTGTTAATTGTACACACTGATTCTTGTTGATAAAACATATATTAGCAAGAATGTAAGGGTACTCTGGGAGCCCTGAAATCTTAGTCCAGGTTGACTGTGGCTCTGTCTCGGTTCAATATTTTAATGATGTTTAACGCGTTATTAAGAATTATTGGTTCTCAGTTGTTTTTATTTATCCCTGAGCTGTTGATTGTGTTTGTAGAGAGTATTACGTGAGATTTTCTTTGTAATTTGAATACGTTTACATATACATCTATTTATATACAACGTGTAAAACAAATGAGTCATAATACTTTAGGGTGTGTATGTGCGTCCTATGTAGAGTTAGGTAAAGTACCCTACAGCACTGATAGACTTACTTTTGACTTCCATGTTTCTATAACATCGTAAATTTGCCTATACAAAAAAACATAACTTTCAGCGCTGCTACTTTCACGAATACACACCCTAAAGTTTTGTCACTGATTAATATAGCCTGTATATATACATCATGGCTTATACCGGCCCCTAATATATATACCTACCTAAGTCCCCAAATATTATGCTTGTATCTACGCAAACCATGCTCTACTTTTACATACTAAGGGCTTAGCAATCTACTTATAATATAGTGTGGGGTAACTTATTTGAAAGTGTCGCTGCTTATGGAGTATCAGCGACAAAATATGCAAATACGTTGTCCGACACTTATCAGTTCATTGTAAAAATATTGTTAAATGCTGCAAAATTTTACTAGGTATTAAAAACACAAAATATTATCATTTCATTCGATCTAAAATAAAAAACTAAATACGCTATCCAAGTAACACTTTTGTTATTAACTCTTGTAAATGCCTTTATCAGAACCTGCAATTATAATATATAAGTAATATAATATAAATATGTACTGTATTAAAATAATTTAATGGTTAAGTATGTCTTCTTCTTCTTTAAAATGGCCTCCCTTAAGGAATAGCCAGTATCAGTGTAGTTTTAAGTATGTCGGAGCCGGATATGAATATGGACACAAAACGAGACGGAAACGCGCCCCCAAGTGGCAAAATGACGCAACTAGTTTATGTCGCGCTTTGACAAGAGTCAAGACAATCTTGGCGAGATTGGATTCATTCGTATTACAATCGACAAACAGTCAAGACGTCTTGAAACTGTCATGTTTCGTTTAGTGTCAGTACTTGTAAAGTAAAGTAAATTTATAAAGTGTAGTGAATAGTGAAATTTATAAAGAAAGTATGATTACGAATAAACGAGCGATATTTTAACTCTGTTCTCATTTCACGATTTACCCACGAATGCCCACAGTCTACAAAGGAATGATCCTAAATCATGAGAGCCCATCCGACAATTATATTAAGTTTGTAAGGATATAATGGGATTGGCATAGTGAAACGCCACTAAAAGTCCCTTATTAAAAATATAATTCAAAAAAACTGTCGTAAATTAAAAATAAACTCTGTGATATAAAACCAACAAAACGTCGATCTGCTACAAATTGCAAAAAACTAGTATCATACTGTCGACGTCGCCGGCTACAAGAAGTTAAGATTAAAGCGCTCAATAGACCAGCTTATAGACCGTCTCCCCGGGGCTTAAACCGACGATATTATAGTTTCAGTTTATTTTCAATAACCGAGTGAATAGTAATTGACAAGCGAGAGATCGACTCATCAACTATACGAGTTGTAACATTGAAAATCTTTTTTAATATGTTGTATTATCATAATAAGGGCTGATTTCTCAATCGTCTGATATCTTTTATCTGTCGAATATGCATGAGACTTTGACATTTGTTACATACAAAATCTGTCAAAGTCACACATTTATTCCTCAGGTAAAAGTTATCTGACGATTGAAAAATCAGCCCTAAATAGCATATAAATAGTTTTACACAATCCTGAACCCTCAACGTAGAACCCACAACCCTGAACCCGCAACGCGAATTAATTTTTTATTTTATTTATCGATTTGGAATACAAAATATTAATCCATGTTTTAAACTTATATAACTGCGGTATTTATAGCACTTCACAATTTTTATTTTCCGTATCATATATAGATTGGTAACGACGGAAAAGGTCGAGTCCAGGCTCAACTACCGGTGACTATTACGTTTATTTTCTTTCTTTTTGAAATTGTTTTTGAATATAATATAGCCTTTATTCAGCGCTGATAATGTAGCTTTCCAACGGGGAAAGAATTTTTCATAATGGTTCAGTGGTTTCAGAGCCTATTCCATTCAAACAAACAAACAAACAATCAAATGTTTCCTCTTTATAATATTAGTATAGATAATAATAATATATTATTTTATAACAATAGACATTATAATAAGTATTCAAGAATAATAATCAAATATAAACATTATGTAATATCAAAGTGATTTAGATCGTACGCGAAAAATACAAACCTGCCGAAAACCGTAAATTTTGGTGTGGTAAAAAGTAGGAATGTATATATAATATATGAATCCAGCATATACGCTCTTACCATACCAAATTTCATCCAAATCCGTTTAGTGGTTTTGGCGTGAAAAACTAACAGACATACACACTCGCTCACAATTTCGCCTTTCGCCTTTATAATATTAAGGCCGTGTTTCACCAAGTAATGTTAAAGTTAACGCCATGTTAAAATACCATGCCATCTCATTCATTGACATGAAATACGAGCGGGATAACATGATATTTAACATGGCGGTAACTTTAACATTGCTTGGTGAAACACGCCCTAAGTGTGATTAATGTGTTAACTGTTTTAAGTATCTATTTGATCGAACCAAAACTTTTCTTGTGTAAGTGTTGGTACTTCAATAGTTTACTAGATATTATGATGATGTGAATGTGTACCTATTTATGTACCCATACATACTATATAGTAAAGTTCAACATAACCCCAACAATAGCTTATATTGGTCGGTAACAGTGACATGCCTTCAGCTTTTGCACCGCACCCTGTGGACCCGAGCAGCGCCTGCGGTGTGAAGTACGCTCCACGCCGCTGTAGGTGTCCCGCCTGCACTGGTCCATGGAGGTTAAGTACGTCGTAGAATACATCCGGAAGAAGACGTTCCTCCCCTTGAGGGTTGAGAGTTTGGAGTATCGCCACAGGGCCAACTTCAGATCCTTTATGGTGAGAGTACCGTCTCATCTTCTTTCAACCTACGAGGCGGAGGAGTTCTGGCCGACGGGAGTGGTCTACCGGAGGTTCCGGGGTCTCCCCCGGAATAAGGCGCGCTGCACGTCGCCGTCAACACGTGTTAAAGTATAGATATTAAGTATATATAATTGTATGTTAGTCTGTAAGGTATTTATAAAATGGGCTAATGCAGCCTGAAATAAATGGTATTTAATTTAATTTAGTTCTAATTTTTCCAGTTTACGTTTACTCAGCTTCAATAGTAACATATGTCTTTAATTTTCATAAAAGTTCATTACCTACTATTGGTATAAAAGTGCCTAATTGTTATCCCGATTTATTAACTTTTGTGTATAATTTTAACAATAGCTAAATGGGTACTCGAAATCCGTATCAACATAATGTTACACAGCTTCCCCCGTAACCCAGTTCATCTCAACACACTTGTTATCAAAGATTTACGTTCAAAGTAAATTAAGAACAATTTCGTGTGAGCTGCGAAATGTGGAAATTAATTTATGAACACCGTGACGGAAGCGAGTGAACGTTTAATGAACGATTTTAAATTAATTTTATATGTTAATTATGATGTTCCATGCGGCAGGCCGTGATGGTATTCTTTAAATCTTATTTCATGAATTTATAAAATTATAATCGAGATTCGTGACTTTAGCTTTCAATTTCAATCCAAGACTTAAATGTTGAAATACCATGTGTACCTAATATGTAGCCTAACTCTTTTTACACACCTAATACAGCGGAAACCTTTTAGAACGACTAATCTGGTATTGTGAAGAAATCTGGAGGACTGTCATACGAGTATGAAAATATGCCTATCCTTCTACCAGTTTTAACGACTATTGGCCATAATTTGTACCGCCTTCGTAGATTTTTTTAATGTTTACTTTGCGTATTCAAATATTCTTTTAATAGGGTGCAAGGGGGACTTGCATGGCATTAGCCTTTTAACCCCAAAATCTTGTTTTAACTTCGACATTACAGGCAAAATTGATGAACATTCGGTGTTGATCAATTTTGCCTGTATTGTCGTTGTGTGTAAAACCCGTCAAAAAACGTTCACGTTGAGGTCTGTCAGCAGACGAGAAGAGATAATACAATCAGTAGATGATCTGGGCGCCCCGCATCATCGACGGCGGGCGGGCGGGCCGCGCCACCGAATGTAAATCGTTCTAATTTATATGCGCGATAACGTCGCCGCCGCCGTTAACTGTAATTATATTGCCGGCCGAGGACGTGTTGATCAAAACGGCTGATTAAAGGCCCGAGCCGAGAAAAACTCCGTCCGTCAGTGTTGCATCTGCTAATGAACGCCTTATTTGTATGTGCTTCAATGTAGATACGTATCTAGCTGATTAGCAAAATGGGTAATGTCCTTTCCGATTCAATGTGATACAAATATAAATAAAGCTCAGTTTGGGTGGATATTTATACTTTCGAGACTGAGATCTCAAGAACTTTAAAGGAAAACATCGTTATTTTCGGTTAAGTAAAACAAATCTATTTATAACGTGTAAAAAGAACAGTCACTTTAACTTTTGTATATGATTATATAACCCTTTTCTTATTCTATAAATATATTTTTTTAATATATTTTTTTTTTAATAAAAAAAAAATTTTTTGGTTCTTTGAGGAAAGGTAGTATAGTCGTAACTCAAAGTTATAGTGACTGTTCTCTTTACACGCTGTATAAGGCCCATTCCTCCGGATTACCCGACTGTGTTGTGAGAATTCCGTATGTGCTGGGCAACCATGCGATATTTAAATACTCCTGTTCCAGGCACTACAGTTTTCAAAAAGTGGTTGCTTCGCACGGAGGATATTAATTATCCATTATCGCATCCGATAATGGATAATTAAAAAAACTTAGGCCATGTCATGACATGGCCTAAGTTTTTATACCTAGTTTAAATGTCACTTTTTTACCTCGTAATTTTACTTTGTCAACATTCAGTAAAATTATTCATAAGCATGACATGAAATTATATTCAGAATATTATTTATTAGTTAATATTATTTTATGAGTGTTCAATATATTCTGTTTATATCGGAATTCGCAATATTTCGTCTTACTATCTCGCAGCAACGTTAACCATATTCGGTTGAGCATGAAATAAATTTTCATACACGTATAAGCCCCCGGTGACAAATATTGCACTTAGGAGTATAAATCGATTGATATGCATGTCAGACCCTCCCTATATTAGGTTAGAAGCACATAGAGACAATGCTCCAATGGGCAATCTATTTGAGTAATTATCCGCTAAGGACCATTGTCGGCCATCTTGTGTGCGTGGAACGAGCCTCGTTCGCTAAACGCCTTGTTATGTACAGGCTCTCGGCCTCGCAGACCGCCCGCCGTCGTGCTATACATTAACATAATTCAGTGCCACTCCGGCAAACAAAAACCGAGCATTAAACGGTTTCCATCGAGCCGCGAAGATCCGGCGGACGGATAACGAATCAAAACGGAACGCTCGCGTTGTTTAATTATAACACCAGATGAGTTAACAATCCGAGGAGCGAGTCCGACTGCGGCTTATCTGGCGCCAAATGTTTCGAAGGAACTTTTAACGAGTTTAAAGTTGGGCCGAGTGTAGTGCGGGTGCAGCGAGTGTGGCGCTCGACGCCTCCGGAGCTCAAGATTAATTAAACAATTGCACGATGGCTCCTCGAAAACACTCCGACGTGTCTCGGCCGTCGTCGCCGGCGCTGCCAAATTAAAGCCATAAATCAAACACGCCGACCGGAAACGCCGGAACGTAATGAAGACCAACCTGAAAGTTAAGAATAACAGTACGAGTCTCGCGCGAGATTAATATTTTCTCGGTTCCGTTCTCGAAATTGAAAAGACAAAATGTTTCAGAAGGATTTGTCTAAAATATTACCCTGTTAGGGACCATTATTGCCGCGGATAATTAATCATACGAGAAGCTGCTACGGAAAATGCTTCTGATTAATTACGGTAATATGGTAATAAAACTTTATAGACATTGCGGGCGATCTGGCTTCACTTTTGTGTTAAAGATTCCTCGACTGCGAGCTAATAATAAAACTTTGTGGAACCTAAATCACCTATTTAAAAATGAACGGTCGGAACAACGAATGAAAGTCAGAGCAAACTTTACGACTATGGAGAAATCCGGCGAGCGCACTTGCATTGAATTTGTTTCCAACTGATTCCGCCCCACTATTGCATAGTTCACGAGTGCCAGAATACAAAATCAACTTCAACCACATCGGAGTTGAAATAAGTAGCTCAAATTCTATGCCGCTAGTATTAGCTGAAACGTTCAAATTTAACATTGTTATTGGTGGCACTGAATTTAGTTCTTCTTTTTCTTTTGGCACATTAATATGTCTTCCTCTACATTTACATTCGAAGCTATGGCATTACAATAAATATTTTGCAACATTTTCTGAATATCGATATTTTTCCGGTAACGTTGCAGATACTACCGTCTATTTAAAAAAGGCTTCATCCATTTGATAGAATACTTAAGAGTTAAAAGCCAATTATTATTATAGTCTTTTGAACGAATAATCCAAGTTGCTTCAAAGACCCTTCAATCCAATAGAACTATAAGTTTCGTGACTTTTGATAACTTGAGAAAATTCAACCCTTAATTTTGAAGGAAAATCATCGGATAAGTTTATCAAAAAGTTGTTTGAATTCTGTCTCAAGCTGTAATAGATTTAGGACCGATCAGATGTAACGGTTTAGGTGTACCTGTGGGAGTTCACTATTTTCTCTGAACTAACTCCAATTTAACTTCTTTTTACTTTACTTTTACAATTTAATGGGCATCAATGATCAAACAAAAGTTAACGTTAGTTTTTGTAACGTATCCTTATACGTGGAAATAAAAATAATAGGAAACTTAACTAACCATGGTATTAACTTTTCTAATGTAATCTTAGGTAAATAAAAAGTTTAAGTGTAGGTTGTAGGTAGATGATGTAGGTTGCGGGTATAATTTGTAGGTTCTAGGTTGTAAATGTAGATTGTAATTTTTGGCGGGAAAATGTATGTGTAGGTGATGATCTCAAGTAAAACTGTTTAAACGGTCAACACAGGTCAGATAGCTTACAATATTTAAAAGGCAAATTCATTTTATAAATACATCATTTACATCGTAACTTTCAACACCACAAAAGCTGTTACAAGCAATAAGTCGAGACTTTGTTTATAAATAAAATGCGGTCGCCAGGATTTGATCCTCATTTTGCACCTTAAGCTCTACTACTATTATTTTACCGTGCATTTGCAGATGGAAATATAAAATTCTACGTCACAGGGGATTTAGTCTGTCCCAACGATTCCCAAATGGTTGCGACCCGTCCTCGGGCCATTGAGATATACGGGGCCCGGGAATTAGACTCGTAAAGAATATTTTACCTATTTATGTCGTGAAAGGTACAATCTTTTAGTTAAAAAGTAAAAGACATAGGACATTTTACTCTAGAACAAACAGCCACGGCGACTGACAAAATTGGGTAACACTTAGGTAATCGTTATTACTCTTGGATTACAATGGCATGAGAAGTGAAATTATATCTTGCTCCAGTCTGGGTTAGAATAATAACTTAAGTTAAATTTCCATATGTCTATTTAAATATACAGCGTGTCCTATGGTTCATATTTCAAGCCGAAATTATATGAGGTACCAAAAAAAATTGCTCTACGCCGCTTTCACATCACGTCTATCTAGTTCCGTAAGTAAAAAGGTTTTATGTTACTATTATGTGTATGATAAAATTAAAATCTTAATACACATCCATCCACCCAGGAACACCGACTTTTTTTTACTTTTGCGGGCGAGATTCGACCCCGGAATTATAGTTAACTACTAACTGACCCATAGAGTTTGTCAAATGCATACAAGGCAAGTGTGAATTTGATGATGATTTAGATAAAAGAAGTTCATGATGTGGAAGAAAACAAAAGCGATCGACACACTTGAGTAAACGCTATAATAATATCGGCCTAATTTTTAAAGGTCACATAGATAGGCCGTAGCCGAATTCATTACCTTATGGGTTCGTGGCATGGCGTGGGGGGGTGCGGCCGTGTGGTGGGGACCCCCCCGTCGAGGGGAGGGGTCATGGCGACAGCGCGCAGCCACCGGGGGAATGTAATATCAGCCGAGTAGTGATATTGCGGTTTCTAACTTTTATGATCAAACGTGGAGTTGTTATACAATAAAAACATATTGAAAATCTAATAGTTTCGGCGAATTCGTAAACGTATACAGTTTCGGCGGTCAATTATGATATTAATAATAAATACAAGGTGTAAAAAAAATGAGTGATAATACTATAGCATGTGTATGTGCCTGCTATGTAGAGTATACTGTGAATGTACAGGTGTGGAAAGACGTAGTTTTGACTTTCATGTTTGTATGAGAAATGTATTAAAAAAGTAAGTAATTAAAAAAGTAACTATATATTGTGGACCCGTACACACCCTTAAGTATTATCACTAATTTAATTATAAATATTTTTAGGCACATTCATATTTTCAGATAGAAATAGTCGCTGACCCCTGCACTAGTGTCAACAGTCACTGTTGAGATCTGTTAATAAGAATACTTAATTAACAAATAAGTTAACTTAATTTTGATATTCGATTTAGAAAAACGTTGACATCGTTGATTTGGCCTAGCAGGTAGGTGTACGTAATTTACATAGTTAGCACATTTTTCACTACCTGTGTGAATTAAGCCACAGAGGTAATGAAATGGTAGCGCGTCGACTTTCAAGTCGGTCGCGGGTTCCGAACAAAAAAGTTTTCAACATTCCTTGGTCATGATTGTCTATTAATAATTATAGGTACACTTTTACTTTACCCTTACACTAGCTGTCCCCGCGATTTCGTTCGCGTGGTTTTTGTGTGACTTAAACCGTTTATGCAGCGCACGCAACGAAAGTCCTCAAATGTGAATAATTTTCCCCGTTTTTGCAACATTTCTCGCTGACGCTTCGCTCCTATTGGTCGCAGCGTAATGTTATATAGCCTAAAGCCTTCCTCTATAAATGAGCTATATTACAAAAAAATAATTTTTCAAATCGGACCAGTAGTTCCTGAGATTAGCGCGTTTAAACAAACAAACAAACAAACAAATTCTTCCGCTTTATAATATTAGTATAGATATTATAAAGCAAAATCATCCGGATTTTGCTTTATAATGCTGCTCGCTATAAATCAAATGTGCACTTATTCATGTTGTTTTCACCAATAGATGGTTCTCAAGGAAGGATTTAATGTATTAATTGGACTCGGTAGGCGGTATGTGGTGCTAATATATTGTACACTAGCACGGGGCCAGATTCACGCGGTATGCGTAATATCCAAGCGTCTAAAGATATTATATGAAGCTATTCATTTGCCTAATTGAAGACATGAATGAGTGGATGAAGGTGATATACGCAAAATACTGATTTCGAGAAAATTCAGGTCAAACTGTCACTTAAACATTTTAAAATATTTCGTAACGTATCGAGCACATTAATCTAAAGATCCGTCTTTAGAATAAATGTATTTTATACGTTACAACATATCATAAAATCTTTAAATTACAGTTTAAAGTCGATTTTCTGGGTGGGCAATTTTAGCGACATATATACCTTTATCCACTCATGTCCTCAATTTAGATATCGTTCTTTCAAAGTGTATTGAAATATACAAAATAATTACTGATCGTACGGATACTAATGAACACGATCATCTGAATACAACTCTCCAGGCACCTACAGGATAGCTTGTTTAAATATATGGGTGAAACTTAGTGAAAATAAGAAGCGAATTAGCCAAAACAGGGTAGTTTGGTAAACAAGTTTCGCAGTAGACGGTTTATTGTGCGCATCGGCGGGGTCACCGACCCCCCGCACCCCCGCAGGGGAGTCGGGCTAATTGCGCTAGTTATCACCGGCCCGGTATCTCAACTTCAAAATAAAACTAAATGCGCATTTGTTTTCGGTGTTGAATTTTTATCCCGGGCCGAAAAACAAACTTGCAATTCGCGCGCTTTATGGTGCCCGGAATTAGTCCGCTTTGGCTATTTGGAAGTTTTTCTGAAATGCATCAGCAGTATAAGCCACACGATTCAGCTATACATAGCATTGGGCGCAACGTACAGTTAAACTGCTTTTATTTTACTTAATTATTTGTTTTAGATTATGTACGCCGCTTTGGCTATTTGAGAATTTTGCTGAAATTGAGTAATAAATATACGAAGCAGCTATACTATACTTTTTTATGCTGTGTGTTAATAGTAAGGTTTACAAGCACTAGATACAAATGATTATTCTAACTAAAGTAAGCAAATCGTTTAAAGGTTTAAAGGTTTATATGCCTAAACAATTGAATCGCAGATAGAAGTAAAAAAATATTTTATCGAGTTTTGGGGCCATCTGCAAGTCTACTTCTATTTACATGCATCCTAACTTTTCTTAAAATTATTATACAGGGAGTAAAAAGAAAAGTCACTATAACTTTGAGATACGATTTTATTACCTGTTCTCATTTTGAAAATGTATTTTTTTATCAAAAACAAAATAAATGTTTTTTTACTTTTTAACATATCTTATTATTTTGTTGCAAGTATAAATAATTCCCAAAAAAAGTTTCAATTGAAAATAAAATATTTTGATTTTGATTGACTGTCTCGTTAATAACGTTTAAATAAGATAGTATTAAGCCTAATCCTCAGCTGTGAACGACAAACTTCTTAAACGTACAAAGTTATACGAGATAATCATTTCCAGCTACAAATTACAACTTTATGATTTCCTTCAAATTATAACTTTTATTTTTTCATAAATACAAGAGGGCTAACAGATTAAACAGGGAATTTTATATCGAGTTTATCTGCAGTAAAAGGTTACAATTGTATTAATTCATTCCTTTATAAACTTTTATGTTTGAAGCAATTTTAATTAAAAACGACGTTGTTTTAGGAAAAAGGGGATTATGACAATCCACCGACTTGACATTAATAGATAGAACAGTTAAAAAGATTTCCGAGATACTTCGCGTTAACGGACAGGGCTGGCTAAAGTTTGACTTCACCGTTGCTTTGTTAATTTTGTAATAGCTCCCTCACCGATTTCGGTGTCGGTAGCCGATTTCATTGAAACCTGGCCAGCTACGAAGGAATTGTTTTATAGTGCCCAAGTGTGTGCGCAATACATAAAGACACTCTCTCTCTTCCTTTTACTCCCATAACCCAGTGGGACGGTAAACCGACACGACTGGCGAGAGAACAGGCGCAGGACCGACTTTTTATATAAATAAAGGTATTCGACATAAATACTGTATAGAAAAAAAAAGAATTTTAGTTAAAGCCTTTCAATTCATGATTGCAAATCATGAATTAGTTTGAAGCTCATTTGCATTAGTTACCTAAAACTTTACCCGTACATGTAAAACGTTGGCAATCATATTTCATAACAGTGTTTCACAAAGTTTTAAAAATTTTGTTACATATATTTTTATGAAGTAGAGCAGTTTTTTTTGCCTTAAATACAGCAATTAGTATTAGATGTAGGTATTAGGGTACTACTATAAATAAGTGTTTAGATTTTTAAAAATATTTTATGTAGTAATTACTTCACTTTGTTTCTTTAAAAATTTCCAAAAGATAGAGTATATATTATGACCGCCTTAAAATTGTAATAGTTATCCTAAATAAAACGAATAATAAACTATAAACTCAAAATTTTTACATATTTTTTTGCCATCAATATTTATTTCTGGAGTTATCGCATAATATAAAGAAATCCTAAATAACCAACTGCCCACAATACGTTATGGAAACGCGTTCTTGAGACACCAGTTAGAAAATTTTCAAAAATATGCAGCTATACACTAACAGAGAAGTTTTATAATTATCAACTGTTTTAACGTCAATATTTTTAATATATTAACTAATAAGTTATTAGATGAAAATAAGCCTACTTACGCCGGTTCTTCTCGCCGGGTTAGGGTTCCGAACCGGTGGTAACTGGTAACTGTAATTGTAATTTATTTTCAAAATTGACCTTCAAAAATTTCATGTTTTAATTTTGAATAAAAGCTTTTTTATTTTATTTTACATTTTTATATCGTCGCGTGTCAACCCTAAAGTATTAGACACTTCCTCTAGTGGTTATTGCTTCTTACGTCCAACCGAGTGAAAGCTCCTCCATCCATTTAGTTTTTACAAGGGTTAAGATTTACTGAGTTTTTAATATGAAATATGAACGTAAAACCGAGATTTTATTATGGTATTCAAAGTAGGATACTCTCAAGACATGGCTTAGTTACAAATGAAAATATTAAACGCAGTCTGCAAATGTCGTTTCAGCTAACGGGAAAATAGTTTATTTATCTTTTATTTAGTTTTATTTAGATCCGATGGTTTTATAGCGATTCTGATGTTATGGGAGTTCTTTTCTATGATTTTTATTTCTGAGAAAAGTGACTATCATTCTATGATAGTAGCTCAAGTTAACCTTTGTTTCAAATGCCTACTTTGAAGCGATGTTATGTAAATATATGTATGTATGTGGTCTTTATTTTTTTCGACGACCTCCGTAGCGCAGTTGTTTACTTTTGCGGGTTTGAATCCCGCCGAGGGAACAAAAAAGTTTTCAATATTCCTGGGTCATGGATGTGTATTAAATTTGTGTATTAATATAATAAAAATTTTAAATATGATGTGTATAGTATAAAATTATTATATATTATATATTTCCGTTGTCTGGTGGTACCTGTAACACAAGTTCTTAGGATACTTAGCCCAGGTTGACGTGGTGTGAAGCGTCTATAGATATTATTATTATTATTATTATTTTCAAGCTTTTATTTACTTTTATCTACCTCGTATGTGTAATGATATCTTTCACGTTACACTCACTTTCTCTAATACGATGGAGTTGAAATTTCGGTTGCATTTCTTCGTTGCGTGAAAATGCACTATTACATACATCAGACCAGCTACATGTCATGTAGCTGGTCTGATGCTGAAGCTGGAAGGTGGCCATAGAAACTCCGCTATAAAAAGACACCACCACCCCATCGAGTTTGGGCTCGTTAGATTTGTATTGGCGAGTACTTTTTCTCTGTGCAGTATTTAGGGTCTGATAATAAAAATTGTTTCTAAAAAATATTTTTTAATCATAATTATTTTGTGTGGCGCTACAAGTTAAATAAAAAAAAATCAAATCACATTTATTTCAGGCAAAAAATCCATATCACAAAATGCAGTAATATAAATAAACAAATAAAAACATTATCAAAATTATGTAATTATATAAAAACCGGTATAAAATAAAAATTAAGGTTAGCCCACTTTTTACAGTGAACATTTAGATTATTGACGGATTTATTTTCAGGTTATAATGATTTATTACGTGTCAGTTCAATTAAGTTAATCTTAAAGCGTGAAGCGGAAATACTTACCTTTACGGCCGGAAGTAAACTCGCTAAGTTATTACATAAAAATTGGTTCAGGACTTTTTTATACCTAATATTAAATTGTTTAAAGGTAGCGTAATATAGCGTAGCGCAAACCTTTTGATGAAAGTTCTATAAGTTATCATTAAAGCAAATGATAATAAAATGTTTTTAACAAATCGTCGTTTTACCATCTCATCCTCGTAAACTCCAACTTTTTTGTTGAGTCAAAAAACTTAATTATTTTAGATTTTATTATAACATGGATTTTGGATGTATACATAACTGAACCTTATCTGAAACTAAATCCATGTCATAATAAAATCTAACATTATTAAGTTTTTTGATTGTACTGAAAATTTGTAGTTTTATAGATACCAGCGTGCTTACTCCCGACACAATCGAGAACCGAATCCTTTCGATATCAGTGGTTATTCGTATTTTATTTGGTGAATTACTTTGAAACTAATCAGGATAAAGAAAATTGTTAGATCGTATCTTTTACTCCCGACCATATCAATCGACTGCGAATCAAAATAAACAAATGTCAATTTATTAGGAAGTACGCGGCATGATCGTATCTGAATCAAAATCAAATCAGTTTGGAGAGTAAGGCCACAGGTTGTGAAGGTAAAGCGACGAAATATTACTTTGTGTGTGTCCTACATTTATCTACGTTCTATAGTCCATTAATGTAGGCTTAAAAGCAACGGAACAACCTCATTTTATACGCTAGTAACATTCAAGACTTTTATTTTCCAATAAATTTTACGAGCACAATAACCATATAGGTAACAAATTACTACACAATGGCGAATGGCGAAGGTAAACGTAATTATTTATGATTACAATAAAATGGTCGGTAAAACTAATATTACGGCTATCCGTAACCGAACGTCACGATGTTTTCGCTACATCATTGTTATTTATCTGGCGAGCCGGGTTTTTATTTCGCCCGTGTCCCGGTTTATTTGTCTTCGGGATCCCGGGGTACATTAACGTATTTTTCTTCTGTATTAAGGCGACGGTCGCCGACTCACCTCCGAACTTTTCTCTCTGCGAAACCGGAGCTCGTTCGAAAGATAAGTCAAATAAAGTTGACGATTGATTGCAATGTTCGGGGACACGCAATTACAACGAGGGTTGCCAAGGTTGTCGATCCCGAAACTTTTCTCCTCGGATGCTGTGTAATTTGTACCGCGAACGTCGTATAAATGCCAACCCTGGTTTGCGTTAGCTCCACTCAGTTTACGGTTTAGCTAACTTACAAATGAAGTTCAACAACGCAGGTAATAGAATTATGTTTTACCGAACGTTTCCCGACTTTTTTTGTGTTTTTTGTCTGTGAAAACAACGGCAATTGTTTGCAAGGCAATACAATTTGTAATATTATATTTCAGGTTAAAGAAATATGAATATTTAAGGGACAGTAAACTTGTTTCAGAACTTTAAAAAACTAGTTCACTTTATATAACATTATTTTTATAATACATTATTCTGATTAATTCCTTTGCGAGTCCTAAGACACTTCTTCACTTCTCACTTCTGTGATCATATTACATAACGGTTTTTGGATTTGGTTATCACTTTCAATTCTCGCTACAGGAGCTGCAGTTAAAGTATAGTGTCAGGGTCATATTTCCGTAAAAAAAAGATTACGAAATCAGACCACTTATTTAGTATTAATTAAAAAAAATAAAGCAAACACGATTAGGCACATTAAGAAAAAAGGTTTTGCTGGCACTGAGCTATTTTTGTTCTTCTGTGAATTGTCAATTATTGTTGTGACGGGACTGGATTTGGTTAGGGTCCAGGCACACGTCTAATAATATACACTTTTGATTACTTTATTACATTTATTAAATATCACGTAATATATGACACATCTTAAACATAGGTCCTACGCTTAAATACGAGTTGGATGACTGCTAACTAAGCATCACTGTCAAATATCAGTGTGTGACATTACATTGTTTTAAATCTGATACACTTATGGTATATTAAGTAACAATTAGTTATAGAATTATATATTTACGTAGTGGTCGTACTAGGGGCGTGAGGTTATTCTATATTGAATGTACCGAAAATTTATAATTAGTTGTTGTTAAAAACAAATTGTATTTAAAAAAAAATGTATACGGCTAAAGGACTTGTATCCACCTGTCACGAATAAATAAAAAAGAGGTTTTACTAACTCCATTCCTATCGGCTTTACTTGCCTATTGAAGGGCCTTATCAAAATTTAGTTCTTCTAAACGCGGACCAGTCACAGGGTCGTACCGTTTAATCTTGTATTGTTTATACAACCAGTATAATTGTGGCAAATTACGTTTAATTGTGCAGCAATATCCAACTGACACAAACACAAACGATAGTTTTGAGAGCCCGTGACTCAGGCGTACCGTAGTTTGTAAATAGTTGCTCTATTTCGAGGCGTCCTTCGTGCGAGCTGTTAACATACTTTGATATTAGATTGGGCTATTTTAATCTACTGGCATTTTGTATACACTTTAATACTTTTAACCTTCTAGATAGTACCTACGGGTAATTACCGTTGCATACCTGAAAGTGGTTTAATCATCGTACTTGGTACGTTGTAAGGTCACGCCAGAAAAGTGTAATATAATTGGATTTGAAGAATTAAAATAAAAAGTCAAATAGTTTCACGGTCTTGAGCTGAAAGAATTAAATGATACGGAAGATGGAATTTGCGTGTCGGACAAAAATGGAACGATGTCGGTACTAGTGTTAAATACCTCCCTATAAATTTAAACAATTGTAGTTAATTTTGCTTTTCCCAACTTTTCGGCTACTTTCCAGAAGCCGTGGTCACGGAAGAACACTATCTGCAAGTAACGTTATATAAAACTGGGATCATTATAATATTATAATTTGAAATTCACGTACAGAAAAAGTTATAAACCATAAAATCACTAAGCGGCAGATTAATCAAAACATCCCATTCCCGGAAAATTACCGTATTTATGAAGCAAAAACATTTCGGTAAGTACAATGCCCGTCTTGCCTGTTCGTCTTGCCTCCTCTTGCCTTACCCCGGAATAGCTAATAACACGCCACAACTCACGCAGATTTATGCCGTCTCGTTATAATTGTGCGCCTCGCCGCTCGCCGCTCGCCGCGCGCCGTTCGCGGCCGCTGTTGCAATTTTCTTGCAACTGATTTAAAAATGGATTCTTACTTTCGGGCAATATATTGCGTATATTTTGATA
Source organism: Celastrina argiolus (assembly GCA_905187575.2). Lineage (NCBI taxonomy): Eukaryota > Metazoa > Arthropoda > Insecta > Lepidoptera > Lycaenidae > Celastrina > Celastrina argiolus. The sequence continues at coordinate 6,875,604 of LR994577.1, forward strand.
TTTCAGATTGAATGATGTAGATAGCCTGTGGATACTAGGCAATTCCTACCCTGGAGACGTAACTAGCTGACAATCGAAGAGCAGCTATGTAAAATTCAGAAGTTTTCGTGTAGCAAATTCTACACCAACGTTTCGTTCTTGTCGCAACGATACAATCGAACAATGGATATAATTGGTCCTGGGTGATAACGTCATAAATTTGCTACTCGTATAGTAATATACGATAGATACAGAAAACGTAAGTTTTCAAACTATTTTTTCGCTGCGCCTCTACTGCGCTAGTACAAATTGACTCCTATTTGTAGCTTAAATAACTACACGTTTTTCTATAACTACACATAAAAGTGCATAATGTAAAATTCACTTTTAATCTGCATCTCGTACGTAATTAGAGCTGGTACACATTAGGCGCTTATCGAAGCGCGCTTTACTGATGCGCGTTTTTACCCGACTTCGGCGAAGCCAAAAGGAAGGGTAATGATTTTGTGTCAATCGATTCGTAATGGTCGCACGAGTAACATAGGCTATATAATTTTTCGAAAAATTTTGGATTTTGAAATTTATAGCTCATAAACTATCTCCAAAAAAAATTAAATTAAGAATTGTATCGTGTTTGGTATCCAAAGATAGGTCTTGGCAAGCACATTACAAATATGTATTTAAAATTTTAATTAGTTATTATATTTTGTTGTTAAATTCAAAATAAGGGTTTAAAATGCGGTCGTACAAATTGTATCTAGGAGTTGTTTAGTTACTTTCTATGTGTTAATTTAACGTTAGTTTAGTGAACATATATAATGTTGTGGAAACAGAGAAATGTAAAATAAAATAAAAGTTTAAAAAACTATAACCCGACTTCGCAAAAAAGAGCCGTGGTCGTACCCGCTATTGGGATTTTATATTACAACAGCAGACGAATATTATAGATTTGTTTAGCGGGTACGACCACGGCTCTACCTTGACCATATCTGTACCTATGCATATCTGGATTTCAAATTAAATTATTTTCTTGTTTCAGCCTTTTTAGACCCCATTTTTGCGAAGTCGGGTTATAGTTTTTTAAACTTTTATTTTTTGGATAAAGAAAATGCGCGCGATTGAGTACACTGTTTGTACAGAAATCCTGGTTCTAAAAACGCGCGTTGACAAAACGCGCGCTTGAAACCGCCTAATGTGTTCCCGCTCTTAGAGTCTAAATCGCCTTACCGCTTTTAATAACGCAAAGAATTCATCTAATGAATTGCAATAATAGATCTGCGTAACGATCGCATGTCTCAATAGTCGTTCAATTTCATTCAACTATGATTAGTGATCTATTTGCAGCCGCGAGTGAGGGCGCCGCCCACGCGCCACAATTAGATAGGACAGCGATCGCTCTCAGAATTACTTTTGACAATATTTATCGACAGTTTCAATTGCGTACCTTGTTAGCTAGTCTTCAATATGTGAGATAACTTCAGATCTAATAGTTGGATAAGGTTACGAGTTAGCGTATATACGCAGTATTTTTAGGAAACACACGACACAGTGTTACTAATCATCTTTTATGTATTAACAAACTACACAATATTATGATGTTATCCGCAATAAAATAATATTAATTTATAATTGGCACTCGTCAGTGGGTCTTCTATTGAATCTAATTTCAATGGATCGACCAATGTCGATCGTATTAAAGATTACAGAATGGTCAAATTCCAATGCAACTACAATTAGTTGCATTGGAATTTGACCATTCTGTAATCTTTAATACGACGCTAGCGCCAAGTTTGTTTGAAAAGTGTCAATTTTATGAAACTAAACGCAATAAGATTCATGAGCAGGCCTTAAACTTCACACCACTTCCATTCGTTTATTAAAAAAAAAAACAACTAAAATGAGAACCTCCTTCTTTTGTAACGTCGGTTAAAAGGTTCCCGAGAGTAGAATGACTGAGGAGAATTTTCAGCGTTATTAGGCCGCAGTATACGAGTGTACATTTGTATCGGAAACACAGTCGCAGGGCAACATAATGTGCCCCAGCGGAAGAGCGTCCATGTTAGCGGAAGTTGCGGCACAAATGACTGACGTCACGTCCGGCTCATCCCATGTCATAACCATTACTACAACATATGCATAACACCTTTAGCATTCATCATTATGGATTAACCTACTCAATACGGAACATGGGAATCTAAAATCCCTTAAGTTTGTATTATACTACAACTGATTACATATACCTACCACCTAAAATTAAGAGAATTTTGTCTGATGCCTTCTTAAAATTGAACGTATGATTAACAATATAAAATGATAAAATGTTGCCACGTCTGATTATTCGTTATGCGTGTTGTTAATTTTTAACCGACTTTCAAAAAAGGAGGAGGATTCTCAATTCGACCGTATATAATTATGTTATTTATTATAACATATTTTTTTATTATGTATTTGATTTAATTGGTTCGCCTTTTTGTGTAGTTTAAAGCTCTATTGTTAAACTGAAGTTATGCATGTTGTACAATATCCTTCTTGTTTTTTTATTTGATTCAATCTTTTAGTAGTATTTTTTATATTATGTAAGGTATCTAGCTGTTATATTAAAAAAATGCTCAGGTGCATAGTTTAAGCTTTGGTAGTTTTGGTTTTTACTGGTAAAAGCTTGTTATTGGCATTTTGTTTTTTATTATGTTTAATTTATTGTAATTTTTGTTGTTGCTTTTTTTTCTAATTAAATAAAAGAAAAATAAAATATTGTTTCCTTAGTGCCGTCTTTGTTTGATACGTTGAAAAATACGGAAAAGAACAGTCTATTTCCAATGTCCATGGGTGTCGATTTAGGAAAACACCTTCCTATCATATGTTATTCAATGTAGGTACTTGGTGGAAATTCATGTTATATAGTAAAACACAAACTATAGTAAAACCTGATGATGACTATGTCGAAACCGGTCGTGTATTTTAATTAATAATTAAAGTAACAAATAAAGTGGAGAAAAGTGCAAGTAGTTTGTGTTTTATTATATATCGTCCTATCAACCATCTTTCCCGTGGGCGTCGTTAAGGGAGACAGAAGGAATATAATATATCCGGAATATACATCATGCATTTTAACTACATTTTAACTATGTAGCTAGTTAGGCTAGGTAGATACCGAGTGGCTTTATAAAATCTGTGTATAAGTAAATATTTTAAGTACTGTCTGGCTGTGAGTGTTACGTTTTCAGTTGTCATGCTTAAAACGCTAAACTAATTTTGTTCAGATTCAAGCGAGCGAACCTTCTAGAAAATTCTAGTTCACTTACAAATATTTGAATGATTTCAATGTCGAGTATCAGTAACTGACAACAGCCGATGGAACACTGGCATTATTAATCAATAATTATTAAGATCCGCAATTTATTAATCTAAGAACTATTAACGCAAACCAAGCAATAAATACTAGATCGAATAGCAATTGACCTAAATTCATGCTTAGATAATTTGCTACACTAGCCGGAAAGTGATTATAAACTCACGGTTATACTTTCCACATTAAATTAACCGGTAATCCGGGTCAATACCAGTTTAAAGTGATAAAGTGTTACCCGGCCCGGGTAAAACAGCCGGACTATGAATACAAATAACATAGTGATGTGGCTTATCGCATGGATATCTATCGATAAAATATGTTTAGTGATGTACCGGTGACTTTACGGCGAATTGAGTGTTAAGGGTGGGTTTATTATGTTTTTATTTTTAAAACAATAAATATTGAAACACGACACAATATTAAATTGTTTTGAAAACATTTCGTGATTATTTACTAAATTTTTCTTGTTAAATTATTTTGCTATCATGTGAAAGCTTTTGGTGTACTTGGCGATTATAATATTATTTACGTTACAAATATTAAATTGTATTATGAACTAGTAATATTTTAATAGTAGACTTTTTTTGTCTTGAAAAAAAAATAATACGTAATAATATGTTAAAGTTACTATTCTATTATACGAGTATTAGACAAGACTTACCTGGTTGCAAAATATGATCAGCAAGGCGAAATGTGGTAACGGATCTGAAACAATATTTTCCGATTAGTTAATAAAAATAATGTGACTGTACCTAGTTTACTAAGTTTGTTTCTACATATTTTATACTTTTGTAAAACCATGTAAACATTAATAAACACAAACATTTAATACCACGTAAAACATGAACACTAAGAAACGCATAAACAGAGTGCCACAGTGCAAAGGTCATTTTAAATAACTAGCAAAAGAATAAACTCCGCAAATACACAGGGCCGCAATAAAATAACGAAGACGAACAATATTTTTGTAAAACATTGTACAAAAATGGAGCCAATTTTATCGAATAAATGCCCCAATTATGGCGACGTTCCTCCAGGTTTACGGAACCATAAAATATGATAAGCATCGAGTAGGGGGGGGGGGGGGGGCGAGTCACTCGTTTTTACGAGGCGGGGGGAATTGCGTGTCGGCGAAAACAATTTGCGAACATGTGAGATGTTTAATTATGTATCATCTCGATTCGAGTCGCATCGGGTTCGATTATATGTCGCCGCCAGCCGCCCGCCGCTCGCCGCCCGCCGCCTGCACTCGACGCGCAATATCCCGAACAAAATAAAGGAACTCCCCGCGACGACGATTGTTCCTTCTCAACCCTCTCAGTCGCCGAGAAATACAAACGCACGCCTCCGAATGACTTCACGAAAATTTGCATGGCGCGATCTTTTTTTCTCTATATTTTCACGTTCAGAAAAGCAATTTTCGTACGTCGCTCGCGATACGGAGCGCGGGAAATTGCACTCGTTCCTCGACGAGCCGTGAGCGTGAAGAACAGTGCGGCGGAGAGTATTGAACGAGTGGAGAATACGATTGCGTCGCTACACTACTATTTCTTTAGTATATTGAATATTTGTTGTCTTTATTTATTGTTAAGGCGGCCGAATTCCTCGGTATTATGTTATCCGGCGACCCTCGGGGGGACGTAATTGAATAACGGGAGAGTGATGTAAGACGACGCGCGACGGTGCAATTAACCGACCCTACGATAAGATTTACAGAAAGAGTTTGTGCAGTCGCAGTCATTTCGCGATGCTGCGAAACTCAATTAGCCGGAGACAGCCGGCCGCCGAGCCCGCGCCCGGTCCCTCCTCCGCGTCCGCGACGGCACCCGCTCCCTCGTCAGCGTCCGCGCTCGCTCCCTCGTCCGCGTCCGCGCCCGCTCCCTCGTCCGCGTCCGCGCCCGCTCCCTCGTCCGCGTCCGCGCCCGCTCCCTCGTCCGCGTCCGCGCCCGCTCCGCCCGTGCACCCGCCGCCCGCTGTGTACTACCAAATTACCTTCATTACGGAGCATAACAGAGTAATTGTTAATTACTTTTCCTACTCAGCTATTATTTGTAATTATAAGATGCCGTTATGCAGATGTACAGCTTCAAATGACTCAAACAGTTTTGCACGTGTAATGCGAAACAAATTCCTTTTATACATATTTTAATTTCCATTGAATATAATTTTATATTACTTTTAATAAAATGATTGTTTGGACTTTACCTATGAAATTTCCGTTCTGCATGAAATAATTTTAACGATTTTTTTCATGTATTTTTTATTTGTATTAATCGAAGTAATCGCACATGCAATCAATGCATCTTAGCCAATGCAGTTGCAGGTTATTGATGCCCTTCTTAAAGAAATCAGTTGTTGAGCAGTGCGAGCACGTCACGACGCGTACTTCGCGCTGGCGATCATTGAGTTCGTGGGGCACCCATTTGTCAACCTTGGCAATTTGACGCGAATGGACTAATATTGTTTTGACGCTAACGTCGTAAGCTGCTGTTATTTCCGCCGTAGACAATCGCCTTTATTCGCCATTGTCGACCAAAGTCTTCGGACGATCACGAGGTTCATTTTTCAGGTCAAACTTTTCAGAAAGGAAGCGAGGAAACCAAAAATGTCGTTGATGTTGCGTGCCGCTAGTGCCGCGTTGCTGCCACGACAGTTCTCATATTTCACAATTACTCGAATTTTTAAGCCTATTCATGAAGACAAAAAATATTGAAATGCTATTAAAATGTAACACTAATCAATTAAGAAATGACTACTTTTAGTAAATCATTTCCATATTTTTAAAATAAAATTAATTTGAAATTAGAATTCTTAGCTAAACAAAAATTTGTTTATTTGAAATGGCCAGTACTGCAGAGAGGCAATTTCATAGGTAAATAAATACCTATTGTTATTAAAATCCACACTACGGGAGTGCGTTTTGTAGCTGGTAAAGTCGTAGTACGCTACGATACGTAGCATACTACGAAAGAACGTAACTACGAACTGCTACGCCAATGTCTTGGACATTGAAGTTATATTATCTAGAATTAGTTCTATAACTCATAACATATTATAATTATAACGGGTGTAAAAGAGCAGTCACTATAACTTTGGGATATGATTATACTACCTTTTCTCATTCTAGAAATGTTTTTTTTTTTGTAAAAAAAAAATAGTTTTTTTTGCTATATTGTTATTTTTGCGACCAAAAAATAATAAATGGTGAAAAGTAAAAAAAAAAAATGTTTAGTTTTTGACAAAAAGAATAAAAAAAAATACATTTCAAAAATGGGGAAAAGTAGTATAATCGTATCTCAAAGTTATAGCGACTGCTCTTTTTACACACTGTATATGTCGCAGTCATCTGATTGTATCTGCTTATTAAAATTGAATGACTAGCGCAGTTATATAATGGCGTCAAACAGCTCGTACAGATAGCCATGTGTTGATATATTTTTTGATGAATTGACGGCGGTATATTAGTAAACATTCGGAAAATTCGAAATTTAAAAACAAAATATTAAATGGTTGTTCTAGTCTCGGATTCATTGAATTTGTTGGTAAAAACGCGCTAGTCATTCAATTAAATAGCGGATTTAATGAGATGACTGTGACATATACATGCAGGTATACATCCACATAACATGCAAGTGTTATTTAAAACATTATTCATTTCCTAAATTATGTAATGCGGAATGTTTTTCCTAGAAATCGTACGTAATGTGAGCAACAATTTGAATTAACGGTTTTCCAGCTGAAATTTTAATTAAATAGAATTTTATATTATAATACCTGGATTTGTTATTGTGTGTACTGTAGCTTATTAATGGAAACATTTGGCCTCACACTAAATATAATTTATAGAGCTTCTTGTATTTTTAGTTGATGCCATTAAGATTAAGTTTGGTACTGTATGTATGTATGTTGGTTCTACCGTAGCGTTTAAACTACAGATCTGATTTTATAGGACGAGGTGTTAATAGGTTCATAATAGTAGCCTGGGAACTCAAACGCTAATTAAAAAAAAAGCCCGAATTGAAAACCTCGGTAAGAGATTTCTTGTTTAAAAATAAGCAGTACCTTTGTGTCGTATTTCCATGTAAATTATTGTGTTAAAAATGTTCCTGTGAACAATAAACTGAAAAAATAAATAAAATAACCTCCAAGAGTTTACATACGTCGGTATCAGCAGTCGGCAGTCAGTAACGGCGATGATAGACGAGCCGGCCGGCCGATGCGTCGGACCGATCTGTCGATCAGACCGTTAATGACGCTGACCGACAAAATGCACTAATTTATTGGCCTCACTTCGACTATTACCTTAATTATACCACGGAACTATTTACTATTGCGAATAAATCAACTGCAAGTATCTTTATTTTATTTATTGATTCACCAACAGAACATCATTTGGTACAATTCAAAAATAATTCAAACAATAGCTTATAGATAAAATGAGTTCTAATGATGGGTGAAATACATCACGCTTTGACAATAATTGGCGACAGAGAAAGTGAAATTTTAATGAATGACAGATGAATGATTGAAATGGATATCAATAATATTATTGATATCCATTTCAATCATTCATCTGTCATTACTATTTTGTTACAATATTGTAATAAATATAAAAAAACCGATTGTTAAACTGAACTGGTTGAAGTTCACTAGTCTGTACTCGAAAATTTACTAAAATACTATCTCTATTTAAATATTAATAAGTGAAGTAGGTACTTAGGTTACAACAGTGTACAAAATACAAAGGTTTGTATTTTTCAAAAATAGTTCGGACGGAGATGTATGAAATTGCACTAATAGTTCATATAGAGAAGGCAGAATGCTAATACTTTTTAAAATAATGCTAAGAATTGCCTGAAAGTAATGAAAATATTAACAACAGGCTTACTTACAATTTAAAATTCGAATTATTTGCAACTACAGTTAAAACCTCGACCTGTAGTAAAATTAAAGACATAATTTGCGGTCGCATGCATGTATTAATTCGGTCGCGACGGATTCCTTTAATGTCTTCACAGACGCAAGGGTATGATCAACGTCTAAGCTCAGGATTTGTTAGTCAGAAAGGGGTGAATAATAATAATTAACGACTGTCAAGGGCCGAGGGAGAGGGTTGGGGAAGGGTCTCCTCAATCAAACTTTTAACGATTTTAAGTTAAGTGATTGTATATTTTTTTAACATTTGTTCGACATTAAAGAAGAAGAATCACCAATAACCTACCAGCAAGAAGGTAAAAAAAATACTCTCTTTTAAGTAATGTTAGATTTGTATAATGAAAGTTGACTATTTAATAAATTAAATTATAATTATTAACCTTTTCAAGTAACTCAACTATTGTAATTTTTCCGTATCCTTTCTAAAAGTATGTTGTTCTTTTGAAGAGATAACTGAAAAGTGCTTTTAAATTTTCTGTCGTGGTTAAATTTTCACAATACCTTTTTATGTGCAACAATATTTAAGTTTCATTTTTCTTATTATAATTAAAAATTAAGAAGAAACACAAATAATAATAATTAGGAGAAGTAGATTAAATAATTAAGGGATAATTTAAATAATGCGAGCATTGTACTAAGCTGCCATACATTGCGTGGAAGCTGAAAAGTAAAAGTTCAAAATAAATCTCTATATCAATACTAGAGTCACGTTAGCAAGTAAGCCTGAAATTTACCTAAATGAGACAAAGAGACTATGTTTATTTTAACAGATTTTCAAAATTGATATAGCAATAAACATAAATAAGATCATTGATAGCTTTTCATTCTTTCTAAAACTTACCACATTCCCATAGCATTTTATGGTTAAAAAATTCATTACACGTTGACAATAGGGGATAAATCGCCATACATCGCGGACTTATTAAGTTGGGGCACAAACAATAAGCGAGTTGCGAGTCTGTGGCCCTCCTCCCCTCTAATATAGAGAATAGAGATATTGGAAAAACTTCTCGCCGGATAACAGAATACACAAATTATTAGAAACGGTCCCAATATAATATCACCTCGATATTACATTATTAACGTGATCTTGTGTGTTTGTTGACACGATTCCTAAACAACCACCTTCCCAGTGGGTATCGAAAAAATCGACACAGGAAATACAGTGTATAAAAAGAACAGTCAGTAAAGTCTTAGAGATTTTTACCCGATTTCAGCGAAGCCAAAAAGAAGGGTAATGATTTTGGCAGTCTACGTATGTATGTTCACTCGCAGCAGCTATACTACAGGGGCCTTACTCTCCAAACTGATTCAATTTTGATTCAGATTCTATCGTGTATCACACTACTCCCGAATAAATTGACGTTTGTTTATTTTGATTCTCAGTCGATTGATATGGTCGGGAGTACAAAAAGTTACGATCTAACGATTTTCTTTATCCTGGTTTGTATCAAAGTAATCTACCAAATTAAATACCAAAAGCCGTTGAGATCGAACTGATTTGATTCTCGGTTGTGTCGGGAGTAAGCATGCTGGTCCCATTTTAATAGATGAGGTGTCAATCGAAATCGGCTCTACCTTGACCTTTTTTGTACCTATGCATTTCTAGATTTCAAATTAAATTATTTTGTTGTGTTTCGTTGGTTATATTTTTGTTTTACTATAGTTATTTTTTTGAAACCCTAGTAATAAAACACTTTATATTACTTGCACTTGTACAAATATGAATGTGATATTTTATAATCCCGTAAGTGGCGACCGAAGTAATACGATTATCGGCGATCGTGCGCAACCGCCAGTTACTTCAGTATTGCCGTGTAAATAAGATTTGACTCAAGAACCGGCTTACTGTCCGACTGACACACGATTAAGGTCTTCACCGTTCAACAGGTATATACAGTTAAGTACTTGACAACATGTAACTTTGTAATATATCAGAACTTACGATGCATTAGTGATTCATGATTCATATAATAGCAGAATAGAATGACGCGTAGAGTATTTTTTGTTTGTAGGACACAAAAAAATCAATGGTTAAAAAAATTATAAAATGACCACAAGGAGAGCATTTTACTATGCTGTCTATACATACGAACGCACTAGTCGTTGACCTAAGAGGAATTGGGAACCTTCTCCTTATTTAAGTCGGTTTAAAAACGAGATTTTAGGTGTAGTTTTGAAGTTAATAATAAAGGAATAAAAGTGGGTTAAGCAAAAAAGTTGTAGGTAGTAAGTACTAAGTACATCTCAGAATTCCAATACTTGGCGAAATAAAACCAATTTTGTAGACGCTATGCGTGTCAAAGCATGGGTCTCACATGGTTGTAAGATAATTAAATTTACCCCATTTTCAATATTATTTATACTTCATTGTTGCATAGCAACCGTCTATTGATAGTTGTAACGGTTGCGCACGCGCATACTTCGCATCTGATCTATTACAGCACTAGCGCGGCGGGGCTTCATTAATTATTGTGAATACGTCCGCGAGGCAATTCATAAACTTCGCTAAATATATTCTTAATGAAACAAAGCTAATTATAAATCTCACTGAAATAGTTGGTACATTAGGGAGCTGAGTCGAGTGACTTTAAATTATTTGTCTACTCATTCAATAAGATAATTTTTTTTAATTCATTAAATACAGGCTATAATAATTATAAGTGATTATACTATAGAGTGTGTATGAGTCCTGTATATAAAGTTTACTGTGAAAGTACCAGCGCTGAAAGGTAGCTAAAAAGGTACTGTTTTTTTAATTATTGTATGGGAAAATTTATGATGTTGGGGCATTTCTCATACAAACATAAAAGTCAAAAGTAAGTCTTTCAGCGCTGGGACTTTTACAGTATAGGTAGCACATAGTACACATGCTAAAGTATTATGAGTTGTATAACATATACCTTGTATAGTAGAACATTTAATATTTTTGCATATATATCAATTTGTCAAAATATATTAATTCATAACAATCTGTCATACCAAAATGATACGCATTGAAAGAATATAAGTACCAAACGTTCACGATACATCGAATAATGATATAAAAACAAAGGCACGTAGCATCAGAATTAATCAGGGCACACTTGCGGTGGGGTGCTTGGTTGGGGGGTAGGAGGGGGGAGACCAGTCGATTAGGGTAACCTCGTGGATTATTGAGACATCGCGCCAGCTGCGGCGAAGTTGCGATATTGCCGCCGAACTGACCTCAACTTGTTCCAACTGCCCAAGAATTTTCAGCACCGCTCGAACTCTGTCTCCCGTCTATATTGGAAAAACGTATCGCTGTTTGTTACACGTCGTGTTAAATGCTTTATAGCTTATGTATGGTTGGGTTATTGAGGAATACCTCTATAGAGCCTCAGCCCTCTCAGCAGTGGACGGCTATAATTGATGATGAAGATTTTTATCATCATCGCCATATTGAGATCACATAGCTTGTCGGCGATATTCAAATATAACGTCCGGAAAGTGACATAGTGAGCGATACGATAATATTTTTTATTTTATTTTATTAGGAAAACCTACAGCATATGGAACATCACTATAAAATTACTCATTGAAAAACTAAATGCCTGTTACAAGTTTTCATTAGTCTAAACCAAATTGAACTAATTTAAGCACGTCATGCTAAGCATCTAATCATAGAGCTATATAACTAACACTATCCATTTATAAAATGAATACTGAAATCTATTAAAAAACTAAATGCCTGTTACAAGTTTTCATTAGTCTAAACCAAATTGAACTAATTTAAGCACGTCATGCTAAGCATCTAATCATAGAGCTATATAACTAACACTATCTTTATAAAATTAATACTGAAATCTATATTTCGATAACTAACTGATTAAGTATCCTTACTGAAAATGCACTCACCACAGATAGCACGGTCCATTAATAGGAATATTAATTAAAAAATAATATAATAATATATTAATCTATCATAAATTGAAGTCTGAATTCGTCATTAGCGATGTGCTATCTGTATAAAATTAAAACTGAAGTTTATAGTAATAACTAAGTGATTGAGTATCATTACTGAAAATGCACTCACCGCAGGTAGTAGTAATTAATATTCCTTGTAATTAAAAAATAATATAAATTATACTATCATTGTAGAGTTTGATGTTGGAGAGATAAATGAAACGTGGAGTCCCGATTATAGTGTTATATTGTCTTTACAAATATAAACTAGTTACACGTTTCATTAATAATAAATTCTATTTAACCATTCTAGTCGGAGGTTAGGACGAGACTAACTTACAGTCGTTACAAATATAATAATGAGAATGCTTGGAACCAAAGGTGCAAGCATGCACTCTTGTGTGGTTGTTTGACATCAATTTATGATTGTAGGGAACAATCATAAATTGATGTCAAAATTCATCAATTTATGATTGTAGGGAACAATCATAAATTGATGTCAAAATTCATCAATTTATGATTGTAGGGAACAATCATAAATTGACGTCAAAATTCGTCATCAGTGATGTGACTTGGTCTTGCTTATAATACACAGGACTCGTCATGCTTTTTAACTAAGTTCTCATCGCTAGCTACGACGACGAAGTTCGAAATAAAAGTATAACTAAATTTCTATATCATCATTACGTCACTTGGCTATGTTGATGTTAGATCCCATACATTTTTTTTCGAACTATTTTATAGAAAAATTGTTTCTTTAACGTTTTTTAAATTCTGGTAAATAATATTCCAAATGGCACCTTGGCCAATGCCTGAGCCGTTAGCCAAGTTACATTTTAAACCCGTATAAAGTGCCATTTGGAATATTATTTACCAGAATTTAAAAAAACGTTAAAGAAACAATTTTTCTATCTTGTCGCATATGTGTCACTGTTTTTCATAGGGTATTATAGCTGACCTGTGCCCACTTCCTTGAGCAGACAAACCGTTTAAATCTTCCCGGGACTTTCATGAACAATTCAAGACCAAAAATAGCCGAATCGGTTCAGTCGTTCAGTTTTAGCGAGACTGCAAAGCAATTCATTTTTATATATAAGATTAGGCAATCAAATACAAGGTTTGCAAGTAGGCTTCACCTGTATATGACAAAATATATATGTAAATATGAGTCAGCGGAGCGCTGCACATAAATCCCGGGGGATACAGATACATCAGCGGCTAATTGATGTACATCATTATTAGAATAGATCACCGGATACCGGTGTATTAATAACGGCAGGTCACAGCTATATGGCGCGCTCAACAGCTTTGCTACCTTCAAAATTAGCCGTATTATGCAGTCAGAAGCCTAAAATCAGTAACGTTATTTATAAAGGCATTTCTGATTAATATATTTTAATAGTGTGTTTCAATTACCTATCTATAGGAAAGGATAGATCACTATGTAAAGTTATATAGTAATAATACACAAACTACTTGCACTTGTATGGTGATCTATCGTATTTTCTTATAGATATATAGGTTATAGAAACTTAGGTGCTAGTAAAAACTCTAAAACGAGTGAAATTAGAGGATAACTTTTTAAATAATTTTCAGAAAACCTAACTAAATTAACCTAACTCGTAAACCTAATAATTGCTACGGAACGCTCCTAAGATATGTTCTGACAATATGTCCGTGGTTAGTTTAGGTTATTATGTTTCTAAGGCCTGTAAAATTAAATAAGTTTGAAACCCAACCTATTTGACAGATAAAACAACGTTTCGTTTCACTTTTAAAAGCGATCCACTTTATTAATGTTACATAGTATTTTAATATCTTTTTATATCGTAATATTCATATTATAGATTACAGAAAAATATTAAAATATTGTATAATAATATTTATAAAATAAAGTAGTAACATAAGTAACGTAGTATTCATTTTTAAAAGTGAAACGATACGTTTTTTTAATCTGACAAACTCAAGTGAGGTTGGGTTTGAGAATTCTTTATTTATACGGGTCTTAGATTACCTTTTTGCATTGAAGTAGAACATTGTTTACATAAGCCATCCCGTGGGTTTACGCGCAGGTTGACGTGTCTGTAAATTTTATTTCAATTCGTGCGTGCGGAGGGTGCCCGTACTTCTCGTACTTTATGATGACCATAATACTTGGCATTCGTGTAATAAATTCTAAATTGACTTAGTAGAGAGACGTCATATTTTCGGTGTTCTGTTTTCAAAAATACTTGAAATATTTATATAAGTATTTTATCAAGCAAATACGATATTTGAATAGATTGTTATCTTATTGTAACATCCAACTAGGTATGATAATATATTATTTTACAATTTAGGTTTTAATTCTTTGTTTAAAAAAAAAGTTTAAAAACTATAACCCGACTTCGCAAAAGAGGGGTCTAAAAAGGCTGAAACAAGAAAATAAGTACTCGCTATTGGGATTGTATAATATTTCAACAGCAGACGAATATTATAGATTTGTTTAGCGGGTACGACCACGGCTCTACCTTGACCATTTCTGTACCTATGCATATCTGGATTTCAAATTGAATTATTTTCTTGTTTCAGCCTTTTTAGACCCCTCTTTTGTGAAGTCGGGTTATAGTTTTTAAACTTTTTTTTATTTAATATTTTTCTGTTTCCACATCAAATATAATAATTATTTTATTATTATTAAATTGTCCATTACATAATATTATAAAGTATCAACTCCTAAATACTAATTGTACGACCGCATTTTAAAATTTTAAACGTTTATTATGAATTTAACAATAAAATATAATAATTAATAAAAATATAAATAAATATTCGTAATGTGCTTGCCAAGACCTATCATTTGATACCAAACACGAGACAATTATCTTAATTTAATTTTTTTTGGAGATAATTTTTGAGGTATAATTTTTTTAATGTTCAAAATTTTAAAAAATTATAGCCTATGTTACTCGCGGCATTAATACAAATCGATTGACATCTCAGTCATCAAAATCGGACCAGTAGTTTAGCCGCTACGAGGGAACATACATACATACATAGACTGCCAAAATCATTACCCTTCCTTTTGGCTTCGCCGAAGTCGGGTAAAAATAATGTGAGTCAACGGTATTAAAGTTTTACATGACTCAATTCAGTCTATGTTCCTTGGAAATATTATTTATTAAAAGCCGCTTTAGCTTTGTATCGAACAAAATGTATCTACAGTCTACACAATAAATTTTACATTATGCTAGTACTCAACGTATTGATTTATAACAATGCTCTTTCGACTACTAGATCAATTTTATTACATGCAAAAACCGTGTTTAGGACAAAATTAGCTTTATTACCGATGTTATCTGTCCGGGAAATCGCTTTAATTATAAGATTTATTTCGTACGGCTATCGTCACAAGTCCACACGTAATATATCTGTTTCTATTATTGCATTTGCATAGACGTTAACGGCTAATCTAGCGCCGACATAACGCTCCAGCTTAACGGCTTTCGTTAAGCCAAGACCGACCACGTTTGTCCATTTCGTGCAGTGCCGTACAGCGCGGCACGACTCCAGTTCGCCTGTCAATCACACCCCGCTGATTGGATTCCGATATTGGCACCAATGTTTCATGTTGCGCGTTTGTGTGCATATGAAAACATATCAAAATATTGCGAGCGATTTTATTCGTGACACGTATATGGACTTTATTGTCTTGGTTATTGTTATTGTTTTTAAAACCATAACAATTTTTTTCGCGTGTTTTAGTGTGTGATATAAGTGATTCGATGTCAAAGCTGTATTGTAAAACATAACAACAAAAAATATACTAGCGAATCGCTGCGACAAGTTATTCTTAAAGCTAATATAGAAATTCACCATTATAACCACAATGCAATATACATCATCATTACAGCTATGGCGTCCACTAGTAGACACAGGCCTCTCCAAAGTATTTCATGGGGGGGGAGGTAGGGGGGGGTACCTATACTCGCCACTCCTTGCGGGCGGTTTGGCGAGCGTAGTTCTCGGATTCCCAACATAACAATGTCCCCAGAAACGTTGCTGCCAATTTCCGGATATGTATTGCCTTTGTCGTTTTTTTAAGCTATTGCATAGCTTCTATCGCGGGCCTTGAGCGTGGGGACCGAATCCAGAAATTCCGTAACGAAAAAACCCTAACACCCCCTAAACAACACTCACTTGGCCCTTTGGGTGATGGGGTTCGTATCTTCGAATAATAACTCAAACTCGTTACTAATAAGAATTATATTTCCGAACATAGTCCCACAAAAGAAAAAACCTTCACAATACTTACATATTTCACTAATGTTTTCGATAGCGCGATGTAGAAAACTGCAGAAAAGTAACAACGCCATCTAGGTTTTTTTTTAAACGGGCATTGGCCCACCTCACATTCCCACCACTGCAACTCCTGTAAGCCAGGATCAACAGCGGTAACCAACCACGACAAGCCCTTTGATATGATCTCAGGAGTGCTCGAGGGACAAGCTAAATCTGTCTTGGGACCCACAACGAAATTAATCGGAAGAAAAAAAAGGAGGAGTAGGAAGTATTCCAGTTTCCCTCCCCAAGCAAAGTGGGAGACAGTACAAAATTGTAAAGACACAAACGGCCAAAAAATTAAGGGAAAGCACCACGGGAATATAGGTTTAACATTGTGAACTAAAAGTTTCATATGTTAAGTTATTAAGTTTATTGAACCATATAAAATAAAAAATACTATGCAATAGCTTTACCGAGGCAGTCCCCGAGTGCCACACGTCTTTTTTTTTAATACAAGAAGATGCGCGTAGGTTTCCAAAAATCAAGGCAGATTATAAAAATCGCATACCTTTTTGCTAATAATACGTCCCACACCGATTTCGGTAACAGCGGCCGGTTTTATTGAAACCAGTAGTTATTTTAAAGTGCCTAAGTGTGGGCGCAATATACAGAAGCACTCTCTCTTCCTTCACTCTCGTAGCCCAGTGGGACGGATAACCGGCACGTCTGGCAGGAGATTAGGCGCAGGACCGACTTTTTACATACATCATCTTTCTTTTCAGATGTTCAGGCGATCAGCCTGCATTGTCCTAACCAAACTTGAAAATAACATTATTGTTGTTCCAGCGCGGAAATCGTACCCACGACCTTTGAGAGCGAAGCTCTGAACCACTAGACCACGGAGGCGTTTCTACTAAAGATTACACAAATTTTTTTAATAGAAAACCGAGAAATCTCACTTTGAAAATAGCTACCGCGTTACATAAACATCAATTGTTTAGAGCTAAATCTTCGCGGGAGAGTTTAAGCACTAACTAACAAGTTTTCATTAATTTTTATCACCCTTATGACCCAGACACTTAAGCGAACTGAATACTTGAACAGTTCCGAAACAATTTAGAGGCGAAGTTCGGATAACAGGAGCTAGGTAGTCCTGATTGGAAGCGCAGACTACTTTAACGTATTTAGCATTAGCGACCGACAGTTCCCTACTACGTGATTGTTGCTTTTATCTATACTAATATTATAAAGAGGAAATATTTGTATTTTTGTATGTAATGACTAAGCTCAAAAAGTACTGGACCGATTTTAATAATTCTTTTTTCATTAGAAAGCTACATTATCACTGAGTAACATAGGCTATTAAAAATCAATTGCTGTTCGTTAGTCTCGCTAAAACTCGAGATCAACTGATTTTGGTCTTGAAATATTCGTGGAAGTCCCGGGAAGGTTTAAACGGCTTTCATGCTCAACGAAGTGGGCATGGGTCAGCTAGTGTTGTGTTAATGATATATTGATAGGAAATTATTTATTTGTGCAATAAAATAAAATAAAAGAACACATACAATAATCACTTACAATAAAAAATATGTTTTATTAAAACAAAAAAGTATTGAAGGTGGTACTTAGTAAAAATCTTCAAATGTTATGAAAAATGTGAGGTTAAGTTTTTCATGTTCCCAGCGTCATTGTATTTTACCAACTGGTTGCCGAAGTAACTACCTTTGTGAAGTAGTTTGGTCCTTCCAGATGTAGGACCGCGGCTAGTCAAGAGATTACCCTATACTTGACAGGCTTTCTACTCCGTAAAACAATTGAGTAAGTACTATTTTACGAGATTTATTTTTACGAAAGGGGATTTATTTAACTCAGAGAACATGATTTTTTTACAAAAATCTAAATCGTTTTTAAAGTTTAAACTTAAACGTATAATATTAATTGTTCTGGGCAATTTCACCCACATCGTTCGCTGAATGACACAATTTTAAATTCTGTTCCAATGTAACTCCTAACCTACTCGACAAACTTGAATATTTCAAATACGACACATAAACCGGGCTCAAGTATTTTGGGATGATATAAAAAAAATATCTTCGTGTAATACGAAATTTATTAAAAAAGTTTATAGCGCAAATAAAACCTTAATACGCATACTAACGAAATAAAGCGAAAAAGGTACGCGCGGAGGTCGGAGCCTCCTTCGGAGTTGGTTACAATTACAGATGTATTATTTATTTATCGCCGGCAACGCCGAGCCCAGTCCGAGTAAAGGAATTGATTTGTCCATAATTTAGTAGCGAAAACACCTCCCAGGGATCTCGCCGGCGATAAAAACAAAACATTCGTTTGTATTTTACTATTTTCGTCTAAATGTATATTTTGTAGCGCTTCTCTTATTAACCACAAGTCTTCTAATTTATCTCCGACGTCCGACAAATAATGAACGTTTGATTCCCTTTGACATCCGTGTCTTATATTTTATTCAAGAGGTTTCGTTAACATAATAATTAAATGCGCTTTATGAATATCAACTCCTAACGAACAACGCTCGGTAAATACTCCAACTTTTACAAATATTCAACTCGACACTCGTTTTGCATATTAATCACGGGCTAACTTCGAAAAAGTTTTGTTTTTCCATGCATATCATTTGTGTAATTAATTGGAGCCTTAAGCTATAGATTTGGCATGCGTGAGAAACAAAAGAATTCTTCGATTTTTCCATCCGTATCCGGCAATTTGTACTAAATTAAGGAATAAGATTCTGCGACCAGACGAAAACAAGATTTATTTATTAGTCCTTCCTTTGACTAGACAGATAAAAAGTTATTTTTGTATTTTATACTCCCCTTCCTCTCTGTTCTCCCCTTCAATATTCTATTTAAATTTATCGCACAGTCCACGTACTCGCAGACTACACGTTCATAAAGCAATATGTAATGTAAAAGTGAATTCGAGTCGAGATACTCGATCGTGCAAGTCCTTCAAACTATCCGTAATGATGTTACGAATTGGCCGCCGTAAAACAAACGCTTTGTGGGCTTCGTTGCAGCCGAACTGACTCAGATTCTTGGAGGTAATTAACCGTTGCTATAAATTAGAGTGGCGGTCTGGTCGTGTCCGGCGACCGGGGACCGAGGAGTTCCGAGGAGGCGCAGGGAGGTGCGGGGAGGGCCGAGGAGCCTCATTGCGGATGCGACGCACGAGCTCCGCCCCGAGGATGCGTCCAAACATTGTCACTCCACCGCAGCCCCAGCTGCGTTCGCTAGTTAGTGCTTACACTGTACAGTACAGTACAGCGGACACGGCACGACGCAATATCGTTAAGACCTGAATGAGGCGAGCGGAAAAAATAGGGTCGATGAAATTATACTAAATTATTAAGAACATGTTTAGGAAATTACTCTTACAACCTACACCTTGTATTGCAAGGGGTCATAATATGCTGTATACAAATATTATAAAGCTTAAGAGTTTCTTCGTTTGAACGCGCTTAGCTCAGAAACTACAGGTCTGATTTAAAAAATTCTTTCAGTGCTATAATAATATTATATCGTTGCGCGAAGAATGTTTAAAAATCGGGGCTTTTGTTTTACTACTTTACGCGGATGACGTAACAATTAGTATGAACCACGATATTTAGATTGTCCACATATCATTACAAATTAAGCCCAGCGAGACATACTACATCAATACTATCGCAGATTATATGTACATTAGTGCATACTGAATACATCGATGGTAGTAAGGCCGACCACACCTTGCGGTTAGTTACATATCTACGCCAATATTTAACTACAATATTGTCTCAACACAATTGATTTTAATTAATTGGTAGGAAACAAATTTGTTTCGCACTTATCTCTAGCATGAACATTCTCCACTTATAAAGTCTTACTAATTTCTAACCTATGTGTATTTATAAATTTGTAGATAACTTAATGTATTTAATTTAGTTCTTTAGAAGTTCTTTAGATCGACTGTATGATGATAAATGCGTCATATTTTGTGTACGCGTAAACTTTGATTTCATTTTTTAATTTTATTGAGGCCAAAACATCACAAAGATTAAGCCGACCTTATCAATATTACACGTAAATATTGATTTTTATGTAATATCTCTTAAATGTAAGGAATGTATTATCAACTGTATTCTATCTTGAAATCAAACTTGAAACTTGCAATATAGTATATTT
The DNA here is from genome assembly GCA_905187575.2 of Celastrina argiolus. Classification (NCBI taxonomy): domain Eukaryota; kingdom Metazoa; phylum Arthropoda; class Insecta; order Lepidoptera; family Lycaenidae; genus Celastrina; species Celastrina argiolus. The sequence continues at coordinate 6,896,253 of LR994577.1, forward strand.
TTTTCCCTCTGTAGGATTCAAACCCGCGTTCTTTCGCTCGAGAACCAACGCGCTCAACCACTGCGCTACAGAGGTACATATGACTCAATATTCAATTTTTTTTTTTAAATGACTATGATATGTCATAGTCATTGACATATGACTTTTTAGTTAATATCCGTCTTATTCTGTTCCCGTTAACGTTACGATATTGTATTGTGTCCGTGGTTACCTTTCTCAAAATATCTATAAAACAGAATAGATAGATATATTTGTCGCCTGATGTTGGAATACATGTCAGCGGTTTCTTACATTGTCCACTGACTCCAGGTAATCTCGGAGCTCACGTATCTGATAGAGTTTCGAAGCTTCTAAACTAGTTGGGGTTTTGTCGGAAGTTGGGCGCAAGGTGCACGCTCCATGTCCCGATAAGGACCGGATTACTTCTCAATCCTCCCACGCATCACCTTGTTCCAGTGACGCAATTAGACCGACTTGTACTGCAATTCAGATAACTGCAAGTGGTTTTTTAACAAGACAGACAGGAGCAATACTATTAAACTGATCCGGTATTTTCTTGGATAATAAAATAATAATAATATGTCTATGGATTGATGATATAAAAATTAATTGCTGTTCGTTAGTCTTGCTAAGACTCGAGAACGGCTGAGCCGATTCGGCTATATTTAGTCTTGAAATATTTGTGGAAGTCCCGGGAAGGTTTAAACGGTTAATTACAAACTGTTTCTATGCTCAATAGATACAGAATAATAGCCAGGTAATAAAGGTCTAAATAATTTACGTTTTCTATAAATATGTAGTAATTTACGGACTAAGTATGTAGCTTATGAAAACTTTCATAATATATTCACGATGAAAAAGATGATGTATAGATGTCATAAAATTAGATGAACGTCACAAAAGAGAGTAAAATGCCCCTCATTCAACAAGATCACGGCGTATTCCACCCACACACTTTATGAATATAATACTTTGATGTTAGCGTCCTTACTCATGCCTACATTAGCGATAAAAATATACCGCAGATTACGACAGAGATCACACACATCCTACCGTTGGAAAACATCAAACAGCCCGGGTGTAGCTAGATCAATAATAATAGCTTTAATTTTTTAGTCAGCAGCACAAAACACTTTACAATGTACAGTCTAATATTAATAACTAAAAAATCACGTAGGGTTCAACAAAAAGACAGCTAAAAGATAGGTCAGTATCTATACTAAAATTCGAATTATATAAAGCGAAAGAGTTTGTTTGTTTGTTTAAACGCGCTTATCTCAGGAACTACCGGTCCGATTTGAAAAACTATTTTTTTGTTAGATAGTCTATTTATAGGAGAAAGAATTTAGCCTATATAACATTACGCTGCGACCAATAAGAGCGAAGCGTCAGTGAGAAATGTCACAAAGACGGAGAAAATTATTTACATTTGGGGACTTTCATTGCGTGCGCTGCATAAACGTTTTAAGTCACTCAAAAAACACGCGAACGAAGTCGCGGGCACAGCTAGTTTTACAAATACAAAGAGTCGCCCTGTGTAACCATAATTCTAATTTTAAATTATTACTTTCTACTTTTTAAGGTTCTTTTGCCTCCATTGTGCTAGAGAAAGAGTAGCGTCTCCATGAACCATCTTTCCCATGGGGGTCGTAGAAAACGACACAGGGTATATATATCCGGAAATGGGGAGTGAATCTGAAAACTGCGCACCCGCCAAGAGTTGCGAGCATAGGTAACTTTCGCCAATTAAATACTTTTGGGAAGGCTTCTGACCAGTGGTGCACATCATAGCTGAAAGGATGAAATGTAAAATATGGTCTGTAGTGTGTCTGGAAGTGTAAAATATGGTGTGTAGTGCGTCTGTCATCTAGAAGAAAGTTTAATAAATCTTTCACACCTACTGCTATTTCACAAGTGTATATAAGTGTGAGTAAGGTAGTGTGTGTTAGTATTTTTATTATTTTATGTACCTACTTCTAAGCGTGATTTTATAAAGTATTCTGCGCTCCTTCTCTATATTTGAAACTTTAAGTGTGGGCACGCAATTACAAGCCATAAACGCAATTTTCGTAAAAAATGCTACACAGGTTTTACTAATATAATAAAACTACCCCATGGGACGAATATAAAGCCTAATAGAGCAGTTAGCGGGATAATTTTCGTGAAAAGATCGAGTGAATATCGGATGGTATTCTAGAAATGTGTAAAGTCATGGGGCGTTAATTCAACAATATGGAAGGCGAGCTGCTTTAGATGGAGATCACGACATAGCACATACCGAATAATGGGAGGGGCCGGGGGGGCGAGGCGCGACGCCGCGAACGGCAAAGCTACGAGACTTACGAGGATTACACGAAAATGCGTATTCGATGACATTTTTCGGGGCCGTACAAAAAGATGAAATATAAGGAATTTTGAACGTGACAGGAATATCGACGGCGCCACCTATCGGCGGTCTCCCGGCGCCGGTGGACGGACGAGCGCCGATACCGAGCGTGACGTTCCATTCTCGATGTAAAAATGTAAGTATGAAAAGCTTTGTTAAACGCGACTTGGCTGCGGCAAAGTGGCAAAGTTTCAAGTGGAAAACTTTTCATGGCGAAATCTTTGCTATAAACGATTAAATTTTAGAATATTTGTACTGCTAAAGGAGCCGCCGCGTATAAAATGACTTTTCTAAGAAGGTAATTAACTTTACTGCGAACCTATTTTGAGAATTTGTTTGCGGCTTTCGAGCGATCTATTGTCTCAAACGACTTGTTGTAACTTCTCCATTGGTTTATAAAATACTAGCTGACCCTTGCCCACTTCGTTGAGCATAAAAACAGTTTATGATGAAATTCAACTAAAAAAACAACCCCTAACTCGGGAATGTGGAACCCGCAACGCGGGAACCCGGAACCTGCAGCATGGGAACCCGAAACCCGCAACCCGCAACGCGGGAACGCGGAACCCGCAGCATGGGAACCCGAAACCCGCAACGCGGGAACCCGGAACCCGCAACGCGGGAACCCGGAACCCGCAACGCGGGAACCCGCAACCCGCAACGCGGGAACCCGGAACCCGCAACGCGGGAACCCGGAACCCGCAGCATGGGAACCCAAAACCCGCAACGCGGGAACCCGGAACCCGCAACACGGGAACCCGGAACGCGCAACGCGGGAACCAGGAACCCGCAACACGGGAACCCGGAACCTGCAACGCGGGAACCCGGAACCCGCAACGCGGGAACACGGAACCCGCAACGCGGGAACCCGGAACCCGCAACGCGGGAACCCGGAACCCGCAACGCGGGAACGCGGAACCCGCGACGCGGAACCCGCAACGCGGGAACGCGGAACCCGCAACGCGGGAACCCGGAACCCGCAACGCGGGAACGCGGAACCCGCAACGCGGAACCCGCAACGCGGAACCCGCAACGCGGGAACCCGGAACCCGCAGCATGGGAACCCGAAACCCGCAACGTGGAACCCGGAACTTGCAACACGGGAACCCTGAACCCGCGACGCGGAACCCGGAACCCGCAACACGGGAACCCGGAACCCGCAACGCGGAACCCACAACGCCAAACCCTTCCGTGAACGTTGCTGGTTTTGCGCTGTCAAATGGAATAAATAGTATCCTATGTCCGTCTACTGGCTCTAAGTTACTTCCTCACCAATTTTCAACCATATCGATAAAGCCGTTCTTGAGTTATAAATAATTTAACTAACACGACTTACTTTAATACAAATAGCTGATGTATAGATGGAACTAACATAAGCTAACGCCCGGTGAATGCTCCCGTCACAGTCGGTCCAGCCGATTCGGTGATCATTAGTTAGATAACGATGATGATGATGAAAAGAAGCCTAAATTAATCCTTATAACTTTAGCTATCTACCAGTGAAAGTCTCGTTAAAATCGGTCCAGCCGTTCCAGAGATTAGCCGGAGCAAAGAGACACGCTAACAGACAGACAGACATTTTTTTTTAATTGCATTTTCGTTTTCAGTAGCAAGAAAAAAAAAGACAGAACAGACAGACGTTAACTTCGCACAAAGACAAATGACGACAAAAGACATAGTGGCGTCTTATCATGACGTTTTCGATTTTTTTTTTAATTGTTCGTGAATTATGACCATGGATATAACTCCTTCGATCTGATTTTGAAATTAAAATTTATAATATATTCTTATTACAACTTATAAGTTAAGTACTTTTTTTAAATAGGTATATTTATAGTTGTTAAAAGATTAATCGATTTTTTGAGTAAGTCTCTAGTGTTTAATAAGAAAAAGTGTTAACTGACGTAACATTATCACGACGTTTATTTCATTAAATCATAATTTGTATATTATATTTAAGATCGTTTATCAGTGAAAGCAAATCGTAAAAAAACTCATATTGGTTATGTTGACAATAAATATCTAATAATTATTAAATAAAGTTTAGTAAATTCTGCAGTTTTAACAAAAAGAAAATATTAATATTATTATGTCGTTGTTACAACGTTACGTCGCTCATTTTTGATAAACTGTCAAATGTTACCTATTAAAATGACCCGACTATTTATTAGTGGTGGACAAATAGTTTAATGAATCCAAATAGTTTAAGTTTATGTTAATACGTTATTTATAGCATTTCATAATTTTTATTTTCCATTTGTAAACAATGTCGTTACTATGACACCCGTGTCATATAAACTGGCAACGACGTGAATCGATTAAGCCCAGGTTCAAACCCCGCGTGACCATCACGTATTTTCTTCTTTTTTCTAATTTTCTGCTTATTTTTTTCAACATTTTCTTTCATAATAACCTTTTCGTGACAATAACGAACATACCGTAAAAAAAAAATGCGAAATTGGTCAAGCCGTTGTCGAAGCGCACACGACGTAAGAAATTTTGGAGGTCATTTTTTTACACTTTGGGCTACATTTTTGGGGTTTTAGTAAGGAACCCTACTTTTTTTAAACATATAATATAGCCTATGTTCAGCGCTAGGAATGTAGCTTTCCAACGGTGAAAGAATTTTTCATATTGGTTCAGTGGTTTCAGAGCCTATTCCATTCAAACAAACAAACAAACAAACAAACAAACAAACAAACAATCAAACGTTACCTCTTTATAATATTAGTATAGATTACATTTTGTCGCTATTATTATTAATAAAAAGCTACCTATACTATATATTTTAAAGATAATAAATTGATTTACACTACGCACTAATTCGTGACCATAATTTGCGTAGCGGATAAAATCCTTAAATTTAGTTCACATTAGCAAAACATATAAAATTGACGGTTCCAATAAAGTAAATATTATACATAATTTACAGAAAATATTTTGTTGATAAGCTTAGATAATTATATTAAGAAATAAAAGTTTTTTAAAATTATTAGTTTGCAACATACATTTTTACTTTTAACACCGTTTAGTTTATTAATCCCAAATGTAATATCATTAGCGGCGTATTTTAATATTATGGATGACTAACACTTTACAAAATTAAATTTATTCAAAACTTTCGTCCTTTGACCGTACAAAGGTGTAATTAGCAATCGGACCAATACTTTAATTCATCCAACCCCACTTATTAGAATAAACAAATTAGAATAATTAATGAATGTACAAATGTCGTTTGAGTATAATAATGCTTTACAATTGTTGCGGGACGGTGTAACTAGTTTAGTCTCAAAGGAGATTATTTTGGTGATATAATTAAATTTGTCCGAAGTGCGATGGTCAGCGGAGGCACGCCGAATTCTGAACGGGGCCAGTTTTGGGCCCACGTATTCTTCATGCACGTGACTTTAAATTATATTAGCTGTTTTATTACGTTTGTTTACAACGTATAATGTTATAATTTTAGTTAACTGTGTGTTTCTAACGGGTATCCCGCGTAGGATGAGACGTGCAGTAACGTTTTTTTTAATTGTTTGTAAAAAAAATATTACAACTAATATCTGTTAACCACAACCACAACAGTCGTATATATTTTTATCAGCATGTATTAATGTATTTTTTGTATTTTTTCCAAAAACGAAACTAAAAACATTTAAAATTAAAAAAAAAAACCGACTTAGCGTGTTACATTCCTATCACATCTAACAAACGACCTGATGACCTTGAAGACCGGGACTGATTTCCACCAAACATAGCTAAGAACACTCTCGACTGATATACCTTTCAAACAAAAAAAACGGATTAAAATCGTATCATCCGTTTGGGAGCTACGATGCCACAGACAGACACATACACATTTAAACAGACACGTCAATCTTATAAAACCCGTTTTTGCTTTGGGGGTTAAAAATGAAGGTAAACATGGTAGACCTGAATGGACGAAATATAACTCATAGAAAGGTAAATGATAAAACAAATTATATACTCACAACTTTGGTAGATACCAAAGGAGCGTCCACTTGTATAATTATTGTAGTGACGAGGACGATCCTCATTTTGGTATTATCATACCTTCTAACCATTGAAATTCCACTAACATAGTTTCATGTGATTGAATGTCGACAAATAAGTGTTACCTTTCAAATAGCTGAATCCATATTTTTCAAGTTAGAAATACACCGCGCATAAGATCAGCGATTCGAAAGGAAACTATTTAAGTCGTTTTCCATTAGACGCAAGGAAAATCTTACGAAGGTGAATCGAGCAACTATTAGATAGAATCGAGAATGAGGGAGGCAAAAATAAAATCAGTACAAGTATTAGAATTCAGTTCACGTCCGACTTCGGTGGTTTTGGTGGATGCGGTGCCGCAGTGCGCCGCCCCGTCTGACCGGCTACCTGTTCTTGACCAGTGGTTCTTAACCTTTAAGTCGTTAAATATCTACAGCCTGACTGGTGAGACATGTGCAATACTTACGGAGAGTACTCGGTACTCGATTCCCATTATAAATATGTAATAAAATTAGGTACTTAATTTTTTACCAAATTTTCCTTTAAATAAATTAATCATGGTTACAATGAAAATTACGCGGCTAGGCAAGTAGGCATGCATACCTATACAGCCGGCGTGGCCCGGCGCGGCGGCGTGCGACATCCACGTACGCGCGGTGTCCATGCGTTGGGTAAATAATTAATTAATTTAAATTTAAGCTACATTTACTTAGTGATTAATTGATATTGTTTTTTTATTTTATTTTTTCATCTTATATAATAGCCAAATATCACGGTTTCAAGTACTGCACATGTCTCACCAGTCACACTGTATATTGCCACAGAGCATTTGAATAGTTTTGAAAGTTTACTATCATGAAATTGGTAATAGCTCTGTTTTTACCGGATTTCGGTGAAGCCAAAAGGAAGGGTAATGATTTGGCAGTTTTTTTTTCAATTGTATGTATGTTCCCACGCAGCAGCTAAAGTACTGGTCCGATTTTAATTAATGAAGTGTCAATCTATTCGTATTATTGCCGCAAGTAACATAGGCTATATAATTATCCGAAAAAAAAACTGCATTTTGAAAACTAAACCTCAAAATCTAACCTTAAAAAAATATTTTTTCTTTGTGGAATATTACAAGTCGCATTTTTTTTTCTTTACGTTATATACCTACTTTGTGGCATGTATCATCTTTTTAATGACAACCTTGTAGTTTTCAGAGATCAGTCTCTCAGGTTAAGTACCACTGTCTTAGACAATTGCCGCAACGTAAACAGAAAACCGACGGAGAGCTCTCGGCAACGTGTTCCGATCGACGGTCCGACTATTCCCTATACTGATCATAAGATTGGTTTTCATCAGTGTAAATACCGCAGCGCCCCAACCGAAGAGGCAATTACACTAATGTGTTAAGTTTCTTGATTCCTAAATCCGCCGTACGTTTAACCCCATCAGGACCCACATTTTTACGCTTTATTGCGAACATTAAGGTCGTGTTTTCCGTGCTTTTGTTTTCAAAGTCTGGGGTGGTTTTAGTTTTAGTTTTAGTTTCGTTTTATTTAAGTCCAGTTTTATCTTGTGTGTTTTAAGCCCTCGTCTGTTTTCTTTCGAGCGCAATATACGTATATACAAACTGATATAAGATCGATTGCGTATCGTAATCCATTTATAAGGTAATCGGCCGCAATCCGTCGCCCCTTGAATGTTTAATGTTGTGAAACGTAATCATACTTGAATGTCGCTCAATAGAGCGCCTCATCCACAAAGCGCGCTGAAACTGTGCGAGTGTCATGAGCAGCTTAATATCCAACACAATATTTTCACAAAGTTTCGTCCCCAACAACACGCCGCGGCCGTCTGAAACAAAGTGAGGTCTCTAACGAGTGTTTTACGCTTGTTGAAATTCTAAGAAATAGTTTGACAGGCAAATTTGAGTATATACAATTGTATTGACACATTGTTACAATATTCTTCGGCATTGTTGGGGCATAACGAGTCCGGATGCGGCGGGAAGTGTAAGTTTTAAGTGCTCGTAGTATCACGAGGTTGTTGAGTTATTGTTGTTGTTATTCAAATACCTATGCGGGTTCAAAAGTATGTATGATGCTTTGCATCCTAAAACTATTTTCTGCATAGGAAAATATAATAATACACATGCTGTAATATAAATTCATGATAATACTTTAGGGTGTGTATCATGGGTCCCGTATATAGAGTTTATTATATAAATGTATTATATAATTAATATATAAATGTACTCATCTTAGCAAACGCATGTACAAGGCACTATAATATATTTTGTTAATGTACTTTGATTTATAATAGTATATAAATATATACTTGATTGCTAATAAAGTTTTTGAAGTTAGATCGTTTGCCGTCATAGAGCTGCAGCTGTAATACAGTAAGTAACTAATTTTTTACATAAACAAGTCGGTTTTTAGTTAGTGGTAACTGTCGACGCGGTTCACATTAAAAATTATGTTATTCACCGCTATATTACGCCCGTCAAATGACGGTAATGCTATCGTCAAAAACCCGAGCTTAATGAAAGTAATATTATTTTAGTGATCCCTTATTATATAAATTGAGTAACTTTAAGCGAATGTTTTGTAAAATATATCTATATTATGTATACTAATATTATAAAGCGGAATACTTTTTTTGATTGTTTGTTTAAGCGCGCTAATTTTAGGAACTACTGGTCCGATTTGAAAAACTCTTTTTTTGTTGGATAGTCCATTTATAGAGGCTTTGGACTATATAACATTACGCTGCGACCAATAGGAGCGAAGCGCCAGTGAGAAATGTTGCAAAAACGGGGAAAATTATTCACATTTGGGGACTTTCGTCGCGTGCGATAAACGGTTTTAGTCACTCAAAAACCACGCGAACGAAGTCGCGGGCACAGCTAGTTACAGTACAGCTAGTTAGGGAATAGGACCGACTACCGACTATATGGATGTCAATACTATCAGGGGCAAGTCAGCTGTGAAGACGTTTTGTCTAGGAAGTTGGAACCCAATGTATTTCAGGCTTGTTACCAGCTACAATTCCTACGCTTGGTTAACTGAATCCTAACAAGATAACACCTTCTTTGTACTCCAATTTTCGAGTTATATCATAATTACTCCGTGGTCCGGTGCTCTAGAGCTTGGCTCTCGGAGGTCGTGTGTTCGATTCCCGCGTTGGAAAAACAAATATGTTGTTATCAAGTTTGGTTAGGCAATGCAGGCTGATCGCTTGTCTGACAAGAAAGATCATACATCGGATGGTCATGTAAAAAGTCGGTTTTGTCGCCAGTCGCGTCGGATAACCGTCCCACTGGGTTAAAGGAAGAGAGAACGTGTATTTCGCACACATTTAGGCACTGTGAAAATGTGTACTGCGTTCAAAGAAATCGACCACCGAAATCGGTGTGGCTGCTATTTATTATTAGCTTTTATATAAAAAGTTTAAAATATTTCCTACATTGCAATTTCTTTCCGAGCGTTTCAGTAATTATAAATATATTTCCTGTATCTTTATCAGTTTCATATAAAGTAGTCAGAATATTTAAATAATGATTCAAATTATTTTATACGTGCATCTTTTATTTATTACCTTGTATATCGAATATTACAAGCTTACAAAATGTTTCATCAATATTAAATTTGCACTTTACAAGGTAATTTGAGTAATTGAAGTGTTTATTGGTGACTTCCACGTACCTTACCTCTTAAAATTATTTGCTCACTAAGAGGCTGCTTAAAAATATTTGATGGAGACGATGATTAATCACGAGTCTACCTTGTTTTTCGAAAATCAAAGAAAACTAATATCTATTTAATTTGTAATTTGTATACTTTGTAACTTGTATAACCTATACTTTATTCTTATTCTCTTTAATTTATACCTATGTAGGTATTATCTTCTACATCAACTACTGGTTACTGGTATGTATAAAATACTTATTACTCACAAATCGCACAATGCGTTATACCTTACTATTCCAAAAAAGGTCAGCCTTGAGTCGAGAATATATAATTTCTATATAAGAACTCTGCACTTTTTTTCTATATAAACTATAGGTGTGGAAAACTTCATACTTCCCCGTCCGCACAATTATCGTAAGCTGTACCTTCACCTAAAGTTTTTGCTTTTATAGAATGCGTAAAATAAATGAGTGACAATACTTTTTTACAATACTTTTACATACCCAGTATGTGCCTCCTATTAGTAGAATTTACTGTGAAAGTACCAGCGCTGAAAGACTTACTTTGGACTTTCATGTTTCTCTGAGAAATGCTCCAAAATCAAACATTTGCCCATACACAAATTAAAAAAAGCAACTCTTTTAGCGCTGGTACTTTCAAAGGCAACTCTATACACGGGCCCTAAAGTATCATCACTTATTTATTTAACAGCCTGTATAGTACATAACATACGACACTCGGTAATTAATTGTGTGCCACATTGTACAACGCACAAACAAACAATTTGTAAGCAACAACAAACAAACACACAAACAAGTTATTGCGGCAAATAGCGGGGCCATTTCAAACGGTATTTATATGGAGTGTTATGTTTGTGTAAGAAATTCATCGCGTTTAGCGTCTGGCTGGGGGCCATTAACTATAAATCCCGGCCTGGCTGACGTTAATCAGCTCCTAGTCTAGATTATGTAAGTCTAGATACTAGATACTAGCCTTTGTTTCGCCCCGGAACAATTCACTTGCGTTATTGAATTTTCTCGAAAACTTTCTTGCAATTGCTGCCGGTATTAGTTGACGTTTAATGTTATCCGCCACATTAAAAGTGTCTTCAGCAAGCGATATTGTGATCTAATGTTTCATACTTTTTCAAAACTTTCCCTTGCTGAAACTATAAAAAGTATCTTATTTGTAGCAGTGTTTTTATAGTTGGTAGGTAAATTTTTCAACTTATAACGTAAGTTATTAAGTTGTTTGTTGTTTTAAATGGACTACATTTTTTATCATTATACAAATTTGAAAAACGTTTGTTTTAGTTTATAATCTTCTTTAATATATAAAACAAAGTCATATTCATCAAAATTGTTATGGGCAAGAAATTCTATTTTTGAAAAGTCACCATCTTCGTTTAATTGTAGAAATGACCAAGTAGTGATTACCAGATTGCGTATAGGACATACTAACATAACTCATATCCATCTTATTACTAAAAAAGACATAAATAAATGCAAGTGTGGATCTGACTTATCTGTTTCACATTTACTTATAGATTGTGTAGAATTTAATTTAGAAAAAATAAATTGTAACTTACCAAATAATTTAAAGCAATGTTTGAATGGGAAAGGTTGTACCTGTACTTTAAAATATTTAAAACTGATTAATATGTATAAATTTATTTGAGTAATAATTGTATTAAGGTGGTCGTTAAATGACCTAGATGTTAATACGACCTTAAATAAATAAATGAAAAAAAAAAAAAAAAAGTCATATTCAAATAGTTAGAACTTGAAAAAGGCTGATTTTCATGATGTTCGATTTGTTGAGTTGATTCTGAATAACAGATTGACTATTATAACATTGGCAAATAAAATATAAGAGCGATACAAAAAGTTCGTGGGTTTCGTAATGTAAATTACATAAATAGGTTGTGATTTCGAGAATTTAAGCCGGTTCCTTAAAGACTAATCAAATACATGATCAACTAACATGGCATTCAAGTTAAGAACCCATATTGAACGCTGATTAGTTAACATTTATTAGATTGAAGGAGAGGGACAGATGTTATATAATTACATCGCGTTTGCAATAACCTCAAGGGTGGTTAAAGTACCACAGACAAGCTTAGTCACCACAAAAGTAACCGATTAGTTGACATACGATTTGAATCTAAATATTATCAGTAGAATTTTAACCAGACGACTGCAATCTTAACGTAATTAAAGACATGAATCGATGAAGGTGATATATCGCAAAAAAAAATTACCCAGAAAATTGAGTTTAAACAGTCACTTATATTATACCTACATTTTAGGATAATATGTAGTTACGTATTAAGTACATTACTCATCATCATCTCATTCAACTCATCTTTCTCACCTCCATCCATTGATTTCTTCAATTATGTATAATATTTGTCCTTCTCCTTCTCTCTGATAAATATTTTACAATCAGCATTCAATATGGGTTGTTAACTTGAATGCACTGTTAGTTTATCATAGATTTGATTATACATTCAGAAACCGGCCGTTATTGTATTAACATTTGACGAAGCGTGCACAAGTCAGCTGTCCGTAAAGAAATGATTACAAATCCTTATAAAATTGTTGCAATACTTATTCCTGGCGCCGTTTCTCGAACAACATAAACTACACTAACTCGCATTCATAATAACGGTATTATTGTAGATACACCGTTGTTTACAATAATATACCGCGGCTCTCCCCGCACCTGGACGATATTCTTGTTACAAATTGAAATGGTAATTTTATTAAGAAAAGTACCAGACTACACAATTGGTTCTCACTCGTACAGCGCAGACGCTTTTTAAAAAATAAAATTGGATCCGAAATATAAACTATTGTTCTATAAATTGTTCTGTTTTTTATTGTAATGTTGCAGAATAATGGAAGTGAATGCAATTATTAGTTTCAACAAAATTGATCCACAGATTACATAGATCTCGAGAGAGAGAATAGAAGATAGAGTGTAGTGAATAGAATACATTAAGGTTACGTTTATCATTAAGAATAGTCGTTTTTCATAGTCAAACAGTTAATAAAACTTATACAATCTGAGCATCATCTATAATATCATGTTATGTCATAAGAAAACATTTTACTGTTCCTTGACACCATCTTGAAGTCATAATCCTGACCAGTTTCAATTATCGTGGCATATGTTCTACACCTACCTACTAAAATAAAATCTTCAGTATTTCGCCAGTGATATATCTTCACGTAACTAGAACTTCGATTCGATCAGTACTCTGTCCAGCTGCGCGCTAAGTCACACGTGCACGAGCTCCCTCTCGCCTCTAACTTCATTCGAATTCTATCCCTAGAACTCGAACGAAGTTCGAGGCACGAGAATCGGGGCCCTGACACTCGATTCTCGAAAGGAAATATTTTAATTAAAATTCGGAACCGTTCACACTCCAGGAGCCGCAAACAAAATTTAACTTAATAAACAGTCGGAATAAAAACGTTCAACTCATCCGGTCTCCGGAGAGCGCTGTTAAGCCGCTCGTAATATTTCGCAGCCTGTTACTACTTGACTCATTATTACATTAACTATATTATGTTTTCGACATAAAAATAAGATAATTAAAATTACCCTTTATTAAATTTTCGTTTCGTCAAATTCATTTTTCGCGCTCGCTTTGTTTCTATTCTTTTAGAAACTCTTATTTTTTGACATTAGATTTATAATTTTCTTTTTATCATCTGACTCTGACAAGCGAATTCGTGTATCACTTAGCGTACCTTATGTCAAATCCCATACATTTGTTTTCGAATTTCGTCAGCGATAAATATATGTATATTATATAGCTATGCAGCATAGATTCGTCATGTGCGTTCTTCCTTCCGTCCGTATGTCACAGTCACTTATTGCCGAAATTATGAGAACTATACTGTTCAAGCTTGGTTTATACAGGGTGTAAAAAGAGCAGTCACTATAACTTTGGGATAGGATTATAGGACCTTGACTGATTCTAGAAATGAATTTTTTTCATTATTTATTTTTTGAAAAAAAAATTTTTTTTTTTGCAATTTATTATTTTAGTCGCATGGCTGAACTGTTTGGAACAACGTTCTGCATTAAAATCTTAAATTTTATAATTTTTACCCTAGTACGTAATGAACGTCTTACACGTGCTATTGATCTCTCGGCGTAATCAGCTGATCGCTGTGTTGTGCACGTTGTACATTGCCTATTGTACATTTTAAAATTTTTAAAACAGTGGATTAAAAGCAAATGACTAGTACCAATGGATATATTTCTTGCCTGGTTATTACTCCACGAAGTTATAGTGACTGCTCTTTTTACACCCTGTATAAATGTAGTCGGTGAACCACATTAAGATTTTCACGCTAAATTAGAAAAAAGACAACAAATTTTTGGGGATCTCAATGCATAGAACTGAAACTCATTTTTTTTCATCAAACTCATACGTGTGGGGTATCTATGGATGGATTGGTATGAAAAATGATTTTGAGGTCTCTAATATATTTTTTTAAAATCTGAATGTTCGCGCGAGAGACGCTTCTAAAGTGGAAAAATGTTTGCCCCCCCCGCCCTTGTAACTTCTAAAATAAGAGAATGATAAATGTAAAAATAGTATATGATGTACCTTGCATAATTCAAACTCAAATTAGTTTGAACGAGATCTAATAATTTGTTATAAATCGTAAACAGCATTTTATCTTTCATTCAATCAACTAAAATATAAAAAACACTATTATGCCCAAAGTAGATAATATAACGTAGCTATTATTAAAACAAAGTAGCTATTATTAAAACGTCGATTAAAGTTACAACGAGCTACAAGAACTTTTATATTATGTAACTTGCGGCTACGGAACCCTTTGTGGGCGAGTCCGACTCGCGCTTGGCCGCTTTTTTATACTTGCGAATAATACTGCATGACTGCAATAAGACTGCTGTACGCAGAATGGGTAAACTTCAGTGGTTTTCAGATTAAATTAAAACATAATATCATAATCTAATTTTTATATGGTTAACAAAGAAAACAAATTTACCTAACATTGTTGTTTGAGCGACCTTAAAAAAATTATTAAACAAAAGTAGGTGATTAGTAGGTAAAACTTAGTACATACAGTTGTAGGTACACTCATATTATTTCAGAACATCAAGCGTTGAATGCTGATCATGACGTTCAAACGAGAGTAACACGCGATGTTAATTTTTATTACCAGGTCCGGGGTTTACGGTTATTTTACAGGGCGATCTCAAATATAATGAGTTCGCTATAATAACACTCCGGTTACAAATCCCGCCGGGCGACGTCTTGTATCCCGCACTCCCGCGTTATTTCCATAAAAGTACAATGGTTTACATAGAGCCGGCGCGAGGCACATCCCGCCGCGTGTATAGGAGGTCTTGACATTCTAGTCACGTTTAATATTTCTTATTTCCTTTGTCTCATTTGTCCCCCAGTCAGAATGTGATGCCTGTTTCTATGTTTTTTGTTCTAATCATTATTTTATTATTTTACTTTACTAAAATATTATAATGATAGAAATAGATATTATAGATTTATAAGAACGTCAAAAATAAACATTTTAACCTTCATAATATTATGCTTTTCTAACTATACATAATATAATATATTAATTTTCATCACATGTTTTCTAACTATACATAATATAATATATTAATTGTCAGCCCAGTCCAGAGGAAACACAAGTCAACTGGGTTTAACTCTATGTCTCACGATGTTTTCCTATATCGTAAGCGTACGTACTTGTACGTATGTACTAGAAAACTGAAAAGTCTCATTGGAACACAACAGGAATCGAATCTGCTCCGTGTCGGTGAAGGAACGGTCTACCCACCATGTCATGGAGACTCTGATTAATAATGCAATAATAATAAAAGGTGTAAGGATCTCATATAATATGTAATAAGTAACAATTAATAATCTTCATGAAGCTTATCTAACTAATACGACACAACTCTTTAGTTAAATGACTACATAACAACATGGAAGCCGCTACATTCCTCGCAGATTGTCACCGATATTTTTCGATATTTATGAGCCAATTGTCTTTGATGATATTTTTTTATTATTGTAAATTGTGCTAGTCACAGTAATATATGAAATTGCGTTCTACAATTTACCGCTATAGGATCCATTTGATATTGGATAGCAATTTATTTATCATACATATTGGGGACTGGTAAAGTACGTTCACGAAAACCACCTTTATATCTGAGAAACAGAGACCAAATTTGAAGGAATGTTAGATTTTTGCCTACCTACTTTTATAGGAATTTGGAAGAATGTAGTCTACCTGTTATTTAGTTGCTACAGAAGCTTAATGATAATGAGTTTTGTGAGCCAAATATAATCGTAGGCTTATGATTCGATTACCTTCTTACAGGAAATTATTAATTAATAAGTTTTAGTGGTCATACTCGAAGTTACTTTTGTTTTAAATTCTTAACTAATTGGTATGAAATAATGTCGAGGTATTTATATGAATATCGGTAAATAGTAGACTATGTTTTTATGTGTGGTTATCTGCACAAAATTTAATCAAAATCGCTCCAGTAACCTTAGACTCGACAAATTAACACTAAAATAGGCAAAGCAGTTACCAAGTATGACTTATAATTTTTAACTCGGCAAACTACCGTTAGTCAGTGCTTCATTTTGTTGCAGGATAACTTATCTATTAACATTCCGATGGAAACACGTTAATGCTTTATCTGTAACTTTACGGGAATTTGAAAAATAACCACGAGATATTTCCTTTGAAGTTATATTTTCAACTACTTTTGCCGTTGAGTGTACTTAACTCCACAGGCGCGTCTTTCTTCGCGAAGGAAATCAAGAATCGAATACGTGTGGTGAATGCCTGTGTCTCGTCTGGGCGGTGAATTCTAACCATTAGTGTCAGTAATCTTATTACGACTACGTTTATCACTACATCTACTGCTTACTAATCTATGTAAAACTAGAAGAAGATTATGTTGGAAATGAAAGAACATTTTAGTAGTAATTCTATCAGTAGGTAATTCTTAGCCTTTTGGATGTATCACTGTAATATATTATTTACCTTTTTGTTATAATGTCGACATTTAAAATTTTGATATTTTAGAAAATACTATAGACGTAACAAAAAACTATACAATACCGAAAAACCTAATAATAATATTATAATGACCATAGAATGTGGTGATGATTTTTTGTGTAAGTAAATCTTAACTAGTTCTTAAATAAAATGTTAAAAAAGGTTTTAAATGTAAAAAACAAAAGTAAGACGTAACTGAATTCTACGTTTTCAATTCCAATAAATAAAAGTTTCAATAAATAAATACGCGCCCTCTTTACAAAACCTTTACATTAAAAATCCACAACCCAATCGCATTCATGAGGCCAATAAAGCTCAGTAACAAATAGAACTCGGCAAGAAACACAATATTGCAACAAGCCATTTATAGTCATTTAAAACGATGCAGAAATGTAATATCCTTATTTCATTCAGCTCGTCGATAAAAATACCAGTGATATTATCGCATCGCCGTGATTCACAACACTGGGAGCTCGGTTTCATTTAGAAGCATGCAAATGTCTTGCAGCCGGCATCGCCATGCCCCGCCGCTCCCGATATTGCGTTTTCGTTACGCGGTTCCTCCCCTTCCCCACTATCTATTCTTTTAATCGTTTCTTCGAGAATTTATTAAAGTCGTCGACGTTTTTTAAGGGAACCTCGCGGTGACATTTCTAGTGCAAGTTTAGTTAGATTGGCTCCAAGTTTGTGTATCGACGTTGCTTTTTTGCAAATTGCACTCGAGTGGCATAAATTTTTTGGACGCGTTTGAAATTAAAGAATACATTAAAGCTTACCACACCATACATACAGTAGTTGCCATGATGATGAACACCACAAACGACTTGAAAGTCTACTTTTCCTTAACACTGTAGACTGTGGAGCAATATGTGAGTGTAGTTCACGAAGATCGAAAGGAATTCGAAAAGAAACTAGAATTTTCAAAGTAAAGTGTTGGTATGCTGCAATTTAAAAGTTACTTTCGAACCCCTATCGCACTGAAAGGATATAAGGACGGGAACATTTTCAAATAGATGTCAGATGTGAGTGCAGGAGTATTAAATGGGGTAGCGACTTATTAATCCATTTATTCGCAAACTTCTTGCAAATCTCAAACATAAATGAAAATTAATGAAAATCTGCTAATAATTTCAGTTAAAAACGACGTAAATATAATTTAAACGAACACAGCTCAAGCTGGAACTTAAGTGATATTAATGCGTCCGATTCGCGAGCAATAATTTAGAGTCGCCGTGAATGAAGTTGGAAAAACTTAAGTCTGTAAATTCCACGTATCTAAAACTCGAGGTTTTAACTTGTAATTTATGGTGTGGGAGCGTTCACGGCGTCGAGCAAGAAGGAGAGCGTGTTAGTAGCGGCGCATTCATCACCAAGGACGTGGCATATCGCGACACTGCATATGCCAGCCGCAAGCGCTCACCCCGCAAACATGCATACACATTATAATGCTAAGTAAATGGACTGTGCCTCACGCTACCCCACGCTATTTACTTATAGAATTGCAGCTGAGGTTACAAAAGGATGCTCATGTGCTGTTACGCAAATAGTTCACCCTCACTCGCCACATGATTCCATAAGAACTTTGCAACCGTACTGTTTTCTATTAGTTTCCTTTTCTGGATTTGTTTCTTGTACATTGCTTATTGACCGACAAAGTTAATAAGTTGATATTAGATGAAATTATTGTTGTAGCAAAAACTATCAATAGTCCAAAAGTTGGCTTTCGTAATTATAGTAAATACATACTCGACAGTAAAGCTAAATTTTCACACAAAATGAAACCTAATAAACACACTAAGCACTCGAAAATAGGCCTTAATGTAACAACATAGTGTCACAAATTCATATTTACAAAAGGTCTGTTAAGTACCTCGAGAGCCATTATTGCATCGAATTTTGCGTTAAAAATGGAAGTACGTTTGCAGACGGCAGTTTTGGCGCGCAGTTAGTAATAAAAACTTTTGTAATTGCATTCATTTGAGGGAAGAACCCGCGTTGACGCGATGTCGTGCCAAAAACGGCGATTATTTTATGGCGCGAGCTGTGTAAGTTCTTCGAAAATGTCCTACTAGCGAAATCTATGTTCTTGGGCGCTTATAATTAAAAACGCTTACCACCCAATGTATTTTTATTTTAATGCTAATCTTTATTTTCAGTGACCTCTGAAGCTCAACGGTTGAGCGCATCTATGCCGGAGGTCGCGGAGTTCGATCGTGACAAACGAACAAACATTTTTTTTGTTCCTGCGTCTGGGATGTCTATTAAATAAGTATATGTATAATATAGTAAATATCTCAAATATAAATATCAATGTTTCCATTGTTTGTTTCTGTTGGTTGTTTACTAAGTATCCGAACAACACGAGCTCTTTGGATATTCAGTATTGTAGATACTGCGTAGTAGCGACAGATTGACGTGTTGTGAAGAAATTTTATGAACCTTATTTTACCGTTTTAATGTTGAACTTGGGCTGAAGTAGGCATAGTACGCCTGTACAGATACAGTAGAAGTTAGAACACAAGAAATCCGGGTGCGCACAAACTACTCAGAGAAATTTCCAAAAAAGTCATAGAGGCCAGCCGTGCCACCAGAAACGACACGTGACTCAAAGATTTAGTATTACCTTGAAAACTCTTTGATACATTAGTATCAAACTACAGCAGTAGCAGACTGCTTATTAAAGCATTCTGCTTAATGGAAACGACCTTGGGGGTATTCTAATAGCTGTAACCATTAAAGTTTCGTGTAGTTTTAGTTTGTAAATGTTTTATAGCTGTGTGTGTGAGGCATTGTAGTTTTAAAACGCAAGGACCCATTTTGATTTAGTTATTTTAATTTAGAGTGTTATCGAGCGTTCTTAGTTATCATCAGTTTGCTAAATGCTTATAATTCGGGAGTTAGTTAAAATTTAATTCTGTCTATATTACAATTATGTAGATTGTAGGTTTTAGTTTTAAATTATTTGTTATGAATTAGACCAAACTAACGTAACTTACGCTGAGTCTTTACAACAATGTTGCGTGAAACTTTTGGAACGACGACGCTAGCGACATCTATCTTGCGTGAAGTATATTGCGAGACATCTAAATAATTGATGGAGTCAAATTTACACGCTGCCGATGTTGCGGGTGATAAACGGCACCTTGAGGAGATTTGAGACAGTAACACAATTCCACGCCCTCGATACACGCCTAAGGCCTTGTTCGCACAAGACGACAGAATCTTCAAGCATAGTTCTTCGATTTGTTACAATAATATGCTGGGAAGATTCGATCTGTTATCCAAACATCCTTAGATATTATAAAACAAAGTCCCGGTTTGTTCGTGATAAACCCAAAGAATACTGCACCGATTTTCACGCTGTTTTCACTAATGGATGCAGTGGTATGCTAGACAGTTTTTAGTGTGTTAACAATGTAGGTGACGCTGCTGACAGTGCATCAAGGTACAAGGTCAAGTTGTATATAAATATTGAATACTAGCTGACCCGTGCCCACCTCGTTGAGCATAGAAAAAGTTTTAGATAAACCTTTGAAACCTTCCCGGGCTACGGCTACGGGCTACGAATATTTCAAGACTAATATATAGCCGAATCGGTTCAGCCGTTCTCGAGTTTTAGCGAGACTAACGAACAGCGATTCATTTTTACATACATATAATATGGTTTTGTGTCCGATTTAATGTCCTGATATGTCGTTTTGTTTGAACAGGTTACCAATTTATTAATAACGCAGTAGTTCTGACAAATCGCTGAAAATTTGGCGGACTAAGGTGAGGATATAAATAAAACTAGTTTAATTGCCCTTGACACCGATGCACCAAATCACAAATTCCATGTTCTTGTCGCTGTTACAGTAAACAAAATTACCTTGATTAGATGCCAGGCGAAATTGCAACATGTTATACCTACGTTGTTATGGAATATTTTTAGCACGTCTGCAATATGTGATAGACCTCTGTGGATCAGTGGGATCAGTGGCTACGCGGCGATGCTCAAGCCGGAGGTGACGGGTTCGAATCCCACCAACATAGTTTTCCGTATCCCGTGAACTAAATATGTGTATATTAAAATATAACTCTTAAATATAAAATATTGCATAGAACGTAAAGTTAAAATTACCTACATAGAAATTAATTGGTTCCAGAATAGTTATGTTTTAATTCAATTCATTAAATTGGAATAAGTAAGCAACCATATGACTAATTGTCGCTTTCTCGGTAGCCAAAAGTGCAGTGAGTTGTTTTCGGGGAATTATAAAAATGGCCACATTAATAATAATTTGTGTGTGACGTGGTCGGGGTGGGGGTGGGGGGAGGGGGCGAGGCGGTGACAGCCGACGACTTGCCCGAGCCTCGGTCGTAAAAAACTTTTCTAATTATGTACATTTTGTAGCTAAGAACCGGCGCACTCGGCCCATTATGTTTCTACTTAATTCTCTAAATGTGGTGCCAAAAGTATACAAATTGGCGCCCGACATTTGTTTTTAATTCGCCGATATTTTTAGCGAAAATTCGTTGAGTCTTCAACTCGAACATTGAACCTCCGCTTTTATGGAAAACATTTGCAAGTTGATGTCTGCTGTCAATCAACATAGTAAAGGAGCGCAGAAAATTTAGGTAACCGTTTAATTGTAAAAAATTGAATTCAGGGTCTGTCCCTGTCTGTCTTACTTGATAGCAAAATGTAGTTACTTAGTAGTTGCTTAATGCTGTATTCGTTTTAAAAGTGGGTAATGTCACTGTCACACTGAGGTATTAGATAATGATGCTTAACATAGTGTTAAGTGTATAATAGTTGGCCAAGAGAGTATGTAAGGTAGGGCCTGCATACATACTACATATACAAGATTATACAAGAGAAATCTGTGTACCTATTTATCTTTCATATCAGATAGATTTCATTGCACAATACGTCAAACGTCCAAGATGCAAGAATACCTAACTATTTTAGGTCATGATGAGGTCATTTAAGTTATAATTAAAAGACTGTTCATTTATAATTAAAGTTAACTTAACTACGAGCAGGCTTATACTATCGGGTTTTACTTTTTTACCCGGAATGTGAGTTTTTTTTCGGAATGTGTCGGTTTTCACTTCGCAATTTTTGTGGTTATTTATGGGATATCGGTGCTTGAATGATTATTTTGGTAAATTATGGATCATAAAACCATATTGCTAGTGGCCCTTAGCAGTCTTCGTTTGTGTATGCAAAACGAGGATTGCTCAAAGATATTATACTAAAACTATATTACTGTACAAACATACTATGTAGGTTGAACCGATGGTGGCTGTTTATGTTGACATTATGAGAATAACTTCTTAAATTTTTATTTTCATTTTTATAAGTTTATCGTAATATTAAGGTACTAAATTTCTACAATTTCACTGCAAAGATCTTGCAGTATTATGTAGGCTATCTAGTTTGTTATGGATGTCTAGGTTCCAATTTTAGAGGATATTTTGCAGGTCGCAGGGAATATGGTTGCCAGTCGTAATCCTCAGCGTCCGGTAAAAGAAGATGCCGCAGTTTTACGATGTACTTCGTTCTTTTTCGTACAATTTGCTGCAAACATTTTACGTACGAGCCGGTATGGCGTAACAAAGTATGAAAATCTTTCTATTTTTGTGCAAAATATGTGGCATACATTATTAATATTTTGTTTCGATTGTACGTACATAAACAGAGGGGTATATAAGTTTTACGTATCTGTTTGTCTGTGGTTTGTAGCTCCCGAACGCATATATAATTCATCATCAACAGGTTACTCATTGCTTTACAATTCGGGGGTTACTTAATTTTTTTTGTTTATAGTTACTTCATTTTGGTTAATCTCAGCTGTTTGGTGCTGGTTTTGTAATGCTTAAAAGATAATAATATGGTAGTTTTGACGTGTTTGTCCAGAATAAAAAAAAACATAACTTATTGTTAGTTATTTTATTAAAATTATTGCATAAAAAAGGAAACCGTAAAACTCTATTCGAAACGTTGTTTAAATTTTCATTATTGAAATTCGTTGCGATGGGTGGTCTCATGAGCCTCACATATTTCAATATAGCGTATTACTTGTGTAGTGCTGCTTTAAATTGTATTTCAATATTCATTTAAGAGAAAATTAGTTTAATTCTGGGAAAATGTTAACCCGCAGTAGGCAGTCACAGTCAATTTTCAACCCCCGAATCAAACACAGCTATGTGTCATAAGTTTGAATCCTGTTTGCGGGTGTGTTTGTCTGTAGCACTAAAACGAGTGGACCGATTAACTATAGTGCGTCTGTTAAAGATATAGAAACTTCGTAATAGAAATTTCTATATGGCTCGACTGAAGGTACATGCTGTTTGTTGCCTTAGTGTACGCATATAACTAAGGGTCACCTAACACTGACACCTGACGTTTTAAGGGCGTGTTTCACCAAGCAATGTTAAAGTTAACGCCATGTTAAATATCATGTTATCCCTCTCGTATTTCCTATCAATGAATGATATGGCATGGTATTTTAACATGGCGTTAACTTCCTTGGTGAAACACGGCCTTAAGATAGTGATTTAAAACTTAACTTTATTCTCTACACAAAAATATTGACTTTGCATTAAAACGCACGGCGCCGGCGGTGCAGCTCGAAAATCGAACACTCAGTTGTGATGCCTGGTTCTCCTTTAGAGGGAAGTCCTAGGATTGTATAATAGGTAGGAATCTAGATAAGGGTCTTCCAAAGCGCTAAGTCAAGCCGATAATAATGGAGAGGAAGCCCACGCTACTGCAAACTCTTGCAATCGTATGATCTTATGAGCTTGGAGACTAGTCAAAAGGAGGGACATTTTAGAGAGATTTGAAAAGTGTCCGACGAGACTTAAATTATTGTTTCAAAAATGGCGCTAGAGCTGTTATGAAGTTAGCAATAAGTGTTAGAGTGAAGTGAGTTGAGTTTAGTTATTTAAAACTAGTGGCAGAAAAATTTACCCCGATGCGATTGTGGCGCCACTTTAATTTATGTATTTTAAAGGACATGTCACAGTCACCCCTTATCTCTAGTCTCCATGCTCATGAGCGTCGATTCTTTATTCAACAAAGTGTATTTCAGTAACAATAAATTGTTAATTTAGAATTCCGTAAACAGATCTGGCGCTTCTGCGGGAGGCCAATAAATACGAGTTAATGACGACTGGTGCGGGAAGTTGCGCAGTTACTACAGTAATTATTGCGCTGAGGAGCCATTCTCGTCATATTTTCTACTTAATTAAGCGTATTTTGCATTTACGTCACAAATATAATGTACGGCGAATTTGTACGCTCCGTTATTGAACATCTGTGACGTTCATAGTTTTCGGGCTTAAATGCAAGGTATGTGAAAAAATATTTACATTCATTAATTACTCGTTTTTGATTTTATACAGGCTAATATTAATGAGTGATAATGCTTTAGGGTGCGTATGTCCCGTATATTGAGTTTACTGTGAAAGTACCAGCGCTGTAAGAGGTACGTTTAAAAAAATATATTTTACTGGAAAATTTATGGTGTTGGGACATTTCTCATAGAAAGTAAGTCTTTCAGCGCTAATACTTGACAGTATTAGCTACCTCGTTTCTACCTAGTTAAAAAAACCTAGGAGTTCCGACATAACTTAAGCGCCCTAATTGGTAATCAGCTGGCATCAGCTGCTGGTGAGTCATTCTTCCCCCCGGGAAGTGCAGCTCCCAGTTCCCACGTAATCAACATGTATACAGACCATTCAGATAATTCATATTATATGAGTTTGTAAAGTGACCCTTATGTCGTCAACGTGTAGGTCCCGTCAGAGCAGTAACAACAGGGAATTTAATTTTATAAGTCTACATTAGAATTGAATTTGACAGTTGCAGGCCCGTCACAAGCGAGAATCGAATCGGTTCGATCTTAACGGCTATTTGGTGGATTACTTTGAAATGAACCAGGATAAAGAAAATCGTTAGATCGTAACTTGTTGTACTCCAGACCATATCAATAATACTTTACAAAATATATATTCTCCCTGAGTAGCATGACCTTAGGATAATGAAGCAACAAAATCCAATCAGTATCTAGTATTTGAATTTATTCGTAACAAAGATACAAAACTAAAAATCCTTTCTAAATATATTAAAATCAATTTATTATTGCCGTAGAGAACATAATAATGTTGATTCGATAAGCTTTGTATAATTTGACTTCTAAAATCTTTAAATATTTTTATAACTTTGGCGGACAGTGAAAATATTGTCAGCGGATTATTCATCACAATTATTTTGTTCTTCGTATGCGGTAAAGCTAAGTATAGTGATACTCAAACGATTTTTAATTACTAGAAATAATTTTATGTGAGATGCTTATCCGGCAGCTGAACCCAATTTAGTATCAACACTCAAAGATAATTACATAGTTTTGCATCTACAATCACGCTAATGAAAATAAATCTGTCATTTCAGCTGTAATAAATGTGAAATATTATCTGTGACAACACGGATCAGTCTCCGACATGAAACGGCCATAAAAATGCACTTAACATATTAAGTTTAGTGAGTCACCGGCGAAATGCAAACAATCACTCATCTAACAAAAAGCCAAATTGAACCACCCCTAGTCAAAGTAACAATATCGTTCATTGTAGGTTTGTTCGTAGAGCTTTTAGATTTAGTATTCATCTTTTATTTTGTAATCAACTAGTTGATTCTCATTATTGCAAAGCTGAAGAAATATAATTTTAGATATCTTTTTATTATAAACTCTAAATATTATACTTTGGAAACATCTAGTTATTTCAAAGTAGTATAGGATCAGCTTGTGTACTAAGTCACTAATAAGTAATTGGTAATATTTATTTTAATGTTTGGTTTCTGCTTAGTTCATGCTTTTCTTGTCTACAGTCTTAGACCAATATATCTACCAACCGACCAGTATATAAAATAAAAAGAGAAGTCAGAGTTCTGCGAGCGACACAGTGAAGTCCGTCTCGCTCTGTACACATAGCAATACATTGTTACACACACGTGTAATGAAACTACGCCTTAAATGTAAAGCGAGCTGTCGCCGTGTGTTGTTTTCTTTGTATTAAGGCCCGTATAAATAAAACAATCTCAAACCCAACCTCAACTTGAGGACCTTTTTGACAGATAAAACGGTCCTCAAGTTGAGGATTTTCATTCCACTTTTAAATGTGAACATCATTATTAATGTTACATAGTACTTTAATTTATTTTCTTTTTATACTGTTATATTCATAATATTATAGATTACAGGAAACAATAAAATTAGTATAATGTACATTTTTATAATCTTTATTTTAACGTTTTAAGAAAGAAAAAAATTAAAGTATGTAACATAAGTAAAATTCTTCATTTTTAAAAGTGAAACGAGACGTTTTTTTATCTGTCAAATAGGTTCTCAAAGTGAGGTTGGGTTTGAGATTGTTTTATATATACGAGCCTTAGTGCGTAGGTAAGCTACACGCGTTCTACTTATCTACTTAAAAAACGAACCTCACTTTTTTATTTACCAGAAACTGTCGCTTTTTTTTTATCAAAGACGTTGGTAATAGATAAATAATACAACAATGTAACATTATAGCCCTTATTTATAACCGAAGCTACTATACGGAACCCGCTGTTCAATTCGCCCTTTTATTAAACATTAGGGCGCGTGCATATCAACGCCATTTTTAGCGATCACATAATCGCCGGCGATGATTAATCAGCGAAGCCCCGGGCGTTCGGAACAGATTTTAATGATTCGTTCCCGGGGCATCGTATTTGTTTTATAAAAGGGTTGAGTTTTTCGCATCATTGCCTTTGGCGACTAAATTACTTTAACAGTTATTCGATCAATACAATAAAGATATATTTCAGTACTTGTATTATTTATAATGATATTTATTCCTATTAAAGTAGCTACGGTGACTATCAGAGTGGGTTCTATTTATAGGTATCTCAATTTCTTCTTTATTATTTAAAAGAAATCTACATCAATTTAAATACGAATACAATGAAAAAAGAAATAAACTTTTACCTAACGCTTAAATCAGGTGCATTTTATTTTAATCGTCGAGTGTTTTAAACAACAAACGGAATGTTAATCGTGGATTATGCTAATACCGATCGATATAATTTACATACCAACTTTCTGCATAAACTGAATCTTTTGTACCTGAAACAAACAAAATGTATCAATTATGCAATACACAAGTGCCTAAGTAATGCGCGCCTTCTGAATAACATTCGAAGTCGAATGATGAAAGAAAAACACTGGGAGGGGTTGCGCTTTTATTGAAACCAATCTCACCACTTGCCTCGACTAACTGCGCCCCGGGCTGAATGCACGTAATTGCTTCGTCATTCAGATGATCGCAGCTTCGCCCGCGTGTCTTGTTGACTGTACAGTGTACTCGCTCGCACTCGCATTGTGCACGCGGCCTTATGGACCGAGATACTAGCACTGCCAGACACCCCTCATATTCTTGATAAAACAAGTACCACGTATTTGTGTATATAATGAACGATGTATGCACTAGTTTGTGTCGTGACCTAATTTTTAGGCAGTAGTTTCAGAAAATTAATATTATAACTTTATTTCTCTCTTATTAAAACATAAATAACAACATAAAATATTGTGCAGTATAGTGAATGTGAAGAGCTGGTGTCCATTATTAGTCAGGCCTGTATTACAGATCACCAGGTCCTAACCCGCAGTAAAACAGTAACTTACACAAACACATGCGTAATCAGATTCAGTTAAATTTGTACTCAGAGTGAGTACAATTTAATCAATTATTAATGTTCAGATGTACCAATCTCATTTTTTGGTTTAAGAAAAAGAGAAGGAACAAAAAGTCATTAGAGTCAATGCATACGTTCATTGTTTACACAAATAGTACAAAATGTCTAACTGTCTTACTGGTAAGTGTCCTTCTATCAATAAGAATATAAGGGGTGTCTATCGGGTCTAGGATCTCAGTCTATTACGCGGCTGACGTGTGCATTGTCTCCGGAGTTTCGCATTTATGACGGCAACAAGTTTCAGTTCGCGTTCCGAACAAAAAATTGTCAAAATAAAAGCCTCGAAATATGCCTAATTCCTATTGAATAGGTACAGACCGGCGGAAAAAAATATTGCAAAGCGTGCACCGTAAAAAGTTCGCTGCAAATAAATGGTCGAGATTTTTATAACTGTTATTTTACTGAATGTATTCAAACGGTTAACGAATGATAACATCCGTCAAATGACGTTGAAAAACCTAAACGTACGATGTGAAAGCCTTTACACTTGAATAAAGTGCGCACTACTTGATGTGGGTCAGCCTATATTTTTCAAATGAAATGGTTAATTAGGTAAATTATAAAACAAAATTTTGCAGAAAAAAATATTTGACGAGCAAGAAGATACAATTTCTTACAATTCCAAGCACGCACAATGTACTGTTTCAAATAAACAAATACCTCAAGTACCTGCACTTAATTTTTGATATCGATGAGACGAAAGCAAATTTTATGTTAATAGTAAGATCAGATAGGGTCAGCCGCTGTCACCGAGATGCGACGCGCTGCGGCATTTCTAAGATTCAGAATTGAAAATGTTTAAAACAACATTATAAATGTTGGTGATTAGCAGACAGGTTAGGTTGTCTAAAATAAAGCTGTAAGCAGTACAACCTTATTGTACGGCTCCTCAAGTTTATTATTTAGTTTCTCATTACTATTGTTGTGTGTGTGCAAAGTGTTTTCAAGCTAATTCAAAAGTTATTTCACTTTCGCGCGGCTTCAAAAATCACTTTATGTTCGTTAAGAACTGTTTCGAATGCGCCGAGTTTCCAGTTTTATTTTCATTTTCGTTTCGGAAATCGCAAGAAAGTGAACGCCGAGTGAAAAAAGTATAAAGCGAGAGTCTGTTTTAATGGGTTAATTACCAGCGATCCTCCAGTGAAGCTTTAATTAAAATGAAAAATTTTCGTGAGCAGACTAAGCGAATTAATTGCTCGCTTTCATGAAACTATTCAGGTGAGGGGACCAAATAAAGCGGCGTTTGTGACCTCATTATTATTGTAATATAATCTACTGTGCCGTTGTTAGAATTTTTGCATCACCTCTTTTGTTTCTCGCGGTTCATCAATGTCATTGCAATCACGAATGATGTCTTAGGCCCGTATAAATAAAACAATCTCAAGCCCAGCCTCATTTGAGAACCTATTTGACAGATAAATTTTTTTTTTTATTTTTACAAGTGAACAACTCTATTCATGTTACATTGTACTTTAATTTCTTTTCTTTTTATACCGCAATATTCATACCTATTATAGATTACAGGAAAAAATAAAATAATTATAATGTATATTTTTTAATCTTTATTTTTACGTTTATAGAAAGAAAAAAATTAAAGTACGTTTTTTTATCTTTCAAATAGGTTCTCGAGGTGAGGTTCGGTTTGAGATTGTTTTTATATATACGTAACAAATTGTCAAATAATGTACCTGTATTCTGGTCCAATTTACTGTGATATAAATGTAAATAAAGCTCAGTATTGGCAACTATAAGGTAGTTTTCATACGACACCGTGGCGGCAGCGGCGCAGCAGTGTCATGTGAAAACTACCTTAGGCTTTCAATTTAGAATTTTTTTTTTTTTTTTTTTTTTTTTTTTTTTATCTATGGACGCTTCACACCACGTCAATCTTGCCCTGTGCTAAGTATCCGAAGAACTTGTGTTACAGGTACCAGACAACGGAAATATATTTAATACTTTTATACTATACACATATTTAAGATTTTTTTTTATATTATACACAAATTTAATACACATCCATGACCCAGGAACATTGATAACTTTTTGTTCCCTCGGCGGGATTCGAACCCGCGACCTTTCGTTCGAGCTCAACCAACTGCGCTACGGAGGTCGTCAGAAATGTCACGTATTTACTGCGATATACGGAAAAACAACGGTACATTTAATATATTAGACCATTTTTTGTTTACATATATTCCACATTGAATGGGAACGGAGCATAACTAACAGTTTATCCTGCGGTTTCTGGAGGGCTGACCAAATCGTCGATTAGCTAATATTTGAGTTAACAAGCCGTTCTGTACGCTCATTGGTGGATGTAGCGATTGAGCGAAGTTTTTGCGAGTGATGTTCACCAATAAACGTTAGAATGGCTTGTTAACTCAAATATTAGCTAATCGAAGATTTAATCAGCCTTTTATGTTCAGGTGGCCTAATTATGACTCAATGATATTATAATCTCATATTATATTTTACTAGAAGCTTTGTATTTTCTTTGTTTTAAAGAATAAACTTATGTTAGGATCCACCTACAACCTTCTAAGAAACACTGAGGTAGCCAATCGGCAGTGAACAAAAACTAAATTTGGATCTAGTCTGTTTGCTTTGAGAGACATTTCAGGCGTATGATTCCCGGTGTATTGACCCAAAAACTAGGTGTTTGTCAATATACAGTTAAACTGCAAGACACTGCATTGCTTTTAAATTCAATCATCTTACTGCCACATAGCAATGTGACTTTTTCAGATCTCAAGTACGTTCTACGTACGCTAAAGGTGAAGGAAAACATCGTGATGAAGCCCGAACATGGTTGGCCCCAGACGAATCGACCAGTCATTCCTCAAGACTAGGCCGACGAGGTTGTGAGAATGCCGTATGTGCTGACTGTTGGACAATCACGCGACATTTAAAACCGCCCGACCCTGGCATTACAATATTTATACAGAGAATACCGTACAAATATTAACGGATGCAAAAGCCTACTTGGTGATAAGCTGGTCGTTGTAGTCCAGATGCAATAACGCCTATAGCATGCAGTGACTAGTATCCTAATCTAATCTTTTGTTATAGCGGCGTAATATACTGACTGATTTTGCTAGATCTATTGCTAGTTTATTATATTACTAGCTGACCCTTGCCCACTTCGTTGAGCATAAAAAGAGTTTATGATGAAATTCAACTAAAAAAAACAACGCGGGAACCCGGAACCCGCAACGCGGAACCCGCAACGCGGGAACCCGGAACCCGCAACGCGGGAAACCCGGAACCCGCAACGCGGGAACCCGGAACCCGCAACGCGGGAACCCGGAACCCGCAACGCGGGAACCCGGAACCCCCAACGCCGGAACCCGGAACCCGCAACGCGGGAACCCGGAACCCGCAACGCGAAACCCGCAACATGGGAACCCGGAACCCCCAACGCCGGAACCCGGAACCCGCAACGCGGGAACCCGGAACCCGCAACGCGAAACCCGCAACATGGGAACCCGGAACCCGCAACGCGGGAACCCGGAACCCGCAACGCTAAACCCGCAACATGGGAACCCGAAACCCGCAACGCGGGAACCCGGAACCCGCAACGCGAAACCCGCAACATGGGAACCCGGAACCCCCAACGCCGGAACCCGGAACCCGCAACGCGGGAACCCGGAACCCGCAACGCGGAACCAGCAGCATGGGAACCCGAAACCCGCAACGCGGGAACCCGGAACCCGCAACGCGGGAACCCGGAACCCGCAACGCGGGAACCCGGAACCCGCAACGCGGGAACCCGGAACCCGCAACGCGGGAACCCGGAACCCGCAACGCGGGAACCCGGAACCCGCAACGCGGCAACCCGGAACCCGCAACGCGGAACCCGCAACAGGGAACCCGAAACCCGCAACGCGGAACCCGGAACGCGGAACCCGGAACGCCGAACCCGCAACGCGGGAACCCGGAACGCCGAACCCGCAACGCGGGAATCCGGAACCCGGAACCCGCAACGCGGAACCCGCAACGCGGAACCCGCAACGCGGAACCCGCAACGCGGAACCCGCAACGCGGAACCCGCAACGCGGAACCCGCAACGTGGAACCCGGAACGCGGAACCCGGAACGCCGAACCCGCAACGCGGGAACCCGGAACCCGCAACGCGGGAAACCCGGAACCCGCAACGCGGGAACCCGGAACCCGCAACGCGGGAACCCGGAACCCGCAACGCGGGAACCCGGAACCCGCAACTCGGGAACCCGGAACCCGCAACGCGGGAACCCGGAACCCGCAACGCGAAACCCGCAACATGGGAACCCGAAACACGCAACGCGGAACCCGGAACGCAGAACCCGGAACGCGCAACACGGGAACCCGGAACCCGCAACGCGGAACCAGCAGCATGGGAACCCGAAACCCGCAACGTGGAACCCGCAACGCGGAATCCGGAACCCGCAACGCGGAACCCACAACGCGAAACCCTAACGCAGAACCCGCAACGTTCACGGAAACGCTGTCAAATGGAATAAATAGTATCCTATGTCCGTCTACTTGCTCTAAGCTACTTCCTCACCAATTTTCAGCCATATCGATAAAGCCGTTCTTGAGTTATCAATAATAATTAAACTAACACGACTTACTTTTATACATATAGATGTATAGATTACTCCTACTAACATAAGCTAACGCCCGGTGAATGCTCCCGTCACAGTCGGTCCAGCCGATTCCAGTGATCATTAGGACGATGACGATGATGATGATGAAAAGTAGCCTAAATTAATCCTTGTAACTTTAGCTATCTACCAGTGAAAGTCTCGTTAAAATCGGTCCAGCGGTTCCAGAGATTAGCCGGAGCAAAGAGACACGCTGACAGACAGACATTTTTTTAAATTGCATTTTCGTTTTCAGTACCTAGATATCGTTGCCAATGCCAAAAAAAAGAAGAAAATATCGTTTAAAATGTCATAATATGCATTTAGAAAAACGTTGCTTATTGAAAGTTACAAACTGACACTTCAATACGCATACATTAATAGATTTCTGAACGCATAGTTGTTACATCATTTGACAACAAATGTTTGACATTTGATGAACAAAATATGAGCATTTATTTATATGATTAATTATTCATTACACATCAAGTTTTCACTATTTTTAATATGTATTCTGCTATTCGGGAAGGAGACAAATCCAACGAATCAAAAACCATGAAAATTGGTTCAGCCGTTCTCGAGTTATAAGTGTTGTAACAAACACGACTTTCTTTTATATATATAGATATTTCACAATATGTCAAATTGTATGAAATGTTTACTTGCATTTCGCAGATAAAAATACTTAAAGCGTATTCAAATTGCAATGTAATTTTCAATCGCACATTCCGATGCAATGAATAAAGATAAGTCTTAATTGTTTCGGTTGTTTTGTGGATGTAGCTTTACATTCAAACGGCGGTAACCTCTTCGTTTCCGGAGAGACATTAATATTGCGGCCCGAATTCCGAGGCGCGACGTAAATTTACCGTCTCCTTACTTACACAAATTGCATTCTTAACTTGCAATAAACTATGTAAATTTAGAAATTTAAATTACAAACGGCGAGGCGTCAACAAAAAGGCCATAAATGGCCTGTAGCCTGTAGCCTGTAGCCTGTAGCCTGTAGCGCCGGCGTTAAAAGTGCCGCTGTGCGATAGCAGAAGTCGGCGTGAGTTACGACCGGGTTGTCACCGATCGCTGACGTACTTTTAAATGATTTTTTTAGCTCAAAAAGCTGGTACACATTAGGCGCTTATTGACGCTCGCTTTGCTGATGCGCGTTTTTGGATAAAGAAAAAGCGCGCGCTTGACCTCAATCATATTATAATCTCATATTATATTTTACTAGAAGCTTTGTATTATCTTGATTTTAAAGAAGTTAATATGTTAGTAACAATCTTCTAAGAAACACTGAGGTAGCCAATCGACTGTAAATAAAAACTAACTTTGGATTTAGTCTGTTCGCTTTGAGAGACATTTCGTGCATTGACCCAATAACTAGTTTTTTGTCAATATACAGCAAGACACTGCACTGCACTTAAATTCAATCATCTACAGAACTCCTGGTTCTCAAAACGCGCGTTTGAAAGCACCTAATGTGTACCCGCTCAAATTCTTTGGTTTGGGTTCAATATGCATCGAGTAAAAGATATAATCGTTAGATCATAACTTTTTGTAATCCCGATCATATCAATCGACTGAAAATCTAAAAAAAAAAACGTCAATTTATTCGGGAGTAGGTACGCGGCACGATCGAATCTGAATCAAAATCGAATCAGTTTGGAGAGTAAAGCACTTGGATACAACAGTATATGATAATCAATGTAGGTATTGTTTCATTCCTGAACAAGTGGACCGTTAAATAAGTATGAAAGTACCTTTATCCAAGTTTAAAATAAATTCCAATATGGCGTCATGTTGTTGGGGTCATGGGGAATAATTTAGTAGCCGCACGTTTCATTTTAATTCCCTACTTTTTACACGCGGCTACTTTTTGTATAATTCAATTTCGATAAATTTTCGTTTCAGTATTTGAACGTATACCTTTAAGCGCCTCCGTGGTCCAGTGGTTCTGAGGTTAGCTCTCGACTTTTGGTCTTGGGTTCGATTCCCGCGTTGGAACAAGAAAAAATGTTCTTTTCAAGTTTGGTTAGGACAATGCAGGCTGATCACCTGATTGTCTGACAAGAAAAATGATCCATGCGTCGAATGGGCATGTAAAAAGTCGGTCCTTCGCCTGTTCTCTCGCCAATCGTGTCGGTTTACCGTCCCACTGGGTTATGAGAGTAAAAGGAAGAGAGAGTGTCGTTGCGGACACACTTGGGCACTATAAAATAACTCCTGCGTAGCTGACCTGATTTCAATGAAATCGGCTGCCGACAATGCCGAAATCGGTGAGGGGAGTTATTATTATTATTGTATACCGAAAAGCATTTGGTATTTCTGAGCTTTATAAATCATCTCAGATTATAAAACAATAGACAGATAAAGATATCCGGCGCTGTAGATAGCACCTCAATCAATCAGCTTTCCCGTTACCTAGGTGTCATAAAAGGCGACAGATTGCATATATTATATTATACAACGTGTAAAATAAATTAGTGATAATACTTTAGGGTTTGTATGTGCCTGCTATGTAGAGTATACTGTGAAAGTCCCAGCGCTGAAAGACTTAATTTTGACTTTCATGTTTGTATGAGAAATGCCCCAACATCATAAATTTTCCCATATAATCAATTTTAAAAAAAGTACCTACCTCTTTCAGCGGTGGTACTTTCACAGTAAACTCCATATACGGGATGGGGGGGGGGGGGCTTATATCCAGTATTAGACGTCAACATCTTTTATACTTAAAATGTCGATAAATCGATAAAAAACGTTACCCAAAGCTAAATTAACTTTTCACATGATTAACAAAATTAAAATGTCCTCTAATTGTTGTTCTTGAAGTTTTTCACCTCGCAGTTTAATGGAGTAAAGCTTGCTGGAGTTTAATAAGCATTGTTTCTTTATTCTTATTGGCAATTATGTTGTAGAGTACACACTTTCGACGGAAAATTTATCCTGAATTACATTCATTATTCAACTTCTTTGAACGAGATTCTTTTATAAGGGTCTTATTAGCGTTCTCTGTAAGTGTGGTTCAGCTTAATTACCGTCTTCACATACAGCTTTATCGGATCGAGTTTCACATCTATCATGAATAATCATTTTAATTTTTCTGGAGTAGCTTTTAGATAAAATATTGCGTTGTAGAAGAGATTTATTTGAATTTGGAACACTTTGAGTGTGCGAAATTCAAATCTCCGTTCCGTCAGCGCTATTTTCGTAAAAACAGATAATTAATTATACAGACGACTGTAAAAAAAAAATCTTTGCCGTGTTTAAAGTAAAAAAAAATGTGGTAATATAATACAATTATAATTATTATTATCTGGACATACACCAAGGCGTTTAGGTTGCAACGGTAGAAGAGTTATTTTGACGTTAATACTTTTTATTCCAATCTATATTAAATTAGTTTTCCCCCAAAATCTTATGATTTACAATTAAATATTAGTACGGGTTTTCGTAACATATTATGTAACTCAAGAATTGCGCCAGTAAAGCTTTGTCACTAATTACTGTTACACGTTGTATCCAAGGTGTAAAATGAGTGATAATACTTTAGGGTGTATATGTGCCTCCTATGTAGAGTATCAGCGCTGAAAGACTTACTTTAGACTTTCATGTTTCTATGAAAAATACCTAAACATAATAAATTTGCACAAAACTGAACAAAACTTTTTTTTTAAATAGTTTACAACAAAAACCGTTTACAGTAAACTATACACGGGACCCATACACACCCTAAAGTATTATCACTCATTAATTTTGCAGCCTGTATAATAGGGTAAAATAATCACAATAAGTTTAAAATTCGAAAATAAACAAGTTACAAATTACAGCACCCCGGTATTCGCAGTGTTGTTTTGGACATTAGTTGAGTTGAGAGTTCGCCAAAAAACCGGCACATTAGCGTCCGTCCGCCGCCGCGCCGCGCTGTTTACCGTGTCGCTACTTTGTTTATTTCTCAGACCGCGGGGTTTACAAAACAACTTGTACAGAAGATATATGGCAGGGTTGTATACACATTTTTGAAAGTTTGGCAGAAACAAATAGCATTTTCAAATCAACAAGTCAGGGTTAGGTACTCGTACGCACTCGAATATTCAATAGAAACTTGGTAGAAACAAATCAGGGATGTTAGGGAGCTCCGTAACCGTAACTGAAACTATCGGATATCCGATATAAATTATTATCCGTAACCGAATCCGAAATAAAAGATTTGCTAAGTTAAAAGGAAAGAAAATTTAATATCCGTGGCCGATATAATCTAAAATAAACGGATAATCCGAAATAATTTAATATCCGTATCCGTATCCGAAATTTAATACCCATTTCATCCTTGAAACAAATCACATAGCATTTTCAAATCAACAAGTCAGTACTCGTACGCATATTACTTGAATATTCTCTCCTAAGCCTGGATGATTTGATACTTATGTGATGTCAATGGCATTAGTATTCAACATTTCATATCAACTAGGTATAACCAATAACGAGTGTAAAAAGAACAGTCACTATAAATTTGGGATATGATTACCTTTTCTCATTCTAGAAATGTTTTTTTTTTTTAATTTTATTTTACAAAAATAAAAGGATTTTTTTTTTGCTTTTTCGTTATTCTTGCGACAAAAAAATTATAAAAAAAATACATTTCCAAAATTGGGACAGGTAGTATAATCGTCTCAAAGTTCTAGTGACTATTCTGTTTACACACTGTATAATATAATAGCATAAAACAAAAATTTTTAAAATGAAACTCGTTTAAAATGTAATTTTCCATCCGGAGTAAAATTGTCAACCCTCGCACACAACATACTGTCCATAGAGGCTCGCTTCGTAACATTAGTTCCATGGCTATCTTGTTTGCTTTTATCCTTATAGAAAATTTTGTGCAGCCCAGTGAATGCAACGACCGGCCTTCCAATATCATACGGATTATCCACAGTAAAACGCTGTAAAATTGTAGACAAATTTCTTGAAAGTCAACCCAGCGGGGTGGGTATAGCGTTTAGATTCGTATAGAGGGAAAAAGAATTCGTATTTTGCCTAAATATTGGTAGCAGATTGGCGCAGCTTCGTAAGATAAGGCATAGTGATACATCGAGTGTTCCGGCTGCGGTTACCCCGCGCCCCGCACCCCGCACGTTCACGTGAGGTGCTCGTCTATTTAGTGTTGCATTGTTATTTCACTTTGCATTTAAATGCGCTTCGATTGGCAGCGGCCAGTGGCCGGCGAGCGCTGTGACAATGAAAATGAGAGACATTTGTACCTTAAATGACGGCCGAATTACGTAATATACTAACCAATTATGGCAGCTCCATAAATTGAATCATTATCCATGTGTTCCAGTACCTGATAGTAAACGAAAATAACGTTTTTTTCGTTCAGATTTGCGTTTCTTTAGCACTGTTTAGGATCGTTTTGAACTGTTTTCACAGGCACTATCAGCTGTCAATGTCAGCGTTATGAATGATCTGAAAGTTCAGAGCGTCTCCTGGAACAGGCCCCAAGTAGCTCTGTGATTTACTCTCATGAATGGAAAAGTTGAAACTGGAAGAATGAGGGCTTACTTTTTAACCGACTTCCAAAAAAGGAGGAGGTTCTCAATTCGGCCGGTTTTTTTTGTGTATGTACAACGATTTTTCTGAGGTTAATATTCCGATTTTCGTGATTCTTTTTTTATTCGACGCAGAATCGCTGCCATTTGGTCCCTAAAAATTTTACATAGTTTGGCGGTGTAGTTTTTATTTTATGAACATATTTCACCAAAATTTTTAACGAATAAACACTAAAGTTGTCAATACATTTTTGTGTATGTAGTTTCAGTGTGGCTAATTTGTTGTTGGCTAAGTTGTGGCAGTTATTCTTTTGTCTGTCTGTAGCATCGTAGCTACATAACGGAATCATCATTTATTTTGACTTAGAAAAAATAAATACAAAAGTAAAAAAGAAAAAAGAAACTATGTTTAAAAAATCCGACTTCAACAACTAAAAGGGAGGTACTGATTTTTGTAGTCTATGCATGTTTAATCAACCATAGTGCCTAAACTAGAATAGAATATACATTTACATGTTCAAAGTAAAAAATGTACATGATATTATAATTTTTATCTAGACATATAATTTTTAGCGGCTTTATCGCGTAAGTAGTAATACTGATCAGATTTTAAATATAAGTTTAAATATAAGACGTTAAATATAAGATTTTGTAATAATATATTAAGCTATATAATAATTTACATATTCGGGTAAAAAGTTTTATAAAAATTGTGGTTATAAAAGCTTTTGGAACATACACACGGAATACATTTACATACGTGTATGTATGTCGCAGTCATCTGATTTAATCTGCTTATTTAATTAAATGACTAGTGCTGTTACATAATGGCGTCAAACAGCTTGTACAGATAGAAATGTGTTGATATATTTTTTGATTAATTTACTTTAATAAATAGTACACTAACGGAAATCTTAAAGTTTAAAAATAAAATATTAAATGGTTGTCTTAGTTTCATATTCATTGAATTTGTTGGTAAAAATAGAATTCGACGAACGCGCTAGTCATTCAATTAAATAGCATATTATACACCACATTAAAAAAATATCAATATCGTTTCATCCAAAAGCTCGCAGTATAAGGAAAAAGTTATTTCATAAAGGTATTATAAAATTGATGAAATATCACAGCATCGACAAGCACTGCACTCGACAGTCATCGCAGGTGTCTATCAGCGAATATGTGGCGTACATATTGACAGTGGGCACAGGAAACTGTCCAGATTCCTGCTTGCGTCAATACTGCGGGGCTCGGAGCCGTAGTTTTATTGGACAGGCCTAGATTCTGGATCACTGTGTTATTTACAATGTTTATTGTTCATATTTATCATCATCATCATCGCTATTTCATAATAATAATAATAATAGACATTTATTCATAACACATTTGGACAAAACACCACATTACATTTAAAAACAAGTAACAAAGAAGATAATCACACACACTTTAGACACGATAACGTTTTAAACAGACTGGTATCAAAAGAGAAAAACAAAATAACGAAGAAAACAATAAGAAAAAAAACATGCTTAAGGCGAGGAATAACCGCAACTAGCGCCACCCTTTTTAAAAAAAATTTACTACGACACAAAGATCTTATTAAAAAAAATCCTATAGGCCGTTTTAGTTATTACTTATGAGAGTAAATACAGTATAGGATTTAGAGCTGTAATTAAATGCCAGTAAATTAGTTTAACTGTTTACTTAAAGTTTGAACCGATTACTTTTTTTAATAAGATCTTTGTGTCGTTGTAATTTTTTTTTAAAATGGGTGGCGCTAGTTGCGGTTATTCCTCGCCTTAACACATATTTCAGCTATGGCGTCCACTACTAGAGCCTCCCCCAAAGTATATCATGGGGGGTAGCCTATACTCGCCACGTTTGGCAGATGGCTTGCCGAGCGCAGTCCGCGGTCACTGCTGCCATTTCCGGATGTATATTCCCTCTGTCGCCATTTTGACACCCAAGGGAGATGGTTGATGGTGAGTTGCTATTCTTTCTCCTGCTTTATTAATTCCATTCAGTTTATATTTTTTATTCACTTGTTATTTATATCAAAGTGCAAATGCAAAGAGGAAAAACGTATAGTATCAAAAATGTACTGTATGCAGAATGTACTATATTATGCAGAAAAGTAACAACCTGGACATATACCGGGTGTACAAAGAACAGTCATGTGCTATAATAGCTTTGAAATACGATTATACTGGCTTTCCTTACTTTGGAAATGTATTTTTATTTGTTTTTTCTCAAAAACTAAAAACAAATATTTACCATTTCTTATTTTTTTGTCGCAAGAATAACGAAAAAGCAAAAAAAAATTTTTTTTGTAGAAATAAATAAACTAAAAAATACATATTTTCTAGAATGAGAAAACGTGGTATAATCATATCCCAAAGTTAAAGTGACTGTTCTTTTTACAAGAGTTATAGTCTAGTGTGTTACTATTCTGCATGTCGTTTTATCAAAACTTTTGCGCGTAAATAACACAAACTTACACAAAACCTTTCGCCCTTGTAAATTATGTCAAATTATAAAACAATAGGTTTTATAATCTCCGGTAGGATCGTTAAACATCTCGTTAAGATGGTTGTAAGAAATTAAGTATACGATCACCATCCTGTTATTTGCGTAAAATATATTTCCTTCTCTACTCTTGTAATTAGAACGCATATAAAATAAAGCTCGCAAAGCAAAGAATAATAATTATAATTATTTTAGTAAAATGTTTTCAACAGTATTGACCATTTCCGTTAGGATTTAGAAAATGCACTCTTTAATTAATTTGGAAGTATATTATAAACTTTATTACGTTTCACCATCGACAAATTATACATAATATTATAGTTTGTCCATGGTTCCACACAAGTTTGAATTTTAAACCTAAGGTAGCTTTAACCTAACCTTAATTCCGTCCGCGTGAAATAGTAAAAAAAAACACCTATTTTGAAACATCGGTATTTTGCTGCTATTGGTCTTATCGTGAAGATTTAATATTGCCTTTCTCGCTAAATGGGCTATCAAACACTGATTAC
Source organism: Celastrina argiolus (assembly GCA_905187575.2). NCBI lineage: Eukaryota > Metazoa > Arthropoda > Insecta > Lepidoptera > Lycaenidae > Celastrina > Celastrina argiolus. Next base: position 6,937,413 of record LR994577.1, read on the forward strand.
TCAATTCGGCCCTAGTTCCTGAAATTAGCCTGTTTAAAAAACAAACTGCTAAACTCATCAGCTTTATATTATTGAGTAGGTATAGATTGTATAATATATTGGTTTGGGCAAATTTCAGCTTTATAATACAAGATGTAAAATTAGTGAGTGATGATACTTTAGTGTAGTGCCACCTATGTAGAATATAGTGTGAAAGTACCAGCGCTGAAAGACTTACTTTTGACTTTCATATTTCTATGAGAAATGCCCCAACATAATATGATTTTGGAATTCCACTTCCTCCCCTTTCCATTGCAGAGAATACTGTGAAAGTACCAGCCCCGAAAGACTTACTTTTGGCTCTCATGTTTCTATGTATATTTATATATATATATATATATATATATATATATATATATAATATAGTGTATAATTAAATTGTGTAATAAATTTTCCCATAAAATAATTTTTAAAAAGTATCTCTTTCAGCGCTGGTACTTTCACAACAAACTCTATAAACGGGCCCCATCCATACACACCCTAAAGTGTTGTCAGTTATCTACACTATTATTTTAAAGAGGAAAGATTTGTATTTTTTTATTTCTATATGTAACGACTTAACTCAAAAAGTACTGGACCGATTTTAATCATTCTTTTTTCATTAGAAAGCTACATTACCGCTGAGTAACATAGGCTATATAAAAATTAATTGGTGTTCGTTAGTCTCGCTAAAACTCGAGATCAGCTGAACTGATTCGGCTATTTTTGGTCTTGAAATATTCGTGGAAGTCCCGGGAAGGTTTACACGGTTTCCATGCTCAACGAAGTGGGCACGGGTCAGCTAGTCACTCATAAATATGAATTATATAGCCTATATAAGTACATTCAAAAAACATGAATGTTGTTAACAAGTTTGGTTAGGACAATGCAGGCTGATCACCTGATTGTCTGACAAGAAAGATGATCCATGCGTCGGATGGGCATGTAAAAAGTCGTCCCTGCGCCTGTTCTCTCGCCAGTCGTGTCGGTTTACCGTCCCACTGGGTTATGAGAGTAAAAGGAAGAGAGAATGCTTCTGTGTATTGCGCGCACACTTGGGCACTATAAAATAACTCCTGCGTAGCTAGCCTGGTTGCAATAAAATTGGCTACCGACACCGAAATCGGTGAGGGGAGCTATTATTATAAGTACGTATTTGTTTGGTCAAATAGTCCCTAAGACCACAAAGTAGATATATAACAGAGACACGACCTAGTACTAGAAAATGGCGACTGGCAAAATAAGAAGTCCTTAGAAATTATGTAAACCGCCATCTAGCGCCACTATTGGAAAATACTAATTACTAATTTAGTTTCGTATCTTCTTCTTAATTAAGGAGTTGAATGTAGCTTAATGTGATGTTATGCTTAAAAAATATGCTTATCCTTATTTTAATGTCAATATTTGTACTTAATTCGGCATATTTGCATTTTATAATTTACAAACGTTAATAGTAGTGACATCGTTTGCAATTTTTTTGTATTAAAAAAATATAGATTGTATGGGATGGTAGGCCATGCTAGGACTCCGTTACACGCGGCTGTAGGTATTGGCATGACAGCTCCGTAATGGATTGTGTACCTTCGCCGTCTGCGCGTCGATCACTGACACGACCTAATTACATGTAAATAAATACACCCCTCAACCCTCTCGCTACATTGGGCCGGACTGACCTTCGTCCGCGGCACTTTCGACAATGAATTTTTGACTTCCCTTCTCCCGTGTAATCGATTAACTTTTGATTTCCGCACACTTTTCGCTCCAGACATTTTTTGCCCCAATAATTTTTGTTTATAATATTGCAATATCTATATCTATACTAATATTATAAAGCGGAAGAGTTTGTTTGTTTGTTTCAACGCGATAATCTAAGGAACTACTGGTCCGATATGAAATTTTTTTTTTGTTGGATAGTCCATTTATAGAGGAAGACTTTAGGCTATATAACATTACGCTGCGATCAATAGGAGCGAAGCGTCAGTGAAAAATGTTGCAAAAAGGAGGAAAATTCACATTTGGGGACTTTCATTGCATGCGCTGCTTATATACGGCTTAAGTCACTCAAAAACCACGCAAACGAAGTCGCGGGAACAGCTTACAATAACAAACACGTTTGTTTATCTGTTCTCAAAGACTTCTCCACCGATCTTCATGCTGTTTTTAACCCCCGACGCAAAAACGATGGGGTATTATAACTTTTGTGTCTGTATGTGGCATCATAGCTCCCAAAGAGATGATCCGATTTTATTGTGGATTTTTTTTGTTTTAAAGGTATATCAGTCGAGAGTATTCTTAGCTATGTTTGGTGGAAATTGGTTCAGGTGTTCAAGGTCATCAGGTCGTTTGTTATGTGTGAATTGTGATAGGAATGTTACACGCGAAGTTGGGGGATTTTTTTAATTTTTTAGTAAAGGATAATATAAGGTTCTCAGGTTTTAGTGTAATAAGCCTACACGCTGTCGAAGTTCGCCGGTACAGCTAGTAAGTATATATTAACTTGGCAAAGCTGATTGACTGTATTAACTCCAGGCCAAGCTTATTGGGCTAGAATCTTGAAATTAGGTAGACTGAATGCTCTTTCGTCTTAGTCATCTACTAAAATAATCTTTTTTAAAATTCAACCCCTAAGAGAGTAAAATCACTAAGTTTACGAGGGCGAAGCCGTGAGCAAAAAGTATTTTATAATATAGCAACTTGCACGATATTGAAAACTTATGTAGCTCGAGTATAAATAAAGTATTATTGTGACTATAAATTTCAATTGAATATCCTGTGTGTGTTTCGACTTCGACTATTCAGTTATGTTTTAATACCGCTTCGTTTGACGCAATCAAGAGCCTTTCTCGTTTATTTACCCTTGCACGCTAAACAGAATTAACAAAATATCAGGAGTCTGATCTACTTGTACATATGCATTTATTGAATCTCCATAAGCCTGAGACTAAATGGACATAGTTTATGTTGCATCATAAATAAGTTATATAATTTATTTTCAATTGAATTGAATAAATCATCTTGATATCATACACAGATTTTTGAAACTGGAACAACCAAAATACGTTTGATGTTGACTTAAAGTTTATGGTAATTCTATTTTGTTGTTTTAACATTTTTTTAATAGACTGTATGATATAAACAGGGCCTATTCAAGAATTTTTACATTGTTAACATACTATGTATACACTTTTTAAAAAAGAACAATTTTCCATCTTTTTGTTAAAAGATGGCCCCGGCCGAGTTTCTTACGCCGGTTCTTCTCGGCGGGCTAGGGTTGAACCGGTGGTAGTATTTTTGTTGACTTTCCGAAAATAGCTTGTTAAGTTTAACTTGGAAATAAAATTTTTTGAATTTTGAATTTGAATTTGAATCGATAAAGTCGATTCTGTTAATTGAATCTTACAATATTACAGAGTCCTTATTATCTTTAATGAGAATAAGCAAGGAACCATCGCTATTATCATGTAAGTTCGTAAGAACTTCGAAAACAATATGTATGGAATTTAACATAAGCTTCGCTAAGCGATACGCGAAAACATATTAATAATAATATAAAAATATCTATAGACGTTTCACACCACGTCAATCTGGCCATGTGCTAAGTATCCGAAGAACTTGAGTTACAGGTACCAGACAACGGAAATATATATTTAATACTTTTATACTATACACATATTTAAGATTTTTATTATATTAATACACATCCATGACCCAGGAACTTGAAAATTTTTTGTTCCTTCGGCGAGATTCAAACCCGCAACCTCTCGGTCGAAATCTAACTTGCTGAACCACTACGCTACGGAGGTCGTCAAATTTTCACTTATTGAAGCTAATGTCAAATCCCATACATTTAAATTTCGAACTTAGTAAGTGTTTTGAGCAAGCATCTTATTAAATAGGGGCACTGATATATCGTAAGATTCAATTAGCAGAATCGACTACTATCACACCATTAAGTCTGTTCCGTTCGCTACCGAACAACAAGAAATAAACATTGTACAAGTGTAATAAACATCGTCACATGTCTGTAGTGTAATAACGTCGCCGTTGCACTTGTAAGCTCTTGGAGAAATCTGTCATGACGGGATATCATCTACATTCACGACGGGTTAACATTTTTGAAAGGCGTTGCAGAAAATATTTATCTCGGTTCCGTACTTTGTTCGGGCAAAAGCTATTGAATATCAGCTCACATTTAATACATTTCGGTGTTGCCATTTTCGAATGGAAAGCCGAAAAGCATAAAGTACCTGCTTGTTATTGGGTAAAAACCTAATCCTCTTTGATGATAAACACAATTTATACAGTGTGTAAAAAGAGCACTATAACTTTGAGATACGATTATACTACCTTATCTCATTTTGGAAATGTATTTATTTAACATTTTTTTTCCTTTTTTCCATTTCTTTTTTTTGTCGCAAGAATAAAAAAAAGGTAATATTTTTTTGGTAAAACAAATACATTTCTAGAATGAAAAATCTAGTATAATTATTCATATCCCAAAGTTATAGTGACTGTTATTTTGACACCCGTTATAAAACTGTAACCAGACTACGCAAATGATAGCCTAGGCTATTATTACATTGACACCTTTTATTAAAACCGGATCTTTAGTTTAGGCGTTACGGTGGAAGAGACTATCATAGAATTTGATTTTCAAAATAATTATTATATAAATTTGAGTATATTATATAAGTATAACAAAATATAAATTTAAGTTTCGCCGTAGTATAATATGAACGCAATATACACATATTAACAAATTGGTGAAATAAAGTTTGACCTGCAGTACAGGTGGAAACTGCACCGTAGTAATTTTTAATAATAATAATAATAATATCTATGGACGCTTCACACCACGTCAATCTGGCCCCATGCTAAGTATCCGAAGAACTTGTGTTACAGGTACCAGACAACGGAAATATATTTAATACTTTAATACTATACACATATTTAAGATTTTTATTATATTAATACACAAATTTAATACACATCCATGACCCAGGAACATTTAAAGCTTTTTTTGTTCCCTCGGCGGGATTCGAACCCGCGACCTCCGAGTCAAGAGCCAAGCTCTGAACCACTAGACCACGGAGGCGTCGATCGAATTATATACCGCCGGATCCCGGGGGTGCATTAAACTCGAACGATATCGGCCGGGGGCTGCGCTCGAATTCACCTGTGACACGCGAACTGAGCGCCGGCATTATTCGGCCCCCGCGCCTGACCGATTGGACACTATCTATCTGCTCACTGAATAATCTGCCTGTATTTTTAGCGGAATGAAAAATCATTTTAAACAATGCTTTATTTTTAGGGATTTTTCTTTCCTTGTTGATTTTCGAAATTCTTTGGTTATAGTTTTTTAATGCATGTGCATAGCAAAATTATGTCTCTATCAAACAAACTTGAGCGCTAAACTAAGAGTTAAAGTTAACATAACCGAATATTTCTATACAGAGTGATTCATGGGTCATAATAATAATATATTAAGCCGAATATTTTGCTCTACGCGTCATCTCTTCACATTGAAGAGAATGACGCGTGCAGCAAAATAAACTAACTATGCTGGGGCTCTCAGGCTCTCCTAGTCTATATAGTCTATACACACGAACACACTGGTCGTTGACCTAAGACCTGACCAGGATTGAAACTCATATGTTTTGTGACCTTTATGGAGATTTTTTTTCGTGACTTCTCACGTTATGGTGAGTAATTTATATGAGGTGCCAAAACAAATAATGCTCTACGCGTAGTTCTCTTCACACTATATCTTTATATATGAACCATGAATCACTCTGTGCAGTCTAAAACTCTATTACAAATCTATTTACACCTCTTTCAGTAGTTTAGGTGTACATATATGTGTATTTGACACATAACCGCCAAAATCGTTACTTTTCATTTTGGCTCCGCCGTAGTCGGTTAACAAGGCATCTAAATTACTAAAAGAATAGCTCTCTCGTTCAATACGTGAACTTAACATCGTGTTCTTTAGTTGTCTCTCGTGGAAAATAAAAACATTCAGTAATAAACAATATTAAAATGAGGTGGAGCTAACAACAAAGCGTTTAAAAAGCCCGTAAGTTATTATAAGTGAATGTAAAATTTACCTCCGTTGATGTCGGATTATGGCTATGAGAAGAACCCTTTCTAATGAAGGGGTCGCCTCTTGAGTCTTCGACTAATTAAGTACAAAAAATGTCGCGTCATGGATGTCAACAGCTAAAATATCACCTTATTTTTAAGCTTTATTTTACCGTAAAAGACGGATTAGGGAGTAAAATGACGGGAAAAGAAAAGCGTAATTAAATTTAGCGATCATCATCAACGCACACTACGTTACTTAGGTAACTTAACGTTAACATTAATGTAAATAGAGAATTGTGTTATGTGAGATACATACACCCTACTCATGAGTTGTGTCCATACTTTGGTTTATAATTAAATTGTTCGAGATCTTTGAAAGATTGAATTGATTACGGGATTTAGGTTTGAATGTACTTAATTAAAACTTAAAACTAACTTACAGCCTAATGCTGAGAATCTTTCTAATTTTATTCCTACCCGCAGTAGCATGTTAGAGTTTTATTACTGCGATCGGCGATGTGAAAGCACCTTAAGTTATACACAAGCTAAGCCCTTTATAATAACAGAATGTATAAAGTATCCGGGGCCACAACACGGCTCAGCCGCATGCTACATCGGGCCGACACAAAATATTGTGCTGCTCGAGTAAACGCTCTAACTTCCAATACAATATAAATTGCACTTTGAAAATATTCCCGACCGCGCGCGATTCGCAACCTTACGCCGTCAACCGAGGGATCATTTTAAGGAGCGCGATAGCGGCGCGCCACTAGTATAATACCGGTAATGTGGTGTCGCCTTTCTGTGGCGAGATAAGGGTACGCGACATTGACTATTCAAAGGGTTGCGGTCTTCAAAATTTACGCTCAATAAGTCCAAAATACCTATTCCACGTATGCAAAGCGAAGTTTATCTGTGCCGTAAAGCAAACTGATACCGTTTGATGCGGTTCGCCGATAGTTTAGTCATGGCCGCGGAAATTCAAGAATACTATATTGCCATGTATATTTACATTTTAATTTAATGGTTGCCCGTTCTACGAATCACCTTTTTCCAGACATATTTTATTTCATAAAAAAAATAATCGGAAGATTGGAAATTGGGAACCACCCACCCTAAATTCCATCAACATAAAGGGGATTTGTTAATGTTTAATATAATTTGTTGTGTTTACTGTATAAAGGTATATACTATACATGCTTACCACATATAAACGTACATACTACATATAAAACTATATTATTATTATTTATATTAAAAAATCGGTAAGTATCAATATGTTATATTTTTAAAGAAATAAAAAGTCACGATCAGGACCTGACGTCCAATACATTTTTGCCCTGTCCCTGTTCTTTAAAACCCTTAATTTTGTCGCATGAGGATAACAAGCGAGAAATAAATAACGTGCAATTAGATAAGTTAATACAATAAACTGTGGTTTTGATGGTTAGAAAAAGTTTGTGTGGTTACTCCATTCCGTTCATGGCTTAATAGCGATAAGGGTACATTTCCACACTGAAACTAACAGAGCCCGGTGTAAACTACGCCTCACCATGTCACGTGTGCATAGCGTTACACACACACACACACACACATTAAACGAAACCACGCCTTACCATGTAGGGGAGTTACCGTGCACTATAGCATAAGTTACTGAGATATAGAGACGTTCATAAAAAAGTAACCTTCTTGTTTGCAGCAAGCAGCCTATTTGTTTGACGCCCTGTCCTCACTTTTTTATTTCGTCTGATTTGAAATAAGATTAATTATACTTTATACTATTATATATAATTCAAAAGATATACTGTAGGTATGTGTTGCATTTATAATAAATCTATTTACATTACGCGGTACAAAATATTCCTTTGGTTTAAGTAGCTTATTATGTTATTACGTTTTCTGGTCATGTCACTCTAGCAGATATTAAATTTACAAAGTAGGGAACCCAAATGACACACCGGCACATGTTCGCGCGGGAAACACTTTCCCGCCAAATGAAATATTCATTAGCGACGTATAATGTGACTCACGTATTTGTGTAAAAATGATCTCGGCAAAAGAGCTCTGCCCTTTTATATTAAACATATTCATCGCGTCGTGCACGTTTAAATATTGTCAAAACTCCCCCGAAAGTTTCTGTTGCAATAAAATTCAAAGGGAAGTTCTTTGTTTACTTAACTGTTGTTTTGAACATGTTCCCTGATTAAACGCGAACGGAGACACCTCTACGTCCGCGCTCGAGTGGAACGGTGGCTCTATGTTTGTGTTTTTTTTCTCCACAATATGGAAAAAGTGACTCAAATTTAGTCAGGGTTCCCCCATACATTGTTGCCACTTGATTAGTATCAAGCTAATTATTCGTGAGTAGCTTTTTGAAAATTGATGAAAGTATCAGTGTCGATTTTTTAATAAGATACCTAACAAGTAAACCTAATAGTGCATATATTTTGTTGAATAAAAAATTGTGTTTTAGAATAGATTCCGTTTTGTTTTAACCAACCGATCACACCAACTACACTAAACACTTATCTAGATAAAACTGACAGTGCTGCCACTTTTTTAAACAGAGTAACTAATTTAAAATGTTTTATTTTGCCACTATTATACTATATAATACTAATGGAAAATAAAATTATGTAAAACTAAAACATGAGATTAAAATAAGAAACATCTATTTATTCAAATGCTAATTTTTCTAACAAGAAAAATATGTAGCAACGAATAGCGAAAATAATTCTTTGTAATGGAATTTCTAGGAGCGTTTGAGTTGGTTTATTTATTTGCAATTTGTAGGATATCGTTTGCTGCGTACCTTAATGAGGCAATAACAATAAATAAAGACCCAAAAGTTGTGAAGCTCGCCCTCGCGTGGCCCCCGCGTGGCCCCCGCGTGGCCCCCGCAAGACCTCGCCGGAATATATTGCCTTGTATTGTTGCTCCCGAATTACTGGATTATCTCTATTATGTTAACATTTAATGTGCGTCTTATGTAGATGACCTCTGTGGCTCAGGGGTTACTGTGAAAACGACACGCCAGATTTTGCGGTTTTTAAACTTAGAAACCCGAAGAAAAAAGTTTTTGTAAATTCGGGATCGTGGCATTTAATATCATTAAATGTCCGTCGCCTAAATATATCCGTAATAGAAGTTCTTCAAAGACTTAGAACGGAATCTGTTAGATCGACTTGATAACATTTGAGACTTTCGCAGGAACAGGTAGTTAATTCTTGTTAGTAAGTAACCTAACCCAAAAATATGCAAAAAATGTGGTCACAACACAATTGAAGATATGAATCGATCAAGGTGATATGGTGCAAACAAATTTTACCCAGAAAATTGAGTTTCAACAGTCATTTAAACATTTCAGGATATGTAGTAACATATTAAGTACATTGATTCTAGAGACAGATCTTTAGATTAATGTACTTTTATACTTTACGACGTATTCTAAAATGTTTAAGTGACAGTTTGAAATTATTTTTCTCGAAATCAGAATTTTGCTACATATTATCACCTTTATCCATTCATGTCTTAAATTTTTTAACGTTTGAAGATTTCATAGTGTGTAACGAGTTTCTGTTAATAAAATTAAATAAATTCTTAAAGTTAGTTCAATTAGGCTAACCTAACTTTTTCAGAGTACTTCTTTTTTTTCTTTTAGACCGTTTGTCAAAACAGATGAACTGAGGAAAATGTTTTATAATTATAATTTAGATTCAGAGTTTTTTTGACTTTGATCAAGGATAACTCGCCAATTAAATGTCTTGAATATAATTCAATGTTTTCATTTGTTTTTCTTGGTATTTTATCCTCCGAGCAACGAGTATCAAAATAATTATTTCGAAATGATCTTAATTCACCAATTAGTTACTTCAGTTACGTAGTACCCAACTAAAATATAAATGTGAAATGAGTTTTTGTATGTATTGAAAATGATTACTTTTTGGACAGAATTTTCTCACCGTTAAAGTAAAATGACCCTTTACTTCACGATATAAGACACTAATTTGTATTCATAATCTCATTTTTACCAATAATTAATAATTTCCAGTTTTCATATTTATTCCTTAATATTGGCCTACCAAATTATTATGATAACATATTATGTATGTATGTCTCATCAAGTTCATCTTTTCATATGTAAAAACAATTTTATCTGTAGGTATCTTAGTTTTTTGAAATTTTTTGTTTTTAAAAATATTAAAAAAAAACAACTAGTTCATCTACATTAATCAAATTTTGTATTTTCCAATTTAATAAATGTGACAAATTTCATGTTACCAGTCAGCTTATACATGCTATAATATCAATGAGTGATAATACTTTAGGGTGTGTATGGGTCCCGTATACAAAGTTTAAAGTGAAAAGTACTAGAGGTGAAGGAGGTCCTTTTTTTAGATATTGTATGGGATAATTTATGAAGTTGGGGCATTTCTCATAGAAACATAAATGTCAAAAGTAAGTTTTTAGCTGGTTCTTTCACAGTATACTCTATATCGGAGGCACACACATACCCTACAGTATTATCAGTAATTTAATTTACACCTTGTATTGGTTCCGAGTTACGAGTGGGCCGAAAGTGAAGTGGCGGGCGATGCCCAGTTTTCTTTGAACTTGGCTTTTCACAATGCCTACATTATTTTCATTGCGTTGTCTGTTAAACAAGTTGTATTTAAATATTAATTTAGACTTCAGGTACAGTATAATAAAGCTGAATTACGTTGTCCGCGTATAAAAATATGGTATATCGACAAAATGGTGGTAACAAAATTTATGTGTGGCTAGGTTAGCCTAACCATATGAATACGAGCGTAAAATAATGGCAGCCACAAGTCTGCGCGAGCCGTGTATTTGCATTATAATGCACGTCATGAAAAAGATTCCACGTAAAAATAGCTAAGTTCTGCCCACGACATTTGTTTTGTAGGCCAATTTTTATACCGATTTTCTACATTGTTCCACCATTCAAATTAAAAATGCGTAAGGTGTGATAGTGAAATATCTGTTAAGCACATATTAATTGAATGTCCAATGTATAATACTGAACGTTCGCATGTAAACCTCTCTATACGAGTAGAATGGCTGAACCGATTCAGTTATTTTAGTCTTGAAATATTTGTCCAGTGAAGGTTTAAACGGTTTGTATGCTCAACGAAGCGGGCACGGGTCTAGCTGAACTGTTTAATATAAAATGTAAACCTAAAGTGGTCGCTAATGACCTTAAATAAATTATAAAAATAAAAACCGTTTTGTGATCGACTTCTTGCTGACGTACCGCTTTGCGCTTTCGTAATCAGTTCATATGTTCTTTTTTTACCTACAAAAACCTACTACACATATTCTGTACATATCTTTAAAAATATAATTTTTCCATCCGAGTTTCTTACGCCGATTCTTCTCGGCGCGCTAGGGTTGAAGCGGTGGTAGCCATTTTGTTGAAATAAAATATTTTGATTTTTATTGAGTTATTTTTATAGTGTCCACGAGTGTGTGCAATACACATAAGCACTCTTCTTTCTCTCTCGTAGCCCAAACGGAATGATTACCCGACACGACAGACGAGAGAAGGCGGGCGGCATGACTGACTTTTCACATGCCCATCAGACGCATGGATCTTGCTTATCAGACAATCAGGTGATCTGCATTGTTCTAATAAAAACCTACATTTTTTGTTGTTCCGACGCGAGAATCGAACTGACGACGTCCAGCAAGCTTACTAACGACAAATCCGAGAATCGAATCAGTTCGATCTCATCGGCTTTTGGTAATTTATTTGGTGGATTACTTTGAAACTAACCAGGATAAAGAAAATCGTTAGATCGTAACTTTTTGAACTTACGACCATATCAATCGACTGAGATTCAAAATAAACAAATGTCAATTTATTCAGGATTACACGGCACGATCGAACCTGAATCAAAAACAAATCAATTAGAAGAGTAAGGGCCCAGGTCGAGACCCAAGCTCTGAACTACTAGACTACGAAAGCGATAATAATAATAAATTATAGAGAGTAAATTATCATGTTTTAGAGTATGGAGGAAAACCGTACTACACTCCCAACCTCTAAAGTTCTCAAGAGAAGACTCATCGTGCCGACATAAAAGGAAACTTTGTCCAGAGCCACAAATTAAATCCAGTTACATTAAAAAATTCAATGTTACTTAAGTCCAAAGCAGTATAATAAAATAAACTCGTCCGCTGACATTTATCCTTTAAGTAACAAGAAGTGTAAAGTAAAAGTTACCATTTATTTAAAATCACTAACTAGAAAGCCTGCGTAATTTTTTTGTACCCTTAACCTAACCTATATGCTGCGTAGTATACACCAGTACCTATTAGCAAAAGTTTCCGAGCCCAAAAACTAATTCGCAGATATACAGGAAAACTCTAATCTAAAGATTCTTACATACTTAATGTGAGGTCTGTATGCAGGTGTGAGAATTTGAGTGTTTCAGTTGTGTTCCACCCTATACCCAAACACATAACATTTAAAACCATAACACTTAACATTTAAAAACACAAAATATTAAGTTATTTCCGACTCACCCACACATGCACAATGCATAATATATACAAGATAGTAATAACCAAAATATATTGGTTACATTTAAAAACTTATTTCATAAAACGTCCTGTATTTACGGTCACACTTCGACGGCCGCTAAGAAGATTATCGAAAGTGCAAAAATGGCGTTTTCGTTTTATTGCATTTTTGGGATATGGATATCAAGATCTATAAACCCACATATTTATTTTTTTTGAAAACTAATTATTTTGGATGTTTTACCGTTAAATACTATCGAAAATGCATAATACTGACGTACAATAACATCGATCTTACCATGTTTGATACTCTTAATGCTCAGCGGTACGCGCGTGTTTATCGAAATTACCCACTTCGATAGTTTTCATTGAATACGCGCGTGTTTTTTCAGGTTGAGTTTTAGATTATTATTGTTTTATTTTAAGTCTAAAATGAAAGGAAGAGGCAAAGAATTAGTAAATTGCTGTCGGTCACAAAATAACTGTCGATGTATGGAACAGGTCCGGCACTAGCTCCATCTGTTGTTAAATTTATTTTCTGTAAAGTTCTTTGTATGCTTAGCATTATTATAATGTGATTTGTAAGAAACTAGCTTGTCAGTGGCTCAAAATATTCTATAGAATTCCTTGTGCTAGTTACCATCATCACTACTACTATTAGATATAAGGTACTGTTGAAAATACTAGCTGGTATTAGCTAATATTAGCACCGGGCGTCGGCAGGCGTCGCGGCGCTGGGCGTCGTGACGCTGGGCGTCGTGACGCTGGGCGTCGTGACGCTGGGCGTCAGCAGGAGTCGCGACGCTTGGCGTCACGGCGCGGGGCGTCGGTAGGCGTCGCGGCGCTTGGCGTCGTGATGCTGGGCGTCGTGGCGCTGGACGTCGGCAGGCGTCGCGGCGCTGGGCGTCGGTAGGTGTCGCGACGCTGGGCGTCGGCAGGTGTCGTGACGCAGGGCGTCGGCAGGCGTCGCGGCGCTGGTCGTCGCCAGGCGTCGCGGCGCTGGGCGTCGGCAGGCGTCGCGGCGCTGGGCGTCGGTAGGCGTCGCGGCGCTTGGCGTCGTGGCGCTGGACGTCGGTAGGCGTCGCGGCAATTGGCGTCGGTAGGCGTCGCGGCGCTTGGCGTCGGTAGGCGTCGCGGCGCTTGGCGTCGTAGCGCTGGGCGTCGGCAGGCGTCGCGGCGCTGAGCGTCGGTAGGCGTCGCGGCGCTTGGCGTCGCGGCGCTTGGCGTCGGTAGGCGTCGCGGCGATTGGCGTCGTAGCGCTGGGCGTCGGTAGGCGTCGCGGCGCTTGGCGTTGCGGCGCTGAGCGTCGCGGCGCTTGGCGTCGTGGCACTGGGCGTCGCAGCGCTTAGCGTCGCGGCGCTGGTCGTCGTGGCGCTGGACGTCGGCAGGCGTCGCGGCGCTGGGCGTCGCGGCGCTTGGCGTCGGTAGGCGTCGCGGCGCTTGGCGTCGTAGCGCTGGGCGTCGGTAGGCGTCGCGGCGCTTGGCGTTGCGGCGCTGAGCGTCGCGGCGCTTGGCGTCGTGGCGCTGGGCGTCGGTAGGCGTCGCGGCGCTTGGCGTCGCGGCGCTGATCGTCGTGGCGCTGGGCGTTGGTAGGCGTCGCGGCGCTAGGCGTCGCGGCGCTGGGCGTCGTGACGCTGGGCGTCGGCAGGCGTCGCGGCGCTGGGCGTCGTAGCGCTGGGCGTCGGTAAGCGTCGCGGCGCTGAGCGTCGGTAGGCGTCGCGGCGCTTGGCGTCGCGGCGCTTGGCGTCGTGATGCTGGGCGTCGGCAGGCGTCGCGGCGCTGAGCGTCGGTAGGCGTCGCAGCGCTTGGCGTCGCGGCGCTTGGCGTCGGTAGGCGTCGCGGCGCTTGGCGTCGCGGCGCTGGGCGTAGGTAGGCGTCGCGGCGCTTGGCGTCGTAGCGCTGGGCATCGGTAGGCGTCGCGGCGCTTGGCGTTGCGGCGCTGAGCGTCGCGGCGCTTGGCGTCGTGGCACTGGGCGTCGCAGCGCTTAGCGTCGCGGCGCTGGTCGTCGTGGCGCTGGACGTCGCCAGGCGTCGCGGCGCTGGGCGTCGGTAGGCGTTGTGACGCTGGGCGTCGGCAGGCGTCGCGGCGCTGGGCGTCGTGACGCTGGGCGTCGTGACTCTGGGCGTCGGTAGGCGTCGCGGCGCTTGGCGTCGCGGCGCTTGGCGTCGTCATGCTGGGCGTCGGCAGGCGTCGCGGCGCTTGGCGTCGGTAGGCGTCGCGGCGCTTGGCGTCGGTAGGCGTCGCGGCGCTTGGCGTCGGTAGGCGTCGCGGCGCTTGGCGTCGTGGCGCTGGGCGTCGGTAGGCGTCGCGGCGCATAGCGTCGCGGCGCTGGTCGTCGTGGCGCTGGGCGTCTGTAGGCGTCGCGGCGCTAGTCGTCGCGGCGCTGGGCGTCAGCAGGCGTCGCGACGCTGGGCGTCGGCAGGCGTCGCGACGCTGGGCGTCGGCAGACGTCGCGACGCTGGGCGTCCGAAACGTCGCGGCGCTTGGCGTCGGTAGGCGTCGCGGCGCTTGGCGTCGTGATGCTGGGCGTCGGCAGGCGTCGCAGCGCTTGGCGTCGCGGCGCTTGGCGTCGGTAGGCGTCGCGGCGCTTGGCGTCGTGATGCTGGGCGTCGGCAGGCGTCGCGGCGCTGAGCGTCGGTAGGCGTCGCAGCGCTTGGCGTCGCGGCGCTTGGCGTCGGTAGGCGTCGCGGCGCTTGGCGTCGCGGCGCTGGGCGTAGGTAGGCGTCGCGGCGCTTGGCGTCGTAGCGCTGGGCATCGGTAGGCGTCGCGGCGCTTGGCGTTGCGGCGCTGCGCGTCGCGGCGCTTGGCGTCGTGGCACTGGGCGTCGCAGCGCTTAGCGTCGCGGCGCTGGTCGTCGTGGCGCTGGACGTCGGCAGGCGTCGCGGCGCTGGGCGTCGGTAGGCGTTGTGACGCTGGGCGTCGGCAGGCGTCGCGGCGCTGGGCGTCGTGACGCTGGGCGTCGTGACTCTGGGCGTCGGTAGGCGTCGCGGCGCTTGGCGTCGCGGCGCTTGGCGTCGTCATGCTGGGCGTCGGCAGGCGTCGCGGCGCTTGGCGTCGGTAGGCGTCGCGGCGCTTGGCGTCGGTAGGCGTCGCGGCGCTTGGCGTCGGTAGGCGTCGCGGCGCTTGGCGTCGTGGCGCTGGGCGTCGGTAGGCGTCGCGGCGCATAGCGTCGCGGCGCTGGTCGTCGTGGCGCTGGGCGTCTGTAGGCGTCGCGGCGCTAGTCGTCGCGGCGCTGGGCGTCAGCAGGCGTCGCGACGCTGGGCGTCGGCAGGCGTCGCGACGCTGGGCGTCGGCAGACGTCGCGACGCTGGGCGTCCGAAACGTCGCGGCGCTTGGCGTCGGTAGGCGTCGCGGCGCTTGGCGTCGTGATGCTGGGCGTCGGCAGGCGTCGCAGCGCTTGGCGTCGCGGCGCTTGGCGTCGGTGGGCGTCGCGGCGCTTGGCGTCGCGGCGCTTGGCGTCGGTAGGCGTCGCGGCGCTTGGCGTCGGTAGGCGTCGCGGCGCTTGGCGTCGGTAGGCGTCGCGGCGCTTGGCGTCGCGGCGCTGGGCGTAGGTAGGCGTCGCGGCGCTTGGCGTCGTAGCGCTGGGCGTCGGTAGGCGTCGCGGCGCTTGGCGTTGCGGCGCTGAGCGTCGCGGCGCTTGGCGTCGTGGCACTGGGCGTCGCAGCGCTTAGCGTCGCGGCGCTGGTCGTCGTGGCGCTGGACGTCGGCAGGCGTCGCGGCGCTGGGCGTCGGTAGGCGTTGTGACGCTGGGCGTCGGCAGGCGTCGCGGCGCTGGGCGTCGTGACGCTGGGCGTCGTGACTCTGGGCGTCGGCAGGCGTCGCGGCGCTGGGCGTCGGCAGGCGTCGCGGCGCTTGGCGTCGGTAGGCGTCGCGGCGCTTGGCGTCGTAGCGCTGGGCGTCGGTAGGCGTCGCGGCGCTTGGCGTTGCGGCGCTGAGCGTCGCGGCGCTTGGCGTCGTGGCGCTGGGCGTCGGTAGGCGTCGCGGCGCTTGGCGTCGCGGCGCTGGTCGTCGTGGCGCTGGGCGTTGGTAGGCGTCGCGGCGCTGGGCGTCGTGACGCTGGGCGTCGGCAGGCGTCGCGGCGCTGGGCGTCGTAGCGCTGGGCGTCGGTAAGCGTCGCGGCGCTGAGCGTCGGTAGGCGTCGCGGCGCTTGGCGTCGCGGCGCTTGGCGTCGTGATGCTGGGCGTCGGCAGGCGTCGCGGCGCTGAGCGTCGGTAGGCGTCGCAGCGCTTGGCGTCGCGGCGCTTGGCGTCGGTAGGCGTCGCGGCGCTTGGCGTCGGTAGGCGTCGCGGCGCTGAGCGTCGGTAGGCGTCGTCATGCTGGGCGTCGGCAGGCGTCGCGGCGCTTGGCGTCGGTAGGCGTCGCGGCGCTTGGCGTCGTAGCGCTGGGCGTCGGTAGGCGTCGCGGCGCTTGGCGTTGCGGCGCTGAGCGTCGCGGCGCTTGGCGTCGTGGCGCTGGGCGTCGGTAGGCGTCGCGGCGCTTGGCGTCGCGGCGCTGGTCGTCGTGGCGCTGGGCGTTGGTAGGCGTCGCGGCGCTGGGCGTCGTGACGCTGGGCGTCGGCAGGCGTCGCGGCGCTGGGCGTCGTAGCGC
Source organism: Celastrina argiolus (assembly GCA_905187575.2). Classification (NCBI taxonomy): domain Eukaryota; kingdom Metazoa; phylum Arthropoda; class Insecta; order Lepidoptera; family Lycaenidae; genus Celastrina; species Celastrina argiolus. The sequence goes on from LR994577.1 coordinate 6,954,652, forward strand.
TGGGCGTCGGTAAGCGTCGCGGCGCTGGGCGTCGGTAGGCGTCGCGGCGCTTGGCGTCGCGGCGCTTGGCGTCGTGATGCTGGGCGTCGGCAGGCGTCGCGGCGCTGAGCGTCGGTAGGCGTCGCAGCGCTTGGCGTCGCGGCGCTTGGCGTCGGTAGGCGTCGCGGCGCTTGGCGTCGGTAGGCGTCGCGGCGCTTGGCGTCGGTAGGCGTCGCGGCGCTTGGCGTCGGTAGGCGTCGCGGCGCTTGGCGTCGGTAGGCGTCGCGGCGCTTGGCGTCGGTAGGCGTCGCGGCGCTTGGCGTCGCGGCGCTGGGCGTCGGTAGGCGTCGCGGCGCTTGGCGTCGTGGCGCTGGGCGTCGGTAGGCGTCGCGGCGCTTAGCGTCGCGGCGCTGGTCGTCGTGGCGCTGGGCGTCTGTAGGCGTCGCGGCGCTAGTCGTCGCGGCGCTGGGCGTCAGCAGGCGTCGCGACGCTGGGCGTCGGCAGGCGTCGCGACGCTGGGCGTCCGAAACGTCGCGGCGCTTGGCGTCGGTAGGCGTCGCGGCGCTAGGCGTCGCGGCGCTGGGCGTCGGCAGGCGTCGCGACGCTGGGCGTCGGCAGGCGTCGCGACGCTGGGCGTTGGCAGACGTCGCGACGTTGGGCGTCGGTGGGCGTCGCGGCGCTTGGCGTCGTAACGCTGGGCGTCGGCAGGCGTCACGGCGCTGAGCGTCGGTAGGCGTCGCGGCGCTGGGCGTCGGCAGGCGTCGCGACGCTGGGCGTCGCGACGCTGGGCGTTGCGGCGCTGGGCGTCGTGACGCTGGGCGTCGGTAGGCGTCGCGGCGCTGGGCTTTTGAATCCAATAATATGGTTGACCACCATATTCGGATGTTTATTTTTACGTTTTAACTGAAATGTAGAGTAAGTGAAGCTAAGCCTAGTAAAGTAAGGGCGCATAGATCAAGAACTTTGGTTCTACATGGTCTACTTTTTGTTGATAGAAACCAACGGCTTTCAATCACGGTTTGATCTACTTTTTGTAGGACATGTGCGTACGACACAACGCACATGTCCTACATAAAGTAGATTCCACTAAATCGGTGGAACAATAATTGGCCTACGGAGAGTAGACCAATTGCATGTATGTGCAATTTGACCCGTTTGGTTAAAATTTGTAATCAAATTTGATTTTACTATTTACTCAATTGTAGCATCGTTGTTAAAAGCATTTGATTGCCCTAATCAAAAGTGTATGAAGCCTAAAATAACATCGCATAGTTAATGAAAAACCAGTGGGATATGTAGGTAAATGTGGCAAATCAAATTTCATAATGGAGTGTACTACAACTGTAGTATACAATGGAATTAGCAGGAATATTTGATAACTGCGTATGCGTATCCTCATCGAATGTCAATTGTATGGGCGCTGTCATACGTAGATTGCAATCTAATTGTTCCCGCTAACCACACAGTAGGCTAAGCAGGCCCCCCAATGAGAAGAGCCTGCAACCCCACAATGCAGGCGCCCGTCGGCAGAGTCGCGGTTGTATTATATTTCCCGTGGCTCCGTGGGCGGCGGTTCTGTCGGAGTACCGCCGAGTTATAGTGGGTATGGCTGCGTCCATTTACCATCTTAACGGACGAAGCGAGCCCCACATACCCGTGGTAGAAATCCCCGTCCTCCACGGGATGCGGCAAGAAGCATTTATCGGCGAAAAAAAAGGCTAAGCAGGAACAATAGATAACTGCGTATTCCTAACGTAATCGAATGTCAATTTGTGTCGTCGCACACATCACAGGGAGGTGTCGCGACCGCACATTACATTTCAATTTATTCTCAATCGACAAAGTTACAAATACTTAGATGTCAATTGTTCATGCTAACCCCACAGTGCAGTGTTTCCACAGTGAGGCGTCGCGACCGCACATTCCATATCAATTTATTCTCAATTCTCAATCGATAAAGTTACAAATACGTAGATGTCAATTGTTCATGCTAACCCCACAGTGCAGTGTTTCCACAGTGAGGCGTCGCGACCGCACATTCCATTTAAATTACGAATATATTGACAAGTAACGAACCGCCCATAAATGTTTTACAATAACGTATAAAAACACATTGTTATTTTAATTTACCTGAAAATTATTGGTTCAATTTTGTTAATTGTAAATCCGAGCGGGCTTACGTTTCAAATTGCAGTGTATTTATATTTATTTGGGTGCATTACTTTTAAATATACGCATACAGTTTTGTTATGGCACCTACGTGTTGAACAATCAGACCCTTATTGGAAATAAGCAATAAGGCAGTAAAATAATACAGCAGTATGGTTATAGTAATTGTTAATAACTACCTTTTGATTTTAATATATACTAGTAGATATTATAAAGAGAAACAATTGTTTGCATTGAATGGGCTTCGAAACATGAAATCCGATGTGTTTTGGCACAGATATAGACTATACCATGGGTACGACAAAATGCAAATGTTAGCAGAACGCCTCGGGCAATATTTTTAATATTATGAATTATGATCAATATCCACGGATACTGACATAATTTTAATAATAGGTTACCAGATACAAAAAAATTATCAGTTTGTAGTATGAAGTATGAACCATAATTGAAGACATGAGTGGATGAAGGTATATGTCGCGAAACAATTCTACCCAGAAAATTGACTTTAAACTGTCATTTAAAGATTTTATGATATGTTGCAACGTTTATATTGTAAAGTCGGATCTTTAGTTTAATGTACTCGATACGTTACGAAATATTTTAAAATGTTTAAGTGACAGTTTGAACTTAATTTTCTCGAAATCAGTATTTTGCGTATATTACCTTCATCCACTCATGTTTTCAATTTATACACACTAAACAAGTACAAAATACGAATTAGAGTCTGAAGAGTTAGTTTGTTGGAACGCGCTGATCTCGAAAACTACTTGTCCGTTTTGAAAAATTATTTCAGTCTTGTATGGTTTTATCGCGGAAGGCACGCACGTTATAGACTCTATATCGTTACGCATACGAGTAGAACACCAATTCATATTTGAAAATCGGATGTTCGATTTCACTATTTTATGTAAGTATACGAAGTCGTATACATAAAATAGTGAAAGTATACATAAAATACCAAGTCGCGGGCACAGCAACGACTACAAAGGTTTGGTGGTACACGCAAGTCATAATCATACGTTACTTTAATCTCCATCTGTACTGTGTATAATTAAACGCGGTTAATATAACAAATGGAGTTATTGTGTACATGCTCACACGGGCGATAGAGGCGCAATGATATAGTGCGGAGAGGCGCGCGGCGGGGGGACCGGTCTCCCCGAGGGACGATAAACCCTTCCGTGCTTCCTCTACTCTTCTTTATGGCGAGGTCGGAATGGGCAGGCCAGGTGAACAGGTAGCTAGATTGCGAAAGTATTTTCCGAGCATCTTGTCGGTCGTTCGGTGTTTTTCCTTTGTTATCGAAGGTGTTCGAACCCTCTATACGGTTATGGCTCGCCTTTAATATGTCGATTGGTTACACTGGCTAAGATACCCACTTCACGAGATAAGAAAATGTTTTTCGCTTTATGGCTTTTTCATGAAAAACTAATAATTCACCGGCGTGATAGCGGGGAGTGAGATAAAAGTTTATTATTTATAGTTCACGCAATATTATTCGATACTCTCGTCGCCATACATCATGGCGTGTTTGCGTAATTTACTATTATTGAAAGATTATTATTATTATGTTTTTAGTGTGTATAAGCTATCCTTGCTCACGGAGAATTAAGTCCCGGACCTATGGAAGGCATGCGTGGGGCCGAAGCCAACACGCAGAGGCCCCGTTACACAATTTTAATTTAAATGTATTTAATTATTATTATTATATTTTAAACAATTAGAAGTCTTGGTATTGTGACGTAAATGATTTAGGTACGGGCGTGCGCCAAGTACACTGATTCATATGATAAAAGAGTTAACATTATTATTTATTATATTATTATTATAAATATTAAGTAAGTACACCAGGTATCGCTCGCCAGTATAGTTTTCTTAGAACCTTGTAGCAGGGCGCAATGCGTTTTGCCTAGCCTTCATACTTTACACAGACAGAAGAATTAGATGAGATATTACGATTCAAAAGTATATTTAGTATATTAGTAAAGAAAGTAATAAGTAAGTATATTATTTTATAATTTTTAATTTGATTTATGGATCTTATGACACATTTGGCTTTGTCAACCCCATCGTGCAAGTAAAGTGCATCCTATTTAAAAAGTACACAATAACTTTGCAGCTGTTGAATTCAACAGCTGCAAAGTTATTGTGTCAACCTAATTAGGTCCAACCAATTCCATTAAAATATCGTTATTGATTTAGGTTACTTAAGGATAGTTAAGTAAGTAATACCTATCTATTGTTTGTTAATCGGACACATTCGATAAATACATCAGATTTTGGTTTAAAGCACGTACCTATCGCAAATATGAAACCTGGCATCACGCAATAATGCAAACTTAAAAGTTATTTGTCGGCTGTTGCGTGTGAACCTTAATATTGTAAACCACAAAACACGTAAAAAAATAGACATGCATTTGTTATTTGCATTATAAACTGCATAGATGTTTTATCGCATGCTGGCATTGTTTGATATCTTCCTTGGTTTATTTGAAAATCGCGTGCACGCCGCGTGTACGTAATTCCTACTTGTTGAATTACCATAGTTGGACTTAGTTCGTGCTATTTTGCAGTTAGTGTAGTGCATTGCGGCTTGATTAGTGCGTTTTTCTGATAGACTTCATAGAAATTCGTCGATGAACGTAAAAATAGCAATGTCCGGGACTATTTTCACTGTAATTTAAAATGTTCCATTTTCAAAATCGTATCAAATTTTTCTTTTTTTTTGTTTTATAATATTATTGAGCGCCATCATCGTAGCTTAAATTTTACAAATATTGCAGTGATATTATTATTCGTCAACAAAATAATATTAACTCTTGGAGTTTTTGATGCTAGCTGTACATCAGCACCAGGTATGAATTTTTGATGAACATGGTGCATTGTGGCGATTGCCACTTCGAAGCACGTTTATACAAACTTGTATTTCGTATGAGCCAATAGAAATACTGATAAAATATACCTAAGTTGTATTTTGTGCTGAAATTTTATTTACTTAATAGCAGTGTTCGACGCTGTTTGGCAACAGTTTAATAGAAAATATTTACTTTCAAGTCTGTGTCAATTCGTGTCGAGTCTTGTAATTGAAAACTAGGGACAGATTTTCACTTTCACTTATTTATTCACTTCAAATGAAAAGCAATGATTTCTATGCTATACTTAAAAAATATGAAAGTAAGTACGTGCTTTAACCATTATGAAAAAAGATTAGGTCATAATGTTTAATAATTACGAACTTAAAATACCTATTTTACCGTTACAAAAAAGTTCATTACTACCTAGCACCTACTTATTAATACGAGAACCAAAAACTTTGAATACTCGTATTATGCTAATGGTAGAGTATGCAATTTGATATAGTTCAAGTTTATACAGCGTGTCTCATGGTTCATATTATATTAAGCCAAATACGTATAGTGGAAGAGAAGGACGCGTAGAGCATTTTTTGTTTTGGCACCTCATAGATTACTTAAAGGTAGGTTTGCAGAAATATATGTTTAAAAATGCTTAGAAGTATATAATAATTAATATCTAAGAATAACATCACAACTTGTTTAGATTATATTATATTATATTACTCACTCAATTATGTATTACACATCTGCAAAGTTGTATATGATATAGAAACAGACATTCGACTAATATTAGACAAACTGCGGTCTAAATAAATGAACAACAACCTCCTAAACGCCAATACAAGTCCACAACAATTTAACCACGCGTCAAACTTGACTCGCATCGCCGCGAAATGGGAATACATTTAATTGGAACTAATTTGTGACAAAATAGAAAGCGAATTCTAATTACTATGCAAATCGGTCGCCCACCTCAAATTAATGACTCCTCATCGAGTGTTTGACAGCACAATTATATTATAACCATCGATTAAACAACAAAAATACTTGATTACGATGTTTTGTAATAACACTGACGTTCTATTGCGACTGATACATTAGAATCAGCTGACTTATTAGAACTATTATAGGTGATTAATGAATAAGCTAGTGGCAAATAGTCTTCTAGAAATTTAAAATACTATCTACTAGGTTTAAAAAGCATAAGGTCGGTGTGAACTGGCTTATGATCGTCAAGAAGTTAACTAATATTTTGTATGGCATGAAAAAATGCCTAATGGCAAACAATGGTAAGGCTGCGTTTCCACTGACGCGGAGCGGGGCGGACGGGAGCTTGCGGTGCCCGAATAGACTAGCTAATTCGTTGCCATACGGATTGTAATTGACTTCTTCACGGCGGTCAGTGGCAAAAAAAATGCAAATGACAGTAGTCCGTACCATGATCAACCACGTCTATTTCGGATTATTGGTAAGTGTTATTTAGTCACGGTCAAAAAGCGTTAGTAATAGCGAACATCGCGGTGTCGGTAGCCCGTTTGCGCTGACGAAACAGAATATTTTTGTAAATACGATAGACAATAAAAATATGTAGATAGTTCAATAACTATGTTCCAGGAAAGACCCGGACGTCGGCGCTTACTCATGCGATCTCAGCCCGAGGCCGCCGGGAAATGCACAAGCACCGGGGCCCGCTCGCCTGCGATTGCATACAAAAATACCGAGACATCTTTAAGACGGCTTATACGTACGTTGTTTTGAAATTGGCTTTCCGGTTTACCGGGCTCGGAATTAACATTTTAAAAATATTTGTTCGGAGGGCTTTATTTTTGTACCTCCAATTTTCTTGTCAACGTTTCGAGTATTAGGAACTCCTAAGTAATTCAACACATTTATCCCCGAACACGGCGGACAAGTTACTACCATATTTTTAGTAAAAATCTCCATACCAATGAAATTTTAGTACAAAAGTTAAATATCCAAATTTTAGCGTTTTATATTCTCACTTTATGATAAGTGTTGCAAGATCCGAAACAGTAAAAGTAAACTCTTTAATTAATGGACCTTAAACGGTTACTTGTTTAATGTTACGGACTACGGTAATTTAAGTGATCATAAAATTAAACCTGTCTGTAAGATTGCGACAAAAAGGCTTTGTTATATTACTTAAAGGACGTCGGAACTTGCCAAGGCGCTGCCGACTCAGAACAAAATCGTGACGTCAAACATTGACTCAAGAGGTTTGACTCACTTAGACTGCCGACTCTCGGCAGCGAGTCATTTGACTGTAAGAGAAAGTTTTATATATTCTAAATGTCTCAAAAAGGTCGGCCATGATTCAGCTCGGGGAGCCAATTGATAGAAACACGATCTATTATTGCATTTCTATTCACTTTAACTTTCCTCACTATTGTAAGGTTATCGAACTTTCGAAGTGATTGTGGAAGAAGTTAGGACTTGGAAATTTTAATATCTTTTTGTTCTTTTGATCGCCAAATATAATATGAATTTTATGTCTTTGAACAAACACTTAGTATATATGTATTGTCGCTCTTTTATTATAGTCCTTGTTATTATTTAACATCATTTCTGCTGTTGAAGTTCACTGCTGAAACAGTAACTAACAACAACAGAACTACAACTGCCTATAACATGTATGTATTAGGCTAGCTTTGAAGTGACTATTTGGTTTCAAATATCTACTTGGAATACACCATATATATAATAAAATACATAAAATGTACATAAACACAAAAATATTTTATACAATGTAAAATAAATGAGTGATAATACTTTAGGGTGTGTATATTCCTTCTTTGTAGAGCATACTGTGAAAGTACCAGCGCTGAAAGACATACTTTTGACTATCATGTTTATATGAGAAATGCCCCAACATCATAAATTTTCCCACACAATTAAAAAAAATACCTCTTTCAGCGCTGGTACTTTATAGTAAACTCTATATACGGGACCCGTGCACACCCTAAAGTCACTATCTATTATTATAGCTTGTATTATAGATAAGTAGTAATGTCTAAGTATTTTTTTAAATATTAATTGAATTAGATTTTACATAGAATCGGGTAAGGCGTTCCAGAGATGAATAGCGGAAATGGTGAAGGAAATTTCATAGAAATTTGTGTTGTGATGAGGGAAAGCAATAGTTTTTTTTTTTTAATAATTTATTTAAGGTCGCTCAAACATCATTGGTCATTAGCGACCACTATAGGTTTACATTTTATATTAAATTATAATAATTAATTAATTTTAGGTATTGTACAGTTTTCTCTGTTTTTTCTAAACATTCTTTTAAACATACAGGGAGTTTCACTAAGCAATAGTTTATTAGCTGAGTAGAGTAGGGTTTTGTGACTAAACATGGAATTAGTGAATTGTAAGTGTAAATCCCGTCGATAGGGAAGGGGAGTTATCAGATTATAAGTTATTTAAACTGAACGAGTTTTGGGTTTTTGTTCGCGATATTCAAATTTTAGGGGCTAATAAACGTTTTTTTGAATAAAAATAATAATTTATGTGCTTTTTATTCTTAATAGTTTAAATCCAAATTTTTGAAATCGAAGTTCTTAGTAAGTTCATATATTTATACCTAATACCTACCGCTAATACAATCCAAAGCTTACAGTCAAAATCATAAGGAAAAGTTACAAAAAACCGAAAATATTCAGTTCAGTCATAGTTACCATTTTTCTCATGAATGCTTAGATTAAAATTTATTCTTAATAATATTTGTTTCATCTTCTGGTTTGATCGTGTAAGCTAATATCTGTTCTCTAAAGAATTTAAAGCAAATTTGTTTATATCATTTTGCCTACTTATTGAGGCTTAAATGAAAGTTCGCACTTCGCTTCATTCAAGTGATATCCGACAATAAATTGCAAATTAAAATGAAGTGCAAATATTAACATAAATAAAACAATGTAAAACAAAATGAGCGAGACGTTATCAAATTATTTAACAAATTGTAACTCCTTTGTCAATTCCCGGCGCAAACGAAGAGATAAATATTTTGATAATTTGAATATTTTAGCGCCAAATTCTGATAAAGGGATGTAAATTACTACTCTTCCAATTTGCATTGAACAGATTAACGTCATAATCGGGGCGATTCAATCAGCGATGCCGAGAACTCATCCTGGACAAGGGGGGGACGGGCGTGGGCGTGGGAGTGGGGCTGGGCTGATGGTGGGCACCGTTTACGGTAATACTAATAACTTGATATAAAATGCTAATTTTGTGTTCGTTCGATTTAGTCTGAAATAAGCCGGTATCGGTGATAATGTTATTTTTCTGCGGACATTGAACGTATTTTATAGAAATTGATTCACTAATATAAAATGAAATATTATGACTGGGTAATTAGCTCGATTGTACGTCGAGATGTGGCCTACACTAGTGGTAGAGAATGTCATACGGTATTGTACTTGTGATATATCTTCTATCTTCTCTTCTTTCTTTCTTATACATAAAGATGAATAGTCTCGCTAAAACTCGAGTACGGCTGAACCGATTCGGCTATTTTTAGTCTTGAAATATTCGTGGAAGTCCCGGGAAGGTTTAAACGGTTCATTACCAACTGTTTGTATGCTCAACGAAGTGGGCACTGGTCAGCTAGACTTTCTTCTTATTCTTATATATAAAAATGAATTGCTATTCGTTAGTCTCGCTAAAATTAGAGAATGGCAGAACAGATTCGGCTATTTTTAGTCTTGAAATATTCGTGGAAGTCCGGGAAGGTTTTAACGGTTCGTCACAAACTGTTTGTATGCTCAACGAAATGGGCAGCTTATTTGTAATAAATAAATAAAATATTTTTTAGAAAAGTATCCTAAAAGGAGTCCCAATATTAGCGTGGTTGTATTATAAATTAATTGTAGGCATGAATGGATGAAGGTGTTAAAACTACTTAGCATTTTAGAATAGATAATATTCTTAAATAAGTAGGAACGTATTAAGTGTATTAAGTACACTAAATTCTAGAGACGACTCTTTAGATTAATGTACTTAATACGTGCTTAAGTTTACACTAAATTTTCTCGAAATCACAATTTTGCTTCATATCACCTTCATCCACTCATGTCTTCAATTGTACGCCCTGCGCGCAGCCGTTCGGGCTCCACTGAACAATTTCACACGAGCGGCTCGGGGTGAACATAATACCACGGCTATCTTCACTATATCTGGCGACTCGAAGTTTGCTAATCTTGTGTTTACGTTAACTTCATCAGGCTAGCAGGAACAATGGGCTATTTTACTACAAATCCATTTTTCGCCTAAACAAAGTGACGTCATTGCGGTCCGCTGTACTTAGTCAATATGGATAATATTATTTTTTTTACATAACATTATTAGTCGTTTAAATAACTAGAGTGTGCACTGTGATCGAAAATCACCAATGATTTATATTTTAAATTGTATTTTTTTCAGTATTTATTATTTTTTAAATAGCATTAAATTTTTACTTTTTTTTAAAAGAAACTTAAAGATCTTTTATGAAAGAATTTAAGGGACTAAAGACTTCGTTGTCTGGTCCCTGTAACACAAGTTCTTCGGATACTTAACACAGGGTTAGATTGATGTGGTGTGAAAAAAAAAATACAAGTAAACTACCCTATTGATAACTACTTACTCACGTGAATGTATAGGCGCTAACGTTACGAATATCACGTGATTGTCAACTGATCCTACTATTACTAAGCCCGGCCACGGCCTACCTTTTGTAGGACCGATAATCGTTCAGATTTTCCCTCCATATTATTTATGAACTACTCTTTGCAATACGTTGCACTATTGCCATCGGTATGTTCTATTTTTAAGATAATCGCGATAGTGTTTCCGACAACCACGCGAACAAATTCGCGGGCACAGCTAGACTGTGATAAAATGCGTAACTCCATAAGATACGAAATAATTATATGAATAACGATATAAATTCTTAATGTTTTGAATTCAAAAACCACAGCAAATACAAATACAAATACAAATCATTTATTTCCAAAAAAGTACATTAGCCAAATGTTACAGTAACATTCCCCCAAATAAGACGTATATTTACGACATCTACATTATTTAGATACCCAGTATACCGTGTTGCCCCTCAATAGTACAGATTGACAGATACATTCATACGTACCTACCCAGCGGAAGAACGCTCCACGGGCAAATAAAACGGGAAAAATAAACGCACAAAATAATTTATAAGATCCTGACCTCCAGGAATACGTCAACGTCGATTGCTCTCAATGGGGGTTACGCAATCCGATCTAAGCGAACGCCTGTCATATTGATTCAGCGTGCACGAGTGTTTTAGGAGCTGAGATAAGAACGTGCCTGTTGTAGCCGCCCCTGGACCAGCGCTGTTGATCTTTGTTCTTTAGCGTTGCAGGTATTTCGTGAAATGGATATTGAACTTAGCTGTGATAAGAAAGTTTATTTTTCGGCTTCTGTGGCCCTGTTGCGAGCCGATTGTCGCGGGTTCGAACCTAACATGTTTATGGATTTTTTAGAAGTCTAGGTAAGATCGTGCCTGCCAATCCGGACCAGCGTTGTTGATCTTTGTTTTTTAGCGTTATCGTAGTTTTTTAGCGTATGCAATCCTACTGACAAACTGCGTTAGTTGATTTGTAGAGGCTGCAATGTCTTATATATAAAAATGAATTGCTGTTCGTTAGTATCGCTAAAACTTGAGAACGGCTGAACCGACTTGACTATTTTTGGTCTTGAAATATTCGTGGAAGTCCAGAAAATGTTGAAGCGGATTGTGTGCTCAACGAAGTGGGCCCGGTCAGCTAGTATTTTATATATCAGTTAAATTCGGAGATTCGAAAGATATGACGAGATTAAAAATGTAGGTATGTAGTAGAAAAAGTGACACGTTTGCCGCTCACCAGGTTCGCTCAGGAAAATAGCATAGCATAGCTATGCCTATGCCGTTTCCTATTTTCCTGAGCGAACCTGGAAGGAAATACACGTCAAATACCCTTGCGAAGCCAAAGCGAAGCGAAAAAATATTCAGTAGATAATAAGAGTATCATGGAAAAGCGTTTTTAATTGAACACAGTACACATTGTTGTAAGATTAAACGCGCCAAGTAGTAATGGAAAGATTAAGGAGCAAGTTTACAAATGAGATTCAAGACAACATGGCGGCACTGTTTCGAACAAAAGAGTAGGAAAATTGAAGTAGCTTTTGTAATAAGTTAGAATCACGAGTATAACCAGATAAATGCCCCGTAAGTGAAACTTTACTTGGAAACTTAACGGAAATCCAGTTTTGTGTTATTTTTAACGAAGCAAAGTGCCCTCGGAATTCATTAACTCTGGAAGTAGTGACTAACGGCCCACTACCAATATATGCTTTAGAAAGCGAACTTTTTCGAAGTTTGTTGTAATTTGGTAGCGAAGTAACAACTTTTTCTTAGTATGTTCTACTAGATTAAGTTTACGTGTATTTTTTTCTAAAGTGATTTTTACTAAGCAATTTCAGCATTCGGTTTCTATTCCAACTAATACCGTCTATATATATAATCTGTCTTAGTGTCAACATTAGTTACTTAATAATGTTAAAGTTTCATTAAACCTATTTGAAAATTGAGTGTATATTTAATTAAGCGGATTTTCTACGAGATGTGTGATAATAACGATTAAATCTTTAATCGTTTGCTCACTTAATGAGAAACAATCTCATATTACGACGAAAATATCCAAAGATTAACGAAAAATATCTCGGAATGTCCTTTACATATTCAATTGCGCCAAACGAGTCCACAGTTAAGGGTTGGATAGCAATCTACGTAATGGGAGTATCATATCTGCAGACTATTTTATTAGTGATTAAGAAAGCGGGGGAGCTAATGTAGAAGTCAAACAGAAGTTTGCATAATGTCCCTGCGCCGGCACCGAATCGGTTCTCATTAGGCAAATCGGACGGCGTTAGCGGATCCAATTAGTTCAGTCAATGTTGGCTAGAGATCAGCTTGTCACTCAATCCGATAGTCGTGAGGCGTTTAATAACCTCATAGATGATAATGGAATTACTGTGCTGTAACTATAATGGGTTTACGGGTAATGCGAGATAAGAGGTTACGATGAAAATAGTGATACGAGACAGTAATAATACTAATGGCACTTAATAAGTAGCAGTAGAGTTTGGCACGTATACTCCAAAGATTTCGGAGATATATTGGAACATGTATAACATATGCATAACTTAACCTATAATTTAGTATTTGTTTAAAAAGTATCTCAAACTAACTATTTTTTGTATCCGCGTGCTAAGGAATATACCTACCTAATGACACAAACTCTACTGCATGATTTTAAGTAATTTGTATAATAATATTATTAATATAAGTAACAAGAATATTTCATTCATAAATTAGTTTGAAAGGATGCTAAGTAATTACTTAAAACTATTTTAAAAGTTGTATGTGCATAAACCACATAACCAAAGAAGTCATTACGTGAAATCGCATCGTAATTTATAAGAAACACAGGTAAGAAAAATAATTCAAATTGTTATTACCCTAAGAGGTATATTTTCCAGAAAGTTTATGAAAACGTTCCAGCAGATTTATGAATGAAACCTTTTAGGGCGGATGCGGAACCGCAATGTAATTTGAGCCGTATAGTGAGGAGGCCCGAAATTAGACCGCGATCTTTCCGCCAATGTCGTGGATCACCAGCCGACACAAACATACATTTGCTTTATTTTCTTTCACCTGTCCCCGTGTGTGTAATGAAATCTTGCACGTCAAATTTCATCCACTTCCCGTAATTTGATAAATTTGAAATTTTGCATGCGTACATCGACCACCTCCGTAGCGCAGTGGTTCAGCGCGTTGGTGCTCGATCGAGAGGTTGCGGGTTCGAATCCCGCCAAGGGAACAAAAAGTTTTCAATGTTCCCTGGTCATGGGTGTGTATTAAATTTGTGTATAATATAATAAAAATCTTAAATATGTTAAAAGTATAAAAATATTAAATATAGGTATATATTTCCGTTGTTTGGTACCTGTAACACAAGTTCTTCGGATACTTAGCACAGGGCCAGATTGACGTGATGTAAAGCGTTTATAGATATTATTATTATTATATAAATGAATTTAAGTCTCTGCTGCTTGCCGGTACAATGACTCAGGTACGGGCGCGCAAAGTATCCTGATTCATATTATGAGGCATGAGTTGTGATAGTAGTGTGTGGTGTAGGGAAGGATGATGATGGGTTAAGAAAACGACGTACTATGGAACAGGTGTCAATCACTATAGATTTTTGTAATTGTATGTAAGTTTTTTTGTGGATGTCTAAATATTTCAGAACACAGAGATGATTATGGGAAAAATTTTAACAGTGTTTTGGTGCCACATTTATTATTATTATTATTATGTATCGTGACAATACAATATTACTATAACATGGAGCTGATCTAACACAGGAGCTGGAAGGTGACCCTTGGAACTCCGTAGTAAAACCTTACAACCCTATCCAGTTTGGGCTCATTTGATTCGTATTGATGCCTTTATGCCTATATAGTATTCAAATAAAAAAAATATTATAATACAGGGTATAATACGAACGAACAAAGTTATAGTGACTGTTTTTTTACACCCCGTGAAAGCTTGTTTAAAAAACATATTATCATAATGTTATATTATATTATAATATCATTAAATTTCACCTTCATAAGCTTTATTCCCTGTATACGGCCAGATATTTGAAATCTCCCGGCCATCTTCACGTTCGGATCGTTTTCCTACATTTGGTTTTGGAGTTATTTTTTGTTATTGGCCGCAATAACGTAGGAGAATTGGTAGTTAAAGCCAATACTATCGAAGATACAAAAGGGTAATGTGATTTTGCGTATACTATTTTTGTTCAAGGTTTGATTTTATCGTATGAATTTTCTCTAATTGGTTTTATTATAATATTCTGTTTTTTCCCTTTGCGAACCTCCCAAAAATGGTTAATAAAGATATACAGAAGTCAAAGTAATTGGTTAAAAACATAGTTTGTTTTGGAACACAAAACCTAAGTTGTTTGTATTGATTCAAAAGAAAATTGGATTTTGTTTTTGCTCATAACTTCTATAACCCGGATATTTTAGGATTTGCCTAGTTGGCCTTAACAAATTTAAAGTGTCAAACATTTTGTTGCCCTGGATTTTGACCAGCTCATTTCATAAAATCCAATCATGTTTTCATCTTCGTACTTTCAGAAGTTACCGATTACGTCATCGAAGAGTTGTCTCGCAACTTTATGTAGCCTATCTGTTTTTGATGAATTTGTAGCCCGAGGGCGGAAACTACGACTCTGTAGAAGTTTATTACCTGTAATGCTTAAGTTACTTGTTTAACAAAAGAAGTAATGTTACTTCTAAACTACCGACTTAGGTTCTATTTTTCCCTGATTTTATCCTATATAATAAAATAAGATTTTTGAGAGCAATAACATGAATTATGGTCTCACATTATAATTTGGAAGCATATTTTTTTATGGTAGAGACCTGTTTGATATCGCATTTACTACTCGCTATAATAATATAAATATATATAATATAATAATATAAATGTAGCTGTAATCAATAGCAAAATATAATTTGGTAATGGATACTATTTATTCCTATTTCAGATTCTGGGTAAATTTACCCTGAGAGTTTAGACCAACAACTTCAAGCAAATAATCGCCTTTATTTCGTGCAGATAGCAGTGGAAAGAATGAATTTTTTGCGCTGTGTGGATATGTACACTGCTACTTGCTAGCATTACATAGCTCTGTGTGCATATGTACATTGCTAGCTCTACATTGCGCTGTGCTCATAGCTCGTATCATGTGTAATTCATGGCGACGCATTCCAAATGTAATTCGCGCGACCGACTACCGGTCGCCACTCGCCTCATCCAACTACTAATTAATTAAAAAAAAAAACTATTTAACTGAATGTAGAATTTAAGGAAATTATTTATTTAGGATTTCATTTATGTCAATAAGGAGCTAGATGATGATATAAAAATAATTGTTAAGAAAGTAACTAATTTGTACTCAGATGAATTAAGTATGTACCTAATATTAATTAAATATACGATGCTAGTCTTAAACTAATAATTAAAAATATATATTTTTTTTTATTTGCGGGACAATTCTATAAAAGTTTTGTATTTTTGAACTTTTGAATTTTGCAGGCTCCAAAACTACTGTACCGATTTTGAGAAAAATTTATATACATAATATAGATTAGACCCCATGGGCAACTTTTTTGCTGCAAAATATGCGCTTTCTGTGATGTTTTCTTTTGAGCTACCGTAAAAAAACAAAGACTAAGTCTAACAAGGTTTAAATTAAATAAATAGCGAAGATGATGTTTTCATAAATTTAAAATATGTATCAATCGGATGAGCGTTTTCGTAGATAAGGGAAGTCGTCAAGAAAGCGCGCAGTGTCCTCACTAATTAGAAGTCACGGGTCGAATCTCAATGCGTCTCCCCGACTCGCCGCTAATGGCGAGACTGAAATAAAAGTTTTTATTTACTGTGCGTGGGCTCTCTCCTTAGAATGAATATTTATACATTCTCTCTTCACGGTATTCACCTCAAAGCCGACACGGGCCAAAGTTTTAAGGGTATACTTTTTGTAAATTAAATTTCTTTGACGTTCCCTAGTATTCTAAACTTTGAGAATGCGAATATATTCTTTTCATTTAGAAAGGTTTCTGCGGTGACACGTAAATTCAAATGCGGTCAGCGAAAACTTTTCCATTACTTTTCTTTTTTATTCGAAAATAAATGACGAGATTCCCGGGGCGGTAATTATTATGGTAATTAGTTTTTCTATTTAATATTCAATATTCACCGTCGACATTGTTAATATTAATAACTAATTACGAATATTGGTTTTAGAATTGTGTATTTCGAAGCTTATTATGACTTTATAAGAGTGAATGACCATAAAACATTAGTTGGTAATACGAGAGAAAGAGCGAGGTAGTATTGAAAAGGGACCGGCAAACGCCCATCAGCCGCCTGTTCCGGTGCCGCGGGAGTCCTTACAACAGTAATGATGGTTAATTTTAATGACGCGTCACCGAGCGGACCGCCACCGCGGCCTCGCGCGTGACCGGACTGCCGACCGGCCCCATATTGGAACACATCGACCGAAAGTCTGACGATAAATTTAGTTATTACTTCGGAAAATAGACGATCGCCAACTTGTCCGCCTGAAAAGATAATGGATCATTCGGGAATGTTTTACTCGTTTTAGGGAAAAAGGGCTTGTTAAAAGCCCCTTTATGTGAAGAGTTTTCAGGTCCCCCGAAATGGGCCTTATCAAAAAAGTTGCGCGGAAATTTCGTTACCTACGAAAACTTATTATTTTTAACGATTAACTGATAATACGGAAAACGGAAATCTGTAAAAAAATTATTTGTGGTCGACATTATTTCAAATAAATAGGCAAATAAAATAAGTATGGACGTTTTTAGGCATAGGTAGATTTAATATAAAATAATAAGATAGCTATAGCACAAAATTATACATGTCTATAATTATTAAAATAATAAAAACTATAACCCGACTTCGCAAAAAAGGCGTCTAAAATGGCTGACACAAGAAAATTATTCAATTTGTATTCCAGATATGCATAGGTACAGAAATGGTCAAGGTAGAGCCGTGGTCGCACTCGCTATTGGGATTGTATATTTCAACAGCAGACGAATATTATAGATTTGTTTAGCGGGTACGACCACGGCTCTACCTTGACCATTTCTGTAGTGGTTATAGTTTTTAACTTTTATTGATAAGGCCCATTTCGGGGCATTATCTGATGAACATGAAAGAATAGAAGTGACACAGAAGGAAGCGAACTTTAAACAAAAATGGAGTGTCTACCCGTTGGAATATGACGTCAAAAAAAAACGTGCATCGGACCAGGGAACGAAAAAATCAATTGTTATCAAAAATGGATTGTAAATATTTGCTGACAAATGGGTTTGTGTATTAAATTAAAGACAAGCCAGTGTGTACAAATGCACAGCGTCCATCACGGCTGTTTGTCGACGCAGGTCAGTTGTTTGCTGACTCCATTCATATTTTATACACTCAGTAATTTCAAATTGAATGTAATGTGCGGGTTAAAAATTCATACATCATTTTAAATAACCTGGTATAAAACGTTTTGGGTTTGTTTGGAGGCTAAAGACTTACTGTCATAAATATTTGTAGATAAGAAAGAGGTTTAGGGGGGGGGGGGGGGGTATAAGTTTGACGTGTCTGTGGCATCGTAGCCACCAAACGGATGATCCGATTTTAATGCGTTTTTTTTTGTTTGAAAGGTATATCAGTCGAGAGTGTTCTTAGCTACGTTTGGTGGAAATCGGTTCGGGTCCTCAAGGTCCTTTGTTAGGTTAGGAATGTAATAGGAATGTAACACGCTAAGTCGCGGGTTTTTAATTTGCCCAAGTGTGTGCGCAATACACAAAGACACTGTCTCTTCCTTTTACTCTCATAAGCCAGTGGGACGGTAAAACGACACGACTGGCGAGAGAACAGGCGCAGGACCGACTTTTTACATGCCCATCCGACGAATGGATCATCTTTCTTGTCAGACAATCGAGTGATAAGCCTGCATTGTCCTAGCCAAACTTGAAAACAACAGTATTTGTTGTTCCAATCCATTCAATTCCAATCAGTTCAATTCCATGGAACCCACGACCTCCAGGTCTCGAGCGAAGCTCTGAACCACTAGACCACGGAGGTGCCGCAATGATAAGTAAGTCTATGTTATTCCCTGTGGTCTACTCACTTTCTGTACCAAATTTCATTAAAATCGGTCAGGTAGTATCTCAATCGAGTCAATGCAAATAAAAATAACTTTTACTTTATAATATTGTTACTATCCGTAGGTAGGTAAATCAAATATAATGTACGTGAAAATTATTATGAAAGTTAAAGCCTACTCGTACAAATCTGTACACTTCGAAAACGATACTTCCCTATGTACTCGTGTTTCCCAATAATGAGAATATGTATCGAGTATTCTCCAATGAAGTAGAAAGATATCCAATTTGCTTGCAGTATTTTACGCAGGCGATATTGTGATCTCGCCGATACAGGCCTGTATCAGTGTTGCCAAAAATCATTAATATTTCTCCCTGAATATGTCAAAAACCCCAAAAATCGTAATTACTTGAAAATCTCCCTAAACGATTATTTTAGGATCTTTCGAATCGCTTAGCCGGTTAATAGCGGACTTAAAACACAACTAATTAAAAACCCCAGATATTAACCCAAAAATAGATTTCCTCCTCAACAATATTCCTCCAATATTCAGGGGAAAACCCCCAAGTTGGTAACACCAGCCTGTGCCGCGTACGTGGAAGTTGGCAGATAGAATATTTATCGCGGCCCGCCGTTATTGGACTTGTCTTCTCGTTTAAGGTACGCCGATGTGTTTATTCAATTTGTTGTCGTGAACGTTGTTACCGTTGTTGCCGTTGTTACCTGCCTCCAACATCATTTGTTGTTAGAGACGCTCGCCGATAACTTCGCGTTAGTGTTGCTACAACGTTCTTTGAATTACGATACAGTTTTTCTGTTGAATTAGAATCGATATTGCTACAACTGTTTTGTAGTTGTTGATTTTTTTACCCTCGATGCCAATAGATGAGTATTATGTGTGCTTGTGGCATCGTAGCTCCTAAATGGATGAACCAATTTTGATAGTTTTTTTGCTTGTAAGCTGAGAGTTCGTCACTCACTGTGCTATTATTATGTTATTGTGATTTTGTAATGTTAATCATTGTGTAATGTGTGGTGTAATAAAATTAACGTCAAATAAATGTTTTTATTTTATTATTTATTTATTTTTATTAATCGTGGGTTTTTTTATATTATTATTTTCCTTTATTTACCAAAATGAAAAGATGCAATTTACTTATGATATTATTACAGCATTTAAAACCACTCAGGTTTGTCCAATACTGTATAAAGTGTTATTCGCAATTGTAGACAAAATTGCTAGTCAATTATAGCGAGCAATTAGCTTACCTTCTCTTTCTTTTCTTTTAAGATATGCTTGTCGGAGCCGGATATGAATATGGTCACAAAACGAGACGGAAGCGCGCCTCCAAGTGGCAAAATGGCGCAACTTGTTTATGGCGCGCTTTGACTAGAGTCAAGACTGTCTTGGACGTCTTGAAACTGTCATGTTTCGCTTAGTGTCAGTACTTGTAAAGTAAAGTAAATTTATAAAGTGATTACGAATAAACGAGTGATATTGTAACTCTGTTCTCTTTTCACGATTTACCCACGAATGCCCACAGTCTACGAAGGAATGATCCTAAATCATGAGAGCCCTCCGATATACTAATGAAAATATCACTCTATTTGTTGCTAATACATAGTGAAAAATACAGCCTAAATAAATATGATCCGATACCATAAACTTTTACGGCGATCATTAATTGTGATGTTGTTAATGTATAAGGCTTCTGTTTGTTTCGTAGATTCAGTGGCTATCTTTATTGCTTTGTAATAAAACTGTTTATAAGATACAATTGGGGAGTCATTAACACTGAATGTGTCTGATCAGGCGAGTGTCGTATTCGCTTAGTAAGTAGGAATAATATTTGTACAACATTAAACTAGTATTCTTTAAAGACTAATGACAAGAACAAACCTATTCTATCTCCCGGTTTCTCGACCGCTATTCAAATGAATGATCAACTAACATAGCATTCAAATCAACAATCCATATTGAACGCTGATTGGTGGAGTATTAACAGACAAAAAGGAACGGATAGATATTTTATAATTACATCACGCAAGTGCGAGCGTGACGTAATTATAAAATATCTTCCCGTTCCTTTCTGTCTGATAATAGGAATATTATTTGGTGGAAACCAATCAGCGTACAATATGGGTTGTTGATTTGAATGCCATGTCAGTTGATCATTCATTTGAATAGCGAGAAACCGGGGGTATATCCTTAACATCCTTTTTAGGGTAAGTAAGTAAGTAAGTAAGTAAGTAATTACATTTATTCAACAGGCACATTCACATTACACTACATCACAAAGTATTAACAGTATCATAAACTAAAACTTAACATAAATAGACATACATTATGTGGATAGGTAGTGTAACGCAAAACAGCTGTGGAATTGGAGTCCACTCAGGTATACGATCACGGCATAGTACCTAATACTGATACCGCGATCAAGGGTTTTAGGTAACAAGGCATTTAGGGTAACAACGGAAGCGTATTACTATGAAGCCGCTGCCCGTCCGGCTCTCTGTTGCCAGGATATTTCTCATGAACCTAGCAGTTGACTGCTTTTCGACTATGGTTTATTACATATGTATTAATATTTAAATGTGGCATAAAATAAAAATGGCGCTCGTTGTGAAAGATCTTGAAAGAAGCTCTGTAGATGACATAAGGAGTGAAGTCCACCGCAGATCGAATACCACGAAGTTAAGAGAAGAACATATTAAATTAAATATTAAAATTGGGCTCTCTTACGTCAATCGTGATATTTCTGCAGTTTTCTTCTGAACTCTACGTCTGTCTCACAATTAGCCGGATTTGTTATCGCCGTCGAGACTGAACATATAAATACGTAACCAAAATACGTTTTGAATCATAAACATTAATATAGAAAAACATAATGTAGCATGTAACACCACTTTATAATGCACAATGTGTGCTCAGCCTTATTATGTCGGGGAAAGTAGATTTTCTTTGAGCTGTAATGTGGTGCTGAAATGTTAAGTAATTTAATGTTGCTCGAAGAAGACGAAGGAGTATTGAATTTTTCACTCGACTAGCGTCGACGCACAGTACCTATATGAAATGAAATGATTTTTTTTTCCAAATAAAACTTAACAAGTTATTCTCTAAATGTCAACAAAAAAATGCTACCACCGGTTCCCTATCACGCACCCTAACCCGTCTAGAAGAACCGGCGCCGCGGCGTAAGAAACTCGCACGGGCGCAACTTTTAGCAAAAAGATGGAAAAATGTTATTTTTAAATATATATATAATATATATTTTACAATGTAAAAGCTTAATCTTAAAAATAAATAAATAGTCTAAATACATTGAGTACATTTACACAAAAAAAAGATTGCTGTTGGCCATCTTATTCCCAAGGTGGGAATCGTCAACAAAATCGTTGACCCTATAATAAGCATTAGCACAGACGATCTTTACGTCACGTATTGGCTCATATGTTCGGGCACTATACGACATGCAAACAATACCCACACATGTCGATTATTCGCGAATATTAGACAATTCTATTTTCCTCCCTTTTCGTGTAATTTACTTATGAAACTTTTTGTTTCGCCTTTTTGCGAGTACGTGCCTCCTTTTTATGAAAACGTTGACATGTTTTTGTAACTTGTAATTTTTTACACGAGTGTTGTATTGTTTATTAAACTTGGGTGAATTGTTATTTTCCCTCTAGTAAGAATAATAATTATATTATGTGAAAATATTTATCACGACCTCACGAAAAATGCTTGCGTTAGATAAGAGTTGGTACATGTATGCATGTTACATGGTATGCTTTCTATGAAAAATAGACAGGACAACGTATATAATCCTTTTTTTATCCAGTTAAGATAATATAGGTAGTAAAAACATATATATTATGCGTTTATCAAGCAGTGCATGTGTAAAAATGCTCAGAATTATGTGGACTCGCGCAAGCCGACAAATTGAGAATAACGCTACAGTTTTGAGCTGTAACACAGCTACAATTTCAAATTAATTTTGCAAACGCTCACTTAGATCGGAGTTATAAATTTTTATGAAACCTCGGCAAAATGCAACACAAATGCGGGTACAGAATTTGCACGGGCAACGAAAATTAATAAAGTACGAAGTTAATCGTAAGACAAAAGGAAAGTGGAAAAGTAAACGGTCGGCACTTAGGGCGTATGTACTCTGCCGGACGATCATGTTTACATCGGCATTGCACTCGAATTATTAAGTCTTGGCGGCGTTCGCCCGCAAAGCAAACTCATGAATAATAGCCACGAATATAGTACGTACTCGAGCACCGGGATTAACGGAATTTATGTGGCGTGTGTGACGCACCTCCGCCTGAAGAAAATATTGTGGCCGGAGAGCTTAAATATTGATGGATTTATGAACGCTCTTAAAATTATGACAGCCCGGAGCTCCGGCGACTTTATTGAATCTTATCCGCGCGTTTCTTGGGGAGTGTATCGAGTTTGGGGCACCGTTTTATTTTACGCGGCACGTAACATTATTTTTTATGGATATTAATTTGTTTACTAGGCCCTTGTAGGAGTTGTAGGTTCTGGGTTACATTGGGCCTTGTAGGAGTACATTTTATAGTTTTTGTCTCCTTCGCAGAGAAATATGAGATGCATGCCTAAGTAAACAGGGAGATGTTTTTAAGTCAATAGGTACTTAGAAACATATATCTATGTTTACTTAGGTATGCATCTCATATTTCTCTATTTAAATAATCTAATTAAGTAATGTATAGACATCACTTAATTGAAATAAGAAGACTGTGCGACAACGATTTAACAACTATAATTTAATACCAGAAGTAAAATATTTCAAGATAACGCTATAATAAAATTGTTTGAAAGAAAAACGAACAAATTGTTTACCGACTCGATCGAATAAAACTATGACAATGGAGGTCGACTAAAGACTGGGAGACGTTGTCGAGAATCGTTTAAGCAAATCAATTGCAGCGGAATTGTATTCATACAGAGTTGCGAAGAAAATATTCTTTGGGCGAGTACATCTAAACTAAATTATTTGAAGCAAGAATATAAGTTCGAGTAACAGACAGATGGCGCAACTCGAGGTGCAAATAAAGTTTGAGTGGAAAAACTTATCCTGCCCCGCAAACCCGGAGCGAGTCTGTGCCCCCGGGATACCTTTAACAATTCCTGAGTTATTTATTGCTTCCAATATACATCATTAAAATTCAGGAAAACTCCAAATTTCTGTCAATAAATTGAGCCTCTAATTAAAATCGATCGCTTCAATTACAGCGTTTAAAGTACAAAGAGTATTGAAATTTGTAGGCTTTTATATCGTATTAATGATGTGTGCGTTTATTTGATCTCATACTTAATATTACTATTTTATAGATTTACTTTTTACTCTACCGAACTCTATAGATCTAAGTAATATTATAATATATTTTTCCTGTTAAAATCCGTTCAGTAGTTTTGGCGTGAAAGAGTCGCGAACATAGATACAACCTT
This sequence comes from Celastrina argiolus, assembly GCA_905187575.2. NCBI lineage: Eukaryota > Metazoa > Arthropoda > Insecta > Lepidoptera > Lycaenidae > Celastrina > Celastrina argiolus. The sequence continues at coordinate 6,978,923 of LR994577.1, forward strand.
TCATACATATCGGAATGTAGCTGTAATTCGCTTTTTATATTTATTCTATACTTACTAAAATTATAAAGCGGAAGAGATTGTTTGTTTGTTTAAACGCGTTTATATCAAAAACAACCGGTCCGAATTGAAAAAATCTTTTTTGGTAGGATAGTCCATTTATAGATGAAGGCTTTAGGCTATATAACATTACGCTGCGACTAATAGGAGCGAAGCGTCAGTGAGAAATGTTGCAAAAACGGGGAAAATTGTTCACATTTGGAAAGTTTTTTGTGTGCGCTGCATAAACGGTTTAAGTTACTCAAAAACCACGCGAACAAAGTCGCGGGCACAGCTAGTAATTGATAAAGGAAGAATATTTGTGTAACTTAACGTCAAATCACATCGAAGGTCGTACATTATGTGACAAATGACTAGCTATTTGAGGCTTACAGGCGGAACCTGCAAGTCAGCGTACCCTCCTGCGAATAAGGCTCAAATTATATCCGCGAGTATTCGCTTTGTTTTATTCCCTCTAAGCCTACAAATTACAACAGCGCGCTAAAATTAAAAATAATTAATCGTAGCTTAGCTCAGTCCCTGTCCTCATAAAAATTAATACCGTAGCGCAAAGTTGCAATATTTAATTTATCGTAAACGCCTATCCGAGCTTCGAAGTAAACATTAGCGTGGCCGCGGCAGCGACTTACGAAAAATATTACCTTCAACTTTACGAACGCTCGGTTGAACTTTGGATATAATTTGTTACTTATAATTTCATAGTCATCGTCAAGTTGGGTCATTCGGACGGAGTTTCCCGGGTTTAATAGCTTTGTAAAACTATTAGTTATGAAAACTAAGTCAACATGCAAATCCTCCGCCATTCTATAGCGGCTGTCCTGTTAAAGTAGGACAGTGCTTTTATTATGTAAAGGTGTTTCTTGCACACTTTGTATTTTAAACGTTTTCCAAGCCGTAGCTAATCCACTAATTTATTTACAATTTTAATTTCGCTCATTGAACCTCCAGGGTATGTATTTTGAAACTATATTGTCTATTGAAACCATAATAATACCTTAATTCTTAGAAACTAAAGTGTAAGATTTTTATATATTAAATTTTTCATTAATAAATAGCGGCACTTGGCGAGACACCAGAACATAAATTATAATTATTAATGTTGCCGATCTAATTTTCTTAAGAAGTTAATTATGGTATAAATAGCTCGTCGAGTTTACACAAAGTTCGACGGAACCCAAACTAATTGGGTATCGTAATTTGTGAGCTGTGTTAACCCAAGTGGCAACTATTTACTTTCGATAAAGCTAAGAAAACTAGGTCTAAGAACGTTAAGAAAACTACACATAAAACGATAAAGAAGTTCGGAAAGAATATTATCGGGATGACGTATGACATCTCTTTAACTCTCACACCTATATTATTTCTTGGAAACTTCGTTATCGTTCCGATATTGCACTTTGTCTAAGGTCCCTGTTTCGAGACCGCGAAAATCTGATTACCTTAAGAATATTACCAACTCGAACGGTATATTAAATTGGTATAAAGTTTTAAATTCGAACGAAATTCTTAACCGAGTTACGTCGCTGTCCTTTAATGTCGAGTGAATAAGTTTTACTTTACCTTTTTATTACGTCGAGTAGGGTGGAGTTATCTGAAAACGAAATTATTTAAATTAGTTTTAGGGTTACATTGGGAACTTAGTGTAACTAAATTACAGGGTTGCAGTGGAGTTTGCACAAATTTTAAAAGCATTTTTATCCGACCACGGCAAAACCAAAATGAAGGGTAGTTATTTTGGTAGATTGTGTATGTACATGTGTACATGTGTGTATGTATGTGTATAATAATATCTATGGACGCTCTACAGTTCACACTACTAAATCTGACCCCGTGTGTACATATCCGAAGAACTTGTATTACAGGTACCAGACAACGGAAATTTATTAAATATTTTATACTATACACATTTTTAAGATTTTATATTATACCACATAAAATACATACACAAATTTAATACACATCCATGACCCAGGAACACAGAAAACTTTTTGTTCCTCCGGCTTGAGCAGAACGTGTCGTACGTTCAACTACTGCGCTACAGAGGTGGTCTTGAAATATTAATGCCATCGTAGGCGCTACGACCTATATCGGTATAATGTGTAGTGTCCATTACACTTATTAACGTGTTAATTATTTAACTATTTATTTATTTATTAAAAACTTATCAGATTTTGATGAAATATGATATTAATATTAAATAATGAAGATTATATTATTAATAATATCCCGGGTAACATAATTATAGGTTACATACTTTAAGTTGTCGGGTTTACAGTTTTTTTTTTAATAAAATTTCTAGTTATTTATTAAAATAATTTTTACTTATAGACTTTTTATTACTTGTATAGTTTATGGTTTAGATAATAATAAGTTACCTTAAATAGTTTTAAATTTATTTATGTTATTTTTAAGAGTTATTTGTCTTATTAATTGAATAAATTATAAAATATAAAAAATAATAGTTATAATGATCGACGTAAATGGTAAGTATTCTTATACCCTGTGCCGGTGGAATGTGGACTGTTGGGTAGTTTTCTATCACTGTCGGTTTCATATGCTGACTCTACAAAATTTTTCTTATCTAACTTTTATGTGGTAGCTGATTTATGAAGAAGATAGAGGAAGGAGGATTTCGAATGTATATTTAAATGGGTTTCCGTGATAATGGATTCATATATTATTATTTTTGACACCGTTATCATTGGTAACACTGACAGATGACTGGAATCTCCGCACGGCTTGAGTAATGGATGCGAGTACAAAGGCGACGTGTTGGCTTATTACGACAACTTACATTTCCAAACAAAAATCGGCCCCATACATCTGACGTTTCATTATTTCATAAGATAAATGTTGATAAGGCACCCGCGCCGGAACCCTTAATGTGGCCTCTGCTGTATATTCAATTAGGGTCATTTTTGCCTGCGACGCCCCCGAAATAATGATACATTCGCCGGCCCGAATCGAACGCGAAATTCGCGCCGTGTATTAATTTACTATTTATTTTTCACGGCGTATTAACATTTTTAATATCAAATTCCCTTTGGAAATGTATTGGAAATAAAACAAAAGATGGGCCGACAAAAGGAATTGCATTGACGAAGTGCGTCAATGAGAAAGGTCAATTGAAATGTCTGGAGCGGAATGTTCCCCGACCCCCGGGGCCAGGGCGAGCCAGGACCCAGACTAGACAATTGGAAGGTCGCTTACACAAGCCGATAAATATCTAGTCTTAAGCTTTTTAATGTAGGATATTTTACGCAAACTTATTAAAGAAATTCAAATGAAATGAAACTATTATTTATATGAGACTAGCTGACCCATGCCCACTTCGTTGAGCATACAAACCGTTTAAACCTTCCCTGGACTTCCACGAATATTTCAAGACTAAAAATAGCCGAATCGGTTCAGCCGTTCTCGAGTTTCAGCGAGGCTAACGAACAGCAATAATTTTTTATATATAAGAGAAGAAGAAGATGAAATGAAATAATCGTTTGATTTCATTATAGTTATAGTTTTTTTTACATATATTATGAACAAAATAATATCCATTTAAGGCTTCCACATCACATTGATCTGGTACCGTGCTCAGTTCTCGCAGAGCGTGTGTTATGGGACTGGTCTATCTTTATTGTCTGGACAATAAAGATATATTATTTAATATCTTATACTGAACATAACCCATTCATTATTTTTATTATATTAAAGACATATTTAATATTCCTCGGACTTACCGTCTATCAGACAGAAGACACAGAGGTCGTCAACATTATTGAATAGATATAATAACGGTATAACTTAAATAATAAAATCCATTGTACGTCAAATCATAAAACTATCAGTAAAATAAGCCCGGCAAAAGCTATTAAAGAATCGTTGCAGAATACTAGATGCCATAAAGCAGCTTACCTTCAAAATGGAATGATAAAGTATAAGAACATTAAAGTATTGGTGAGGCAAAGTTCGGGCGGGTAAGTTTTAGGCCGAGTGTGGCCCGGCCGAGGCCATAATGGCGCGTCACTCATCCCCCTGGATACAGATTTACATCCCATGATTTATGGCGCCTTCATACACAGGGATGAGGCCAAATAAAGTAGTATTTTGTAGTCGAATTTATTGAATGCCCGACTCACCCGAACTTTAAATTAGTTGTACTTAGCCGGGGTTTGTTTGATTCCAAAGTTTCGGTTTCGCCTGATGAGATCTAGAACTGCGCTCGTCCTACAGAATACGTCATAAATTTTAAATCAGATGCACTCTTACGTTTTGGTTTTCGGTGCCAGTTTTTGAATTCAAAATTAGCTTCCGTTTGTGTTTATTAAGTTTGCTTCCGAACTGTATTAACTTGTATGTGCTGCATACAGAACACTCCATTCGTATAAGCAATGTGCTTTGTTTATATTATTGCAAGTTCTGCATATTATTATTTTTATATCATTGCTACCATCAATTGAGCATTATCACTTCACATACGATAAGTAATAATAAGATAGATAGCCAATGAAAAACATAATCTTGTAACGCAAAAAATGTAGCCTCAAAACAGCTTCATACATTTCGTCGGTAAAAATACACGTCTACAGAAAAGTTTGTAAATCGACTATAATATATTAGATAGGTATTTTCGTTATGTCACAAACAAAATAGAAAAAGGGTATGGGAACGGCGAAAGAATGGTGTAACTTTTGGAAGTGTCACCCTCTATCAACCTTTATGTGTCGCGCTTATATTGGCCCAGGTTGCCGCGATACGATTACGAAAGCTTACGAAGATTCTTCGTGTGAAGAGCGGAGGAGCTTAATTTAAAAACGGGATCTCAGCTGTAAAAAGGTCACCCTTTTATCTCATAATTTGCAATTTGAATACGCAGACAAATTAATCCAGCAAAAAGTTAACCAAAAGAATACAAAGCGGAGCGCTAACAACAGTCGCCGGCAAAATATGCAGGACAGTGTACACCGTCACAGCCACACACAAACACACACGGTCACACACAAGCACACACGGTCACACACAAACACACACGGTCGCACACAGTCACACAGTCATATTGCCAACTCTACTTTGTCACATTTTTGTTTTCGCATGCGCCCATTTAGTGTGCTCTTTTATTGCGCTGAAACTTTTCAAAGTTATTACTTATTTTAAAAACGTTGGGACTACAGCTGGATATTCTTCAAGGGTTCCGTGGCGTAACTTTTGTCATTCACGAGTAAATTACGACATAGAAGCGACCACAATCAAACTGACGATACCGCGGCTCTACGCTAACATATCACTATCGAAAACGAGGGTAGCTGTTTGATATTCAAAGCGTGTCGTTCAATTCGAAGGTATTTGTACATCCTCACAATGAAAAGCTCGATGTGTCCTAACGAAAAACAAGGAATCTCCTGTAACTAATTTTCGTTTCTATTCTCTAGCGGATAGTCGAGGACGTGTGGAAAATATCTGAGCCTTCAGCGGCGTTCGCGTTCGAGATAATAACCTGTCTTGTTTTCTGTTATGTTCGTCAAGATGTTCCGTCCCTCTCTTTGCGGGGGAGGAGGAGAGGGCGCGAATTATGTCGTTTCGTCGCTTACGCGTCATTTGTACCGTTCGCCAGACCGTTACTGAGCTTGTTTTTGGTGAACTGACTGTCGCATTGCTTCGCCCCTTCAGAATAGAATGGGCTCTCAGTTCGTGGTGGGTGGGAATCTGCCTTCATTACAATTAATATTCAGCGCCGGCACGTCTGGCAAAACATCGGTTTACGTCTAATTAACGGAGTATTGTGATCACTGTAACGGGGTAGTATTATTTTAATATTTCAAGTGGGTGCCACAACAGTGCCACGCTGTAAGAAAAGTAATTAACGTTATGTAAGACAAATGATAATTTTTTGATGAATATTTTATAGGCATCAAACATAACTTTGTACTAACTGTTTAGCAAAAAAGTATTTTAGGTAAATTAATCATAATATGAACAAGCTTTTGTCCGCGGCTCCGTTTGCGTAAATCCAGTAAGCAACAACACTCTACAAAAGTTTGTTTTGGGGACAAAGTAGCCTATAAATTATTCAGTCTAAGCTCTAACAAATTTCATCACAGTCCGTTCGGTAGATTTTGCGTAGAAGAATAATAAACATCTATCCATGCAATTATATACCTACATACTTCCACATTATTAATACGAGAATAACTCAAATAAAATAATAACATCAAAACTATCACTCGCAACAATTAAGCTATAATTAAGTTTAACTCCATTTTTACTTTGTTACAAAAAACTCAATTAAAACATTGTATTTTGAACGGATAGAGTGTGAGGGGAATAAATGAAATAAATAAGTAGAACTCAATTTATTTAGTGAATTTGCGATGAAAATACGAGCCGCGTTCTGCAGCCAAATGTATATTAATGGGCCTCCCGAACCACAACTGTAATATTGTATCCTTTTTACACCGCAACCTCGAAAGCTTTTAGCAGTGTCAACTGTTACACGGTTTACGATTTCCGTAATGTCCTTACGAAACACCCAAGAAATGATACAAGGAGCGCACACTGGACATTTCTGGATAAAGTCTAATAAATTTACGAGTTACTCGCAAATGTCCAAATATTTTTCGGATGGCCGTGTAAATATGTGGTCTTGCGCCTGAGCTGCTAAGTTCGAAAACAAAATTGTATAGGATTTAACATAAGCATCCAAACCAGGGTTGTTAGGTAGCTCCGTAACCGTAACCGAAACTATCGGATATCCGATATTTAAAAATATCCATAACCGTAACCGAATTCGAAATTAAAGTTTTGCTACTGTAAAAATGTAATATCCGTAACCGAAATTATCCGAAACAAACGGATAATCCGAAATAATTTATTATCCATATCCGTATCTGAAATTTCATATCCATTTCAACCCTGATCCAAATGCAATAGAATGATTTTTTACATAATATTCCATGTTCTGATTTCAAGATAGCATACATCTATTCTGATTTCAAGATAGATGTATTATATCTTGAAATCAGTGATAGATTGATAAGTTATATATTACATTCCTTACATTTAAGAGATTTGTAACGTTTAATTTAATAATAATGCGTAATGTTGTTAAAAAGGCCGGCTTAATCTCTATGTACTCCATACTTTGGGACGTATTCTAAAATGTTTAAGTGACAGTTTGAATTAAATTTTCTGGAAATTAGATTTTTTCTACATATCACATTCATCCATTCACTTCATCAATTCATAGGTACATTTCTGAGTATTTATATGTAATAAATAAAAAGAATAAAAAACTATAACCCGACTTCGCAAAAAATGGGTGTAAAAAGTCTGAAACAAGAAAATAATTCAATTTGAAATCCAGAAATGCATAGGTACAAAAATGGTCAACGTAGAGCCGTGGTCGCACCCGCTATTGGCATCGAGCCTTGAATTTTTTTTTCTACCGTATTTCGGTGTGAACTAATGCTTAGATTTTATTAGCGGGTACGACCACGGCTCGACCTTGACCATTTTTGTACCTATGCATTTCTGGATTTCAAATTGAATTATTTTCTTGTTTCAGACTTTTTAGACCCATTTTTTGCAAAGTCGGGTTATAGTTTTTTAATCTTTTTTTTTATTTAATATTTTTCTGTTTTCACATCAAATATAAAAATTATTATATTTTTATTTAATTGTCCATTACATAGAAAGTATCAACTCCTAGATACTACTTGTACGACCGCATTTTAAACCTTTATTTTGAATTTAACAATAAAATATAATAATTAATAAAAAATATAAGTATATATTCGTAATGTGCTTGCCAAGACCTATCTTTTGATACCAAACACGAGACAAATATCTTAATTTAATTTTTTTTGGAGTTAGTTTTTGAGGTATAATTTTCAAAGTATTAAATGTTTCAAAAAATTATATAGCCTATGTTACTCGCGGCATTAATACAAATCGATTGACACCTCATTCATCAAAATCGGACCAGTAGTTTAGCCGCTACGAGGGAACATACATACATACATACATACATACATACATACATACATACATAGACTGCCAAAATCATTACCCTTCCTTTTGGCTTCGCCGAAGTCGGGTAAAAAGAATAAAAAACTATAACCCGACTTCGCAAAAAATGGGTCTAAAAAGTCTGAAACAAGAAAATAATTAAATTTGAAATCCAGAAATGCATAGGTACAAAAATGGTCAATGTAGAGCCGTGGTCGCACCCGCTATTGGCATCGAGCCTTGATTTTTTTTTCTACCGTATTTCGGTGTGAATAATGCTTAGATTTTATTAGCGGGTACGACCACGGCTCTACCTTGACCATTTTTGTACCTATGCATTTCTGGATTTCAAATTTAATTATTTTCTGGTTTCAGACTTTTTAGACCCATTTTTTGCGAAGTCGGGTTATAGTTTTTTAATCTTTTTTTTTATTTAATATTTTTCTGTTTCCACATGAAATATAATAATAATTATATTTTTATTTAATTGTCCATTACATAGAAAGTATCAACTCCTAGATACTACTTGTACGACCGCATTTTAAACCTTTATTTTGAATTTAACAATAAAATATAATAATAAATAAAAATATAAATACATATTCGTAATGTGCTTGCCAAGACCTAACTTTTGATACCAAACACGAGACAAATATCTTAATTTAATTTTTTTGGAGATAGTTTTTGAGGTATAATTTTCAAAGTCCAAAATTTTTCAAAAAATTATATAGCCCATGTTACTCGCGGCATTAATACGAATCGATTGACACCTCATTCATCAAAATCGGACCAGTAGTTTAGCCGCTACGAGGGAACATATATACATACACACATACATACATACATACATACATACATACATACATACATACATACATACATACATACATACATACATACATACATACATACATACATACATACATACATATATACATATACATACATACATACATATATAGACTGCACAATTGTCGATTGATTGTGCTTACTCCATTGTTAAATTTAAAGTACACTTAAATAAATTAGATTATACATACATTAAAACATTATATACTTATCCACTATCATTATGTTATTTTTATGGTTGCAGTTTATTTATATATTCGTAAACAAAAAGTCCATCACAAATTAAACGACAAAGCTCAATCAATCGTTGACCCAACACTAAATGGAAAAAAGCTAAAACCATAATCTAACAAAACTTTTAAATGAAAGCGCCCGTCATTGGGTGAATGAGCTTTTGCAAAATTGACTTTGAATTTAGCGGCATTTTAGAACAAAGGACGTCCAGCGAGCGCAGTAAGAATTTTATTATGACCCACGTTTGCCGGACGGTCCTTAAGCGGATTAGCAGGTAAGCCGGCAGCACCAATACCATTCATTAGAATGCTGTTCTCGCTTTATCATATTGTGGACATCATGTTTTCAATAAAATATATTCCTGTGGTGCTTTCCCTTAATTTTTTGGGCTATTGTGCCATTACAATTTTGTACTGTCTCCCACTTTGCTTGTGGAGGGAAACTGGAATACTTCCTACTCCTGCTTTTTTTTTCTGATTAATTTCGTTATGGGTCCCAAGACAGATTTAGCTTGTCCCTCGGGCACCCCTGACATCATATCAAAGGGTTTGTCGTGGTTGGTTACCGCTGTTGATCCTGGCTTACAGGAGTTGCAGTGGTGGAAATGTGAGGTGGGTCAATGACCGTTAAAAAAATCATGTTTTCAATATATAGTTTTTACATCTATGTATGCTTTCAATTTTTTCAATGATACGTCAATCGAGGTTCGTGCTAAGTATCGAAAGAGCGTATATTACTGGTCCCGCGCTTAATATCTGAGGAACTTGTGTATACTTAAGTAGGTACTTTACATCATTTATTTAAGATTTTTATTATATTATACATATACAAGTTGTAAAATAAATGAGTGATAATACTTTAGTGTGTGCATGTGCCTCCTATGTAGAGTATAATGTGTAAGTTCCAGCGCTGAAATACTTTGATCTTAATGTTTCTATGAAATGCCATAACATCATAAATGTTCATATACAATAAGTACCTATATACTCTATAAACGGTACCCATACATACCCGAAAGTATTATCACTCATTAATATTACAGCCTGTATTTATTGCACCCAGGAACACATAAAAGTTTTTTGTGTTTTTAGCGGGATTCGAAACCGCAACCTGAAGAAACCTGTAAACGCACTAAACACTGAACCAAAACACCGGCCATGTTATGCTTAAAAAACTTACAATAATTTGCTCTAAATTATTCACTTGTTTTCATGCAACAGTTGAGTTATCCTAGTGCAATCATTGTGAAGTTATGCTTAATTGCCATTATAAGATATTAAAACTATAATATTATACGTAGGTACTTACATTTTATTTTTAGGTATATATAAAGATTATTTAAATAGAACGTGTAGTAATTTTAAAAGGAAATTGAACCTATTAATAGATAGTTCGACCTCCTTGCAATTTATGGAGCAGATGTATTCCTGTGATAGGTTTTTCAAAGCGAAATTTCTCATGAGACGACCGGGAAGATTGTAATATAACTGGAAGTAGGCTAATTCAGTTCAATGTTGGTATAATATTAAAAATATAACCATGCAATTTCGTAACATATGATGTAGGTAAATCTTACGGTACGCTATAATAATGATAGTATTTTGACATAAATACAAAAGACATGTTTTGATAAAAAAAAATAACGACGGCTGCACGTACAAAAAAGAATGAATCATTGTCACGTTCCGTCTGAACTGAGCGTGCAAGCGAGAGCCTGTTTTGTCCGAGAAGAACAAAGATAGCGGCAGCAACTATCGTCCTAATTTTAAGACAAACAAATACCTTTTTGTTAATCATATTTGTAACCCCCAGTTCTAAACACATACTTGTTGGAAGGTCGTGATGCTGTCCACGTATAATTGTCTATGATGCACTGCATTTGAATTAATAATAGGTTCTTTTATTAATTTTGATGTACGGTGTCATTATGTTTTCTATATTTTCTCTTATACAAGTAAACACAATGTTTCAAGCATTATTTACGTTTTATTTAATTGCTATAGCCGCTAGTCCTCCCTATCAATACTTAATTTAGTTTTAAGCAATTATTTCATAGTTCATTTTATTAGTTATTACAAGTTACACGTTTAATCAACATTCGATAATGTACTAAACTCGGGCTCAACGCACTCGTAACTTACAAAAGCTCCTCTAATTAGTCGTAATCATTAAAATGACGTCACGGCAAGGACAATGGCGGCGATGAGCCGTGGTATTAAATCTAGATTACCGTTCGGCGGTTCCGCTCCGTCGGATAATCAGCGGGACTGTATTAAAGCATCAGTCACGTGACGTGACAGCGTGACGTCACGCGTCACGCGCTACTATTGTGACAAATAAAAATTGGATATTGTAGTTTTTGTTTTTGTTTTCGCTGGCGGATATCTCGTGAAAGCCGTACTTTTTCTAATATAATGTTTATATTAGAAAAAGTACGTTTTTTTTTAATCCAAACTACTACCGTGTCTAATCTCATCGAAATCCGTTTAGTGGTTATCGCATGAAATAGTAACAAACTTCAGTACTCATAAACTTTTTGTTTATTATAATTATTAAGAAAGTGAGGATTACAGGTATTATAAAGTAGATGGTGTGTTTTTATTAACATTAATAAAATAAATGTAACTCAAGTTAGGTACTTTGATTATAATTATAGTAGAGTTTAGGTTAATCGGAAGAATATTTAGAAAGAATTTTATTTTTAAACTCGCTTAACTAAAGAAATTTGGTGTTGAAAATATCTGGTAAGTATTAGTTTTTAAGTTTAAACAAGTAGACTGAGCAGTAAAACTTTTTTGTAGCGTTATAATTTTCGCTGTTTTGCCTATGGCGTAATTTGCATATCAAAATATGAAAATTTCATTTTGGTAATTTAATCCCCGATCGTATGGGAAGTTAAGCGTCCACCATAAAATATGATTAGCGGTCGCGGGGGCGGCCGCGGCGCCGGGCAGCAAATATCGCCTATGTCAACATATACACGAGAACGTATGAAGGACGTGCAAATATTTTTTAAGTAAATCTCCATGAATATTGGACAAATTTGCCGAGGGATAGTAATCAATCACTGCTTTATTATTTTCGTGGTGTTCCGGGTGCAGCGCCGCGCACAACAAGATTAAGTTAATCTATTATAGAAATACATGATGGTATTTAAACCATAAACGAAATTGTAAATAACCAATGTAAGGTGATATAGAATATAACTAAGGACATCAGCTTTTTACCAAAAAAAATTGATCAAAATCTGTTCATCCGTTTAGAAGCTCCGATTTCACATACACGCACATTTTACGCAATCTATTGTTTACGCTTATTGTCATTATAATAAATTTATTACAATATTTCATTACAAAATTACATTGTCATTTTGTAATGAAATATTGTAATATAATACTGGATTGAACCGGTAGATTAATCAATTTGTTTTTATCCATCTTTTTGATTACTTTTATAATACGCATTATCGCAAATTTTATTTTTCAATTCAATTTTACTATAGGTATAAAATAATGTGTAAATAGACAGAGATATTTTAGAGACTTTAAACATTTTTTTCACAGTTTAATTAATAGATGAAATATTACGAGAACTTTATCAAAATTACAGTTATAATACAGTGAAACCTGGTTAAGTGAGACATCAAGGGACCTGCAATGTGGTTTTACTTATAGAGGTATTCCACTTACCCAGTGTCTCAGATATACAGGTATAAATAAATATCTGTCTCATTTACAAAGGGTTCCATTAATAGAGGTGAGAATACAGGTTATTTCAGTTATACAGGTGCGATCATTAAATAAAATAATGTGTTATGTATGCCTTTGCGCGAAATCTTGTGCCTCTTCTTTAATCATCGGTCTACTTACCAGAACGTTTTTGTTACGAAGTTGCTTGACCCATGTGAGCAAACACTGTTCAAGTTCAGGATATTCTGATAAACGTACACGTTTTAGTTTTCCATGTCCTTCAGAACATTGTGATTAAATTTTATGTTTACTCTGAATTATTCTACAACGAGTAGATTTTGGCACATTATATTCGGCACAAACTTCTTCGCATGTCTTCCCACTTTCATAAACGGATATTAACTTCAGTTTTTCACGTAATGATAACGATTGTAGCTTTCGTTTTGGCATTTTCGAATAAACATCTGTATGATGATAGTAAAGCGAAACTAAAACTGAAGGAAATTGAAGCTCAAAATTTGTACTTACGTACTTGGAATTACGTGTGGAATTTGTGGGTAGAATAAGAATGAGTAAACAAACAATGTTATCTCAGTTACAGAGGTTTATGCATATAAAATTTACTCGCTGTCTCAGTTATAGAGGTAACTATGATGATAAATCGAAAGAACAAATCCCAGATATAGAGGCTTACCTCGTCCCACTAATAGAGGTAATTCAGTGCCAAAGTGTTGGGACATCAACATGAGTTCCAGTTAGGGAGGTTTCTCACTTATTCAGGTCCAAGTTTCACTGTATAATACTAAATGTTTACCGCTACTTCGTACGCGTAAAATGAACAGCGTACGTTTTGCTGAAGCAAAAAGTAGCCTAAGTAAACTACTAACTACCATACCTATTCCTTCAAAATCCACCCTGTAGTTATTGCGTGACAGTGTATCAAACATACATACATCGACACACACAAACTTTTTTAATTTTAGTAGGAATTACGATTGTGCAGCATAATAACGTAGTATAATATTATAGCGGTCTCTATCATAACAATAATAACGGCTATGCGGTAACATCCTTACAATGAATAAACTACATACAAATAATAACAGCTCATATTAAAGACACAGACTATTTAAATCAGTACGTCATTAGGCGAAGAACAATAAATTATCCTTATTAGAGCACAAAGGAACAGCATGCTGCCGGCTTTGGACTGCAATAGCTACTAATTAATCTTTGTTTTAATTAGCCTAACGACTGCACGGAGTTGCCGTTTCTTTAATCCTTTGCGAATATTCGGAACTTATTTTCGACCAAGATCAGGGCCCCGATTCTCGACTATGTTTTGATTGTATGTCTCGCTCGCAGGCGCGTCATATCATATCGTGCTTGAGCGGGACAGACTGATATTCGAAACGAAGTTTGTGGAACGAGACCCTGGTGACTGTTCAATCGGTCGAAGTCTACTTTGGGTTACTGATCATTATTTTAGTTATTGAATTATTTCAATACAATTTATTCAAACACTCATAAATATACAGATAAATAGTTATATAATAATTTATATTACGTCTATCATCGTCAATCATATTAAAATAGCCTATATAATATTCACTAATGCCGAATGCTTTAACTCAAATACCGCAGTAAGTGCAAAGAGCACAGTCCTTGAGAAATGAGATAATGAGTCGTAAAACTACAGTACAAGTTTATAAAGAGTATAAACAAAATAAAAAAATCAAGTAAAAAAGTTAAGTACTTCGGGGAATTATCAAGCTGTGAGATAACTGATTATATTAAGATGTTGAATAATAGGAGCTCCCTCGATCGCGTCAGCTTTTAAACAAAAAAACGATCGAATAAGGTTCTTCCGTTTGAAAATAAGAATGCCACAGACACACAAACACAGATAGAGAGACACATCAAAGTTATAACAGTGTTTTCGTCGGAGGTTTAAAACAAAGCTCAATAGAATATGCCAACAATTTTACATAAACCACGCAGTTTATTATAACACTAAATAGCTTCGCAAATTATATGAAAAACAATGTAACACATAACAATTCATTCGCACCGCGGCTGTGTAATATGATACCTATAAATTATTTAAATTTACAGGCGAATAGCTGTACGAGCGGCGTTTCGTAAACCAAAACTATGTATTGCGCCGGGCCAGCCCGAGTTGAATATTTAGTTAGATCCGAAATACGAGAAAATACCGGATAATTAGTTCACTTGCGGCCGTTTGTTTTCGTTTGTGCATTTAGACACTCAGTAATTCGGAATTAGTAGTTTCAAAATATATTTTTATTTAATACTAGCTGACCCGTGCCTTCTCTTCCCTGGACTTCCACGAATATTTCAAGATTAGAATAGCCGAATCGGTTCAGCCGTTCTCGAGTATTAGCGAGACTAACGAACAGCAATTTATTTTATATAATAATAATAATATCTTCTTTCTGCTTCACACCACGTCAATCTGGCCCTGTACTCAGTATCCAAAGAACTTATGTTACAGGACAACGGAAATATATATTAAATACTTTTATACTATACACATATTAAGGATTTTTATGATATATATTCTACAATATGTAATCAAATAAAACATGATGACACTCACGCACACTCACACACACGCACACACACAAACATACTAGATTTAGTAAAATAATACATACGTATAAGAAACAAAATATGTACCTATAATTATTTAAGGGAGAGCGGAGATTTCAAGCACAAGTTTAATACTTATTAGAAATCTCCACCAATGTTTGTAAAATTGTAATGTATGGTTACTGAATAAAATATTTTTTTATTTATTGTTTATTATTTTATTTATAGATTGTTGACTATATTTTTATATTTTGTTGATATAAAGATATCGATTAATATAATATCATGATAATATTATGTTTAACTGTGTTATTTTCTTTAATAAGCTTAAGTAAGTTGTCGGAGAAATATTATAGTGCACATCAAAAAACCAGAAAGCCTTAGGCTCAGCTCACATTGGTGTAGAGTCAAAGCGTTGCGAGTTGCGACGCGTATTTTTTCTACAAGAAACGTGAAACTTTACTAGAAAACATAACCAATGTCGCGTGACGCAAAATGTCTCTCGCTACCTACTGTAAATGAAAAATCTTTTATTTCCAAATAGGCTAAAAAAACTAACACTTTTAGAATTGTCCTACATGATGACCTACCATCGGTTCGGGACTAAACCGGCGAGAAGAACCGGGGTAAGAAACTCGCGTACTATATTCATAACTAGCTGTGGCCACGACTTCGTTTGCGTGGTTGTCGGCAACACTATCGCGATTATCTTTTGATTTCTCACGTTGGTTTTTGTTATTATGATTATTAAAGGGGAATAATTCTTTAATACACATTTCTTTTGTAACTTAAACAGTTTATGCAGCGCACGCAACGAAAGTCCTCAAATGTGAATAATTTTCCCCGTTTTTGCAACATTTCCTAAAGCCTTCCTCTATAAATGGACTACCCAGCAAAAACAGCATTTTTTCAAATCGGACCAGTAGTTCCTGAGATTAGCGCGTTTAAACAACAAACAAACAAACTCATCCGCTTTATAATATTAGTCTACTTAAAAGTAAAGGCAGATATAATATGTTACAAAGTATATTTAGGGTATTTGGTGCTTCAGCGTCAAAATTTCAACCACGTCCGCCGAATTACTGTGAAACTTGTCACCCTCACATTATTCAAGGTTTTAATATTCGAATCAAAATTCAAGAAGCGATATGACGCGTTGTCTCCATAAATTACGTATTAAGTATGTGTAAGGCTTTATGAAAAATGTTTTCGGCGGGGCTCCGCTCTCCCCTGTGGCCGGAGCTGGCTTTGTGCAAACAAAATATATTGAACACTTGATATGGCTTCGCCGTTATTAAACTGCCATAAGTGATAATATGACGATATTTTGGAACTGCGTCGTCGATTTCAGGAGTGCAATTGTTGAAAATCGTAGACAAATGAGTATAAGGCCGCTTGTTTTTAAATTGCAATTTTGTTGCAAATATATGAGAATTTTTTATGTAAGGAGTTATGCAACTGCGGTATTAGAAGAGACAATTGATAATTTCGTATTCATACATTATTGGACGAGAATTGAATGGAAATTATGACAGCACCTATAATTGACAGTTGCCAATTGTTCCCACTCGGACAAAAGGCTTACGTAATACATTGGTACATCTTTGAGTACTTTGATGAAATTAAATGAAAGCAATAACTCACTACTTCCAACGAAACACTAAACAAAAATTAAAATTCCTATGGTATCCGTATAATTTCTATACTGGTAGCTACATAAGTAGATTAGAATAAAATTAAATTAGAATAAAAAGCTACCAGACCAATTTCGATGGCGGTAATTTAATCCGTAGACCTTATGTATAATATATAGACCCCGTAACGTATAATATATTGCAAAAGCAATCGCGATAATTGCGCAATTTTTTAACTTCATAGACGGTTAAAAGATAATAGGATAGAGGCACAAACCAAATCAAACAGGAGAGCAGTTTAGAGTTTTAAAATTCTGAAAAAATATATTTGTCGTCAATTTTTGTATGATGTAACATTGAATTAATGGTTCCTATGATTGCCACTGAATTGTTTTTGTCGCTGATGTCGTAGCAAAAATGAAGCAAAGGTGCATTCAAAAACAATAGCGAGCGATGAACACTATTTGACGTTCAGCAATCGATTGCTTGTCTATCGCGCGATTTTTGCTTATCGCTATTTTTACATACATAATCAGCTGGCTGGCTACCTGTAGTGCGAAGTAAGTAAGTAAGTATGTGCGAAGTACTCAAGCCCTCTCTCTCTTTTGTTCTTTATTTTTACAACCCAGTGGCACGAATAACCGACATGAATGGCTAAATATGCGCATGAGTGACTTTTTACACGCCCATCCGATGCTTGGATTTCTTATAGGACTTTCAGGTAATGAATTTGAACTTTAAATATTTTTTTTTGCGCATAGAAACTATGGCTTCTGGATTTGAGAGCCAAACTCAAACCACTGTACTACGAAAGACTATAATAGATAACGACATGCATTATCCTACTTTGACCAAGATGCTGTGATTAATTACGATGACGAAGCTAGATAAAAAAAAACTACGTTTAAAAGACTTCAACAACTAAAAAGTATAAAAAAATACTTTTTTAATGCAATTAGAATTAATGTCCTTTTTGAAGTGAAATATATTCATAAAATAAAAACTACACGGCCAAACTATGTAACATTTTTATGGAACCAAATGGCAGCAATTTTGCGTCCTCAACTCAAACCTCAGAATGATCGGTGTACATATAAAAAAAGGCGTCAGAATTGAGAACCTCCTCTTTTGTCAGTTTAAGAGGAAACACTACGAATTTTTTTCCATACAAAAATAAGGGTCTTGGGGAGGGGTCTATTTCCTCCCTGGATAACACCTCTAGGGTAACAATTTTTTCCCTGAATATTTATGGATATTGTTTGTACGTCCCTATTTTTTCATTTTTTTAATAAATTAATTATTTAAAGAGATATGGACGTTTAAAAACCTAAAAAAATGGCCAGACTCTCCGCTATTTTTAAATATCTAGGAAACTGATTTGACTACAATAAACAACAAAATCAAAAATTAGGAACCTAGCTCAATTCCTTTTTTAGCTAATACAGAAAAAAATATTTAAATCGGTTAAGTTTTGGGGGAGGTAACAGGAATCCCCTAAACATCGATTTCTGGTACTTTTAATAGGTAATTTCAGTCCAAGTTGCAGTTGTCTCTATCTCGCTAGTGCTGGCTAGCTAAGGCACTACGAGACAGCAATAGATTTTATAAATACCTATTTTGTATTTCTATCAACCGTGGTGTTTTCGCTTAAGTCCGTTAAAAACGTATTGACATTCCGTTTACATTGATAATAGCGTCATTAACATTTTTGATATCTAACTTCGTCATCTTCAGCGATCTTAACTAAGCCCGTTCCTGGGCAACTTCGTTCATCAAATTCGCGTAGCACAAATCCGTGTCTCGAATGTAAAATAGTTCAATATATTGTAGTGAAAGTTGAATGGCGAGGGCTTTGTGATTTGTAGCCGGCTCGGTGTCCGCGCTATCAATCCGTGAGTGAATCTGCAGCGAGTTGCGAGTTGCGACAGCACCTGCTCTCGTTTGTCCACGTCTAAATGCAGTAGACGTAGCCTTTTGTATGCGATCAGGACTTACAATAAACTCGCGTTAGTGAGTTTGCGATTTCGCGCGTTCTTACCCGACGGTGTATCTAAAATAAATGGTAATGTGTATATCAGCCTATGTTTGTTCCACCGTAGTGCAAAAATTAATCCGATTATAATGAAGGTAGTGTCAAGTTGCGACAGCTTGTCTTCTTTGTCCATGTCCAAATGCAGCATTGTGTATAAGATCAGGACATCTGCAATAGGTAAACTTGCGTTTCCTGATTGTGCGATTCCGTTTTCAACCGATTCCGCGACGCAAAGGACGGTGTTTAGTAGTCTATACAGTTTGATTGTCCCGCCGTAGCGCCTAAACTACTGATCTGAATGTAATGAAAGCGTGTCCAGTTGCGAAAGCATCTCATCAAAACTCTAGTTTGTCCACGTCCAAATGCCGCATCATTTTGTGTGCGATCAGGGCCCTTATTCATGGTGCTTTCGCTATTATTACTTACAAAGTTCGAATACAAAACGTATGGTATTTAATATAAGCTAAGTGACGAATTCGCTTGTCATTTAGCAAACTTATGTCGAACCCTATACATGTTTGTTTTCGAATTTGGTAAGTTTGCTGAGTGTACGATTTCACGTGTTTTAACTTTTCACCCAACCTCGCGCACCTAACACAAAGGAGAGTAATGATTTTAACAGAATATGTATTTAGCATTTTGCTATTGTGCCAAATGTAATATAGGAGGTTCTATTTTTACAACTATTAAAAATGTGTGATTATTTTCTATTTACAATTTTTTTTTTCACATAATGATCACGATTTACCAGACCGATAGTAAAAACTAAGTTCGAGGCATTTGAATACGAACAAATATTGGAATTTACGTCATTAATTGCAATGCACTATTGTTACCATGTTAACATTCAAATAATTTATAATTTCGGTGAACATGGGCCTTACTCTCCAAACAGATTCGGTTTTGATTCAGGTTTGATCGTGCCGCATACACCCGAATAAATTCTCGTTTGTTTATTTTGATTCTCAGTCGATTGATATGGTCGGTACAAAAAGTTACGATCTAACGATTTTATTTATTATGGTTAGTTTCAAAGTAATCCACCAAATAAAATACTAAAAGCCGTTGAGATCGAACTGATTTGATTCTCGATTTTGTTGGAAGCCCGCGTGTATCGCAAAATTGCCGTAAGCAGTAGTTTCTCATTCAACCAGCTACAAAACCAAAGGTATTTTTCCGAGCTACACCAAAATAGAATTATTCAAGGATCCCGAATCCCAGAAATAGAATATTCGATTCCTCTTACAACCACTACACATCGTAACTAGTAAAGTTGTTGTCCCAAGAGATATCAGAATATCATGAAGCGTGTCCAAGTCCTAAGCCTGATGGTCCAATTCCATCAAACTTTCCCTTTGTCTCCGAATTGAAAGCCGGATTTGAATGTAAGGCCCTCGATCTGACGTGTAGTGCTGTTCACGCAATCAATGTTATATTATGGAAATGCCTAATCGAATGCTCAAATTATAAGCTTTTATACCGTATTGTTACGTTCCCGAATAACTAGTGTAAAGATGTACCAGATAACAAAGATAATATATTAAATATTAACTAAACATATTATTGGAACATTGAATATTTTTTGCACCATCGGCAGGATTCGAACTGCGACCTATATCTGCGCACTAAGGCACCGAGGCCTACAGATTAAACATATGATATTTTTTGTGAATATTGATAAATTTTTGTATGATTTTTTTTATTAAATAAATCGCTTCTGTCGAAAACACATCTAATACATTAGTTACTAATGTAATCTTATAAACTTATGTTCATTATGGGTAACAAATAACTCTTGATCCCCCAAAAACATAATATATCGTCCAGATATATATAGCGAAGCAAACATAGCGATATCGGTTGACTGCCGTTGTTTGTTGTTTGTTCTGAGCGTAGATAACTTTGCCTGACCTTATTACTATGGGGTTTGTCTATTCAAGTCGACTGGACTAGACGAGATCGACTAATAACGATATCACATTAGTCATTATTTTGACGAGTTTTTTTGTTAGTATTTAAGTCTAGGCATATAAAGGCTATTTTATTTTATTTATGTTAACGCAAGTAATAAATTGCATATTATGCATAATACCCGGTCATTATGAAAAATGCCCTATATAAGAGAACATTCTGATAATTAATAATAAACGACTTAAATCGACCAATATATATATTATCCATCAAAAGTGGGCAGAGGTATTATTACTGTTTTTTAATATTAGGTCCTTACATATGAAATTGGCGTTTTGTCGTACTGGCCACTTTGATCTTAAATATATCCTCTTTGGTTAGGAATTCCAAATTCGAATTTAAACAGCTATTTACTCATGCATTTGTGTTTTGAAAACCGTAATTCATTTGTTTGTTTTCTCTTTTGTTTTTTTTTCTGCGTCACTCATTTCACAAAATGGAAAACTTAAAATATCGCATTATTTACGATTACGAGTTCCACCGTGGCACCAGTGCTGCAGAAACGGCTCGAAGGATTAATGATGTGCATGGGGGTGGTGTCATAATATTAATTCCCTATTATTATGTATCTCGTTCTCGCAAAACGATAATAAAGTCCTTGTTTTTTATTTAAAACTTAAATAAAATTAACTATATTAAAATAAACTATAATAATAACTTAAACAAAACTAGTTCTTTAAGCAACCCCTGAATTGTCAAGCGGTGGGCAAACTTATATAACTTAAGCTAAGAACATTCGTGAGTGTGACACATCAGCTTTCAAACAAAAAAACTTTAGAGTTTGGGTGCTACGATGCCATATTCTGACGCACACGTGGACAAGTCAAACTTAATAAGGCCTGGTGACCTGAAATACAGGCTGACGCCTAGCTTAGGCACCATTCTCCCACATCAAATTGTATTTTTATACTAAGTCGTACTTGGAATACTGTCATGAAATGTGGTGAGAAAATATTTTTTTATCATTACAATTAATATTATATTAATATATCAAGCAATATTCATAATGCTCGCATTAATCACCTGGTCCATAATATACATATACGGAGCCCGATTGTGGTGTAAAGCGTCCATAGATATTATTATTAAATTTCCACCGAACATACAACATATTTGTGCATTATGAGTGCGGATCATAAGGACGGCGCAGACACGAGCCCTCGATATTTCACCGTACATTACAAACGATGTGGAGGACAAGTGAAGTTAATTGGATGCGTTGGACGCGGTGCGAGAGTAAACAGCGTGTAGAGGCGACGCGACGCGACGCGAGAGTAAACAGCGTGTAGAGGCGACGCGACGCGACGTGAGAGTAAACAGCGTGTAGAGGCGACGCGACGCGACGCGAGAATAAACAGCGTGTAGAGGCGACGCGACGCGACGTGAGAGTAAACAGCGTGTAGAGGCGACGCGACGCGACGCGAGAATAAACAGCGTGTAGAGGCGACGCGACGCGACGTGAGAGTAAACAGCGTGTAGAGGCGACGCGACGCGAGAATAAACAGCGTGTAGAGGCGACGCGACGCGACGCGAGAGTAAACAGCGTGTAGAGGCGACGCGACGCGAGAATAAGCAGGGTGTAGAGGCGACGCGACGCGATAATAAGCAGGGTGTAGAGGCGACGCGACGCGACGTGAGAGAAAACAGCGTGTAGATGCGACGCGACGCGATTACTGAAACGAAATGAGCGCGGTAATTCCCGAATTACCTACCTTCGGGAATAATTTCGGCCGTTTCACAGGCCCACTACACTAACTAGTGTTCTGTTATGTTCCTCTTATCATGTGTTAAATATTTATTTTTAGTACGTACACTGGTTACAATCATTAGTTAAATATAACGTTCACTGGTTACAATCATTAGTTAAATATAACGTTGACAGTAAAGAAAACTATACATATTATTTCGGATGCTGTATATGAGCATCTGAATAAAATTAGAAAGATATAGTGGGAAGTATATTATTAGAAAAATTATAATGCCACTGCATAGTCCTAAAGAACGATTGTCAAAATTAGTTATTACGTGCTTAAAAACATTATTTTACACTTAAAAAATATCTAATACAGTACTGTAAATACTATCGTATAAAGGCCCTTTAGCTCGAAACAATAAATATAGGGGCATAAGTTTTTGAGAGATGAAACTGTCGCAAACATTGATTGATCCGTAACTTATATATTTTGTCAAAATCTAATATTAATAAACAAGTCTTAAGCCGATCTTGTGTATTGCGATTACAACCTCTACTTGAGATCATATTTGACAGATAAAACAACGTATAGTTTCACTTTTAAAAATGAACCACTTTACCTATGTAACACACCTAATCTTTTTTTCTTTCTGAAACTGAATATAGATAATATTATAGATTATAGGAAAATATTTTAAGAAGTATAATCTATATAATATTATAAATCTTTATTCCTAGTTTCAAAAGGAAAAAAAAGTATGTAACATAAGTAAAGTTGATCATTTATAAAACTGAAATGAATGCTGAAATTGTTTTATCTGCCAAATAGGTTCTCATATTGTTTTTGTATTCATCTAAAATTTATAGAAATAAAGCCCCGAAGCCCACCCGTAAACAGTGACATCAGACATTAAGGAGACCTCACTCTACACAAGCGCCTCTAGCGGCGAATTCAAACACGGCACTAAAATTTTGTAGCTACTATTGTCTATTATATTTAAATATTTTATCGCACATGTAAGAAATATAAAAGCGAGCGGGTTGCAGGTGAGTGGATGCTATTATGCTGCAGCCGCGTCTCGTTATCGCGCGGCGCTAACGGAGTTACCGCCCGTTACCGCCCGCGCGGATCCTGAAGTGACACGTGACGAGCTCGTGTCGAGCCCGCGGCGCTCACGAGCAAGATGCATGCGTTTCAGGCTAATATTCCAGTTTGCCTCGCTCGTTATAGCCGTCCGCCCCGCTCGCAAACTCGCAACAACCTATTCGCTCGAGTGCCAAGTGGAAAATTTCGTCAATGCTCACCGTGAAGTACAATTTGTATGATCGAATCAACCCCCTTAGTGGAAAACTATGGTAATTAGTTCGACATTTTCAGCTATGACGTCTGCTGGACATAGTTGAACATTTCATGGCGTTATAGTTGTATATACTCACCACGCTTAGTGGGCCTGTTAAAATAACAACAACTTTTTAAATAAAAAATCGGGTGTCCATTTACGGATATATAACAATCCCTCTGTCGCCTTATATGACACCCACAGGAAAGATGGTTGATGAAGACGTGTTATTTTTACTTAGACACGCCACGGACTACTAATTTGATGTCATATAAATTCTAGTTAACTTTTTCACGGAAAGCAGTACATAGTGTATCGGGACCCACTCTCCTTGAACTGTCACAATGCGCCAAAGTGTTAAGTCCAAATTAAAACATTAACACTTTCGAAAACTATAACGTTAAAATATCTCGAGCGAAATTGGCAATTCCATGAGTACGTCGATCGACGTCGAAAATATTTACCTGGGTAAAATATTTCTGTATTTTTAAAGTAGTATGAATGACGTCGAGTGTACTTTAACGTGTTAATGTGAAAAGATTGCTGCGTTATTGAGAGGTAACGGTGGAAAAATCCATTATACATTTATATCAGATTAAAATTTTGTGTCGCATGCATTATGTAAGGGAGTTTCTAGATACTTTAAGGTACTTGTAATATTCTCTAAGCTAACTTTTCTTTTTATTTAGTCGAAAATTGCGATGACTTTCGACTAATAGTAGATCTGTTTATTTTATGTCTATTATGCTATAATAATATTACGACCTAGGTAATGTATATAAAGTCGTTTGGTATTAGCTAGAAGTTTTTTATAATTCCCACATTATTTACAGAGTAAAAAATTACACATCTTCTAAAATCAAATGAATTTGTAATATGTAGCTCAATAGCTAATAATAATTTTGTTTAACATTAATAAATAATTCGACTTATCGCTCAGAACCTGTCACAATTTTTGATTTGGCTTCCAATCCCAGCTTGAAATTGACCAGAATATTATTACAGAATTATTTCAGTTATTCACAAGGAAATTGAAATAAGGTGCATAATATATTTGGTATCGTAAAGATTTAATATATCACCTACCGAAATATAGCGCCACCATTGTGTCCCTAACGCCATTAATTCTAATTCACAACAACCTAGCTGTAACAAAAACATTACGCCCTATACAAACCTTTTTCTAGTATTTAATAATAATAAGTTCCCCCACCGATTTTGGGTGTACAGGGCCCTGATTCAAGATGCCGTCGCTATTAATCGCTTACGAAGTTCGAAAACAAAATGTATGAGATTTGACATAAGCTTCGCTAAATGACATATGAATTCGCTCGTCATTTAGCGATCTTGCATCACGTGCATCTTGTATCAGGGGCTCGGGTTCATTGAGACCAGGCTAGAACTCAGGTCACATTAATAGTGCTTAAGTGTGTGCGTAATACATAAGGATACTCTCTCTTCTTATACTCAAATAGGACAATGAGACTGTTTCCCGGTACGGCTGGCAAGAGTATAGGCGCAATGACTACTTGTAATATGCCCATACAACGCATAGATAGTCTTAACAGTCAATGAGGTGATCAGCTTTACTGTCCTAACCAAACTTGAATATTTTTATTAGTTTCAACGCAAGAATCGAACCAGCGAGAGTCATGAGCCAGTATTTAACCCATCAACGACATTAGACGTATGGAAACTAGAGTCCTTTTATATGAGTTTGTCAGGGAGCAGTGCGCTTAAGGCGGATTTATGTCGATCGCGATAAACTCCCGCCAGACCACCACTCGTCCATTACGCGAGCCTTGTAAATGAAAACGCTTTTTGTCGTCAATTTTCATTGAAAGAAAGGATCGAGCGATAGGCCCGGGCTTGATATTTTTGCGGAATTCAAAAAATTTAAACGGCGTTCTTATCTGCAATCTAACGTTTTTTTTAATTATTATGAAATAATTTAGTTTTATCTAATTGATTACAAAGTTATTTTAGTTTGTCGACTTTTTTACTGTCGACTTTTTTATTATAAATTTAAATTCACTGTAAGTAGGTTTCAATATTCTATTATAAATATTATTATCAAGTAAGTGGTTACACAAATGAAATATTGTAAAATACAGATTAATCATTCATACAAAACCATCTTACTAAGTACAAGTCTAAATATTTAAGTTCATGAATTTGTTAGGTATACTTTTGTTTGAATTAAAATTATATTTTACAAGCCTACTTTTATTACCTACTGAAGGGAAGATCGCAATGACAAAGTATAAGTGATTATTAGAAATATAGCCGCAAAACGTAGACTATAAATAAACTTAATATTATATTACTATACAATACTTTTGTATAAGAAACTAAACAAGTTGCAGCACGACCAGGCGTAAGATTAGAATGACTTAACAGTGCTGATGAAATAATCATGCTCACGTGTTGATAGCACAGCAATGAATCAAGCAAGCACTTCACTTTTAAATATTTTGAGGCTTTCCAGATCGAAGGATGTTTAATCAGTGATCGAGTATGAACCATGCATGTATTTATAATATCAAGAAATATACATGTATGGAATGATCAGACAAAAAGTACAAAAGAAGCAATCGAGTCCATATTTCACAGAAATTAGCTTATTTGCCAGATATGTAGATGACGCAGACTCCGCGGCGCCGCTCGGGCTACAGCCGGCTACAACCTTATCCGATATTTATTAATATTAAAATGGAGGAGAATTACTTTTATCGCTTAGGTCTAGGAAGCTGAATTTCTTGCCTAGTCATACATGTCTAGACTCTATTTTTGTGTATTGATTTTTATGTGTTTATTTTATGTAGGTTCTTTAGGTTTAAATGATTTATTCTGAAAAGGACATACAGAGTCACTCACATGAGAAAAGTAGTTGATTAGCATTTTTAAATGGTCATCACAACATAATAACTATGTATTAATTTAAGCTTTTTATGAACTACTTATTTTTCACATATTAAATAAATATTCTGATCTTTATGGCATGTAACGCTGAAGTTTGAGTTAATATGAGTAATTGAAGGAGATTTGAAAACAACTTAAACTACTATTCTAAAATTTTCGAAGATATACGTTACGTTTTGACGTCAATTTCACTTAATGAAATTGAGCGATAGGCTGGTTTGATTTAAGCAGAATAGGAAAATATAAACGGTGCTGTATTGACATGAAAATTGATAGATTTCAAAGCCATATAATATTTTAGACGAGATTCAAATTAATTTATAATATACACCAATCTGAATTTACCGCGCCGTAAGCGCGCCTTCCTCAAATTCGCTTCTTTTGTGCGTTTAAAATACGGCGCGTGCTATCGCTCTTACAGGCTTACAGTCTTCGGATTCTACAATTTTGTGAACAAAACTTTTTCTCATTTCATATGAAATACGGGAATTAGCACGATTATCATCTGAGCGTCGTGTAAACATCGAGTTTCTAGCTGTTCACGTCGCGTCCCGCCATCCCACTCACCGCCTATCTCGTGGTCCTACCGTCCCACACTCGACATATCTCGTGGTCCTTCTGTCCTACTCGCGAACTATCTCATCGTCCTACCGTCCCACTCTCGGGCCGAGAGCGGGACGGTGGGACGACGTCGTTGTCCAGCGTAGGACGATCTCGTTGTCCAGCGGTGCGCCGTTGACGACAACCGAAAACTTCTCAATATTAGTCCCTGAACTTATGCTGCATTAATTTTCTTTGCTAAAATATGTTTCGTGGCAACTTCGCCTGACTAGTTTCGAAGAAACAGTTTGGTTCTCGTTGTAATGAGACGTTGAATGCAGCGTGAAATTTCGAAATGAAATCTGATACATTAATATATTCACGAGCCAATTTCGTAGACGATAGAAACAATAAATTAACGATCACTGTAGCTTGGTAGTTAGCGCAGGTTCTAATCCCACCAAGGAACCAAAAAGTTTTATATGTTGCCCGGTCGTTGACGTGTATTACTTATAATGCATATTATAATATAACTGTGCCCGCGACTTCGTTCGCGTGGTTGACGGAAACACTATTGCGATTATCTTTTGATTGCTCACGTTGGTTTCTGTTATTATGATTATTAAAAAGGAATAATTCTTCCATACATATTTTTTGAGTAACTTAAACCGTTTTAAAAGCACGCAACGTGAAAAATTTTGTAACATTTCTCACTGACGCTTCGATTTTATTGGTCGCAGCGTAATGTTTTATAGCCTAAAGCCTTCCTCTATAAATGGACTATCCATCAAAAAAACATTTTTTCAAATCGTACCAGTTGTTCCTAAGATTAGCGCGTTTAAACAAACAAACTCTTCCGCTTTATAATATTAGAATAGATGTAGATATTATGTGATAATATTATGTGATAATATTATGTGATAATATCTATATAACTATATATAAATAGATAGTTGTCTTAATTACATACGGAAGTAGTTAATACCGCAAATAAAAAAATAAATTAAAAAAATTAAATTGTTTTCTCTCAAGTTTTTACCACACTCTAAAGGTATTTTAACCCAATAAATAGCGAGCAACTCCTAGAACTAGTTCATAATAGTTTTTGTTTGGTACGTGAATAATTGAAAAAAATTTAAAGAAACCAAACAAAAACTTATTGAAATGGAAAGAATAGATTTTCCTACACGATCTCCGTGACACCAGCAGTGTATTCACAACAGATTTACCAAGTCCGTGAGCCGCGCTCGTCCATCCGTCTGTCTGTCCGTCACGCTGACGAGGGTGACGCCGCCAGTTTTTACCGATGCCAAATATCGTTTGACAGATAAGTTAAGAGCATATTATTATGAACTAGTTCTAGGAGTTGCTCGCTATTTATTGGGTTAAAATACCTTTAGAGTGAGGTAAAAACTTGAGAGAAAACAATTTTTTTATTTTTTTTTTATTTGCGGTATTAACTACTTCCGTATGTAATTAAGACAACTATCTATTCACTGAATAAAACCTTTTAATTATTTTATATACTATTCTTATGAGGTATCTAAGATTACTTAAGTCATGGCCTTTTACAAAAACATAATATTCAATTGACTTATTTAATCACTTGTAGCAAAACTATGAAACAAGAGAAATTTGAAAGAAATGCAGATGTTTTTGTATTCGTAGGTGACACTAGCGGCGTAGGCAGTGCTACGAAATCAGTGGCTCAGGCGCCGCCTACGCTGCTACGGAGCTCTACGAAAGCTGTTGTAGCAGCGTTGGCGCACGACAGTTATTTATTAGTAACAATATTATGATACTTTGTTGGTTTTATATTTTTTATCATTTGCGTTGTAAATAAACTGTTAACTATCCTGTAAAGTATTTAGTCATTGTTGGTGATAATAGATTTCATTACAATTTAACTGTAATATATGCGAACAAAATTTAATACTTTGAATAGTAATAATAATATTAAATTAATTTTAATACATCAACATGAATGGTACTAGATACTTTTTACCTCGTTCACAAGAGATCCAAACGAATAAATCCCTGAAAAATAGTTTTATCCGAAAGAAGTATATCGTTTTCCACTAAGGTTGATTACGTGATGACTGGCAAAATAAATTCAGTTAAACCTCCGTCTAATAACCCCACATAAATCTGCGGGATCCCCGGCTGAGGCGCGGACGGCTCTCGGGGGCTCCCGCGCCGCGCGTCGACACAGATGCGCTAATGTATGCACAATACTGTTCCATCGCCTCTGTTTGTTTGTTAATCTGTGACAACCACAGATTAAAGGTAAAACAGAAGCGATATGTAACCGATATTATTATATAATGATTGATATTTCAGCCGCCGAATGTCTAATTAATTGATTTATTTAAGGCTTGACAAAAAGTTTAAACATAATTTTGGTAAATCATAAAAACACTTGTATTATATGTATGTCTTATGTTTGTAAATACATGTTTAATTATTAAGCGATTTGGATTATTTTGTTGCTCAGAATTGATGATCAATTATTAAAGTTAGTACTACAATATTAGATAGATTAAGATTGGGATTAAAGAGATAAATAGATATATTTAATAACCATTTTTGCAATAAAAAGTTACCGGTTAAATACTAATTCTTAATACGTTAAGGAGTTGTTTTTATAGCTAAGGTAAGCGTGGAAAATTTGCAAGTTAGTCTTAACGGGGTAATTAAATAAAATGATGCTGTCGTTGCAGAATAAATAAAATCTTACTCATATTTTTTAATCATCTGTACATTTGTTTATTTCGTTGAAAATAATTAAGCAGCTACTTACGAATCGGAGCTGTGATAAAAAACAGGCGGAGGAAATGGAGCAAAAACATTATTTATTATAATAAATTTAATAAAAAAATATATTTAAGCAGTGATAATGGTGGGTAGTTCAAAAGAGGTAATCATTTTATTTACGGCGTGAAGTAAATTCGCGTGAGCGATGACAGTAAGAGTTCGCGCGAACAATGACGGCTCGGCGTTAGTACGCGCGAGATGACACGGCGCGGCATGCGCACAGCGTAATGACGGTCCGGGGTAAGTGCGCACATCGCGATAACGGCGCGGGGCAAGTCCGCGCGGCGCGATGATGGCGGCATGTAAACCGACCCTAATAATTAGCGGTGCGGCGCAGTTAACTTTTATACCGGGTTTAAGTGCTCCCGGGAAAAATGCTCTTTAATTTGTCTAACTTTTGAAGGCGATAACGCGGAAACTGTTATGTTTATTATACGCTTTAATGATATTGGATGTAAGGTTCAGATTTTATTGAATGTGTTCCCGCATATTTTGGCGGGGTTTTGTTTCGTACTAAAAGTAAATGTTTCATGTTATAAGATTGCGAATGCCCTAATATTTTTGCAAATAATTATTTCACTTTATGCAGACTAATATTTGCTTTTTTATTGAAGGAGATACAAATAGTCACTAATATATAATTTCGTGAAGTAATTCTTATTAGATTGTCTAGTGAAACTTATAATGAATTATCCATGGAACTTATATTATTATGGGTAGGTAATTAACAATAAAGTATGTAATATGTGCAATGTTTGTCAACAACATCAATAATGACTTTTAACTGATACGATGCCTGATGTTCGCTACTTACGCTAATTCAAAGTTTCGATATGTTATCGGACGTAACATATTGGAACTTGATCGCTAAACTTACGCACATAGGGGTGATTTTAGCATACACAACCATAGACGCGCGGTGCGGCGCGGGCGGGACACAGTACCTGTCGCACGACGGGCGCGCTGCTCTACTGCACTGCCGAAGCCGGTCCGAGCCCGAAGCGCGTGCTGTCTTACAACGAGTACGGCGACGAAGCGAGATACGGAGTCATGCGGTCAGCCAAAAGGACACAAACCTACTGGCTCGCCGCGTGCCGGGGCCGGGGCGGGCGGAGGGCGGGGGCACGCTATTGGCCCGCCGGGGCACGCCTCCGCCGCCGCCGCCGCCGTCGCCGCCGCGCCGCTTCTTAATCTTGAAGTAACATGCAAACTTACTTCGCAGTACTTATGTTCAACTTTGTAAATGTTTTTTCACAACAACGCTACAACTTTCATGATTACGCTCGGAATAAATATTTTGCTTGTATGCATCTAATGCAAAAGTAATAAAATGTTAAAGAATAATTTCGTTGATGTGACTTTGCAAAAAATTGGGGCTAAAACGTTTTTGGGGCACTCGTGCAAAAGCGGAAAAACACGAAAGCGAGACTGTAAAGTTCCGTAAAAACATAACATGTATTTTTTTTATAGAATCACGCTGATTAAAATTTAATATTTGTACAAAAAAGCGCACTTTGTATTTATTATCTTTGTCGAAAAATGTTACTGCGTCAACAAAGCACAGTAATAATTAAGCTTAAAATGCTAAATATGAAGCCAGCGGTTCACCAGAAGCGTTTGTTCGTATCTGTTCTCATGTTAGGCTTTCATGGGCTCCGCTTTTTTCCCTTTTTCATGCCATACTGATGTTATTACTGCACTAGAACGAAGCGAATTTTCTGTTTCAAACGCACCGTGGCATAAAACAAGGGTATAAAGTTTTTTTTTTGTATTTCACCTCAAATATTGTCACAATATTTTGTTGTGAGGTTTGTATGTTTGAACGAGAAACGATTTTAGCTTTCCAATTTGGCTATGACTGTGTTAATTGCTGTTGCAGCTTTTGTATTTACATTTTGGTGGAAGATAATGAAGTTTGTCAAAATCAATGATAAATTTTAACGGGTTTTTTAATTGTGATTTTTATGGTGATTGCTTTTATGCACAAAAATCTGTGTGTGTGATCTGAACCGCGGCATTTGTGAGACATCTGACCAAAAACTACTTACATTTTACTTAAACTTTCAACTTAACAATATAAGATATCGTGGTAATAAATAAAATAAAATAAATTTCTAAATATATTACATGATGATACTAACAATTTAAACTTGGAATACGAAAGAGAACGAAATACCTCAGGTTTTACGTCATTGCGATAGTTTGCCAAACATTATTCATATCTAAAATCGTTTTGCTAGAAAGTGACAGGCGATATTTTTTGATCGCTTATAATTTTTAATCGTGTGTTCTATAGGTACAACGCATAATAGTATGTGGTGATTATTTTCATAAATTGTAGACATAAGTATCGAATATAACTAATATAGTACCGTATAGTAAGTAAATATATTTTTTAGCATTATCAAAAAGAAATTAGCATTCTGCAAATCTTCATAAACCTAAAACGTGCCAAATTTCATACACAGCTATATTCTCAAAATCTTGTACAATTGTTCCAAAAGTTTTTTTAAATTTTCACCTTAATATAGGATGTAAAAAGACCAGGGGGCCTACTCAAGATGCCATCGCTAATTATCGCTTACAAAGTTCGATAATAAAATGTATGGGATTTGACATAAGGTACGCTAAATGACATACCAAATCGCGATTGTAGTATGCATATAATATAACAATTGACTCTGTGTACCGCTAGTAATCACTAGCATATATGTCAGGCACGTCTGTCTATCACTACGGTTATGGTAATACTATCCCCACTCTATGTGTCCTCTACATGGTATATATTCCGGCGATAAAGAGGCAATGAGTTATTAAACACTACAGCGATCATTTAGCGTACCTTATGTCAATAATTAGTCCCATACATTTTGTTATCGAACTTTGTAAGCGATAATTATCGATGGCATCTCGAGTAGGCCCCCAGTCACTATAACTTTGAGATACGATTATACTACCTTTCCTCATCATATCCCAAAGGACTGTTCTTTAAGCTCTTTATATAGATAAATTTCCTAAGTACATGAGTAATGCAATGCAACACATAAGTCGCACATGCCGACAGCGGCCGTCATCGCACAGCGCCGCTGCAGCGAGTTAGCATCGCGCTCACGTGCGCACCCCGCTCCCCGCACCCCGCACGCCCCCGCACACCCCGTATGTCCAAATTGTTCACATATAATCAGATCACCCCGGGAACTTTGTATAAAGTTCCCTCAGTACAAAGTAAACGCAACAAATGAGGACTTCTTTGGTGTTCTTTGCACTTTTTTGAAATTCGATTTGTAACATTGTTGTTACTTTTGTGTTACTAAAGCTGACATCTTTTATCTCGACATTTTCAGTAACAAAATGCAATCCTGTGAGTACATTTCTGTAATAACCGCGAATGAAGCAACATTTAATTCTACTGTCAGACATAACCTTATTATATTGTAATATACTGTTATTTATGTATTTAATTGAATTGAACAAGGAAAAAAGAATATAAACGTTTTGATTTTTTGATACATCTATCAAGACGTCAAAAGTATAGCGCAGGACCGAAAAATATGACGATGAAGAAAGTAGAATACCTAGAATCTCTGCTCGACTTTTAAGAATTAAAAATAGAGATATAGATCCCTTAAAATTATTACACAGTGTGTTTGTGTATTTTAAACCCTAGGGCCCATATTCATAAAACAATCTCATACTGAGTCTCCAGAAATGCGACGGCAACAGCTATTTAGGCCCTATTTTAGAGATAAAACAACGTTTCATTTCACTTATGAAAATTAACAACTTTGTATAAGTTTCATAATTTTTTTTTCATTTTTAAACGCAATAAATATGGGTATTGTGTTTGAAAATGATGTATGATATAGAAAAATATTCAAATAAGTATTAATATAACTAAACCTATATTATATATTTATTTTTATCTTATATGTAAAAATGAATTGCTGTTCGTTAGTCTCGCCAAAACTCGAGAACGGCTGAACCAATTCGGCTATTTTTAGTCTTGAAATATTCGTGAAAGTCCAAGAAAGGTTCGTATGCTCAACGAAGTGGGCTCGGGTCAGCTAGTAATCTATATTTTTATATTATGTTTATTTTTACGTTACTGGGTTGCGATTGTTAAGAGCCAGTTTGAGACTTGTTTATTAACGCGGACCTAGATTTAGCTTTCGTAATTCGCAATTTCGCAAACTGAAAAGCAAACAGCTGAAGTTCGGACTTCGTTGCAAATGCTACGTACCTCCGGCGTATGAAATATAGTGCGTAATATTAAGTGGCATGCAAAATATACTTCATATTTCTTACGTCGTTATGGCAGTTCTCCAGCTAAGGCTACCCACCCACATACTTTTCGTAAGCCGAAGAATAAATAGAACATACTTATTGAAATACTGCACTCGTCTACAAAAAAGTCGGTCAGAAGTAATATAATAACAATAATAATATATATGGATGCTTCACACCACGTCAATCTGGCCCTGGGCTAAGTATCCGAATAACTTATGTTACGGGGACCAGACAACGGAAACATATTTAATAGTTTCTCATTTAAGTATTATACTAAAAATGCATTTATGATTTTTATTATATTATACACATATTTAATTCACATCCATGACCCAGGAACACGAAAAACATTTTGTTCCTTACGCGGGATTCGAACCCCGACCCCCGGTTCGAGCACTCACGGGGTCACCACTGCGCTGCGGTCGTCAAAATAATACGGAGGTAAAATTTCGATTATCGTACATAAAATATACCTTGGACGGGCGCACTAAAACAATCTTCCGACAATAGCATTGCAGCCAACGACAACGTAAAAAATAAAATAAATGCATTTCGACTATTGACTACGATGTAAATAAAATTATCGTAAAATGCTATTCGATTTATATCAGCCGTCCGCCATATTTATTCTGACTTCAAAAAATTTCCAATTGTTAACAGCGTGTTATGAAACAGATAGCCTCAGTCGTCCGACAGTATGATTAAATTATATGAGCCTTTATTTATTTTATTGTTTTCGTAATGTCCGACAATTCTTTCATGTAATGCTAGTTGTTCAAGCTTCACTTACCCAATGGTTTTCATAGGTACTACAGAGTTTGGTCTGTTACTTTCAGTAATAAGGACATTTTGAATTTATTAAATTACCTGAAGTCAGATGTCATAATTCAGGTATTCGGATTTATTTTACAATTGAAACAATATTATTATGTACTCCCACATAACTTGTAAGGGTCCGTGTGATCACTCCCTTACAGGTTTACTCACAAGAACCCTTGCAAGTTGTATGTATATTTTTGGGGGGATATTGCTAGATATAATATTGATTAAATTCTATGAGATAAATTTCCGCAATGTCACACCTGATTCTAATAACAAATAAATATATTTATCATGTTGAATTTGCACCTAAAATGTAAAAATTATAGCATCAGGATGAACTGTAATCATTAAACTTACACCGAGCAGTTAACTATAGCATGAGCTTACTTCGTGACAGCACCGAAGGATCGAAGATTCATATAAAATAAATTGCCTTCAAGTCGATATTCGGGTTGGGTCAATGAGGCATGACTTTGACGAGGGTATCAGGCTGGCTACAATGGGCAATATGCAAGAACTGCCCGGGCCGTGTTCGACAAGCGCGATTCATGTGTACCGCCCAACCGTTCCTTAAATGGTACACGATAAAAAACCAGGAACAAACTTGGCCGATCTGTAATTTGATGTTCGCTGATAATTTGCCGTTAAGGGAGTACGCAGGACCTATTTTCGGAAGCGGCTAATTTGCACTCGAGGTGAATAACCTCTACTCTCACGTCTACATTTCATTTCCATTTCGTTTCATCTGTGTATTGAGGTATCTTTTGAATCTACAGAGATTCGACGTGGTTTGGCAATGAACAACAATATTTGATTACTTACTTTTTGTTACAAATACTCGTACATGAAACAACCGTATTGTACGTACCTATATTACATTATTTTTTATATTTCAAGCATTTTACAAAGGCTTAATACCTATGACATTATTCACTAGCCTTTTTTTTAAATTTCTCTTATAAGTAAACTCAATGCCTTTGTGTTTTTATCCGACTTCGGCGATGCCGAAGAAGGGTAATGATTTTGGCAGTCTATGTATGTATGTATGTATGTATGTATGTATGTATGTTCCCTCGTAGCGGCTAAACTACTGGTCCGATTTTGATGACGGAGGTGTCAATCGATTTGTAAGAAAAGCACATTACGAATATGTATTTATATTGTTTATTAATTTTAATATTTTATTGTTAAATTCAAAATAAACGTTTAAAATGCGGTCGTACAAGTAGTATCTAGGAGTTGATACTTTCTATGTAATGGAAAATTTAATGAAAATATAATAATTATTATATTTGATGTGAAAACAGAAAAATATTAAAAAACGAAAACCCGACTTCGCAAAAATGGGTCTAAAAAGGCTGAAACAAGAAAATAATTCAATTTGAAATCCAGAAATGCATAGGTACAAAAATGGTCAAGGTAGAGCCGTGGTCGCACCCGCTAATAAAATTATTAGTTCACACCGAAATACGGTAGAAAAAATATTTCAAGGCTCGATGCCAATAGCGAGTGCGACCACGGCTCTACCTTGACCATTTTTGTACCTATGCATTTCTGGATTTCGAATTGAATTATTTTCTTGTTTCAGCCTTTTTAGACTCATTTTTGCGAAGTCGGGTTTTCGTTTTTTAATCTTTTTAAATATTTGATTAATCTGATAAAATAATAAATAGTTTCATTAAAAACTTTAACGTAAATAAATTATAATTATTTCTTTGTAACATACCTTAGTATGATAAGAAAAGATCTGGTATAAACAAATGTAAAGAAACTACATGTAATACTCTGCACTGGTCACAATAGGTAAGAACCAAAAATTAATTAAATAGTAGACAAAAATAGCAAACAATTTGACTATTGCATTTATACGTACTGTGATTGCTACTGGAAATTACATAGTTCGAAGCTCCGAAACAATTTCAGGGTTAGCAAGTAAATTAAATTTGCTGGAACTATTTCATAGCCAAGCCGTACCTGTATCAACTCCTAAATCGGTTACATATGCTTGAACAAACAAAACCGCCCATACAATTAATTGGAACAGGCTCCCTCCGTGATTCGCTAACAATAAGAGGAGATATAGATTGTACTTCGTGTAAGAGCACTTAATAGCTACTATTGATAACTTATTGTATTTTTACCATTTAATATTATGCTTGGCTTTGCCGAGTTAAGACAAAAACTTCTATATTATTTAAACATCATTATAATATAGATAATGATGTTTAAATAATATAGAAGTTTACAAAGAAGCAGACATAGATCTATATATTCTTGTCTTGTATATAAAAATTAATTGCTGTTCGTTAGTCTCGCTAAAGCTAGAGAACGGCTGAACCGATTCGGCTATTTTTCTTATTGAAATATTCGTGGAAGTCCAGGAAAAGCTTAAACGGTTTGTATGCTCAACGAAGTGGAGACGGGTCAGCTAGTATAGTATAACTATGTTCAACATGGTGGATTTACTTTAGAATGATTCTAATAACTATTATGAACTAGCTCCCTACTCATTTTTCGCTGGAGACGAGGAGGATTTTTAGTGCCCAAGTGTTTGCGCAATACAAAAGAGCATCCTCTTTTCCTTTACTCTCGTAATCCATTGGTACGGATGTCCGTCTCGTCTGGAAAGAGAATAAGCGCAGGACCGACTTTGTACTAGCCTATTCGAAGTATGGATATAGTACAAAGTCTCTAATAGAAATTGATAAAAACCAGTATAGTTATAACCGGTCGATTGGACGGTCGATGGGGCAAAAAGATCCTAGAGTGGAGGCCACGTACTGGCAAGCGCAGTGTGGGACGGCCACCTACCAGATGGACCGACGACCTGGTGAAAACTGCCGGGTCACGTTGGATGCAGGTGGCAATGGACCGGTCGCACTGGAAATGTATTGGAGAGGCCTATGTCCAGCAGTGGACAGTAAAAGGCTGAAACGACGACGATAGTTATAACCAGACTTGACACCAACATGTTGTGTCATTGCGAGGATAAAAGTGATGACTTTTGCAGTCGAGAGCTCAGCTCTAAAACACTGGAAAATTGAGACATGAAAGAAAGAAATATCGCATTATATAGACACTAGCTAGCTAAGATTATAAACAGTATTATTTGTAATCAAGTTATTTCTTGAATTTGTTTAGTTATTTACCAGTAGTAAAAAATATATATACCTTTCTCGATTCTCTCTTTATCTACTTGAGTAAACCACATTTAAATCGGCTTCGTATCTTCTAAGAATATCCCGTATAAACAGACAGAAGGCATTTAAACGATTTGCTTATATAATATGTATTGATTAACCATACCATTAGGCTCTATAACTTTGAATAAGGCAAACCAAGGTTAAAAGAAGGATATCTCAATATATAGAAACGGGACTGAAAGTAATTGTATTCTGAATAAGGGATAATGGGATTAAGCTTAAGGAAAAATAATTGTTAAGGGAATAAAACGTACCTTTATTTTGGTTAGTTTACGTCGGTATAACAAATAACATAACCACGACCCTTTTTATGTTCCGTAGGGCTATCGCAGGGGTGATAGGGAATGGATACCCGCGCGTGGCTGCCGCGGAGAGCCCTAGAGAACTATCATCTTATTGAATTTTTAAACACACACAAGATGCCCTACAGCATGACTACGTAAAACCCTTAATATGTTTTTTCTTCGTATGCCCTACTAGCGCCAGTCTGGGTTAAATAATAAACACAGTGGCACCTTAATATAAATAAAGCTTACTGTTTTTAAAAACAAACCCAGATTAGTGCCAGTGGGTTTAAGCTAAATAATTTTCACCCTCGGTTCACCCTTATATGGGGCCATCACTTTATATTTTATTATTGTTATATGATCCAAAACATTCTACTATATATCTACGTAATATTTACTATTCCAAATATCGTCTATGTAGTTATTTAATCACAGAAGTTGAAGGGGGGGACAAACAGTCAGACGCGGACGGATGGAAAAAGCTACTATATCGGTTACTTATACTACGGAATCCTAAACTAAGCAAAGCTCTTGAAATCTCATTTAAATGTACAAAAAAATCATTCAACTTATTTCTATAGCTCCATTATTGAGCATTGTTTCAAAATTGGCAATCGGAACTGTCAATAGACAAACGGCAAACGGCGCAAATCACTCACAGTTTATCGCACGTAGAGCCTCCATGCCCTGATAATACCTACTTAACCCAACGGCAATGCCCTGGGTACCGATTAGGCATACAGGCAAATATTTATTCCCCTTAATTCTTTTGTATTCCAAATGGAACACGACGACCGATCGATAGCCAATTTAATCAGAATTTAGCCGGTAAAATAGTGAGACACGAGTAGGCGAGGTGCCGATTAAATGGTTTTTCTTAAATAGAAGCGCAGGAGAATAATGTAATTCGCCGGGTGAGAGAAGTGGAATAATAAGTTTTTTCGAGTAACAAAGCAAATAAAAGCGTTAATGCGGCTGCATCGAGATTTTCCATCTGAGAAAAATTGCTCTTTTATGTGGAGGTGGCTGTAAAGATTTTAATGAAAATTCTGACGCTCACCTCGTGTTGCGCACTTTCTTAATTCAACTTGTACATTAAAGTGCTATAACTATAAACACAGTGTTTATTAAACAGTCTTTACTTCGTGTTTTGTGGATTCACTCAGCTAAAACTACCCAGGTACCAGGTATGTTGTGTATAACTCTTTTAGGAGGTGTTTTGTCTGTACATAATAAATAATAATATCTATTCATCATAGCACGTCAATTTGGGCCCGCATATTCGAACGGTGCAATTCCTAACCCACAGTGGTCGTCAGGTAATACAATACACTTTTTTATACAAATAAAATATTTAAATATTTTTAATAATAATATCTATGGACGCTTCACACCACGTCAATCTGGCCCTGTGCTAAGTATCCGAAGAACTTGTGTTACAGGTACCAGACAACGGAAATATATTTAATACTTTTTTATACTATACACATATTTAAGATTTTTATTATATTATACACAAATTTAATACACATCCATGTGTGGTTATGGAACATTGTAAATTTTTTTGTTCCCTCGGCGGGATTAGAACCCGCGACCTTTCGTTCGAGTTGAACTGCGCTACGGAGGTCGTCATTTTTTATTGCTAATCGTGAATTTTGCGCAGAGCATGAACCTATGCTTACGAAGACTGTTGGCGAATTATACTGTGGTTACTAAAATGCCAAAATGGGACTGGTACTCCGAGCAAAATATGCACCGAGTGATGAACAATGATGACCAAAAAGATGAACCAGAGGATGGACGACGTGTCCGCAGCTGGTCCAGAACAAAATAGCGCGACGAACTAGATGGATAACACCCCAAGGCCAGAAGAAAGAAATACCTGGAGGACACTGGAGGAAGACTTTGCCCACCAGTGGAACAGTTTAGGCTAATAATGAATACTAAAATACTGGCTCATGGCAAACGCGGAGATCATTGAGTTGTTTTTGATCTAGGTTTAATCTGTCGAAGCATCGCTAGTAATCAATAACGACACTAGGTTATATTTAAGTCTTGATGGGCTGAAGCCGTGAACAAATAGAGCGGTACAGCTCAAAGATTTAGAGCGTGAGAGAGATGAATTTGTGTCTGATGTCTGATTTATGTACACTAACCTTTATACCGGTAGTATTTCTGACTATTATTATTCTTATAATAATAAAAAATATATCGAAAGGGCTCTCATGATTTAATAACATTCCTTCGGATACTGTGGGCTTTCGTGGGTAAATCGTGAAAAGAGAACAGAGTAACAATATCACTTGTTTATTCGTAATCACAATTTCTTTATAAATTCACTATTCACTACACTTTATGAATTTACTTTACTTTAAATTCACTTTACTTTACTTTACAAGTATTGACACTAACGAAACATAACACGTTTCAAGACATCTCAACTTGGCGACCAAATCACGAATGAATTCAGTCTCGTCGAGAAAGTCCCGAGTCATGTCAAAGCGCGCCATAGACAAGTTGCGCCATTTTGCCACTTGGGGGCGCGCTTCCGTCTCGTTTTGTGTCCATATTCATATCCGGCTCCGACACGGCCATTCTGATAAGCCACACGTCCCGTGTGATGCTTCTGCAAAAGAGAAAACCAGCTGCAATATCACGAGCCTTTCGCTCGGCCAACTCTGACCAATCTCCACAAATCATCAAAAATAAAGTTCAGATCTCAATGAAATTTTGTTTCAAATAATCTTTCAAATAAAATTCTCGATCAAAAAAATTTCGACATGGAATGATACCCTGGGTCATGTTACTTAAATCATGTTAAAACTGTAGGAACTGTAACACAACTGAACACAAATAAACTAGTAAAATCTCTAACTCCACTACCATACCCAATTTCATAGACATAGAACTCACAAGGTTCATTGTCCCAGACCGCCAGTCAAACGCCCTCCTGACATAAAACGGACTTAATATAGTCCGAGTTACCGGTTACGAAATAACTGGACGGTCAACCTCATTACTCATAGACCCAGTCCCATATCGCCAGTCAAACGCCCACCGAACATAAAACGGACTTGATACAGTCCGAGTTACTGGTTACGTAATAACTGGACGGTCAACTTCATATTCGCTCATAGTACGGTAGGTAGAGACTTTACCCAACAACTCAAATTTGTTCCTCATTAGCAAAATCTTTATCATTATCAACTTTCACCAATACATGACCCGAAGGAATCTTTCTCTAACGTATGCACAGTCATAAGTACGCTTTGAAATTGCAACTTTTACAGCCTTTTTTTTTCAACTATGAAAAACAACCAATCGAAAATCTATTTACATACGCCTTATTGCTTTCATAAGGTGTATTATTTGAACTATCTTTTTATCTCGGTTACTGTATGAAACAGTCAATGTACCTTCTCAACTAAGATTTGTAAAAAGGGTTCATAGAAAAAGACTATACAGAGTCTTCACACTAAAGTCACGAGATAAACAATTACGCTCACCAAAAAAAAACTCAATATCCTAATCTGATACTTCAATGAAGTACAGAGTGCAGGCCCCTTGGCGCCTGACGCCATCATCATAGGCCGATACATTGCAGCATTGCTGCATTGGCAGCAGTACCCAGCACAGCTCGACGCGCGCCGTCTGCGTCGCGTCGCGGCGCTCGTTCATTGAATCTCCGTCTGTACACAAAATTAAACAGCACAAAAAAATGATCAAACTGTCCAATTATGTTCTTTTTAGGGTTTCCTATCCGTGGGGTGTCGAAGAAAGAGTAGCACCTCGCTATCAACCATCTTTCCCGTGGATGCGCCCGCCAGCCCGCCTGCCAAACGTGGCGAGTATAGACAACTATCCCCCATGTAATATTTTAAGGGAGGCTATATCCAGGAGTGAACATCATAGCCGAAATGATGATGATCATCCAAGGGTAAATAACAGAAACAGAAAATTTTATAACTTTGCTGTATGTCTGTTTGCCACCAGGCCGCAGCTCAAGAACCAAGCTCCAACCAAGAACCAACGCAGTTCAAATATCGCGGACAATTATTATGAGATCAAAATGTTAAATTTGACTTTGCAATAAATTTCATTTCATTTCCTTTTAACGATCTAACTAATTCGATAAAGAAAAGCTGTTACAGTAACAGTCTCATAATAACAACTGATCAGCAGCTGTCCCAATAATACAACTTGACCACTACATTTTAGTTGCACCATCGCGGGAATTGAACCCACAACTCTTAAGTGGAGAGCCACGCTCTGGTCACGTGAGCGATCACAATACCAGAAGACTCCCAAGTGCGTTTACAACCTTGCACATGATAACCAAGTTCACCGAAGCTGACTGAAGTCCACCGATGAACTTTCTTATCCACCTCAGCCACAAGCTCACGGCCTCTGCCACTGGACCGTTGAGTGTGTGCTGCCGCGTTCACCATCAACACCAGCCACAGGCACCTAGTAGGCTTACATACTGCAGCTTCTGGAAACGTGAAATTAAAATGCGTCAATTCAATAAAGTTTATTTAAATCACAACCGATTTTCTTTTCGTCGCAAATTACACTATTATTGCCGTAACTTATAGTAATTCCAATCCGCCTAGTGTGAAAGTCATAGATAGACAAACATGTTTCAATTTT
Source organism: Celastrina argiolus (assembly GCA_905187575.2). Classification (NCBI taxonomy): domain Eukaryota; kingdom Metazoa; phylum Arthropoda; class Insecta; order Lepidoptera; family Lycaenidae; genus Celastrina; species Celastrina argiolus. The sequence goes on from LR994577.1 coordinate 7,022,558, forward strand.
ACAGCTTACAACAACAATATCATAAACTGACAGTTTTATTGCGGATCACGAATGTCCTAGCACTTATTATCAGTTATCAGTTTGTTTAAACACTCTCAGAATAAATAACAAACACGACATTATTTAAAGTTACTTTTGAAACTGATCAATGGCTATTTCTTACTACGTATGCGGTAACGCCAAATAAGAAATAGAACTGTGTACAAACTGTATGTATCTACTGTGATTAACACCCACTTGATGAACTTCGCTATTTAATAACAGGGATGTTAGGGAGCTCCGTAACCGTAACCGAATCCGAAATAAAACTTTTGCTACTGTAAAAAGGAAACTAATATCCAATATCCGTAACCAAAATTATCCGAAACAAATGGGTAATCCGATATCATTTAATATCCATATCCGTATCCGAAATTTAAAATCCATTTCTTCCCGGTTTAATAGACATGGTAAGTTTACGGAAATTTTAATTTAAGTCGTTTCAAACTAGGTAGCATCTTCCAAACAATATTTATACACGTCAATTGCTTTTGTTTATGCAGTGCAGGTGCACCGATACGCATACCGGATGTTGTTTATTTCAGGCACACCTAATAAGAATATAGTACATCCAATAACAAGTTTCAGGTGTTGGTAACCAATCGATATCGATACGATATCGACTCTATAGTACTATTCACCTTTCCTACTTTCTTACTTCACGTTAATGTGAATCCGTTGGAACTTTATCTATTCTGAAATGAACACCCAAAAAATAACACGAATGCCTAATTGTATTATCAAAATACACGTCATGAGAATTGCTTATCATATTCTGATTTTGATCACTTTATTACAAACAGTACGATTTCACGAAATGAAATGTCGATAATGATCATCTGCTGATCAAACTTTCAAGTACTGCTGTATTACAGCCTGATCTACTTCGGTCAATCAAACAGTAATAATAATGAATATCTGTAAGACGTATGTCCTATGTACTAAGTACTTGTTTTTACTTTGCGTTAATGATTGCTTATTCACTTCGATTATTTTTTTAAATAATACTTTGGTTATAAAACCAGAACCATTTAGAACTTTATAATGAAATAAGTAACGATCATGATACAACCAGTTCACATCATTGCGAAGCGAGTAGAGAAGTCCATAAGATGCACAATGCTTGTCTGCGCTGGTCGGACACCCAGCACGCTGGTCGGTCACCCAACAGCCAGCACGCTGGTCAGTCACCCAGCACGCTGGTCGGTCACCCAGCAGTCAGCACGCTGGTCGGTCACCCAGCACTGCTCGTTCTCCCCTTGGCGAGGCTATGCATCATCCGGTCGAACATCATCCCAGTGTTTTGTCCATCTGCACATAAAACAAAACAGCAAAACAAAAGAACACTTTAGTGTAGGTACAATTTATTGTAAATGAAATTTTGTGATAATACTCGTATAAGCAAGATATTTTATGGACACTTGAAACACAAATTAATAACTAGTGTATTGGTCTTTAAAAATTATTTGAGGAATAAAAAGTTGGCTACCACCTTTTACCAAAACCATAATCAAAGCCTGTCGTTAAAGCGCCACTGCTGGTGTCGCCACCGTGTAGACGTCACGTCACTGTCATCATCACGTCACCGCTGTCAGTACTTCTACTCCTTCTTAATCATCGTGGCGGGATTATTGGTACATGGTATCCTTGCAGCACTCGGCTCACCGCTGTCCCGTCTTACCACAATTACGCCATGTACATAGCTTGCAAAGCAGCACGGGTTAGTACGTACTGCCCAACTCATGTGGATCGAGTTCTCTCTTGCACGATTTGATCCCAGATTCTGATATCGAAAGGGCTCTCATGATTTAATAACATTCCTTCGGATACTGTGGGCTTTCGTGGGTAAATCGTGAAAAGAGAACAGAGTAACAATATCACTTGTTTATTCGTAATCACAATTTCTTTATAAATTCACTATTCACTACACTTTATGAATTTACTTTACTTTAAATTCACTTTACTTTACTTTACAAGTATTGACACTAACGAAACATAACACGTTTCAAGACATCTCAACTTGGCGACCAAATCACGAATGAATTCAGTCTCGTCGAGAAAGTCCCGAGTCATGTCAAAGCGCGCCATAGACAAGTTGCGCCATTTTGCCACTTGGGGGCGCGCTTCCGTCTCGTTTTGTGTCCATATTCATATCCGGCTCCGACAAATATATATATTTTGTGTGATCGCTTTATCGTGAGGAAATAAAAAAATACTTTATTTGTTTACGATTGATTTCAGTGTGACATCTATATTCATGTTCACATTTCAAAATAATTATATTATGTTCAAGTTCTTAGCAATTTTGTTTCTTAATTATAAATTCATCATTATCATAATTATGTTTGTGTACCGCTTGACAATATAAATAAATCTTCCAAATTTGGTAGGTTATTTAAAAATGTAAAAAAATTATTTGTATTATCAGTATTTTTAGGAAATCTGTAACTTGAGCTTATCAGTGTTAAATCTGTCCTGCCCAAGCAACAGAAATATTTTCTGTGGTCCTGAGTAGTAATAGTATAGATGTGTATAAAATAAGTGCATAATATAATAAAATATAGGTATTTCCGCTGTCTGGCACTCGAAACACAAGTTTTTAAGAACGTAGCACCGGACCCGTATGCGTGGTCTGAATTCCAAAGATATTATTGTAATAAGTATTTTACAGTTTACTAAACCCTCATACTATTTTACTGTTACTATTTTACTGTACTTGCATGACCAGAAATTTTCTGACTTCGTTTTTTCTTCCTCAAGATATAAAGTTATGCCGTGGACCCTAATGGATTCTCAGGAAATGTAAAAGTTGGGGGACAGTCTCCTGGGATTCGGTGCCGGCTCGGATATCTGTGACCCGGCATAAACCATGCCAGCATTTGTAATTAACAATTGAGATCTTACTTTACGTAGGAAATGCATCATGACCATCATGCATGATTTTTTAAGAATATTTTTATTCTGTACAATAATGTGCTTGGTATGGTTATAAATACGTATATTATTTTATCGTGCAACTGAAATTACTTACTTGTTTTACTAATAAGTATTAGGTTTAACAAAAAGTAAAGAGTTTTAACAATATTTATATTATACTAGTATAATATAAATATTGTTAAAACTCTTTACTTTAACTTCGAAGATGAAATTTTCCATATTTTCTCACCGTTTAAAACTGCAATTCATTTTTATATATGTACTTATATAGAATGTTACTAGATATTATGAAGAGTTACTCTATATTACAAAGATAACAAATTTGTTTTGATTTTGATGGATTTGTTTAAAAAACTTTTAGTTGGATTTTAATTAAATTTGTCATAAACAGAGCAGACTATGGGAAAGGATATATATGTCCTTAACATGTCCTTTCCCATAGTCTGCTCTATTTATACATTTGTTTCGGAAAAATGTATGGTTCCCGCGCGATCCTCTATAACGCTTACGAAGTTACGAAAAATATCTAGTAAATGATATTCAGTAAATTTAAATATTCTTATTTCCCTTATTGGACATAACGTGCATATTAAAAGCGAAATCGTTTGTATGAATAGTGTTACTATCGTGCAGTTCTATATGAAATTCCCAGATAATAGTATATGACAGTGACACGGGTGGGCGGCGCGGTGGTCCGGCGCCGACCCGTGAAAATATACGCTGCACCGTTTATCACTTATCACAATATTAAGGAGTGCTTTCGCCGTGTGAGCGGATCTAGAGGAGCACAGATTTACTCAACCGGCTTATATTTAACAGCTCAGAACTACGTACATTATGTCAGCTCAAATTTAGGTTGTCGTAGACACTACTGTTCAAGTTTCGGGTATCATCTTTCATTATTTATTGGCTTAAGCAGACTCTTATGGTTTACATCCACGAGTTTCATTTAAAATGCTGATTCTAAAACCCTGCTGCCCCATATTTCAAAACCGACTCCCATTCCAGGCATTAAGAGTGAAATTTTCGGGGTTTTTGCATGCAATCCCTAAACACACAGACCGCATTCGATTCTTGTAACACGAGCAAGATAGATTGATCCGTCGATTCGTTCAATTTACTCCCGCGCCGCGTTCATTTTATTTTGGCGTTTTAAATTTCCAACTATGCAATAAATTCTCCTCTTACCTGTCCTCGATGCGAGTTCACAAATGCAAATTGCAATTTTTCAGCACAAAAGAATCATCCGTCTTTTCGGATCGCGTTTTAACGTTTGTCTCGGGGACGCGACCGTATTATAATATGGAAACATACGGACGACCCGACATAAAAGCCACTAGATACCCAGATTTATAACCAGAATAAAAAATAGGCGAAATGGTCTAAATTAAAAAGCGATGCCTCGTCGAGGCAGAGCGAGCGGAAACAAAGCGCTGGAAATTCATCAAGCTCTTTTGAACCCCGACCATTGTGGCGCGGTATTCGGAGACCATCGGAAAGAAAAATCTTCAAGTAGATCGCCACTCTTTGACGCCCGATGCAAAAAGTAATCTCTTTTCCCAGGAAAATCCTCCTTCATTACTTTGTACGGGCCCACATTAAAGTATCGAGGGTTTCGCAACCGAGTGCTACTTGTTGAACGTGGTCGCTTTTGAATAGATTTAACGAACTCAATTAAATGATTTATCCCTCGAAAGCGAATTCATATTCCCGCTTGAATTAAATTCAAGTCGAATCATTAAAAGTGGGCTCGTTTAAATTATCGGACAAAGTTAGTAATTCGGCGCCGAGCTTGTCGCTACACCTGATTTACTGCCCAATAACGGCGAACTTACAACAAATCATAATTTAAGTTTTACCAATTTGTTGAGGCGAGCGGCTGATTTATTTTCAACCAAATATAAGCTCATATCAAATTACGCGAAATAATTTTCCATCGGAAGATAAAAGCGGCTTTACATGCTATAATGTTTGGGGCCTATATAATGTAGAGTAATTGCAATAATAATCATAAAACAACTCTATATGGACCCCTTGTCTCTCCCGAAGGTTCGGGCCCTTTAAATGATCTGCCCTCTAACTTACCCTGCTCCTCGGTAAAGACTAGAGTTTAAAATAAAAATGCTTTATTCGCTCGATGAGAGCGGTACAAATTACTCGTGAAGGTTTTTACTCCCAAGGTTTCGGCCATAAACGTAATGGTTGAAACATTAACGCGAGAACTCTTTAAAATATAAAAATTAAATCACGAAATTTTAATAAGTCGTAAAATTAAATATCATCAGCTATTAGAACTGCCTAATACTAAATCTCTACCTTATCACAGTAAAAAGCTCGCCTTTTCGCAGGATGTCACTGTCCCTGCTTGGCGGAATGACATGTGCGCCAATTAATCTAGCTTTAGTTTCAGTATTCTGAGTTAAATTATAATTGAAGACATGGATGGATGAAGGTCTCTTAAAAATTTAAGCATACTTATGTATTAAGTACATTGATTTTAAGGACGGTACTTTAGATTAATGTACTTAATACGTTACGACATATTTAAAATGGTTTAAGGCCGTGTTTCACTAAGCAATGTTCAAGTTAATGCCATGTTAAAATACCATGCCATCTCATTCATTGACAGGAAATACGCGAGGGATAATATGATATTTAACATGGCGTTGACTTTAACATTGCTTGGTGAAACACGGCCTAAGTGACAGTTTGAACTCAATTTTCTCAAAATCGTAATTTTGCGACATATCACCTTCATCCACTCATGTCTTCAATTACTCGTATATTTCTATATACGTGTCTATTTCACAAGCGAAGCTTCGTGGTTATTTCATGTTCTCGGAACATTGTGCTTTAATAAATAAATGAAAGATCAATGAAGGCAACTAATGATACATAAACATTACTAGCTAGCGAACATAATAAATTGTCACTACTGTTAGCTGTATTACTGTTTCTGTATTCACATAGCACAGTTTACGAACACTAGGCAACAGGAGAGACGAACCATGTTCGATGAATACTACAAACGCATCAATCTTGATCAGGAATCACGGGGGACGCCGGCTCCCCGACTTGCGTCACATAAACGAACGCTGGGAAATAACGAATAGTACGGTCAAATACAATCGTGTACAACGACAAAGATCCTGCAGTTTCAAAACATTTTCCTCTGCTCTCTCAAAATACGACCAAATCGACTGACAGTTTCTACAGTTTCCTTTGCACTGGAACTCAAAATGTGACCGCATCGACTGACAGTTTCTACAGTTTCTTTTGCACTGGTACCCAAAATACGACCGCATCGACTGACAGTTTCTACAGTTTTTTTTGCACTGGTACCCAAAATGCGACCGCATCGACTGACAGTTACTACAGTTTCCTTTGCACTGGGACTTATTTTCATACCCATATTGTAAGAACCAAAAGTAGAGCATCCATGCTAAACAACATCATAACGGGAACGAAATATAATTTTACAGCTTAATAGTGTCTGCAAATAAAATCAAATCACGACCACTTTTTATTACTGCCACGATAAAAGTTTTCTGCTATAACAATAACAATACGAATATAACAGAAAAATAGTTTTTATTAAAAGAAACATATTGTAGCCGCATGCAAACACGGTCCCAAAAATATTTTCAGTGGCTACAATGAAACTAAATAAGCAAAATGGTTTCAAAATACGGACATTTTTTACAAAAATAGGTTAAAACTATAATATTTTAGCTTGTTATTATAACCATTGGATTTAAGCAATTAACTTGATGATGTTCACTCATTGAAATACACAGGTTATATAGAAATTGTAAAAGAGTTATATAATAAAATTTATTTATTTTCTCACCATAATTTCCTGATAATAATAGTACAAGTATGGTTCAGACTAAAATATAATTTGTTGTAGGAGACTGGTGCCCAAGCTAAGCGTAAGCCTGTATCCCAAATATTTTATTTAATTATATAGTTTTGATGGTTTACAAATTGTTAATGTCATCAGGCGTTACTTTGCGGAAATCCATAGCATACAATTTAAATTATATCTAGCAATATCCCGCGAAACAATTATAACCACAACCTGCAAGCAGATGAGTGAGTGTATGCATAGGCATGCGTACACCTCAACACAATGCACCTCCCTCCTCCCACACTGCTTATGCGTACACTCGCAAGCAAAAAACATGAAAACACCACCACCACACAAGCAATAATGTTAACACGATCGTGCAAAGTCCCACCACCATGCAGGTTGCAAAACTCGACGCGCGTTTCGCTCCGACCCCGGAGCATCCTCAGGATGTTGACTCTGCGAACGAACATTGTTCGCAGAGTTTTTGTGCTTATTATAATACTAATTAGTATATTACATAGGACGGAAAATGTCATGGTAATAATAATAATTAGCGTAGCTATTATAATCATAAACCTAAAATAATATAAATAAATAGAAATGGAACCCAGAGTCGAGAAGCTGAATTAGCTTTTAAGCTGTATTTTAATTATAAATAACACAATTTTTTACACTTTTCCACTTTATTACGTTTTTACTAAATAACACGACCGGTTGCGATTAAATCATCAACAGCTGATTTCATCATTTAATCAGTTATATGAATTATTTTCGCCAACATACTTCAGCTTGTCGACTCTCGGTCCATTTCAGCCCATCACCTTTATTCCGAGAACTACTAGTAACTTAATTCGATCCAAGTTCAATAATGCGGTATTTCAGTTCCGATACACGCAGCCGCGTCACTTGCCGTGTCCCGGACTCCCGGCACTCCGGATTATGTTAATGCTGTCTCGGGGACATTTGTCTTGCGTAATGCCCCGGCTTTCCCTGTGCATCTTGTTTACGATAATTCGATCTAGGTCGTGAATGGATTTCTATACGTACAAGATAATACTACATATTGCACATAAAAAAGAAACTAGTTTTAAAAAAACTGACTTCAAAAACTCCTAAATTGTAACGTCAAATATGTTCACCTCTGGAAATTGGTGAAATATGATCATAAAATAAAAACTATGTAACATTTGTATGTAAAAGCAGCTATCCAGCATCGAATGAAAAAACAATCACGCAAATCGGATCATTAACCTCAGAGTAGTCGGTGTACATACATAAAAAACAGGCTGAATTGAGAACCTACTCCTTTTTTGGAAGTCGGTTAAAAAAGTATACGTTATACTACATATTGCCAGCAAAATCAATTACTACAATTACACATTATATTTATGACCAGATGGAATAAACAAAGTATACTCTAAAATATTACAAACCATAACTAACATTATCATCATCACTTTTATCGCACATAATGTAAAACAAGAAACTCCGTACATTGCAATATATTCATTGAACTAAATGTAACTGACAATGATACGTATATTCTTAATTTGTTTTATTCCGGTTTATTAATTTAATTATTTCCTATAAAACGTAGACAAGCCAATATCCAACCACAAGGAAAATTAAAAGTTTCTAATACTTGAAGGGCAATAATTATTGATTTGTATTACGTATTAATGTATTTGAAAAGCTTTGTTAACAGTACCTATTTAAAAGTTTAAAATTTTATTTTATTTGTAGTAACGATACAACGACTGTTTTGTAACGCCATTTTAAAAATTAATCTTACTCAGCAATAATCCCTCAATGTAAGGGAATAATTGTATTCTTTTTTGAGGAATAAATGATCTTAAACCCGAAAAGTTCCTTCGGGACTCCAAAATACAATGTATGCCTAGTTTAGGCGCCACTGATACAGTTATTAAAAATCTCCATAGTCCAGTGGTTTAGAACTTGGTTCTCAACTCGAAGAGGTCATGAGTTCGATGCCTGCGTTAGAAACACTAAAAATTTCCTTTTTAGAGTTTGGTTACGACAGTGCAGGCGGATCACCTAATTGTCTGATAAAGAAAGTCGATGCGTCGAATGGGCATGTTCAAAGTCAGTCCTGCGCCTGTTCTCTTGCGCACATACTTGTGCACTAAAATCACTACTGCGATCGAAATCAGTACGACAGCTATTATTGTTATTAACGCTTAAATGTTAACACTATACTTATCATGATTATTAACTGTTTATTATTATAACTAGCTGACCCTTGCCCACTTCGATGAGCATAAAAACAGTTTATGATGAAATTCAACTAAAAAAAACAACCCCTAACTCGGGAACGCGGAACCCGCAACGCGGGAACCCGGAACCAGCAGCATGGGAACCCGAAACCCGCAACCCGCAACGCGGGAACGCGGAACCCGCAGCATGGGAACCCGAAACCCGCAACGCGGGAACCCGGTACCCGCAACGCGGGAACCCGGAACCCGCAACGCGGGAACCCGGAACCCGCAACGCGGGAACCCGGAACCCGCAACGCGGGAACCCGGAACCCGCAACGCGGGAACCCGCAACCCGCAACGCGGGAACCCGGAACCCGCAACGCGGGATCCCGGAAACCGCAGCATGGGAACCCAAAACCCGCAACGCGGGAACCCGGAACCCGCAACGCGGGAACCTGGAACCCGCAACGCGGGAACCCGGAACCCGCAGCATGGGAACCCAAAACCCGCAACGCGGGAACCCGGAACCCGCAACGCGGGAACCAGGAACCCGCAACCCGGGAACCCGGAACCCGCAACGCGGGAACCCGGAACCCGCAATGCGGGAACCCGGAACCCGCAACGCGGGAACCCGGAACCCGCAACGCGGGAACCCGGAACCCGCAACGCGGGAACGCGGAACCCGCAACGCGGAACCCGCAACACGGAACCCGCAACGCGGAACCCGCACCATGGGAACCCGAAACCCGCAACGCGGAACCCGCTACGCGGGAACCCGGCACCCACAACGCGGGGACCCGGAACCCGCAACGCGGGAACCCGGAACCCGCAGCATGGTAACCCGAAACCCGCAACGCGGGAACCCGGAACCCGCAACGCGGGAACCCGGAACCCGCAATGCGGGAACCAGGAACCCGCAACGCGGAAACCCGGAACCCGCAACGCGGGAACCCGGAACCCGCAACGCGGGAACCCGGAACCCGCAACGCAGGAACCCGGAACCCGCAACGCGGGAACCCGGAACCCGCAACGCGGGAACCCGGAACCCGCAACGCGGAACCCGCAACGCGGAACCCGCAACGCGGAACCCGCAACGCGGAACCCGCAACGCGGAACCCGCAACGCGGAACCCGCATCGCGGAACCTGCAACGCGGAACCCGCTACGCGGGAACCCGGAACCCACAACGCGGGGACCCGGAACCCGCAACGCGGGAACCCGGAACCCGCAACGCGGGAACCCGGAACCCGCAACGCGGAACCCGCAGCATGGGAACCCGAAACCCGCAACGCGGAACCCGGAACTTGCAACACGGGAACCCTGAACCCGCGACGCGGAACCCGGAACCCGCAACACGGGAACCCGGAACCCGCAACGCGGAACCCACAACGCCAAACCCTTCCGTGAACGTTGCTGGTTCTGCGCTGTCAAATGAAATAAATAGTATCCTATGTCCGTCTACTGGCTCTAAGTTACTTCCTCACCAATTTTAAACCATATCGATAAAGCCGTTCTTGAGTTAGAAATAATTTAACTAACACGACTTACTTTAATACAAATAGCTGATGTATAGATGGAACTAACATAAGCTAACGCCCGGTGAATGCTCCCGTCACAGTCGGTCCAGCCGATTCGGTGATCATTAGTTAGATAACGATGATGATGATGAAAAGAAGCCTAAATTAATCCTTATAACTTTAGCTATCTACCAGTGAAAGTCTCGTTAAAATCGGTCCAGCCGTTCCAGAGATTAGCCGGAGCAAAGAGACACGCTAACAGACAGACAGACATTTTTTTTTAATTGCATTTTCGTTTTCAGTAGCAAGAAAAAAAAAAGACAGAACAGACAGACGTTAACTTCAAGTTAACTTCGCACAAAGACAAATGACGACAAAAGACATAGTGGCGTCTTATCATGACGTTTTCGATTTTTTTTTTAATTGTTCGTGAATTATGACCATGGATCTAACTCATTAAACATTAAACATAAGATCAAACATTTATAATATATTCTTACAACTTATAAGTTAAGTACTTTTTTTAAATAGGTATATTTATAGTTGTTAAAAGATTAATCGATTTTTTGAGTAAGTCTCTAGTGTTTAATAAGAAAAAGTGTTAACTGACGTAACATTATCACGACGTTTATTTCATTAAATCATAATTTGTATATTATATTTAAGATCGTTTATCAGTGAAAGCAAATCGTAAAAAAACTCATATTGGTTATGTTGACAATAAATATCTAATAATTATTAAATAAAGTTTAGTAAATTCTGCAGTTTTAACAAAAAGAAAATATTTATTTTATTATGTCGTCGTTACAACGTTACGTCGCTCATTTTTGATAAACTGTCAAATGTTACCTATTAAAATGACCCGACTATTTATTAGTGGTGGAAAAATAGTTTAATGAATCCAAATAGTTTAAGTTTATGTTAATACGTTATTTATAGCATTTCATAATTTTTATTTTCCATTTGTAAACAATGTCGTTACCATGACACCCGTGTCATATAAACTGGCAACGACGTGAATCGATTGAGCCCAGGTTCAAACCCCGCGTGACCATCACGTATTTTCTTCTTTTTTCTAATTTTCTGCTTATTTTTTTCAACATTTTCTTTCATAATAACCTTTTCGTGACAATAACGAACATACCGTAAAAAAAAATTGCGAAATTGGTCAAGCCGTTGTCGAAGCGCACACGACGTAACAAATTTTGGAGGTCGTTTTTTTACACTTTGGGCTACATTTTTGGGGTTTTAGTAAGGAACCCTACTTTTTTTAAACATATAATATAGCCTATGTTCAGCGCTAGGAATGTAGCTTTCCAACGGTGAAAGAATTTTTCATATTGGTTCAGTGGTTTCAGAGCCTATTCCATTCAAACAAACAAACAAACAAACAATCAAACGTTACCTCTTTATAATATTAGTATAGATGTGTAAATAAATATATATTTCGGAACGTAGGTATTTTGTGGGCGTCACTTTATAGGATATTGGAAATAATAACACCAAGCTGAACGTGTTTATATTATGAACAATCAAACCTATTGCTACAAGTACTTAATGCAAAGCAGACATTGAACGTAAGCGAATTTAGTCAACTCTTTTTTTCTCAAGCCCCGCCATCCCATCGCGCGCCACCTGCCCAGTCCTCTCTGTCATCGGTGACACACGTCTTCTCCTTCCTCTTTTGTAAGCGGCGACCGGCCTCTTGGCAAATATGACTAAACTTGCTAGGCTTTCTTTTTTTTTTTTGCAAGCCTTACGTTTCAACTCCGACACGGCCATTCTGACTAGTCACACGTCCTCGTGTGCTGCTCCTGTAAAAGAAAAAAAACCAGCTGCAATATCACAAGCCTTTTGCTCGGCCTAACCTGACTCTACAATTTTAGGCCAATTTGCTAGTTTAATCTCTAATAGTAATCTCAACAGATACTTTAACTTCTTTAATGCACAACAATAAACTACGCAAAGTCTCAGGTAATGCCTATATGACCAGGGCTCTTTAGTCGAAATACGTTAGCCGCGTAACACGACGTGTTCTCCCCACGGCTAACACGTGTGCATCACTCATTGAATACACATCATGTGGTCTGTGTAGACCCCAACCTTCCAGCATCACACGCCCGCTGCGCTCCGCGTCCTACTTGAGTTGCCCCAAGAGGTACCGACTTTTAATGGTTGCTGCTACGAAATGATGTCTGGTAGGTCAAATATTGTCATCAGAATTTGACTTCTATGACACGGCTCCATCGCCGACATACGTCAACCGCTTAACACATTTGTGTTAACCGCGGCTACCCGTGTGCACATGCACAGCGTATGGTCTGTGAAGACCCCGACTCCGCCAGTATCACACTACAGTCAGTAGATAAACAATTACGCTCACCAAATAATTTTGGTTTCGAATGTGATACTTCAACGAAGTACAGACGACAGTCGTCTAGCCGCCGCGCCACCGCGCTGCGCTGCATCGCTCGCCGCGCTCCGTCGCGTCGTGTTGCGTCGCTAGCGTTGCTCGAAGCTCGATCCACTGTACACAAAATGAAACAGCACAAAAAAATGTTCAGACTATCTAAAATTAAGTTCTTTTAGGGATTTATTTACTAAGACTTCGCTGTGCCTGTCTGTCTTTAATCAGGCTGTATCTCAAGAACAAAACTATCGCGGTTTAAATATCAGCAACAACAATGAGATTAAAATGTTAGATTTCACTATGCAGTAAAATTAATTTAATTTCCTTTCAATGATCTAACTGATTGAATGAAAATAAGCTATTACTTTAGAGTCACACAATAACAAGTGATCAGATTGCACTGTCCTCACTAAACTTGACAAAAATAAACATTTTTAGTTGTACTGCCGCGGGAATCGAACCCACAAAGTCGAGTACTAGGTTCTAAACCACTGGACCCCAGAGTAATTCATAATAATAATAATAGCTCCCTTCACCGATTTCGGTGTCGGTAGCAAATTTCATTCAAACCAGGCCAGCTACGCAAGAGTTATTTTATAGTGTCCAAGTGTGTGAGCAATACATAGAAGCACTCTCTCTTCCTTTTACTTTCATAACCCAGCGGAACAGTAAGTTGTCGGTAGCCAATTTCATTGAAACCAGGCCAGCTACGCAGGAGTTATTCTATAGTGCCCAAGTGTGTGCGCAATACACAGAAGGACTCTCTTCCCTTCACTCTCACAACCCAGCGGAACGGTAAGTCGACACGTCTGGCTAGAGAATAGGCACAGGACCGACCTTTTACATGCCCATCTGACGCATGGATCATCTTTCTTGTCAGACAGTCAGGTGATCAGTCTGCATTGTCCTAACCAATCCTAAAAACAACCTTTTTTGTTGTTTCAACGTGGGAATCGAACCCACGAATCCGGGTCGAGAGCTAAGCTCTGAACCACTAGACCACGGAGGCGATTCATTCGTCATTCATAATACCTGAAGACTCGCTAGTGCGTTTACAACCTTTTACAAAATCACCAAGTTGGTCGAAGCTAACTGAAGTCACTCAATGAACTTTCTAATCTTCCACCGCATCAGTGGACTGCCACGGCCTCTGAGACTCTTAGACCGTTGAGTGTGTGATGCCTTGTTCACCATTAGTTCCAGCTTACATACAGTAACTTCTGAAACATGAAATTAAAATGTGTTAATTCCATAAAACTCATATCACAAACAATATTATCCTGTTGGACGAATTTTAAACTATTCCATATCGCATAATGTTCTAAAAAGTAAAAGTCTGTTAAATCTGTAGGTAATATGTATTCCAAATTTACTTTAACAGATATTTTTATGGCCAGCTTAGGAATAAATAACAATGTACAAGACATTATTTAAAGATACTCTTTTTTTTTCTTTGTTTTAAACTCACCAATGAAAATTACATTTAAGTATGTAGTTTCAAACTACCTACTTATGTTAACCCTCAAGACCCCATGATCAATTTATTGATTTATTGACTACTCTTAAGATTTGTTGTAACTAGAGATTTGTCAAGCCCTCAGCACTTGACTTTAAAACGGACTTCACGTAAAAACTAAGGGATAACACATTAATTGCATCCCAAGATTAATTATGACCAAAGCTTTGTTTATTTAACACACATGTCTTGTTGTATTTTGTTTCAACTATTGTAAAGGCTCCCGATGGGGACATTCGATCGTGGCATGAATTTCTGCTTGGTTGTGTCCCGACAGAAGATAACTTGTAAAAGCTCTGCATGTTAACCCTAATTAAGTTTTAAACTTTAATAAGTTGCAACTTTAAATAATTTTTTAATTCTTTTTGAATAGTCTTTCTCGCTCCTACAAACTTGTCTACCTACTTACTATCATGTAAACAATATTTACAAAGATCATGTCAATGTTATTGTATAAGCCTGTTTGTTTACAACTTGTGCTCACCTGCATAAGACCTTTACTTGTTGTGTAATAATAATTATTATCATTAAAATCAAACTTTGATTTCTTCTTTATTAACTGTGTTGATTTCACTCTATTAATAAGAATATAGCTAGTATAATAACAAGTTTAAAACTCACATAATTTAAGTATCAAAATACTGTAAAATCTTTTACTTTGAATCTCTTTTCTGTTACTAATACTGTGATTATAAAACCAGACTAATTCTGAACTTTACAATGAAATAAGTAATGATACTCATACTACCAGTTCACATCTTTGCGAAGCAAGTAGAATAGTCCATAAGATACACAATGCTCATCTGCGTTGGTTGGTTACCCAGCAAAGCTCATTCTATGCATCGGGCAAGCATGCAAGCTATGCAAGGCTATGCATCGTCCAGTCCAGCATTATCCCAATGTATTGTCCATCTACAAATAAAACAAAACAGCAATACAAACGAACACTAAACTTTAAAGTTTATTTAGATTTTTGGGCAAGCAATTTCATGGAAACTTTGAAATTGTATTTACTTTGAAGGCTTCCAAATTATAACGAGGAATAAAAAGATTGCTACCACCTGTTACCAAAGCCATCAAGCTTATAACCAAGACCTGTCGTTGACTAGCCAATATCGTGGTTCTATTGTAAATCGTCACGTTCCCATTGTCAATCGTCACATTCACATTGTAAATCGTCACATTCCCATTGTCAGCACGTTACCATCGTCAGCAGCGCTGTAATCCCATCAATCGTCTTTCTGCTATGCATATACCATGCTGCCTTTGGTAGTGGAGGCTCCGTAATATAATCTGTTCCGTCTCAACGTGATCTGAATGTCCGCAAGGCCATATCCAATCCAACAATTTGTAGGTACCCTGTAACCATCTATCTTGATTTTGCGGGTATATCCCACTCTGATTTCGGAACGTAGGTATTTTGTGGGCGTCACTTTATAGGATATTGGAAATAATAACACCAAGCTGAACGTGTTTATATTATGAACAATCAAACCTATTGCTACAAGTACTTAATGCAAAGCAGACATTGAACGTAAGCGAATTTAGTCAACTCTTTTTTTCTCAAGCCCCGCCATCCCATCGCGCGCCACCTGCCCAGTCCTCTCTGTCATCGGTGACACACGTCTTCTCCTTCCTCTTTTGTAAGCGGCGACCGGCCTCTTGGCAAATATGACTAAACTTGCTAGGCTTTCTTTTTTTTTTTTGCAAGCCTTACGTTTCAACTCCGACATATATATATATATAAATTAAATTGCGAAATTGGTCAAGCCGTTGTCGAAGCGCACACGACGTAACAAATTTTGGAGGTCGTTTTTTTACACTTTGGGCTACATTTTTGGGGTTTTAGTAAGGAACCCTACTTTTTTTAAACATATAATATAGCCTATGTTCAGCGCTAGGAATGTAGCTTTCCAACGGTGAAAGAATTTTTCATATTGGTTCAGTGGTTTCAGAGCCTATTCCATTCAAACAAACAAACAAACAATCAAACGTTACCTCTTTATAATATTAGTTTATATGTGTAAATAAATATATATATATATATATAAATAAATTTGATTTGCATAATATGTCGCAGTCATCTGATTGAATCTGCTTATTTAATTGAATGACTAGCGCGGTTACTTGATCGCGTCAAACAGCTCGTACAGATAGGATACGATATATATGTGCGTTATAATACTACTCATTCGGAAATTTTGCTGTTTAAAAATAAAATATTAAATGGCTATCATAGTCTCGGATTCTAAAATTTGTTGGTATTAATTTAATTTGTAATTTTTAATTTTTTTTTTTTTCTTTTTGTACCTAAATTTACGTATGTCTTGCGGTGTTGCCAGTTATGGAAATTCCCTGAACTTCTTAAACAGTTGGATGACACCGTAAGACATACACTATCCACTATTTTAAATATAAATTTTAATGACCGCTCATGGACCCAGGCAACTCTTCCAGTTAGGTTCGGTGGCCTGGGCGTTCGAAAACCATCAAATATATCACTTCCCGCCTTCTTGTCATCGATCCATGCCAACCGTAACCTTATATCCCAAATCCTCCAAAACACATCTTTGTCCAATAGAGTTCCGTTCTTGGATGAGGCCAAGGACGCTTGGCTCGCGTCTAGTGCTTGTAGCGAATTGCCCGTCAATACCTCATCACAGAAGCTCTGGGACGAGCCTCTCTGCAGACTGACACGGAACAATCTTCTGAATACGTCGTCCAGTCCTGCGGATCAGGCTCGCCTCTTAGCCGCTGAAAAATGGGAGTCGGGGCTTTGGCTACAGGTACTACCGTCACCAAATACCGGAACTTTATTGGACAAAACAACTTTCCGGTTAGCCACTTCCCTGCGTCTTGGCATCCCCCATGTCGTCCCCCACAGCTGCGTTTGTGGTGCCCATGTAGATAGCCTCGGACACCACGGCCTCTCCTGCCGACGAAGCGCCGGTCGCATCTCTCGCCATCACTCCTTGAACGACCTCATCCGACGGGCTCTTGCAACCGCCGGAGTACCGGCTGTGTTGGAGCCCGCGGGTTTGGCGCGTGATGATGGCAAGAGACCAGACGGAATGACCTTGGTCCCTTGGAGAGTGGGACGGGCTCTTGTATGGGACGCTACTTGCGTCGATACACTCGCTCCGTCCCGCGTCCAGGGTACCTCGAGCGTTGCGGGTGCGGCCGCAAACCAGGCGGAGAACCTCAAGCGGCGCAAATATGAGAACCTTAGTGGGGATCTCATATTTGAACCGTTTGGGGTTGAAACTCTAGGCCCATGGGGTCCGGGTGCTCATAAATTATTTGGTCAAATTTCAAAAAATCTAGTAGAAGCCACCCGAGACCCCAGAGCAGGAACCTACCTGGCTCAAAGAGTAAGCATCGCTATCCAGCGGGGAAACTCTTTGAGCCTTCTGGGTACTCTGCCTGAGGGGGACGATCTTGGGGTTATTTTTTATTTGTAGTTTTAGAAGTAATTTTATAGTAGATATAGTTTTTTTTATTATTTTTGTTTGTTTTAGTTTTAGTTTTAATTAAAGTGTTTTACATGTATGAATAAAAGATATTTCATTTAATTATAATATTTTAATTTAAGCGCGTTTAGCGCTAGTCATTCAATTAAATAGCAGATTCGACCAGATGACTGCAACACATATAATTGCAGCTGAACGTATAAGTAGCTCGAAATGACTCACACAAGAACAAAGAGTTAGTGACGGGAAAACCAAATTTTATTTATTCAATTGTATCGATGTTTTCGCAGCGGTTCATCGACACTGGTTCTAGGAAGTGGGGCCGCAGTGGCGTGCAGCGCCCGCCTGAGTGCCCCAGCGTGGCGCCCACTTACAGCCCTTGTTGTTCTTATAACACACATGAGCTAGGCAATTTACCATAGTCGCCATAAATGTGTATTTGTATGGCTATGGTGCTGATTGACGGCTCTAATCGACTTTAAAATGTAGGAAAGGGTTAATTTTTGTGTCGTGTATGATTGCAAATTTTCCAGAATATTTTCCGATACAATCGATTTTTTTTGCCAGAGGTTTTTGCACTTTGTATGATGTGATTTACTCGACTGCGGCTAACCAATAGGATGGAGGTAGGAAGGAATACAACGGGTGTAAAAATAACATTCACTATAACTTTTGTATATGATTATACTACCATTGCTCATTCTAGAAATGTATTTTTTTTATTTTTGTTAAAAAAATTATATACTATTGTTTTTGACAAAGGAATACATTTCCAAAATGAGGAAAGGTATTGTAATCGTATCTAAAAGTTACAGTGACTTTTTACACACTGTTTATGTACAATGTATATAACATCAACTTATATATTGTGTCAAAATCATTCCTAAGTACGAGCCATTGTAGCATCTAAACTATTAGTCATGTGTAATGTGTCGAGCCAGCGAACGGTCGCGCTCCGCGTTATACACGAGCAACAAAAATATTAATTTATATTTGTGCGAATCGCGCGGCTGAATGCCGCTGCACGTCACCATGGCGCTCGTGGCCAATGAGTTGCTGGCGTTTATCCAGCATGCCATCGACACCATGGACGAGGTCAGCATCATGCAGATCTGCAAGTCCTTCAACAATTCCTTCAACAGCGAGGAGATTTGCAAGGGAAATCAGCTGTTGTACGAGACGCTCGGCCAGAGCGCGAATATGCCATCGCGGCACAGAGATGGCACCGAGAGAAGCGTGCAGGACATAATCTCCCTGCTGAAGCAGACGGATCCAGACGACGTGCCGGCGTTTGTGGCGAAAGATCTCCACAAGCTGCCGGTGGTGACGATGGACCACGTCGACGTCTCCAGCCTGCTGAAGAACTTCAATAGTATGAAGGCAGAGCTGGACGAGATGCGAGGTAGGTTGAATGCATCGGAATCCACCATCCGTGATTTGCGTAATGAATTATTGCAAATTAAAAGTAATAATTCACTATGTATGTCACCCGAGCATTCAACCTTCGTAAATACGCGTCGCCGCGGCGCGCAAGCCGACACCTTTTGCGCGTCAGCGGAATCCGACGTGTCACCGACCGCCGCCGCTCCCGCCCGCCTTCCCCTCGAGGTCGAGCCGAAGCTGAGTCAACCAGCGACCCAGCAGAAGAAAAGTTTTGCGGGTGTCACTGCCCGCTCCCCCGCACCTCTTCAGGGGGTGAAGACGAAGTTGGTGAAAGAGAGCCGTAAGGCTAAGGAAAGCCGTAAGGCAGAACCTTCTCGATCAAACGAGGGTGAGAGCAGGAGGTGCGATGAGGAGGGCTTCACATTGGTGGAGAGAAGAAAGAAGAGGAAGCCCGCCGTCCGCAACCACCGTGGCACCGCACCCTGCGGACCCGAGCAGCGCCTGCGGTGTGAAATACCCACCACGCCGCTGTACGTGTCCCGCCTGCACTGGTCCACGAAGGTCGAGGATGTCGTGGGCTACATCTTGAAGAAGACGTCCTTCAACTTGAGGGTCGAGCGTCTGGAGTCTCGCCATAAAGTTAACTTTAGTTCTTTTGTGGTGAGAGTACCGACAGATCGCTTATCGACCTTCGAGGTGGAGGAGTTCTGGCCGATGGGTGTAGTTTACCGAAGGTTCCGGGGAAGACTCCGGAGCGAGGCGCACATCACGTCGCCGATCATAATACGTGATAAATCTTAGTTATAATTATAATAATATGTATGTTAGTCTGTAAGGTATTTATAATATGGGCCTATGCCGCCCGAAATAAAGATTATTATTATATTATTATTATTATATTAGTCAGGATTCCCCCATACATGGTTTTCACTTGATTAGTATCAGGCTAATTTTTCGTGAGTACCTTCATGATGAGTCGCCCAAGAATTTCTTGGACGGAACTATTGTTTGTGGTAGTTAACTTTCAATTATTTTTTAGGATAATTTAGATCATTATCTTGAGATTTATCAAAAAAAAATATTTTGGAATCACCAAATCCACAAACTTTATTCTTGCTAACTCTGTTAGCTACCTTATAAGCTACTAAACAGTGAAAACCTTGTATGGGGGGGGGTACCCAGACTATTACTATCTGATTGTAATGAAGGTGTCAATAGTTGTAACAGTAGCCGGTAACATATAATTTATAATAGTCGGGTTAATTATTTTAAATATTGCATTTTTTATGTAAATTATATTTTATGATTGAAGGAACTTGTCGTAATAAGTAATAACAAATCCGGAAATGGCAAGTCTATTTACTTTTTTTTGCCTTCAATTCGCAGACCCATTTTGTATTTTCTGTTCGACTTATATCTCCTGCAAAAAATCAAGTCCGATTGGCTGCCATCCAGAAAGTAAGGCTGACTTTGATTTCCCTGATATATTTTCCTAGATTTAGTACAGGAAAACTAAATTTTTGATTAAGATGTTGGTTTTTCAAGTTAATTCACCGCTAATATATGATAATAATCCTGAGCTCGACTCCATTCATATCATTTCTTCATATTTTCGAATTTGGCCTACCGGGGCATGGTAGGCAAAATTAAAAAATATATAATTAAATCTGTATGTAGATTAAGTATCTACGGCTTATGTCAAACAGAAAATCAATTATATTTACTTAAAAGATAATTAATTATAAGCTAAAAAGTAAGAAAAACTTCGTAAGTCCTAACAAAACTTTGTCTTCTTCTAGAAAATCATAAATATTATTCAGATCAATCCATCTGAAAATATTATTTAAAAATAAATAAATTAAATCTTTACGATTAAATTTTACGGTGTATATATATATTATAAATAAAATATCAGGTGTATTTGCCGGTACATAAAAAAGTCGTGACAACAAACCAAAATACTATCAGATTTCTTCATTTATTTACTTTAATTTAGATCCTTAAAGAAATCAATCAATTTATCAGTTTTTTTTAATTGATGTTATTATAGCGCCCTGGTTAATAAATGTAAATCTAAAATTATTTAAGTTCCATTTCAAAATAATGAAGATAATATTGAACTATAAATATAATGTGCGAATGAGTAGGGATCAACCGATTGTGACGTCACGCCCTTCTGCCGACCGACTTTCGTAATCTAGGTGTTACGCTTACATTTAATATGATTATACCATTGTTCGCCATTAAAATAACTCCACAGTAAAATGCACAAAGTATTTTCACTCAAAAGTGAATAAAATCAGTGTAGGGCCAATAAACAGACATTGCAGTCATTTACGGCGAAGTAATACAATAAACTTGTCTTTAAACCACTGCATCATTTGCCGGCAATGCCGATTCGAACGACCCATTAAAAGTATACACGCAGATAAAACTCGTATGCACTATAAAATGCTACTTTGGATCTGTTGATAAAATAAACTCTCTCCGAATGAGACAGCATCAACAGTAGGCTTACTATGGAATCCAATTGAATATATCATATATCCACCAATATCCCTCGAAAACATAGGATCTTGTTATATTTATGTAATATTATTTAATATTAAATTTTATGGTGTGGAATCCCACAAAGTTATGCCTAATTATACTAACTGATTTGTCTATTCTATGACATTGAAAATGTTATTAATTTATCAATTTAATATGTTATTACTCAGTAATTTTACATTAATTGAATATGACGGCGCCTGCGCCTTCGTTCGCAAGAATTGTTGTAAACAGCACCTGCACCGAGCACGTCATAGCTTTGGTACCAATCGTCCCCACTAGAACTTGATTCTCCCCACTCTCCCCACTACCAATATCAGGGTTATATAAGGCAAAGCAAACGTTGGGGAGGCAGTCTCAGGATCGTCCTGGCTTCCGCCGCGCGCGCACGTCGATTCCGCCGCGTTCGTCCGTCTCGATCGTGACGCGTCCGTGCCGACCACCTTTGGAGCAGTTCCAGTACCTCCTGATGGCGTCCGGCAATCCGTGCTTGGTTCATTCGAACCGAGTGCGGATTGTCGCCTTGCCGGGGAGTCGAACTGCCCACCCGCCCCGCTGCACATCGTAGCGTTGTGGTCACGGGAGGCCAGCTTCATCAAGCGTTCCCGCTTGATGTCACACCGCCGTGCCGTCGCCTCGACCATGGCCTGCCGTGTCCCGTGGCCGCCCTGCTGCCACCTGTGACACCACCGAGCCTGTACCGTGCCTAGCTGTGATGGAGTGGACACCGTTCGCGCCGGGCCCCCGTCGGCATTCTCGTGGGGGGGTTGTGGTAGCCCCCCACCCCAATGTCCGGCCGAGACCTGCGACGCGTCCCGGAACCCGCCCATCCAGCCGTGGAGTGCACGGACTCGCCGCAGCGCCCACAGCGCTGCCTCGTGGCTTGCGCCTTTGCCGCAGCCACCCACCACCGCCCTCAGGCACCCCGCCTGAACCCGCCCAACGTCCGGCAGACTCCACTGCCGCACCTACCGCCGTGGAACAATTTCCCGGCCACCGGCGAGCGCCCTCCCGCCGCCGTCAACACCGCAGTCCACCCGGCCTGCACTGCTGCACACCGCAGCCTCATCACCACCTCACCACCACCAGTGCCAACACGGCACCACCGCTGCTGCCCGGCTCCGCCTCGCCGCTTGAGGCCGCCGAGCCCTCCGCGTGCCCGCCTGACGTCAGGTGACTCGCCCTCGCCTGGGTTTTAATTTTTTTGGAATTTGGAAAATTTGGAATTTTAGAAACTAATGGTATGAAATTGTCATTTATTTTTGATTCAGGATCTGAATGTAGTCTTGTAAGTCAAACTAAAAGCGAGTTACTGATAGGTGAAAAATTTTGTGAGCAAATTACTCTGAGAGGCATAGGTGGTAATAACATTATTTCTCGTTTACAAGTAAAATGTCGAGTTTTTATTCAAAATCTTTCTATGGATGTAACATTCCATGTACTACCGGATGAATGCTTAAGCGAAGAAATTTTATTAGGTCGCGATATATTGAATAACGGAGTTTCTGTTGAAATTAGCAATGATAAACTATTTTTTCATAAACCTAAACTCAGTAACCTTTGCGCCAGTCTTGACAATAATTTGCAATATATAGATACCGACTTAATAAATAACGATAGAGTAATTCTGGCAAATATTTTAAGCAAGTACTCTAGCCACTTCATTGACAAATTACCAACAACGGAAGTTAATACGGGTGTCTTAAAAATTGATTTAATTGATCCTAATAAAATAGTTCAGAGGCGTCCCTATAGATTATCCCCCACTGAATTAGATACTGTCAATATTAAAATTAAAGAACTGTTAGACGCAAAAATTATTCGAGAAAGCTCGTCACCTTTTGCAAGTCCTATTTTACTCGTGAAAAAGAAAGATGGCAGTGATCGTATGTGTGTAGATTATAGGGAGTTAAATAGAAATACACGACCAGATAATTACCCCCTTCCACTTATTAGTGACCAAGTAAATAAGCTACACCGAGCTAATTACTTCTCCACCATTGACATGGCATCTGGGTTCCACCAGATTAAAGTCCACGAAGAATCTGTGGAAAAAACTGCATTTGTTACGCCCACCGGGCAGTTTGAGTATCTGAAAATGCCATTTGGGCTTAGAAATGCTCCACAGGTCTTTCAAAGAGCTATAAATAATTCTCTTAAGGAACTTAACGACGATAAAATTCTCGTTTATATGGATGACGTACTTTCTGCATCGGAAACTATAGAGGAAGGATTGGCTAGATTAGATAAATTACTAAAAACCCTTTCACGAGCTGGATTTTCCTTTAATTTTAAAAAGTGTTCTTTTATGAAAATAAAAATTGAGTATTTAGGTTATGTGATATCTTCAGGACAAATTAGGCCTAACCCTCGAAAAATAGAGGCTTTAAAATCATTACCAACTCCTAGTACTGTATCTCAAGTAAGACAGTTAATTGGCCTGGCGTCTTATTTTCGTCAATTTATTCCTAATTTTTCAAAATTATTAAAGCCGTTGTATCCTTTAACTACTGCAGTAGGTAAAGGCAAAATTACATGGGAACCACATCATGATGAAGTTCTTAAAATTGTTCTTAATTACTTAACTTCTGAACCAGTTCTAAAGATATTTGATCCTTCTACCATATATTAGAGCTTCATACGGATGCAAGTAGTGAGGGTTACGGTGCGGTGCTAATTCAAAAAGTTAACAATTTACCTCATGTAGTTGCTTACTTTAGTCATCGTACAAGTAGTGCAGAAAGTCGTTATCATTCGTATGAGCTTGAGACTTTGGCAGTGGTAAAAGCTGTGGAGCACTTCAGGCATTATCTTTATGGACGTAGGTTTACAGTTTTAACTGACTGCAATTCCTTAAAAGCTTCGCATTCAAAAAAAGATTTAACCCCAAGGGTGCACAGGTGGTGGGCAATTCTTCAGTCCTATGATTTTGATGTGGTCTATAAAGAGGGCAAAAATATGGCTCACGCTGATTTTCTATCTCGTAACTTTGCACATAATGAACAATCTCTGAAGCCTAAACAATTTCCCAAAACGGTTAACTTTTCAGAATTAGAAAAGGGGTGGTTATTAGTTGAGCAACAACGAGATCCCGAAATTTTAGATACCATTACCCAATTTCGATCAAATAATTTTTCATCTGAAATATCACACACATACGACATAAGACAGGGCGTTCTCTATCGAAAAATTGAACGAGGTAAACTTTCGAAATGGTTACCAATAATACCTAGATTCTTGACCTGGACTCTTATTGGTCATGTTCATAATGAATTAAAACACCTCGGATATGAAAAAACTCTTGATAAACTGTATGATCTTTACTGGTTCCCCAACATGGCAAAGTTTGTTAAAAAATATGTTGATTCTTGTGTCATTTGTAAGGCATCTAAGGGCCCTTCAGGTGCCCAACAAGTCCAATTACACCCAATACCAAAGCCAGCCATCCCTTGGCATACCGTCCATTTAGACCTGTCTGGCAAGCTAAGTGGAAAAAGCGACCGAAAAGAATATTGCTCTGTGGCCGTAGATGCTTTTACGAAATTCGTAGTTTTAGAACATGTCACTACTTTAAATTCATTTCATGCTGTTAAAGCCGTAAAAAATTTTGTCAATCTGTTTGGTGCACCAAAACGAATTATTGCCGATCGTGGTCGTTCTTACGATAACTCTGACTTTAAGACATTTTGTAAGGAAAATAACATCCAATTACATCTCATTGCTACGGGAAGCAGTAGGGCCAACGGACAGGTCGAAAGAATAATGCGCACCTTAAAAAAATCTATTAACCATAATTGAATGTGATTCTAATAGTTCATGGCAGGATCAATTGGGAGAAATACAATTGGCCCTTAATAGTACCCGCTCTAGAGTGACTAAATTTACCCCACTTGAATTGATGTTTGGTATCCAAGGACATTCTTTAGGACTAAATAGAATAGCTTACAATACTTGTGACGATGAAACACCCAGGCTAAACCTTGATGATATAAGGTCTAGGGCTTCCAGCAATATAATTAAATCCTCTGAAGTAGATTCCCTCCGATTTAATAGAGGCAAAGCTAGAATACGCCCTTTCACAGTAGGTGATTTCGTTTTTGTAAGGTCTGAGGAAAGACACCAAACAAAATTAAACAGAAAATTTAAGGGTCCATTTCAAATAGTCGCTAAATTAGACAACGATCGCTATGAATTAAAACATATTAATAATTCAAATAGGGTCTATAAATTTTCCCACGAAAATTTACGAGAAGTGCCTCGAGGGTTTTCCGAGTTTTTTGAGATCGCCGAAAATTGTAGTGATGATGACGTGACGGCGGACCACTCTGATAGTATTGCTCATGAGATTGGTGGCCAATCAGACAATCTCGAAATCCTGTCTCATACTTCTGATACTATATCAGCTAACTCAGACACCGTGTCAGTTTGCTCAGATAACATGTTGGAATATTCAGACACAATGTCAGCTAATTCAGATACCATGTCGGCTAACTCAAACACTATCTCAGCTAACTCAGACACTATGTCTGCTGATTCGGATACTTTGTCAGCTAACTCTGCTAGAAGCTCTGTAAATCCTGAACATTTAAATATGGTAATACAAGCTGATGTTCATAAATCTAATTAGAAATAATGTATAGCCAGTCCAACGCTGTTGAAGGGCATGTATAAAAAAAAAATATTGAGAGCCGGACCAATACCGTTGAAGGGCACATGTAAAAAAAAAAAAAAAAAAAATAACTTTACAGTCTAGCTACAGGGAATAGAAATTCCGGACTAGCAGTGATAACATTTTGGTATAATTCTGTAGGGCTATTGCCGAACCAAAATTAACCATTGTAATAAATGCTTCCTACTACAGGGAATAGAAATTCCGGACTAGTAGTGATTAAATTTTGGTATAATTCTGTAGGGCTATTGCCGGACCAAAATTAACCCTTGTAATAAATGATTCCAATTGGTATTGTATGTCAGGATTGACGAACGCTATTCTCGTTTTCGCAGATAACTGATGGAGTCAGGGTGAGGAGGCGCGTGCGAGGACGCACGCACGTCAGTATGGCCGTGACGGCGCCTGCGCCTTCGTTCGCAAGAATTGTTGTAAACAGCACCTGCACCGAGCACGTCATAGCTTTGGTACCAATCGTCCCCACTAGAACTTGATTCTCCCCACTCTCCCCACTACCAATATCAGGGTTATATAAGGCAAAGCAAACGTTGGGGAGGCAGTCTCGGCTCTGGCGAGGCTCGGTGCACTAGTTGTATCTTGCTAGCTTATCCCTGACTCTATTTCTAATTACTATATGTGATTTGGGAATTATTAATTTGTTAATTAAATTATTATAATTGTCTAATAATTATTTAAATAAAATAGTTAACCTTAATTGGTTTAATTCATTAAAATATGTCTGACCCGTTTCCTACAAATATATTATAGTAATTATACTAACTCAATTAATTGATCAACATTGGGATTGGATTGGAATTTGACAGTTTACTAACTTTAAACACGATGCATACGTACATGGCGGTAGCGTAGTGTTTAAAATTAGAGAACTGTCAAAACCCATATATATTAAACATTAAATTCGATTTTCGGGAGTAGGCTTACTGGGAGAATTATGAATATGATATTCTGATAGTCCTGATTGAACCTGATTTTATACAGTAGCGCACAATATTTTGCTTTTTTCACACGTCTTGTCTAAATGTAAACTTGTAAATAAATGCTACTACACTTACGACTAACTGGGTGTTAGTCGTAAGTGTAGTAGTCTTCAACTAACAAGATTCATAATACGGTAGGTAAGTAGTATCGATCAAATTGTAAATCCCTAAAAAAACGCAAAACGAAACACACGAGGAGGCTCTTTTAAGGCTGCAGTAAATTATAATTTTACATAAATAGCGAAGTTGAATTAGTTGATTGAATTAATAGAACCGAACGCAGGTTTGCAGTATATTTACTTTATTATGAGATCTCACATTTACAAGAATAAAATTTAAGCAAATTAATGCGTCATTGTTTGCTTTGTTTACAAGTAGATCACATTGAAGGGGAACAGAGTATACATCTATCAGTAATTTCGTTAATGGCTTTATTTGCCAAACGACTTAACCGAAGACAACTTACTGATCTATGAGTAAGTCTCCCCTACAGAGATAGGTAGACGTTATAATAGATAGTTAAGTAACAAATAAGTTAACGGCACATCATAGTTTTATTGGCAAAGTTTTGATTATACCATTGTAGGAATTTGTCGAAGTAACGCGTAGCTTTTTATAACTTATTGCTGTTTATTGTAGGAGAAAAGTCCATAATCGTAAAATTTAATCGTAAAGCTTGGCCGTTTTATTTCACACACGATAAATGAATGCCTACGAAATCTTCGTAACGGTAGCAAAACGGTCACGTTTTAACTGAAATGTAGAGTAAGTGAAGCTAAGCCTAGTAAAGTAAGGGCGCATAGATCAAGAACTTTGGTTCTCCATGAGATCTGAACACTTTTTGATAGATTTTGATTAAGGTGCTTGTAGATTTAGGGCGTGCAGTCTTTAGAGCTTGGCTTTATACGATAACTGATAACTTTTTCACAGGGTAAGCTATGTAGACTCGTCTTGACAACATTTTTACATGAAAATGTTTTTGGTGGGATTTCATTTATTTTTGTAAGTTGCTTAATATACTTTTTTGAGTTCAAACAAAACCTATTTTGACCCCGGGCAATTACTTTCGCCTTATCCTTCGTCTGGAATTAAGATAATTTATTGTATTTCTCTTTCATTTGATACCCATATTGTGGAAGTACCTGTGAAAACGATAAATCGCTATTTTGGATTAAAAATGGCGGCATTCATGAAATCTTGTATAAATTGTATTGTAGGGGTTGATATGAAAACGATAAGTCTCCGTTGTCGCTGTGTAACACTGAACTTCAATAAAACACCTCACTACTGTTGAACTCTCTATATTCTTGTTTTTTTTTTCGAAAGTGCTATATTACTATCCGGCTGGCTAGTTGTTTAGTCATAAGCTTGTTTAATCATTTTAGTGTTTACTAATATAATAATAATCCCTCCCACACCGATTTCGGTAACGGTGGCCGGTTTCATTGAAACTAGGCCAACTACGCAGGAGTTATTTTATAGTGCCCAAGTGTGTGCGCAATGCATAGAAGCACGCACTCTTTCTTTACTCTCGTAACCCGTGTGTGAAAGGTTCTACTAAAACGTGGTTACTACACTGAATGTAAAGGCTCAAACTTATTTAAAGAGTATATTAAAATAAAGTACAATTAAAAGGCAAAAATGTTAAACAGAACGTAAAAGAATTATATCAACATCTGACAGAAAAGTCAAATCTATAAAACTTAAAATATAAAGTTCTATTTTCAAATACGAAAGAGTTTACATAGTCCATCACACTCCCCCGAAAAAGTAGCACCGGTAGGTTAGTCTAAGTCACAGTCAAACAACCTGTTGGGTAACCTTCGGTTACGTCTGGGTCTTACGTCTGAGTCGGAAATGGTCTTAACTTCGCCTTGGGTCTGGTTCATCTCGGGCACATCGTCCAAGTGTAGCTCCAATGGAAACAATCTCTGCACTGGCCGTATCCGAGTCCCCGCTGATGTCTTAATTTTCGCTACTCTGTTAATACCGTCGGCCCCTGGAAATATTTCCTCAACAATCGCTAGAGGCCATGTGACTCGCTTTCCCTCAGTTTCTAACAAAACTACATCGCCTACCCTTAACGTCATATCCTGACACCTGCTAGGCCTTTGAATTAGAGTGCTAATATATTCGTCCCTAAACCGTTTTCGTAAGTGCTCACGAAGATCCTGGCAGTAACGGTGACGTACATTTAAGACTCTAGCATCGACCATATCTAAGTCCGGTACATGACCATGTAACAAAGGCTGGATGAACATAGAAGGAGTTAAAGGTTGCAACTCTTTCTGACCTCCTACGAATGTGAGTGGTCTAGCATTAATAACAGCTTCGCAATCACACACTATGGTTTCTAGCTCAACTAGAGTGATGGAAGCTCTACCTAAAACTCGCCGTAAAATTTGTTTCAGGAAACCAATCAATCTCTCATAGAACCCTCCCCACCACGGGGCTGCTGGGGGTAAAAATACCCATTTTATGCGCGAAATAGATGAATATCTGTGAATTTCATTCCAATCTAGGGCTCCGAACGCATTATCAAGACCTCGAAAATTGGTTGCATTGTCGCTAAATAATTTCTCTACTCTACCACGTCTAGCGATAAAACGTCTTAGGGCCATTAAAAAATCTCCTGTCGATATTGTTTCCACTACCTCCAAGTGTACCGCACGATAAGTAGCGCATGTGAACAGGACAATCCAGGCCTTCGTTCCAGACCGCAGTACTAAAGGACCTGCTAAATCTACACCTGAAAACTGGAACGGTGCACGCGCTTCCATCCGCTCTATAGGCAAAACCCCAATGGGTGCTTGGCATCGTTGAGCCTTATATCTTTTACACCGGACACATACATGTATTATATTTTTTACTAGTTTCCGTACACCAATAATCCAAAATTTCCGTCGCAAATCATTAAGTAAAGTTTGGACACCAGCATGTTTCATCTGAATATGGCGCCATTCTACAAGCCGTCTTACTATTGTGTCTGCACCCGGGAGTACAATAGGATACTTAAAATTAAAATCTTCTTTACCAAGTGTTAACTTAGTATTTAAACGCATAATACCTTCTTCATCTGTAAACACTTGCAATTTCTTGTTGTTCTTTAGGTAATCATTGTATTTGTGTTGGATCAATCGAGTAATTATAACCTCAGCTTTTTCGAATTCCTCATAGGTTATTTCTTTACTGCTTGCTCGTCTCCTAAATCGTAGCATCCAACAAAGCATTCTCACGATCTTTACATACTGAGAAAAAAATGTTAATCTATCGAGGAAAATAGTATCTACGATACCCGTCGTCAACGTACTGCATACCTTACTCTCAAAACTGGCTTCTTTATGATTAGATACAAACTCTGTAACTGGCCAACATTCTTCATCTAACAACAACCATGAAGGACCTTCCCACCAACGACTTTCTAAATATTCCTTAGAACTGACGCCTCTAGACGGTAGGTCCGCTGGGTTCAAATGGCCTGGCACATGCCTCCATTCCGTTGGGGCCGTTCGAGTTTTAATCTCCCTGACCCTATTGTTGACGAAAACATTCCAAGGTCCTTTATCTTTGATCCAAGTAAGGACAACGGTCGAATCTGACCAATAGTATATTGATAGGTTAGCTATATCTAAAGGTTCAATGGCTCTCGCCGCCAATCTACTTGCCATGGTAGCAGCAATCAATTCTAGTCTAGGTATTGAAATTTTCTTCACAGGAGCCACCCTCGCCTTAGCCAAGACAATATTTAAATTAACTACCTCTTTAAATTCGGTTCTTAAAAATATGCATACTGCGTAAGCGTTTTTACTTGCATCACAAAACACATGCAGTGAACTATTACAATTTTCAATAGGCATACTCGATAACCGCCTTGGTATGGAAAAATCTTTGATAAAATGGGCCTGTTCTAACCATTTTATCAATTCTTTAGCTAAATCATCTGGTAGCTCTGCATCCCAGCTACTCTTAATACACCACGCTTTCTGTAAAATCATTTTAGGAATAATAGTAGTAGGACTTAATACTCCCAATGGATCAAATACTCTATGAGCAATAGACAGTAATGTTCGTTTTGTTAATCTTTCGCTCATAATGTTTAAGTCCATATTACATTGTAGTGTATCATTAACTATATTCCAAATTATTCCTAAAATAGGCGTAGTTTGATTATTCTGAGATTCTACTTTATAATTGGATACCCAGCCTCTTAAATCAAACATACCTTCAGCCATAAGTTCCTTTGACTCTTGAATAAACTTTTCTAAACTCTCTTCTGACTCTAAGCTCGTGACACAGTTATCAACATAAAAAGACTCTTTTAACTTCATCGCTGTTCTCCTTCTATTATCTTTGTAACTATCTAAGTGATAGTTAATAGTGGCAACAAGCTGAAATGGACTAGATGTTACTCCAAAAACAACACGCTTATGACGGTAAGTTATCAGTGTTTTGTACTCCTTGTCTATTCCAGTCCACCATAAAAATCTAAGATAATCGCGATCCTCTGTTGCTACTGAAATTTGTAAAAAAGCCTTTGCTATGTCAGCTGTTACTCCATATTTGTGTTTTCGAAATTTTATCAATATATTGGGGATTTGCTCTAATAGATTAACTCCCTTTTCTAAACACGAATTCAAACTAATACCATTATAATCTTTTGCCGATGCATCGAAAACGGGTCGTATTTTAGTTGTTTGACTAGATTCCTTTATAACTGCATGATGAGGCATATAGTGACCTTGCACCGATTGGTCTGGTGACTCTTCGATAATGCCCAAATTTAACCATTCTCGAAATACGTTATCATAATCAAAAAACTTACCTAGCATTTTCAAACGACTAGTCGTTTTTTCCAACCTCTTTCGTGCAACGTCATAATTTGTACCTGGACGAGGAACGTCTATCCATGGTAGTGCCACTTCATAACGACCATCATTATCGACCTTAATTTTTTCCTTAAAAGTTTTAAGTACCTCTATATTTTCTTCCGAGGCCTTTATCGCTTCTACAGGATCTCTAATACCTAGGGATTCTAAATTCCAAAAATCTGAAATATCAAAATTCGTTAGGCAATGTAATGTATTCGACAAAAAACTATACGATTCCGGTGTCGAAATCTGACCCTGAACCGACCACCCCAGTTTCGTTCCCAAGGCTGTTAAATTGTCAAGCTGTACAATGTCGCCTGTCAGAATTGTCCCACAAAAGTCAGCACCTATCAGTAAACCTATGTCATCAGGAGCGTCATTACAAAATGTCAAGTCATGTAAGGTTACACCTTTTTTACGTAGATCGTCTATCACATTAACAGATCTTAACCTAGGTAGATTTTTACAAATTTGTCTCTGATGTACAACGGATAACTTTGTATGAAATTTGTTATCTACACTCTTAACAAGTATGTCGTAAATATTGCACATCATCGCTTTTGTTTCAAATCCTCCAAATAAACTCTGTGTAATACGCTCTTTCTTAGTAGGCATAAGATTTAATGATTTTACAATATCTTCTTTAAGGTACGATCTTTGCGAACCACTGTCAATAAGTGCTCTTAAAATTACTTCCTTTTCGTTATTGACCACCTTCACTATCAATGTTGGTAGTAGTGTCATAGTCACAGAACTACTGTAGCATGCTACATTATTGTCCATTTCTGTTATATGTTTCGGCTTACTTTCTTTATTTTCCTCAACTTGTGGACACATAATTGTAACATGCCTCTTTTTGCAAATAAGACATTTCGGA
This sequence comes from Celastrina argiolus, assembly GCA_905187575.2. Classification (NCBI taxonomy): domain Eukaryota; kingdom Metazoa; phylum Arthropoda; class Insecta; order Lepidoptera; family Lycaenidae; genus Celastrina; species Celastrina argiolus. The sequence continues at coordinate 7,055,860 of LR994577.1, forward strand.
AATAATCTACATTTTTTCGACATGTGGTTACTCCTTAGACATATTGAACACGCCTTTTTATTTCTTACAAATTCCTTTCTTGCTTCCAGAGACATTTTCATAGGCCGAAAACATTCTGTCGAAGAATGGGTGTCTTTCTCGCACCATATACAAATACACGCACCGCTCTTCGCAACGCCCTTTTTATCAATATGCGAAATAAAACATGCCGTCGGTTGATTCGGTGTATCTGAAGTAGAACAAAAAACTTTCCCAGATAATTCAATTCTTTCCTCGGATTCTACTTCAGATCTTAAAAAATCCATTATCGTGGATATATCTCTCGACGACGGAGAACTTCTATGCCAGGCTCTCAAAATATCGCTCGGCAAGGCAGACTCAACCATTGGGAAGAGCATCACAGCATACTTATCCTTGCTTACTCCCAGTGTCTCTAAAGCGTGAAGATGAGTCTGTAAATTGTCATACAGAGATGAGATACATTCTGGTTTCATTTGCATCATTGACAATAACCCCCTTATATATGTTTCGATTAGGGTTTCGTCTTTTGCGAACCTCTGCTTAAGAGCTTCTAAGGCTTTCCTATAACTCTCGGCGCTAGGAGGGTAACTATCCAATAGACGGCGTGGGCTGCTGTTTGGAGCCATGGACTGAAGTAGGTACTGAAATTTATCTGAGTCGATAATCTCCTCGTCCTCATCAATCTTTTTAAATTGACCCCAAAATGACAGCCAAGACTTAATATCACCATCAAATTGTTTAACCTCAAGCTTAGGTAGCACCGGAAGCCGGCGCTTAGGCTCTTTAAAAGCAGCAACTTGCTCTGTGTGCGCGAGGTACTGTGTGGCCTTCCTCTTAATACTGTGCCAACGTAATTTATACGAAAGGTACTTATCTTGGTCGGCCTCATGATCCTCAGGATTGTCAGGATTCACGCACCATTGCCTCTTAATATCCTCTTCAATTTTAAATAAATTCGAACTTGCCTCCTCCAGCGCGTCAAAAATACTAAGATACTCATCTGATCCGTATGCATCTTCGACTTTATTCGCTAGCAGAGTAAACTCCCTTCTACAAATAGTGCGTAAGCGTTTCAGTTCATCCATATTTTTAGTCACGGTCGCCACAATGTGAAAGGTTCTACTAAAACGTGGTTACTACACTGAATGTAAAGGCTCAAACTTATTTAAAGAGTATATTAAAATAAAGTACAATTAAAAGGCAAAAATGTTAAACAGAACGTAAAAGAATTATATCAACATCTGACAGAAAAGTCAAATCTATAAAACTTAAAATATAAAGTTCTATTTTCAAATACGAAAGAGTTTACATAGTCCATCACACCGTGGGAAGTGGGAGTGGGACGGATAAGTGATAACCGACACGACTGGCGAGGGATCAGGCGCAGGGCCGACTTTTTTCATGCCCATCCGACGCATGGATCATCTTTCTTGTCAGACAATTAGTTGATCAGCCTGCATTGTCCTAAACAAACTTAAAACGTGTTTCCAACGTAGGAATCGAACCCACACGACGACCACAGTCGAGAGCCAGGCTCTAACCACTAGTATATAGACCACGGATGCGTAATAACTAAAATTGTATAAATAAATTGATCGTGTAATATTGAAACTTATAAAATTTAGTAATGCGCAATTCAATTAAAAGTTGATTAATTTATGGTCTAAATAATTTTTTTAAGTATCGAAGTTTGTACAATTTCAGACTTAAAAATCTAAGCTCTTGGAGTTTTATGTATCGTTTGTTTTTCGTTTATAGTTATCATTGTATTATAAGTTATAACGTTACTGAACGAACAATTTTGATATAAGATTATATGGATATGATATCAACATTTGCTTAATTTTTATTCTTACATCAGATTGTTGTTTTAGTTAAAAACAGAGGGAGCTTGTGCCGGACCGGTTTCATACACCGACAGCAATTTACAAATTTACTTTACTATTATATTATATATTCGCGCTAATTTTAAATAAGTGAATAAAAAACAAATTTCCTTTCATAAATATATATTTTTCATCTTCGGTAAAAGTCGGACCGACTTTTGTAGATGAATAAAAGAATATACTGATTGCAGTAGTGCAACGCAATGAACATACATAAAGTCGGACATAAATTATATGGAGCAAAACTCTGACCGATTATTGGTCCTACAAAAAGTAGGTCGTAGGTTTTTTATGTACTTGTATATTATATTCCTTTTATGAATAAAAGATCATCGGATCCTTATAATAAATAAACATCCATTTGAATCCAATATGGAGGTCCACCATATTGGATTCAAAATGGCGGCATTGACATTTTGATAATTTTTTTGTTGGTTTTGTAGCAATAACAGCTTACATACTTCAGCTTTCTAAGATTTTCGGAAGTAACCTAAGAATTTTGATGATCTATAAATGAGTCAGTGACGAAATCCGGGGTTTTTAGCCATCGATAAAACCTAAAGTATAATAGCTACGACATTCAAACTTTGTATGTTTCATGTTTTTACCGGTGTCATTATAAGTTGAAATTTTCAACTATGTAGCATGATCCAAAGCAAAGTTATGAGAGTTCAAAAAAACGACGAAACCTTTCGAGAAAAGGTTTCGTCGTCGTCGTCGAGGTAGTGCCCTTGCGCTTCGCTTGGCTCGTCTTGACGGGGGCACTCCCGTGCCCCCAGATTTGACTTAAATATGGTTGTTTAAGAAAATCAGCAGATTCTACTGTTGTAAGGCAAGTTTTTGAGTCATAATGTGCCTAACATTAAATTAAAAGACAAACAAACAACCAATTCATCTAAGGGTTTTTTTTCTTTTGTAGGAAACTAAAAAACGATTTAAACGAGCGACACTTTAGTTGAAAATCCGTTTTAGACCTCTGAACAAAATGTTATGTAAAAACTTGAACACGAACAATTAACGGTGCTCGCAGATTTGGCACCGGGCCGCGGCTCGAGGCTCCTCAGCCCTAATGAAGGCGCGGGAGAGCCTCCAGCCTCCAGCCTCCAGCTCCAGCATGTGCAATCACTTGCGAACTTGCACGGCGAGTGTAAAACTCAATATTTAGTTCAAAAGTTATCGGGCGACGACAATTAGTGGCAGATAAAAGTTTGAAAATTTCCGTATTTAGCGGTATCAGATTTTACTTATTATGCTACTGAATTTACAGCAGGTTCTTGGTGGAAATTCATGTTGCTCATTAATAATACACAAATTACTTGCACTTTTTCTACATGATTAGTTATTTAACATCAAATTTACTCAAATACTCGACCGGACTAAGTCGTCATCAGAAGTAGGTATTTACTAATTACAACTCTGTAAATTTGCTACTCTTGAACTGGCCATTTATCAAAATCAAGTCTGCAACTCTTTAACGATTCCTTATAGTTTCAGATGTCATTACGAGTACTATGGCGACTAGAAAAATTCAATCTTTATTGGTTATTTACTTTATTATTATAATAATACGAGATGTATTATTTTGACAAATTGTACTACAGGAACATGCACGTCGCGATCAAAGTCAGGGATTAGCTAGCTCGTGATAATTCTGTTTAGTTTGGTAAGCGAGCGCGGCGGAGCGAATTGAAAACAAGATAACGGATAATGTCTGGCCCATTATAGTCGGCTGCCGAATATAGATCTAGCTAATGAACGCTCAAACTGTTCCAAGACTTGTTCATGACTTCACAACTATTTAAAATACCGACGTAGTTCTTCTAGATAACGTAGAGCCGCAAAGCGCCGATTTGCGTGTTGTTTTCTCAGACCTAATTAGTCCCTTTTGTAGCCCTCTCATAAATAAGGTTGGAAAGTACGATATTAATACTGAGAGTTGGAATTGTTGACAAAATAGAATCGGTTTTCCGTAATTTAACTAAAATTGATCTACCATTATACGGTAGTTCACAAAAACCCAATTGGAATATCGCATGAAATAAAATGCATTACAATAATAAGGTAGTTCCTTCATTGATAAGTTCTTTTGAAGCCAATAAAGGTGGTCGCCGTATGGAAAACATTTCCAATTGAAATGTCACTGTACAATAATTGTCGGTTATTACCGTCGCTTGGGGTAAAAGGCCATTTCCACGAATGTGCCGGCCCGCGCGGCGCCAGACTTGACTCATATAGTCTAGAAACAAGGGCAATTTAACTTTCAACTACATCATTTTGTGTGTTCGACAAAAATAGTTAAACTTTTGTTATTAGTTCGTTTTAATTGAACGCAATATGGCCGAAACTTTGGCATTTGTATTAACGGCCATTTCGTTTTTAATTTTAAAGCTTTTAGGTTTTTTGTAAATAAGCGTTTTTATTAACTTTCTGTCCTTTGTTATATAATGTAAATGGTGTATTACAACAAGTACTCGTAACTCATCTACTGTTAAAGTATACTTCAGAGAACAACTATAAAACTGCTAGGTCACAGTAGACGTAATATTATAATATGCATTGTCACATCGCCCAAATCGGCTCACGCGCATTTTTAACCATCTTTAATAAGGCTAATGTGACTTCATGTAGTACGTTTATTATTTTGGCACCTGATATAAATTACTTACCATAACGCGACAAATCACGATTAAAGATCTCGTTAAAATTCACAAAACAGATGAGTTTCAATCCTGCTCAGGTCTTAGGTCAACGACCAGTGCGTATATTGTGTGTATAGACTAGCAGCCCGCGAGCCCTAGCATAGTAAGATTCACTCCTTGTGATAATTTTAGACTTATATTAAGTAATTTATACGAGGTGCCAAAACAAAAAATGCTCTACGTGTCATTCTCTTCACACTATAGTCGTTTTAATTTATGAACCATGAATCACCCTATATAATATTATAATGTCGTCCGTAGCGGTTACTATAAACAACCAGAATTCGCAAAAGTCGTAACCCAAACAAATAAACAAAATTATACAAACAGAAGACCTCAGATATCATAAAACTAGCCGGCACCCAAATAAGCAATGACCAATATTATCGATCACATTACGGGCCACATATAAAATGGAGTGTTAAGGCGAAACCTTTTATTCGTCTATTTCGTATTTGAGCGTCTCGCGTAGATTTTTCGTAGATGTCATTTTGTGCTAATGCCTGTTGTGGGGCGCGGCGCCTACGAATTGCCGCATTTGCTGCCTGGCCCTCCGCCTTAAATCCTGTGTTTCGAATGAGCCAATGCATCTTAAGTGAGGGAATGTGACTTTAAATTGTCGTGACGAAATTGTAGAGGACCGAATGTCGTGTTAACTTGTAACGTTTGAGCGTTATTGTCGAGACGCAAATTTTACTTTCGCAGTTACTGTACGAACGCTGTGAAATGTTAAAGTGGTAATGATTGAACTTGTTATACTTTTTGAAATTAAATAATTATAATATTGCTAACTATAATAACTGGTGTTACCAGACAAGAGAAAAAATTAAAAAACTTATTATATTTATTTTTTAAATAATATTTCAGATATTATACATAACTTATTACAATCATATTTTGTACCTTACAAACATTGAAAATTGTGAGCCACAGATGACAAAAATCATGTAACTAGAATTATTACAATTTAGTTCTATGGTACAATGTATTTAATTCTCAGCCTATAATATTTACCTATACCTAGAACATGCGTGCACTTATTATTAATTAAAAAAACCGACTTTGGCAACTAAGAAGGATAAAGTAATATTTTTTAAAATGTATTTATTTATAATGTTACTTTTGAAGTCTTTTTAAACATATTCTGAAAGTTTTCTGAAACATTTTTACTTTTCAGTGTCTCTAAAGTAAACTACAGTGGGATAAATCAGTTTATCCGTTTGGTAGCTACGATACGATACTACAGACAGACTGACAGGCACACACCTTTTTTTAAATTAGCCGTACTGAAACAACATCATCCATGTACATCATATAAAAAATTTCATAACTAAAACAAAAATGTTCAGAAAATAAAAACGACAAGCCCAAAATATGTAAAAATTTTATGACAGCTATTTTGCGTCGAATAAAAAAAGTATCACGCAAATCGAATCATTAATCTCAGCGTAATCGGTGTTCATACAAAAAATCGGACTAATTGAGAACCACCAACTTTTTTACAAAGATTGCGCGGTCGGAAGAGTATGAAATCAAGTAAATTAGGAATAATGGTTTGATTTCAAACTCCTCTCATAAGGGGTACCTATTTGCTTCATGTTTTATATATAGATGAGATCCTCAAGATCCCAGCTTCTAATCGTATTAGTAACACGTGTAATAGGCGCTGAGTGCCCGGAGCTGGCTGCGACGTTACGTCACACTTGAGCATGCACTCTCACGGCTTTTGCTACGAAAAACCTTATTTAAAACCGGCTAAGTGTGAGTTGCAAGAAATCTGAAAAATAACATAAGTCCAGGAAGTTACTGTGTGAAAAACGGCTAGAATCAAAATGGTCAGGACACATGATAAGAGGTAAAGAAAAATTTAGTAAGAGAATCACGGAATGGTAACCTAGACACGGCAAAAGACAAGAAGGAATACAAAAGATGGGCTGATGACTTCAAACATATAGCAGGAAATGGAGCAGAGTTGCTAGAGATAGAAAAAAATAGAGAAGACTGAAGGAGGCTTTTGCCAAATAGCACAGAGGGATAGTCAGAAAGATATATCTGGGGGCACGGGAGTGCCCCCGTCAAGACGAGCCAAGCGAAGCGCAAGGGCACTACCTACCTTTTCTCGAAAGGTTTCGTCGTTTTTTTGAACTCTCATAACTTTGCTTTGGATGATGCTACATAGTTGAAAATTTCAACTTATAATGACACCAGTAAATACATGAAACATACAAAGTTTGAATGTTGTAGCTATTATACTTTAGATTTTATCAATGTCTAAAAACCACAGATTTCGTCACTGACTCATTTATAGATCATCAAAATTCATTAGGTACTTCCTGAAGTCCTAGTAAGCTGATATTATTTATGTAAGCTGTTATTGCTACAAAACCAACAAAAAAATTATTAAAATATAAATGCCGCCATTTTGAATCGAATATCCACCATATTGGATTCAAAATACAAAATAGATGTTTAATATGTTTATTATACGGATATGATATTTAATACATAAAATAAATATTATATTATACAATATTATACAAGTACATAAAAAAATAAGACCTACTTTTTGTAGGACCGATAATCGGTCAGATTTTTGCTCCATATTATTTCTATCCGACTTTATTTATTTGAGTGCGTTGCACTTCTGCAATCAGTATGTTCTATTTGATTCCGATTATTAATCGGTGACCGACTTTTTGTAAATGAAAAATATATCTATGAGAAAATTCGTTTTTTATCCACTTATTTAAAATTAGGTATTATTTACTTGGTAAGTAAAAATTTGGTAAGAATTAACAGGCAGATAACAGTAATTTGTTGAAAGTGTATATAAACAAAATATTACGTCGATCACTTGAAATCGGTTCGGCATAAGCTCCCGCTGACGTTATAATAATTAATAACGTAATTTCTTTTTCATCAACGTATGAAATCTCACACCCGACGGAAGCCCTCGACTGGATTCTTTTTTGGGAGGGCCCCGGGTGGAGAACCACGACCAGGGATCCAGCGGATCCCTCTACGTGGGGAAAAACAAAAATGGCGCGCCCGGCACGAATACCGGACGCAAAAGCCAAAGTTCTTAGGACCGAACCCTCCGCGACAGAACGCGGAGAAAAGCCAAAATAGTGCCGAAGTGCTAACCTAAACGAACGATAACGAAACTAACCATTAATATTCATCTAAGCTAGCAATCAGCACGTACGCGGACGGCTGTGACCGGCAGCGACTACACCATCCGGCTGTGGAGGCCTCGACCCCGGGGGCCGAGGAACGTGTTTAAGACCACTCCTCCACGTGCACGGGAATTTCATCGCTGGGTAACCAATCGACCGCGGAAAGAGAAAAAAGAGGAAAATAAAGGGGACAACTTCCACCCGTGCTTACGCGTTATGTTGCATAGCCAGACGTGGAAGGAAATAGCCTTATTAGAAGCGAAAAGGCTGCTCCGGCATAAATGGCCGAGGCAGCAAGTATTGGGGGGCGAAGAGAGTGGGGCAACGACAGTACCTATCCTTACTCCTCCTCTTCATGGCATGACGGGCTCACGACTCCGTCGTTTGTTCCTCTTTGAGGATGGCGTCTCGGGGCAGACGCAGGCGGTCCGGCGGGCGCGCATGCCAGGGCGCCAGGTCAGCCAGCTCGATAAGGCGCGAGGCGTCCGCTCGCGCAAACAGGTTGGTGGCAAGGTGCGCTACGGACGCCTCCACGCTTTCCATGCGCAGGTCTCGCGCGATAGTGGTGTTGCGCACGAACCATGGTGCACCTGCGGTTCGGCGCAGCGACGTAATTTCTACCTACCTATTTGTGGAGTGGGCTGCGGTGGGCAGCGTTGCAGGCCGGATGGTCTGCGGTGGTGGTCGGCGGCGGTTGGACGCTCTACCGACAGCCGAGGACGTGTGGAGCAACGGCAGGTGCGGCAGGTGTGACTGCCGGGTGGCGGGCAGGCTCAGGCGGGTGCCTGAGGGCGGCGGTGCAGGGCTGCGGTACGGGGCGCAGCCCTGGAGGCGGCGCTCTGTGCGCTGCGGTCAGTCCGAGCACTTCTCGGCTGGACGGGGTGGGATCCGGGACGCGCAGCAGGTCTCGGCCGGACATTGGGGCGGGGGGCTACCACAACCCCCCCGCGAGAATGCCGACGGGGGCCCGGCGCGAACGGTGTCCTCTCCGTCACAGCTAGGCTCGGTGTCTTGGTGGTGGCGCGCCTTCTGGTCGGCGCAGGGCGGTCTTCCACGTCGCAGCAGGACGCGGACGGCCATGGTCTTCTGCTGGTGGTCATCTCACCAAGCTTGCGCTTGGGGGAACTGGCCTCCCGTGACCACAACGCTGGGATAAAATCCCAGCGGGGCGGGCGGGCAGCTCATCTTCCCGGCAAGGCGGCAATCCACACTCAGTTCACAAGAACCAAGCGCGGATTGCCGATCGCCCTCAGAAGGTGGTCGTGAACTGCTCCAAGGTGGGTGGTCGGCACGGACGCGACACGGTCGGAAACGCGGCGCGATCGGGCAGCGTAACGGCGTGATCGGGCAGCGTAACGGCGTGCGCGCGCTTCGGAAGCCAGGACGATCCGACGTAATTTCTGTGTTAAGAGTGAATCTTATGTAAAAACCGTTCGACACTTCGATAGCGCGATGTAGGTAGCTACCAGCGCAATCTATGTTTGGAACTGTGAAACATCTAATCTAAACACACATTTATCAATACATTTAACAGTCGGTAACGTTATAATGATAACAATATACGAAAATATTACACGATCAATGTATAAATAATTTTAGTGTTTAATCTTATGACTATTAACATAATAATAATATGATTTTTAACACGTCACGTCATGACGTTTAAAGATGGCCATAATCAAATATGCTAAGTTGCATTGCATTAGAATTAGTACCACTAGTGACCAACAGATGGCGGTGACCGTCGTCTAATACGATATTATTATAGACTTACCGTATTATTTTCTTTATTAAAGGCAATCTCCCTCGTATATATAAGTAATTCTCAAATTCTCGAATTATTAGTGTTGAATTTATACTAGTGGCATATCATAAGAAGTTTCACTCCAGCAATAAAATAATGTATATTTTATAATTTATATTTATATATAATATAATAATATAACAAATAAATAAATATGGACGAGACATTTATTTGAAAATCGGCCTCTACCTCTTAAAAATTGCGGTGAAAGTTTATACACGGTATAATATTGACGGTGACATCAGTCGACGTCACTAGGCGTCACTAGGCTAAGGCGCTGACTGTTCTATTTTCCGTAAGTAAAGGCCCGGGGTCAAAATAGGTTATCTTTAAATTAAAAAAAGTACATTAACCAGCTTACAAAAATAAATGAAATCCCACCAAAAACATTTTTATGTAAAAATGTTGTCAAGACGAGCCTACACAGCTTACCCTGTGAAAAAGTTATCAGATATCGTATAAAGCCAAGCTCTACACTACACCTTAATCAAAATCTATCAAAAAGGGGTTAGATCTTATGTAGAACCAAAATTCTAGATCTATGCGCCCTTACTTCACCAGGCTTAACTTCACTTACGCTATATTGCAGTTAAGACGTGATACTTGACCGTTTTGCTACCGTTACGAACATTTCATACGAATTCATTAATCGTGTGCTAAATAAAACGGCCAAGCATCACGTTTTAACTGCAATGTAGCGTAAGTGAAGTTAAGCCTGGTGAAGTAAGGGCGCATAGATCTAGAATTTTGGTTCTACATAAGATCTAACCCCTTTTTGATAGATTTTGATTAAGGTGTAGTGTAGAGCTTGGCTTTATACGATATCTGATAACTTTTTCACAGGGTAAGCTGTGTAGGCTCGTCTTGACAACATTTTTACATAAAAATGTTTTTGGTGGGATATTATATTTTAATAGAAAGATAACAAAAAGTAAAAAGTAAAGTAGAATTAGGTATCACATTGTTAAGTTAATTTAATATGATAAGCTCTGTGTAATAATAATGGTTATATATAAATTAAATAAATAAATAAATGTGAGTGGGATTCGCTAATGAAGGATGCCGTAGAAACCGGAGAAATAAATATTATACGTTTGTTCCATAAAGTTTTCCAAGTACCATTTAGGCCTTTTCTATTTTTTTATTTGAGGCATCAATGATAAAATGTCAGCCAATGCCTTTTACTGATAAACTTGTGACTTGTACAGCCATCGGGATTTTTGCAGATTTTACGAACGAGCCGTTTAGCTTAACGACTAGCTAGACGAGATAACAAACAAACGCACTTCGAAGTAGAATTTTAGTTGATGCTTTTTCAACGTGGTAAATTTACAGATATCCATGCAATTTTTTTTTTCTTGTCTTAACCATTTGTAAAGTAAGCCGAGAACGGACGAACAAAAATGAGAAAGTAAAGATACATTTTAGTGCTGTGGTTTTTCTTCTTAACTTTTTTCATTGTTTTATGACTTTAAAATGTATTTATCTCTAATATGTACCTACATCTAATACGAGTCAAAAATAGTTAGTACTTATGAACTATGTTGTATTATATATACAGAGCGTCCGTGGCCTAGTGGACAGACCGTGGTTAGCGCTCAAAAGGGTGCAGTTTCGAATCCTATGATTGTACCAATGAGACTGAGACTTTTTCAGATCTCAAGTATATACTGACGCCCTAATGGTGAAGGAAAAACGTCGTGAGGAAAAAAGCTGCCCCCAGAGGTATTGACCAGTCATTCCTGTGAATACTTATGCCGACTATGTTGTGAGAATGTCGTTTGTGCTGGGCAACCAAGCAACATTTGTAACCGCCGGATACTACAGTATTTAAAGAGTGGTTACTTCAATCGATAAATCTCCTATCTTCTCTTCTAAAATATAAAAAAAAATCTGTTTGTTAGTCTCGCTAAAACTCGAGAACGGCTCAACCGATTAGGCTATTTTTGGTCTTGAAATATTCGTGGAAGTCCAGGGAATATTTAAACGGTTTTTTTTTTATAATTTTTTAATGCTTAACGAAGTGGGCACGGGTCAGCTATTACTTTAAAAACGTCTCATAACGGATGCAAAGTTCTATTTTTATCGTGCTTGGACATTTAACACTTCAATAGCCGTATCGCCTTTCAGGAATAATGTCTGCTACAATTGGAAAAGGCAATAACACGGTTAGGGCGGTGCGGGCACCTGAGACTAGGTGTTAATGCTGCGCCTCGACCTACATGCGCTCGGACACGTCCCTCGGACACGTCCGACTGATAATTGCCGCATACGCAATTAGGGAAACGCTATTAGCCAAATGAAATTTCGTGCATGGAAGAGTTATAGCGACGGTGACTGATTAAACTAACAAAAGGTTAATAAACATGACTCATTGGGTCGTTAACGCGTTTGTTGCGTTGAACTTCACCGTACTAATTGATGTAATGACAATATTCATGATCGCCATGTTGCATTTCGCAGTTAATTTATTATAATAACTGTGTATAGCAATGGCTAATCGTAATTGGAAATATTAATGATTTTCTTTTAATTTACTAGCAGTTTCGATGGCACCATCTATATCGACGCTTCCCGCAAGTTGCGTAACAACACATTTGAACTTCAAGTCTAATAATAATGAAACCAGAAAAATACCATCTGAAATATGTAGATTATTACTAGGTTTCTTATACAACACAAAATACCTTACAATATTGAGTTTGCCATCAGATTAAAGTAGTTTGATGTTTTAATATAACAAAAAATAGCTTAAAATACTTAAAACATACATAGAATTCATAGAAATTATATCGTTTATGTTAAAATATTTTCGATACCTGATAGTTTTAAATATTTTTAGGGTTCTGTACGCAAAGCATAAAAATGGGACTAAAACCTGGAATAACTGAGACATCGCTGTTTTTCCGTCTGTCTTTCTGTAACTACCGCGGTGTCGGCTCGCCATTTCTAATATGTATGTATCATTGTACGTAAGATACCTCCTACTCACCAAAATGTTATGATTTTTTTAAATTAAGTCATAATATAGGTACAGGCTGTAAAAAGATATATAGAGTTTACTGTGAAAATACCAGCGCTGAACTACTTTTTTTTTACTTATTGTATGGGTGAATTTGTGATGTTGAGGCATTTCTCATATAAATATTCAAGTCAAAAGTAAGTCTTTCAGGGCTGGTGCTTTCACAGTAGGTACACTCCACATAGGAGGCACATAAACAACCCAAAATATTATCACTCATTTATTTTATACCTTGTACATCGATAAGATGTAGGGTTCAAGATGTGCGGACGTAAGGACTTTGTGAAGTTTATTCAGTACTTGTATCCGAGCTGATTAAGTACAAAAAGTATTTCAGTCACCAAATACCCTTAGCTATATTCCGCGAAGTTCAGTCCATGACCATCAACAATTAGGCTGGGCCAAGTCGAGCAGTATAAAACTTTATGTACGCGTATAAATTTGGATGTCGAGACATGTTTTACTGTGGGGTCGTAAAGTTCGGCTCGGAAAGACCCGACATATTTATTAAATACAAACAAGCTCGTAAAGCCGATGCACGCGTCTTCGTGCCATCGATTATGCGTACCGATATTTCGATACGAATTGTCGGATATAGTTGCCAATTTCTAGGTCATCCGATAACATTTAGACATATTGACAGCAAATAAAATTTGACACTTCATAGTCCTTAATAATTTCGTAGCGGATCTCAAGAAAGACTTAGGCTGCGTTTCCACTGACGCGGAGCGGAGTGGAGAGGAGCTTAGCGGTGGTGCTGTTTCCGTGGAAACTCGATTCCGTGGAAATTTCGAGCATAGTGATTGGTCAATTCGGGCACCGCTGGCTCCTCTCCGGCCCGTTCTGCGTCAGTGGATACGCAGCATTAGCAAGTCCCTCGGACAACCCTGAGATCATATCAAAGAGTATTTGAGGTTCTCCACTGTTGATCATGGATACACAGGAGTTGTAGTGGAGAGATGTCTAAGTCAATGTATTTAAAAAAATATAATTCCTTAGTAGATACCAAAATAATAATAATAAAAATAATGCCTCCACACCGATTTCTGTGAAGGTGGCTGGTTTCATTGGAAGCCGACCAGCTACGCAAGAGTTGTTTTATAGTGCCCAAGTATGTGTGCAATACACAGAAGCCTTCTCTCTTTCTTCACTCTCGTAGCCCCATGGGACGAATAACCGACAAGACCTGTGGGCGATCAGGTGCAGGACCGACATTTTTGCATTTCATCATCATCTTTCTTATCAAACAATCAGGTGAACAGCCTGCATTGTCCTAACCAAACATAAAAAACATTTTTTTTTGTTGTTCCAACGCGGGGATCGAACCCATGATCGGGAGCTAGGCTCTGAACCACTAGACCACGAAGGCGATACCAAAATATATTACTTAGCGCTAGCTCTAAAAGTAACCACTCTTAAAAAGCTTTAAGTAGAAAATAGATATTCCACTCGCTCCAGGTACAAAAGTATTCTTTTAGTTGCCCATTCTAGCGTGTAATCTTTAAAACGGTACAACTCCTGTAGAATTTTGACGATGTAGCTCGGCGAAAGCTATTTCAGTACTGTAACCCTATTTTATGATAATTCCAAAATGTGCTTTGCAATTTTGCTCCGACGTCGAAAAACAGAATTATAGACGTTAAGGTAAGTTGTAATAAATTTAATCTCTCTCATCAAATAATCGTTATCGTAGCACTTAGGCCCATTTCTTTGTAATACCTTGACTTTATTAAAATAATCCTACCATAATCACATTACAGTCAGGCGACTGTAGTAAAAGTTGGTTGGATTCTCTTGGAGAACCATGGTCCTAGTAGTTTGGAGCTTGGCTCTCGTGGATTCGATTCTCGCGTAGACCAACAAAAATATTTTTTTAAATTAATTAATTTAATGTTTAAAAACTCGCACTCAGCCCATACATACATTCATATCGACTAACAATTAAATAAAATTGAAAAAACCAAAAACAAATATAAAAAAGGAGAGCCAAATTCCCTATAATAATTATTATGCTTGGCTGTGGGTTTCATCTCAAAAATAACGGAGATCTTAATTAGTGCTAAGTTATATGCAAAAAATTTTGTTTTCTAAACTGATTAAAAAAATCTGCCTGCAGGTAGACCTGATTGTCTGACAAGAACGATTTATCGTCGGATGGGCATGTGAAATCCTTATTTCTCGCCAGTTTCCCGTCCTACTGACTCACGAGGGTAAAGGAATAGAGTGCTCTTATATGTTTCGCAAACACTTGGGTAGTATAAAAATTAAAAACTCTTGCAAAGCTGGTCTGGTTGCATTAAAACTGCCCCCTGTCACTGATATCAGTGAGAAAGCTATTATTTATCTGAGATACTAAAATATGACAAAAGGGAGTTACGCTTTAATACTATTAATAAAGTTCGCTTTGTGGTCAATGTTCACCAATGATAAATACATAGGTATTTTAATTTTTAACTTTATATGGGTTACTTGTCTCTTAGATAAAAAAAATGTATAGACGTATCAACGCACGCTATTGCGAGTAACAATGTGTTGTTCCCATGTACATTAATTTGAAGTGTTTCTAAGTATTATTAAAAAATATTTACCTTTTTTATTTCTTTACATAAAGCCGTTCTCTACACTTAAACTGTTCCAAATTTTATACTCCTCCAATCGTACCATTCTCGTCCTCAAAGGTTTTTTTTTCACATCTCAATACAACGCTCATTTTATCAAATAGAATTCGAGTCTGGAGTCATATTTTAAAGATATTTCGCTAGTCCTGTTTCTCGCATAGCTGCACAAAACGCTTGCAACAATAAAGCTAATCAGCTTATATGCTTCACTTATTTGGGGGAGTTATGAATTTGCAGTCATGTTATGCGAGGAAATTCTTTTGCCAATCACGATTCGATAAATTTTGTTATTAAATTCAATCCGCGAAAGGGGTGGATATCGTATTTGCATTTTATGTACTAGGATTTTATTATAGTGCCTTTTAGTACATCTATTGTTCAGTCGGATTCGTAAAATTGATTGAACAAAGAACATTCGAGATGGTCTTTATTTTTCAGTGCTCTGGTCTCGAAGGAAATAATTTTACATAAGACTTAGGTATAGCAAAATTTATAAGATACGTAGAGTTTAAGTTACAAGTACTTAGAAAAATATAAATACAACACATTTGTCATCAAAAAATTTAGGCATTTTTGCCATAAGGTACTGTTTTAATGCCACATTTAGTTATAAAAACTCCACTCAGCCCATACATTGATAAACATACATATGTATGTATGTTTATCAATGTATGTACACATCGACTAAAAATTAAATTAAATTAAATTAAAAAATAAACATAAATATTAAAAAAGGAGAGCCAAGCCCAATACAAAAAATATGTTTGGCTGTGGGCTCCATCTCAAACATAATACCAATCTAAATTAGTGCCAAGTTCTATGCAAAATCCAAGTATGTATTTATAGACACACAATAATTAAACTCTTTTATAAACAAATATTAAATTCTGTTTCTTTGCTTTATTGGATACCTAGATGTCATTATGGATATTATTAAAACCTAATTATTAATATTTAAATAGTTTTATGTATTAACGTTAAATATATTTTGACTTATATGTAGGGTCTAAAGTAGAACCAAGTGGTTCGTGTAATATTACATTCGGCGCTGGCTAGCCAGTTCCTTTGCTTGAACTTGGCTTGACTCTAATATGTTTAATCAAGTTACGTTGTACCTTTGTTTATTTTTAAGGTTTTAGATTGTTTATCACCAAGATGTAGTATTGATTTATATATAACTATAGATTAGACCATAGGTTTTTTTTTGTAAAACTGCCCATTGTCTCTAAAACTGATGCAAATGGAATGATTTCATGACCTCAAAGCTAAAAATAAAGGTCCACTTGACAATATGTTTCTCAAAGAGCGGCCACAGGTAGTTGGCAGCTCTCCAGGTCTTACCTGCGAAGACAGATATATTTCACATTAAGCTCTGCCCTGCTACAACAAAAACTTTAATGAAGGTCATATGTTACACAATTAAATTCTGAATGAAACACCTAACAGAAAAATAACGTTGTATTCTGTGTGAAACTGTTTCTGTTACGAAAGCGGCCATTTACAAGATTTTGCCATTTCATCGTTAAAATATCTTTAGTTTTTCAGTGTTTGTCTTTTTTCAGTGATTCGAAAAACTTGTGTTAGGATTTTAGTATATTTAATTTAATACTCATCCCATGACCCAAGTAGACAACCTCCGTAGGTTAAGTGCGATGATAATCGAAGGAGAGGTCGCGGGTTCAAATCCCGCCGAGGGAACAAAAAGTTTTCAATGTTCCTGGGTTATGGATGTGTATTAAATTTAATAAACACAAATATAATAAAAAATCTTAAATATGTGTACATATAGTATAAAAGTATTAAATATATTTCCGTTGTCTGGTACCTGTAACACTAGTTCTTCGGATGGTTAGCATGGGGCCAGATTGACGTGGTCTAAAGCATCCATAGTTATTATTATTATTTATTATTATTATTATATATTATTATTATACATTAGGTACAGAGAAAACTTTTTGATTTGAGCCACAAAGGTCGTCTAATAAAATGGAAAGCTTCCAGAAAATTCGTTGCAGATTCGAGATTATCTTTTTGTAAGCTGCTAGTTGCGAGAAAAAAATATGAATCGGGCAGAGGTAATGCCACTGTCAGGTATCGGTGAACGGATTAAAACACTATTTTTATTGACATTTGAGCCTCCTGTATCACGTCCATGTTTCCAATTATATCGACGGAAACGTTTTAAGCTTTGTCCTCGTCTGTCCAATAGATAGAACTCTCCTACAGCTGTTATTATTTCGGGATTGCCTTTTAAGCTTGCAGATTTCGGTATTAATGAATCACGCCACATTATCCGACTTAACAAGAAGTTTAAGGGAAATGGAATTATTAAAATGTGCTATTTTTACTCAAAATATAATATAATATTTGGTTCTCAACTTGGAGGAAGTAGGTTTGATTCCCGCGTTGGAAAAATAAAAACAATATAATATAATAATATCTATAGACACTTCACACCACGTCAATCTGGCCCCGTGCTAAGTATCGAAAGAACTTGTACAGGTACCAGACAACGGAAATATATTTAATACTTTTATACTATACACATATTTAAGATTTTTAGTATATTATACACAAATTTAATACGCATCCATAACTCAGGAACATTGAAAACTTTTTTTTGTTTCCTCGGCGGGATTCGAACCCGCGACCTACGGAGGTCGTCAAAATGTTGTGATTTACTCTTGTTAGGACAATGTAGGATGATCACCTCATTTTCTGTTAGGAAAGATGATCCATGCGTCTGATGAGAATGTAAAAGTTGTCTGCGTCCGATTTTCCGCTAGTCTTTTCGATCATTCTTTCCTCTGGGTTACGAAAGTGAGGAATAGAGTGTGCTCTTGTGTATTGCACACGAACATAACTGGGCACTACCTACTCCTGCGCTCCTGGTTTTAAACAAACCGTTACTTATTACAAATAGTTACTTTCGCCGATTTCGGTACACGGAAATATTATTTAAAATATTTGATGTATTTAACAATTACTTTTGAGATAAATGCATATCTAGCTAGCTATTATATATTGCTAGATATAATACATTTTATGCTATGGATTTCCGCATAGTAACGCTTTCTATTAACTATTGGAAATATTATTTTCTAAGGCTTAAGTTATCTGTGGTAACTTATGTTGTACCATAAAAAAAACTGACAATTTGTTTTTCTATAATAAATAAATAAATAAAAAACTAGAAACTAAGAGTCTGAGCTGCTAGAGTAGGTATAATCTTAAAATCGTTTCTTCAAAAAGTTGCATAATAGCAGGCTAAAAATAAAATTACATCATTATTTATTTATGTGAACAATTTTGGGTCAACTCTACATTTATTACACACATTTGATTTTACTACAACATTATATTTTATTTCCACGCAACCATTTCAATTCCATTCCCGTGTACAGCTTGGATAAAAATAAATTCTAAAATAAAAACACATAAATACAAATAAAAATACCTTCCCTAATGGTCGGCGCGAGAGAAAGTAATCTCCGAAAACTCCCGATCGAATATTTTATTTAGGAGTGTATAAGGTCTGACGTGCTACACAGCACACGATGTCAGACAGACCTATAAAACTATAAATAATAAATATTCGCGGTCATAAAATTTTATGTGGGAGGTGCGCTGGCTTCACGGCGGACAGTCGGACTCGTAAACACGTGAACATGTCACCGGTATCGACAACAATCCGTTTTCATTGACATGCAAAAGCGGTCGTTTTCCATACCATGAATAAGTTTTATGTAGAACTAAATCGTCGTTCCACTAACACTCAAAGCCAGTAACTCTTTATTTCGTCGTATAAATACTCCTTGTATATATACAGCCTATGTTTTGTAATTAGTTTCAGTAATAACTTATAAAATATACTAATTGTTTATTCAATCCTTTCTTCATTTAACAAAGTATAGGAACTTTGCAACGGCTTCAAAACAAGAATGCTCCTATAAAATTATTAGTTTAATTAACGTTCATATATTTTTTTACAGAAATATTTTCCCACCTTTTAGCTGAAAGGTAGCCCACGCGAATCTTACGTCAGTTATTCTCGCCGGGTTAGTTCTTGAACCGGAAGTAATGTAGAATAAAACTATTTAACCGACTTCAAAAAAAGGAGGAGGTTCTCTATGCAGCCTATTTTTAAGCTATTGCATAGCTTCTATCGCGGGCCTTGCGCGTGGTAACCGAATCCAGAAATTCCGTAATGAAAATAACCTAACACCCCCCACTCCGACCGAATACTTTTAATTGCCATCTATCTATGAATAGCAGAACTATTAATGACTTTTTTCAAATATTACGCTTATCTCTTTAGTTCAGCAACTCCCCTCTAGATGGCATTGGTTGTATCGGATAAGTTGATAAAAAAGGGTATGCAATAGCTTTACCGCGGCAGTCCCCGAGTGCCGTATGTCTTTTTTTTATATATGTACACATATTACTCTGAGGTTAATTATCCGATTTGCGTGATTATTTTTTTATTCAATGCAGAATAGTTGCTATTTGGTCCCATAAAAATTTTACATATTTTGGCGATGTAATGTTTACTTTATGAACATATTTCACCTCATTTTTTAACGAATCAACACTTGTCGATACATTTTTTGTGTCGTCGTTCGTCGTTTCGTCGTTTCAGCCTTTTACTGTCCACTGCTGGACATAGGCCTCTCCAATACATTATTGAAGGAAGTTAAGCCTACTGGTACCACGCTGGCTAGACGGGTTGGTACAGGGTTTTGTTTCGAGTTTTCCTTCTCTCACACTAGCTGTTGATGTGTGTGTGTTTCCTTTTAGTCGCCTCTTACGACTCCCCTAGGATAGTATCGGGGGTGGTGATAATTGTATTCTAATGCCGTCACCACACAATTTTTGTGTCGATGATTTGATTTGTATGTTCGGTTCAGTGCGGCTAATGTGGGAGTTTTTCACTTTCGCATTTATAATTGACTCTCGACGTAAAAAGGAGGTGGACATTTTAAATATGGTGTCTGTCTGTAGCACCGTAGCTACAAAACGGATTTATCTTTTACTTTGACTTAGATACACTATAAAGTAAAAAATAAAAGAAACTACCTTCAAAAAACCGACTTCAACAAATTCAAAAAGAACATTAAATGTAAGTTATAAAAGTATTATTTTATGCTTTTTAGTTGCTGAAGTCGGTTTTTTTAGACGTAGTTTCTTTTATTTGAGATCTCTTTCTATCTTTTCTTATCTTTTTTCTCAAATTTCCGTATTCCCGACAGACTTTACGTGGGCGACTGTAGTTGAATTGTGCTGCGGCACGGTCCGCTGCGCCGCGCCCTCAGCGGATACTAAATATAATATTATTTTGTAATAGATTTTCCTCCGTGACTCGGTTTACATGGCTTTTGAAGTTTAAAAGAAAATCATAATTGCTCGAGAGGACTAATGTCTTTAAAGAAGTTATAATATTTTATAGGATCTGTGTCCGTGGGGTGCCGGAGAAAGAGTAGCACCCCCAATCCAACCATCTCTTTCATACGTGTCGTAAAAAGGTGATAGAATATTTATCCGGAAATGGGCTGTAAAGTATCTGTGGACATTGTTATTATCTGAAAACTGCATTAGACAACCTTAGCATGTATATAATAATAATAATATATAATATCTATGGACGCTTCACACCACGTCAATCTGGCCCTGTGCTAAGTATCCGAAGAACTTGTGTTACAGGTACCAGACAACGGAAATATATTTAATACTTTTATACTATACACATATTTAAGATTTTCATTATATTATACACAAATTTAATAAACATCCATGACCCAGGAACATTGAAAAGTTTTTTTTTGTTCCCTCGGCGGGATTCGAACCCACGACCTCTCGTTCGAGCACCAACGCGCTCAAACACTGCGCTACGGAGGTCATCATATCGATGGCTCCTACGTAATATATCGTTATTTTATTATTACGTAGTACCCCCAGGCTTATGTCCAGTAATATACGTCATAGCTGAATGATGACGATAGGTAGTTTTGTCCGCGACTTCTTGCAGTAAAAAGGATGTCTTGTACCGACAGAACATTTTCTCTTGATCAGAAGTACCCTACGTGTCCTTTTCCGTGGTCAAATTGCATCAGTCGGTCCAGTAGTTTCGGAGCATAGTTTTAAAAGTCAATGCAAACAAATCTTTTCTCTTTATACTACGTATTAGTGTAGATGAATGGGTAGATATAAGAATCAAAAAACTCTTCTTTATATACGGGTCAGCTAGTCTTATATAAAAAATGAATTGCTGTTAGTTAGTCTAGCTATAACTCCAGAACGGCTGTACCAATTCGGCTATTTTTGATCTTGAAATATTTGTGGAAGTCTTGGAATGATTTAAACGGTTTGTATGCTCAAGGAAGTGGGCACGAGTCAGCTAGTATATTATAATAATAAAGTATTAAATAAATATGTTTTCGATGTCTGTTCCCAGTAAAACAATTTATATGTGTGAAGCGTTGATAGTTATATTGCTAAAGAACGTTTTTTAATGAACACACCATTTTCATACTATGTTGATAATTAGTTGTACTACATTACAATACACTATTTAGATATATAGCTTAATATAGGCGATCAATTTGCCAGACAATCAATTCGCTAGGTATTAAATGGTAATTCAGGCATTATGTGAGCAGCTAATGCCGGTCTGTGCTGAGCGTGTAAGATAATGTCAGGCCATATTGCCGCCATGTTATGTGAATTATATCAAGCTATTCAGGATTCAGAATTAATTTTCCACTTTAATAAAATTACTTATAAAAATTTTAAATTAGTTTTTCGTGAAAATTCTTATGTTAAGTATATATTGTTGCAGGTTCTAGATGAAAATTCATGTAATAATTCATTCACGTAGTAATAAAACAGTTATGTTTATTACTGTGTTACATGAATTATATACCTACAATTACATGTTACGAATACTACAAAATACACGACCGGATTTGACTAAACTACCCCTAATGACTTCAATATATGTTTGATGTTGTGTTATATACTTTAATGTGTTTGATGAAAGATAACGTGAAAAATCTGCAAGGAGTTTGTGTATTATATCTGTGTACAATTTCTGTATACGCAATTTCTCTACATTAATAATATAATATCTATTGACGCTTCACACCACGTCAATCTGGCCCCGTGCTAAGCATCCGAAGAACTTGTGTTGCAGGTACCAGACGACGGAAATTTTTTTAATACTTTTATACTATAAACATATTTAAGATTTTATTATATTAATACACAAATTTAATTAACACACATCCATGACTCAGGAACATTTAAAGCTTTTTGTTCCCTCAGCGGGATTCGAACCCGCGACCTCCGGGTCAAGAGCCAAGCTCTGAACCACTAGACCACGGAGGCGTCAACATTTACCAGATACTTGTTTATAAAGAAAGTTATAAGCTGCGAAACCCGTAGAAAATGGTAAAGCAAATTAAATATTGTAGCCATTGCAACAAGAATTAAAGCAATAATTACTAAGAGAACAGTTGGAACGTTTTATTAAAATGAATACAGTCTACGTTAACCGAAGACATAACTAAGAAAAGTTTCATTTTGTACTTGCATTACAGTTGGCAGATCAAAATAAGATTTAAGCACAAACTCTTTCCTTCACTGTAAATTCGCCGCGCCGTTGAAAGTTATACATTTATATATTGTCAAAGTTTTTCCATAAATTATTACTTAGTATTTCAGAAATTACTTTGAACTGAAACTAATTATAACATGTTTTCAATTCCAACTTCCAAGTAAAACGAGAAATTAAATGGTAGATTAATTAAATTATTAAATTAAATGACGCGTGTGTAAGCGCTGTCAGTTAGTGTAATCGAGTGTTTTAATCGCATTGAAGCTAACGTGTTTCAAAACATATTCAGTGCCTACAATATTATGTATAAGTATACACATTATATGTGCACTGTCAGCAGTAAGTATTCGTAAAAGGTCCTTCTTTATGTCCACTGCTGGGCTTCCACGTTAGGAGAGTGGGGTGGACTTTACTTTAATTTGTGGCATTTATGGAGGAAGTGTATCCTAAGACGCCGCCGCAGCCACCACATAAAACGTGAAATACACGTGAAGTACACGTGACACAGTGCTGTGGCCGTAGTGACGTTAACTACGGCCTGGGCCAGGCTTTACGGCCAGAGTGTGACCTGCAGAAACAGGGACACTGGATCGAAGTATTTCTGATTTAAAATACGAGTATAGGTTTTAAAGTTAGATTTAGAACCCATACTCGTATTTTAAAATTGTAGCGACCATAATATTATTATAAAGTAGATAAACATTATTATTTTTAAGTGGCTATGTTATACGACATATTGCTATTTGTAAAAGGAGTAGAGAACAGTGCTGTTTTTTTATATAAATGAAACTGCACTATTCGATTTCTGATAAATCATTTTGATTAGGAATTGAACCGATATTGAAATTACACAGGCTGTGTTACAAGGAGTTTCCAACCCGCAACTCCTTTCAGCACTCCTGTAGATAAGTAACTAACATTTAAATATACTCTTGTTACGAGTAATGTAATTTTTTCTAAATGGGATCGGCGGACACCACCGAGCTCATTAGAGGCAAGCATTGGCCACTGGATCTTATAGGGATAGGTACAGCTAGGCCACGAACAGTCATTCTCACCCATGCAGAAATACTAAGAGAATGACCTCGATAGTTAATAAAATCAGGCGTTACTTTGCGCAAATTCATATCATAATATATAGGTAATTGAATCAACATTATATTGTGTTGCTATATCCGCGAGATACACACAATCTACAAGGAATTTATGAGTTCATGCATAAGTAGGCGTTTTACGCGTACTTGTGCATGCATGCAGTCACTTGACAACATGACTTATTTTTTTTTAAAGTAGCTAATTACACTTATGGTGAGATGCTTAAGCATATGGTTATATTCCATTCACACGTCCAATAATATACTTTGGTTGATGCCTTATAATATTTATTAGCTAGTACTATATGATAAGTCTTATGTGACTCTTATTATTATTAGATCGAACAATTTTTTATATCCGTTAATATAATCTAGCATGGTATAGTTAATCTGAGAGAAGCAATTACAAAATATTCAAGACAGACGGAAGCGAGGCCGGTAAATGTGGAGAAGTCTTACGTTTTTGTGGCGCCATGTTGTACATTTCCGTACCCAAAGGGCCTTAGCGGAATTCTTTTGTTGTGGCGACGTTGTTACTTTCCGTCTGCGAGATGTCTGCGTAAAATTAAATATTAAATTACCCACATATTGAGCATTTTTGTTCATACTTTGACATGATGTAGGAAGTTTCAATATTAGCTATTTTAATTTCACAAAACACTAAAATAAAACTCAAATTATGTATTTAAATAGAACACTCGATACTAGCTACTAACATTTTATTAAGATTAAATTAATCTGTATCATCTCTATAATATTTAAAAGCATCTAATTAAGATTGACAAGCAGATTAAAATATTACTGAAATAAAATGTAGCAATCCTACTTGACCCACATCGTTATAATATATTAAGTAAGTATGTATTATATTTTAATTAATAAATTACTCGAATTATTATGCAAATTAAACACCTAGATAGATAGACTAGATACATACCTCAGGATCTGTGTTTTTGTAGTTGCTTTTTTTTGTTTTTCTGTTATTCTTACAAATAAAAAATAAATTGTTAAAAAGTATTTTTTTCATTTATGATAAACAAAATATATTTACAGAATTAGAAAGGAGGGAAGGAAAGAAAGGTAGTATAATCATATCCCAAAGTAGTTAACTGGTATTTTTAAAAGTAACTATCGGTCAAAAATATTTCATCTCATCTGGAAGCCTTCATTTCGATGCTTCAGTTAAGTACTTATTTACATTATATTTATCTACATTTTACATTTCTAAGAAACTTTAAAAAATAGCATAAGTTTTTTCACGTCGCGCGTCAGACTCGTCTAAGGACGAGTAATGATAAGATGATTTCGCAAGTTTTGAATAAAAACATAGCACTAAAATAAATCCGCCAACTTCAGTTATAGACGGCAAAATAGACTGCTGTAAAACAATATATTCGAATAGCTAGTTATCAAGTGCGCTGTAAATTAAATTAAAAATGTGACCGTAGAAATTACCTGCAGTTGCATAACCGGGTGAAAACTCGTCCCGTCTCAACTCGCGTGGGACTCGGATCATAAATTTGGTAAAAAACAGAGCATTATACGGAGGAATAATTTAGAGAGATAAAATATTAATGTAATACGGAGTTCGGTCTTACCTAGCCGGAAAACTGTTCTATTGTTACTTAATTAACTTTTAGTGCTATCTCTTTTTGCGAGATTACGAACGAAAAGCGACGAATTTTTGCGGTTTAATGTATATTTATACAGTTTTCGTTTTACGGTCACATAATATGCATTCTTTTTCTTAATTCATGAACGATTCAGTACTTGGCCTTGAATTTAGTGATTATTTATATATACTACAACAATACGTACAAACATTATACTAAGCAGGTAATTATTAGGTTATCTAAAATCAAAATACAAAATTGATATCGGCAACATAATCAATCAAATTTAGCAATTTGGAATTTGTACTTCAGTAATAATAATATCTATGGACGTTTTACACCGCGTCAATCTAGCCCTGTGCTAAGTATCCGAAGAACTTGTGTTACAGGTTCCAGACAACAGAAATATATTTAATATTTTTATACTATACACATATTTAAGATTTTTATTATATTAATTCACAAATTTGTTAATACACAACCATGACCTAGGAACACAGAAAACTTTTGTTCCTTCAGCGGGATTCGAACCCGCGACCTCTCACTCGAGCACCAATGCGCTCAACCACTGCGCAACAGAGATCGTCAAATATTTAACCAATTTTAATCTTAATGCTTAAAAAAACTTGCAAAGAATCTATACGGATGGGCAAGTTTAAATCGGCGGGCGGCAGCGCGGCGGGCGGGTGGCAGGGCGGGCGGCGCGACTCAAACTCCAGCTAATTAAATGAATGAAAACGAAACTCGGATGTTTTCATTCCATTTAGGTGTGTCTATGCTCCCTAGTCCAGACACACTGTATCTCGGATGATTTAGGGGAAACGGGCAAATTAAAGCCCCTACCGATTTCCCGTTTTTAATTGCCCAAAATCTTCCTGTCTTGCAATTATGGTCATTAGAGGGATGCTGTCTTTATTTTTGTGTTTTTGTAAAACATTTTCATTAAAGTAACATAATGTTATATTTACTATCGACAACTTTTCAAACAAATTTTGAATACGTACGCTTAGTAATTGGATAGTTGTATTAAGTCTAGAGTATATACTCTAACTAGACTTAGCACTCTTTTATAACCTTGGATTGTATGTATGTAACGGAATATTTAAGCAAACTTTAACCAAGTATCAGTCTGTCTGGTTATTTTTTTCAAATTCCAACAACCAATGACAACGCAGTTAAGCTAATTTTTTAAACGTTATTTTTATGAAAGTTTTTATTTCGTTTGACCTGTCCCGATATTTGTTTGTAATTTGTCTGTAAACAAATCTTACGAGTTAAATTTGAACAACTTTCCGGTTACCGATTGAGCTGAAATTTCGGATGCATGTGTAATTGGATGACAATGCAATATTTTCTGGACTGGATGTAGGGGAAAGAGGACCATAGGAACTCAGTAATAAAACGTCACAGCCCCATCGAGTTTGGGCTCATTTGATTCATCTTGATGAGTAGACGATAACCAAGGTCTGATGATAAAGAGTGAAGATGGCCATAAAAACTAAAGAAAGCTAGTTTTCAAAAACTTTTCTCTTTTGATTTCTTTTAACCACCGACATAATAATATAATAGCTCCCCTTACCGATTTCGGTGTCGGTAGCCGATTTCATTGAAACCAGGCCAGCTACGCAGGAGTTATTTTATAGTGCCTAAGTGTGTGCGCAATACACAAAGAGTGTCTTTGTGTATTGCTCTCATAACCCAGTGGGACGGTAAACCGACACGACTGGCGAGAGAAAAGGCGCAGACGGACTTTTTACATGCCCATCCGACGCATGGATCATTTTTCTTGTCAGACAATCAGAGTGATCAGCCTGCATTGTCCTAACCAAACTTGAAAACAAAATTTTTTGTTGTTCCAACGCGGGAATCGAACCCTCCGGGTCGAGGCGATACAACCATACAACCACCGACATAGTTATTTGTTGCTATATAATATGTTTATTGTTTATTAAATTTAGCCTAGAGTGTATCAAATTTCTTTATCACTCGCTATACCTTAAGCCCGGTAATGTATACCGCCACACCGCGACCAGATTACGCTTAAAGTGTGCCATTAAACTTTACGCGGCCGGTGCAAGGCTTAAAGCGACAAATTACCGCTAATTAATATACACAAAGACACATGAAATATCCATTTACATAATTTAACCTTTAAAATTATGCCGATCTCGTGTAGAATAAAGCTATCGGGCCGGCAGTCATTTAGTACGATTATCTGCGGCGCGGCCTCGTGTCGTATGTTCATTTAACAAATGACTGCGCCTGGACCGCAACGAGCCGATCAAAACTTTAATATTTGCCATCAATATACACGGATCGCTTTAAGAACGGCCATTTAAAAGCGTTTAATGTGTTTTAAAGGAATCATCGGCTCTGCGTCGAGGACGTTCGAATTTTGGAATTTTGTAAAGTGCAACATGTAGTTATTTCAAATTAATACGTGCAGCAAAACTTTATGCGCAACGCGGGCAACATAACAATGTCTTGAATATAATTGACATCGTAATTGCATTTAGATTTGACAGTTCATCACGATACTACCGCCAATTTTGTTTGAAATTACGTGTTGATTTTATGGAACTATTCCAATCCAATGTCATGAGAATTGTTATCGGTGTGCTAAGTCATAATTAGAGAGTAACTGATTTCATTGAAGATTGCACAACCTGGGAATAAGGTGGCTTTCTGCAAGGCTGAGTTCTAGGTAGACAATTGAAATGTGTAATTTTTGAATGTCCATAGTATAATAATATTATAAAGCGGAAGAGTTTGTTTGTTTGTTTAAACGCGCTAATCTCAGGAACTTCTGGTACGATTTGGAAAACTTTTTTTTTTGGATAGTCCATTTATAGAGGAAGGCTATATAACATTACGCTGCAACCAATTAGAGCGAAGCGTCAGTGAGAAATGTTCCAATAACGGGGAAAATTATTCACATTTGGGGACTTTCGGTTTCGTGAGCTGCATAAACGGTTTAGGTCACTCAAAAACCACGTGAATGAAGTCGCGGGCACAGCTAGTATAATATATACTTTTGATAAAGGGTGGTCAAGTTTCAAGTTTCTTAAGCCGGTTCGTCTTGGTTGGTCTGCGAACCGAAGGTTGCTCTGACCTTCCATAATTAATTCTTTGTAGATTCACATGAATAATAAATTAATGTAGATAAAATTTAGACCCAATAACTTATGAGTAATAATTTCATTAAATATAATAATATTTCTTTTACCCTAATGAAATTCTTCCCCTTTAAAAAATCAAAAGATGAAAGAAAATAATAACCTTACGAGAACGTAATACCGGAGTGACTTAAGTGAATGATTTTTATCCTGAACAGTCTTGTGATGTTATTATTCATTTTATTCTGTTCATATTATTTTTCAAGCATATCTGTTAATTTCTTTATTAAGTTAACGTACATATTATATCTGTATAAAATATGTAACAGAAATGAGTTATAACAACTACTAATGTAATTCTTGAGTTGTTTCATACGAATAATAAATAATTGCAAACCTCTACAAATCATATAACTTTGGATGAACAGAATTTGAAACAATGAAAAAAAAATTAAATCCCCTATAACTTCGACGACCTTCGTAGCGCAGTGGTTGAGCGCGTTGGTGCTTGACCGAAAGGTCGCGGGTTTGAATCCCGCCGAGGGAACAAATAGTTTTCAATGTTCCCGGGTTGTAAATGTGTATTAAATTTATGTATAATATTATAAAAATCTTAAATATGTGTATAGTATAAAAACATTAAATATATTTCCGTTGTCTGGTACCCGTAACACAAGCTTCGGATACTTAGCACAGGATCAGATTGACGTAGTGTGAAGTGTCCATAGATATTATATTATATTATTATAACTTACCGGTCCAATCATAAAAATAGATAAAATAGACCGATTGTTTGACAGTATAGTCTCTGATTTAGACTCCTATAGTCCTTCGGCATGTGTAAACAAAAGCTACTCTATACAAAGGATATACGCATCCTTAAATATTTTCAAATGTTTATTTTATAATGTATACACATAGTGAGAATTCCGTATGTGCTGGGCAACCATAAAACATTTAATACAGTATTTAAAGAGTAGTTACTTAGCTCGGAGAATACTGTAGAAATAATTAATTATCGGATGCAAATGCGTGTGTATGTGAACTCCTTCTTAAGCCAAGTTGCAATGGCTGTGTCCTGGAATGATTCGCTATCACAATTGATATCATCTGGAGCCATTCCGCCATTTTGTATTACCGCTGATTCGGAGCGGTACGGTCAGCAAGTGTGGTGCCCCGGGGAACCCCCCTAAATTCCTACAATTTACGCAGCGAGGCGCCCGTTAAGATTATAGAGTTATGTAACTACCCTCAGCCGAGATTCGTTTGTTAGACTCGACATTAATTCACCCACTGACAAATGTTCTGTCTTGTATGAGCTCGAATTACCTTTGCTCTACAAATATCGCTCGTTTAACACACTTTTAGAGTTTTATTTTCCAACATTTTCTACCTTTTACTCTGGATTGTATAAGATATACTAGCTATTACAATTCTTAATCTACTATCTACTACTACTATACCAGGGTCCTGATTCAAGATGCCATTACTGTTTATCGCTTACGAAGTTTGAAAACAAAATGTAGGGGAATTGACATAAGCTTTGCTAAATGACGAGCGAATGTCACTAACCCCCAGTTTCCCGAACGCTATTCAAATGAATGATCAACTAGCATGGCATTCAAATCAATGACCCATATTGAACGCTGATTGGTGGAACATTGTCAGACAGAAAGGAACGGACAGATATTCTAATAATGACATCACGCTTGCTCGCTGATTCAAATCGTATGACAACTAATCGGTGTCTTTGGTGAATTAACCTTATCTGTGGAATTTTAACAAATCTTGCAAGTGCGAGCGTGATGTAATTATAACATGTCCGTCTGTTTCTTTCTGACTAATAATGTTCTACCAATCAACGTTCAATATGGGTTGTTGATTTGAATGCCATGTTAGTTGATCATTCATTTGAATTGCGTTCGGGAAACTGGGGGTTAGTATTTCCGAACTTTGTAAGCGATAAATAGCGATAGTTTCTTGACTCGGGGCCTAGTAAGTTTTAATCGATATAATATAAGTTATTATATTTAAAAGTCATTAAACATAGACCGTAAACAATGACAATTAGGGTGCTTATAAAATTAATGCTCCCATTAAAATTTTAATTAGAGTAAAGAATACATGGCATACAGTATATCGCACCTCTGTTAATGGCCTTAACTCACCATGGCCAGGCGCCTCCATTAGCACCATAATTACTCCATACTGGCGTTTGCGCGGCGTTATCGGGAGATATTACGAGCATAACCGTGTTGTTCAATTTTCATTGTATTAATCGCAGTTTTTAAGAGCGTGCATTCAATTTACGACGAAGTTTCAGTTTTTCGGTGTTTTTGACTGCCCCTCACACGCATAAAATAACTAAATTAAATAAAACAATTAGAGATATATAAAGATAAACTCTTTATTTTGGACATCATTTTATAAAATTAAAGTTTTAAGTAGTACATTTGAGTAAATTTAAAGATTTCGGAACGCCGAATCGCAAAAATGCCGATTTTAGCTCACTTTGATAAAGAAAATAACAATTAAATCGTGTTAATATAGTTTAATTTCTATTTTTATAAAAAAGATTATAAAGTCCTTCAATGAAATATTGATAAAAAATTAAAAATATATGTATTGTTAACTGCATAAAAAATCTTTTAAAAATATCATAATTGACGTTTTTCAGTGCTGTATTTCTACTGGAAAAACTAAATTTCTTCGATGATATTATTTTTATAATGAATAATCATACTGTTGGTAAGTTGACACTATTTTTTATTTAATTAAAGTCCGATGTTTATCCCATTATACATTTTTTTTTAAATTACCTGTTTTCAACTGCGTGCACGCGCCATGTAAATCGCGATCTTTTTAGTACGCGCTGGGAATTCCCGACGGGCGGACGTATCGCTCTGCGCTAAGCCGTCAACGAATAAAGGTTCACCGACCTGGTCAGCGTACAGGACGTATAGTTGGATTGAACGGAATTGACGCTTGGACGAGCATTAATATTTTTAGTTTATTTATGAGAAATGGGGAAAATTTAATAAGATTATATAGGTATTATGTCGATTACAAATTTCATAATAGTTTTATAGAAAAAAGAACATTGAGAGGTTACCACAAAAAAGGTATGTAATGTGTTCAGAGTTTATTTATTTATAAAATATAAAATTTGTATAATAATCATCATCAGCCCCTGTGTGTATGTCTCTCATATCGTAGCTCCTAAATGAATCGACAGATTTTGATGCGGTTTTCTTTAGTTGAAAGCTGATGTGGTTTATATGTTTAAAAATTATACTAATCATCATCAGCCCCTGTGTGTCTGTCTGTCATTTCGCAGCTCCTGAATGAATCGACAGATTTTGATGCGGTTTTCTTTAGTTGAAAGCTGATGTGGTTTATATGTTTAAAAATTATACTAATCATCATCAGCCCCTGTGTGTCTGTCTGTCATTTCGCAGCTCCTGAATGAATCGACAGATTTTGATGCGGTTTTCTTCAGTTGAAAGCTGATGTGGCTTATATGTTTGAAAATTATACTAATCATCATCAGCCCCTGTGTGTCTGTCTGTCATTTCGCAGCTCCTGAATAAATCGACAGATTTAGATGCGGTTTTCTTTAGTTGAAAGCTGATGTGGTTTATATATTTAAAAATTATACTAATCATCATCAGCCCCTGTGTGTCTGTCTGTCATTTCGCAGCTCCTGAATAAATCGACAGATTTAGATGCGGTTCTCTTTAGTTGAAAGCTGATGTGGTTTATATATTTAAAAATTATACTAATCATCATCAGCCCCTGTGTGTCTGTCTGTTATATCGCAGCTCCTAAATGAATTAACAGATTTTGATGATGTTTTATATCGGCTCCCGCGGCGATTTCAAGTTGATGAAATTTGATTGCGCGCTCCTACTACTTTTTTAAACTAAGCACACGTGACATACTACATCGCGATCGTATTTAGTAAGCATCGGGTATTCCTGACGGGAGGACGTATTGCTCTGCGCTTGAAAATTTACAGAGATCATAATTATTATATCGATAACAAAGTGATATACAGGGTGTAAAAAGATCAGTCACTATAACTTTCAGACACGATTATACTACCTTTTCTCATTTTGGAAATGATTTTTTTTGTCAATAACTAAAATATTTTTTTTTTTACTTTTTACCATTTCTAGAATAAAAAAAGGTTGTATAATCCTATCCCAATGTTATAGTAACTTCTCTTTTTACACCGGTTATAGAAAAAAAACTTTGAATGAAGGTATAATGATGGAAATGGATGGAAATGAAATGGAAAAAAAAGGTAAAAATGATTTTTACCTTTTTTACCTGTATGTATCACGAAAATATGAATTTACACATTTGAATGTTTGTAATGAATATAAATAATGTTTTAGTTATGGGCAACAAACGTAAAGCGTACAGTTGCAGTAAAAAGGCAAAAGTTATGCTTATCGCCAGGAAAGCAAAAAGGTATTTTTTCCAGAATTACGATCTTGCCATTATAAGTATGTATATACAGTAAATATTCAAAACCGACATATTATATAGGTGATATCCTACAGAAAAAACGACATTCAATAGCGTTGCTGATAAAGATTAAATTCTGGAGTAACGGCATACCGAAAGAAATAATATAGAATAATATTATGTTTCAATGGACTTTGCTTATATTATTAGCACAGTGATGTTATGTAGCATTTATCGATTTACGGGCTATCTAACACTGTAATATTTTTATAATTGGATCGGTAAATCCCGAGATTTAGGCGTTCAAGTAAACAAACAATAACCAAACTCCTCAGATCTTCTTTATAATATTAGTATAGATTATAATTATTATACTAATTATATAATTCTAAAGAGTTTGTATGTATATAAATATATATATATATGTGTGTATTTATGTATGTATGAATATATGTAATATGTAA
Organism: Celastrina argiolus; assembly: GCA_905187575.2. Taxonomy (NCBI): domain Eukaryota; kingdom Metazoa; phylum Arthropoda; class Insecta; order Lepidoptera; family Lycaenidae; genus Celastrina; species Celastrina argiolus. Next base: position 7,089,458 of record LR994577.1, read on the forward strand.
GTATTAAAATGACACATGTCGTAACAGACTATGACTTTTAATATATTTTTAGACTAAAGTTTACTGAGAGGAATCAAGAACGCTTAAAAATATCATTAGATGGCAGTGATTGCTGTGTTGCTGGAGAAAATTACGATAGTTACAGTGTAAGTACATGGATAAATTAAATATTCAAAAATTGTTATATTCAAAAAATTCAAAACAATTCATTTCCATTTGTCATTCATTAAAAAATTTCATTTTCTGTCGCCAATTGTAAAAGCATGTTGTATTTCACCTGTCATTAGAACTCATTTTACCTATAAGTTATTGATTAATTATTATTATTATTTTAATTGTACCGAATGATGTTCCATTGGTGAATCAATAAATAAAATAAAAAATAATAACACTTATACCCAACAATAACAATAATAAAATATACTCTTTACATATTTTAGGAAGTATGTGATGCACTTATATCTGATCTGGAAAAGCCATTCGAAGAGGAACGAAATAATACCTTGGAAGAAACGAATAGTATTAAAGATCATGTTTTAGTATGTAACTCTATTTAGAGTGCAAAATTCCTTAGCTTTACCTTATAATAATAATAATAATAATAATATCTATGGACGCTTCACACCACGTCAATCTGGCCCTGTGCTAAGTATCCGAAGAACTTGTGTTACAGGTACCAGACAACGGAAATATAAATTTAATACTTTTATACTATACACATATTTAAGATTTTTATTATATTATACACAAATTTAATACACATCCATGACCCAGGAACATTGAAAACTTTTTGTTCCCTCGGCGGGATTCGAACCCGCGACCTTTCGTTCGAGCGCCAACGCGCTCAACCAACTGCGCTACGCAGTATTAATATGATTTATTTTACTTCAGGAATTAGAGTCAGACACATCGATTCCTTCTCAATTTCAAATCGAAGGCAGAAGACTTGTTGATTTTATGTATTTTTTTAATCAATTAAAACTCATATCAAATCACAATCCTGAATTTGGTTGTTCTATAAGTAACCTTCAAGTTATCAAAGAAATACTTATTGGCTTGGAGTCAGTTATCCACTTCAAATGCAATATGTGCAATTTAAAATTTCATGTAAGTCTGACCAACTTTTCCAATGATAATATGACCGTAAATCATGCTGCGGTAACTGGGACTATGTTAATAGGCTGCGGTTATACCAACTTAAATGAATTGTTAACTGCAATCGATCTTCCTAATTTGAATCAAAAATCGTATACCGCATGTCATAATGACGTATCCAAGTGGTGGGAAGTTGCCGCAGAAAGATCCATGAATGAAGCCGCTATAGAAGAATCTAATCTAGCCATAGAAAGCGGTGACATTATTGATGGCATTCCTTCAATAACGGTCATAGCAGATGCATGTTGGTCCAAACGGTCCTACAGAACAAATTACTCAGCAGCGTCAGGTGCAGGCGCAATTATTGGACTAAGAACAGGAAAAGTAATACACATGCAAGTAAAAAATAAATACTGCATTATTTGCGTTCGATCTTTGGCAAAAAATCAACCACCACCGAATCATGAATGTACAAGAAACCATACAGGCTCTTCGTCTAGTATGGAGCAGGCTAGCATTGTCGAAGGTTTTAAAACTTCAGTCCAAAAACACAATCTTGTATACTCCACGCTTATCGCTGACGGTGATGCTAGCACTTACAAAAAAATTTTAGAATGCATGCCGTATCGCAATGTACAGGTACAGAAAATAGAATGCTCTAATCACCTTCTTAGAAATTATTGCAGTAAACTAATTCTGCTTCAAAAAGATACATCTATTCCACTTTCGGAGCGCAAATTATTATCTTTAGAACGGATAAATCGCCTCCGAACAGCTATAAGATCAGCTGCTCGATTTCGCAATGCCCAAAATAATAGTGTGTCCGAAAAAATTATAAAACTGAGGGACGATATTATAAACAGTCCAAAACATGTATTCGGTGACCATAATTCATGCGAAGATTATTACTGTGGAGAAGAAAAAAGAAAAGAGCCAAATCTAGTTCATGTAATAAAAATCTTGTTAACAAAAATAATGGGTCACACAACTCAAATATCTTTACACTCCAAAAGTTTACTGTGCAATGTAAATAATAATCGAGCTGAACAATTCAATAGCATTGTGGCAAAGCATATAGGTGGAAAAAGAATAAACTACAGTTTAAAAAATTCCTATGCTGCCAGGTACTTTATATTTTTGTATGTACACTTATTATCACGACTTTATCTCGGGAGGGCTTGACAAAACCTAAGAGCCATAAAGCCCAATGGCACCACTTAGCTAGTTGGTATAGATGATAGAGGTCGAAAACAGAATAAAAATAGTGACGGGTTACTAGCCGCATTGTCTATTGTTATGATCCCTTACATTATTTACCCAGTAATTGGATTAGCTTGGGAAGAGAATAAGTTAGTATACTCTACGTGTTTTCCATGCTCTCAAGTTTGATTTGTTTAATCATTGATCAACTAACACGGCATGGCACAAATCGATCGTATGTCAACTAGTCGGTGCATTATGATGAATTAAGCTTATCTGTGAATTTTTCATTTTGGTCAGCCTTACAAATGCGAACGTGATGTAATTATACTAGACCAAAATATACAGATACTACTATCTGTCCCGCTTTTTCTCTGTGATAAATGTTTCGCCAATTAGGATTCAATATAAGCTCTTTATGTGAATGTCAGACGAGTGGTATTTAGTGTCTATTTTAATTTACCTATGAATATCAATGGTCTCATCAATTTTCATTTTTACAACAGGTGCTATGCTGCAGTTGTGGCATTCAATACTGGAAAACCTCAGTACGCTTTGTATAAAGCTAATTTTAATAAAAGTCCAAAGAAATTAGTAAAAACTCTTGAGTTACGTCGGTGTCAACGTAATATCAAAAGGCTTACTCACTCCTCCGGCCATAAAAGAAAAATCACATCTCAAAATAATAAGCAAGACTACGGTGAGCAATGCCAAAAGCCAGATTTAACTATGGAGCAGTACGAGGCGGCCAAAGAAGTCTTTTTAAAAAACTTGGAGGCCTCTGTCGAGAATAGGCACGATATAGAACGCGACACAGTACTACAAGCTGAAAGTGCGTTGTGGTTAGAGCTTCGCAGATGTTTACTGACAGCTTCATCTTTTAGCAAGGTATTTCGACCCCATCTATCGCGCCCGGACAAGTACTGCAACTCGTATATGCGCACGTACTTGTCACCGCTTCATATAATGGGTTTCTAACTTGTAGCTTTATTAGTCGAAAACTATTTTCTTTTTTATTTCTAATGTATTTTTTTTTAGATTTGCAAGAGAAGGCCTAGTATTAGTACAGCACCGCTTGTAAAGTCAATTGTGTATTCATATTCTTTAGATAATGTACCAGCTATCAAATATGGTAAAAGTCACGAAAAGTTAGCTATAGAGCAACTACAGAAACAAGAAGGCATCATTATAGAAAGGTGTGGTCTTTTTATTGACAAAGACCATTTTTTTTTGGGCGCATCTCCTGATGGTGTTTACGATGAGTCCATAGTAGAAATTAAATGTCCATATTCTGCTCGCAACATGCACCCTGAAGAAGCTATAAGACTGAAGAAAATAAAATTTTGGAAGGTGGATGGGTCTATTAATACCAACCACGATTGGTATTTCCAAATTCAAGGTCAACTTAATATAAGGTAAAAATTTACTTCAGTTCAAAGTCAATTATTATTATAATCATACAAGTTCAATATCATAATTATCATTGTAATTATACAAGTTCAATATTATAACTATCATTATAATTATACAGGTTGAATTTTTAAAAAGGGAATGAATGAAATTTGAAAAAAATCATACCTTTTATTACTTAGGAAAGCACTAATTTTAACAAAACTTTTATTTCAACACTAAAATTTAGGCGACAAATAGGCACATATTTTTTTTTCATTAATTCAAAATTTATTGCAGTATTAATGTTTTTTATTAAAATTGAGCTCGCAACTTCTCACAGAAGTTTCCGCTATATCCTATGGTTTCGGAAATTTCAAATCACGTACCATAACCTATTTAAAAATTCACCTGTAGGTATATCAAAAGTAAATTGTACCTTTATGATTATTATAAAGTACCTAATTTTAATTATTTGTTTTAGTGACAAAAATGAGTGTCTTTTTGCTGTATGGACAGGTCCCGACTACCCACTAAAAATTGCAAAAATATTAAGGGACAAAAATTTCTGGGCATCGAAAATGAAAAATAAATTGCTACATTTTTATGAAAAATGCCTTCTGCCTGAATTTGTAGATCCTAGAAAATGCAGGTCGATGCCAATAAGACAAACAAATATGCAATAAAAAATCTAGTTCTTAAATATTTTTTTTATTTTATTATCCTAAATTTATTTATCCTAAACTGTAAATGCGAAAGTGATTTTCTTTTTGTTCATGTGTTTGTTTGTTACTTCTTCACGACTCATCTTCAGCTGAACCACCATGAAACTCTTTTCACACAATCATCGCGAAAGTTATTCCCGACGGTTAGACAGTAACGCGGACTGAGCCGCGGGCGATTACTAGCATGTCGAGTATGTATAATTTGTATTTTATAACTTAAATACCATTTAATTTTATAGAAGTATTGAAATGGTAGGTAATATTAAAATTCATTAGGATTAAACTACCAATATTACTCGCGCGCGCTACGTACGCTCGACCTAGCGTTAACCCACACATGCGTGTTGTTATGCGTCTGTGTGAGTCGATATCGTCTCTCGCGGCGATTTCGACTTGATGAAATTTGATTGCGCGCTCTTAACCGTCCTTTACAACCATTGTTGCCTTTTTGTCGACTCTGTCAATTTTATGCAATATTCCAAAGGGTAGGTAATCTATTCGTGAAGTGAACGCCAGTAAATCAAGCGTACATATGTACTAAAACGGATTACTATACGGCTTAAGAGTATTTTTTATATTTTACAGATTTCAAACTTAAAAAGAATGTGATTAATGATGAATAGAAGTGATAAATATTTGGCAAACACAAGGTACTGTATATTTCTCTAACAAGTTACATGAAACTATTGAAAGGTTCCGACTTTAAGTCGAGAGCAAAACTTTTATACAGCACAAAATTGAACGTAGATATACGCAATATGATAAAAACAATAATTCAAAAGAAAATACCTATCAGCACGAATTTTATTATAATATGCTTGTGTATACAGTATAAGTGTGTGTGTGTTTGCGTGGGTGCGTGTGTCTGTTTGTGGAATCGTAGCCCCTGAGCGTAGCCCAAATCCATGAACCGATTTTGATCTAGTTGTTTTTGTTTGAAAACTGTCGTGATCAAGTTTGCTTGAAAATTCGGGTTAACTTAAAATTATTTTTTACTACAATATAGACTGTTCCACATCAATTTATTAGTAACTAGCTGACCCGTGCCCACTTCATTGGGCATACAAACCGTTTAAACCAACCTTTCCTGGCTTTCCACGAATATTTAAAAGACTAAAAATAACCAAATCGGTTTAGCCGTTCTCGACTAGCTGGTCCGTGCCCACTTCGTTAAACGCGGAACCCGCAACACGTATAAAAAGCATCCTATGTCTGTCCGTCTCCAAGCTATCAATTATTATCAGCCAAGTCGGTTCAGCCGTTCTTGAGTTATAAATATGAAGTCATATATTGTATACTGGGTGTAAAAAGAGCAGTTACTATAACTTCGTGGGGTAATAACCTGGAAAGGTTTATATCCATTGGTACTAGTCATTTGCTTTTAATCCACTGTTTTAAAAATTTAAAAATTTTCAATAGGCAATGTACAACGTGCACAACACAGCCGCGATCAGCTGATTACCCTGAGAGGTCAATTAAATAGCACGCGTAAGACGTTCATTACGTACTAGGGCAAAAATTATAAAATTTAAGAATTTATTGCCGAACGTTGTCCCAAACAGTCTTGCGACTAAAATAATAAATTGCAAAAAAAATTTTTTTTTTCAATAAATAAATAATGAAAAAAATTCATTTCTAGAATCAGTCAAGGTCCTATAATCCTATCCCAAAGTTATAGTAACTGCTCTTTTTACACCCTGTATAAGAAAGTAACTAACGTGACTTTTTTTGAATATTACTATTTTTTCTACTTTTATATTTATATGGATAATCTGAAATAATCTTGGCTATCCAACGCATAAAATAACTTTATGCGGTGTGTAAAAATAATCCAAACAGAATGGGGTTTTATGGTCCAGTTAATAGATAAGGGTCAAGGTACATTTAATGTCCTCAATCAAACCCTTACGAGTAAGGTTTATTTTAGACGGCGAATCGTCCTCTCATTAGGTACTTTATTGTGAATGCGTTATTTATGCAAATGTCCTTGCATTTTATTTTTAAATTTGTCAATTTGGGCTCCATCAGATTTGGTGGAAAGTCAATTTTCTCGTTTGATATTTAGCACAAGGATAATTTTTACTATACTAGATATATACTAGGATAATTTTTTATAACTGGTTTTAATAAATATTATTGAGATTTTTGTCAATTAACTACCTGATCCATTTTTTTTAATTTAAACGTTAAAAACTTAGATGCTAGCTACACATTATTAAGAACTTTAAATTTTAGGATATTTGAAGTAGCTTAGTATTCAACCGAAATAATCATTTCATGATTAAGGCGTTAAGTATGTGTGTATGTTTGTCCCGTACATAACGCCTAAAATACTGATTTTATACACATGACATACTAGGCTATATAGCCTAGGTATGTATATAATTGTTTAATGTTGTCTTTATAAAAATTATGGTTATTATTAATTATTATCATGATTACGAGTATAAGCATTAACGAGGCAACAAAATATTACCCATTGAACATTAAAAATAAGTCCAATATTATGATCAATAGTAGCGGATGAAATGTAAAGCAAACACATCGCCTGCAGCTTGTTATCGCAGCGATATGCGCGCCTGTAATTGCGTTAAACGAGATATTATTAACGTTTATTAAAATGTTTATTAACGTCATTGCCTCCGTAAACGTATAATTTGATACAATAATTTCAAGCCAAGTTATCGTTTACGTTATATTATTTGTTTTAATTATAACTAGAGTTTGTAAATGTAATATATTTTATCACGCAAGAAATTAACCTATGTCCTCGTGGTATTTTGTATCTGTGACCTATGATCAATAATACACGAGATAACGTGTCCCATACAAAAACAAGCCTAAAATCTATAGTAAGGTATACCGAATATGTCAATAGATCTACATTAGATGTAGCAGTAAACAAATTTTGTTTAATAACTAATTGAGACAAAACTTTTAAAACATTACAAAGTTGATTTGGTGATTTGAAATAGCTAATTATGTCACCTAAAATAAAAAAAATCTAAATATAAACACCGCAATATGTTTAAATTTAGATTTAAATAAAATAAGTGACTTAATTATTGATTTCAAATCAAGCCTACCGACACGTTCCAAGCAAACTTAATGAAATAATAACAGCTCACTTTTCAGTGTGGGATAATATTCGCCGAGATGTGTTTCTGGTGCTATATAGTGTATTGTTAATTGAAGAAATAAATATTTCCTATTTGTGATATTACTATATAATTTATATACAGTATGTACAGTATTAGTTTGTATTGGGCATAGTTGGGTAAACAAGATGGTCTACCAACAATCAATACTAGTTACGTACTAATTGCCCGTTGAAATAACCTATCTATATCTATCAATCTCTTCACATTCACTGCACAAAACTTTAGGTTGTTATTATGTAGATTTGTAAATTGAAGGAAAACAAAGTTATATTATTATTACTATCTATCTATAACAACAGTTACACAGTCATACAATGTGACAGCGATCCACTATGGCGTTCAACCTTAGTTGTAGATAGATTATTGAAACGGACTGTAAGTCTACCAAATTTGAACTCGAACCTTTCTTCCTTAAACTATAAACAGATACTTATCTATATCTATACTAATATTATCTCTATCTATATCTATACTAAGCGGAAGAGTTTGTTTATTTGTTTAAACGTGATAATCTCAGGAACTACTGGTCCAATTTGAAAAATTCTTTTTTTGTTAGATAGTCCATTTATAGAGGAAGGCTTTAGGTTATATAACATTACTCTGCGACCAATAGAAGCGAAGCGTCAGCCAGAAATGTTGCAAAAACGGGGAGACTTTCGTTGCGTGCGTTGCATAAAAGGTTTAAGTCGCTCAAGAACCACGCGAACGAAGTCGCGGGAACAGCTAGTAGGACATAAGGAAAACCAATATAAGCTACAAGCTTATCAGTGTTTGTAAACAGAAGCTAATAGAAAGGCTAGGTCGTAAATTTGGGAAACAAACGCGATGCTATCAACAACTATAAAATCAAAAGTTAGCACGTCACTAATTCTGAACGGGGCTCATCACAAATTACAATCTCCCTGCAGCCTCCGATAAGGATCTTTTTATTCGGAAGGGAGTCAGTCGCAATCGAAGACTTTGGGCTGATTACTAAGCGCCCTAGAGGGCAGGTTACGGGAGCCAATAGCCGGCAACTGATCGCAGGGGTAATATTATTTAAATGTAATGTTTTTTCGATACTCATCCTGTTAATGCGCCGTGTTTAATATGCTTTAAGTGTGAAAAAGTGTAGGTAAATGTTAGAGGTTAGGTTTGGGGGTAGGGGGGCGAACTCGGAGTTACTACATGATTAACATTAGCACTGATTCACAATGATTACACATTATTACAGGAATAATACAACATGTATTATATATACACAAAAAGTCTATGATTAATCAAGTGGATCTATAAACATTTAAATGAAGAAATGTTCTATTTCTTATCTACAAAAAATCTGAGACCGATTTTAATAGAACAGAGTGAGCTAGTAAAATATAAGAGGTACCGGGTAAGTGAAGCCGATAGGAATAGTACAGGAACCCTACGCTTGTTCTCTTTGTATCATCGAGGAATACACTTGTAAGTATATTATGAACCCACAGAGGGTTTCCAGAAAACTCGATATTAAACTATATACTAAGTAGTAGTAAGTACTCGATATTAAGTATATATAACACTATACAGTCCCATCGCGCGGTACACAACAAATTAGCTCGGAAAGTTATGTTGCGATATGATGTTGTATGAAGAGAAAACACAACGCCTGTATTTCCATACAGAAATAGGGGTTTGCGCGTAGTTTTTACGCGTTAGAGTAACATTTTTTTCCCTTAATATATAATATACAATATGTAACATGTTATTTATATTATTTATACGTCCTTATTTTTTCCTTTGTTTAATAAATAAATTATTTAAGGATATAATATGGACGTTCAATAAAACAATGACTTTACGCAATAGATTTTATAAATACCCATTTTGTATTTTTCTCAACCGTGGAGTTTCCTCTTAATATCCCGTAGAATATCACGTATGACATAGTGTCGAAAATATTGTTGATTAGATATTTAAAAGATGTAACTACATCATTTAGGTTAAACTGATAAAACATTTTAAATAAAAAAATTACTATCTCACTCTTGCAAAATGATTTGTTACGTAATAATCTAAATGTTAGTTAAAAATGTATGGCTGTAACAATTTATGACGTGTATTTTTCAAATTGTAACATATTATGACGTCACATGCTAATGTATCGCTCTCTTTCTTCTCTCTTGAAAATTTCAATTGTTTCTATCTCCGTAATTTTTTCAATTCACAAAAATGTTCTCTAGATTATCAAATATTATGTTGTCTTACACTGAAAAGACGGTAAAACTTTAGGCAGCATGCCTATTCTATATTTGTTTTTCTACAGATTTCGTTCGTGTAGCTCATAACTATCATACTATGATAATATGCTGCCCCTAGCATAGTCGCTAAAGGCACGACAAACAGCCGAATACGATACATAGTTACTTTCAATTATATATGTTTTAAAGTACGACGAAGTTCGGCAACAAAATGTATGGTATTTGACATAAGCTTCGATAAATGACCGTATGTCACTTTTTGATGATTCACATTTAGTAACCTTATGACTTATGCCAAATCCATACATTTTTGTTTTCGAATATCGATGGCGTCTTGAATATGAGCCCAAAATCGAGATAAGCGCTACAATATAAAGAACCGAATACTAACGCCCATTGAAAGTTAGAAGCCCTCCTATTCACAGATTATGAGTAACAGGGACAGCATGTGACTTAAGCGCCACTTAACTATCGTTTCGGTCGCATGTCTGTCGTGATCGCAATTAAAAGTATTGACATATCTAAAAACTTATTAAAATTCCGTTGCACTATGAAGCATGCGGTAGCGTGCCGACCGCGCGGCGCCGCGGCGCCGGCCCCCGCACTGCGCCAGAATACCTACTCGATCGTAACTTTGTGTTTTTTACAATTACTTCAAATACTATAATTAAAGTACAGTGTGTTAGCGCAATGCGGACCGACAATTTACCCGCTGCGGCTTTCGACGTTTTTCGGGACTTCGATTTAACCACAGCCTACAAATATACAAGCTAGAGAGCGTTTACATTAGGTTACTTTATTTATATACATACAACGTGTCGTACATTTTAACAAATTATATACTGGTTGTGTAATTGTATACCTCGTTAAATAATGGGTAATGGTATATAATAATGATACATTAAAATTATACATTAAAATAAATTTATTTTCCACACCTAACAGCGGACTTAGTGGAGCGATTCTATAACTCTTTTTCTATTTTCTTCTTACTTTCTTCTTTGGGTTACCCTTTACCCCTTTCTTTCTAAAGATCCTCATCCTCACCTATCATACAGGCTAGCGTTTCTCCCTTAAGGACAGCCAGCCTTCATCACTGAAGTAACTAAAGCTAATTTTATAAGCACACTAGCTAATCGGTACCAACTTCTTTGAGCATACAGTTTGTCATGAACCGTTGAAACCTTCCCGGGACTTCCACGAATATTTGAAGACTAAAAATAGCTGGTTCAGCCATTCTTGAGTTTTAGCGAGACTAACGAAGAGTAATTTATTTTTATATATCAGATACCTGTTGATGGCGTATGAATTTAACATAACATTTAATAAAGAGAATAATTTCCCAATTTCTAACAACAACTTCTACCATCAGATTAGGCGCTCTACCCTACCTAATCTACCTACAACAAATACTAAAATCATAACCGGGAGTCCGGGGCAATTTAAATAATATATAGAAGCTTACAAAAGCTTTCATTTGTGTAATTATTACAACAAGCTAACCTATTTTATTCTTAGCCTTTGTAAGAGGAAAAACGAGAGGCTATTTTCGTCGGCTGAAAAATACCTCAATTTATACATTTGAGAGATGCTTTAATAAGTCTTTTCACGGCGCTCACATAAAATTATATTACGGAGATAATTTCAACAATGGAGGGCAAAAAGTCGACGGTATCGCTTATTTAATATTGCGTGTGAACGAATGTATTGAAATGGATTAACGTATTGTGAAATTTCGCATAAGATTCCGAATTGGGTTTTTAACTTTGTTGAGTGCTCGTTGCTGTTACTTTAAACTATTTAGTGTTAATATCAATGATACAGCAACATTTCTTTTGACGACCTTCGTAGCGCAGCGGTTGAGCGCGTTGGTGCTCGAGCGAGAGGTCGCGGGTTCGAATCCCGACGGGGGAACAAAAAAGTTTTAAATGTTCCTGGGTCATGAATGTGTAATATCTTCCGTTGTCTGGTAACTGTAACACAAGTTCTTCGGATAGACGTGGTGTGAAGCGTCCATAGATATTATATTATATTTCTTATTGTTTCTCCTCTCTTCAATTTTATTTACGTGTTAAATGATATAATATATTATATTAGAGATACGTATCACTGCTGTGTCTCCTACTTTGCTTGGGGAGGGAATGTAATGTCTTTTTTATTATTCAGAAACTATTTCTAATTATTGAAAAATTGTAAATAGAAAAAAATATCTCCTCCTCCTCCATTACCAAAAACAAAGTTGCACCAACCAGCAAAGCAGGTGGAGACCTGTAAAAAGCCAAAGATCGTGTCATTCATCACACTCTTTCTAAAATTGAAATTCCCGAACATTAATTATGATTCAAAACACAAACAGAATTCGCACCGAACTCGCGAGCATCTGTATTCCCGCGCAGACACAAACTCATTTCGCCAACAATAATATTTAGGGAAACGCATCAGGTATCCGTTCCTCATAAAGCCTACTCTCATTTTTGTTTCAATGTTAATAAAAAGAAATGGAAAAGTTGTTTCCGTGCGCGTCAAATGAAAAAGTTATGGCACGTGATGATACTGTAAAGGCGCCACCTAGCGGGCCACACAGAACTAATTATGAACTCCCTAACTTCCTCAAACACTAAAATATTCTCCTAAAAACGTCACCCCGAGCGGCACGCGCGGAATTCTAATGACGACTGTTTATACGAGGCCGTAGATCACGAGTATGAGCTCAAATTGAGTTGGCTTCATTAGCGCAGACATGCTGCCAGTGCCGATAGATTAAATTCTGCTTCCCGAAGCGCCGTACTTTTTAATATTATATTATCCGGTACATGGTTTACCGTAATTATGTAGAATATGACAAGCGTTTACAGTAATGTGTCAAGCAGGAATAATTGACAACTACGTATTCGTAATGTTGTCGAATGTCTATTGTATGGGCGCTGTAACAATCTGCACATGTCTATTGCTCTTTCGATAATAATTAATGTAGTGCTTGGCTAGTAGTATCAGTATCGGGTTTAAAATCATTTATTCCTCAAAAAAGAGTACAATTATTCAGTTACGTTGAGTGATTATTACAGAGTGAGATTAAATTTAACGGCGCGTTGTTATAAAACAGACATTAAAAGATTTTCAAACTCTTAGATACTATAAACAAAGCTATTTTAATACACTAATGCTAAATTTTATCGTTATTCAATAATTTTATTGAACCATTTAATGTGCACATAAACAATTAACAGATTAAACAGAAAGAAATATGACACAAAAGGACTGCTTATCTATATTATCTCTTAAGGTAATTTCTTCCAGCAGTCCTACAAAGAGAAATTACATAACGGATATCAGGCAGGGCGTGCACAATCGCAAAACCAAAGCAAAGTTGCATCAACCAGCAAATGCTTCACCTGTAAATTCATCACACTCTTTCTAAAATTAAAATTCCCGAACTATTGTTGTAATAGAAGCGTCATATTATGAGGTTATACGAAAAATATATACAAGGTGTATTAATAAATGAGTGATAATACTTTAGGGTGTGTATGTGCCCTCCTATTTAGAGTAAGTATACTATAAAAGTACCAGCGCTGAGACTTATTTTTGACGTACATGTTTGTATGAGAAATGCTCCAACATCATAAATTTTCACATACAATAATAAAAAAAAAAAAGTATCTCTTTTGGTGCTGGTACTTTCACAGTAAACTTTATAAACGGGACCCATAGAAAGTTTTTTTCACTCATTAATATTATAGCCTGTAAAAGAATAACTTAAAATACCAGATATTGTACATAACGTCCAACTGAACTTGAGTGTATTTAAGCAATTTGATATTGCGTCTATTTCTAGATAGATCCATAGATCATAAACATTTGATGCAGCCCACAGACTAGCCACTAGGGATGGGAACGTATTTCAATTGGAACTGTCTATGAGACGTACATCGACATGCCCGTGCGTAATCTAGCTCAGACTTCACAATGAACATTCAGGGAATCTCAGCCGAGAAGTTTCTAAGAATCGTGAATAGTCTACATGCCCGTTAAATTAAAGCCTCTCTCAGAATCTAAATTGTATGCGTCTTTCTTTCTTTTATTTAACTGGAAGGATTGTAAAGTATTCCGATCAAATTAGTTTAACTTTTATTTAAGTTAAAAAGGTGTTTAATGGGTGACATAAAATCAATTAGTTATGTATATCGAAAGTGTTCTAAATTTGAAACAAAAAAATTGAAAACGACCCAACGTTAATGTGTCGTTGTTTTGCCTTAGGTATGTGAATAAGAGTAATTTAAATTAGAAGATTTAAGCCACTGAGCATTGTTTACGTTTCCGTCCAGTCCAGTGGTATAGAGCTTAGCTTTCGACCTGGGTTCGATTGGAACAACAAAAATGTTATTTCCAAGTTTGGTTAGGACAATGCTGATCACCTGGGCTGGGCTGGCTGGGCATGTAAAAAGTCGGTTCTGCGCCCGTTTTCTTCCCATTCGTGTCGGTTAACCGTCCCACTGGATGATGAGAGTAAAAGGGAGAGAGAGTGTCCTTGTGTATTGCGCACAAACTTGGGCACTATAAAAATTACTCCTGCGTAGCTGCTACCTAGGCCTAGAAATATATAATAGATAGTGGGGAGATATCGATTGTTTACATTAGTGTCACATTGAATCGGAACGGATTGTATCAAATGTTTAAGTAACATTCTAGGTCGTATCTACGTTACCTGTCCGGGGACCCCATAAATAACTTCTTTATCGCGAACAATATGGGAACGTAGTTGAGCTGTGCGTTATTCTCCCGAGTGAAACATATTCAATAGAAAGTTAAAAAGTTGCAGAATGAAATATTGTTATGAGATGTTTAAAGTTGTAATTGAATAAGTTAAACTCGCTTCCCTAAGTAGGCGAGCGAGCCCCCAGTGGTCGTGTCTGACGCCCGACGCCGCCCTGGAGGGCCATGATTCAGGGCCACGAGCTCATTACGCCCGTAATCTGAACTCTCTAGTCTCTACCATCGCTTGGTTTAATAAAAAAAACCAAGTGCGAATCGGCCACACGCACGAAGGATTCCGTACAAGACGTAAAAATCACGTATTGTGTGGGAACCCGCTAAATTTTTTTTTGTTTTTAGTATCTTTTGTATGGGCTTAATTTTTTGGACTTTTGAGTCATTACGATTTTGTACTGTCTCCCACTTGCTTGGGGAGGGACACTGGAATACTTCCTACTCCTCCTTTTTTTTCTTCTGATTAATTTCGTTGTGGGTGCCAAGACAGATTTAGCTTGTGCCTCGGGGTTTGTCGTGGTTGGTTACAGCTGTCGATCCTGACTCACAGGAGTTGCATTGGTGGTGGGAATGTGAGGTGGGCCAATGCCCGTAAAAAAAGTATATTTTGTTATAACAGAAGTAAATTGTATAGCTATGGCGGTTCTTGAGATACAGCTTAATGACACACGGACGGACGCAGCATTAATAGGGTCCCGTTTTTACTCTCGGTACAGAACCCTAAATCCGAACAAATTATTTTGCGCGATCCAGTGTTTGTGATCGTCCTCCGGTTCTATTCCATCGGTTATTGGCCACTCGTCTCGGAGCGCAATATCTTTGAAATACGGGGAAAATTGATATGTATCTCGAGTTTCGCTTTTTCTTAATAACATCCTAACATAACTTTTGTAAGCGGTACGTTGTATTAACATTGCGAAAGTCCTTTCGTTTAAAAGAAGTCGAACAACATATTGTATTAGTGTTTGTTGTTTGTTTCAGTAAAGCTTATATTATGTGTTAATGTTTTATAATAATACAGCTTCAATAACGTAACTGGCTGACTAAACTATGGAACTAACAAATAACCATTAACTATAATCTACAATATTATTAAAGTACCAATAATACTACTTTAATTTTTTTTTCTAATTGAATATATTATACTTTTTGTAAGTTAACGATTTTTGTAACTTTATCTTTAAATAGAATTAAATATATATAATATAGTATAATAAAAAGTTTAGCGAGACTTAAAGACAAAAGATGGACCGCATGGA
Source organism: Celastrina argiolus (assembly GCA_905187575.2). Lineage (NCBI taxonomy): Eukaryota > Metazoa > Arthropoda > Insecta > Lepidoptera > Lycaenidae > Celastrina > Celastrina argiolus. Next base: position 7,105,273 of record LR994577.1, read on the forward strand.
GAGGACCCTAACATAAAAGAAAGAGAGAATGACTCCCCAATGGGTTGATAAAATTAAAAAAGACACCGGCTCAAACTAGTGTATAAAAATAGCACAAGACAGAAAAAGTGGGTGCTCTTGGAAGAAGTCTTTTACCCATTTTGAGGACCTTGCTTAGTAGAATTAGGCCGTGTTTCGCCAAGCAATGTTAAAGTTAACACCATGTTAAAATACCATGCCATCTCATTCATTGATAGGAAATACGAGAGGTATAACATGATATTTAACATGGCGCTAACTTCAACATTGCTTGGTGAAACACGCCCTTAGAATTGAACAACGTAAAACACTATGTTAAATGTAAAATAGGATTTAGTAACTAAATTTATTAATGTAAAATGAAATGTAGCAAATAAAGGCTTTTTTATTTTTATTTTTTTATTTTATCTTTTATTATATTACAGAGTATGAATTGAGTGCATCTCGCCGTCTTATACTCGTTTGGTGTTATATACATTGGAAAAAAAAAACAGTTATATAAAATAAATTTATTAATGTAAAATGAAATGTAGCTCGGTCAAATAAAGGCTTTTTTATTTTTATTTTTTTATTTTATCTTTTATTATATTACAGAGTATGAATTGAGCGCATCTCGCCGTCTTATACTCGTTTGGTGTTATATACATTGGAAAAAAAAAACAGTTATATAAAATAAATTAAATAAAAAATGTAGATATTTACACGTCTACACTAACAATCTGTAGATGGGTGACCATTTATTTTTTTAATCATTTTTCAGTGCCAAATCACAATAAAATAAAAAAGACTACCCTATAACTTATTCTCAGACCTAATGCATATTATACATATAAAATTTAATAAATTTTTCCAGTCGAGGAGTATGGAAACTAAAATTGTGACACGAGAATTTTAAATACTTGGTAATAATGTGGTAAAGCGTAAAAACGTAAACACACATTGAGCTAATTGACAGCCCAGTAGGCTGACGGCTGAGTAACGTCCTCTAGGTTTTATTAAATTCGTCGCACGTAAAATATAATATCCCCCCGCCTCCCCCCACCGCGCCGAGTGCGGCTCGTGAACAAATATCTAAATGTGATTTCCATACGTTGTCCCGCAATGTTTCCCGAAAAATATTAACATGAGGGCGGGGGGATCTCGCCTAAGTAAGTTACAAAAAATGTACGTGATTTTACTTCAAAGTCCCTTTTGTCTTTATGGAGGGTAGGCATAAAAGCCACGGGAATGGCACATACGAAAAAATTACGCCGCGTAATGATGATGTGCCCGTACTCTCCTCCGGACGAGATATTTTCTTTTGCAGTGACAGAAATGTATTCGCGACAAAGTTTACGGCGTTATAATATTCGCCCCGTCCCGCTCGCACTCATTACGATACTGTTCATTTTTCCCGCGAGTTTCATAGCGAAAACCACTCCAGCGTTTTTCGGCCATAACTTTTTAATAGAGCTACCAATTTGTACTAGCTTCTTAAAAGTTTCGAACGTGAAATATAGGAGCTTAGTGAAGTTTACCTGGTAGGAACATGAGTTATTAAAACTTTTTTATTATACATCGTTCTGACATGCGGGTAAATAAAACCAGAATCGGTGTTAGCTTTTATACTTGGTAGCTTCTTGTTTAAAATTAAGCTTTGCATAATAAGATTAAGTACCAATTTCACCACACCAAAGTTAATCGTTGATTTAATATTATCATGTTATCTCTCGCGTTCTTCGTAATAATGAAAAAGAAGACAATATGATATTTAGACAAATAATAAGGTACCTCAAACATGCGCTGCTTAACTAAAATGTACCTACTAAAGCTTAACTCTACGTCGCATTTCATTAAATGTTATATTTATAAAAATACTATATTTTTCGTACAGTATGTAACACAAAGTAAATTCAATAAAATGTTCATAATTAATAGATTTAGCAAGCCGCAGGGGGTAAGTGGCTCTACGGATAACTCGGCATTGCCCTTGAGATACGAGACGTCTGATACACTTACACCAAATTGATACCAATTATGTACCAATACGAATATACTTAATTATATCAACATCAAGTAAGAAATTGTGTACCAATTCGCAAAACTAAAATATATTATGTAAAATTATATTAATATCTTATATATAAAATAGTTATTTTTACATTAATTGCAACATCGATAAAGTTCCTGCTCGACCAGTTTCCAAATTTTGCTTCTGTACTATCCTCAAAAGATTGAACAAAGTACAACGACTGCAAATGAGATTCAACTACGTGTTTACTCGTATTTAAAGCAGTGGGCATAGCAGAAACAATTTACATGTACGTAGTTGTAACGTTATCGATGGAGAATTATATGCGAACGGCTACACACAACTCAATTCAAAATTCATCATATTTTTTTCCAAATGACAACAACATTTTTCGAAAAGTGAACAAAAAGGCTTCCACTGGTTCAACCCTAGACCGCCGAGAAGAACCGGACTACAACTGACAACCTTACGAAAACGTATAGTTGTCAATTATTGTTCCCGTTTCACCTACATCATCATCATTATCATCGCCTGAAGACGTTCACTGCTGAATATAGACCTCCACCAAGGAACTCCACAACGACCGGTCATGCGCTGTCTGCATCCAACGGCTGTCCGCGGCTCGGACCAGATCGTCGGTCCATCTTGTGGAGGGCTGCCCTACGCTGCGTCCTCCAATCCGTGGTTGCCACACGAGAACTTTTCTTTCCCATCTGGTGTGGCCTGTGGATATGGCCTGCCCACTGCCACTTCAGCTGACTGATTCTACGAGCTATTTTACTGCGAATATCCTCGTTTCGGATTCTGTCCCTACATGTCACCTACAAATAAATAAAATTAATTACAAATGAAAGAAGAGTCACAAACATTGAGCATCGCGGACTATCTGTCTCCACTAGAGCTTACCTGTAAATTGTAAATTAGGAATAATGTTTTCCCCTCGACTGAAACTAAGACTTGTTGTCGGTCCGTTATTTCTGAAAGATTTATTCGAGAGCTATTGATACATATTAGCGAGTAATTAGTTGGAAACACACTTGTTTGTTCTTGAAAATTACTTCAGATTTAAATCGGCTTAAGCGAAATCAAACTAAGTATATTATGAAAAACGTGTATATTGCAATTTTACAGAAAGTACAATCGAGAGTGTTCTTAGCTATATTTGGTGGAAATGGGTTCAAGTCTTCAAGGTCATCAGGTCGTTTGTTAGGTGTGATAGGAATATTTCACACTAAGCCGTTTTTGAGTTTTGTGAGACTAACGAACAGCAATTCATTTTTATATAAAAGAGATATAAATAGCAAAGCAAATAATTAATTATAGCAAATTAATAAAAACTTTTTATACTTAAATAACATATAATTTTACCTGCTAATATGGAAATAATATATGTGATTTAAGTATAAAAAGTTATTATTAATTTGCTATTTCTATCTTCTTCTTCTCTTATATATAATTAAAAACCTAAAACTCGCAAAAAAATGGGCCTAAAAGGCTGAAACAAGAAAATAATTCATTTGAAATTCAGAAATGCAATAGGTACAAAAATGGTCAAGGTAGAGTCGCAACCGCTATTAATATCGAGCCGTTGCACGGCAGACGAATAATATGCTCTTTCAAGTTTAATTTTTTCGTACCGTAATTCAGTGTGAACTGATGCTTCAATTTTATTAGCGGGTACGACCACGGCTCTACCTTGATCATTTTTGTACCTATTGCATTTCTGAATTTTAAATTGAATTATTTTCTTGTTTCAGCCTTTTTCGACCCATTTTTGCGAAGTTTGGTTTTAGATTTTTAATCTTTTTTTTATTTCAATATTTTTCTGTTTCCACATCAAATATAACAATTATTTTTAGAAAATTTATAAAGCTTAAATGTTACTCGCGGTATCATCACCAATAGATTGTGTTTAGCCCCTACGAGGGAACATACATACATACATACATACATACATACATACAAACATACCAACATACATAGACTGCCAAAAATCATTACCCTTCCTTTTGGCTTCGCCGAAGTCGGGTAAAAATGAATTGATGTTCGTTAGTCTCGCTTAAACTCGAGAGCGGCTGAACCGTTTCGGCTATTTTTACCCGACTTCGGCGAAGCCAAAAGGAAGGGTAATGATTTTGGCAGTCTATGTATGTATGTATGTATGTATGTATGTATGTATGTATGTATGTATGTATGTATGTATGTATGTATGTATGTATGTATGTATGTATGTATGTATGTATGTATGTATGTATGTATGTATGTATGTATGTATGTATGTATGTATGTATGTATGTATGTATGTATGTTCCCTCGTAGCGGCTTAACTACAGGTCCGATTTTGATGAATGAGGTGTCAATCGATTCGTATTAATGCCGCGAGTAACATAGGCTATATAATTTTTTGAAAAATTTTAGACTTTGAAAATTATACCTCAAAAACTATCTCCAAAAAAAATTTAATTAAGATATTTGTCTCGTGTTTGGTATCAAAAGATAGGTCTTTGTAAGCATATTACGAATATGTATTTATATTTTTTATTTATTATTATATTTTATTGTTAAATTCAAAATAAAGGTTTAAAATGCGGTCGTTCAAGTAGTATCTAGGAGTTGATACTTTCTATGTAATGGACAATGAAATAAAAATATTTGATGTGGAAACAGAATATTAAATAAAAAAAAAGATTAAAAAACTGTAACCCGACTTCGCAAAAAATAGGTCTAAAAAGTCTGAAACAAGAAAATAATTCAATTTGAAATCCAGAAATGCATAGGTACAAAAATGGTCAAGGTAGATCCGTGGTCGTACCCGCTAATAAAATCTAAGCATTAGTTCACACCGAAATACGGTGGAAAAAAAATTCAAGGCTCGATGCCAATTGCCAATAGCGGGTGCGACCACGGCTCTACCTTGACCATTTTTGTACCTATACATTTCTGGATTTCAAATTGAATTATTTTCTTGTTTCAGACTTTTTAGACCTATTTTTTGCGAAGTCGGGTTACAGTTTTTTAATCTTTTTTTTTTCGTATTGAAATATTCGTGGAAGTCCAGGGAAAGTTTAAACGGTTTGTATGCTCAACGAAGTGGGCACGGGTTAGCTAGTCTCTTATACATAAAAATGAATTGTTTTTTGGTAGTCTCGTTAAAACTCAAAAACGTCTGAACCCATTCGGCTATTTTTAGTCTTGAAATATTCGTGGAAGTCCCGGGAAGGTTTAAACGGTTCATCACAAACTGTCTTTGCGCTCAACGAAGTGGATACGGGTCAGCTAGTTTGAAATATAATTAACATTTTAGTAGGTTACGATAGCCGGTTTCAATATACCTATATTATAATAATATATTCAACTAAAAGTTAAGTTCACCTATCTGTACAGCGATCGCCGTTAAACATAAACTAAATTAAAATTAAAAAAAAACCCCGACTTAGGGCGTGTTTCACCAAGCAATGTTAAAGTTAACGACATGTTAAATATCATGTTATCCCTCTCGTATTTCCTGTCAATGAATGAGATGGCATGATATTTTAACATGGCGTTAACTTTAACATTGCTTGGTGAATCACGGCCTTAGCGTGTAACATTCCTATTACACCAAACAAACGACCTGATGACCTTGAAGACCTGAACCGATTTCCACCAAACATAGCTAACAACACTCGAGACTGATATACCTACCTTTCAAACAAAAAACGCTTTAAGATCGGATCATTCGTTTGGGAGCTACGATGCCACATACTCATTTACACAGACACGTCAAACTTATAACAACCCGTCGTTTTTGCGTTTTGCGTCGGGGGTTAATGAAATAGTTTAAAGTAACTCACTAAAATCCTCAGATTCCTTAATAATGAAAAGTTAAATAATAAACGACCTCCGTAGCGCAGTTGGTTGAGCGCGTTGGTACTCGAACGAAAGGTCGCGGGTTCGAATCCCGCCGAGGGAACAAAAAGTTTTCAATGTTCCTGGGTCATGAATGTGTATTAAATTTGTGTATAATATAATAAAAATCTTAAATATGTCTATAGTATAAAAGTATTAAATATATTTCCGTTGTCTGGTACCTGTAACACAAGTTCTTCGGATACTTAGCACAGGGCCAGATTGACGTGGTGTGAAGCGTCCATAGATATAATATAATATATAAATAAAACGGCGAAGTGCTTGCCGGACATGCGCGTCGAAGGTTTCGTACAAACTTGTAGGAAATGCGTTGACATATATACCTCTAAGCGTTCGCGAGGAACACGGTAATAAGTTTAATAATATATTTAAAATTTGAAACTTACAAAGAAATTTCATGATTCTGCGTTTTCCCTTTGGGTTTTAATTGCTAGTTTTGAAAATGTCGAAATTTGCTTTATAAATGATTCTTCTTCTTCTTCTAACTTAAGAGCTTCGCTCTTGCCGGTGGAGTTTTCTCTATTACTCTCAGCACTCCGCCCTTCTCTTGACCTCCTGATACGACACGATCATCACCTTCTCCTTCACCTGGTCCATAAAAGTTCTTCTCGGCCTTCCACGTATTCTTCTACCTTCTATCTTTCCTTCAATTATTCCTCTAATAAAGTTGTCGTGCCGTATCAAGTGTCCTAACATCTTTCCTCTCCTGTTCTCGATGGTTTTTAATATATCTCTCTTTTCATTTACTAATTTCAAAACTTCTTCATTACTTTTCTTTTTAGTCTAACTTATTCTTTCCATTCTTCGCCAACAAAACATCTATATATAAATGATTGTATCTTTTGATTGTGTTGTCTTAAAGTTTAATTTTTCAGAAAACGTCTATCTGACTTGACAGATAGGAAAAACGGAACCCTAAAAACACTGTTGTTTAGCGTAAGAAATTTTATGTGTGAAAGTTGGTGTGTAAGCAGTTTGTACAAACTGCCAGCACGTAGAACACAACGGGGTCAGCCGTATGCCACGCTGCACTAACTTTACGACCGCTACAACCGTTACCATTATGGAGATCACCAAAACCCCACATCATAGAAATAAAAATAAATATAACCAAATAAATTTGAGGTTGTAACCATTTGGATTTGTTTAAGTTGTCTGTGTACTGAATTACATTACTTCTATAGAAATTTTTCACACAACACCGTGAAAGCAGCAGTCTTCGCCGCCGCGGTTTCACAGGAGCTGCGGCGTTTCACGATTACTATAGAGATCTTCTCTCTCCGTGTGTAAACGACCAATCGAACTCGTACAAGTTGAGAGAATTGTTTGAATTGCACCTCTTGCCGCCGCGGCACAGAGTTTCACCGCCGCCCACGTGTAAGGTTTCATATAAAGCAGGGATGTTATGGATATGAGATTTCGTATACGGATTGGCTATGAATATAGGAATGTTATCAATCTGGATACGGATGTGAAATTATATTTCGGTTACAGATTTTTTTTTTTAAAAGTAAAATACAAACACATTTTGTACCAATTCCATCGATTCCGTAACACATCACAATTGTTTCAATTTGTCAAACTATTTGCAATTGTAAAATTGGTCACAAGTCAGTTGTTTACGAAAATTTTATGATGACAACAGAAGAACCAGAAAGAAGAAGAAAGCAACTTGTCATAACGTGTCTCTATTAGTCTCCGCCCCTATCCGATTCAATCCATAACTATTATTTCGGAGTCGGTTACGGTTACAGATATTTTTTATATCTGATATCCGATAGTTTCGGTTATGGCTACGGAGCTCCCCAACATTCCTCATATAAGGCCTAGGGAGTTTAATGCAGAGACGCCGCGGAGGTAACGGTGCCCCTGCCGCCGCAGTGTCATGTGAAAGCTGCTGCTGTACTGAACAAAATTAACCCATTAGTTTATTGTGTCAAGCATTTCAACATATCAAGCAGAGGATTGCTAATGAGTTCTAAAAAGTAAATATTTATTTTAGGGCGTTAGAAAATATAAATTTAGTTTTGAATAATTAAGAGGTATATTGTGCTCTCATTGCTTTTGTTTCAAAATCCGATCATTGGGTTGAACAAATATAAATAATATTTCTATCACATTTAAATAAATTATTTGAAGGCACCGTATGAATGTTATGTGGGAAAATAAGCAGATTTTTCACAATATATATAATCCTATTATGTTAGCGTAAAAACAAACATAGATATAATCCCTTAAAAATATAATATGGTGTAGCCATGTTATAACATAATATAATACATCGACTGCTATGAAATAAGTAAGACCCAAATTGTAACTATTGTGTGTTTTTCTATTAGATACTTCATACTATAAGAAAATAACCGATAGTTTTTAGCCGGGTGGCGGTGTTAAAAGTCAAAGGTAATGATTTTGACCTAAGCCACTGGTAAATTTTTCAAAAGTTGGTATCGAACGATTTTCCGAACTTTTAATAAAAAAGGTGTCAATAGATTGGCAATAAAAACGAGGTTTTTAGTGCGAATCTATTGTTCTTTGTTGTTTTGTTCAACATTATAATATTGACCAAAAATGTGGTTATCACTGAGAATATTTTTATTTGCAATACAACTAAACATCTCAGGCTCGAAAGAGAATTAATTCGATTTGGACGTTTCTGCTTATAGTAGTAATTATGGGAGTAAGTTTAGTGGACGGAGGGCATTAGTATGCACCGCGCGCACTACCGGCGCTGGCGATAAAGTAAATTCGTTTTGCTGAACATCTTGCTAATAGAGTTTCAGTAATTTATAAGGCCGTTAAGCCTTGCCTGGACAAGTTTGCCTAAACTGTCCGAACTAAACGGGAAAGGATTTTATCAGCACCGCTCATACTGGTTGCTGAAGAGTTTATTATGCTCTTGTGATTTTGGACATGATTATAGTTAATTTAAATACACTTTTTTTTCAAATGTGATATTTTAAGAAAGAGAACCTGAGTGGATTTTTTGAGTGCTTTCTTATTCAACGTCGTAAACAGTTTATACGATTTTATGATTATTTATTTAAAAAAAACAATTATTTATTAATCATAAGGCAGATGGGTTAGTTGTAAAATAAAAAACGAAGGGATAATCTACAAAAATTAAAAACACTAAAATAAGTATCAATACAACCTAAAAGGTCTTATTATAATATATTATTATGTATATAGCATAACGTGTATTATGAATATTTATACCACATAATGTCCGTCATGTGCAGCATTTTTGTATTCTTGTTTTTATTTGTTGTTGATTATATATTGCACATGTTGGTTTGACTTGTAATGTGATTACTGAGGGCCATAATTGGCGTTGTTTAATTGTTGCTTTATTTCTATTTATATATGTGTCCTTCGCACTTTATATACCTAATTTATAATAGGTACTTAGTTGTTTGTGTCACATCATTTCATGCTTATATATTGTAATGTAAAATCTAATTGTGAAAACTTTACTGGCTCATATGGGCTATTTTTTGTATCTTTTATCTTATGTAGGTATTAGAAGCTGTTTGTTTTCCTAAATAAATAAATAAAAAATAAACCACTTCCATCTATCAATAAACTTACTGAAATTATGCCCATCTAATTCCAACAACGCTCCAAGATTATAAAACTTGATACTGTTTTAAAAAAGAAATTTTAATCATACAATGGGACGAGAAAAAAATGCATTACAAGAATTTTAATTAAAATCCCAATGTGCTTATAAGCCGCATGCTAACGCCGCACCTGGGCGCCGACCAAGTTAATACGAAAAAATGATGGCCGCAGTAACTTGAGGGTTAGTTATTGTGACGTCACCGATGCACTCGTTATCTTTTTCAATTAAGACTCACCCGGGGATAAGTGGTTGGAAAATGTAATAGAATTTTTTCTCGACTTGGCTAGGACACTGCCATGCCCCCAAATTTGTGATATGGAACTAGGGATAAGACGTAAGGGCAGCAGTGACTTCGGAGATCGTAATGTGCTCCATTAGTAGTTTTATAATTGAAGACATCAATGGATAAAGGTGATATGTAGCAAAATTCTGATTTCGATAAAATTGAATTCAAACTGTCTCTTTAACATCTTAGAGCACGTCGTAAAGTATTAATTGCATTAATCTAAAGATCCGTCTCTAGAATCAATTCACTTAATGCGTTACTAGAGATCCTGAAATGGTTAAATGGCAGTTTAAACTCAAATTTCTGGGTAGATTTTTTTTGCTACATATCACCTTCATCCATTCATGTCTTAAATTTTTCCATATTCTTTTTACTATCCATTTGAATTCTTTACACCTAAGGATGTAAAGACAACAAAAGACAAAATACAGGAACACCTACACGTTTGTACACGGCAGCGTGTCTCTGCGAAAATCCTGCGGTAGCAAAACATCTGCGAAACGGCTAAACACTGCAGTTTTTTCGGAAAAAAATGTAATTGTAATTTCTTTTTTATTGAACATTCTTTTATACCTTGTCTTTTTGTATCCATTTTAAGGGTCCTATAGTTTGCGTCTGGGTATTTATTTATATATAGTATAATACGGCATAAGTTTGAATCGAATTTAATAATCTACACTAATATTATAAAGAGGAAAGATTTGTATTTTGTATGTAACAAATAAACTCAAAAAGTACTGGACCGATTATAATTATTATTTTTTCATTAGAAAGCTACATTATCACTGAGTAACATAGGCTATATAAAAATTTATTGTTGTTCGTTAGTCTCGCTAAAACCCGAGATCAGCTGAACTGATTCGGCTATTTTTGGTCTTGAAATATTCGTGGAAGTCCCGGGAAGGTTTAAACGGTTTCCATGCTCAACGAAGTGGGCACGGGTCAGCTAGTATTTAAATATTTGTTTCCAAGGTGCGAAAATCTGTCCTCTACTCCTCAACCGGAGATTGAGTGTCTTGGAATGATCTTCACTAATTCTAGAAACTTCAGCGTCTGTTTAAGAGAAAATTCGCGGTTCCTTGCGAAACTATACTGCCAAAAAGAAACAAATTAGTGCTAGAGAGAGACGTCTGTGAAACTCACATAACACTACTTATTAGTTTTTCGTAGTTACTCAGATGTATACCAACGCATAGGTATACTAAGGCGTTAAATACTTTAAGGGCGTGTTTCACCAAGCAATGTTAAAGTCAACGCCATGTTAAATATAATGTTATCCCTCTCGTATTTCCTGTCAATAAATGAGAGAGCATGGTATTTTAATTTTTAACATGGCGTTAACTTTTGCTTGTTGAAACACGGCCTTAGTCTAAATCAGACACGTACAATTACATGGCCAATAAAATCACTTCATTATCCACTCGAGCCGCATACACGAGACAAAATGAATTGGACTCGGCCCCGTGACGCGAAACTAACAATCAACTTTAAGTACTGTAATAAATTCGGGCACAAAACACCAAACATACTGCGCCATGATTAACATAACGGCTAAAACGAGATAAAATCGTCATTGTCAACGGATAATATTTCCGCGTGGACAATGAAATTTATTTGTATTTGGATTAGTTTATTGGTGTTCCACAAAAGATGCCAGTACAAACACATTAGGTACCTAAATGATTTTATTGGAAGTATGTTACTCTAACTTCATATCATTATTTAATAGATTCATATATTTTGTACTAGACTCTTGTCTTCAAATAAAACATTGCCTACTTGTAAATTGTTTGTATTGCCCCCTAATGGCAGACTTAAAAGTAAACCAAAGCCTTAATGTCTTGAAATAATATAATATTTTGTACAATAAATGGCGAGAGACAAAGTGTGAGCATTAAGAAGGATCAAAGATAATTTTACTATGTACTTCTCTATAAAATATGTTATAAGTTTAATAATTGTCTTGATTCAATAACACTTATACTAAAAACTAACGAACTTTATATTCGGAGCGTTACAGTGAAATTGTTTAAATTATTTGGCACGACTTTATAATAACTTCATTCGAGTGCTGCTTCTGAAGTTCTCTTTATTACTTCACGAAATAAGAATACAGCTCTAACAAGACGAATAAAAATACATAATAGGAGCACTTATTATTCACAAGACTTTTATACACAAAAGAGACCAGTAACGAGACCACTTTTTTAACATCAATTTCGCGAAATTGCCGTCTCAAAGCCGGATTAAAATAATTATGTTGCAGTGTAACGTGACTGTAAATATTCATAAATTATTTAGAAGTACGGGGGCCGTGAGCCGGGGGCTGGTGCACCGCAGTTTAGCCGGCCGAAGTGTCGTTAAGGACGCCTCAGACACTTTACATCACAGAAATTTCATTTCGGGGACAGAGCCATCCCGAAATGACGCTAATTTGTTTAAACAACCAGTATCAGATTTTTTATTCAAATCGTGACCAAAATATTATGATACAACATCGCAAAGATTAGATACTTAAGCCTCGTTTGATGTATTTATTAAAAAGAAAAAATAGCAAAATTTTGTTCAGAGTTATTTTACTTCTGGCTTGGCCTACTGCTCATGTAGTAGGATTACTCTTATAGAAGGTTCGAGGTTAAATAACTCCGAATGACCTGCAATTTGTATAATATTATTGTCCGCCCACTTAAAACAAAACATAGATATTTTTTCTGTAAATTTGTTGAACTAATATGTTATGTTGATAAAATAAAATAAATTCACAAAAATACTTAAAACATAAAAATATAAAAGTGTACATATAATAGATTGATTTTGAAATAAATTCGTAAGTTAAAGTTGAAGCAACATCCACTAAAAATTAACAAGAGTTGGATCCGCCGGCGGGTTCCGGGATTTATATCTTGAGGCGGCGCTGAAGGAGGTCAGGAAATCTTATCAAAACGTTTTGCGGCTCGCCCTTCAATAAACTTACGATATTTTTAGCTAATACTCAAACCATTACGCATCTGTTTGTGGAAGATTGTTTAGCAGAAAGAAAGAAAGAAAGAAAATTTATTTGGTAAACATAAAAACAAAACAAAAAGTTAGTAAGTTTAGAAGCCAGAATGGGTAGAACGTAACAAAAATATTTCAAATAAATAATATACGGAACTATCATTCATCCATTTTACCAAAATTCATACATTACGCTTTTACAATAAATATTTGCGTATTAAATTGTAATATTTATATAAACAGAGCCTGGCGTCATTACGGGAACGCCGCAGCGCCGCACCGCGCCGCGTGCACGCAATGGTCCGCCCGACCCGCATTACCTTAACCCCTTTATACCGGTTCGATTTACCTGTCTCTTTTATTTTCCTCTAATACAGCGGCATCTGAATTCATATGAATAGGAAAACATTTGTGTCCGGGGTTTCGCCCAAAAACTACCAGCCTCTGTTTGTATGAGACACAATTGGTCAGGTTTGCATTTTTATTTACTTGTTTTTGTGATTCGAATATGAATTATTTTATTTCGACTCAACAAACATATTTTGTTGAAATAAAAACGTACATTGTTTTTTAAATAATGCATACTCGTATGATGGATTGGATGGCCGTTAAACTTACAAAAAGCAAAGATTATCTTTTCATTACTTAATTTTAACGTTTTGGGAATTACAAGCTTACCATAACAATAATTAAGATCATAAAGTTATTATTGCCAAAGTTTATAAATAAGCAAATTGGATGTGAAGTAGTTACGATGCGGCGTGAGTCACGCGCGGCGAAGGAGCTCGCATGCAAGTAATCATAATATCATAAAACTTTTGCACTCCGCCCGGGATCTCGCGTGAATCTTCCCGAAATGACGTCTCGGGAACTCTCGTCAGGTAATCTTAAACTTAATGAAAAGTGCGCCGTACCCGTGCTGCCCAAATTTCAGAGGTCACGTAAAATATTAAACAGACAAAATGGAGTAGCCCGAGATTCATTACTGTTGCTTGTTTTTATTATTCCTAAATAAGACGCCTGTGTTTGTTCATAACATAAAACCGTCTTGCAGTAAAGTTTCTTCCGAACGACTCTGCATTCTCGTGAGTTCTCCTGAGTGTTTACCCCGGCCACCCCAGCGCAGCGCTGAGTAATCTGAGTGTATGCGCTATCTGGATGGCGTCACTGACTCATTGCAAAGCAAGTCGGTACTTCTTCGGAAAAAAAAAATATAACCACTTTTAGTATGTTTTTGTTGAATAAATAAAAAAGAGTATAATATGATAGCTTCTTAAAGTTTAAGAAGCTTTTTATTACATTAAGCGACATTTCCGGCCTTGGCAACGGCAAAATCTACTTAATATCTACACGTATTTTTTATTCATTATTTCATCACGCTTGTACATACATAAGTTATTTTAGGTATATTACTATATTACTTGGCTTTATCCAAGCAATATGGGAATATATAATAAGTGTTCTGATTAGGCTTTTATTGTGCCAAGAATTATACCGAATGACTAAGATTAAAATGAACAATAACAAAAGTTGGCCTTCAGCGTTATGGGTTTAGTACGAATTTGACCCCAATGCGAGGATGCTCCAATTTCTGTTACTTATAATTTTGGATTTAATCCAGATTTTGTTATAAGAATATGCTATGAATTTTAGTGGCTTTTTCTCAAGGGCTTTTTGTAACGGAATATTCTCATTTTAGTTTTATTTGCTACATAAATTAAGACCTTTCTGTGTAGTTATAGTGGCGGAGAATGGACAGAGACCACTGACGCTAAATAAAAATCTAACAATAAAAATTAAATTGACATGTAATTAGTAATCACACTGATATTTATTTATAACTTTTATTTTTTTATTCAATTATGTGACAAAAGTTGTGTAATTATATACTAAATTAAAAATTAAAAAAAAAACCCCGTGTATTTAGTGTGTAACATTACTATCACACCTATTACTAACCGGTTATCGAACTGGTTTATTGGCTGCATAGACTGGATGCGGTGTACAATATACATAGGTACAGACACACGCGTACGACGCGTACCTCACATAAACGACCTGATAAAGTTGAAGACCTGAACCGATTTCCACCAAACATAGTTAAGAACACTCTCGACTGATATACCATTCAAACAATAAACGCAATAATATCGGATCATCATGAGATATTATACGATGCCACAGACAGACACATACACATTTACATAGACACGTCAATCTTATAACACCCCGTCATATTTGCGGCGGGGGTTAACAATTAAAGTATTTCAAGGATGAAAAGACTTAACCCCAGCAAATCATTTTAACTACACAATAAATGTACATTTCATAAATTGCATTTTGCCGCCTAATGTGATTACATCTGTGCCAACTTCAGTCCGTGGTAAGTTCTAGAACCATTACAGTGTTGTAGTATTTCATCGAGGCGTTTAACGAATGGCCCCCATTAAGACAAGCCATTGGCGAAATTTTATCGAAGAGACACATAACTCTTAATACAAATGTAATTTTATTAGAGTATTGAAATGAAAAAGCTTTCAAATACGTACTAAAGCGGACCCTTACCCCGAAATAATTTGAGCGTATTATAACAGGAGTGCACTCGCGACAGTGTAGACACGCTTTAACACTTAGGGGTGGTTAATAAACAACGCGAATTCAGCACTTGAAGATGCCAATTTACTGATTAACGAATATGGCTCCCTTGACATTGGCATAACAGTTTATCGATTTCGTTTTATCTATATCGAATATGTTCATATTTTGATAACATTAGTTTCATAATAAAATATACAAAATAACAATATTGAACTTGAATGCTTTGAGAGAACGTCTAATAATTTTAATGCATATATTAAAGCAAGTCTTTATTTCTAGCTTTTCTAAACCTAAGTAAATGTGGAGTAACTAGTATAATTTACTGCTTTCGGTACATTTTGACACCAAATAGAACCAAATATGTATACAAATGCATATTTATTATCATATAATTTGGTTCAGTATAGGTAGCAAAAAAGGTTGCATATAGAAACACTTTTTTTTGTGTAGCTTACATTGTTTGTTTCTAATAATAATATATATGTTTTGGATAGATGTTCCTTTAAATTTAGCACAAAGATAATTTAAAAATATTAAAGTTAATATTGGAAAGAAATCCTAAAAATTGTGTTTTGCTATAATTCTTATTGGGCTGATTCGGACACTGGATTTATTGCACAAACGAAAAAGGACGTTCCTACATTTATGCCATCCGTTGTCGTAGTGCAGATTCTGTGAATACACCTTAAATAATACTCACATAGACATAACGCTGTAACTGGTATTTTACGTACCAATTTGGCTTGGCAACTGGGCCACAGACATTGTAATAATCACTGTTCTCTGCCGACACTAAGTCCAGACCTTACATAGCGTATAATGGTACGAGTCGACAAACAGCTTTAAGTGGGTAAAATATGGAATGTGACGTCAGCCAAGCGCAGCCCGGTCCTATGGAGACTCCGGATGCGAGGACTCGACGTAATAGAGTGTGCTGGAAAATGGCCCAACTTAAAAATACCTACATAGTTCAGAGTATTTGAATATTTGTGTTACTTATCACGTAAAATATTATTTGTAGAGTAACAAAAAGTTTACCTACATTATTCGGTAGTTATTATCAATCTCTAAAAAACTATTTCGGATCATAAGTTATTTTATATAAATTGGTAAAAAAGTTTTAAGTTTCAGCATTACATAATATTTTACTAATAATATTATAATTTACATCTAAAGGATGTGAAATTAAGTGAGTGATAATACTTGATGATGTGTATGTGTGCCGTATATAGAGTTAACTGTGAAAGTACCAGCGCTGAAAGAGTTATTTTTTAAATTATTGTATGGGCAAATTTATGATATTGGGGCCTTTCTCATAGAATCTTGAAATTCAAAAGTATGTCTTTCTGCTCTGGTGCTTTTACACTAAACTCTACATAGAAGGCACATACACAACCTATAGTATTATAACTCATTTATTTTACGCCCTGCATACTGATTCTTACTAAAAAGTTACCCATGTACCTACTACCTACCAGGACGGCAATTCTCAGGCCTCGAAGTAAGTTTTTACTATCGGTCTGTCCCGCTCATGCAAATGAGATTTACCGCGCGTGCGAGCGGGATATACTAATATTCGAAAGTTTTTCCACTGCCCGAGAATCGTGCTCCTGATCAATTAAATGTGGTCGATATTCGGCTAAAATTCGTTTACTTAAATTGTAAGTAAAACCAAATAAAAAAGTTATCACATCGCAAAATTCTCGTAGAACTTAACATATAGTCTTTGCTTCACTTTTATAAATTTCCACTTCAAAAGCAGTGCTTATCAAACGTTGTTTTGTAAGCGCTAATCGCTCAATGCTCACTTGCGGTCGTACCACTGAATCATTACTCAAGATAAAAGTATCAGTAATTTGTTAGTAATTCGAGTCACGCTTTCGATTTACGGACCCTACTCTCATATTAAAGTACACCTAAACATTATGTTCACATATCTGCACATAATGCGCTTGTAAAAAGATACGACTATCGTAAAAACCCCACTGAAAATAATTTAAGCGATGTTGGTCGTTTTTCCGCGAGACATTCGGCGGTGGGACAACATAAAAGTTGAACATCAGGCAACCTAATGGATTAGAAGTATTGCCTCAATCGTACATCCTGTGTGTCGCTCGACCATGTTGATATGAATTTATCTTGTGTTTCAAAAAGTTTAAATTTATTCGTTACAAAGTAGTATTTTAATCGTTGTTAGATGTTAATGATAATAACGGGTGTAAAAGGAACAGTCACTGTAACTTTTATTATCTCAATCTAGATATTTTTTTTAAATAAAAGTTAATAAAATATATATTTTTTTGCTTTTTCGTTATTCTTGCGACAAAAAAATAAGAAATGGTAAAAAGTAAAAAAAAAATGTTTTTAGTTTTTGACAAAAAAAATTAAAATAAATACATTTTAAAATGAGGAAAGTTAGTATAATCGTATCTCAAAGTTATAGTGACTGTTCTTTTTACACACTGTATAGTAAATTACATGTTATGGCTTAATTTGGGATTTGTATAGTTCTCACATAATTTTCTACTGCCATGTAGGTAATTCGGTACTAAGAAGGTTTCTGTATCGTATCTGAGTGAAAACGAGTTGAAATTATCTTTATAGTTTCAACTCGTTTTCACACACACATAGAAAATATTAAGGCATTTACAAAACCAATACTGTTATCAGATAAATTATAATAACATTTATGGACGCTTTGGCACCACGTCAATCTGGTTCCGTGTTAAGATGAACTTGTGCTACCAGACAAAAAAGGTGTTTAATACTTTTAATTTTATATTATGTAACATATTATCATGACCTAAGTGCTGACACGCTAACTAACGCCTCGGCGATCGCCAAATATTCACGACTTGTAAAACAATTTAAAAAATACGTGACCCTCATAATAAAGTTGCACTCATCTGTCTTGCATACGAGTTCACTTAGGTTAGCTAAGTTGCGAACTAAAACCGAGTGGAGAGCTCAGTGATCCAACTTTTTTGATCTACATTCTAGGTCATTCGCCAGCAAATGTGTCCCAGCCGATTTATTTCCACTTTTACTGCAATGGCAGTGGTCCAATTTTACAATCTACCTAAGTCTACTGCGAATAGTCTTTTTCAAAAAAGATACAACGATCTCGCAACTTGTTTGTTGAATGCAAAGTTAGTTTGTGGAAAATTGGCCATTGTGTTAGCTAATTGTTTCAGCTTGAAAGGTAAATGAGAAGGTCCCACTTATACTGCGCTAATTGTAAATTATCTAATTTAATTATGTATATTTTAACGATGAATATATTACAAGAAATATTATCAGCTCCACGCGACGTTAGAAAGTAAAATCATAAAACGTAAATAGTGACAGATAGAAAAAAAGCATTAAAGTTGTAAAGGCATACTTTCATGCACTAACAGTTTTAGACCTACTCTAAATTTGAGCAGCCGTCAAAATTTGAGTCTTGTCTGTGAGAATTGAGTCATCGGCTGTAACATTTGTTACTCCAGGACTGTGACTCATTCGAAAGTTAGATTGGTGAGTCACCCGAAGATCTGAGGATGAGTAAGCAAGACACCCAACGATGGTGAAGCTAAAAGAAAAGAAAATTATTCTTAGTTATAACAAAATTGAACTTATAGTGTTTCCCTTTAGTAGAGTTTGAAAGACAACCCATGTTGTTGTTGCTTACTGCAAGCATCATTATTTTTAAGCAACAGAACATTATTTTATTGTTCAAAAGGCTGTCAATAACACGCGCGGTTAACATAATTTCAATTTGTGTCCCAGTTAAACTTATTACACCGTAACAATAAAAAATGCCACATGAGAATTTAGAATAAGTTCTCTCGCGTCCTTGTTTACACTTCTCGGCACGTCCGGGCGAGAATAAGAATACGTTCACGCAATGTGTGCTTAGCGGGCGATTTATGCGTGGGACACCGAATAGGATTTAGATAAAATAAGACATAACTGGCCCGCAAACTGTGAATAACACGAATAGCGCAACGTGTCGTAGCTCATCTGTTTCATAATACACCTAGAATAATATTGCCAAGATTTATCATGACCCTTGGGCGTGCGATCATATTAAAAAGTGTTTTGTTTGTTACTGCTGTCTTAGCTTGACAGAAGTTGCAAAGGCTCATTTCCCCGTGATATTGGTTATCTACGCTTTCATTACTGCTACTCGTCTCAACATCGACATTAATATCTCATTGGCACCATGGAACCAAAACAATATTAGAATCCAAATAAACAATTTAACAACTCTTTGAGAATGCAGAAGGCGCTCCAAATTTTACATTTCAAAAGACACTTAAGGTGGCCATTATGAATCTCTTTAAATATTAAATCGAACGTGACTATAAAATCGTAGCATTTACTCGATAACAAACTGTGTTTCCAAAGAAGATTCATTTTGCGACGAGGCGAGCTCATCGAGCGGACCTAATGACATTTTATTTCTCTGGAGAAATGCATTAATTTCATTTGTTGGCACATCGATGCCGGCACGCGCCGCCTCATATTGGTAAGGGAAAAGTTGATTTTCTACAAGATATAAAACCAATTATTTTCTACAATACCACTTTGGATGACGGATTCTGATTAATTGGCTATATGTTGCTAAATGAAATCGGTTGCTACTGTCTGGGTGGTTATGTGAATAATTATTAATTTGACCACAGAAAATAAGAATTTAATATTTTTATTATTTTTTGTAGTTCATTGAAGTAGGTAAATACCGGCCATTCTCCGGTAATAAATTTTTATGTGTCCCGGGCTTGTCTACTCTGTATTATTGTCATATTCATCTATGTTTTCTTTTTATTTGATAGATAGCATCCGTATCTAGCTGTAAACAAAAATATAGGCTTCTGCTTTAAGTGATTAAGACTAAATTATTTTAAGTTGCGTTGAAAAAGCACTTTTTTCTAATTACCGTAACGTGTCCCGACATCAACTTGATCTGAAAACATCCTTGTTATTTTTTTTACGTACATATTTACTTTAATTCAATTAACTTTCTAAACAATACAAAGGGTCGTGTATCGCATAATAAAATATCGACTTAATAGGTCCAGTCTATAAATAATTATAATGAAATAATATCGTGTCCCATCGAATGTTCTAATTACCGTAACCCACACTGTTCTTGGGTGCACACTCCAAAGCAACAGGATTTGGCACATCACTGCCGCACGTATCGCGACACCTCCGTGTGTGCCACGGCCCGACAGCCATCACAGGTCGTGTAAATGTTTGTGTGCCGCCAGTGAAGCACGTAAGTATATAATTACCGTAGCTTTGGTAATAGACTTTTCTAATTACCGTTGTTCTTATTTAAATATTTAAAATTTAAAATAGAACTCAGTTGATCATATAAATCTAGACAGTACTTTGGCCTACGTAAGTTGTCTCAAGACAGTTTTTGCAAACTTTATTGGTTTTTGAAATTTTTAAGAAAATCTAACTTTTTCTAATTACCGTATACTAATTACCGTATTTTTCTAATTACCGTTGTATGAAAAATGAATACGTTTTATAAGGGTTCAAGGGTTCCAGTGGTAGTGTAAGGGCACAATGAAAGTCCACCAAGTCATTTGGAGTTCCTCAAGACCAGATCAACTTGCAATGCGAAAGTTAAGCTGTAATGCGCAATTGATGTATCAAGCAATTGATGTATTAAGCAATTGATATCAATCTATTTTGCTAGCAGGTCCGACCACGGCCCTACCTTGACCTTTTTTGTACCTATACATTTCTGGATTTCAAATTGAATTTGTTTTCTTGTTTTTTCCGAAGTCGGGTTATAAGTGTTTTTATTTTTTTAGGTCGATCCTACTTATTGTTCAAATAAATATTATTTGCGAAAATAAAACTATTTTTGTTTAAATTAACTAGTTTTACCCGATATTTAGTTATAATTACATAATATTATGTAGAACTTATTAATCAGAGTTTCATATCATCTTTTAGATATAATAAATAACTCTTTCTAATTACCGTAACATTAAATATTACATTTGTCTAATTACCATACCCATACAATTTTTAAGTCTCATTATCTCAAGAACTATATAAACTGTTGCATGCCTCATTAATTATTGTATTTGTATCTTTCATTAGTTTTATATTTCAGTGTGTTAAATCCAGATTAGTAGAAAAAAAAAACGGTTACGGTAATTAGGCAAATAACGCCGATCTGGAGAATGAAAGATTCATATTCTTGAAAAGAAAATTCTGAGTGTAGACAAATAAACCAAAAGTGCAACTCGTTAAAAATTATGAGAGCAACGACGTAATTATTTAGGATAGAGTATCTCCGTGATCAAGGAGGTTCGCTCGGAAGTCGCTCTCCACTAACATCTGTAACGACCTGCCGGAGCGCGATCACGTGTACGCCACTATGGCCCCTAATGAGAAGTACTTATGTTTATAATTGCATGCAGCCCGGCGGCAATTGGGCGAGCTCGGTCGCCGTACGATTCCGATGGCGGCTGAATTATAGAAAAGCGGTGCGACACTTGCCAAGACGCCGACTTGCCAGTTGCCGGTTGCCAGTTGCCACTCCGACGCGGTCTCACCGTTCTGAATAAATAATGTTTACCGTCTGCGCAGTTTTACGAACAAATTAACGACTCCGTGTTGTTATTTTATTAAAAGTTGGTTCAATTTCTCCTGAGTTCCATTTTTACGACTGTTGCCACTGCCGTTGCGGGCTTGTTTATATTTCCGAATATAAAACACATTGTTAAATTCATGGAACATTTATTAAGCTCACTCTGTTGGAGGGCTTGGGGGAAAATTAAAGAGATAAACGGCCCCGAGATTTCGGAACTTCTCCTTTTTGATATGCAGTTGTGGATTAATAAAACTTGGGTACCTACTTAGTTGTTGTTGTTGACGATCTTTAAGAACTCGCGTATAAAAAGTGTGCGTCGAGTGAAATAAAATCAATTTTATCTACACGTCGTAAATTTAGATAAGGCTACATTTCTACAGAGAACTTTTTGTTACGACTCATAAGTTTGCGTCTAGAATGTTTTCTCAAACTAAAATATAGGCTTTTATGTTAGGTTTATCTTGAGCTCAGACTAATTCATTTTCACGACTACTACATTAGTCATAACCTTAAGTCTGTAAGCTTGGATATAACTCTAAGAAAGAAAATATTTTCTTTATTATTTTATTACGATTTGAAAAAATATTTTAAGCCAATGATGAAAGGAACAATTTCAGCAACATTATTGTAGTTATAGTTTAAACTGTTTTGATCAGTTTTTGAATTAATGAGACTTTGGAATTTACAATCAAATATTATTTAAGGATTGTATTTAATATTTAAATAAAGCAAATGCCTTATGTATTTCTTAAATTTAAACGATAATCTGTAGACTTTATGTTGAATAATAATTATGCCCATAGCACAGAATTTTAGATCAGCTTCAAATTAATAAAGTACAAGGTTTAGCCAAAATCTCATTTATTACAATTACTTAATTCGAAAATGAAAATATATTGGATTGACATAACGTTCACTGTGACGTGATTTTGAATTATACGCATTTTTTATTGTCTGAGGCCTTAGATATCATTGCCAATTACAACGACAAAGTTTGTCAACAAAAATGCATGAGATAGAAGCATCAAAAAGTAGCAGGTCATGTCAAATCCCATACATTTTTCGAACTTTGTCATCGTTATTAGCATTGTCGTCTTGGCCAGAGGTTTTGAACAATCTAGAATAGCGAAGTGCTGTGCGGCGCGGCGGCGCGTGTTCCCACTTAAAACTCCTTATTCTAATTTATTGTCGCGGGTATTGCACTGCTTATTACTTGCGTTGCAGTTTCGTGGGCCAGCGAGCGGTATATCGCCTTAGTATAATTGGTACAATATAATTTGGTCGGCCATAAATTACTTGCCCGCATAAATAACGCCCCGCGAACCTGACTATGCTGAACATGCATTTAATGGCTTTACTATTCTCGTATTATTAAAAAAATAACAAATTATATAACAACAGTTATGGATATAGAGTCTGTAATATTAATGAATGATAATACTTTAGAGTGTGTATGGGTCCCGTATATACAGTTCACTGTGAAAGTACCAGAGAAAGAGTTACTTTTTTAAGTTATTGTATGGGCAAATTTATGATGTTGGGGCATTTCACATACAAATATCTCAAACTAAGTCTTTCAGCGCTGGTACTTTCACAGTACTACATAGGAGGCACATACATGCTCTAAAGTATTATCACTCACTTATTTTACACCCTGTAAATGCCACATTTTATCTTTATAGAATATTACTTATTATATTAACAGTAAAGTAACACGCATAGGAACGCCACATAGCTACAAATGACTAGTGATATACGTTCACTAATAAATAATTGTCTCTAATAAATGAAGCAGAATTATCTACCGAAATTGAGTTGTCTCGCCTCCCCCTCCCCCCCCACCACGACGCGCCCCCCGCTACGTGTAACTACTCCAAAAACAGGACACGTATAACTCACACGTTGCTAAGTAAGATCATCTTCTAGATCTATTTAGGTCTGTCGCTTTATCTTTTCAGCTTGGAACCTACAAACGAGGACATACATAAAATTTTGATTAGAAAAACACTACTGTAAGTAGAGTGTGACAGTGTTGGCGACCGGCCTTTGAAACGGCTTGACTAATTCATCTGAAAATGATTGTGCATATAAGCCCCCATTCGTATTAATTTTCTTCCAATCGATCGAATTTGAAATTTGACAGTTGGCTAATAGTGAAAGTAAAAACACAAAACTACTACACTTATTGGTTTAAAATTCAATGTCGAAGAAAAGTGTAGATTTTATGGAATTAAGTGAAATTAGATGGAAAAAAATTCGTTTACAATATTGTTTTCAATATCTCGTAGTAAATGACATGTCAGCAAATTTGGAATCGAATTGGAATTAAATTAAGTTTCAAGAGTAAGATTTGGTAGATCTGAGTTGGTCGTAAACTATTTTATGTTTTTGGATTTTTTTAGAGTATAGTAATTATTTCCGGGTCAGCTGGTAGGTTACTTTAGATCAAAATAGGTTTTGCTAGTCCAATAGCGGAGCTGGAGAATTAATCGCGAGATGGGATCGATATGCGACCGTTTGGTGGCACTTAAGAGGAGTTCTAATGCAATAATAATTGCAGGCGGCGCCGCAACAGATGGGACAGCGGCGTCGGCCAATCGTCGCGCCGAACATTCGTAATTTAAAAAGCAAAACGAAACAAACCGCTCGGTCGCAGTACATAAATTTCGTGTTTGGCTCGGCGGCGAACTGGCAGCGGGTATTAATCAGCGGATATTGAAATATGTTGTTTTTTGGAGATTGATGAACGAGCCGTCCTCGCCGACCGGATTAATATCGACGCGCTCAATTATGTGCATAGCTGCTAAAAATGACCGTTGACCGTGTACTACTGGCGTGACGTATAACTCCATACCCGTTGGCTTCACTCCCTTCGTAAATTTGAAGACCATCCGAATATCTATTATACAAGCCTCTGAAGCTATACCAGTCTCCGCCACTGTCTATGAGCTGTGTAGGTCGATTATGATTATCATCAACAAAAATACATTTTTAATTAAAACAGCAAAATGGTATTCCCATAAATGTCAATCTAACTAAAATTTGTTTATCAAGACGATTAATTATTAATTAACTACTTATAAAAAAACTTCGACTTCAACAACTAAAAAGCGTAAAATAATACTTTTATAATGTAGTTACAATTAATGATCTTTTTGAAGTTAGTGTCAGCAAAGATGAATCAAGTCAGCAACTTTAGGATATTGTTCTTTTAGCTGACACCGACTCCAAAAAGAACATTCAGTTTTTTTTAACGTTTTTTTTTCTTTTTAGTGTCGCTAATTTAAAGTTAAAGATAAATCTGTTTGGTAGCTACGATGCTACAGACAGACTGACAACATATTTATCTTTTCCACTTCTTTTTTGACGAAATTAGTAATTTGTATTTTCTAATAGTGGCGCTAGATGGCGGGTTCCGGAATTTTCCTGGACGTCACCCTTTACCTATTGGAAATCGAAGAAAACAAAAATAGCCAGTCAAATTGCCAGTATTAGGGTGATACCAATTTACTAGTACTAGGTCGTGTCTCTGTTATATAATATCTACTTTGTGGTCGAGAGTCAATTCTAAATGCGAAAGTGAAAAACTCCTAAATTCAGTTCTGAAACTGAAATATAAAAAATATAATAGGGGAAACGGTATAGTTATTGGCCAGATAAGCGGCTACAAAATTTAAAATCTTTATTAAAATTAAAATTCCCAGTTAGAAATAAATAAAATTTATACCATATGGTTATATACTAATGTATTTATCAAATATGTCATTGCACATACACTGTTATTAAACATTTTAGGAATAAAATTAACATAAAAATATAAAACTTAAAATTACAGTTATTAGCCATAACATTACAGTTATTGGCCGTGAGATCATTTAGTAATTAGCCACATCGACATCGTGAATTAAATAGGTGTAAACTGAAACTTTAGACATGTTTTAATTACCAAAACAATGGTTTTAGCTAATAACACATGTCTTCTTCATTATCTTCATCTTCTAAAGATTCAGAGTCATTATCATTTAACAAAAAGCATTTATGGCATACAAAATCATGAAGCTCATCATCATCTGGCAAATGCTCTTCGTGTTTATTAGGAATGCAATGACGATGATAGTAGTTTTTACAAGAATCACACAATAGGGACTTATTTTTAGCAGCTAGACGCTTGCACATATTGCAATAAACAACTTCTATATTTGATATTATCTTTGGTTTACTTTCTTTTTTAATTTCAGTTTTAAAATTATTTTCCTTTTCAGAGTTTTCATTTTCGGTCTCCATATTATTATTTTCATAATTTTTGGTAACATTTTTTGATTTCTTTCCCATACCTTTAGCTTTATCTGTCTTAACAGCATTTTTTTCTCGTGCAGCTGCCTTCTCCTCTCTTTTTCTTTTTCTCTCCAATTTTTGATTCTCTTTTTCTTGTTTTTCTAATTCTTTTTTTTCAACAGCTGATCTAAATTTCTCGGAAGTAATGACAAAGGGGGATTTTTCCGTCTTCCGAATAAACTTTCTCTTATTTTCTGGGGCATTGTGTAGGTAATCATTTATTGACTTATTAAGATGAGTAGTTTCTGGAAAAGTGGTTACAGTAGCAGAAGTCGAAGGCTGGCACAAATCTGAATAATTTTTTGTAGGTGTCATAGTAATTTTAAGTGAGGTCACATTATTTACATTAGTTAGATTTACATTTGTTGCTGTATTATTAGCATAGTGTATTTCAATATCGGTTGTTTCCTTCTGCGGGCGATCACTTTGAAAGAAGGACCAAAGTTTAAACAATGTAGGAGACGTTTCATTCGTGCTGACACCTTGAGATTTTAGTGTTTGTAGCTGATTTATCATTTCGACTCCTATAATGTTTTCAAATTCTTTTAGGGACATGAGCTTATTGTCATAACTGTACTCTTCTATATTTCTTGATGTACTTAAACATTTGGAGTAATCTAAAGCATTCTCATCGAAGGGACATAAGCCACATACTCGAAAACCATTTATAATAGTTTCAGGTTTCAACTCATCAATAACAGTTTTTAGGATAGTAGCGATGTTTAATTTTGTTACCACCTCTCCAATGTTTTCTGATTGAAATTTTCGAACTGCGTTACGGTATCTTTTTTTAATGGGCCCAAAGACGGAAACATCAGCTGGCTGAGTGATGCGAGTTGTATTGGGGTACAGAGCAACTAGTTCAACTCCTAACTCTTTACAAGTCAAACTAAGCTGCAAAGTAATATGGCTTTTGTGACCATCTATAAATAGAATAACTGGTCTTTTGATGTTTCTTTCAGTAAGGTACGGTGCAAATATTTCAGTAATAAACTGGTTGAAAACATCTGCCGTCATCCACCCCGAATCACTGCGTCCGATACCCCATTTAGGTGGCACTGACGTCGCAATCTTTTCAGGCAGTCGTTTGTAAGGAAATACAATTAAAGGAGGACAAGTTTTGCCGTCAGCGGAAAAGGTAAATAGTACCGTAACATTTTCTTTAGAGTTTCCTAGTTCCACAGAATAAACATTTTTGTCTCCTTTAGCGGCAAGTACGCGACCAGTAGAAGGACAGAGCTGAAATCCTGTCTCGTCAGCATTAAACACACGCTTTGGATCCTGAATTGCGTCCACCAGGTTTTGACTTGTCAAGTAGTTTCTTATTTCAAGAAACCATTTCTTTATGTCCGTTTCAGACACACAGGCACTAGCTTTAGTTACTCCCTCGCTGGTTCTTTTAACTAAACTGGGGTGACGTTTTAAAAAAGCTTTAAGCCATCCCGGACCAGGCCGATTATTGACAAAAGGGGTATCGCGTGGATTATCAGTTAAAAATTTTTGAACTGTGTCGAGAACATCATCTGACTTTCTAGGAAAGCCTTTACGAGCCATTTTAATCAACCACTCTAATATAGCATTTTCTTCTTCATATGTTAAATACGGTGTTGGCCCGAATTGGGATTTTGAAGAAGGATTTTTTAGTTTAAACTGTAAGGTACCTCTAGGTATATTATATTTTTTTGCTACTGCTCTCAAAGACATGGTTTTTGTGTTCACTTTTTCTAAAGCCTCGTCAAGGGCCTCCTTCGTATATTGGGGTATCTTCGGCATTGCTTTTTTCTCACGAATCTGATATAAAAAAATGAAATGAATTTAAAGATACTTTATTAAAAATAACCAAAATAAGATTATAGTTGTTGGCCTACTTTTTCTTTGAGTTATTTTTTCCAATTACACAGTTATTGGCCTAGGCTATTAACTATTCATAATGATTAGAAAATTCTTGTAATTAAATATGTTACTTATCGTTACGAAATAAGACGTTTTATTCATTAACAATGCTAGATGACTTTTTTTTATTTTTATATAGTAACTGGCATAGGAGGC
This sequence comes from Celastrina argiolus, assembly GCA_905187575.2. Classification (NCBI taxonomy): domain Eukaryota; kingdom Metazoa; phylum Arthropoda; class Insecta; order Lepidoptera; family Lycaenidae; genus Celastrina; species Celastrina argiolus. The sequence continues at coordinate 7,133,705 of LR994577.1, forward strand.
CAATAACTATAAGCTATTCAAAAAATAATGACAGCTATTGGCCACAACAAAATTTTGAGGTTATGACGAAAAAACGTTAATTTACACCCTAAATTTGTTTATAACACATAGCAAGACATTATTTTATAGAATTTTAATAACGGCACTAGTACTTATACTTTATAAAATATTGCATCAAAAAAAAGTATCAGCCTTAACATTTTATTAAAGAATATTACTTACGTTTTACCTCCGCCAAAATTTCACACGACGAAATGGAAAGTGTCAACCTAGCGGAATTTTGTTGCATCTATTTGACGGAGGACGAAAGTGTTGCCAGTAATGCAGTATTAAATATACTATTTTGGTAGGTTATTGCTTATTTTTGGACATCGAATTTGAAATGGCTGATAACTGTATAGGGGCTAATAACTATACCGTTTCCCCTATATCGTCAAATTTGTATCACTTCTGGAAATCTGAAATATTTACCTAAAAGTTTTACACCCAACAAAATATACAATTTATGTAACCATTTTGAATATACTCATTAAGATTTTGGACAATACAAACACTGCTAGAAGATTAAAATAAGCAACTTACTGGCTTAGACATATTATAAGTAGACTCAAGGTTGCTGTTACCTAAATAAAATAAAAAAGATTAAAATAATCAACGTAATTACTAAAACATATAAGTAGACTCAAGGTTGCTGTTACCTGAATAAAATAAAAAAGATTAAAATAATCAACGTAATTACTAAAACATATAAGTAGACTCAAGGTTTCTGTTACCTGAATAAAATAAAAAAGATTAAAATAATCAACGTAATTACTAAAACATATAAGTAGACTCAAGGTTGCTGTTACCTGAATAAAAAGTAACTATCAGTTCCTACAAAAGTACAAACACACTTAACCCCAACATTCAGTAACACATAACTCATCTGCAATAAGCGACTCACGAAGCGCCAGCAATTCATTATAATAAAACGTAAAACTGAAGTTATTTTACAAAATTTATTGTCGGAATATGTAGTCGTTTGAAGAAAATTAAGTTGAACCTACGTTTTCATTAAATATGGAGGCGGGGAATGCAGGTTGTCGCAGGCGTTTGCTCAAGATTTATGATGCAACCAACAGGCGAATATTGAAAATCTAAAGCACTCGAGAAACCACTAGATGCACTTTGAATGGAGACAGGCGGAGTGCAGCGTAATGACTAAAGAACATATTAGGATATTAGATATTTTGATACATTATTTCTATGTTACTTCAAATAAGCTAGATTATGTTTTTTTAAGAAATAAAGGTCAGTTTACAATCACAGTACAAAGCGTTGATAAAATAATAGATATTGAATGCGCATAAAAATTATGGTACAGGTTTATGGTGTATACCATAACATTGAACATTAAGTTATAAATATAACTAGCGGACGCCTGTAGTTGAATTAGTCCAAAATAATTTACATAAATTTTAAGTGTTCTATTTTAGATAGAATCGTCAACGTAATACTAAAGTTAAAAAAGGTTAATTCGATAGTTTAGATAGCCTGTGTTTAGTTATTTTCATTAATTTTAAGTTATCCAGTTTATTAATAATATTAGCTTTTTAGTCATCGCTCTCCACATAAACGTACCTAAAATATGTTTCCTCCACGTAAATAATAATTGAAGGTGTGTCGCAAAAGAATATCAGAAAATTTACTTTAAGCCGTCACAAACATCTTAGGACGTGTAGTAACGGATCTTTAGATTAATGTACTTAATACGTTACAACGTATAATGTTTGAGTGACAGTTTGAACTTAATTTTCTCGAAATCAGAATTTTGCTACATATCTCCTTCATGCATTCATGCCTTCAATTAAATGTATATATACTGCGTAAGCATAAAGCTCTACGGTATAATTTATATTATCAATTGTGTCTCAAGCATTCTATTTATAAACGGCATTGTTCAATTTCAATGTGTATTTAGCGCAAAGATCGCAATCGGCGAGCATTGTTTTGCATATTCATTAATGCATTTAATATGCAAAGTTAATACACAATTCATAGAAGAGAAAAATAGGGAAACACAATCAGGAAGTAATGAGATATTGTTCCCGGCGACAGTCGGACGGCGCGCGAATTAAATACACCTTTTTAAATTTTCCGCCTATCTGCCGCGGTGACGGATCATCCTTTTGTTCCGCTCGTGCATCTTCGTGACTCGTCGCCACTCGCGACCATAACCATTTAGCTTTTGTAATTTGTATTTTTGTGACTGTTGTTGTTTTGTGAAGATACATCTATCTACAGTACCATTACTAGGTCCCTTGGTTTCGTTTCGGTGTCGTTGGCCGGCCTTAGCTAGAGCGCAGGAGTAATTTTATAGTGCCCAAATATGTGCGCAATACACAAGGATTCTCTTGCTATATTCACATAACCTAGTGGAACAGATACCCAAGATGCCTAGAGAACAGGCGCTGGAGTGACTTTTTACATGCTCATTTGACGCATGGATCATCTTGTCCGACAACCAAGGTTTCACCCTGAATTGTTCCAAACAAACTTGAAATAAACATTTTAGGTTGTACCGACGCGGAGATTGAACCCAGGACCTCGATAAGTTCTAACTACTGGACCGCTATACTAATACTGTATCGTTACGAAGACTGTCACGACGTACCATCAATACCGTAAATGAATTAGTGCAATAATCAATTAAACATGATAGTATTAATAACATAGAGTCAAGAAATATTTTTGATTTGTTGCGAAACCACCCACCAGATTAACTTTGTGGAGTATAAATCTGTACACTATAATTATAATTTGCAAAACAGGTTATTTTACTACAGGTTACTTCCAGACCATGTTTAAATTTGCATACAAATCGTATTTTACCAAATTTTCGTCTTTTAAAGTTCTGAAAGCAACGTTATGTTTTTAAATACAAACTGAACTGTTACTGAGGTAAATTATACTCTAGCTTTTATTTTTGTAATTATTATTTTTAACCCCGGCTCCACACTACTCGCGAAGTTGAACGAAGTTGAACGAAGTTAGACGAATAGGATAGTGTAGAGATGCACTTCGGCTTACCTCATAAAATTATCGTGAAACAATGTTAATTATCATACTCCTCCGAAACGGCAGGACCGATTTTAATAATGCTGCATAACGGGTAAGTATCTCGATTAATCGATCAACGTCTATTTTTTACCCCTAAATATTAAGGGTGGCCCACCCCAAGTTGTTTATTCTCTTTCTCATGATAGATATCTTCAGGTTTGAAAAATACGTGCAATTCCAAATTTTTACACTTATACGATTAACTCCCTATTTTTTATAGCGTTTTTAGTTTATAGTTTGATGCGCGTTTTGGGTTTCGGTCAGCTAGTATATAAACTGTAATAAGTGTTCTTCCCGATTCATGAGTTCATCACGTAACGTTGCTACAATGATGAGACAACTCGAGACGTCATCGTAGCACAGCTACGATTTGTAGCACCGTTACGCTTGTAGCACCACTACGATATTAGCACCACTACGATTGTAGCACCTCTACGATTGTAGCACCTCTACGAAAACAATAATTTGTCTACTTGAATGTAATTTTTTAATAAACAAATTGATAGAGCTTCGAATAATAATAATATATATGAACGCTTCACACCACGCCAGTCTAGCAACGTGCTAAATATCCGAATAACTTGTGTTACAGGTACCAAACAACGAAAATATATGTAATACTCTTATAATATAAACATATTTAAGATTTTTAAGTATATATATATTGATACACAAATTTAATAGACATCCATGAACAAGGCACAAAAACAAGAAAAAAAGAAAAAATGTTGTTCCTTCGGCGGGATTTAAACCCGCGACCTGCCGCTCGAGTACCACCACTGCTCTAAAGAGATCGTTAAATAAGAACTTTTACAATGGATTACATTAAAAAGCAATATCTTTAAATAAATTTCGGATTGCTTGAAGCGCGCTTGAAGCAAGTTTTGTACATCCAATACAAATGTTTGGCAACGTGCAGAAAATTTCTTATATATACTTATAAGAAGTTAGCGCGTTTTTTGTTCATACTTAACATATTGCAAATTAGTATGATATAAACTATGTATGTGTTCAAACAAAAATATATTTTTTTATATTATATCTATTCAAATTTTTTCTTAAGATTGAAAACCATAATTACAAAACGACAAATTATAATTTATGAAATATAATTATACTACACATTCCATAAGTAACCATTAAAATTAACTTGTAAAAACATACATTTTAATGTTGCCAAGAATCCAATCACTGATTGTAAGTCCAGTTGTCGTAGCGCTACGCCCGTAGCACTGCTACGAATATAACGGGTGTTAAAAGAACGGTCACTATATAGAACTTTTGGATATTATCATTATACTACCTTTTCTCATTCTAGAAATGAATTTTTGGTAATTTATTTTTTTTGCTTTTTCGTCATTCTTGCGACAAAAAATAAAAAATGGTAAAAAGTAAAAAATATTTTTTTTACTTTTGAAAATTATTTTTAAAAATAGGTACATTTCCAGAATGAGGACAGGTATTACGAGTATAATCGTATCTCAAAGTTATAGTGACTGTTCTTTTTACACAACGTATATAAAATTTTGCTCAAACAGCAACACATTATTTTCTTTGTAATATTTCCAACGTTCAATATAGAGTAAGTAAGAGGTGCTTTTGTCAAGTGCCGCCGCGCGCCGCCGCCGCCGGTATCGCATCATTAATCTCGGCGCAAATGCTGCCTAGTGCCTAACGCCAGTCTAGCGCCTTGACGCCGAACTGCGCAATCCGATCACATTATTGGAATCCGTTTTAGAATTGAAGACATGAATGGATGAAAGTGATATGTCGCAAAAAAATTTTTACCCAGAAAATTGAGTTTAAACTGTCATTTAAACATTTTAGGATATGTAGCAACGTATTAAGTACATTAATTCTAGAGACGGATCGTCATTTTTTTTATCTATGGATGTTTTACACCACGTCAATCTGGACCCGTGCTAAGTATCCGAAGAACTTGTGTTGCAGGTACCAGAGAACGGAAATATATTTAATGCATAAAAGTATTAAATATATTTCCGTTGTCTGGTACCTTTATAGTATTTATTAGTATAAAAACTATACACATATTTAAGATTTTGATTATATTAAAAGATAAATTTAACACACATCCATGACTCGGGAACATTTAAAGATTTAATGTACTTGATACGTTACAGCGGACTAAAATATTTAAGTGATAGTTAGAACTCGATTTTCTACAAATCAGAATTTTGCTATATTATTATATCACCTTCATCCATTCACGTCTTCAATTCCGTATGGGTAAAAACGGAACCCTACTCCGTGGTGCAGTGGTTGATAGCGTTGGTGCACAAGCGAGAGGTCGCGGGTTCAAATCCCGCCGAGGGACCAAAAAGTTTTCAATGTTCCTGGGTCATGGATGTATATTAAATTTGTGTTTAATATAATAAAAATCTTAAATGTGTGTATAATATAAAAAGTGTTAAATATATTTCCGTTGTCTGGTACCTGTAACATAAGTTCTTCGGATACTTAGCACAGGGCCAGATTGAAGTGACGTGAAGCGTCCATATATATTATATTATTATTACTAAAACTGCGCTATCTGCCTGTCTGTCACCAGGCTGTATCTCATGAAACAAATATATGCGTGAATACGCGTAAGCGTATTCACGTACATCAAACGGTTGTGTTCATAACACTGCGAAACCCTTTCTTGTTTTCATACTGTTTTTGTATTAAATTATTTACTTACCTACTCAGGGAGCGTAGGAGTAATACATTTATGAAATAATGTAGAAATACAACTAAGGTAAGTTTGTTATTGTATGAGATTCCCAGCACAAAGCAATCCCGCTCGGCTAAATTATACCATAGTATAAGTAAGAAAATATTAAATGTATTCAGAATATCCTTATCTTAATCTGAGCTCTTATAAAGTATAAACCCTTATTTCCTTCGAGAGAAATCTTAAGGTATTTTTAGAATAATATTTTCATAAGGAACAAATCCTAAGCTACTGAATTGTTAACGTATATTACGCTCTACATACAAACCCTTTGAATAACAATTCGGAGACACTTATTTTTATTTGCTACCTCTATATATCGTGTACATCTATTTTATGTATTAGATAATTGTCAACTAGCATGGCCTACCATCCCATATAATCTATCTTTAATACAAAAAAATTGCAATAGATGTCACTACTATTAACGTTTGTAAATTATAAAATGTAAATATGCCGAATTTAGTACAAATATTGACATTAAAATAAAGATACCCATATTTTTTTAACATAACATCACATTAAGCTAAATTCAACTCCTTAATTAAGAAGAAGATACGAAACGAAATTAGTAATTAGTATTTTCCAATAGTGGCGCTAGATGGCGGTTTCCGGAATGTGCCTAGACTTTACCATTTGCCAGTCGCATTGCCAGTATTAGGGTGATACCATTTTCTAGTACTAGGTCGTGTCTCTGTTATATATCTACTTTGTGTCCACTAGTATGTCTTACTTATTAGTTGTGAGTCACCTTTTCTTTTTTTTCCCAGCCCATAAAGATTCTCATATTAAGTTCTTAGGCTTTTCTCTGCCTTACAGCGTCACGGCTGATAGACTATAGAATGAAAATGAAGATTTAAAGGCGCCACGCGAAGATACTGTGGCGGTATTACTAGCGCCACAATCCTACATCGCACTATCGAAGTTTTTCAAGTCCGGCGCTATATATATACGACATCTGAAAATTCGTACAGTGGGCTTCGGTCTACCTGAGCATACAATCTCGCTCAGTCGGAGATCTCCCTTTGGGGCTTCCACCTGTATTCCCACAATACCACAATAATTTATCTTCCTGCATATAAACTGTACTACTACTACATACACGTCAGAGACACTTACGCTTTTATTTTATACCTCTATGTATTTTTCAAAACTAATTCACATAACACATCTGTCTTAATCGACCACTAGTATGTCTTGCTGATTAATGTAGTAAGTCCTACCTTGTTCCTGATTTTTCACATTCGAATTGAATTTTTAAAATTGAATGCTTGATCATTGCTTTGCCTTGTAGCGTCATAGCTGATAGACTAGTAGATTTAGGAACGTCACATAGCGACAAGATGCTATACTATTTTATCGTTAGATGCGTACTTATAAAATGTACTTTAATATGTATATATTTAGTATTTTAGCTGTACTTCATATAAACTATAGCACGCAATATTTCATTTGTTTTGTGATGCCCCAATAGTAATTTTTTATGTTTTACGAACATAGGAGTGTGAGACGCGCTAAAATGTCGCCACTCGCGCCCGCCGTCGACAGATGTAAATAAAGTAATACAGCACGTTGACAAACAGTAACGTATTTATTCTCCGTTACTGTAGTGGAGTCGTACAGCGTCCTGCGTCACGTTCGTGACAAACGGCTCGTCTTAGGGATCGCCAAATATCGTTTAGTACGTGCACCGCCAAACCCAACGGGCAAATAAAATAAATCAAACGACTAAAATAATCCCTTATTTCGTGTTACGAGAAACTTTTTATACTGCAAATTGGAAAACAGCATGTTTGGTCAGTACGAAAGAGGTTTAAATTGTGTGCGCATCGCAAAAATCCTACTGACAGAGGTTTTGATTACTTTTTATCGTTTTCCGGGAACATTTTTGTTTCAAAATTCCCTACGTGAAACAGGAAAGTATTTGCGTATAAATATACAAAATACATTGTGACACAACAAAGGCATGACAATATTATATTCCGCGAAATACAGTGACCAAAGGTCACAATAATGTCCACGGACGGACGGATAAGTAATTCTGTTACAGCTTTGTTACTGTTACTCAGAAGAGTGGATTCAAACAAAACGTATATAAGTCCATCGCACAACTTTTTAGCTGCTAAATACAGAAAATACGGTTTCGGAGAAAAAAACATTTGCAACAAACATCAAAGAACACCAACACAGCTAAACGGATCAAAATAAATCCAGTTACCGTCAGTCAAATCATCATCCGACAACTTTGGTCTTTTTATCTATTACCGGATCAAAAGCAACAAACACACATACTGCGTGTCAGTTAGCAATAATAACATCATGCCTCTGGTCCGTGCTGACCCTACATCAATAAGGTCCTTATCTAGTTTTCGGGTCGCGTTAACACATGTTCGCCGGAGGAGCGTGTTCCCGACCAAATGAAATTTGCTCCACAGTCCACTGACAACACCAACTTATAAAACTATGCCGAGAACAGGTGCACTTTATTATTTTTACTTTCTATATTTGGTGTTTCGGTCGGAATGGTTCAACTTGACTTTGCAATGGTTTGTTTTTACTATTATAGAGAATAAGGTTTTACCACGGCAACACCGAAATAAAGGTTAATTTGATAATAATGTATGTTTGCTACATCATAGATTGCCTTAAATTACTGATCCGGTTAGAACGTAAACTGCATTTACGTAGTCTGGTTAAATGATTTTTAATGTCAATTGAGTATTTGTGACATTTTTTCTCCAAAGAAAGTTAATAAGTGTTAAATTCCAAAGCGAACTACATTTATATAAATGTATAGGAATTTTATTATTCTATTAAGGCTATTTATTAAATAAAGAATAGAATAAGTAATGCGGGAGGTTAGGGCCACGGGCCGCGAGATTAAGCGGCGGGGCACGTTCTCGAACTTTCGATTCCAATTGGATGTCAGTCGATATTAAATTAAAAGCGCCCACGCATTCCCGCCGCGTCTTTTTCCTGTCCATTTGCAAGGACCGTGTAGGAGCCGGGGTCACATCTCGCTTCAAACACCTCTCGCCCCGACGAGAATGGTGTGGACTAGCCTTTATATGTTTTACTAACTTTTATTTACGTTAACGTGTGTGTTACGCACGTTTAATTTGAGCTTCGACTTTCCCTAGTCCGCTTGAGATGTAATTTCTCATATAATATGATAGTGACATGCTGTATTTTGAAGGCGGGCATGAAAAACCAGTAAAACGACACGAACCCATAGAGTTTGAGGAAAAAGGTAATAAAATAACTTGTGTTTTTCTAAATAAGTATAATTGTATAAATCCTCATAATCTTTTATGCTAAATACTTACTCAGAAACCGTTCTGAAAGTCTGATCAAATTTGATCAGGCTTTAAGTAACCGGGGCGTTACAGTGGCTCGGATCAGAAAAAATCGACTACAAATGACTATGTTTAATTATTTTATTTTCTAAACCTATTACTTTATGTCATTTATATTTATGTTAATAAACCTATTTAATTATAGTTTTTATTAATACCTATACACAATACAATAACGTTATTTTTCTACAGAGACAAATAGGCTTAAAAATCTTTAATCCCTCGGCATATCCACTCTGCTCTAGCGGGCGGAGAGAACAAATTTGTAGGCAAGCGATTGAATAGCGGCGCATACTTGAGTGATGGCGACTTTTTTATTTGAATCGTGTGTGAATGCGACCCAACGGGCACTTATATCTGCTCTTTATATTAGAGAAATTCGTACAACTTCACACGGCATTCTCGTAGTTATGTGAAATGTGATAAAACTTTTTTTTTAGCAAAAAATTGGTTCATAAATATTGGACAGCATAGTAACACAACGAATCTTGGCTATTTGACATGAGTATTGGCAGTATTGTTCTCGGTCAGTAAATGTAATTAAACGATAACGTGTAACAAGTTGTAACTATAACATGATTTCACAAAATTCCTAAAGCAAGTGCTCGTAAAGTTGGAGGTAAAATTTTCTTTTTATTCAAAGAAGGCTTTACTATACCGTCATACAGAAGACGAGACAAGGTCGCGCGACCGTCTCCTGAATTTTAATGTTAACTCCCTTTGATAGTTATAAAAATGATACGACATGGCCCCAGTAAAACCCCTTCATATGCACTCTCGTAAGAATATCTTTTGGTTACTTTAGCTCAGTCTCATGCGGACCGTCTCAGCTTAATATACTTTGTGCGGAGTTTAAGGCAATAAAAGCTTTGTGTAGAACACTCACATTGTACATTCTACGATATTTTTATGAGAAAATGTTCCTTCCTCGCTAAATATTAATGAAGAATTTCGGTAATAAAAATTACCTACAGCTTGCCACACTTAGATGTTTTTCGAAATTCTTTGGAATCTCACTTTTCTATTTTGTCGACGCAATTTCGTGTAATTCAGATACGTAACAATATAATCATGTCAGCTTTTATTATCTACTAAACAACACCCATCTCACGAGAAAATATCATGACAGAATTTGTATGAAATGTTGTTATGTTACACACGTCCCTATTCTATTTTCTGGTTGCCGTTTCGTTAATAGATGTGTCAGTAAATTTGCGTTTTCAATTCGACGTCGGTCGCGACGGCTGCGGCGATGGCGGCGGCGGTTTCAATCAAACCGGGCACGCACTCGCTCCACATCCTCGCCAGCCTCGCCTTTTAGAATAAGAATTGTCTTTTTCGCAGTGCTCAGACGTACGGGCTCGATAAGTAAGGAGTGCGCTTTTTTTTCATATATTTCAGACTGTACTATATTATTATTCAGTAAGTTATAACATTCTTGTTTACAGAATATAACAATAGCATCAAGTATTTTGTATGATTTTAAATCAACACTAAATGATCGATTAACCTGAATGCATGCGGTGATTGTCGAGTAACTATTTTTGAACTCGTTAATTTTTGGTGCTACTGGACCTCAGGAATTGCAGTTTAGCCTTGCGTCAGTAAACTGTAAAGGAATTAGAAAGAGCATGTTTGTCTCCGTAGAGCGAAACCGTGGCAGCCGCTCGGGGCACTGTGCCCACCCGCCATGAAATTAAAGCCGACTCGCGCCGAACGAATGATTGAATAATAAACGAAAGAATTCGCGTCCTGGCCTTGTATTACGTATTCATGGCGGCCGATGGCCGGAGGAGGCCGAAGTGACATTCACAGCTGCCCGGACTGAAAAACACATACGCTAGACTTTTTCACTTATTTCGCCAAACATCGATATTTGACTTTCAACTACACAGATTTCGTTTGAAATCTAGCAGTGGCATGTGTGTAAAAAATAAGAATCAAAGCACATGGTCTCTGACATGACGTTGAGCGTGAAACGTAGCAGTGATGCGGCGACGTGGCACGGTGCATTTCACATTTTTCAAGGCAATGCAACGTCGCAAGATAACGGCCTAAAACGCACCGCACTTTGACGGAGACGCGTGATGCCGCAACCTGCACTATTTTACGTTTACGATGTCGTGTCCTGGACATGTGGACACGCCGGTATCGGTAGAAAGAGATTTAATTTCAACCTTACGATTAATTAAAAGTTTCTGTGTAGATATTTACAAAACTACATATTAGGGTCTTTACAAATTTCATTGCACATTATTATGTTATTGACATTATGACTTACAATAACAGTTGATTTATGTACTCGATACTGGCTAAACATTTGGTGACAATATCCATAGTAAAGCCAGACAAACCTTACACACAATAGCTTAACGTGAAACCAATACAAACGTCAATACGATTGACGTATCGAGTTCCCACGGGAGCCGCAGAACAACTTAACCTGAAATTAAATCAAAGAGGGGCTTAACCAATCAAGCCGAGTGCTATCATTGAATCGGCAAAGGAACACTAAAATTACTTCTTGATGCGGAGAAACGAAGATTCATCGTAAAAGTGGTGGGTGCGGGGTGGGAGTGGGGGTGGGTCTGAACGGTTTTCCGTGTTCGGCAGACGGCCGGCGCTACACCGCACGTAGCACGGGACCCGGCTAATGTTGTGTTATAAACATGAAAAACCATTCCACTGATTCTCTAAATGCTCGCTTTTGTTTCCTACTTTATCTGCGGACATAAAAGCGCCGTAAATCTCATTTTTCTATTACCGCATATTGTCATCATAGTTGTTTTATTATGTTCTCGGTTATCGATTTTGAGGTCATCCTGGGGTCGATATTCACACATAATTTTTATATTGGTATTGTAAAGAAGGTTATTTTGCCTTATAGACTAGAAGAAACGGTTAATTAATTTCAGGTATTTTTACGCATTAAAATTTGCACACTTTCCTCCACATAAACATTAATTGAGCCAATGTTTATACTCTGTTGGCACAATTCTTGTCAAATACTCAAACATTTGGCTTTATCTATTCATTTATAGAATTAATTTTTTGTATTTTATAGTTAATTTTGGAGTTTAATAGTCATTAAAAGCTATATCTAGAATTTTTATTTTGCTGAAGAAATTATAACCCATTAATTGTTCCACGCAGATAATAACGATAAGCAACACTAGTCCTAATCATAATTCTTGTAGTAATTTTAATAACGTAACCTTTTGCCCTACCTGTGGAGCGTGTGATTATTTTAATTAAACCGTTCCCTAAATCAACTATAAAGTGGAGTTACTATTACAGTTATTACTGATACAAATAATATTTATGCTATCCTTCCTCAACATTACGGGGAAGCCTACATAACTCGGCGGGGGCTGGGGGCCAAATTTACGCTGGTACCTGCCACCTGGGTCATGTCTCCTTTTACTTTATCCCGTAAAGATTAAGTTCCCCAAATTTTCCCGAATACATAACGGCCCGCCGTGAAGTGAGTCATTTGGCCCCTGTTTACTAGATTAGGGGGTTTTATGTCACACAGGTTGCCGCGTTATACGTGATTAGGCCTCGTAAAAATATATTCCCTTTCCTAATAAATTGACTGATATCCCTTAAGAATAAATTTATGGTATTAATTTGCGTTTATGGAATAATTCATTGGATCGCTGTATCGTTTGGAATAGCAAGTTGGGAATAATGCATCTGTTTCTCGCTTTTTTTTTGCGGAATGTTTTATTTAAAACTTTTATCGGCCCGGGATTTTAGGGTTTTACACCATACAACAGTATTTTGCGGTCTTCGTCTATATATTAAGACACTTTATTTATTTATAGAGTTTATTTGAAATTCTAGTTACATACATTATATACTCAGGTCTAAGTACGTTCGAATCAGGCTGAAAAATTTTACTTGTAATCGTAAAAGTAATTCGTCTGTTTTTGGTACAAAAAACACATATCTATTTGACACTCGCACACTCACTTAAAACACTGTGTTTTCCATGGTATCACGTGCTGTTTTTTTATATTTTTATTGTTGAGAAAGAAACTTTAGTTTAGTCTGGAGAGAATCAGAAAAGGGTACATCCTTGACCTGTGTAATTTAGCAATCAGAAACTGGATTAACAATACCTAATGGTACCGAATGAGAATACGCAGTACCAAAGTGAACACAGGCGAGCTGGTGTCCTCTCAATTACACTCCAGCCCCTCACAGAGGCGACTCAAAGGCGGTGCGGCGCAAACAAATCAGCTCGATAAATAGAGCGCAGAACAATGCACCGATTCAACGCGGAATATAATATCGGCATTGACGCGGTGATTGCTTATTATAACTTCACCGTAAAATGCTCTTTCCAGTTCTTCTGCCACAGATCTCGTTTCGGTTCATTTAGCTATTCCAATGGAAGGCATCACCCGGGTTTTATATTCGTTGTACTTGTATACGATAATTGCGACGACCTACGTAGCGCAGTGGAGCAGCGCGTTGGTGCTCGACCGAGAGGTTGCGGGTTCGAATCCCGCCGAGGGAACAAAAAGTTTTCAATGTTCATGGGTCATGGATGTGTATTAAATTTGTGTATTGATATAACAAAAATCTTAAATGTGTATAGTATAAAAGTATTAGATATATATTGCCGTTGTCTGGTACCTGTAACACAAGTTGTTCGGATACTAGCATAGGGACAGATTGACGTGGTGTGAAGCGTCTATAGATATTATCCTCAAGAACGGCTTCACCGATATGGCTGAAAATTGGTGAGGAGGTAGCTTAGAGCCAGGAGACGGACATAGGATACTATTTATTCCATTCGACAGCGTTCCCGTGTGACTTGACATAAAACATCAGTCACTATAAAACGTGGTATAGCAAAAAAGAATCAGACTTGGAAAAACAAAACGCAAATGACAGCTTACATAGCTGGATGGACGTTCGAATGACAATTTGATTTTTGTAAGAAATAACTATTAAAACTATTTCTCTATATAGTTAATATATCGTTATAGCGGATAAGTTGATGAACAATTCTATGTAATAGCTTTATTTACCGCGGCTACAGAACAGAAAAATAGGTAGTCCCCGAGTGCCACATGTCTTTGTTTTTAACTTTTATCAAGTTTTTCCTCATTATTTCTTAATGTAATACTTAATTTTTACACAATCAAACAATATACCTAATCACAATAATATTATTAAGACAAAAGTTTTTAACTTGGTGTGTGCCTATTTGTTACTCTTTTACGCAACAACTACTGAACGTATTTTGATGAAATTTGGTATGATAGTAGTTTAGATGCTGGATTAACACGTAGATTACATTTCAAGGCAGAAAAATCTACAGTTACCTCGGAATTTTATTTTGCGAAGTAGCGGGAAACATCTAGTAAAGTAATAAGAAATCCCAAAATAAAGTAACTGTTAATGATTTGTATCGTAAGTGATGTGATAAGTCGCGTATATATGACATCATCGTCAAATCCAATCAGCTATTGAATTATCTGGATGTTTGTGAGCGGAATATGAATGGCCCCTTACATCAAATATTTGTCATTCAGCCGGTACATGCAAGCACTGAGGACTGAATATCTGATAACATTGTAATTTACAAAATGTTCGTTCCTAGAATCTAAGATATATTATTGTAAATTTGCAAGTTATCCGTAGCAATTCAAGTTCATGCTAATATATCCACAACTTGAATTAGAAATAAACATTTGCATATTCAATTCACATTCAAAATTATTTTATTTTTACAAGTTATTAAATTATTCAAAATAATTTGTAACTATATATAAAATTAATAGATAAATTGTGAAACCCGAGCCCACTAAGTTGAGTATACAAACATACAACCGATTTCACCAACGCATGTTAGATGAACAACATAATATTTAACGAAGGATTAACTTTAACATTGCTTGGTGAAACACGCCCTAAAAATAGCCGAATCGGTTCCGCCGTTCTCTACTTTTAGCGATACTAACGAACAGCATTTTATTTTTATAATATATAAGATTTAATACGATGCCTGAAATAAGACTTAAAATGGCAATCAGTAACGTCCCCAGTTCTAGATAGTAGAGACCGAGTCTCCCTCCGAGCGTGGCATGCTAGTTCAATGTTCGATTTTTAAAATACTTCGACATGTTGCTGGAATATTTCATATGATATTATACTAACATGGAAACAAAACATGCATATGTTTTTCGGTAGCGAGCGCCGATCGTCGACGGACAATATTTTGTTCGGGGCCGTGATATCGGTTTATTCAAATGCTCCCTGTCCGACCCGGCTGGAATCATCCTGAATAACATTATACTTATTGAAATTCTTTTATGCCCTAGATATCAATGGTATACATATTTCTATGAATAAATTGGTAGCATGCAAATGGACGAAACATTTTAAGACGAGAATCAACAACACTATAATGTTATTGGAGTTTCATCTATTAAGGCCATCGCAAACGCTATATGTATTTATATGGATAGCTAGCTACAGCTATCGCTAGTATAACTTGATATAATATATTATATTTTAGCTGGGTGAGCGGTCTAGTTTATGTCGAAAATATATCATAATATGCCTTGCTATTATTCATATTAATATATGTATATTACAGCCTTTACTCGTAGTGTGTACAGATTCGAAGGACGCCACGCCTTTGGAGAGGCCACTTTTAATCGTCGGTATGAGGCATTTTTTTTTAATAATTTATTAAAGGTCGCTCAAACTTATTCTATTGTTTAGCTACTCCGCACTTAAACCAATACGGCGACTGCTACTGGAGCTTATCTTACTCAAATAAAATTAATCTTCTTTAGGATCGGTTTAGTTAATGATAGGCTGGTGTTGGAAAATACGCGTCGCTTGGGTCAAAACGCCATTTGAAATTTTTCTCTAGATCTTTTAAAATTTTGCCACAGTTGCACTTGAGCTCAGTGGCATAATCAGAAATCATATTATAATTATAACAATTAGAATTATTTATTGATAATATACAGCTTCTTTTAACAATAGTAATAAGTAGCAACACGGTAGATAAATATAATGGTATTTAAAAATGGTTCCTGCACTTGGCTCGGCCTGTCCTGCAGATTATAATAATATGGATAGAGAAAGGAGTCTTACACTAGTACACTATAGAAGGTTATAAACCATAACCAATTAAGGATAAATTGGGCTAAAGATTTAAGATACTTGTTTATTCAAACAAGTTTAAGAAAACAAATAATTAAAATTTTCGAGTAAAAAGTAAATTAAATGACATTAGACAATTTACGGCGCTCGCCTTGTTATTGTCGCTGATTTCAAAAAATTCTTTTTCGTTTTTCTTGCGACAAAAAAATAGAAATGGTAAAAAGTAAAAAAAAAAATTTTTTAGTTTTTGTCCATATGGACAAGTAGTATAATCGTATCTCAAAGTTTTACTGACTGTTCTTTTTATACATTGTATAGTTTGAATTGACGATATTGTCCTCAGTACAGCGCCAAAAGAAAGCACAATGTAATTTTATTAAGAACTTTATTTCATCTTTTTATCTGCTTAAACATATTATCTACGTAAGCAGTAAATCACTGGTCTTATTGGTCTTAAGTATTGAAATTAGTTTCGAGAGTAAGCCCCCTTCAGGCTCACTCCCGACACAATCGAGAGTCGAATCAGTTCGATCTCAAAGGCTTTTAGTATGTTATTTGGTAGATTGCTTTGAAACTAATCAGGATAAAGAAAAATCGTAACTTTTTCTACTCCCGACCATATCAATCGACTGAGAATCAAAATAAACAAACTTCAATTTATTCGAGAGTACGCGGCACGATCGAATCAGTTTAAAGAGTAAGGCCAAAAAATATCCATGACGTAAACAATATGGTTTCATATAACATCGTTATGGAGAATATTAAAAAATCCTATAAACCCTTATGTGTAGGCAACGAAAATTGTATCGGATGATTGTGTCTGCGACAGTATCCTGACAAAGGCTATCGGAATGGAGCCTGTCAAAGCTTCTACTGCGCTACTTCAAAGCAAAATTTTATTGGTACTATTTACATTTTTATTGGCCTCGGACCACCGCCTGCCGTCGCCTGGAACGTAAGTGATTCAGAATTTTTTGATGTGTATTTTATTATCTGATTTAATGTTAGCTCGATATGAGCACAGATTACCATATAAAATGTATTACGGTCACGTACACTATGGAATTTTCCTTTTCTCAAATTACAATTACGCCCAGATTTTCTTATTTTTATCCTTTATTCAATAGTGTTTTATTTGATTGGAATAAAATAGAAATCATTTATTAATATAAAAGTATTTGCTTAAAAAGGTTTATTTATTTTTTTACTGTGCAATTCTTTTGGATTGTAGTCTTATGTATGTAGCAGTCATCTGGTTGAATAAAAATTCGGGTATTATATCCCAACGACTATGCTAAATGACGTTCAGTCAAGACGTTGTACGTTACATTAAATAACTTGACGAGTTGTCCTTTAGTCATTCAAGTAAATGACGCCATTCAATGAACGCTCTAGACATTTAATCAAATAGCAGATCAACCAGATGACTATGACATTATCTACACTAATATTGTAAAGAGGAAAGATTTGTATTTTTGTATGTAACGACTTAACTCAAAGAGTATTGAACCGATTTAAATAATTCTTTTTTCATTAGAAAGCTACATTATCACTGAGTAACATAGGCTATATAAAAATCAATTGCTGTTCGTTAGTCTCGCTAAAACTCGATATCAGCAGAACTGATTCGGCTATTTTTGGTCTTGAAATATTCGTGGAAGTCCCGGGAAGGTTTACATGGTTTCCATGCTCAACGAAGTGGGCACGGGTCAGCTAGTATATTATATTTCTTAAAATTTAAACCAAGGCTTTACGTATATAAATATTGAAATATGCGTGTAGTGTGTGTTCCGTAAGCACCGTTCACGTAAATCTATTTATAGTGAACAATTGAAGATATCATCTTTATGGAAAAGCCATTAAACGAACATTGATGTCTGCGGCATGTTTAGGCGATTCGTGATTGATTTCTCCGTAATTTCCATACGCGTGTTCAACTGGTATTAACCACGTAAATCCTCACCAGTGTAGGCTGACCCCTCGCTCCAGCCCGCGGGTTTGGGCGGGCGGTAACAAAAGTTCGCGGAGGCCAGGCTCGGCTGGTCGCGGCGTCTAGGACTACCTCGTAGTTCTACTTGGAAGCGACCTCGTGGCGCCTGCCAAGTCACGCACATTCTTTTTAACAACTAGATTTATGAGTTTTATTTTATTAAAAAGTATTAAATTTGCGAATACTGTTACCGCTGGTTACCTTGAACCAAATGTTTTAGGTTGTATGGATTTTCTCAGTTTCACAATACATTTTATAATAATATCAGCCATACAATAAGTATATAGATTTATTTTCATACTATTGTTCGTTTTTCTTTTTTTATTTATTTAAATAACAAAAGGTACATACAATTGTTATACAACACTCCAAAAACCATTAAGGTTTGTCCGGAGTGCAAGAAAAATATTATTATACAATTAAACATATTTAAACAAAGGAAGAACATAAAAGGAAGAGAATTACTTATAAATTTCTTCATTTCTTTAATTTCGTTTTAAGTAAAAGCGCATGTAGGGATTGTGGCCCCACGTTTATGAAAATATAATTTTATTATTTTAACATATCAACGACACTGATATTGTATTATTGTTTAATGTAGTGAGTATAATTAATGTTTTGATTTACCTAGTAGTAGTCTAAAATCTTATTTATTATTAAGGCTTTTCAAATTAATACTTTTACCATCCAAAAATTGCGTGTCAGTTGCACTTTAACCCATTCTAGAAGTAAGCGTTTTTATGGGCCAGACGTATAATTTAGAACAAGGCGGGTGTCTAGGTGTAATACAATTTTGCAACTAAATTTGTATGCAAAGGCTCGCATTAACATTTTCGTGACTTTTGCCAGTGCAATCAAATAGTGGATCCAGACAGGTGGTATTCATAGCACAATGCCATGAAAACCTTACAAATATAATGCAGGTTTTGAACTCTCAGATAAATATAAAAGTTTTCTATCCGACTGCCAAGAAGTGTATTGTTTTTAGCGCGAATCTTTAATTATGTTCGGTCATCCATTTATTCTATTTAAAATTTCTCCAATCGGCAAGAGGGACTTCAACAATTAAGGTATCGATAGATTTGTGTCAAAAACTTACTCATTTATTTTGTTGATAATCTACACTAATATTATAAAGAGGTAAGATTTGTATTTTTTTATGTAACGAATAAACTCAAAAAGTACTGGACCAATTTTAATAACTCTTTTTTTTATTAGAATGCTACCTTATCACTGAGTACATAGGCTATATTTAGTACTAGATTACTATAGAATTTTTTAGAAATTAGACATTCCATTCAAAAGATATCATGAAATTAAAAAAAAATAGTCTTATAAATAAAAATGAATTGCTGTTCGGTAGTCTCGCTAAACTCGTAACGACTGAACCGATTCGGTTATTTTTGGTCTTGAAATGTTCGTGGAAGTCCAGGGAAGGTTTGAACGGTTTCTTTGCTCAACGAAGTAGGCACGGGTCTGCTTGTTTATAATAATTTGCAAATGGGTACCGCCTGCTACCAAAAATAATGTAAATTATTTTACTTAGGCTTTTAGGTCATAGTAGTATTAAACTAACGTAGAGGTTAATTTAGGTGTCAGTAGTTTGATTTCTCAATCTTGTTTCGGTATTTTTTGTGCGTTACTTATCACATTTTTTGTAGTTGGGTTTTTATTTTAAAATCAGTGTTTAGTTTATATCGTTTTGTTTCATAAATAATATTTTAAATATCGCGCGCCAATTCTCATTGGGCCGCTAGACATACAATGTTGACAATTCAACCAATCGCATTGCACGGTACAAGCCTAGTGCCACGCGCGAGTTGCTGTGAAAAACAAATGAACACGCGCCATTAGCGTTTCGCCTTTTATACGCGGAACCAGACTAATCGAGTTAGCTTCAAATTACCGATTTTGGATGTAATCTAACGTCCACCGCGTGTGGAATCCTGTATTAATCCTCAGTGACAGCCGGCCGGCTAGTGTATCTAAAGAATAACAAAAAACTACAACACATTCGGCAACGAACATCCAGCGAACGCCATTATCCAACGGCCCACAGGTTCGCTTCCAGACCTGGTGAGTACTAACGCATTGTTCCTTGGTGTAGTTGTCCTATTGTATCGTCTTTTACCGGCGAGGATATTACCATATCCTTGATCCAGAAGTGACGAGATTTGGCGTCCCAAACGTTACATTTCAAACCGTGTCAATTCCGTCACATCTTTTTGGTGCCGAAACCCGGGACTTTAGATACATTCAGCCTGCCAAATACCGATTTACTTCGTAATTGTAACTACTTTAATCGTATATATCTAATAACAAGTTGTTGCTAATAAATTCTAAGTCTTGGTTCCATAATCCATTTTGCATACCTACCGTATTCCATTTTTAAAAAATAAGTACATCGAACATTCTCGAAGTTTCTAGTAGAACGTAATCGTTTAACAATATTTTATACATGTATTACAGTGTTACCTATCTTTCTATAATTTACATTAATAATAACACGAATAATATCGTATCGTAATATCGTGTCGTCAATTATAGGCATTAATCAACTAAATACTGGATGCGCTAATCGTATACTAATTTGAACCTTAAAGTGTATTAATTTAGATTGGTTTATAACTTTTTATATCGTGTTATTGTTTTAAAATTATTTTAAGAATACACTTAAATTAACTAAGTACATATAGTCGTAATTCTAAGGCAATCGTTGGTAGGTACGTAGTACAAACAAAAGTTAAAGCTTTATTTTCAATTGAACAGTATAATTGAATTCTGTAAACATTATCAAACGATCTATAATAGTAAGCGGTATTATATATATAACATATTAACGTTGACTTGTAAAACTTATTGATATTTACATCGAGTTTTAAGATAAATAGGTATTACGCGGTGGCGCATCCATTCCAATCCTTATCGATAGACGTTATATTATAAACATCGCGCCGATCGAACAAATATCTTTTGTTGTTCATTTACCTAACTCGGTGTTTTTAAATATTAATAAACGTTGTTTACTGTTCGTGTGTTTACAATAAATACGAATATTGTTTAGTTGAGTTGTAATTATGTCTTTTCCAACGAGGCGTAAGTCTAAACCTTCCGTAAAAAAATGTATCGATGTCTCTTATACTATTAATAATTTACCTAGCTTGCGACGTAAACGTACTATAGCATATAATCGTATGTCAAAGGCCCTGGAAGTCGGAAATTTGGCTCAAACCGATGAAACAAAAGTGGAATTGTTTCTTTCATATTGTCAAGAAATAAAAAATATTGCTAATGATTTCCAAGAGGCCCATTTTATTATCTTAGATCTTTTGAAAGATGACGTCGATGATAGGGATAACGAGATTCAGGAGTTGTTCGACGACGCCTATTTTCAAGCGTCTGCATTACATCGTATTCTTGAACCGAGTTCGTCTTATCGAACAATTGATTCGCGACGCGATTCGGTTGTACCTACACTCGGCGGTAACATACGGCTACCGAAGATTACACTACCGACGTTTTCTGGTGCTATCAAAGCGTGGCCCGAATTCATTGCTACTTATAACGCGTTAATTCACGAGTCCACTGTTCTCACTACAATTGAGAAATTTCATTATTTAGTTTCTGTTTTGCACGGTGATGCCTTATCGTTTATTCGAACGTTCCCCGTCGCGGCGGAGCACTACGTACACGCATACGACGCTCTCAAGTCCCGATATGAAGATAAACGCGAACTGGCTTTTACCTGTTGGCGTGAAATTTTGGATATTAATTTTAAATTTACAAACGCTAAAGATTTTCGAAGTTCGATAGATACGATTGACGAAAACTTGACTGTATTAAAACAGTTAAAATTACCTACTGAACACTGGGACTTTGTACTTTGTTATAATACTTTGGCGAAACTCGACACTAAATTAAGACGTGAATTTGAAGAAAACCATAGTAATGTGGAGTTACCACAGTATAAACAAATTAGGGAATTTTTAAATTCTAAATGCGAAGCGATGATTCGAGATACACATTTTACCGCCATCACTGGCAAACCCGCAACAACCTTTAAGGAGGTTGCGGCAACCCGGGCAACCCCATTCAAATCGAAGCGACACAATGTTGCACATGCACTTGTGACCTCTCATGTCAATGTAAATGGCGTTGACGGGAATAGTCATGCACATAACGGAAAACCTACTAAGGTGTCATCAATTTCAAAATTCATTCGTAGGTGCTCCTTTTGTGGGGATGAGCATCGAATATCGGCTTGTAAATCTTTTCTTTCTAAATCGACCGATGATCGCATGGCTGTGGCTACCGAAAGGAAATGGTGCTATAATTGTTTAAACGCGTCTCACTCGGTGCGGCATTGCAATTCAATATTTTCTTGTCAAAAGTGTAAACGTAAACATCACACTCTTCTGCACCGGGAGCAATCGGTTGGTAATTGCGAGTCTTCTGCTGACAAATCTGGTTCATTGGCCTTAGTTGCGAAGGAATCTTTATCTCCATCTCATTCGACAGTGTTACTGGCAACTGCCATTATACAGATCCGTAATTCATCTGGTGATTTTCATAGTTTTCGTGCGCTCTTCGACACCGGAAGCCAAAATAACTTTATAACGGCACACGCAGCCCAACAGCTGAACATACTGCCTTCAACTACTAACGTCAACGTCCTTGGCTTGGGGGGTAACTCCACCTCAATTAACGGTGTGATTACGTGCGATATCGGCGTCAATTGTAATACTAAATTCCGTCTCGATATGTTCGTTATTCCGAAAATATGCGGAGACCAACCAATAGCGAGACTTAACACGAGTGGATGGGAAGTCAAGACATTACCGCTTGCTGATCCTGGTTTTGACATTCCTGGTCCGATCGACGTCTTGTTAGGTGCCGATCTTTTCGCTGAATCACTGCTTACACAACGTTTGAAAGGCAGCACTTCACAACCGAGAGCTTTTAATTCTGTCTTCGGATGGCTTCTTCTTGGAAGGACCAAACTCGCTTCTTCGTGTTTGTTAGGTGTGTCGTCTCCTCAAGGCGATAACAATTTAAATAATATCGTGCAACGTTTCTGGCAAATCGATAACATCCCTAAATCCTATCGTTTCTCTCCAGATGAACAATTATGTGAAAATAATTTCGTCCATAATCACTATCGTGATGAGACAGGTAGATATGTCGTCTGTCTTCCATTCAAGGAAAATACAGAGCCAATATTCGAGGGTTCTCGAGACATAGCTCTTCGACGCTTTCATGCTATTGAAAGACGTCTGTCTCGTGATCCGAATTTAAAACAACAATATATCGAATTCATGACCGATTATATCGTCAGTGGGCATATGTCTTTAGTGCCTGCTAAACAAATGGGTCAGGGTAGGTATTACATACCGCACCATTGCATTCTACGACCGGACAGCGCAACTACAAAACTTCGTGTCGTTTTTGACGCATCCGCCAAGGATGCCAACCGCAATTCTCTTAACGAAATGCTACTGACTGGTCCAAAGTTGCAATCCAACATTGTTGAAATTCTTCTTCGCTATCGCGAACATGAGGTAGTCTTCATGGCTGATGTGCGTCAGATGTATCGTCAGATAAAAATGGATCCCCATTATCATCATTATCAGCGCATTCTTTGGCGCGCTCACCCAGATGAGCCACTTCAAGAATATGTTCTTAATACTGTAACGTATGGAGTTTCTTCAGCTCCATTTCTAGCATGTCGCGTTATCCAGCAATTAGCCTATGATGAAGGTCATAAGTACCCGAAGGCTAAAACCGTTTTAACTTCTGATCTCTATGTTGATGACATAGTAACCGGAAGTACTTCGCTGGATGAAGCACGTGACATTAAATCGCAGGTTATCGCCCTTTTCGCTCTTGGCTCTTTTGAGCTGCGAAAATGGGTTAGCAACCATCCTGAACTTCTGAATGATTTACCTTCAGAAGTGTGTCTTTCGGAAGCTATCACATTCACCGAAGCCGAAGACACGACCGTCAAGGTTCTAGGTCTTAAATGGGAACCGACTTCAGATTCGTTCGTTTTTAACGTTCAACCGTCAAATAATCCATGTACCAAACGAACAATCTTGAGCGAGGTCGCTAGAATCTTTGATCCTCTGGGTTTTCTGTCCCCGTTGACAATCAAAGCCAAAGTTTTAATCCAAAAACTGTGGATTCTCGGTTTATCGTGGGATGAAACTCCTCCACCGGAAATTGTATCCCAATGGAGCAATTTTTCTCATCAACTTCCGTTAGTCAGAAACCTCAACATTCCACGCAAATTTGTAATCAAAAATGCTTTATCGTATCAGTTGCATGGTTTCTGTGATAGTTCGGAGCTAGCGTACGGCGCAGTCATTTATCTACGTGTCACTCTGTCCGATGGTTCAGTTCGCATTTTCTTTGTCTGTGCTAAGGCACGCGTTGCTCCCCTCAAAAGACAAAGTCTCCCTCGTCTGGAGCTATGTGGAGCAGTTCTACTAGCTGATCTTTTAAAATTCGTTAAAGACACCCTAAGGATTAGTATCCATGACACTTATCTGTGGTGTGACTCCACTATTGCCTTGGCATGGCTGAGATCGCCTTCCTCTCGTTGGGTGACCTTCGTGGCGAACCGCGTTAGCCATATCCAGGATATCGTACCTCCCGAGTGCTGGAGGCACGTACCGTCTGCTACAAACCCTGGAGACGTTTGTTCACGTGGCCAAATGCCTAGTGATCTACTGAACAACACATTATGGTGGGCGGGACCAAAGTGGTTGTCCCAATCACAATCTCAGTGGCCAGTAGATATATCGAAAATTCATACTAATAATGACGAGGTACTCGCTGAGCAACGTCGTGTAACTCTCGTCACCGATCGAATCGATACCGCTCAACAAACGTCAATTATCGATTATCTTTTTGATAAATATTCATCTTTGGACAAAATCTGTCGTATTATAGCATACATTTATAGATTTGCTAACAGCGTGCGGCGCACTGTCTCGCGCTATGATAATACTTTCGTAACCGAAACAGAACGGCATAGTTCCCTTTTTACTATCGTTAAACATTTTCAAAAACGTTACTTTTCTGACGTGATATTAAAATTAAAACAAAAGAAATTGCTCCGCCGTAGTTTTCAAAAGCTAAACCCGTTCCTTGACGATCAGGATATCCTCAGGGTGGGCGGACGTCTCGCTCGCTCGGGCTTGGAATTCGAGCATAAACATCCTGCCTTATTGCCAAGAAAGTGTGTTCTTACAGCCGCTGTAATTGAATCGATTCATCGAAATAATTTTCATCCTGGTCTAAACACAACTCATTATCTGATTTTACAACAATTTTGGATCCTCACGGCTAAGCGTGCTATACGTCATCAACTGTCCAAATGCATACGATGTTACCGTCTTAATCCGCAACCTCTGCAACCGTTTATGAGCGACTTACCTGCCTTTCGTGTAAATCAGGCAAAACCCTTTTCGGAGGTAGGCGTGGATTTCGGTGGACCTTTTCGTATCAAGTTGGGTTCCCATAGAGGTGCCAAACTAGATAAAGCCTATTTATGTCTATTTGTGTGTTTAAGTACAAGGGCTGTACATCTCGAGGTAGTATCTACTTTATCGACTGACGGCTTCATCGCGGCTTTGCGTCGATTTATTTCGCGTCGCGGCCGTTGTAACATTATCCATTCGGATTGTGGAACAAATTTCGTAGGTGCTAGCGCACAACTAGCATGCTGTATTGAAGAGGCTTCGCACGCAGAGCGCATCTCATTTAAACGTAACCCCCCGTCCGCTCCCCATTTCGGAGGAGCATGGGAAATTCAAATTAAAGCCGCCAAGTCTCATTTGTACCGTATTATTGGCGATCAGACGCTAATTTTTGAAGAACTTTCAACACTTTTCACTCAAATCGAATCGATTTTAAATTCAAGACCCTTGTGTCCATTAAGCTCAGACCCTAACGATTTGAACGTATTAACCCCTGGTCATTTTTTAACATTAGAACCCTTGACCGCGGTTCCAGATACCGACTACACAAATGTTAAAATTGGCCGATTAAACCGTTGGCAACTTATTCAATTATTTCAACAGCAGTTTTGGAAGCGTTGGAAACATGAGTACTTAAATGCACTTACTCAGCGGGCAAAATGGACTAAGGATTCAAAACCGTTACCTGTTAATTCTATGGTTCTTATTAAGGACACCAACCGACCTCCTTTACATTGGCCGCTAGGACGAGTGGTTTCATTACATCCTGGGCCTGACGGAGTAGTTCGGGTAGCAACTATACGAACCCGTAAGGATCATTCACTTATACGACCTTTAGTCAAACTATGTCCCCTTCCATTAGAATGATCTTTGTTATCTATTAACGTTTAAATAGTAATTTTAGTTAGTATCGTAAGTAATTCTTAACTTATTGTTTCTTTCATACTTTTCGGAAAATTCCGTTGGTATTTTGGTGGGCGGAATGTTTAGTTTATATCGTTTTGTTTCATAAATAATATTTTAAATATCGCGCGCCAATTCTCATTGGGCCGCTAGACATACAATGTTGACAATTCAACCAATCGCATTGCACGGTACAAGCCTAGTGCCACGCGCGAGTTGCTGTGAAAAACAAATGAACACGCGCCATTAGCGTTTCGCCTTTTATACGCGGAACCAGACTAATCGAGTTAGCTTCAAATTACCGATTTTGGATGTAATCTAACGTCCACCGCGTGTGGAATCCTGTATTAATCCTCAGTGACAGCCGGCCGGCTAGTGTATCTAAAGAATAACAAAAAACTACAACACATTCGGCAACGAACATCCAGCGAACGCCATTATCCAACGGCCCACAGGTTCGCTTCCAGACCTGGTGAGTACTAACGCATTGTTCCTTGGTGTAGTTGTCCTATTGTATCGTCTTTTACCGGCGAGGATATTACCATATCCTTGATCCAGAAGTGACGAGATTTGGCGTCCCAAACGTTACATTTCAAACCGTGTCAATTCCGTCACAATCAGTATTTTATATGTTAGGTACTTTTAAACATTATACCTAATATATTTTTATAAGGTAATAATATTTTACATTTAATAGTTAATAACTTGAACTATTATTATTATCAACTGAATTCCATGGCATTTCAGCAAATTCAAATATTTGAGGTCGTAAATGAATTACGTAGCATACCGCCATCTTTTGACAAAAAGCTGTACCTTAACATTGTTATTAAAAAGCCAGAGTCACGATACAACTCACGATGGCTGCGTGAGTTGTATCGTGACTCTGGCAAGACCTGAAGAAATAAAAACCGTCCAAGTGCAAATCGCGCTCTAAACATTCATCATCATCACGTTTCTTGTACGGAAGCCTAAAATATTTGTTTTATTCTGTTTTTTTTTTAGTATTTGTACAGCGGCAACAGAAAAACATGATCTGCGAAAATTTCAACTATCTGACAGCCTGGTGAGATACGGACGGACTAACGGACGGACAGACTTATTGACGGACAGAAGAACAACGAAATCTTAGTAATAGAGTCCCGTTTTTTCCCATTTGGATTCAGAACCCAAAAAAATACAAAAAATTACTATTAGCAAAACATTTCATGAAATCCTATACGGATGCATTCCCACATTATATCCCAAAAATGATTTTATTATTATTGTCTTATCTACATATTTAAAAATGAATTGCGGTTCGTTAGTCTCGCTAAAACTCAAGAACGGCTGAACCGATTCGGCTATTTTTAGTTTTGAAATATTCGTGAAAGAAAAGAAAGTAATTTTGTTCATCATAAACTGTTTCTATACTCAACGAAGTGGGCACGGGTCAGCTAATTTATTATAGAATGGCTAACATTTCATCAAGCCTGTGGTTAATGAATTGACGCTTACAACGATGTATTACAATTAGGTTAATTGCCAATAAAGGTAAACGTTTTTATAATCAGCTTTCAGGAATTAGACATGATAAAATTTTACACTTTTTCTATATCGTTGAAGCGTTATGTGCCATATTATGTTAAAAAAAACGTTTTAAATCTAATAATTTCAATGAAAATAAAGAACGATCAAAAGATCTTCTTGATTTTACCCGACTATCAAAAAGGATATTGTTCATATAGTTACTATCTTTTTTTTTTCAATTTAAACAGAAAAAAAAGAATATAAAAAATAGGGGACAAAAAAATTTGGTCTGGGTAGTAATGGTAGGCAGTGCAATGCACCGATTGCCGAAATTATATCCACCAAGGATAATGAAATCATTATCCTTCAATCAAAATTATATCCAATATTTTTTATATTCTTGTTTTTCTATTATTGTTTCATCATGTCTCTTTTATGTCTTGGTGCCTACATGTAATAAACTAATAATAATCTTATTTCCCATTATGTAGTGTTATGTCCATAATGTTGAATAAACGCTTATTTATTGGTTTTATTTATTTATTATCTAGAAATTATTGAGATTGAGTTTCACTAATTGCCGCGGGACTCCTTCTCGGACTCTGCCAGCACTCCCATAGCTCTTGTCATCTGTCAGAAAGTTTTATTATGTCACGTCGGTGGGAACAAAGAAATGATTTGGACAATAAACACAAGGGCTACATAAGCTCCTGGCGGTATTGTCGTCAATTTGTTGGGCAGTACCCGGCACCAGGCTCGCAGCTGCTTAACATTCCGCCCGCGCCTCCGTCTTGCGCGCAATAAAAACAAAAGTTAACATGTCACCCCATTAGTTGCCAGTCACGTTGTCATATCATTAGGCCAATAGTTTTCCCGAAAATATAAGAATATGTGCGTTTGAAATGTTTTAGGCGACGGGATACGTGTAGGCTGTATTGAGGAAACAAACCCACAGGTACACACATGGTTTAGCAAAATCTCAATTAGCTAGAGTGTGGCTGTGGTCCAATATCTACAAACCACACTACTACTTACTTTACCTACCCGGCTACAGCTATTACCATACACTTTTGACAATCTGGTGATCAATGATTTTAAGATGGGTTATCAATAGGAGTGTTATCAAATTTTAGAAATTTTTTTAAAAAGATGTTTAATTTTTTAGATATTACAAAAAAAATATTTATTTCTTTTATCAATTAATTGTAAATAAATAGTCAGTTTTAATTATGTTTTAATTTCCCGCCTAAACGCTTCAAGCTTCCATGTGGTCAACGACGTGTCTTAAATAAACAAGGTATTTATTTAGGTTGACTACTTCTGGTGGTCTGTGTACGTCACAATCTATGAAAGATATTTCATACAAAGTGATGTAGCGCACTCCGCTTGTTGTAGCCAGTGACACGTGATACTGGGTATCACTTCAAATATTTTAATTAATTTATGACGCATAATATATATTTACAATGAGGGGTTTTCGAAGTGTCACTTTTAGGTACAGAGACTACCGTAAGATGGCGCTTGCATAATGTAATATGTCAAAAAAATCTGTGATCTTTGTTGGGTGGTTAATAGGGTTGCCAGATTATAGCTATTATCCATTTTCAGGTAGTGAAATTATTCATAAAGTGGTTAAGTCGCTGTAGGTATGCTGTTTCATACACATTATAATCCTTTCAAATTCCTTTCTTAGTGATCTCCTACACTTCCGAGAAAACCTACATACATTATAGCTCGCTGGCTTCAATATGTTTGATTTTTCAAACTAATAATTAATGACACTTTTCTCCCGTTTCCGTAAGGATTTTGGGAAGTTCTTGTTTAGTACTCCCCTATACTTACATTCTAAGAAATATACATGCCAAATTTCAGCCTGCTGCCGAGTATTTTCGACTCTTAAGTGGTTGGTATATATATATTGAGAATATGTAGCCTGAACTGCAGTTGGATTAAACATTGGCTCTGACTGCTGCTGGAGCTGGTTAGCTTGCTGACAAGCTTCATTCCATGGGAATATAGAAGGAACAGGTTTTCTATTATGTACTTTTAGGCGATGAGCTGCAAACTTAAAAGTTTGGTTTTTTAGGTATGAACTCCTAAGGTACCTACTGTAGTATGTTTCCATTAAGTTATAATACCCAAGATAGGTAACAAACATAAAGATATACTTATATTTAGGTTAAGAAATTAAAAAAATGTAACAAATTAAGGTCTAATGTCAATTAGCTTTATTATTATTTCTTATTGCACGCTAAGATAAATATTTGACCTCTTGGGGCTCTTGCCAAATGTTATGACGGAGAGATGAAATCTGCTGGCGTAAAGTGAGTTGAACATATGAAGGATTTTTTTCTTATAGCTGTTAATCCTATTTTTATATGTTTGATAGCCTCTATCCATCTTGATCTCCGAGTTTCATCTTGGGGAAAGCGGTGGTTACCTATATTTTTATAAAATTGTACTACGCATGGACTAGCCATGTTTAGTTTAGTTCTCAGGGCACAATTAATAAATAATAAACTATTGCAAGTGAAAGAAAGAAAGTTGAAAGGTAAACAAACAAAAAACAAAGCGGAAATTGACATTTTACACAGGACTTGACATATTACTTAGGTTTAATGCCATCTATCAGCATTTTTCTTAAACTAGTAGAACTGTCAAAATAAAAACCGCTCATTACAATATTCCACATTATAATATTCCTAGCTGTGACAATATCGTATTATTTTTAACCCCCGAGGCAAAAACTACGAGGTGTTATAAGTTTGACGTGTCTGTGTAAATGTGTATGTCTGTATGTGGCATCGTAGCTTCCAAACGGATGATCCGATTTTAATGCCGTTTTTCATAGTGTACTTAGCTATGTTTTTTGGAAATCGGTACAGGGCTTCAAGGTCGTTTGTTAGGTGTGATAGGAATGTTACACGCTAAGGCCGTGTTTCACCAAGCAATGTTAAGTTAACGCCATTTTAAAATACCATGCCATCTCATTCATTGACAGGAAATACGAGAGGGATAACATGATATTGAACATGGCGTTAACTTTAACATAGCTTAGTGAAACACGGCCTAAGGGCATAAACTGAGTTAAGCGGGCACCCGCGCGGCTTCATACAAAAGTGACCCGTCGCGGAAAGCCGCGCGGGAGACCCGTCGCGGGAAGGCGGGCCGCGCGCCCGCGCTACTGAGCCCGTCTCCCCGCGACGGGCACCCGCGCGGGTCACTTTTGTATGTAGCCGCGCGGGTGCCCGCTTCATGTTTCAAATAAATATGTAGATTGACTTGGTAATCGCATGAAAACAACATAATATTTATCTCACAGTGATACGTATATTAAATCAGATCTTTTAGTGCGATTGCCAAGTCAATCTACTATTTATTTTAAATATGAAAGATTATTAATAATATTGATTATGATCACTATAAGATGTTGTTAGACCGACCGACTAACCCCTACTTGTAATAACATGTATCTCACAACTTTTTACGGTAGAAGAACGAAGTAGCGAGACTTGGCACTTTTTACAAGATATATTTTTGATAGGAACTGATTTCTTTTTGTAGAAAATTTACTAAAACGCGTGTTTTTGTTAAAAAGTGCAAATATAACTTTGTAATCCTATAGGTTTATTAGGGATTACAAAGTTAATTGTGCAGTTAGCGTATTTAGATAACTAGTCAGAAATTCCAAAATGTTTAGGTTTTTCCGTCATTTATATACTAAACGCTACTTGTATTCCAAATTTGAAGCTTCTATGTCTGCTAGAAGTGCCTAATACTTTTGATGCTCGGTCAGTGAGTGAGTGAGTTAGTGACAAAATTAAGTTTGACAAGTTATAATTCTTAAACTTCTGTTTCAAATTGAATGAAATTAGACCGTAACTAAAAATGCAGGCTTCTCGTTTAACCCACAACAAAGTTATAAGTTATAGGTTGAAAATGGCCTGAACTGCTTCGAGAAAAGGAGGGTACGACCGTGCTTAACTTGGCAGATCAAAGACGTACATCCTAACCCTGTCATTTGGAACCAGGCGAATGAATTATATAAAGACCAAGGCGCGCGGACGGCAACATGGCTCTAAATTTGCAAATAATTACCTATTTGAAAATTTCGAATATTTCAGTGACGCAGAAAAATCATAATATTAAGTTCTCCATCGATACGACTGTTGAACGACGTACATGCAAACTGTTAAAATTAAACTGGAGACACTGCGTAAGTCGGGTCTCCGCGACGGGCTCCGCGACGGGCCACGCGACGGGCCACGCGACGGGCCACGCGACGGGCCACGCGACGGGCCACGCGACGTGCCCCGCGACGGGCGCCCGTTTAACACAGTTTGAGGCCTAAGACGTTGGTTTTTTTTTATCTTTTAATTTAGTTTACATTTTTATATATTCGCTATTCATGTCAACATCCATATTGAAGACCGGCTGATTCAAAAATAAAAGGCAAACTAGCAGATGTGGTCCCTAAAATCAATTTAATTTCCAATACAAGCCGGATAGTGCGGAGGTCGGCAGGAAACACTCGCCGCGGAGCCCTCACTTGAATATTTCATTACATTAAATATGCAATGAATGTTTTACATGGCGAAAGTCATTCAATGTTTCTTTCAATAAAACTTTCAAAATACATCGCTTTCCTCGCCGGAATGGTGGTCGACAACATTAAGTATACATTCACTTTGAAATGGGAATACCTGCTACTTCAATCCATTTTGACGAAGTTTTTGGAGCTTGTCATGTAACAAGTTTCGGTTGTCATTTATTAGCTAAAATATAAAATCATTTTCTACTTTTTCATTAGCTTCTATTCTATTGTATTCTATTGTAGAACACATACAGAGGATGTTAGCTATCGTATATGTAGTTTAGGTACAGAAAGTGTATATTACAAAATCAATTCTGACAAAAAAACTGTAGGATAAATGCGAAGAATTAGGTTTTTTCATTGAATAAAAAAATATTTTCAGCATACTAAACAAAATACGCTCCAAAATAAATCCCAAAGAAAGCACCATACTCGACATACAAAAACACCATAAAGATCCCACACAAAAAAGGGGACCCTCGTTTTAAATTAGCTAACAATAAGTTAAAATGATAAAATAATCCTTTGAAACAGTAAGTTATGGGCGCATTAGTTATTCCAGTGTTTACAGCGAGGGCGGGCGAGGGCGGGCGGGAACAGGCCGTAAGCCTTATTTGAGGCGGGCGCGTGACGGGAAACTGGAAATGAGACTTGTATGTCGCGTCTTCCCAATTCTCATCAAATCATGCCGCTACGTCGTGCAAATCCCAGCACGGGATCAACAGCATTAAAGCGAAATTGAACTTAGGGAAACTGGCATACATCTTATAAATTATGCTGTGTATATCGCACCTTTATTCCTTGGGTCGCACTCGTGTTCTAAAGTGAAATAAATTCCGCGATCGGAAGTTTTGGATTGGTTTTCTAAAGGTTTTAGTTGGATACGAGCCGGTATATAAACATACGGTCATCGAGTGCAAACTCAAACAAACGCAGAACCTGTTCTGAGTCACAATGTTGCAGTATGTAGCATATTGAGTTACGCGAACAACGTTGTGTTTGTGCAACTCTAACTGAAAATTTTAAAGGAGCTCCGGTCATTGTCCGAGCACGTCAGCTTTTAAACAAAAAATATTAATATCGATTTACCACTTTGGGAGTCACGAACAGACACAGAAAGGGAGAAAAACCAACTAAAACTTATAACATCCCCCTTTTTCATCGGGGGTTAAAAAGCACTAGCTGCTAAAATGAAATAAAGTACGAAGACAGATAAAATCTCTCCGACTTCCAATCTCGATAAACGTTAATGAAGATCGGTGTAAATAAAGAGAGCATGTACCTAATAAATACTTTTATATTTCAAAATCACCTCAATGAATAAAAAGTGGGTGGATAACAAAATGAGATCTTTTGGAAGCGCTGCCGTCTTCGCGAATCATTAATTTTAATTCGTACCCCGCGACGGCGGCCTAATGAATTATTGGAAATAGCTCTCCCTCCGACGGCCCCAACACTTTTTCTTTGAGACTTACCATAATGTAAAAAAATGTTGCGCGACTTTCCCGCATACTAATTACTTGTTGTGTATCTCCTCGGCACAAGTAAGAAGCCGCCAACTTCTCCGGCGCCGGCAGAGATTATCAACTTTTGTTTTTCATCCATTTTTCAACATTCCCGCTATAATTTTAATAAGTTTCTTTAGCAGTGTTTATCCTTACTTCACTTTTATGAGATTAATGAAAGTATCACTCGAAAAAATTACCAGGAGTATGAAACCGAGCGGAGATCGGCTCTGAATAAAAGATTCGGCAGTCGGTAGCTCGTAATTCGCTTAGCCTCTAAAAGGTATCGGACTCTCATTCTTATTCCGTATTAGGCGTTTTAATAGGCCTCGGTGACGGTCGTGAATATAAATTATGTTTTTGATAGATACCTGTGTATCACAATTCATAATGATATTTATGTAGGTACGCTCTTTTCATATTTAAGTATGTACATAAAAATCATAACTAATCCATAACTGTCTGACAAAAAAAAAGGTTCTGGGTAAAAGGTTCCTTCCTTGTGTATGGAACCCAAGCAAATGCGTGGTGTACAATCAATATTGTACATCATTGTCTTGGTCAAAGGTTTCCATTTCAACGCTCACAATAAAAGGAACAGCGTGAAATATTGAAAAGTAGTGTTTCAACATTACGTATGAGTTAGGAAATGTTAAAATAGAATGTTCTGAATTGTCCCAGAGTGTGTGCGTGCCGCCCGCTCCGCCGCCGCGCGCCGCCCGGCCGACGCTCCCGAACTTGTATTTTTTAAACTTCTGCCTTCCCGTAAGGAGGCACGAAAGTTACAATTGTATTCGCCCACCCCCTTCAGTATGTGACCTGTTTATTTATTGGCGACCCGGCCCAGACAAGATGCCGCGACGTACGCACACGACTTAAACAAATACAATTCGCGCTGACAGGCAAAGTGAACCGTTTGATTTATAAGTGTGTTCGGCCGCCCCTTTTTTTAATCCTTTTAATGGTTTATCTGTAAACAAGCCGTTTGCCGCGGCTTAGCTGGGAAATTAAAAAGGTTTTAATCCGCGACCCATTGGGGGTCGAATGTAGAACGGGCTGCATATGAATTTTCGTGTAAATCGCCGCTTGAGCCTAATAAATTTGGCTCTGTAATTTAGAACGATTACGAATCACCTGGAAACACCCGCGTTTCCACTTTGGTTGTAACTTGCGAGCTCTTAGAGTGGGTAGTACTTCAGTTGGAAACCTCTTACAGTATTGTGCAATATCGATAAGTAAGAGCTGCTCTGTGCCGCCGGTGTACCGGTATGCGGCGGGCTGAGCGGCGCCGCGGCGTCACTCACGCGGCGCGTTACATTTCCCTGAAGCGACACTGATGCAGCCATCTGCTTCGATTGTTATAAATACATTTATCCTTCCGAGACTATTGCTTAGTGGCTTTACGTTGTGGACTGAAAAATATTCTTATTTTATTTCTTATCATATGGATGACATCGAGTATGTAAATAAACGTGAAGTTTTCAAAGTTTTTGTTGCTAATAAATATTTATCGCAAAACCTGTCTGAATGTCTAAATGCATCGAAAAGATGTAAGGTATATCTTCTTAGCGTCTCGAAAGGATCGTACAGAAATTACATCGAAACATTCAATTAATATAAAAAGGAAGCAATCTAATGAAACCAAAATGCCCAAAGTATTTAACTTTCTCTGTTGTTTTACGGAATGCTAAAATTTAAATACGGAATCCATTTTATGTTCAAATGAGTTTTCGGAATAGGCAATTAGTTGTTAGCGCCGCCCTCGCTCGCTTTCATTAGGCTATATAGTTTCCCAAATTTCTGGACCCCTCAAAGATACATCTTTTGTTTCTCACTTTCTTCTAGTATACGTCTAATGAGTTATAAAATTTTACTGATTTTTCGCCGTTTCAGCGCCGAACATGGAATTTTCATAACCTTTTATTCAAACTTGGCTCGTAAATCTTTTATTTTGCTTAAAATGTTGTTCTTAAACTAGGAGAAAATAGTGAACACTAAATAAAAGCCACTAGTAAAATAGTAAATTTTTTAAAAAGTATTATTTATTTTATTATTTATTTATTCTTTATGTACAACATTCTAAAACTAACTTAAAATTAGACTAACAGTAATAGAAGTACAAAGATTATGCTTATGTCTACAAGAGATTACAAGAGATTATGTATTTTTGTAAAATTTGACCTGATAAACAATCATAAATTAGGCATCGGGCAAAAAAAATCCTTATAATTTCAAAATTTAACATCTTAATCAGCAAGCGAAATTAATTTCTTAATCAAAACAGAGCGGCCAATTAATGTATTTATGTCGACGGAAAAACGCAACTCTTTGGATCGCAATTCCTTTCTTATTTCATAAGGCAATCTCCCCGTTATCGCGTATCTTCCGCGCTCGGTGAAACTCATCCAATATAAAATCGGTTTAATTTGCGCTTTCGCACTCAATGGGATAGAATAATATCAGGCAATTTGGTTACCGCGCGCATAAATATGGCGCGCGGTAATTGTGACGCCGTTCGCGCCCTCTAACGCCGCTTAAGCGAAAACTTGGGCCGTTTGTAAGACAACCCACTTCTGACCCACTAGACACGGTTATTTAACTTATGTTGTAATTCCAATTCGGAGGTCCATTCTCGTCCCGCTCGAGTTTGTTGAAGCTTAGTTGTGTTTTACGGAATTAGGACATTCTAAAACATTTTACCTAATGTAACTGAAACTTTTTTTAGCAGATATTAATATTACAGTTAGATATAAGATTATTCTTTTATTATTTACTAACAAAATATTGTGTACTTCACAAAAGTGAATGTAAAGAGTTATGAAAACTTCTCGGAAAGTGAGCATGTGAAAATTTAATTTCAACCGCGACAAAGAAACATACAACGAGGTTGTGAAGGTGAAGACACGTCTTGCATTTAATATCACAGCAATTATACTGGTGTACACATGCCAGGGGTTAGCTACGTAAAAAAAACGAGAAAAATAAATTATACTATGTTTTATGTTGTGAATCGTCTAATTCCTACTATAACTTGTAAGCAGTTCAGCTATCTGCTTCCTTCGTCGATACGTAGTAGGACTTTGTTACATACTTATGCTAGCACACTCATATTAATATATTCTAATTTTAGCCATCGTACTTAGTGATGGCATCTCGGCTAAGGACCCTGTATCATTATAACCGTGGAAACTATGCATAAGGAGTGTCATCGCACTGGCAGGAAACTTAAAAAGTGCCCGAATAATTAATTAAATATTACACAGTTATACAAAATTACTTACACTTTTTCCACTTTATTAGTTATTTTCGGTTTCGATTAAATCATTATAGGTATTAAAAATTAGTTTCAAACCTGACCACAATGGCGCTAGAGTCGCAACGGTTTATAATAATTATATTATGTTCTTTATTCTTATACAACCACCTGACTATATTTTTAATTTTATAATACTATTTTTAACCCAATTTACTAAACTTGAAAGTTAAAAATGCAAATTGATGAAATAATAAAAAAAATCTCTGATGTGATTGTAGCGCATTCTCATCTCTTGTCTCCATGATTACAAACCCCGTCCGGTTCGACTAACTCGCCTGTTTCCGAACGCTCGTTGCGGGAGTCGGCACACAGGGCTCCGACTCACAAAGTAATTACGCCAACTCCTCTCCACTCCTTTGCCGTAATAGAATAACGAAATGTCATTTTCTTTCGCTCTGACCCTTCCGCGGTACATGCGGGGAATGTTAAATTCCAGAAATTAGACTGAATAAACCTGGTTTGTAATTAAAACTGGGTGCCGGCCGTCTCTCTTACCGGCCTACGAATTAAACGGCGAATTGCTTTAGTAATTCCAAATAAATATTCGCAAAAGATCTCGGTTTAATGTGAGTAAATCACTTTTACTGCTCCATTCGAGTCTTAATTCTTTTTATCGTTGGAATTCTAAAATTAGAAAAGATATTTATGGAATACAATTGCATTATTAGGAATTGCAAATTGTTTGGTTTTCGAAAATCTAGTTACGCTGTTTTAGGTTACAAGAAAAGGCGGCGCCAGCTCTTGTTAAATTTCAATATTCTTATTCAAATTTAATTGAATGTTTGCAAATTGCAATACACAAAATATTACAGAGTTAAAAACTAATAAAATAAAAATAAAAACTAATTTAAATAAATTACTATTACTATAGTTTGATAAGTTTACACCATCAATCAATCATATCAAACTATAATAATTAAAACAAGTATATTTCACTTATAGATTGATATCTTTACTACAATGTTCTATTTCTTTTAAATTATTATACTTTCGGTGGTCCAAATTGATGATGAGTAAACATCTCACGTAAAGAAAATAGGTCTACAGCACTTCGGGGCCATTGGTCTATCGAACATAATGAGGGTGCTTCGAGTGGGCATGGAAATGATAGGATATGGATGTAAAAGTACGAGGACCCTCCAAAATTTGGGATTTTTTATTACAAAACGATAGGAAAGGAAATGATACAAGTTTATTTTCTCTAATGATGTATCATTATTATATATGCTACTTATTATTGTTTGAGAAAACAATTCTGTAAATAAGTGTATCTATTGTGCAATAGTTATGAAACTACTCACGATGATTCTATAATTGGCGAACTAGGCACGATGTACTAATTTTCTTAATAAGGATGTCATTTAAGAAAAACACAGAACACATGACACCTGCGCTGAGACGCACAACTATGCATACTAAAATGTGTTTTGAAAGTTTTTGCAACCTACCCGCACGGTAGTGGAAGGGGTGCGGAGGCAGTGGGTTTGTACTACTAGAGTCTAGTATTGGTATTGATAAAAGCCTTTTAACAATACCAATTTGTATACATATTCGTAGCTTTTCAGGCAGCGATTATTGAGGTTTCTGAAAACAAAAACAAACGACAATACCAGCATCGAAACACTTTGTTTCTAGGTTCGATTTTGAAATAGAACAAAGTTAGTGTCCAAACATAGGGAAATTCGTGTAATGCAAAATAAGTTACCAAATTGAGTTCGGGGCGTGTGAAGTACCGGCTAAACTACATTTCCAACTTACTAACACGGCCAATCGAAAAATAGAAAGTTCCAGCAAGATCGGGACCAACTGTGTAACTGGCATTCTTCACGAGTTTAGGTGAGAGTTGCTTCAGGGACTTTATACGATTTAGATGTTTCCCCACTTCCTCGAGTATTATGCGAGTGGGTACTTTACATAATTATACTAATATAGGGGAAATATTTTCTGATTCAAAATGGCATGCGCTTTGCTATATATATATAATAGAAGAAACTATTAAGAGGAAACACCACGAAATTTTTTCCATACAAAAATAGGGGTCTAGGGGATTTCTATTTCCTCCCTGGATAACAACTCTAGAGTAACAATTTTTTTCCTGAATATTTATGGATATTGTTTGTACGTCCCTATTTTTTCCTTTTTTTAATAAATTAATTATTTAAAGAGATATGGACGTTTAAAAACCTAAAAAAATGGCCAGACTCTCCGTTATGTTTAAATATCTAGGAAACAGATTTGACTACGATAAGCAACAATAGCAAAAAAT
Organism: Celastrina argiolus; assembly: GCA_905187575.2. Classification (NCBI taxonomy): domain Eukaryota; kingdom Metazoa; phylum Arthropoda; class Insecta; order Lepidoptera; family Lycaenidae; genus Celastrina; species Celastrina argiolus. Next base: position 7,173,592 of record LR994577.1, read on the forward strand.
AGGAACCTAGCTCAATTCTTTTCTTAGCTAATGCAGAAAAAAATATTTAAATCGGTTAAGTTTTGGAGGAGGAAACAGAAATCCCCTAAACGTCGATTTCTAGTACTTTTAATAGGTAATTTCAGTCCAAGTTGCAGTTGTCCCTATCGCGCTAGTGCTGGCTAGCTAAGGCACTGCGAGACAGCAATAGATTTTATAAATACCTATTTTGTATTTCTCTCAACCGTGGTGTTTCCTCTTAAGGGCACCACAAACGTGTAAACGCTAGATTCGTGTTAAACTTTTTTTGATTGCCGTAGCTCGTACGGGTACGGCGGTCAAGGCTGTTTTGAATATTTTTTTAGATATGATAACTAGGACATTTTTACATTTCAAATATATTTTTATATTGTCTTTACGGTTTTTGTATTATTACAGTAATAGCTCGAATTACGGTAAATCCTAAGATTTAAGAGTAAAACCTAAGATTTACCAACTCTGAATGATAAAAGCTCAAACGATTCCCACTTTTAACTCCATTCATTCACTTGATAAGTATTGGTAAGACAAATGAGTAAATGACCACTATAATATTGTTATTACCTATGCCTACATAAAAATATGTACCTGAGTTTTTGACTGAAATAAATGAATAAGAATTAATCTAGCTGTTTTTACAAACTGATGATGGTAAAACCTAGCCTGTATTAAATTCTAATAGTAAAATCCCGAAACAATGTTTAATTTTCATATATCCTTAGATTTGTTAACTAATGTCGGTAGATCATAAGACTTACTGTTAAATTTTAGGATATACCATTCATCGTGCTTTTACAAACATTTTTTTTACATAATAAAACCTAATATAAGGTTATGTAGAAATAGAGAATTAAGGTTTGAACATATTGTAATCTTTGAATTATAAAATAAGTATATACAACTGGAATTTGTCAATTTAAAGGTCTGCGTCAATAGCTACCGTTATACCGTACCTAGTACCTACATTAGGTAGGGAAGTTAATCATATTCCAACGTATACCTTCCTACACCGATTTGAACATTCTCGAACATTAGAATACAATACTTTTAACATTTGCCAAGCAAATGGTAAGAATTACATCTGCATAAATGATACTGTATCGGTGATGAAACTCACGACCCGGGGCGGGCTGAGTCGTCGCTTTCACGTTTATTTCGCCGGATAAAGTGGCACTTGCCGAGTAGGCTTCAAAAGAACAGCCTGCTCCTGCATTCAACTCGGACACTGCACGTGTGATCCTTTCACAACTACGCCGAGCAACTGCCTTTTTGTTTTTGTGCACTTAAGAAGTCTCGGTGCGCAAGGAAACAAGTGTGATATAAGGAGCGCTTTGAGCTATTTAGAGGTTTAAGAGTACTTATAAAAATATTTACATAACTGATTAACTATTGCTGTCGCTGTCTAATACGTTTCCTAAGTGAAAAAACCCTTATAAGGGCGCCCTAAAGGGCGTGTTTCATCAAGCAATGATCAAGTTAATCCTTCGTTAAATATCATGTTACCCCTCGTAATTCCTATCAATGAATGAGAAGGCATGATAATTTAACACGCCGTTAACACTAACATGCGTTGGTGAAATCGGGACTTAACTTAAAAATTATATCGATGAACATTGACCCCAGAGCGACATCTAATTTATTAAAAAAACTCCTCTGAGTACTAAAAATCTGCGTATTCTCTTTTCTAATTAGTTTAATTTCTTTTAACTATTTAAGCTACTTTTTCATTAAAATTACCTTTTATAATACTTAGGCAAGAAGTCGCAAATTAATACAATAACATCATATTTGAAGATAAACAAGTGAACTACTTTAAAATTAAAATATCGAGAAACAAAAACAAACATCATTATATACAAAAGAAAACTGATAACATTCCGGCATTACACTGCATTACATCTTTATTTATTACTGGGCAAAATAAAACAGCGCCGTAAGTACCGCGTAAAACATCGCACCTAAACCGCGTTAAGTTGACGAGTTCCCACTTCCACCCACGGCACTTAGGTAATAAAACCAAGAAAGTAGTTTTAAGTAAGCCCGCGGCAGCCGTTGCGACCCCTTATTACCGACAAAACCCTCCTTATTACGCGAGACAAACAAGTTATTCGTTTCAAATTGAAAACTTTCCACCCCACTAGCCATACTCTCCGGCCCGTAAATTTCCGGCAATTTTGTTTTATTTCGCCGCGCAGAAGGTAATAAAAGTAAGCTGGACGTGCGACAGCGCCTGCGGGCCGGATTACTGCCCGCAGTGCCATCGCCGCCGCTGCCCGCCGCTCGTACCCCGTACCCGGCTAAACAACGCCGCCTAATGCACGCAAGTAATTCGATGACCACTTAAGCCTTCGATTGCTAATTCAAATGGGTCGCATCTCAGACCTATTAGAAAAATACAGAGTTATGTCAAACAAAAATTAAGGCAGGTTTTTTACATGGCACGTGTGCTACGGAGTACATAAGTATATGCACTAATTACCACACTCAACGCGTCTTACGCAAGATAAGGCGTACTTTTTATACGTATGTGTGCGTGACACCGTGTAACACGTGATGGCGAGGTGACGGGCTTCAGAACGTGGTTCGTAGCGTAACTCTTTCATTGACGTTTTTTTATATGTTCTGAAGTTTTTTTAATCCACAATTTATTATTTTGCAATTAAAACTTGTCTATACATGGAAATGTAATATGTAAGCTCGTGTTCTTGCTAAGAGAAGAAAGAAATTTGAATGCAAAAGTGTAATACGTGTATGAAACGCAACAATAGGGAATCAAACTCTTGGACAGGTGTTAGTTACTGGAGAGGCTCCAATATCCATTGTTGGCTGCGAAGATCACATGGGTGCCTCATTGTTCCCGCTCCATGCGGAACGTGTCGGGTAAGCACAACTAGTCTGCCAACGAAAACAATTGTATTTGCAACGTATCGACGGCAGCAGAAATACTAATCAAAACCGTATATAAATGGAGAATTTTATAAAACAATAGGATTTCTTAATAAGCTACGATATGAAAGATTTATAAAGATCAGCGTTGGAGTTGCAACTTTTTTGTCTTAACTATATTTAAGGGAGGGTACTTAAAGAGAATTATATCTCAGACTTATAGTTTCATAAACATATTAGGGATTTGAATAAGCCTCATAAATGGAATATAATTAGGAACATAGATGGCAAAAAGGATACTTAAGGTAGAGCATTAGGCATATCATATCTTTCATGAACTTTATTGGGATTTAAATAATCCTTAGAAATGTAAAATAATTGCGAGCATCGTTCAAATCAATGAGTCAAAATAAAGCAAAGAAACGTTACTGTATTATCCTTTATGGATGTCCACTTATTGCTATTCTCTACATCTTGGAAAACCTTAGTTTTTAGTCCTGACTTAATTTTTTAATGTGTCAAACTACTATTTAAGACCCACAATAAAATAACGCAACAATATAAGCGACAAGGCCAATTAATTTCGTCGGTAAGCAGGTTTTATGCTTCCGGGATAAATAAGAAGATTTTACCGCGTCGCCCGGGCGCGGGGCCGGGGGCGGGTGCTCGTAAACCAGCCACTAGCCGGCTCGTAACCCGACTTACCCCGGTCACTCCAGACTCCAGACATATTGCACCTCAAATGTGAGTAATGGCGGTGGCAATTACCGCGTATCACGTTTTAATCACGTGTACTGGATTTGGCGGACTCTGAGAACTGCCCATCTGCAGTTTCGTTTTTTACCCCCGACGCAAAAACGACGGGGTGTTATAAGTTTGACGTGTCTGTGTAAATGTGTATGTATCTGTCTGAGGTATCGTAGCTGCCAATTGGTTGATCCGATTTTAATGCAAATTTTTGTTTGAAAGGTATATCAGTCGAGAGTGTTCTTAGCTATGTTTGGTGGAAATCGGTTCAGGCCTTCAAGGTCATTAGGTCGTTTGTTAGGGATGATAGGAATGTTACACGCTAAGCCGGGGTTTTTTTTTTAATTTTAATTTAGTTTATTAATTTTTTAATTGAGTTTTACTTTACGAAAAGTCGGAGACATTTGTTAGGAATTTTAAGGTTTTTTGTGACCACTGTAGCTCACTGGTAAGTATGTATAAGGCTCCGGCTCAAGCCGGAGGTTGCGGGTTCGAACTCAATTAAAGGAACAGAATTTTTTGCTCATGGTTACATGTGACTACCTAATATAATAAAATCTTAAATTTTGATTATCGTCTAAAAAATATACTTCAAACTGTCTGGTATCTTCAATACAAGCTCTTCTAGTGCGAGCCCAGATTGACGTGTTGTGCAAGCGTCCATAATTTTTTTTTTTTTAATATCTGATCTAATATCGCAACGGACCTGAAATGACTCTAGAATGTCGAAATGTAAGACGTCTAATGGTAGACGCAGTATCCAAACAGCATACAATATTCAATATCTCATTTTCCAAAACGGCACCCCAGCAGGTTCCGCATTAAAAACTTATTGGAATGCATTTTATTCTCTGAGTCGGAGCGAGGCCCGGCGATGACTAAATAATGACAGGGATAACGCAGTTTTATTACCGCCTCCGTGTTACGAATATATAAATGAACTCTCTCGGGAGTGTTAAGACGCCGAAGAACTCCCAGCCCCGAGGTCGGAATGGCGTACTAAGCCCCCCCGCTGGCCAGCTTTGTATCTCGCCGGGGAAACAAAATAATAAACCTGCCCTTTAGCCGTGTAAAATTATTATCACATAAACTTTGCGGTCACTTCGTAAATAATTCCCTAATATCTCGCCACTTTTGGGTAGTATTCTCGAGTCTTATTACAATCTTTGTCGTTTTTTGTTTGATTTGTTTTCAAGACGGGAAAACGCGCTTGTTATAATTAAAAAGCAAACTGTAAAATAGTTTGCAGAAACTTCCTGAAGGCTTGTTGTAAAAAATTAAGTTGTTCTGCAAACTTCAATAGGTACTTGAGTATAGCACTTATTGATCAATTGAGGCTTTAGTTAAATGTTAATAAGCTCAATATTATGAAAAAAGGTATCATGGTTTATTGTTGTCAAAAACAGATTTAAATTTGAAGCCATTCTAGTTGATTAGCTTTATGTCACATCTATTATTTTTATATTTATGTCAATATTTAACTGGATTTACTGACTAGGCAACGTAGCACGCACTGTGACTCTTATTTACAAATTGTTTTATTAAATATAGATATAAAATATGAATAGTGCATTGAAAAATAATACAGCCTTAGTAAGTGGTTTCAAAAAACTGTAAAAACCCTTTAAAGTATTTTTGTGACATTTGTATAATAATAATGATATAAATAATCTATTAAAATTATTATAGTAGATTGGTTTCATAATGCCACCGAATGAATCTAATAATGTAATTTTAGGAGTAGCGCCCTCTGTTTTCTTAAAGAGTAAGTAATTTTTCTTTTTAGTTCTTGTCAGTTGTGTAGATGGCGCTACATAGTACATATTACAACTAGCTATGCTATATTACAACTAGCGGTCTCTTTAAATAACCCCTAATATTCTAAATTAGGTACGGTCAACATTGCATAATAATGTAATAAAGGAAAAATAGGAAGGTAAAAAGGAAAGGTGAAGAAAATAATATAAGATATTAAGATAAAATATAACTTTTGGTTTATTTCCTTTTTTATTATTAATTATTTACACTATAACCTATTATTACTAAGTTCTTTATTTTTGAAATTTATGTGCTTAAGTTATCATAAGTTTTAATATTGTTGCCCAAGTCTTTTAGTCTTTATATCATAATATTTTACGTGTTTTAATAATATTATAAAGTACCTACTATGCTTAATTTATTTACATTTTGCCATGTTTAGTGACATTATTTTAGCCTTATTTAGATATATTATTATCTAATAGCGTCAGTTAAAAATACAATGCTACCGAACTGCTGTTTAATACAGTAATTGATACTTTATAAAAACTTCAATATTATATTAAAAAAAATATTTCATCATTAGTATGTATATATTTATATTTACAAAATGTGAAACTATGGTATCTATAATATTTTTAATAACTATCTACCTACCTAAGTTTCAAATATATTGCACAAACTTTTGACTATAAAAATTTCAATAACATTTATTTTCCATGAAATTATATGATTCCTAAAATATCGGTTCCAAATCTTTTGTGTTTTTTGGTACAAAATCAAATTAATAGTAAAATATAAAAATTTTGTCTCACTAAAGACTGGGACTGCCTACTCAACTTCACCTATTAAGAACTTTTTCGCACACAAACTTAAACAATTACATAAATTGTCAATTACATAAAATAAAATTAATACTTTACCTAATACATACTATCAATTTGGTTTAATAGTTTTTCAAGTTACTAGTTATAGGTAAATTGTCAGTTGGGTCTAAATGGTCAAAGATTAATAGTGCCAAACAAAAAGTATATCACTTGTGGTCTAACTAACCAGATGTTACAAAACTAAGTTTTTATATAGAGACGTGTAGACCTATTTATGAAAATGTATGTCAACCCTTTAAGATTACCATCTTCAAATTCACGTATATCATTTGTCATCAATCATCACACACTGGACTTCAACATAATCTTCTTATACATATTATAAGGTTGTCAAAAATCATACAAGGATATTTTAGACATAATAATATGGTCTACTGTTTTCCTGTCTTAAGCAGTAAAAGAAAAAAATACTATACTTACTGAAAAAACATTACACTCTCTATGATGTTGAAGTCTTTAATTTCACAGAAAAAGATAATTTAAACTTTAAAGAAGAAATAAATATAATCAGTACCTATTACCCTATTTAGCTTAGACTTTCAATTCGATTCCAATTAATTATAGGTAATTGAATCTTCTTGATATCATCAATTGATTTTGGAAATTAGACCAACCAAATTAAGTCGACGTGTTTGACGTTTCGCTGTTTGCTGTTAACATACCGAAACTGCGTTATTATAAGATGGTAAACAGAATCGACCAAAACAACACCGTCGTAAAGAGTATAATATTATAATGTATAATTTAAGTAGTAGGTAATTTTTTTTAATTATTTTCTGTCTAAACTTGTTTACATAAGCAGCAAATACCTGTGCCAAATCATCTATCAAGTATAAATCATAGAAGTGACCCCTATTTGGTGTGGATACATTTAGTGGATGATGAACTTAATGACGCATCTACACATTCAAAAGTCACTAATGGTCTTATAGGTATAGCCTTATAGGTAATATCGTGTGCCCAATGCGCACAATTTGCGATCGCACTTGTCAGGAGGTCGTGAAAATTAGGGCTGATATAACAAGTAGGTTATCTATCAGACTCGGTCATGTATAGTACGTCCGAGATAAATTTAACCTACACTTTGGGCCGATTTTTCAATCGACAGATAACTTTTATCTGTTGAATAAACATGTGACTTTGACATTTGTTCCATACAAAATCTGCCAAAACCACATAATATATTATAATCCTTAGATAAAAGTTATCTGACGATTGAAAAATCGGCCCTTGAACAAACCAAAACGCCGAAATTTTCTTATATTAATATTGTGCACACTTATCAACACTTACATCGGAATTTTAAAGAATTACACTTCATTATCCAATACATTTTATAACAATTAAACAATAATTAATATGTTTAGAGCGTGTTTCACCAAGCAATGTTAAATATCATGTTATCCCTCTCGTATTTCCTGTCAATGAATGAGATGGCATGGTATTTTAACATGGCATTAACTTTAACATTGCTTGGTGAAACACGGCCTTAAACATCAAATGAAAATCTATCACAGAAAAAATACGCTATTTGATGGATTCATAGCAAACAATATAATCATTGTATTAATATTGGCCAATGGGCATCACTGACAAGTCTATGGTCGTGTCATAGACGGGTTTTGTTTATGTTTGGGTTAAATTTATCTCGGACGTACTATAGTAAGTGGAACGGCTCTTCATTCGCAATACCACGTGGTCCGCCGTACTTTCTTGTCGCCAAACCGCCGCACCTCACCCGGAACTCCTCGCAGAGAGTTATCTGAAAATAACACAAAAACGATTAATACATTACCAGTAATGTGATGTGATTGAGGACAATTACAGAAGGAAAACTCGTGCCAAGGTTACATGACGAAAATAACAGTTTCTTTCACTATTTTGGGAACCGTTAAAATATGTGTGCCAATTATATTAAATGTAAGGAATTTCCTTATATATCAATGTATAAAGATTATGATTCAAATTAATGTTTTAAAAATTTGTCAGGAGGCAAAATCCTGCATCTCCTCTAGTCAGAGATATAACCTTAGCCCTTATTCTAGACTTAAATATCACTTTAACCCAGAGTTATTCGGCACCAGGAGGCCTTATTAATATTATTTGCACGTCCTCCATAAGCGATATTAATAATAAGTAGCAAATTACATTCATGCTAAATACCTTCCATTTGTATAGTATCAGTAGGTAATAAATCAATGTAAAAAATGGTTTAACCGATAAACGAGTCCCTTTGAAATATTAATAAACTGAATATCTGCAAACGACATCTCAGAAGTACTAGAGCCTGATAAAATATGTATTGTTCTGTCTGCACTGAAACCACAAAGCCATGCTAGAAATAATCCAAGTCACTTCAAAGAAATTTCAAGAAGAAACCCATAGAATACCTCGCGAAAATGGGACAAAAACAAAAAACATAAAGCAAGCCTTAAGTACTGACCTACAAAGCTAATTCATTAGGCGAATTCACGACTACGAAATCCTCTAACAGACCTGGGGAGAGACGGGTGCGTTAATAAGATGTTGGGGTATCTATGGCGTGTCGTTAGTTATTGTAAATCATTGGTTACACCAAGCATGTAATACTACACAGGATAATTCTCAACAAATTTGCAAATGAAGAGTTGGAATTTGAAATACCAAATAAAACTTAGGTCTGTTCATCCGTTATTGGATAATTTACAGTACTCTCCGAGCGAAGTAACAACTCTTTGAATACTGAGGCCGTCGGTTTTTAATGTCGAATAGTAGACCTACCCCAGTCCAGGAATGACAGGTCGTCTGGGACTAGCCATATGCAGGTTTTCTCACGATGATTTCCTTCTCTGTTAGCGTTCGTATAGCTTGAGATCTGAAAAGTCTCATTGATATACGCCACAGCCTGGGAATCGAACCTGCACCTTGTCGAGCGGGAATAAAAGGTCAACCCACTAGGTGATAGACCCCAATAGCTGGTAAATAATAGGTACTATTTTATTAGAATAGCCTGAAGGTTGAATAGTAACTTTGGCAGAATGGTGTAAACAACGATTTAATAACAGAAGTTAGCGTAACACAGCTTACATTTGTCGTCGTTTCTGTCGTTTTCAGATGACTCCTGGCTGTCCATTGACACCATGGATACTCTCTTCTTGCGCTCTTGCAGCAACAGTTCTGAAAAAGAAACATATATTATTAATAATTGTTCATAGAGCCTCCAAAATGTATTATTTATGTTTGTTGCATATTATTTATGTTGCAGGCCGCCGGATAAGACCAAGTGCAAATTTGTTTTGCGCACGGGGACTACCTTAATTGAATAGGGTAGGGTATCCCTTAAATACGTAATTAAATTTTTTGTATTTGTTGTTATAGCGACAATAAAAATCAACATCTCTTAAAGTGTCTAACTATAATGGTTAATGTGACGGACATACAGAAAGAGGAGAGTTGAGGAGACTCAGGAATAGGATGGCCTTTTTGAATTTTTCGTTTTGATTACACCAACCCCAAAAATAATTTTCACAACGATGGATTGTGGGAATATTTCGTAAATTCACGGAATTAATTTCAGGAACATAAAACCTCTATTTATCACCATCAGTCAATTAGCTTATATCCAGATCTAAATGGACTAAAGATCTAAAAGCTATCTGGCGTTTTAATTTTCAGGGCTCAGTAGGAATGTAGGGTCTTAAGAGGAAACCTCACGGTTGAAGGAAATACAAAAAAAAAATGGGTGCGTGTACTTATGTACGCGCGTGAGAAGTTATACTTCTTTAGCATCATTAAAAAATAGTTTTTTATATATAATATATATCTATATATAATTTTTTCGAGACTTAATGAGCGGTTAAGCAGACGACTTCATACTGTTAATTTTGTGTCACAGGTGCGCGCGCATCTTAAAATTTCACTCTCATCATTTTTTCATAACGCGCCTAAAGAAGTATAACTTCAATAAGAATTTATAAAATCTATTGCTGTCTCGCAGACCCTTACATAGTCATCACTAGCGCGATAGAGACAACTGCAGCTCGACCTGAAATTACATGCCTGTTAAAAGTACAAGAAATCGACGTTTGGGGGATTCCTATTTCCTCCTCCAAAACTTAACCGATTTAGATATTTTTTTCATTATAAACTAAAAAAAAGGCATCGGCTCTGTTCCTATGTTTTGATTTTATTGTATAATGCAGTCAAATTTCTTTCCTGGATGTTTAAACACAGCGAAAAGCTGGTTATTTTTTTTTTAGATTTTTGTACATCCATATCTGCTTAAATAATATTTTTTTTTAAAAAAAAGGAAAAAATAGGGACGTACAAATAATATAAATATATATTCAGGAAAATTGTTACTCTAGCGACATTTTCCAGGGAAGAAACAGGAGTCCCGCAGATCCCTATTTCTGTATGGAAAAATGAGCGTTGTGGTTCCTATTAACCCTTAACCACCTAGCATACGTCTCACAGACCCGGACGAATTTATAATCGTGAATATTTTTGCTCCGGAGTGTTGTCTTAACTTGTTCGTTCCTGTACCTTTTCCCCGCGTCCCTCGATGCCGTGGTGCAGCTCGTCGCAGTCGCACGTGTACGCGTTTGTCTTTGGTGAGTAAAAAACTGTCACCGGGAGTCTGAGAGACCCCTGTTAGGTGGATACGTGACTTATTAAGATTTGAGTATTTTTTTTGTTGTAGTTGAAAATGGCTTCTAAGGACAGAATCATACAGCGGTGGTTAGAAGAAGAATTGTCAGATGACGAAAATGTTCCAAATGACGAATGTAGTGATGTTGAGTCTGATATAGGCATAGAACATGTGATAGAAGAAAGTTGCTGGTCAGACTCAATAGTAGTAGTCAGATTAATAAAAAGACAGGCCGAAATTTGCGAAATTGCTTCGTCCCGTATTAAGAACTGTTCCACATGCTACTCTCGAAAAAAACGCAAAACAGATGCCTGGAATGCTCAAATAAATTATGTTTACTCTGCCGTGAAAACCTGTTAGTTTAGGCTTTGCAATTTTATTTAATTTCTTTCTTTATTGATTATTTTTAATTGTTTTCATGTTCTTTAGTTACTAAATATTCAAAAACAAGTAGAAAGAAGTTCCTAAAACAAGTTATTACTTTAATGGATCTCATTATCCAAATATATTAGTCTATAAGTACATATTACTAGTGTTGATTACCTAATTGAGGTTTTAAAAAAACTACGTTGATTTTCATGTTCGTTTCTTTTTCTAATAAATAGTTTATTATATTTGTAATCGAACTTTTATTCAAAAACTAAAACTTACCTCATAACATTTTTTAAACTAGGACCATTTTGTGCTGGGGCCTCACAGACGTATGTTAGGTGGTAGTGTGACAATAACCTATGCTAGGTGGTTAAGGGTTAAGGTACCCTTATAGTTTCGCTCTGTCCGTCCATCTATCTGTCAGTGTGCGAGTTAGCATTTGATTGTCATCGAATTGGTTGACCTTTCTTATCACTAGAGTCGTTTGTGATGTAATATACAAATTGTAGATAACTTTCTCACGTTGAGGAATAAGTCGTACTCTCCAAACTGTCCCTTATTAACAATCGCAATCGAATCATCTACTTGAGAACCTATTTGACAGATAAAAAACGTTTCGTTTCATTTTTAAAAATAAAGAACTTACATTAATTTTTTTCTTTTTTAAAATGTAAAAATATAGATTATATTTATTTTAATGTTTTCCTGTATTATGAATATTACGATTCAAAAGGAAAAGAAATTAAAGTTTCATTATTAGATTTGTTCACTTTTAAAAGTGAAACGTAACGTAAACATTTTGCAAGCTAAGAAAAGGTTACCCAGAACGATTGCCGGTTGGTTTCTATGGTCAAGTCGAGCTAAAATATAATAATGAATGCCTTAAGCCTTCTATGGTTAAAGGAAATTAGTAAGAGAAGGTTCATATACTTTTACCGGTTTCAATCCCGAGCAACATTTTACTACTTTCTTTTCACCTAGGTAACCATTCCTAGTACTAGTACCTATTATCGTTGCAACATCTTTGTTATTTCTTTTTCGAAAAATTGAAGATATTTAAAATGAAGTTACGTACGCGGTATTTCTTTCTGCAACCCTAACTTGCGAAACTGTTTCTTAACTCATTGACAGTATGTTAATTAAACCTGTAAAATGTTAAGATCATTTATATAATATCATGTTCTCAATTTAATTATAAAATACTTTCGCGTCCCGGCATGTCTCAATATTGCAAATTGCAATACATGTATCAATTTAACTTAATTTAATTTTGTTTTTTATTCTTATTGAGTTTTGACACATTTGTATTAACAAGCTAAATTATTCTGAAGCAATCAAAAATCCACGATATAGTTTACTCATGTTTTTAAAAAATCCGATTCTCCGCTACCAGTGGCGAAGGCTGGATCTTCTTCAGAGGGAATCTCTAGCCTGTATAATAGGTAGGAATTTAGATGAGGGTATACCCTATAGGACGATAAGGTATAGAGTTGTAAGGTATACCCTATATGACGATAGGGTATAGAGTTGTAAGGTATACCCTTTAGGACGATAGGGTATAGAGTTGTAAGGTACAACATATAGGACGATAGGGTATAGAGTTGTAAGGCATACCCTATATGACGATAGGGTAAAGAGTTGTAAGGTATACCTTTTAGGACGATAGGGTATAGAGTTGTAAGGTACACCCTATAGGACGATAGGGTATAGAGTTGTAAGGTACACCCTATAGGACGATAGAGTATAGAGTTGTAAGGTAGAACCCTATAGGACGACATGGTATAGAGTTGTAAGATTGAACCCTATAGGACGACAGGGTATAGAGTTGTAAGGTAGAACCCTATAGGACGACAGGGTATAGAGTTGTAAGGTAGAACCCTATAGGACGCTAGGATATAGAGTTGTAAGAACCCATCGCCACTGGCCGCTACTCTTCTATCGATATTTGAGAAGCCTTAAAAGAAAAAAATGTGTTTTAATAACTTTCCATTCGATTGAATCTCTTACTTCTACCAGCATTTCCTACAAAAAACTTATGCAGCAATATTGCTAATGCATACCTACAATTCCCCCTAACTCCCCTCCGTATTGGCGACTGATAGCTTGCAAGTGCACAATGCGAGTCATCGACCGGACACTCCGCTAACGGAACTGCACAAATACTTGTCTAATAAACTGTATCCTTTATCAAATAAATCAATGCGTTTATAGCTCTAAGATAAAACGTAGAAGACAGTTGAAACTGGGACGCACTATCTGTGAAAAGATGCACACTAGTGGCTAGTAGAAACTTGGCTCTTACTATTAAATATTGGTAAAACGGGTAATCTTTTCAATTCTGCTGTCTTTGTCTGACTTTTGCAATGTATCTAACTGCAACATTGAGTATCTTGACCATTCTGTAAATGTTTTTGTCGGTGAGAGTCAAATTATCCCATAGGAACCGTGTACTTTCCCTATACAAAAAAAAACTAATAGTAGTCCTTCCACGTGGTCTACAGCTCTATATACCTAGTGTACGGCATATGCGACTATAACGGTATGTGCGATTCTCTTCACAAAAAAGTCGAACGTTTGACACTAGAAGCAGTTCTCCTACAAGGTCGTACATACGAACCTTTGCAAAGGTGCGTTCCAGTTGCAAGAAAAAAAAACGTTATGACCGAAATTTTCAATAACATTTAATATTTTTTGTAACTAAGGCCGGAAGAAACTGGCGCGGTCTAAGTGCGTAAGCTTTTGACAATCCTAATTATATAAATTGTTATTATCCACATAAACAAAGGAACGTAAATATCGTAAAGTGGATAGATGTTTTAAAATGTCAATTTGGCATTACACTGATTATAAAAAACTTGGATAATATTTTCAGTTGGCTATGGAGTTAGAATCGTTGCCAATCCGCCCACAGCTCAGCGGCCATAGCACATACATTATCACAGTACATTACCTATATAAATATGTCATGCCTCGGTAGTCTGTTACAATGAAAAATTTCGACAAATAATGCCAATGAACTTAGAAAATGATTCAACAGTCCATACGGCTATTAAAATAATAATTATTATACTAATTTACATCATGCATTTAGATAATTTAAAGTGATTACTGCCCACTTGCGGTAGGTTAAGGTACATATTTAAGTCTAATTTATGTCTGGAATAGAGGTTAACTACCAATCTTAAATTATTTATAATATCACCTACGCAAACCTAACAGTCGCTCATTTTAAAGCGGTTTCCAGATAATATGACTACTGTCATATTATCTGGATCACAATTTACTAATTGCGCCAATCCGCAGTAGGCTAGCGAGTAGCGGCTGTGATAGGACTTGAGGTGACCGTATTATTGAAAAGTCTCAAACGTAATCTCACTTGAGAACCTTTTTGACAGATGAAAAAACGTTTTGTTTTACTTTTAAAAATTAAGAACTTTACATACTTTAATTTTTTCTTTATTAAAACGTAAAAATAAAGATTATAAGAATATAGATTATACTTATTTTAATGTTTATCTGTAATCTATAATATGAACATTATGGTAAGTATAAAAAGAAAATAAATTAAAGTACTATGTAATACCTATTAATAAACTTGTTCACAAGTGAAACGAAACGTTGTTTTTTATCTGTCAAATAGGTTCTCAAGTGAGGTTGGGTTTGAGACTTATTCATTAATACGGGCCTTAGAGTAAGTTGCTGGTTGGTCACAATACTAATATTTTCTGAAGCTGAAGTGTATTTTTGTTTTACATGATAACCTCAGGAACTACAGAAAGATTTGAAAATTCATTTCACCGTTGGATAGCCCATTTATCAAGATTTTCTTGAGCTATGGGTCTCACCATAAAAATACCATTTTAGGCTATATTATTATATTTACGCGCAAAGACCATTATGAGAAGAATATCAATAGATGTTTTATATTTGGTTGTTTTATTACACTATTTGACTCGGATGAAGTCGCGAATAGTGGGTACGGCTATTAAATAATAATGATGTACAGCTGATGATGATGGGCGCGTCTCAGGGTCAGCCAGCACATCCGCGTTCTAGCCAGTCGGTTTCCAGCTCGGCTCAGACATCTTTTTTAATTGGCGCATTCAGAGCGTGACCCGTGCGTTACTCGCGGAACCACAATTTCACCAGAACATAACATAATTTAATTAAAGTCATTTGAGACCATTACTTTCATTCTTTGCATAATTTGGAGAATAACGTATCTTTATTCGCGTTCGAAAAAATCGAAATAATACCTTTGATGGCAACTTTAAACGAGTTGTGTTTATACCTTTCACTACCTGATTTAACTTTTGTAATTTAACTCCAATTACAAATAAAGAGTTAATTTTCACAACTTGTTTTAATAAACATTATCTGGAGCTGTGTGAAATAATTTTGCAACGTGAAATAAGATACCTACCGCTTTAACTCGATTCAGAATTTAATCAATAATTTCGACGTCACATTATGACCACTCACGTCCCGCTGTACCCCAAGCAGGAACAATCGACAACAACGTAACGTTATCTAAAAGAAAATGCTGCCATGAGTTTTATACAATTTTCATTTTATAACGTTGGGAATACTTTGAATTGCTACTTACTTGAGATGTAAGGGCTGGGATTGCTCCGTAAGATGATAAGGCAGTAGTAAAGCCTTACAGGGGCCTTACTCTCCAAACTGATTCGATTTCGATTCAGATTCGATCGTGCCGTGTACTTCCCAATAAATTAAATTGACGTTTGTCAGTTATGATTCTCAGTGGCTTGTTTTTTTTTTGTTGACTTTCCTAAAATAGCTTGTTAAGTTTAATTTGGAAATAAAACGTTTTTTTTATTACTATGGTCGGGAGTACAAAAAGTTAGAATCTAACAATTTTCTTTATCCTGGTTAGTTTCAAAACAATCCACCAAATAAAATACCAAAAGCCGTTGACATCGAACTGATTCTCGATTGTGACTGAAGTAAATCTTCAGGTGACCACTAGCAGTAATTATGAATTGTGGATTTTATACAATAATTTGTACAAAAAGGAAAATATAAACAACGTGAGAAGTGGCGTTAACACAAAGCGTAACAAGTAAATGCGTAACTAATGAAAAAAGATTTCCGTTCACATGCACTTTATGCAAGACCAGCTGCTCAATGAAGCCAGTCATCGACCTTCGTGCGTCACAGGACCAGCGTGCCCCTGCACCAGCGCCGGTGCCAGATGACGGCCAATTAAAAAAGTTCAACATTATGCGGGAGCGTCTTGAACGCCAGATGCATGAGAAAGTAACGGGTATGCATTTAAATTAGTTTAATTATAATTGCTCGCTTTCATGTAATAAATGTTATAAAACGATCTATGTATTTGTAGAAGCAACTTTTTATTTACTTGGCTATTGAGAGATTATACTTTTTGGAATTGAACCGTGATTAAACAAGATAAGAGCAACTATACTCCAGTTATTGGGCCTATGAAATCTTCGTAACGATAGCAAAACGGCCAAGTATCACGTTTTGACGGAAATGTAGAGTGTGTGAAGTTAGGCCTGGTAAAGCAAGGGCGCATAGATCAAGAATCTTGGTTCTACATGAGATCTGACCACTTTTTCATAGATTTTGATTAAGGTGTAGTGTAGAGCTTGTAGGTTTAGAGTGTGTAGTCTTTAGAGCTTGGCCATATACGATTTCTGATAACTTTTTCACAGGGCAAGTTAAGTAGACTCGTCTTGGCACCATTTTTACATGAAAATGGTGTGATAGATTCTACCTAAACCTTAATAGTATGTTAGTAGAATATTTTAAAAGTTAATGTACAGATTCCAGCAGTGCAATTCTCTAATCGCAAAAATCGTGACGGCCAATATTCGACGATCGATAGCGATGGTAGCCGAATTGGTATTCCCCAAGATTAGTTTTGCTATTGACAACTATCGCAGCCGACCATGTGACGGCGGCGACATTCGTGATCATAGCGACGAGCACAGCCTCAAGTCGCGTATAGAATTGCACTACAGTTACCTTATAATATTTACATATTTACCTAACAAAAATCTCAAAAGTGTTGTGTTGGCAAATCTAGTTTTGATGATTACGATACTCCATCGCAGTCTGCTCAAGAGAGACTTTGTAAAATAAAAATCATCAAATAATTTCCAAACATATTACTACGCCGATGTAATCGGGTGGTAAAATTCACTATTAATCCCTCACATCTAACCGATTCAAAATATGGTTTAGGTATAATATTATTGTTTGAACAATAGTCTATTGTCGGAGTGTATTGATAGCGACCACACTGTGATTATAAGCCCGGACCAAAATGTTCAACAAATAATCATATTACGTCGACAACTGACGCGCGTAGAGATGGGAAAAATACATCGGCGAAATTTTGGCGAAAAAGATTTGTGATAAAAAATTATACTTATAAAAATTGAAACTCCTAATTAGTATGTTATACTCGTAATAACACTATTTCTATCAAATATCACCGTTGCTCTTTTAAATTTTTAATCTCAAATCTATCTGTCTACTGTTTCCCGCAAAAACCTAAAATTGCAAAATATACTGAAGCAGTAGGTACCATATTAGTATGTCAACTTAACTAAAATACAATTGAAAGCATGAATCGATGAAGGTGATATGTCGCAAAAAAACCTAGAAAATTTAGTTTAAACCGTCTCTTAAACATTTATGATTTATGCATTAAGTACATTGATTCTAGACATGGATTTTTAGATTAATGTACATGTATTCTAAAATGTTGAAGTGACAGTTTGAACTCAATTTTCTCAAAATAATCCTTTTGCAACATATCACCTTCATCCATTCATATCTTCAATTCAACTACATAAACGCAAGCGTTCTAACAATTTTCCGCCCTTTTCCTTTCCAACCCAGTCTCCATCTTTTCACACTTTATTCACGCGCCAAAATAAATTATAGTGATGTTGATTTGAAGATTTATTTGGCAAAGTATGAATAATGATTGATTATACTTAAGGTGTGTATGGGTATCGTATATAAGTTTTACTGAGAAAGTACCAGAGCTGAAAGTGATACTTTTTTATTATTGTATTATGATATTGGGGCATTTCTCATACAAACATGAAAACCAAAAGTAAGTCTTTCAGCGATAATACTTTCATAGTATACTCTATATAGGAGGCACATACACACCCTAAAGTATTATCACTCACTAGCTGTCCCCGCGACTTCGTTCGCGTGATTTTTTAATGACTTAAACCGTTTATGCAGCGCACCCAACGAAAGTCACCAAATGTGCATGAAATTTTCGCCGTTATTTGTCACTGACACTTCGCTCCTATTGGTCGCAGCGTAATGTTATATAGCCTAAAGCCTTCCTAATGGAGTATCCAACAAAAAAAAGAATTTTTAAATCGGACCAGAAGTTCCTGAATTAGCGCGTTTAAACAAACAAACAAACTCTTTCGCTTTATAATATTGGTATAGATATAGATTTATTTTACACCTAGTATTGTACGGGTATAAATCTTTTGTACGTATCACTCAGTTACACAGCTCTACACGCGAATACAACAAGCCAAATCGCAGGCGGTCAGCGGACTCGTCGGCGACATAATTACACTTGACAAAAGGCATAATAATCATCATATTATATTGCTGGCATCAACAATATACATGATTGAATAATTTTCATGTTTAACTAGACTTTGTTGTATGGCGCGTTACCACCGCGATGGTATTTTCGATTTATGTGGACTGGGACACAAGAACCAGGGCTCTTGTTCAAAATGCCATCGCTATTATAACTTATGAAGTTCGAAAACAAGTATAGAATTTGACAAAAGGTTCGCTAAATGACAAGCTAATAGGTAAGTCCAACATCCTAAAGTTGCCAACTTGAATCTTACCTTTGCTGACACCGAATTCAACAAGAACATCTATACTAATATTATAAAGCGGAAGAGTTTGTTTGTTTGTTTGTTTGTTTAATCGCGCTAATCTCAGGAACCACTGGTCCGATTTATAAAATTCTTTTTTTGTTGGATAGTCAATTTATAGAGGAAGGCTTAAGGCTATATAACATTACGCGCAGCGTATATAAGAATGAAGCGTGAGTGACAAATGTAGCAAAAACGGGGAATATTATTCACATTTTACAGACTTTCGTTGCGTGCGCTGCATAAACGGTTTAAGTCAATCAAAAACCAGGCGATCGAAGTCGCGGGCACAGCTAGTACATTATAAAAGTATTATTTTATGCTCTTGAAATCGGTTTTTTCAAACGTACTTTCTTTTCTTCCTTACATTCAGGAACGGATACAGAATTTTCCAAAGTATCTTATATGTTTTAATCCCATAACTATTATAGAAATAAACAAAAAAAATCAATAAAACATACCTTTCTTCTTCATAGCCTGCTCCCACAGCAGAGACGTGAGATCCTCGACCCAGAGGCTCCGGATGTTGGGGTCCCTGGTCTCCAGCTTGTACGACTTGAGGTTCCTCTTCTTGTACCAGATGCCGAACTTGTACTGGTCGTGCTCTTTGGCCGTGATGCCCAGGTCATCTACTGGTATGTGGTCTTTGTACATGAAGAACTCCACCGTCAGTTGCTGAAAAGGAAATGATACAAACTATTATGATATTCAATATTTAAATACATACGATTATAATAAAACGAAGGTCACAGTAGACATTAATATACAGTAATAGCTGACCCGTTCCCACTTCGTTAAGCAAACAAACCGTTTAAACCTTCCCTGGATTTCTACGAATATTTCAAGGCAAAAAATAGCCGAATCGGTTCAGCCGTTCTCGAGTTTTAGCGAGACTAACAAACAGCAATTATTTTTTATATATGTATAAGCAGAAGAACGAAGATTATAGTCCCAACAGCGATTGCTTTAGGTAATGAGGCATAATTTTGATAAACAATAATATTCCTAATGTATTCATGAAATATGATAAGTAGTATTGAAGATGTATTTTATAAAATCACAAAATTATTCTAAGCTAACAAGTTTCGACTAATGAGTTTCCAGTTTTCCGAAGCTCCGCGGGTATATTATTTACGGATAAATAGTATACGTAGACAAAACATGTTAGATAACTACAAAGAAATCCCTTTTGTCTAATGAGATTGACGAGAGTTCACGAGGCTAAGTCGAATGTCACATTTTCTACTAAGACATGTTGGCAAAATATTTAATTTTTCTTTGTAATTGCGTGTTTGAATAACGGACCCATCCTTTGTTATAGATAGATACTTGAGCTGGACATAAATAGTATGGCTCGATGATGTTCATAATTGAGACACTTGAAAGAAATAGCATTATATCCATATTATAGTTATACATCTGAGGATTCTTTATTTTTGGGGATCATTTGACAATTTGTTAAAAAGTCTTATAGACATGGCGCGTTTCAGATTATTGAAATAATGCTATAATGTATTGGATATAATGCTATTTCTTTCAAGTGACCCAATTATGAACTTATTCGAGCCATGCTATTTGTGTCCAGCTCAAGTGTCCCGATTGATATGAACATACTAGTGACATTAGCTTGTTAGCTAACATTAGGGTAAGGCCTCAAACTGTGTTAAACGGGCGCCCGTCGCGTGGCCTGTCGCGTGGCCCGTCGCGTGGCCCGTCGCGTGGCCCGTCGCGTGGGCCGTCGCGTAAACCCGTCGCGGGGCCCGTCTTGGAGTCCGTCGCGGAGACCCGACTTACGCAGTGTCTCCAGTTTAATTTTAACAGTTTGCATGTACGTCGTTCAACAGTCGTATCGATGGAGAACTTAATATTATGATTTTTCTGCGGCACTGAAATTTTCGAAATTTTCAAATAGGTAATTATTCGCAAATTTAGAGCCATGCTGCCGTGCGCGCGCCTCGGTCTTTATATAATTCATTCGCCTTGTTCCAAATGACAGGATGAGGATGTACGTCTATAATCTGCGAAGTTAAGCACGGTCGTACCATCCTTTTCTCGAAGCAGTTCAGGCCATTTTCAACCTATAACTTATAACTTTGTTGTGGGTTAAACTAGAAGCCTGCATTTTTAGTTACTAAGTAAGCATTGTATAAATACGGTCTAATTCAAATTTCATTCAATTTGAAACAGAAGTTTAAGAATCATAACTTGTCAAACTTAATTTTGTCACTGACTCACTCGCTCACTCACTCACTGACCAAGCATCAAAAGTATTAGGCACTTCTAGCAGACAGAGAAGCTTCAAATTTGGAATACAAGTAGCGTTTAGTTTATAAATGACGGAAAAACCTAAACATTTTGGAATTTCTGTCTAGTTATCTAAAAACGCTAACTGCACAATTAACTTTGTAATGTCTAATAAACCTATAGGATTACAAAGTTATATTTGCACTTTTTAACAAAAACACGCGTTTTAGTAAATTTTCTACAAAAAGAAATCAGTTCCTATCAAAAATATATCTTGTAAAAAGTGCCAAGTCTCGCTACTTAGTTCTTCTACCGTTAAAAGTTGTGAGATACATGTTATGACAAGTAGGGGTTAGTCGGTCGGTCTAACAACATCTTATAGTGATCATAATAAATATTATTAATAATCTTTCATATTTAAAATAAATAGTATATTGACTTGGCAATCACACTAAACGATCTGATTTTATATGTATCATGTGAGATAAATATTATGTTGTTTTCATGCGATTGCCAAGTCAATCTACTTATTTACTTGAAACATGAAGTGGGCACCCGCGCGGCTTCATACAAAACTGACCCGCGCGGCTGCCCGTCGCGGGGAGACGGGCTTAGTAGCGCGGGCGCGCTGCCCGCCTTCCCGCGACGGGTCGCCCGCGGGGCTTTCCGCGAGTCGCGACGGGTCACTTTTGTATGAAACCGCGCGGGTGCCCGCTTAACGCAGTTTATGCCCTAATACAATTTTTTACCAGTTTAAAATGTCGCTTATTTATGGCGCATTAAAGCCGTAATTCCAACGTCGTAAAATTGGACTTCAGTTGGCCTCCAAAGTTATAACAACTTATAAAATGACGAGAAGACATGGATATGGATTCCTCTTTCACTCTTGTGTTTGGGTTTGTGCATTTATCCTTAAAGATGCCTCTGTAGCGCCTTGGTTCAAGTGAGAGGTCGCTTTTTCGTCAGTTCGAGTCCCGCCGAAGGAACAAAAAGTTTGCTTAGTTCCTGGGTCATAGATGTGTATTAAATATGTGTATAGTATAAACGTATTAAACATATTTCCGTTGTCTGGTACCTGTAACATAAGTTCTTCGGATACTTAGCACGGGGCCAGACGAACGTGGTGTAAAGCGTCCATAGATATTATTATTATTACCTAAATATAAACCATAAAGGGCATTTCCCAATTAGCAATTCACCTACTACTCATGCTTTATAGAAATTAATACTTTTTATCGGCAGGAATGAGTAGAAAATAAAATGTAATGAATGATTCACAGCGTTTCCTGTGCGTAACTTGTGTTGCGGCTGTCCACCGGAGAATGGAATGTTTCTTTGTGCATAACAGTTTGGACTTTGTTGCACTTTGTATTCTGTACTTGTAATATAATGTATTGTTCATAAGACTATCTATAATCTATATATTACACTAGCTGTGCCCGCGACTTTGTTCGCGTTGTTTTGAGTGACTTAAACCGTTTATGCAGCGCACACAACGAAAGTCCCCAAATGTGAATAATTTTCCTCGTTTTTTGCAACATTTCTCGCTGACGCTTCGCTCCTCTTGGTCGCAGCGTAATGTTATATAGCCTAAAGACTTCCTCTATAAATAGCTATCCGAAAAAAATTTTTTTTTCAAATCGAACCAGTAGGTAGGTTCTGAGGTTAGCGCGTTTAAACAAACAAACAACCTATTCCGCTTTATAATATTAGTACAGATTAGTATACAATATTGTCTATATTATTATGTAGTAACTAGTAGTACACAGATCAAAACATTTCCTCGTAAGTAGGACATACCGATAAGGTATACTGTCTTAGGTTACACGGGCTATGCGTCTAGAATTATTAGGTAGATCATATCAACAATTTAGCGAGACTACAGCAATGATTAATCATAATACATGGGCGATAGCAGATTATACTGTAATTATATAATTGCTGTAGACTGCAAATTATGTTCGCGCCGTAAATTGAATTCAGCAAATTAAACACGTTAATGGTATTTTCTGACCCTATAGACATATATATTTATAATTGAAAAAAACTAGAACTAGATGAGAATAAGGAATCTTTTATTTCGAAATAGGTGTAGAAATTAGAAATTTCCTGTAAGATGTCCAGTGTCCACCAACCACCGAAACCAACAACCAACTAACCCAGCGAGAAGAAACTATGCCGCGGTGGAAACTCACGCAGGTCCACCTTTTAGTAAAAATATGGGAAAGATTTTTCGACTCCATCTTACAGTAAACTTACTAACCCATGACGGGTTTTTGACCTCACCTTCAGAATATAATTTATTCCCCGTATTAGTACTTAGGACTGCTCGTAACTCGAACACCGCCAACTAGCAACATCAGTTACATCAAAAACCTGTGTAAGGCAACACATACATAAGAAAAAGAAAAATGTCCGTTTTGTAGTAGCCCATTAAATCGAATGGCATCCGTGATCCGTGCCAGCGTACAAATGAACGGTATTTAGAGTAAGCATCAGTGCTTAGTTCACACCGAGACGCGACGCGGACTTTTCAAGATAGCTATTCAAAATTGAACATTATTCAACACACAAGAAGGTTTCCATTGCGAGAATTCGAACGTCGAGCTACACCGAACTGCATGTGATGCACAAGATGAACATTCATCTTTTTGCTCCGCCCTTGCAATAAAAAAGTTTTATTTTTATGTAGTGAATAAAGTTCACTGTTATTTGCTAAATATTCCGCGCCGTGTCGTCTCGGTGAGAGCAGACCCTAATCACAACCTACTAAAGCAAAAGTAGCTTAACGAACGCGCATTAGAACTTCCTGTGTCCGATGTTGATGTTTGTTATGGCCAGTTGGGTCATTGGGTGACAAATGATATGAGTAGTTTATATAATTAACATACCTACATACACTAATTTGATGACCATGAGTGGAAGTTACAAGTGAATATAGAAAAACCTAGTCTAGTTGATACTTGACATCTTGCTCTTTCAACTACTCTTACTGAAACGTCAAAAAAGTTAGGAGCCCTTCATCATTGGCACCGCTTGGCGGAACAACAAGGACAGCTGTTAATTGAGTGCAACATTATATTATAATTATCGTTTTAGTATTCGGCCGCAAGTCTTATATTATGGCCGGTTCTGGAACGCTATTCAAATGTATGTTCAACTAACATGGCATTCAAATTAACAATTCTTATTGGTGGAACATTAATTATCAGAGAGAAAGAGAGGGACAGATATTTTATAATTACATCACGCTCGCACTTGCAAGGCTGGTTATATTTCCGAATAGTTGACATATTTCAATCTTCAATCTTCAGGGATTTTAAGCCTTGCAAGTGCGATTATAAAATATCTGTATCTTCTTTTCTCTCAAAAATGGTGCACCAATCAGCGTTCAATATGGGTGTTAATTTGAATGCCATGTTAGTTGAACATAGATTTGAATCCAGAAACCGGTCATAAGACTTGCGGACGAATTCTGAAACGATAGTTAGATAATTTTGCGCTCAAGAAACAGGGGGTTAGTATTGTGGGAGTACATGTGGAAGCCCCAAAGGGAGATCTCCAACCGAGCGAGATGGTATGCTCGGTCAGGCTGAAGCCCACTGTACTAGTTTTTAAGGTGTCGTTTTTAAGATATAGGTATATCGCCGGACTTAGAAAACTTCGATAGCGCGATGCAGGACGTGGCGCTAGTAGTACCGCTACAGTATCTATATTCTGGCCACTTATGATTTATGAATGATAAGACAATGAGCATAACAAAGCTACAATCATCTGCCGTCGCGCCGGGCGCCGCCGCCGAGACGGGCTCGCTATAAACTATTTTTGTAATATCTTCCAGTATCTCATTATACGCTTAGTTAAGGAGAAGCACCCAATAAAACGTAAATTATTACATAAAACTTTATTGTGGTTGGCACTTTATTAAATTCTTATTCGTTTTATGTTACTTAAGCAGTTAAACGACACAATATCATTTTTCATATTACATTAACAACGTAGGGGATAGTTTTCTGAATAAACAGCCATTAAGCCTAAATTGCTGGCTGCATAACGCTGCATGATTGGATTAGATTTTAGATATGCTCAGCGAAGCGGGCAGATAATATCTGGTACAATGTGAAGCAAAATAACCGTACTGCGTACATAACATATCACTTTGCACGAACGCGACGTAATGTAAGTTGTAATATGAGCTGCAACGAAAACATGCATCCCATTGAATACAAAAACCTTTGACCCTACTACGTATATTATAATTTTATAGTCTATATGTTACCCGGATTATTATTATAAATCTAAAAACACTTCTATCAATAGAATCGGATTATTAGTATTAGCGTTACGCCTCAATAAACATTTAACATACCATAAGATAATTTCTTCCTTATGACGAATTCTATTAAAAACAAAATCTATTCGTAAATGTTTCAGTCAATTACTATAACTATGACGACCTCTGTGGCGCAGTGATTGAGCGCGTTGGTGCTCGAGCGAGAGGTCGCGGGTTCCGCCGCCGAAGATACAAAAAAGTTTTCTGTGTTCCTGGGTCATGAATGTGTATTAATGTAATAAAAATGTTAAATATGTGTATAGTATAATATTAAAATATTAAATATATTTCCGTTGTCTGGTAACTATAACACAAGTTCTTCGGATACTTAGCACAGGGCTAGATTGACGTAGTGTAAAACATCCATAGATATTATTATTATAACTAGACAAATAAAGAAAATATGATAGCCAATTGCAATATCCTTTGTTGCTGCTGTTTTGATAGTAGGTATTCCCCTTAACTTCTATTCATCCCTTATCTCGCGCCAGTAGCCTGGCAGTGCCCCCGCAATCACATTTATTTAATTCGATAAACAGTGAATCATGTGTGTGACTCACTCGGAAAACATTCGCCGATAATTTTTAACACTTATCGAAACAATTGAACGATGTTGCAAAATGAGTTACGTAGCAGATGTAAACATCCAAAATGTAAACACAAAGAGTACTCTTTTATTATCGCACGTGGTACGATTCGGGCCAGGCCATATTTTTACGTGGAAACTGTTAACATATATGTGGCATGCTTTCGATTTCTTTGTCAGAAGAGCAGGATATCGTTAAAAATCAAGTATGTGCTCTCACATGAATTTGCCGCTAGAGGCGCTTGTGTAGAGTAAGGTCTCCAAATTGTCGAATGTCACAGTTTGCGGGTTGAAAACGTGATTTTTATTTCAAAAAGGTTCTAAAGTATTTTTTGTTTAGGTAATAGCAAACTTTAATAGCGGTACTTTAGGGCCTTAATCTTCAGTGGCACCCACCCAGTAAGACAAGAAATGATACGAATCTCATTACGAATTATGTACATCTCGCCGCTAACGAATGATGTGGAAAAGAAATTGAAAACGCATAAATAAACAGCGCTGTAATCAGCAGCATAATTTATTATATGAATAAATTACGTGCACTTATTACGTAAGATAAAGATGGCACTGACCTTCCGGTAGACCACAGTAATGAGGAGCAGCCTGTCGAAGAGGAATATCCTCATAAGCTGACGTCGTCTTCGAGCGTTGTCCATGGCGTAGAACTCGTTCTGCCGGAGCAGGCGGCCTTGGTTCAGCAGGTTTAGATACGGCTGAAAACGTGGCAGATTAGAGAACATTCTCGAAGGCTGCTTGTCTGGTAGGTAAGCATAGAAAAAATATTTGGAATTTAGAAACCATTTAGGCGGAATAAGAGCCACAATCCTGAAACGCGCTATACATTTTCAAACTTACTAAATGGGCAGTCTTGTCCGACGAAGCTAAAACGGCCTTCCGGAAATTAACATAGCCTTTAAAAAAGGGGCTTCGGCCTGACCGAACATAGCACTTCGCTCGTTCGGAGAGCCCCTTTGGGACTTCTACTATTCAGACTATCGACTGCAGTTGGCAACATACCCTACGCACTAGTCCCCACTATCATAATATGCCACTTGAATAATAATAGCAATAGAACTTTCACGGGTAATGTCGTGCAAAAGTGGGATATTGAATCATTAATTATTATTAATCAATAAATTATCACCTTCTCGCGTTATTTAACGTTCAATAGCTTACTTAACTCGGCCATTAGTTATCGACTTTTCTCACATTTTATACAGACGCATCACGCGATAATACATATTTGACTAGAGGTCGGCCCGTCGAAATGCGCTCTATGTATAGCAATATTTGCTAGTGATATTCTTGTACGTAACCAAAGCTGAATGCTCAACGAAATGTACCTTAAGAACGAAATGTAGGTACATCAAAGATGGGTCTGCATCAAACTAGCAAATGCTCATTCTATCCAGATAGAATTCTTTTAGTGTAAATCGAGAAATAAATCTTTTTCTATTTCTTTGTTCTTTTGATGTAAACCCTTAGCATAAAGCTAAATTATAAGTAAGTCAGTAGGATTTCATTACCCGAATAACTTGCTGGTGATATTTTTGTAAACAATGCTGATTACCGCCTAGTAAGCAAACCTAATATAAACTTATAAAGTTAAAATATTAGTAGGCTTGTGTAAATACACTATGTACAGTAAGCTATTGTCATTGTGGTTCTGAGATTTGCTACAAAAAATTGAGATTTGTTAAAACAACGAGAGAATCGAACCCACGACCCGGAGGTCGTGGGTTCGATTCTCTCGTTGTTTTCAAGTTTGGTTAGTAAGAGAGCCACCTTAGTGATTTTTTCACCAGATTTAGTGACTTTTAGTAGGTAGCCAGGTATTTTCTAAAAAAAATCACAGAAAAATTATTTGATGACTTTTAGTGGCTGATACTACTGCTATTGAAAGCAATTTTAAATACTCTTTTAAATAAAAAAATTCTAACAAAAGTGATGATACATCTCAGCCGTCTACACTGCAGTAATAAAAGTTGATTTTTAGTTTTATTTATGTTTATTTTTATTCATGGTTTTCTTAATAAAAAAATATTTTGCTTGTTATTCACATTAAATCATTTATTTAGTGAATTCTGGGGATTTTTTTTGTTTAAAATATCCCTAAATCTGGGGAATTTTCTAACCAAAACTAGTGAATAAGCTTTCTACGAGGTGGCAACACAGAGTGAAAGCTTACCGGGCAGTCTGTGATGTTCTCCAACGCCATTATGCCGTCCACGGCTGTCAGCACACACTCGATCATCGTTTTCGCCAGCTTCAAGCTCTCCAGCGGCGTCTCGTCGGAGTCCGACTCGCCGTTGCTGCCCCCCGTCTCGTCGCTGTCCACACTCAGCTTGGATATCCTGGATTCCGACTCCAGCCTCTCGTTCTCGTAGTTGGTGTAAGTCTTGACTAGGTCGTCCAAAAACAGCTTGTACCTCGGCAGCCTTTGTACTGGTTCCAATAAATAACTAGATAGATCTAATCTGTCGCCTAACTCTAATTGTCGTTCCTGAAACGAAGGAGATTATGTTACTAAATAATTAAATTAATGAAACTTAGTGTTCATTTCATCAACGCATGTTAAATTTAATCCTTCGTTAAATATCATGTTCCTCACGTAATTCCTAGCAATGAATGAGAAGGCATGGTATTTTAACAAGCCGTTAGCACTAACATGCGTTGGTGAAATGAGACCTAAAGCTTGTGTTCCTTCCCGTTAGCTAGCGGTGCTTCCACTTTTTGGCAAATAGTAATTACAAACAAGTAGTAAATAACAATTTTTAACTTAAAGCACAAAATAAGTAAAATTAACTCAAAGGAAGTAACCGTATAGACCACAGATTTTAGATTAAGATTTTTATGGATTTTTTAATAAGACCAGTATTGAGAAAAAAGGTTCAAAATAAAAAAAAACATCATATCGCGCGCACGCAGGCAAGCAATTTTGATATTATGTCTGGCAGAGCGGCAATTTTTTCGCTTGTTCCTAAAAGTTTTCGTGGGTGTTATAAAACCGTAGGGCTTGTAGACCGCATAAATAAATTAAGCACGCGCTTGATAAGTATTTCCATAATTATAGTTTACACAACACCATAGCGTTCGTAGACCGACATGAATAAAATAATTAGGAACTCGCTTAAATTTTAAGAAACCTTCAGATTTTCGTATTTGTGAGCTATAGATATAGAGCCCCAGTAATCTGGTGATCACTGATCATATATCGGATGATATGTGATCAGTGATCACCAGATTACTGGGGCGGCCGTGTAACTAGACTGCGGTGTGTGTTCAGCCGTGACCAGGCAAAAACTTTTACTCCACCACTCACCACGTTATGCGATACAGGCACAACTCAAAATAAGATTGTATTAACGACGTCTGTCGCTCATTTGTTGAGCGCTATGGTGCTCGAGCCGGGTTCGAATTCTGCCGAAGGAACAAAAAGTCTGTGTTCCTGGGTCATCCAGTTTCCATTGTTGGATCACGGTTATAACGGGGACCAAATAACGGAATAGTATTTCTGCCAGGCCAGATTGATGTGGTGTAAAGCGTCCTAAGATATTATAAACGCTTTCGCCCTTACCCGTCTACGGCGTTGCAAAAAGGATGGGTATGTGTTTGGCACCCTGTATCTTTGTAGTGTGTCTACTAATATTTTTAATAATTATTTGACGAGCATGTTCACTTGGTGGACATGTCGCTCAATCACATTTTCTTAAATGTATATAACAAAATATCCGATTTTCATGAATGAGGTATGGCTTTGTAAGCCTAAGTAATAGGCAATACAATTTTGTCGGGCTATATATAATTTTTGATAATGTTAAATTAGCAGGACCAAAATATTATTTGAATTACGACAAAATTTTTGAGGACTAAAGAAAATATAAAATATTTGTTTAAAATATACAAACGTTACAAAAATTGCACAAACGTAACATATAGATAATCTAGGTATTGTTAACTTCTTACAAAACAATGAATAAGAAAGTATTTAAACACGATAATATAATTGGGGACACAGTTTCATGTCATGGAGTCCGATTACAACACGTGTTGTCTTATCATAATACAAGTTAAACGTAACGTTACGAAAGATGCTCAAGGTATGTCCCCTAATTATACGATCAACAAATTAAAGTTATGTTGTGTAAAAACTATAACGAGAGTTATGTTAAACAAAAACATAATGGAACCCTTTGTAAAGCCTATGTTAATTTAGTTGTTATTAAAAATCTATTAATACCTGTTTAGTTAAAATCCGATCACATGTCGTATGGTCACCCAGCACATACGGTGTCTATCAATAAAATAAACAGCCTAGTTTAGAGGAATAAGTGTGGGGCTAACCATGTGTGGGTTTGCTCAAGACACAATGTTCCACGATCCTTCACTGTCAGAGCGTATAATGTACTTGAGAACAACAAAATCCCAGGTTGTGGTTTTCACACTCTACAACCTGGGAAGCGAACCTGCACCCTCTCGAATCACCGGTCTAACCGCTGGGCCACAGACGCAGAAATAACCGGAGTAGCAAACAATATTAAACATAGGTATGTAATATGGTTATGCCCAATCGATATGCCCGTTAAGTAGATGCTAATACATTCCGCGTATTATTGTCCTAGCGAGGAAGTAATATTCCAACGCGTAACGTAGATAATAACCATATAAAATACAGTATAACTATGTGCAATTCGGCGATTGTCGCTTTTCATACCGTCTGTGATTTCCATAGAAAAACGAAGATTGCTGGTCGCACCAAACGCAGAGTATTGACTCTGCTATATAATAGCAATATGCTATTACTGTGTGTACTTACATTTTACTAGATTTAAATCATACTCTAAGAATGAAGTCGTATCTCGACAGCTGAATCCGCAGTGAGTGTCTTTCTCGTACTGTGATATTCGAAATTTCCCACTCATTGCGGATTCAGCTGTCGAAATACGCAAAACATTCCTAGAGAATCACTCACTAGGTCCCAAGCACCCCTAGGTCCTGTCGAAATTCGGTCATAACTGATACTTTAGTTTTTTAAGTTTCAACTTAGGTTCCTATTAACTCTAGTAGGTACACATAAAAATATTATGACCATAAATGTTGTCTATGGAATATGAAAATAGGATTAACACCTTTACAATTATGCCAATCCTACTCTAATACTTAACCGTATCCGAATGTAAGTAAATCAGAAGGTTTTGACATTATTTTTATTGTGCGTAATTTTACAATCTTTTTGTACAAAGGGGCGGGCATATTTAACTTCAGATACTAACATATAGATAACTAATTATTATATTAGCATAAAATATGGCAATGTGATAAGGTAATCCACAAAACGGAAGTGGCACAATTTTATCTTTGGGAATTCCAAATGTCTGATTGACAAAACATATTTAATTAATCTTTGCACTAAAAAATTGTTGGAGTAGGTACTTTGTAGAATAGCTAATCAATAACAGGAAATACATTATAGCGGTTAATTAATTTGTTTAACGACTAAAATATGTTGCCCGTGAGTACATGCGCGCCAAAAGGAAATTCCACACTTGGTCACAGAGGTAATTGGTCCACACGGCATCTACTACTTGCCAAAAAGGAGGCAGACATTTAAATTTATTTTTCTCTGATATTAACGTAATGTATAATAACAAAATAAATACACTTAATATACAGGCTGTAATATCAATGAGTGATATATATATACTTTAGGGTGTCGCTTAAAGTTTACTGAGAAAGTACCGTAAGTAGTAAGTAAGAGGTACTTTTTTAATTATTAGGAAAATTTATGATATAGCATTTGTCATCCAAACATGAAAGTCAAAAGTAAGTCTTTCAGCGCTGGTACTTTCAC
Organism: Celastrina argiolus; assembly: GCA_905187575.2. NCBI lineage: Eukaryota > Metazoa > Arthropoda > Insecta > Lepidoptera > Lycaenidae > Celastrina > Celastrina argiolus. The sequence goes on from LR994577.1 coordinate 7,205,823, forward strand.
AGTATACTACATAGGAGGCAGATACACACCCTAAAGTATTATCACTAATTTATTTTATACCTTGTATAAGTTGCTGTAGACTACATGCGAAGTTGGCCGAAGTTAGCCGAAGTCCGAGTACAATAGTGTGGGCAAGCACGCACTTTGCTTCGCTTCTTATTGATCTTTGGGTGACTTCACGGACATTACTTCGGCCGACTTTGGCAGTAGTCTGGGCTTCAAGAGTTAGAATACTTACTAGGAAAAAATGTTTGTGTTCATATACCAGTCTCGTTGCTCTCTTATTATTTCTAGAATACATTACGTACATATTGAACCTCTGCTCCTGTAATGAAAACGAAACAATATTAAATACGTTATAATAATTTAAATTTTCTTATTCCACAACGAACACCTTATAATATTATAGCTGTTTTACTACACGCTAACCGTTTCCTAATGTTATTTACATAACGGATAACTTACACAATGTATATCTTTTTCTGATAAGTTGGAATAATACTTAACAGACTTAGTTATTATTAACACACATTATACACGGCTCAGATTAAAGCTACTCATATATGCAAAATAGATAATATTCTAGTCTGAAAACACGAGTCTAGCAGAAAACCCCCGCAAATGGCTCACACATTAGACATAATTGAGGGGTATAGTATCAAAACCTACTAAAATATACTTTTCAAAAATATCACAGGATACAAAAAACGTTGAGGCTTAATCGGATTTTGATAGTAGTTGATTTTGAATCTATTTTTGGTGGGCAGCAGATTTCTGTATATTTTAGCGAGTTTCGGTACGACTACGAAACTAGCTAAGCATTTTACGAGGTTTCCAACGGTGCTCAAATTTCGTCCAGAAGTATTATAGCGGATTTTGGTTTTTATACCCCTCAATTATTGATTTGCTCACTGGAAGTCAGAGTTAAGATTTCTTTTCCATGCTAACGAGCCACTCACGAAGTATTTTAAACTTATCGATATCATCTTGAAACTTCATTAGTACAAACAGCTTTCACTGAGGAGGAAAAACGGACAAGTTCATTCGTTCCCGTGCGTGTTGGGTTCCGTATACCTAAGTTGCTCAGATGAATTAAGAATTATTAACGCTATAGTATAATATTATGTAGAGGAGCCAGACTTAAGAGAAAACACAACGCCTATTTTTCCATACAGAAATAGGGGTCTGCGCGACAATTTTTTACCTGAAGATCTATGTATATTATTTGTACGTCTCTATTTTAACCTTTTTTAAATAAATTAATTATTTAAAGAGATACGGACGTTCAAAAATCTCAAAAAAATTACTGGTTTTTAGCTGTGTTGAAAGATACAGGAAACAAATTTGACTGCATCAGGTATACAATAAAATCAAAACATAGCTAACTCAAGCCTTTTTTGGTTTATATTAAAAAAACATAAAAATCTCTTTTATCGTGTGTTATAAATTATCATTACATAGATAGAGATGAAAACGCTGTGTGGCACTTGCCAAATCTTTTTTATTAGGTCAACAAAGGGATTTCTAAGAAGAATGCATTTTTGTGCAGAAGAACGTCACTATAGGGATGTAAAATGTAATTATAATTTCATACGCGAGCCAAACATTCTGATCAACCTTCAAATGGAAAGAAGACGAAGCGATACCTAATTTAATAATACAAATACAAATTAGAATGACGCTACAAAGCAGAGAACTCTAAAAATGTTCACGATTTCGTTAGAGGGCAACTAGTCTTTGAACTTTAAGAAATCGTGCATTACTAATGACATTGGTATAAACCACAAAAACGGCTTTTTTGTGGGAAATTTTTAGAATACCAAAAGCTAGAAAGTAAAGATTATCTAGAATTTTACCTCGGTTTCTTACTTGTTATGAATGTTTACTATACTCACATATTAATGTGATCCAAAGTAAACAAAGCTACTAGGCAATATGCATTGTAATGGCAATTTACATTAATATTGTCCAATTTATTTTTTTTATTTAAATTTAGACGATAAATAAATCGGACATAAAACAAAACTAAAATTGTTTCCAAAACTTCCCGTCTATAAGTACAACATATATATAGTGGAACTTTATCCACTACATATTTGAGGATAATATAAAATTACTTTTATCCTCAAAGTCACTTAAAATTCGAAATTATCATAATACCATGCAGAGCCCTGACATACATTTTTGTATCGATTGTTTTAATTTAATCGTCTGCATTAACTGGAACTTCGCTATCTCTCGCTCGTCTTGCGATAAGATTAGTTTTACACGCCAATATACATCGCCGATAATACGCAGCCCTGAATATTATCTATATTTAAATCGTTATGAAATTCTATTTATTAGTAAACATTATTTATATCTATATTCTAGTCGATGACAATACAGACACTAATAGATCTATATGTCACTGTAGTAGCTTGTTTGTACTCTATTTCCAATATATAGATAAAACATAGATCGCCATGCAATTATATATCCTTGAAAGTTTTTAGCAATTTATAGGCTCAGCGCTTTGAGATGGAGAGAGATAGATATTGAGAAAAATTCAGGAGCAAACGAATCAAACCATTCGAACGCAGAATAAACTAACTTTCCTAGCTGTGTCTTTGTTTATAAAGCAGCAGTTTAGGATTCAATTCAAGGTGTCGGCGATAACGCTCTGACGTCATCAGCCTAATCATCAGCTCGCATTCGTGACGCGGACTCACTTATTTGGGCACACCGCTGCCAATAATGTGACAGTCGAATTATAATTGAATGTAAATTGATATTCATTTGTTTATTTAAACAACATGCAAGGCGATCCCCTCACGTCCAACACCAGTAACTGATATTTTGCCAATACAATGCATTGAATTCAATTATGAAACGTTCTTTCAATATTACAAACACGGTTGCAAAAATGCATTCCCTTCCGATCTAGTATGTTGGCATAATATTAGGTTCTGTAGTCTCACCCGCTGGTCGTTCGACGTATATCGAAGGATTTGTCTCGTAATCCATATAAATTCGTACTAAGCAGTGGGTCCGCGACCAACTAAAATTCTGATAACGAGTGTGTGCCAACTATCAGAATCCGTATACAACCGTCTTAAAATGGCTGTGTACATTATGTTTCTATATGGCAATCCTTGGAAAGCATGCAAGGCCGAAACCAACACGCAGAGGCCTTTTACACAATTTTAACGTAACTACTTAAATGAAATGTAACACTAGACGGCAACTCTCCCTGTGGACTCTCGCACCCACGTGGGAGTGCGCCAACAAAGACTAACCAGTTAGTGTAGGACTATTGCAAGTATTGGTCAATAGAATTACTTACAAATTTTCTAAAACATTGTCCTAATTTTCTGAGATCGTGTTCGCACTCCCGCAGCGCGGGCAGGAACTCCTCCGCGTGGAAGCGGCATATCCTCTCGATGTTCGCGAAGATGTCCGGCTTGAGGCCAACGAGGGAGGGGGGGATGTCCTCCCGGGACATCTCCGGGATGTAGTCGTCCACCACGTGACGCAGTCGCTCCACATACACGTTCTCTGTATGGAGCAGCTCGTTCACGCGTTCCGTCAGCCGTCTGTGGATATACAACCTTATGAGTTATCTGTGGCGTGGGTTTTTAATTCCTATATCACACACACACATACACAATACATTCCTATCGGCTTCACTTATCCATGCATATTAGCTGAGGCTTCCCTCTGAAACCAGCCTAGGCAACTGTAAATTACCTATGATTACTTAGGTACAGACTAGTGGCTACATTGTTGATGCTTAAAGTTGGTCCTATGAAGAAATGGTTGTAGTCAATTTGATTTAGATATTATCAAGCGACATATGAGTGGAAGTGGAAGTGGAAGGCAATTCATATTACACAGTAATTTACTACTTTATAAAGTGTGTATTTTACATTAAATAACATATCAGCTATTATAACCGGTTTCGACTAAGATGTCAGTCGAAACCGGTCGTTGAAAATGCAAGAAGTTGGGTGTTCAACTGTCAACACACACACATACAAAAGTAAGAACCTCGAATTACTCTGTAACAACACAAAGTACAGAGTGAATTACTCTGTACAAGAGATTCATAAAAACATTTTCATTTTATTTAGGTTTTTGTAGCTAGTAGGTTTTAGTTCTTATTCTACTCGTACATGTCGATCGAGTGCAAACAATTTCACAACAGTATTATTATTGCAAAGTTTTTGTTTGTACAATATGTAACTTTTCGTATCAGCTCATTATTTGAATCATCTGAATATAAATGATACGCGTAGCCTTGGCATTCGCCCACTCTGATCCCCAGCCATTATAAATAAACAATGAACATAAAAAGATAAACGTGAAAATTACAGAAACTCTAATTGCGATTTCTACCACAATTTATAAAAGAAAATACTTTTTATTAATGTCGTCGCGTTGTCACTTTTAATTCAAAAGTATATTAATTAAAAAATTGTATTTAGCATTAACGTTTGTATTAAAAGTTTTTAAATAGACGTTAATGCAGTTTGTTTCATCGTTTGCTACTAAATAAGTAGTATATTGTATGTGATATAATATTTGTGATTGCCTAATTACAAACGTGACAGGTCTCGAATTATGCATGTGTTATGTAAACGTATCATAACTTGCAATAATTAGTACGTGCGATCATATATAAAAACAGTTATAACTGATTTATTATAACGACTAGGCAAACGCAGATGATTTACGCATAGCAATTATAAACACAACTCAAAATTTAAGTTGCGTTTGTGAGAACGAAGTGGTAATTCCAAAGGGACGTCTCCTACCGTGCGAGGTGATAATGGTCAGTCCGAAGCCCACTGTTGTGGCTTTTCAAATGTTATAGCGCAGAGTTTAGAAAAGTTCGATTTAAATTTTTAACAAACCTCCAAAAAAAGGAGGCGGTTATGTATTCGGTTGTATAATTTTTTGTCTGTTCAACGATTACTCTGCCGTTTGTTATACGATTAGTCTGCCGTTAGTTTGTAATTCCCGTCGTTGTCAAGCAGTGAGCCAGCTGGTGATCAGTATACGAGTATATAGCTAAGAACACTTCATTATCACTCAGCTTTGAACAGAATCAAAGTCAAACTTATAACGCATATCTGTAAAAAAGCCATTAGATTTAGAGTACGATTTTTTGTCATTGCGCACCCTAAAGAAGTTTACAACATTTTGTCTGGCATCGAAGTGGTTACTACTAGGGCCATGTATATGCAACTAGTAGTCTCTAAATTGCAGGTAATTTTTCAAGGTCAGCAGTGACAAAAACTCGCAGTCAGTCTGCAGTTTTGGTTGAGGTTTAATAGGACTGTCGCATTTTGGATGGGGAATCGGTATGCAGATTTCTTCGCCCACGCCCCACTCACTGACGGCTGATGAATGATGACTCTCGAGTAGACATACGGTCATTGCCAAGGATGAACAGTCAAATATTTTTATACTTTAGCCCGCGTTAAATATCCAGCCGCATATGATATCTTTATTATTTTCAGCCTATTCCTTATTCTCATGTAGTTCATGCTTGAAATAGATACAAATAATAATTATAAATAATAATGCCCCCACACCAATTTCAGTGACGGTGGCCGGTTTCATTTAAACCAGGCCAGCTACGCAGGAGTTATTTTACAGTGCCCAAAGGTGTGCGCAATACACAGAAGCACTTTCTCTTCCTTCACTCTCATAGCCCAGTGGGACAAACAACACGACTGTCGGAAGATCCTATCCTAGACCTATCCCTATCAAGACCTTGTTAGTTCAAACCCTTCTTTTCCCAATAATCGACTATGGTGATGTGTGCTGCCTCGATCTTAACGCCGACAAACTGAATAAGCTTGATCGTCTTTTTAATAGTTGCTTAAGATTTATCTTCAACTTGCGAAAATTCGATCACGTTTCTTCCTATCGCTCTAAACTGAACTGGTTGCCAGTTCGTCAACGACGATCTGTGCGGGAATTGTGCACGCTTTACTCGCTGCTGCACCATCCCAACGCTCCCGCTTATCTCTCCTCCCACTTTCGATATCTCTGCAGCAGCCATGACAAGAACCTCCGATCTTTTAATAACGAGCTTTTACTTTGCCCTTCCCATAAATCTAGTACCGTCCACTCTTCTTTTAACGTACAGGCTATTCTTCTCTGGAATGCTCTTCCTCTGGAAATCAGGTTGTCCAAAACCAGAGACATGTTTTAGCGCAGAATTCGTGACTTCTATCTTAAGCAATTGGCAGATTCTTAAAATTTTCAGTATCTTGTAGTTATAGTATAATATATTTATTTTATTTAATATATAATACTTGTTATTATTATAGTATAAATTATTTATTATTATTATAGTATATAATAATATATATTATTTATTTTATTACTTATGTTATTAATATATAATATGTATTGTTGTATTTATTTTTATGACTTTATAAATAAGATAGATCATTCTGTTACTTACCGGCACCTATACAATTTTGCTTTTGTAACGCCCAAAGGTTGACTGGTAGAGAATGCCGCATGGCATTAAGTCCGCCTTTGTACAGTTTGTGCATTAAGTTTAATAAATAAATAAATAAATAAATAAGATCAGTTGCAGGATCGAATTTTACATGTCCATCCGACCCATGAACTATCGTTCTTGTCAGACAATCGGGTGATCAGCCTGGACAATCCTAACCAAACTTGAAAACAACATTGTTTTTGTTGTTCCAACGCGGGAATCGAAATCACAACCTCTGAGTCGAGAGCTAGGCTCTAAACCACTAGATCACGGAGTTGCAAATATGCTTGATTTTTTACATTTACGATAGTAGCAGGATTACATAGGTTAGACGGAATAACGGCACGTTTTATTTCAACTCCTACACGCGTGACGCAAATGTTAGGTGTTATAGTTTTTATGTGTATTTATCAGTTAATAGTTAAATGTTATAATAACGATGCCTATGTGGCATTATATTAACATATGGCATCGTACCTCTCAAACGGATAAACCGATTTCATTGTAGTTTTTAGGTTCGACATGATCAAGATACTTGCTTAGCTGGTAGTCAGGGGCTCCTTTAATTTTACGATTATCCTTAAAAACACATATTTATTTTAACTAGTATTTACATAATAAATGTTTATACTCTATAGCATTCCTCATGGAAGTCTTTCTGTCATTTACTGTCCCTGTAACCTGTAGAATTCCTTAAATCTTTATGTGTTTAAGAGTAATAAAATCTACATAATCATTAAACCTTAAAACAATATCCTCGAGTTAAATATAACTAGTTTCCTGAACATTCGAGTTTGCACACGTCACCAATCGATAACATTTCAAATACTTTATTTAAAATTGCTTCGTTTTATCCGTTTTAATGCTTGCTGGCGTCTGCACTTGCCGATATCTGGAACTTCGAGTTTAGAGCGCAGAAGCTCTCAAGTAAGCATGTTTTATCCTAGACATCGTCTTAACTTTCTAATAGGTTTCCAAAGAAAGCAGAAGTCTTAGACCAAATATTTGCATCATTTCAAACCAGTTTATTCTAATAAGTAAATTGTAACACAATATATTTATTTTGTTTTTTGTTTCTGACAAAATTATTAATGCAAATAGAAACAATATTTCGTAAGCTACATCCTTGTCGCTTTTAAATTTTTTTTATGAATACCCATGGTTTTTACAATAAAGAAAAAAAATTAAATTAAATAATAGCCTCGCTGTGAGGTAGTTTTACGAAAAAATAATAAGAGTGTTGTATGTAATTTAAACTAATTTTCGGCATGCGAATTATTTAGGTATTTAGGTATTATTTATTCAGGTATTATTTATTATCTCTTTTCAACAATATGTCTATCGAGAGGGGATTCTGTAAGGCTTTTGAACACAAACAGACAGGAGACAAACAAACATTCTTTCAATTAATTTGCCTACCAAAAACCAGCGCCTAGATAAAATAGTATGATAAACGTTTTAAGCCAAAGGGAACCGGCTATAACCTGCAATTCTGAACGTAATGAGTTTTGAGTTCGCACAATTGTTATTCGGCTTATAATACTCGTTTGCGCAGGCATTTTAATGGAGAGTTAGTCATTGCCCACTTGTTGAACCAGCCCTGACCAGCAATTATAGTATTAATAAACCAAAACTAGCTCGTGTAAGCATATGTAAAAAAAATAAGAAAGAATCCTAGTAGCGGTCTGAAACAGGCCAATTCTTTTGTATTACGTTTCATAATAATTGGTTGCATCGCAGGTTGTTTAAACCTTAAGAAAAAAGCTAGAATTTATTTTAGAATCGATCTATTTGTATTTGGACTTATTGGGTATTTACAAATTATAGCTAAGAATACTAAATACTATATTGCCTAAACACATAAGAAATTATTTCACAAAAACAATGACAAAGATTTGTTTGTATGCTGTAAAGTTACTATGTTTATGATAAAATAAAATTTTGTATTCTCACCGAAATGAAAAATACATGACTTTTTCCTCTAGTCCCTCTTACATTGTAAGACCTAAACAGTTAAGACCCATAGTATACACTAACAAATATTGTCTACCAAAAATAAAATTATAATAAACATGTATGGCACCAGAGAGCTAAAATATGTTATACCTAATTACTTAAAATTTATTGCCAGGTGATCTACAAAACATGTATGTAAAATCAATTAATTATAAAGGTAAATATAAAAAGTTCTTCTTAACCAATCCAATCTTGAATAACCGCCAATAAAAATAGTTGTGTACGTTAGTATTAGGTAATTAAGTTAGTAGTAGTTAATTAAGATGGTTTAGTTATAAACCATCTTAATTTAAACTAATGCCTATGTATAAGAACGTTTCCCCCATACAGGTAAACCTATATAAATGGTTTTTGAATGGGGATAATTATTGTCATTTGTTTTTATGTAACAATAATTAGTTTTGAATAAAGACATAAAAAAAGGATGAGCAAAATATAAATAAGAATCAGGATAAGTTTTTAAACTTTTAAGATTTATAAGCAAATAAATAAAATGATCTATGTCTTTCTCGTAAAACGATATTGTACGCAAATCACTATTTCTTCACATCTCGTTCGCGCATTATATTAATTAGTTTAATATCTTCGTTCTTTTTGTTAATTTTATATTACTTGTTTATCAGGGTATATATATTAACATAAATTTTAAAAATATTCAAAAGACTAATTGAATGACCCATAGATATGCAGGTAACCTTCCTTATCTACGGTCTATGAATCATAATAAAGTTCCTCGACCCCTACTTCATATATTCTACCCATTCCTCATTTCTCTTTTCTATGTGCAGCAGCTGCAGCTAAATCTCATGGCTCTATTCTCCATACATTATGCCGAATAATGCCGTCTTCATGACATTGATTCTCCTCTGACCTCAAGTAGATTAGCTATCGATCGCGGTTGCAGGTACTCAAGCCAATTACGATTATCAAATGCAAGACTGTGCGATTGTATGGCTGTTATTTCTATCAGCACAGAATAAATAATAGAAGGCCATCGGGCAGATATATGTTTTGTTTATTTTGTACGTAGCTGTATGTTTAAGAATAAGAATAAGAATAAGAATAATAAATCAAATCTCAAGTCTCAGAAAACCGAAGCATGCCAAGAGACATTAACAAGGTGGTTTCGTACATTTTGTCGCAACTCGTTCTTGAGCTCGATATATACATTATACTACACAGTATTATCATAGATGAACCTATACTCAAAATGTACGAGATAATGAATATAGCTAGTTATTACTACAACTCACCACTGGTGAACATCGCTCGCAATAACTTCGCTCATTAGTCATTCGCTACGTTCACCAATGCGCGTTCAGAATGGCTTGTTACCTCAAATATTAGCTGATCGACGATTTGATCAGCTTTTCAGAAACCGGGGGAGGGAACATTAATAATATCATTTTAATTTCGAACTGCGTAAGCAATAATTTTATAACAATAAACAATAAATAGCGATGGCATATTGAATCTTGGCCCAGACTTTTTACTGTCAATTTTTTTTTTTTTTTTTTTTTTAATCTTTATTTAAATTTACTGTCAATATTAATCCTGTCAATTTAAGGTAGGTAATGAAAAAATGATTAATATTTGTATTGTGTACGAAGTATTTAAAAGATTAGTCAGATATTATAAAGTAGGTATGTTTACATGTTTACAGTAGAAATCTCAAGTAAGATTCTACAAACAAGATTGCTTGTTTACATTCCGCGTAGAATCTACAAATTATAATCAGGCTATTATAGTTATGGCATGTGTAGTCAGTACATGCATTAATGAGCTATGTTATGGTTTAGGTGTTTATTCAACGCAAATTATAATTATGTAGGGTAAACGGGGGACACTTGAACCCCTTTTTGTTTTTAAACCCGTGTGAAATATAGTATTTTCCAAATATATGTTGGAAAGAATTCAACATAATATATTTTCCAACTAGATATAGTTGGAAAATACCTTATTACAAGAATGTGCGATAGCCAACAGAATTTCGGTTAAAATACTGATTTCGGTTAAAATACTGATTTACTTAAACTAAAGACATGAAATTACTAAGAAATGAAGACCATAGAAATTATGACTTGCTACATAGGTACCTATAAAACGAAAGACGAAACGAAGTGTATTGATTTTGAATACATAAAATTAGAATGTACTTTATGTAATATTAATCCAAAAAACAACTGTTAAATAAGAAAATAAACAAAAATTATGTTTGTCCACAATAATTTAATACCGTGAAAAAAGTGCCCTATATTTTTTGCCCTGACGATTCTACTAAGGTAGTTTTACACGTTGGAAAAGTTTGCTGGCTTTTTATGTACACCAATATATTATGTACTGGAAAAGTTGGTACCCAGCATCCCATAAAGATCAAGTGTCCCTCTCCTCCCGTACTCGGACAGACTAATGCATAAGCAGGTTAACTGTTGTCAGTATTTGTTCGTAATATTATAATATTATCATTTACATGCTGAGATGTAATTGAGAATCAGTCTGCATGTCGTCATTATAACACACATTAATTATTCTGATTGCCATTCGCCACATATTTGATGACAAACAAAACAAACTTATCAAAATCGTAATTAAATTTTTACTGGTTTTTAATGGATCGTAATTAAATTAAAGGTTTGAAGACTTTGAATTTAGATAGCATCGAAGCTTCACAAACCTTTACCTATATTCCATTTTTCATCCCCGACAAAAACAAACGGATGTTATAGGTTTGACGTGTTGTCTGTACGTGTGTATGTTCATAGCTCCTAAACGGATGAACCGAATTTAATCTACTTTTTTGTTTTAAAGCTAACGTTGTTGCGGATATACTTAGCTTTAATTCATCAGTTCGTTCACTGCTTGAAAATAATCTGCTAATCGCTCGATCAGAATCTGCATATAAAGCATTCCAATATAAATGATTTACACACATTTACATTTGAAAATCTCATTTGCAGTATCAATACAGATCTTACACAGGTATGACGATTAGCTATTTGTCAGATAATATCGCCAATGATGTAAGCGTGTAAAAAGTGGCAAGGCCGAGTGTCGACCTTGCCATATTTATAAATAAACAATAATAACAACTATTTCGCGACCCACATGATAAGTTTTTGTGCCTAATGTGCTCCGGTTTTTGTCAAAAGATTAATCGCATTTTTTATTCTCCTAAAATAAAATCTTTGTGTGACTTAAATTCTATGGTAGGTACCTACCCACTAAGTTGCTAATACGTCTAATGATGCTAGAGTCGGTAAATATTAATAAAATAAAATAAAATATAAAAAAAACCCCCGGCTTAGCGTGTAGCATTCCTATCACACCTAACAAACCTTGCAGACCTTAACCGATTCCTACCAAACATAGCTAAGAACACTCTCGACTGATGTACTTTTCAAACAAAAACCGCATTAAAATCGGATCATTATCCACATTTACACAGACACGTCCAACTTATAACACCCCGACGTTTTTGCGTCGGGGGTTAAAAACTAGATGGTGCCCGAGACTTCAGACAATAAGGACATGCCGTGGGAACCTTAGATTTCGACGCTATAAAAGTAGCCTATACCAAAATCAAAGTCGAACCAGTAGTTTCGGAGTCTATTTAATGCAAAGACAAACAAATATTTGCAATGACCTATATTTATTATAGGTGCCAATTTCTTGGAGCTATCATTTTTTTCCTTGCATGTTACAGGGGGCGTATTACAAGCCCTTAATTCTAGCCAGTTTACGCCATACAGCATGGCTGCCTGGAATTTTCCTATTACGATCACTTATTGACAGCCCGTTAGCGGTCACGTGACACTTGACTTGCTTGCGAATGTCACTTTCAGACGACCAAACTAGTGTGGATCCATTCAGAATAACATGATAATGTAATATGAAAAAAAACAAGGCAGTTTAAGGCCGTATTATTGAATGGCCTAGAATCAGGCTGGTATTGTAAAATATCATAATACGTCCCCAGGCCTGTGTAGTGCCTGCGATAGATTGTGAATGATACAACCATCTCGACTTATGTCTACACACGTCAATGTACAAACATACGAGTAAATGCATCTTAATTGTACAGCTGTTCTGTATGTGATGAATCAATGAACTGACACCACAATAATTACACAAGCATTAGGTCAGATGTTTTATAATAATTATTGTATAATAAATAAGAAAAATGCAACAAGCAACTTCGATCGTATACTAAAGCAACTAACGCTTTGAAATATATTCTTATAATCCTTGCCGTAATTATTAAAAGAGTGTGACCAATGCTTCAAATTGCTTAATTTTTGGATGCTTTACGGTCGCCTCAATATATATTATCATGAAATTATGTGAATAATAGATATTGTGGTGGACTACTAGGAAGCTAGTTAACAATTCTAGGTTATACATTATACAAGAACTATACATGATTAAGATAACGTTGTGTTATCAACAGTTATCAGTGCATTTCCGACCTCATACGAATCACAATGCACAAGTGACCCAGTAGCGGCTGTTGTCCTTATTGTTTATCTATACTCTATACTAATATTATAAAGAGGTAACGTTTGATTGTTTGTTTGTTTGTTTGTTTGAATGGAATAGGCTCTGAAACCACTGAACCAATATGAAAAATTCTTTCACCGTTGGAAAGCTACATTCCTAGCGCTGAACATAGGCTATATTATATGTTTAAAAAAAGTAGGGTTCCTTACTAAAACCCCAAAAATGTAGCCCAAAGTGTAAAAAAACGACCTCCAAAATTTCTTACGTCGTGTGCGCTTCGACAACGGCTTGACCAATTTCGCAATTTTTTTTACGGTATGTTCGTTATTGTCACGAAAAGGTTATTATGAAAGAAAATGTTGAAAAAAATAAGCAGAAAATTAGAAAAAAGAAGAAAATACGTGATGATCACGCGGGGTTTGAACCTGGGCTCAATCGATTCACGTCGTTGCCAGTTTATATGACACAGGTGTCATGGTAACGACATTGTTTACAAATGGAAAATAAAAATTATGAAATGCTATAAATAACGTATTAACATAAACTTAAACTATTTGGATTCATTAAACTATTTGTCCACCACTAATAAATAGTCGGGTCATTTTAATAGGTAACATTTGCCAGTTTATCAAAAATGAGCGACGTAACGTTGTAACGACGACATAATAAAATAAATATTTTCTTTTTGTTAAAACTGCAGAATTTACTAAACTTTATTTAATAATTATTAGATATTTATTGTCAACATAACCAATATGAGTTTTTTTACGATTTGCTTTCACTGATAAACGATCTTAAATATAATATACAAATTATGATTTAATGAAATAAACGTCGTGATAATGTTACGTCAGTTAACACTTTTTCTTATTAAACACTAGAGACTTACTCAAAAAATCGATTAATCTTTTAACAACTATAAATATACCTATTTAAAAAAGTACTTAACTTATAAGTTGTAATAAGAATATATTATAAATGTTAATTTAAAAATCAGATCGAAGGAGTTAGATCCATGGTCATAATTCACGAACAATTAAAAAAAAAATCGAAAACGTCATGAAAAGACGCCACTATGTCTTTTGTCGTCATTTGTCTTTGTGCGAAGTTAACGTCTGTCTGTTCTGTCTTTTTTTTTCTTGCTACTGAAAACGAAAATGCAATTTAAAAAAAATGTCAGTCTGTCTGTTAGCGTGTCTCTTTGCTCCAGCTAATCTCTGGAACGGCTGGACCGATTTTAACGAGACTTTTACTGGTAGATAGCTAAAGTTGTAAGGATTAATTTAGGCTTCTTTTCATCATCATCATCGTTATCTAACTAATGATCACCGAATCGGCTGGACCAACTGTAACGGGAGCATTCACCGGGCGTTAGTTTATGTTAGTAGGAGTAATCTATACATCTATTTGTATTAAAGTAAGTCGTGTTAGTTAAATTATTTATAACTCAAGAACGGCTTTATCGATATGGTTGAAAATTGGTGAGGAAGTAACTTAGAGCCAGTAGACGGACATAGGATACTATTTATTCCATTTGACAGCGCAGAACCAGCAACGTTCACGGAAGGGTTTGGCGTTGTGGGTTCCGCGTTGCGGGTTCCGGGTTCCCGTGTTGCGGGTTCCGGGTTCCGCGTCGCGGGTTCAGGGTTCCCGTGTTGCAAGTTCCGGGTTCCGCGTTGCGGGTTTCGGGTTCCCATGCTGCGGGTACCGGGTTCCCGCGTTGCGGGTTCCGGGTCCCCGCGTTGTGGGTTCCGGGTTCCCGCGTAGCGGGTTCCGCGTTGCGGGTTCCGCGTTGCGGGTTCCGCGTTGCGGGTTCCGCGTTGCGGGTTCCGCGTTGCGGGTTCCGGGTTCCCGCGTTGCGGGTTCCGGGTTCCCGCGTTGCGGGTTCCGGGTTCCCGCGTTGCGGGTTTCGGGTTCCCATGCTGCGGGTTCCGCGTTGCGGGTTCCGGGTTCCCGCGTTGCGGGTTCCGGGTTCCCGCGTTGCGGGTTTCGGGTTCCCATGCTGCGGGTTCCGCGTTGCGGGTTCCGGGTTCCCGCGTTGCGGGTTCTGGGTCCCCACGTTGTGGGTTCCGGGTTCCCGCGTAGCGGGTTCCGCGTTGCAGGTTTCGGGTTCCCATGGTGCGGATTCCGGGTTCCCGCGTTGCGGGTTCCGGGTTCCCGCGTTGCGGGTTCCGGGTTTCCGCGTTGCGGGTTCCGCGTTGCGGGTTCCGCGTTGCGGGTATCCGCGTTGCGGGTTCCGGGTTCCCGCGTTGCGGGTTCCGGGTTCCCGCGTTGCGGGTTTCGGGTTCCCATGCTGCGGGTTCCGCGTTGCGGGTTCCGGGTTCCCGCGTTGCGGGTTCTGGGTCCCCACGTTGTGGGTTCCGGGTTCCCGCGTAGCGGGTTCCGCGTTGCAGGTTTCGGGTTCCCATGGTGCGGATTCCGGGTTCCCGCGTTGCGGGTTCCGGGTTCCCGCGTTGCGGGTTCCGGGTTCCCGCGTTGCGGGTTCCGGGTTTCCGCGTTGCGGGTTCCGCGTTGCGGGTTCCGCGTTGCGGGTTCCGCGTTGCGGGTATCCGCGTTGCGGGTTCCGGGTTCCCGCGTTGCGGGTTCCGGGTTCCCGCGTTGCGGGTTCCGGGTTCCCGCGTTGCGGGTTGCGGGTTCCCGCGTTGCGGGTTCCGGGTTCCCGCGTTGCGGGTTTCGGGTTCCCATCCTGCGGGTTCCGCGTTCCCGCGTTGCGGGTTGCGGGTTTCGGGTTCCCATGCTGCGGGTTCCGGGTTCCCGCGTTGCGGGTTGCGGGTTCCCGCGTTGCGGGTTCCGGGTTCCCGCGTTGCGGGTTGCGGGTTCCCGCGTTGCGGGTTCCGGGTTCCCGCGTTGCGGGTTCCGGGTTCCCGCGTTGCGGGTTGCGGGTTCCCGCGTTGCGGGTTCCGGGTTCCCGCGTTGCGGGTTTCGGGTTCCCATCCTGCGGGTTCCGCGTTCCCGCGTTGCGGGTTGCGGGTTTCGGGTTCCCATGCTGCGGGTTCCGGGTTCCCGCGTTGCGGGTTCCGCGTTCCCGAGTTAGGGGTTGTTTTTTTTAGTTGAATTTCATCATAAACTGTTTTTATGCTCAACGAAGTGGGCAAGGGTCAGCTAGTCATTTATATTATTCATTTCGCTTTCTGAATACCATAATTTGTTTCATCGTAGCGCCTAATAGTTAAATTTTAAGGAAGTCGGTTATCAAATGAGGTACCAGTGTCAAAGTCAAATGTTTTTATTCTGAGTAAATTTTACAAAAAATGTTTTCTGACGTCGCTTCTATTTGATGCCTACCACCGGTTCGGGAACTAGCCCAGCGAGAAGAACCGGCGTAAGAAACTCGCGTTGGGCTATCTTTTACCAAAAAGATGGAAAATTTCACTTTAAGTCTATTTTTTTTGGGTAGTCGTGTTATAATAATTATTAACAATGATTAATCGTTTTCGTTATGTCGGGCATATAATAAGGTTTTCATTATTTATTTACAAAATTACTTTTAGTAACCCCACACCGAAATTGGTGCGTGCAGAATTTATTCAAGTGTGTGCACAGTATACACTGGATTCATCCCTTACTCTCATACCCCAGACGGACACGAATAACGGTTGATAGATGCATATTCGAGGCAATATTACGCTTAAGTAATCTTAAGCGATGCAAATAAATGTAAAAATGCTTTCATAATTTACTCCAACTACTAAGTAAGTAATTTTTAAATACTCGTATGACAGCAATATGATATAAGAGCAGAAACGTGCTACAATATCGACAACGGAGCTACATAGGAACTAGTAAAGCAATCATAATTATGTCAGTCCAGTGTACAGTGTACAGGCTCTTGCAATAGATACAGGCTTCAAGACAACGGTGGTATTTACGTTAGGAACAGACTGTTTAAAACTTCAAACTCTTTATTAGCAACCAAGTACACACATAATAAATCAAAATACCTACATTGAAAAATATATAAAACTTAATGCCTTGTTCGGGAGTTTGCTAAATAATAAGATTAGTACATCTACTTCTCTATGTATCTATCTATTTAATTTTATTAAATAATACAGTACTGTTAGTGATATTAAAGGAGTATCTATTAAATGGCAGGAGTGCTAAAATTGAAGCCCTGAGCAGCTATCTGTGTAGAAAAATGTCAATGGCAAAATCCCATAACAGTGCAAAACACTTTCCACATATTATATCATTTTCTAAGATTGTCCTGGCTTTGGAGTTAAGTGAAGTCTAAGTTTACGTACCTATATTATTTAAAATTAAATTACGAATATTTTACGAACAATGTTGGTTAACGACATCAGTACATAGAGAGCGCAATGTAGAGTCCGTTCCTTTTTTTTTAAATTATTATAATTAGTTCCTAAATTAAAAAAGTAAATATGCCCAAAACGTTTTCATTAATGAATTTTAATAACGCAACGGCGTGATTATATAAATAATTGCCTTCAAAAATTTCCTTCCTTTTATTTGGATTAATAATTATTATTATTAATTTAAAGTACAAGGAATTCGTTTGAATAAGATTAAAATGGAAATAAATATTTTTAACCAAGAAAGGCGTTATCTGCTGTATGTAATTTCTTGTTAAATACCCGATTGTCAAAACAATAAAGATAAATCAAGCCCAAAGTTTACAGCACCTTATGAATTTACACCTACGCAATGTTATCACTTATCTTATCACGAGTATTTTAAGTTTCGCGATAAAGGTAAATTTCGCGTTAGTTTGTGTGGTTTCAAATCACTCAACAAATACAGTGTGTGTGCCTTGTCGCTAAGTACTTACCTACTTGCCTCGAACTATAATACACACTCGTCAAGGTAACACTACACGACTCATTCGTATCTTATGCAGGTCTCTGCTGCAGTGTGAAAAATAGTAATAACATCGATAGCATTTTTACCCGACTGCGCTTGAAGAGATGAATTTCGAGAGTATGTATGTATAGGTATGTTTAATTGTTTGGCAAGTCTGCAGCCTGAACGACTGGATGGATTTTAGCTTGAGGGGACTGGGGCCTTACTCTCCAAACTGATTCGATTTTGATTCAGATTCGATCGTACCGCGTATTCCCGAATAAATTGACGTTTGTTTATTTTGATTCTCAGTCGATTGATATGGTCGGGAGTACAAAAAGTTAAGATTTAAAGATTTTCGTTATCCTGGTTACTTTCGAAGCAATCCACCAAATATAATACCAAAAGCCGTTGAGATGGAACTGATTCGATTCTCGATTGTGTCGGGAGGAAGCCTGCTGATGTTAATTACTTATTGATAGTGACGAAATAAGCTAACCTAACCTAGATACCTATATCAAAATAAAAAAGCAATCAAGAATTGAGGGGTATAGTATCAAAACCCACTAAAACGTACTTTTCAAAAATATCACAGGATACAAACAATCGTTTAAGCTTAATCTGATTTTGATACTGGTGATATAGGGGCTTTTGATTTTGAATCTATTTTTGGTGGGCAGATTTCTGTATGTTTTAGCAGGTTTTGGTTCGAAACTAGCCAAGCATTCTAAATTAAATTTTTACGAGGTTTCCAACGGTGCTACTAACTCAAATTTCGTCCAGAATCATTATAGCGGATTTTGGTTTTATCTCAATTATTGTTTTACTCGTATATAATCGGGTACCGTCTTTCATAAATATCTACCAACAATGTAGCGTTTCATACTGACTCACTTTCTATTTCCAAAAAATGCAATCATCACTAACCCAGCGAAAGTAGTTAGAAAATTACATCGTAATGATATCATTACCATAATCTTTTCACATTAGCCGTGTAATCGAGCTACTTACAAATCACCTGGTAGATCGTATTTGAATAACGTGAATCATTGACATACAACTATTCCATCTAAATTCTCACGATCCATTAAATTTTTAACGACATTTATAATAACTAAGTAGTAACACAAGTAGTGTAATCCTACTATGTAATTTAAAAGTTTGTAAGGATGGACATTATCCTGTGTAATGTTTTTGACTCTGTAACAATATGAATCGTGTTGGAATTCGAAAACGTAGGCTACTTTTTTTGTAACGAAAATGCTTAGTGTTTCCGTTGGATAATTTATTTACGCAGGCAGGGGTTAAGCGAGATGAAATTTAGGTACTAGTTATTACCTAATTACTACAAATATTTTACGATTATTTAGTATCGGCATTCAATTCATTCATGTGAATAAAATGTTTCAAATTATAACAATCGTACTTGACATATCTACAAGGAATCGAACAAAGATATTTATGTTATCAAACACACGATAAAGCGATTATTCGTCACGTATTAGTGACAAAGCGGCCAAAGAATATCGCAGAGATATGCAAAACAAAGATAAATTACAGAATGATCTCACCTTCGATACTTTTCTTTCTTCGATTCCACCTGTATTAACACGGGCTCTACAGATTTTGTCACACACCACTCGTTAACCGCACTCACAGTTAGGAATTCGGTGTCGGGAGCATGGCAAATCTCCGACCCGAACTCGTCCGACGAAACGGTGATGCTGTCGTACTTCTGGTAAGGGACCATGTCTAGGGACGATATGGACTTAATGCTAACGTTGTCAAAATTACAGGGACCTCCTGAACCGGAGCCGTCGCTCTCGTAATCGTTAATCAAAGTATCGACTGTGGACTGATCCGTCGACGCGGTGTCAGCGTTTCTACAGTCGTCATTATTAAGTACGTACTCTTCACCCGATTCTAACTTGTCACTATCGGTGGAGTCATCGCTACTTTCAGTAGACGACGAATCTTTGCCCGAATTATTTTTCTCCTCCTCGTTGTCCGACGGTTCCGATAGTTTCAACCTTAGTAACTTTTCTAGATCACTCTGCTTGACGCCGTACGACCAATGCGTTTCGGCGGTGGATAAGTGCCCTTGGTTTCCTATTGAAGACTTTCTTCTTATCACCGGCGGTTGCCGCGACCTTCGCAGTACGACCGGCGAAGACGAGGGAGTCTTACAGATGTACGGTTTGTCTTCTGATTCCGCTGGCGGCGGTGGAGGTGGTGCCGGCCTATGGGGCTTTAGAGAAGATGACTTCCTATCGGATATAAATCCTGAGGAATTAGACTCGTAGCTCGCTTCTGAAACGTTGGATAGAATAGAGTTCACTGACACATTGGAAGTCCTATCTTGAGGCGTAGATGAAGGACACAAATGCTGAAAATGGACCTGGATGGGATTCACTACACTCGTCAAACTGCCTAGCGCTGGGTCTTTCGACCTTTCCAAAGATTCACTGGAACCGCTTAAGTAAATAGCACTCTTTTCGAACTTGAGAATCATGTCTTTGACACTTCGCCTATATTTTCTATATTCCACTTCGTCATCGTCCGAAACGTTTTCGGACGACGGAATATCGTCACCAAGTCGGTTGTGAAGGTCCTCACGGGACATGGTGACGTGCATTCGCTCAGGTATTGCACAAGCACCAAAAACACTGAGAAAGCGTACTCATATCAAGGCGAAACGTAACGTGCACTCGAAACGCGCTCACAGTTAGACAACCGAACTCAACTGGCGGCAAAACACTCCGCCACCCGCGCCCGCGCCACTACTCGCGCGCATTATACGTCACTCGCTTGTCAGTTGTCAGGTTGTCACTCATGTAACAGCTTCTCAACACTCATGATTTGACTATACTATATCACAGACTATATTGACTATATTTTGTCATGGTTTGTGCATACTGCATTACCTACACTAATAAAGAACCTACTACTACTACATGGAAAGTGAAATCTATTTGTAGGTACTCTTTATCAAAATCGCTCTCAACTATAAAAAATTTATAACCCTCATATTTTCTAGTAGGTACTATAGATCAATTATTATAATATTACTAGCTAACCCGTGCCCACCTCGTTGATCATAGAAACAGATTGTGACGAACCATTCAAACCTTCCCGGGACTTCCACGAATACGTATTTCAAGACTAAAAATAGCCGAATCAGTTCAGCCGTTCTCGAGTTTTAGCGAGAATTTAACAGCAATTTATTTTTATATACAAGATAATAATATAAGATAAGATAATTATTATTGGTATATGCTATTTATGTACCTAATAAAATTAGATTCGTATTTTTAATAGACGGAGGTACTACCTACGATACGAACCTACGAATACTGTTTACATCCTAATTTATAGGGGACACCTTTATAGGAAAAAATTACGTTTAACACATCTGTAAATAATATCATATTATTATTAATATAAATATTACGTAAAATTTGTAAGATATTATAATTTTTAAAATGATGCGCCATCTAGCGGCAAATCTTGAAATCACAACGAACACTGGTTACTATAGTAACCACTTAACTGAAATCGTCTGGTACTAGCTGACAAATTAGTTCAATTACTTGTCAATAGATGGCATTACAATCTTCACCTTTTATGAATGATAAATGATTTTTTTAGTATTATCACAGATTGGTTTATTAATAAAAAATATTATTCTACAAATTACAATTTTGATAATATTATGTTATTTACCCAAATTATTAAGTCTGTTAAAATACTTCCTTGCCACACATCCTCTACTTTCGTATCTCGCTTTATATTAGGGTTCCGTAGTACTCGAACCCTTTTAGTTTCCGTCCAACCATCCCATCTAACTTCTATTAGTATAATAAATTAGTACATTAATAATGGTGCTTATCTTTAAGGTTTATTTTCCTTTGTTCTCGCAATTATTATTTTATGTACAAAATACAAAATACGACAAAACAGGTTTCATTTATATAATTACAATACGTTGAGCTAATAAACGTTTATTTTATTTAATCTATATCCAAACTACGGAATGATCCTTGATCGGCCAGGGCTGCTCCGGGGATGCTGCCCAGCCGTTTGCTCTCGTCAGTGCCGTAACGCATCTCCTCCTCTAGCCAAGCTCTGTGCTGGTTCACTTTTTCAGCCCAATATTCTGTTGGTTCAAAACAAAACAATGTTCTATTATACATTATAGTTGGACAGTTTACAAAGAAAGACGACACTTTACAGAGAAATAAGCAGTGATTTACTGCTTCTTTCTAACAAGAAATTTCTTCCAGCAGCCCTACGGAGAGAGATGGTATAAAAGATAGTGAATAAGACATACACAATTATAGATATAATACCATTAATCTAATCGGGTTTTTACTAGTTAATACATTGTGTGTTCGATTCCCACGTTGGAACAACAAAAAATGTTGTTTTCAAGTTTGGTTAGGACAATGCCGGCTAATCACCTGATTGTCTGACAAGAAAGATGATCCATGCGTCGGATGGGCATGTAAAAAGTCGGTCCTGCGCCTAATCTCCCGCCAGTCGAGTCGGTTACCCGTCCCACTGGGCTACGAGAGTGAAGGAAGAGAGAGTGCTTCTGTTTATTGCGCACACACTAGTACACTACAAAATAACTCCTGCGTAGCTGGCCTGGTTTCAATGAAACCGGGTACCGTCACAGAAATCGGTGTAGGAGCCATTACATTACCTAATATGTCTGCAATTCTCTTGCCAGTCCCACCGTACTCGACAGGAACAATTTCTGTAGGTAAGTGTTCTAATAGCTCGTCGCTCGTTTTGTGCATCCTTAACTGAAAATGTTTTAAAAGGCATTCTAGTTACATAAATAATACGAGGAACCATACCAATAAACAAAGCTAGCCATGCCAATAAACTAAGCTAGCTGATCCGTGCCGATTTCGTTGAGCATAGAAACAGTTTGTGATTAACCGTTTAAACCTTTCCGGGATTTCCACGAATATTTCAAGACTAAAAATAGCCGAATCGGAAGCTAGATAACGTAGATTAGGTATAAAAACCTTTAGGTACCCATAAAGTCCTACATTACGAATCTAATTACATATTTTTCATCAAAATTGGATCAGGAATGTAGGCGTTACGATGGAATGAACATACATACAGTCAAAATCATTACCCTTCCTTTTGGATTTACCGTAGTCGGGTAATAAAATTCATTGTATTAGACTTTACTTGTAATAAAGTATACCAAAAAGAGAGCTTTCCATTTTCCAAGTTGTACTCACACAATAAAATATACGTACCCGATCTTTCGCCTTTTGGTTTAGGAATCCAGAAATAAGTTTGAACACAATCTCTATACCAGATGGTACATTTACATGATGGCTTCCTTTTAATCGAAGAGGTAAAGAATCCTAGAAAGAAAAACAAAATATGTAATCTTTATAGAAGTAAGGCTGAGATTATATTATTATGCTCCGGAATCCGAAAAACATGAGAAAATAAATGACAATAGTACCATGGGTAGAGTTGAAACTCGAATGTAAACCTAAATTAAATGTTAATGTTAAACTAAACAAATCTACACACGTGTGTTTGTTATTCAAGTGTATTGTACTAACGCATAGATCTATATTCAGCACTCTGAATACCTCCGGACGGAGAAATTGCGAACAATGTAGACTGTAGTCCTTTATGCATATGCTTCAAACAAGCCTTAAATAATTATAATACGATAAAAAGGGAACGGCCGGTTTCTAAAAGACTAAATTTAATAATTATATAATATCTGTCCATCTCTTTCCCTCTGATAAATGGGTTGTTGTCATGTTAATCATAAATTTGATTCGCCTTTTAGAAACCAGCCCTAATACTTTAAGGATTGACGTACTTGGCTAACTGCCACTAGTTTCTTGAGCGTGGCGGGGCTGGCTTGAGTCATGTGGTTCATGGTGCAGCCCTGGTAGTCCACGACAATCTTTGTCCCCAAAACTGTCGCGGTGTCGCATTCGATAACAAGAATCTGAAATACATAATTTATGATAATTGCTAACTGTTATTGCAAAAAGTATGTAGGTACCTAGTATTTATAGATTTTATCATTATTATTTGTGGCTGCATATTGTCATTATAATTTTTATTACAATCTAAGTAATATAATTATAGTATATCTGTCGTTATAATAATATAAAAATTTTGTCTTAATTTATCTACACTACTAGTACCTAGTAAGTATAGTTACATAGAGTTAAACTTCTAATTTAAGTTTGTTATAAGTTTCGTTACATCCGGCTTTGGTGGATAAAACGGCATCATACCATAATATGGTATATTATAACGGCATATACCCCCCGAGGGGTTTAGAGCCAAACCATAGTCATGAGAAGTGGGATTGACGTAAATCATAAAATAGTTACGTTAGAAAAATAAATACCTAATATTTAACATTTTAAGTAGGTAACCCCTGAATTGTTAAGCAGCGAGAAAAGTGTGAACTGATTAAAGGTAAATATAATATAGATATAAAAAAATTGGCGATTACGTCAGCTCACAAACAAAATATATGAGATCAAAATAGGTTCAACAGTTTGAGAGCTACGGTGCCAAATAGACAGAAACATACAGACACAGAACTAATAACTCCCCTATGTTATCGTCAGGGCACTCAGGGATTATCACTATAACTTTGAGATACGATTATACAACCTTTCTTCATTTCGGAAATACAAACTAAAAAAATATCTTTTTACGTTTTACCATTTCTTTTTTTTTTGTCGCAAGAATAACGAAAAAGCAAAAAAAAGTATTTTTTGTTTTTGTAAAAAAAATCATATCCCAAAGTTATAGTGACTGTTCTTTTGACACCCGTTAGAACTGACTTGCACTAAGTAGTATAAGATGCACATGACATCAGCCACGTTGTTCTTCTCCGGGTCGTAGTACCCCGGCCGGATCACGATCACGGTCGGGTGTAGAGAGCTCTCGGCCTGAGGCAGGATAAAGCAGGTCCTGAAAACACATACAGCTAAATATACTTATTAACTTAAGCCTATTTTGACTGGACTCCACCCATGAGCACGCCAAGTAAACATAGAGTATAGAAACTGGTACTTATGTAATCATTGTACATATATCTTAAATAAAAAGAGGTTAAGCTTAAGAGGTTAAGACGATTAAGGGCGTGTTTCACCAATCAATGTTAAAGTGAATCCCTCGTTAAATATCATGTTGTTCCTCTCGTGATTCCTATCAATGAATGCGGAGGCATGGTATTTTAACGAGCCGTTAACACTAAATTGCGTTGGTGAAATCGGGACTAAGCCAGTACAAGTACAATATAATATATAGGTATAAAAATACCTATATATTATATTGTTCACTGGTTGAGCCGTTAGGCTATAACACGTTTATCATCCATTCTACTTCCTTGCGTGTTAATTTGTGCAATACAGGATGTGAAACGGGGGTGCAAAGTTAGTATGAAACTTTGCCGTCTTTGAAGGTTTTCAAATAAAATTCAGCACGAGGGTTTGAAATTCATGAAATACGTGTAATTTTATTTTTCGAAAATCATTCCTAGTTCTATCTCTAAAGGGTTAAAAAACATATAACGCTAAAAATAACGTTACCTACTCATAATTTTTTTAATAATAAAGGTTTTTTACACTTCTTTAAAAGTTAAAAATACTAGCATTAGCCTAGTTTGAGTCTCCCTAAGATTGTTGTAACAATTATGTCAATAAAATTCTCATTGACTTACCCAAGTCTAAGAAACCGCAGAAACTCAGGTCCAGTCGGTTTGTGTCTCAGGGTGATCTCCGGGGCCGTGGTGCGGAGAGTGTAGAACAGGTCCAGCTTCACCTTCACCCGCTCCATGCTGAACTTGCACCCTCGGAGTATGGCGAGGAGCCATTGGTCATCTGAAAAATTAAATTGCTTTTAGGCTAGACTTTAAAATCAAAGCGTCTATAGTGACATTTTCTTTTCTCACGCTTCGCTCCTATTGGTCGCAGCGTAATGATATATAGCCTAAAGCCTTCCTATATAAATGGACTATCTGACAAAAAAGATTTTTTAATTCGGACCAGTAGTTCCTGAGATTAGCGCGTTTAAACAAACAAACAAACAAATAAACTCTTCCGCTTTATAATATTAGTATAGATTCGTAGGGTTAAAATACGTATACAAGTATATACCTGTTCTCGCTATCAAGTGAGGTTGTTTGGAGATCCAATCTTTAATACTCTGGAGGTCGTTTGCGATTTGCTTGGGGTTTTCATTGAGCTCTGCTTTGGCTATTTTAGCCAATTCCGGAGATAGCGCGCGAACCATTGGTAATGCTGAAATTCCAAGATATAGTTTAAATTTTCATGAACCACACAAAATATAACTTTATTTTATATGATATGTTGGGAAAATTTATTTTCGCGTTATAGTAGATATGTATGAAATTGTCATAAAATCTCTTGGGCTGGCTGATTTTGGTATCATTAAAAAGTTTTAATTTTACAGAAGACAATTCTAAATTCAAATTATGTAAATGTGAGATATTCATTTGTTTTTCTTATTGTTAAAATGATTGATTCTAATGAAGAAATTTTGATACATTTTAAAATTTTATTACAAAAAATTTAACAATGCAACCACAAGCCGCAAAAAAAATTGTGATGTTTATGGACCTAAAGCGTTTTCAATCCGGAAATTTTGAAATCAAAGATGCACGTCGCTCTGGTCGCCCTGTTACGGACAAAACTGATGATGATTAAAAAGTGGAGCAAGAAGTGGAGTGAAAAGTATATTAGTAGTTACGATGTAGCTGAAAACCTGGGGATTGACCACAAAACGGTTTTGGCGCATTTGAAAAAAACTGAGTACACAAAAAAGCTCGATATTTGGATGCCTCATGAGCACACGCTTTGACGCCTCCGTGGTCTAGTGGTTCTGAGCTTGGCTCTTGACTCGGAGGTCGCGGGTTCGAATCCCGCCGAGGGAACAAAAAGCTTTAAATGTTCCTGAGTCATGGATGTGTATTAAATTTGTGTATTAATATAAAAAAAATCTTAAATATGTGCATAGTATTAAAGTATTAAATATATTTCCGTTGTCTGGTACCTGTAACACAAGTTCTTCGGATACTTGGCATGGGGCCAGATTGACGTGGTGTGAAGCGTCCATAGTTATTATTATTATATTATTATTATATTATTACACTGAAAGAAACCTAATGAACCGTGGACTCATTTGTGATTCTTTATTACGACTTCACAGAAAAACACTGGCAAAACCCGGGTTAACTTTGGGATTACGTTTTATTTAAAACGGGATTGGAAGGGCAATATTCATTATGAGCTGTTACCACCAGGCAGGACCATCGATTCTGAACTGTACTGCGAACAACTGATGAGATTAAAACAAGAAGTTAAGAGAAAGCGGCCGGAATTAATCAACAGAACCTCACACATCTTTAGCCACTCAGCAAAAATTACGGGAGTTTGGCTGGGAGGTGTTTAATGCATCCGCCGTATAGTCCTGACCTTGCACCTTAAGATTTCCACCTGTTTCGGTCGCTGCAGAATTCCTTAAGCAGTGTCAGATTGACATCACAAGAGGACTGCCAAAACCACTTGTCGCAGTTTTTTCATCTGAAGCCCCAAAATTTTTTATAGCAATGGGATTATGTCCCTACCAACAAGATGGCAAAAAGTAATCGAACAAAATGGCAGGTATATACTTTAGTCAATTGTAAATAGTTAAACTTTATAATAAACCTTTTGAATTTTTATATAAAATGCGAATAAACTTTTTCCCCAATCGATATATACGGGCGATCCAGTATGATGAAGTAGTAATGTAGGCTATTGACAGGCTCGACGTATTTAACGTTACCGAATGTCAATTTTAAGGATCCTGTCATAATTTTCATACAATTACACATAGTAATATCCTCTTCATAAAGTCTCGAATACGCAGATTCGTCAATTGTTTCAGCTAACCCTACGTCGTCTGTAGCGGGCTCTACTTGGGACACAACGAAATGATATATTGTTATGACAGATTCAACACTCTCAGACTAGCCAGTCAAGGCAAGAAGAACAAAATGTAAAATGCACCATATTGTGTTCTGCTTGAGGCTCTACACAGCACATTTCGAGGAACTAAATCGGTAGCAATTGGTCAAACTTACATAAATCAATGCCCTTGATCAAATCTTTGTTACTTACTGTTGTTTATTACGAATTGTCACGGAAACACTTTTAAACAAAGACCATTAGAGATATAGAAAATTGGTCCTTGTACAAGAGTTGTTATAAATTATCACATATTATCACTTTACTTAACAGGAACTATCGATATCAGATATGGATCGTTAGACTATTCTATATCAATAATAAATACAAACAACTCACCTGTACGACGCTGTTTTGTTCAACACTGTCACTTTGTGTGCTGAAAACAATTATCTGCGGCTTATCGCTGTAATAGCATTTGTATTATCTTATAATAAACGGCCACAACCGCCTCAGTCGAGGTGCCACACTATCGACTGACTTATCAGTTCGCTATCGCCGCTATCTCTGAATTTTCCTGAACAAACTACCTCTTACAAGTTGTACAAAACACTGAACACTGGTCCTAGCAACACGGCTATTGTTACTGAAATGCTGTGCACAATTCAACCGATAAACTACAGCAATATTTATGTATTCCAATGATGTGAACAAAGTACGTTTCGTCTCATGAAAACACTTAAGATATCTACTTTATTTTGTATTCAATTTTGTTTACTAAAATAAATTTATGCTTATATAAAAACATGAATAATACGGAGTTGAAATGAAACAACATTATAATTATTGCCCATTTATGGTTACACGTGTTGTTAATTATACATATTTCAGAATTCAACTCAAAATTAAAATTTGTTTTACTTATTTACAAGTTGTTATTCACTTGCTTACCATCAAATATGTTTAATGCCTCTTCTTCTCTTCATTGGTAGAAAATATCTGAGTGTCTGCGCTACAAGTGGCGCCATCTGTTGCCTCAAGTGGGAACTAATTTGAACCTATCTGGTTCCCACAGGCGACGGTGGCGCTGATGGGGCGCCGCAGGCGCGGTCGCCATCTTATAATCTTCATTCGACACACACGCGAGACGCCACGCCAAATAGCTTAACGTAATTAATTTCATGTAACAAGTATTGTATTTTATAATAAATAAATGTCTTATAAAACGTCTTAATAAACATATCATTGAAGAGAACCCGGAAGCCCCCGTTGCTGAACCATTTGGACCTTACGAGCTCGGATTGCGGAAAGAACAAAGAAGAATTCATCTTCGACGACTCCGATCAGATTAACGGTCAGGCCTTCCATGATCAATCTCCATTCCTTCCCTATTTGGTGTGTGTTTGAACCGTGTTGTTTGCATTTTTCAGATTAGTGATTGCCACCGTATTGAGTTTCTCCATCTTCAATTGCGTGCTCCCCCGTATAGCCGCAACGCCACGTTTCGGCTTCCAATTGTAAGTACCTTATTTCATTCTCCAAACAAGCCTTTAAAATGGGTAATGAGGATAATCAATTGCCTAAATCTATGCGAACTAATGACATTGTTGAACTTCGAAAGCAACGTGGTATATTGCGAGCTCGCTTAACTCAGTTCAAAAGATTTTTAGATAATTTCAATATGGAGCCTCCCTCCAAGCTACAAATAAAAGAAATTAAAGCTAGAATGATCGCGGCTAGTGAACATTATAGTAATTTTAACGTAATTGAAACGCAGATCGAGCTTAAGTGCCACGATGCAGATATAGAATCGAATTTAGAATATGTCGAACAATTTGAATCGCTTTATTTCACCGCTTTAGCCGTCGCTGAAGGCTTAATCGAAGATAGTGAGACGGTGCCAGGCTCCAAAGCGCATGCGCATACAAATAACGTTAAATTGCCGGAAATTAGCTTAGCCTCTTTCGATGGTTCTTATGACAATTGGCTGGAGTTTCGAAATTCTTTTGTTAACATGATACATAAACGCACAGATCTAGACCCAATACAAAAGCTACATTACTTACGTTCAGCACTTAGTGGCTCAGCAAAGCAGGTAATAAGCGCCTTAGACTTCACCGCAGAAAATTATCATGTTGCATGGGACCTGTTAGATTCTAGATTTCATAATTTTAGGTTATTAATTCATAACCACGTTAAGGCTTTATTTTCCATTTCGCCAATTAAATACGAATCAGCAACACAAGTAAGAAAATTAATAGATACTGTGAAAAGAAATTTGCGTGCCCTAAGTACTTTACAGGAACCTACAGGGTCTTGGGATACCTTGATAATTTACATGGTGGTATCTAAACTCGATTCAGTAACGGAACGTGAGTGGGATAATCATTTGGGAATTATTTGTTCGGATCCTAAGAAAAGGTTAGTTTTAGAGGACTTACTTATGTTCTTAAACAATAAAGCAGATACGCTTGACATGATAAGTGCTAATAAATCACAAAATAAGCAACCTTCAGTTGAGCATACGCATAAAACGTCATATAGTAAAAATATATCCTCGCATAGTTTTATAGCTAATACTAGTAAGGGGAAAGGTTCCAATAATTTTAGTAAAAATAAACATTTCAGTATTTTATGTTCTCTTTGTAACGGCAATCACTATATATATACGTGTTCTAGGTTTTTAAATTTATCTGTACGTGACAGGTCTAATTTCGTAACGCAAAAACATTTGTGTCGAAATTGTTTACGTTTTGGGCATAATATTTTAGATTGTAAGTTCAGTTATTGCAAGTTATGTTCACAAAATCACAATACTTTGCTCCACCCGACCGATATAGATAAGACAGATGCGAGTGTGCGTAGCGGACGATCAGATGTTCATAGTGCTTCCGATGTTGTCGCTAGTTCGTCTACAGCTATGCACTCTGTAACTATAGATACCTTTAACGCGGCTGTGCCTCACGCTATAGGTACATTGCAACCGGTGTTATTGTGTACGGCGTTAGTGGAAGTAAAAAAAACAGATAAGCAAATATTTACAGTTAAGGCTTTGTTAGATAATGGTAGTCAACATTGTTTCATAACAAGTAAATTAAGACGATTATTAAAAGCGCCTTTATTACAGTCCACAGTTCAGATTTGTGGTGTAGCACAATCTGTAACGCAAGCGAATCATTTATGCGAAGTAACTATTCGATCAAAATCAAGCGATTACAGTACTAAGGTTCGATGCCTTGTATTGGAAAAAATTACGTCGAGTTTACCCTCGACACATATAGATACGAAGCTTATGCGTATTCCATCTAATATTCAATTAGCAGACCCAAACTTTTACATACCTTCCGAAATCGACATGCTTATTGGTGCGGATCTCTTTTGGGATATATTAGATGGCGACAAAATGCGATTAGAAAATGGGCCATACCTACAAAACTCGAGGTTAGGTTGGTTGCTAAGCGGGCCTTTATACACTAAGTCCCTACGCGTATATAACTCTAATTCTAAAATTCAATGTAATTTTAGTCAAACTATAAACGATCAACTTACAAAATTTTGGGAGATCGAGAACGTATCACAGTCACGTGACGTTCTAACTCATGATGAACGAATATGTGAGAACTTATTTAATGAAACTACGATGCGAAATCAGGATGGTAGGTTCTCTGTTCGTATACCATTAAAGGAATCACCTAACGTATTAGGTGACTCATATAATATGGCTAAAAATAGGTTCTTGTCTTTAGAACGTAAATTAGAACGTTCGCCTAATCTTAAACGTATGTATTGCGATTTTATGCGTGAATACGAGGACCTAGGGCATATGACGCGTATAAATAAAATTGACAATCCTAACTATTTTTTGTGTCATCACGGGGTGATTAAGGATAGCAGTACGACCACAAAACTCCGAGTAGTTTTTGATGGGAGTGCAGCTACAACATCTAACAAATCATTAAACGATATCCAGTTGCCGGGTCCTGCACTCCAGAATGACATATTTTCAATCCTTTTACGATTCAGACAGTATAAATATGTAGCGTGCTCCGACGTAACCAAAATGTTTAGGCAGGTAATGATCCAAAAGGATCAAAGATCCTTGCAACTTATCCTGTGGCGTGATAAACCTACGTCCCCATTAAACGTTTATACTTTAAATACTGTCACTTATGGTTTATCTGCATCCCCTTATTTAAGTATGCGATGTATAAGGCAGTTAGGGTTGGAAACGGACGATGACGTCATAGCTGACGTCATCAAAAATGATATATTTGTCGACGATTTAATAACTGGTAATGATCATTACGATACCCTGATCAATATCTGTAAAAAAACCTCACAGGTTTTGCAGTCTGGTTGTTTCGAGCTTCGCAAGTGGAAATTCAACTCTGAGATGACGCAAACCACTACCATGTTTGTAACTGAAAACACTCAAAATAAAACTCTTGGTATAGGATGGCGAAGCGGTCCCGATGAATTACACTACACTACAAAGATCGAGTTCAATCCTAATGTGCTAGTAACTAAGCGAGTGATGTTATCCACCATTTCCCAAATTTACGATCCTTTAGGTTTACTTTCACCTGTCGTAATCATAGCAAAAATGTTGTTACAAAAATTGTGGCTTTGTAAATTAGATTGGGATACCCCAGTACCGTCAGATATAATATCTACGTGGAACGCTTTTATCATTTCTTTAGAAAAACTTCATGAATGTAGTATACCACGTCATGTAATGAGTAATAATTTACAAAACACGGAGCTGCATATATTTTGTGATAGTTCAAACGACGCTTACGGGGCTTGTGCATATATACGTACTTATAGCAACGATTCTGATATTTGTTGTCGGTTACTATGCGCAAAAAGCAAAGTTAGTCCTTTAAAGGCGCTCACTATACCTAGGTTAGAACTTTCTGCGGCTTTAATCGGTGCTAAACTGTACAAAAAACTAGTAGACTCACTACGGTTAACTTTTACGAGGGTATGCTTCTGGACCGATTCGACAATAGTGATAGGTTGGTTGCGTATGTCACCGCATTTACTCAAGACATTTGTCCAAAACCGTGTCACAGAAATAAATGACTTAACCGGAGACTCGAACTGGTTACATGTGAGCAGTAAAAATAATCCCGCTGACTTATTGTCCAGAGGAGTAAATCTCGACTTACTAGTAACTAATAGTTTATGGTGGAACGGGCCGTCTTATTTACAGGATCGACACTATAATATTTTAAATGAACCTAGTGTTGATAATAATTCACATATTATAACTAATTTACCAGAGTTAAAATCTAAAACCCATAATTTAGTGTGTACTTCACAATCGCATGATTTGTTTACCTTTGATAATTATTCATCTTTCAGTAAA
Organism: Celastrina argiolus; assembly: GCA_905187575.2. NCBI lineage: Eukaryota > Metazoa > Arthropoda > Insecta > Lepidoptera > Lycaenidae > Celastrina > Celastrina argiolus. The sequence goes on from LR994577.1 coordinate 7,238,992, forward strand.
TTAAAACGTATAGGTGCGTACGTGTTACGATTCATTACAGCTGTTCGCCGTTATAGCGGAGACACAAAACAACAAACCGGTTTGCTATCAGTAGATTCATTATGCGCCGCAGAGCGCATGTTAGTTATTATTGCACAAAAACAATCTTTCCCGGAGCTTTATTTTAAATTACTTAATAACTTACCTTTTAAAACAAATACTAAAGAATTAAATCGTATATCCGGTCTCAACGTATTTATGGATAAGAATAAAATAATAAGAGTCGGTGGTAGACTATCTAATTCTCGTACATTTGAATATGAAAAGAAATATCCTATTTTGTTATGTAACAAAAATAATTTCACTGTTTTATTAGTTAGGTATGAACATAAACGTCTCCTTCATGCTGGTCCACAACAATTATTGTGTTGTTTACGTGAACGATGGTGGCCATTGAGTGCGAGAAACCTAACACGTAAGATAGTGCGTGAATGCGTAATTTGTACTCGTATGAGAGGAAAAACTTTAAATCCTATAATGGGAAACTTACCAGCCGATCGTCTGGATCCAGGTCTACCGTTTTTGAGAACGGGTGTAGATTATGGTGGACCAATATTTATATTAAATCGTAAGGGGAGAGGAGCTCGTTTAATTAAAGCATATATTTGCCTCTTCGTTTGTTTCCTTACTAGAGCTATTCACTTGGAGCTTGTCACTAGTCTTTCTAGTGATGATTATATTTTAGCGTTAAAGCGATTCATTAGTAGACGGGGAAAACCAAATATTATTTACTCTGATAATGGTAAAAATTTTGTAGGAGCTGAGAAAGAATTTTCGAGCTTCTTAAATGATTCTAACAATGTTAACAATATAGTCGACTTCGCGGTTAATGATGGCATTGATTTTTCATTCATACCACCTTATGCACCACATTTTGGCTGTTGGGAGAGTGGGATCAGGTCCTGCAAGTACCATCTAAAACGCGTCATTGGTAATGCTAATCTGACTTATGAGGAATGCACCACGGTTCTGACTCAGATCGAAGCCGTGTTGAATTCCCGTCCCCTGACTCCTATGTCCACAGATCCCTTAGACTTCTCACCTCTCACACCGGGCCACTTCCTAATCGGCCGACCGCTGACGGCGCCAGTACACGACAACTTCACTGAACATAGCACGAGACTTAACCGCTACCAGCGCGTCGAACAACTCCGTCAACACTTTTGGCAGCGGTGGGCTAAGGAGTACGTGTCTGAGCTCCAAACCAGAACGAAATGGAAGACACACAAGGGTGACATCCAATTGGGCAGTCTCGTTTTAGTCAAGGAGGACAATACGCCACCTCTCAAGTGGAAGTTGGGACGGGTTGTCAAATTGTTCCCGGGAGCCGATGGGGTCGCCCGTGTAGCTGACCTGCAAACAGCAACGGGTATCATTCGGCGTGCATTTCCCCGCATCTGCCCACTACCCCTGCAATCGGAAGAACAACAAGATGGAGTGTTGGAACCGGAGGCTTCCAAGGCCGGGGCCATGTCTGCGCTACAAGTGGCGCCATCTGTTGCCTCAAGTGGGAACTAATTTGAACCTATCTGGTTCCCACAGGCGACGGTGGCGCTGATGGGGCGCCGCAGGCGCGGTCGCCATCTTATAATCTTCATTCGACACACACGCGAGACGCCACGCCAAATAGCTTAACGTAATTAATTTCATGTAACAAGTATTGTATTTTATAATAAATAAATGTCTTATAAAACGTCTTAATAAACATATCATTGAAGAGAACCCGGAAGCCCCCGTTGCTGAACCACTGAGCACTAATGGTAATTTGAATGTTAGGTATTTACCTCTTTAAAATTGAAACAGGTAGTCAAAAAGACAAAGACGGAAGATCAGGTGAATAAACTGTTGTCTATCACGCCAGTTGACTTTTGGCGATAAAGAATAATCGATTTCACCACGCTTCAAACACCGCTAGCTAGCAACTGTGTAACAGGAATGAAATGGATATGAAATTTCGGATACGGATATGTATATTAAATTATCCGAACCGAAATTATCCGAAACAAACGGATAATCCGTTTGTTTCGGATAATTTCGGTTACGGATATTATATATTGGTTTCCTTTTTACAGTAGAAAAATTTTCATTTCGATTACGGTTACGGATAATTTATTATATCGGATATCCGATAGTTTCGGTTACGGTTACGGAGTACCCTAACATACCTGCTGTGTAGATGACTGAATGCTAATACGCCATCATAATAACGTCATCTTTTACTTAGTTGTTGTTGTAGGCTCTGAAATATTCTGTTAGTTCCTTTAAATTTTCCTAAGAACTCTTATTACGCGTGTACACTGTACACATTGATGTAGGTAGTATAATTTTTACCTCAGACAAAAACAAAGAGGTGTACTGAGTTTGACGTGTATGTGTGTTTGTCTGTCCGTGATATTATAGCTTCCAAACGGGGACCGATTTTGATCTAGTAGAATTTGAATCGGAAATATTTGCAAGCTGACGTGATTAATAGTGTTCTTAACTATCATTTATAATAGTTACAGTAGTTACACTTACTTCCTGGTGAGGGTAAAGTACTTACATTTTTAATTTTGTTTACTTTTGAAGACAAAATAAAATACGTGGTGATTTATGGTTCATAATATATTAAGCCGAATATTGTTTAAAGTGAATGACGCGTAGAGCATTTTTGTTTTAGCACCATATATAAATTACTAAAAATAACTAAAAAAAAATATTCAAAGGTCTAAAATGACCAGGAGTGAATCTTACTATGCTGGTGATCGCTGTATATCAAGGACGCACTGGTCGTTGACCTAAGACCTTACCAGGATTGAAACTCATCTGTTTTGTGACTTTTATGGAGCTCTTTAATCGTGATTTGTCGCGTTATGGTAAGTAATTTATATGAGTAGAGGTGCCAAAACAAAAAATGCTCTACGCGTCATTTAATCACACTATATTCGTCTTGATTTATATTATCTACTTTGTGGTCTTGATATAATATGACCAATGAGTGACTCTGTATACGTCCTACAGAACGCATATTATTATCATGTCCGATGACCCTATCTGTTGTGACCCAGTTTTACCAAACTAGTTAATCTTTAGATAAATAAACTAACAACAAATAAATAATTTTATTTGAAATATTAGAACTATTGAAATAATTATGTTACACCTATAATCTACTTCGTTCTGTTATAAATAATAATATAAGCTTTTGTATAATATTTACTATATACGAATAAAATTAATCTCAATGAATATTTCATGTTTTGACCTTATTCCCCTTCCCTCGAAGAGCTTCATCTGTGGTGTACCGTAAGTCCTCTTCAAAGAAATCCGAGTACTCATCAAACTTTTGTTTCCAATAGTCTAAAACGAAAATGTTGAGTTATTTCTTTTATAACGACGAAAATAATCATGTTTATATAATACAATAAAATATAATATCATGCCCACACACACACAAACACACACTCACAAACACTATTTTACACAATACACACACTCATCGTATTTTTAGTTATTTGATAATGATAATTGATATTTAATATTTATAATATATACTATTTAAGTTAATATTTTGTGAGGGGGGGCCTGGGGTATATATTTCTTTTATTTTATTTTATTCATTAGGTACAGTAACAGACAACAGTGCAGGTACATAATATAAGAAAAAACATCATTAAAAGGCATTTTACACTGCTATCCTATAACTACTATACACAACATTTGATTAAATATCTATTACTAAACATTATCTAAAAGTTTATAGGGCTCCTAATAATTTACAATAAAAAAAAATACATATATAATTACTTTCTCTTACTAACAATAATAATTCTTATTTGACGCATTACTCTTACAATAAATTATATGAAATAATAATCAATTAAAATGTCATTACAATTCATGAAATTATTTAAACATAGAAATAGCAAATAGTAAAAAAAAAAATATTAATTTAAGATTACATAGTACCTACAATAGGAATAAAATTATTACAGATTATATAGAAATACATTATTTATTTATGATTTTGATTTTATTATTCTCATTAATTCTTTTTTAAAAGACGGCAAACTGTTAAAAAATATGTCATAATCAGAAGATAAATCATTATAAAAAGAACACATTCTAACCGTGGGATTATTTTTTGCTACATTATTTCTGTATCGAGGTATGTCAAAGAGTTGTGGTATACGCACGGATCGGGTAGGAACTTTTATTGAGATTTCGTTTAAAATCTGCGTGTCCAAAGTGCCATTCACTATCCCATGCAGAGCACATAAATCTGCGACTTGCCTTCGCCCTTCCAGACTCATTAGACCGAACCTGTTAAGTCTTTCTTCATATAAAGGTAACTTCTTTCTAATCCCACACTTCATACATAGAAGTCTCAGAAATCTGCGCTGAATTGATTCTATCCTGTCAACATGGTTGGAATATATGGGATACCAGACCGATGAGCAATATTCAAGGACAGATAGTACCAGTGCAGCATATAGTATGATCCATGATTTAGTATCTTGGAATGGCCTAGCAGTGCGGAAAACAAATGATAGCATCTTATTCGCCTTACTACAGACGTAATCATAGTGATATCTAAACGATAACGATGAGTCAAATACAACACCCAAATCACGCACCACACCAACACGAGTCATTGCAGTGTTACAAATTGTGTAATCAAATGAAATCGAGTTCTTGTTTTTAGTAAAAGTTATTACTTGGCACTTTTTTATATTAAGTGACATGTGATTCAAGCTACACCAACCAACCACGGTATCTATATCTTCCTGTAGAGCTAAACAGTCTTTAATATCATTAATTCGACGAAATATCTTTATATCATCAGCGTATGCCAGACATTCACTCACTATCGCACACAACAAGTCGTTAATAAATATAAGGAATAGCAAAGGGCCAAGATTAGAACCTTGTGGTACACCAGAAGTAACCACAATGGGGACCGAGTCATATCCTCTTAAGGCAACCAATTGCGATCGATTATTAAGATAAGAAGACAACCAGCGATGCAAATTACCATGTATGCCTAAGTGTTTAACTTTTGCAAGTAAAATATCATGATTAACCCGGTCAAATGCCTTGGAAAAATCTGTATAAACTGAGTCAATCTGCGCTCTGTCGTTAAAGGCGTTACTGATGTAAACCGTGTAAGCCAATAAGTTAGTGTTAGTAGATCTATTGGTTACAAATCCATGTTGCTTTGAGCTTAAAATATGCCTGAAATGGTTGTAAATGTGTTTATGAACAAAGCTCTCTAAAATTCTGGAAAACCAACTAAGTATACTAATAGGGCGATAATTCGAAACTAACTCTCTGTCACCGTCTTTGTAGATAGGTGTAATCCTTGCAATTTTCCACAACGATGGGAAACAACCCTCATACAATGATTTGTTAAATATTAAGGTTAAAGGCAATGCCAAAGACCGCGCACAGAATCTTATAAAAATAGGTGGTATGCCATCTGGACCTGCTCCCTTAGATAAATCAATAGCCTTCAATTTCTCCAAAACATCACTTAGGATTATTTTACAATTAAATGCTGATAAGTGCGAAGGGTTAAAATTAGGTTTGTAATTCACTACTGTACTATTTTCATAAACCGAAGAGAAATAATCAGCAAATAAATTAACAATATCTTCACCAGTGTTGGCTGTTCGATTCTGAAAATACATTTTATGGGGAATATCATGAGCATATACAGGCTTTGGCTTAGTTTGGGCTCCACGTCTCCCACAAATTGTTCTTGTAATTTTTGTGAGAAATCGTCGTTCGTCGTCGTCGTCGTCGTCGTTTCAGCCTTTTATTTTGTCCACTGCTGGACATAGGCCTCTCCAATACATTTCCAGTGCGACCGGTCCATTGCCACCTGCATCCAACGTGACCCGGCAGTTTTCACCAGGTCGTCGGTCCATCTGGTAGGTGGCCGTCCCACACTGCGCTTGCCAGTACGTGGCCTCCACTCCAGGATCTTTTTGCCCCATCGACCGTCCAATCTTCGTGCTATGTGGCCGGCCCATTGCCACTTCAGCTGACTGATCCTACGGGCAATGTCAGCAACCTTAGTTCTTCGGATCTCCTCATTTCTGATTCGATCACGTAGAGAAATACCGAGCATTGCCCTCTCCATAGCACGCTGAGCGACATTGAGCCTTTTGAAAAGATCCTTCGTGAAGCACCACGTCTCAGAACCGTAAGTCATCACTGGTAACACACATTGGTTGTATACCTTTGTCTTAAGGCACTGAGGTATTTTGGACGAGAAGACGTTGCGTAATTTACCGAACGCTGCCCAGCCGAGCTGGATCCGTCTACTGACCTCTCTCTTAAAGTTGGACCTACCTAATCGGACAGCCTGCCCTAGGTATATAATATATTCGTCAACCACTTCAAGAGTAGAGCTCCCAACAGTTAGTGCGGTGGGTGCAACATGGACATTGTGCATGATCTTTGTTTTGTCCATGTTCATTTTAAGACCCACTTGTTGAGAAACTCTATTGAGGCCACCGAGCATGCGCCCCAAATCTTCCAGCGATTCTGCCATGACTACTATGTCGTCGGCAAATCGAAGGTGAGTGATGTATTCGCCATTGATGTTGATGCCAAGTCCTTGCCATTCCAGGAGCTTGAAGGAATCCTCCAGAGCAGCGGTAAACAGTTTCGGGGATATGATATCCCCCTGTCTTACTCCTCTCTTTAAAGGGATATCCTTCGTGCAGTGCTCCTGTACTCGGACTGACATGGTGGGGTTATTATACAAACACTTCAACACTTCGATATACCGAAAGTCAATACGGCAACGCTGGAGAGATCTAAGGACCGCCCATATTTCGACGGAATCAAAGGCTTTCTCATAGTCCACAAACGCCAAGCATAATGGCCGATTATACTCTTCGGTCTTCTGTATAATCTGCCGCAGCGTATGTATGTGGTCTATGGTACTATAGCCTTTTCGGAAACCGGCTTGTTCGGTAGGCTGAAAGTCATCCAGCCTGCGTTCGAGACGCATCGTGATAACTCTCGAAAACAGCTTGTAGACATGGCTCAGCAGTGTTATGGGCCTATAGTTCTTCAGTAAGGTTTTGTCGCCTTTTTTGAAGAACAGGACCACAACACCCCTGTTCCATGCCTCTGGCGTTTTCCCATCGAGTAAGGAGGAATTGAAAAGTTTCTGAAGGACTTTTAGTACCGGCGTGCCGCCCGCTTTCAGAAGCTCTGTAGTGATTCCATCCTCGCCCGGAGCCTTGTTGTTCTTAAGCTGTTTGAGAGCTACCCTAATCTCGTACAGGCTGATGTCCGGGATGTCTTGGGTATAGTGTCGTGTTAGCCTGGCTCTTGGGTCTGCAGCTAAACTAGCAGGTTCAGCTGAGACCGAGGTATACAGCTGTCCATAGAACTTTTCTATCTCCCGTAGTACCTCGGACTTATTTGACGTTACGCGTCCATCTTCGGTCTTCAGCTTTGTCAACTGGCTTTGCCCAATAGATACGTCTCTTGCAAACACTTTGGAGCCTTAGTTCCGCTCTATTGTCTCTTTAATACGCTGGGTATTAAAAGAACGGATATCGTGTCGCAAGGACTTCGTAATCTGTCTATTGAGCTGCCTATATGACTCAGCGTCACTCGAAGTTTGGAGCGTCATTGAACGTCGACTAGCCATGAGGTTCCGGGTTTGGTCGGATAGTTTCTGAGGTCTATTTGTACGGTTGGTCTTGAAAAATTTTGACCCCACCGTATGGACAGTTTCTACCAGCCTGCTATTTATATCGTCCACTGATGCGCAGCTGTCTAGCCATTGGAAGCGATTTGACAGTTCAAGTTGAAAGCTCTCGGGGTTTTGGATATGGGCATTCGACGGTCGGAGCGTAGACTTCATCAGACGCGATCTCTCAAGTTGATATTCAACATGCCTCTGACGATTGGGTGATCACTTCCGGTCTTAACCCTGTTGATCACAGAGACATCGTTGAATATCTGCCGCTTGGTGCTCATAATGAAGTCAATCTCGTTTCTAGTTACACCGTCGGGACTCAACCAGGTCCATTTCCTCTGCGGCGGCTTTTGGAAGAAAGAATTCATCATGAAGAGTCCTTCTTTCTCCATAAAGTCCACCAGCATCTGTCCTCTGGGATTCCTCTGCCCAAATCCAAATGGCCCCACTTTCAGCTCATCATCGCTTCTGCAGCCCAGCCTCGCATTGAAATCTCCCATAACAACTGTGAAGTGTGTTTTAGGGCTACGTATGGCCCTACTGACGTCCTCATACGTAGCTTCTACTTCATCGTCTGGATGTGTTGACGATGGGGCGTATACCTGTACAATCTTCAACGAATATCGTTTTGAGATTCTCAGTACAAGGTATGCAACCCTATTTGACACACTCTCGATGGACACAATGTTGTTGATGAGAGATTTGTGGACGATAAACCCAACACCACCTTGGGACTTCTGTTCTCCCTCCCGGTAGTAGAACAAGTGGCCGGACTGTAAGGTTATCGTTGTTGTGCAACTTGTTCATCTTCTCTTCCAGCTCTACGAGCTTCTCGTCCAACCTCAAAGTGCGCACGTTGTGTGTTACCAGGGCCAGTTGTCGTTTAGAAGGGGGGTGGTAGCCGGATCTCTTCCGGGGATTCTTAGCACCCCCCGCCCCGCCGTTACCGTGGCCGCTACCGTAGCCAGGAATAGCGGGGCCGCCGGGGACTAAGCGCCTGGTTTTCTGGTGCGTAATCATTAGGAGGAAGTTTAGCCTACTAGTACCACGCTGGCTAGACGGGTTGGTACAGGGTTTTGTTTCGAGTTTTCCTTCTCTCACACTAGCTGTTGATGTGTGTGTGTTTCCTTTTAGTCGCCTATTACGACTCCCCTAGGATAGTATCGGGGGTGGTGATAATTGTATTCCCCATTGTGAGAAATAAACTACTATTATTATTATTATTATTTCTAGTTCCTACGATATTTTAATGGCAATAATGAAAATAATGTACTGTATTGTAATATCGGTCCCTTCAGTTAGTGGTTTGTGTTCGTGTGATAAATGCAACAAACCTAAATAAATATAGGGTACCTAATAATATTTTTTTGTCAATATTTATACTATTCTAAATTAAGAGAGCGCTCCGGCAATTTATTTTTACACCTGACCCTACCAATTGTATCTACCTATGTCCTCTTGTATATTAGGTCCGGTTCCTCCCAACTCCACCGGCAGTGTCTCTCTTGGTAAGTACTTGTACAAAGATTCCATGTCTCTATGCACTAAAATCTGAAAAATACATATTTTTTTTACTGACACAGTAGTTGCTTTTAACTCAAGCTTAGGTTCTAATTTTTCTTTATATTCAGTGACAACTCTGGATTTTAAAGTTAAAGCCTTGCTATAAGTTTTTATAATGTAAACTATTTTCGATTAACAGGATAATTACTTTTCCTTATAACCTTGGGATTACATTAATAAAATCATTTCTTACATAACTTACAGGAAACAAATTTGACTGCATTATACAATAAAATCAAAACATGGGAACCTAGCTCAAGCATTTTCTTTGGTTTATAATAAAAAAATAAAAAAAATAAGATTTGGAGAAGGAATCAGGGATCCCCCAAAAGCCTACCTACCTAATGCTTTTCACGCGCTCACCTGGCCCGAGTGGCCGGGAGCGGGGGAACCACGACCAGGGGCTAATGAGCCCCTCTACGTGGGGTCGAAGGACCCGGTATTGAAGATACCGAGCCGTATTATACTTTATGTTTTTCTAGGGAAAACCCCCCGCGGCAGAACGCAGGGGAAAACCATGGCGCTAAGGGAAATGAAGCCTTGAGAGGCTTATTCCTGAATGGCGAGACGACAAGTGGCGTGTGAGGCCCCGGCCCTGGGACCGGGGAACGTGTGTGGTTCCACTCCTCCCACGCCTCTCATCGTCCCGCGGACCAAAGCCCTAACAAGGTGGGGGCAAAATGAATGAACGACAAGACGTTTTTTTGAAGGCAAAACCCCCGCGTCAGGGCGCAGGGAAAAACCTTCTGTATTACATTTTATTTAATGTGCGACTGCCTGAAGGGCTAGACTTTGACGAGTCGATCTTTAAAGAGCGGTGTAGCGGTGAGTGTGGCGAGGCTGCTGGACCGTTGCGCGACGCGGCGAGGCGGCTTCGCGGGTCCACGGCGGCGTGACCGGGAGTCAACCCAGGCAGGGGAGTGTTGTCCACCAGCGTGGCGGGGCCGGGATACTTCGGCCCCCCCTGGCAAGGGGGCGAGTTCGCTCGGCGCGGCGAGGCCGGCGGACGCGGCTCAACCCAAGCGAGGGCGAGTCACCAGACGTCAGGCGGGCACGTGGAGGGCTCGGCCGCCCCAGGCGGCGAGGCGGAGCCGGGCAGCAGCGGTGGTGCCGTGTTGGCACTGGTGGTGGTGAGGTGGTGGTGAGCTGCGGTGTGCAGCGGTGCAGGCCGGGTGGTCTGCGGTGTTGACGGCGGCGGCAGAGCGCTCACCGGAGGCCGGGAAATTGTTCCGCGGCGGCAGGTGCGGCAGGTGAGTCTGCCGGACGTTGAGCGGGCTCAGGCGGGGTGCCTGAGGGCGGTGGTGGGTGGCTGCGGCAAAGGCGCAAGCCACGAGGCAGCGCTGTGTGCGCTGCGGCGAGTCCGTGCACTCCACGGCTGGATGGGCGGGTTCCGGGACGCGTCGCAGGTCTCGGCCGGACATTGGGGTGGGGGGCTACCACAACCCCCCCACGAGAATGCCGACGGGGGCCCGGCGCGAACGGTGTCCACTCCATCGCAGCTAGGCACGGTACAGGCTCGGTGGAGTCTCTGGTGGCAGCAGGGCGGCCACAGGACACGGAGGCCATGGTCGAGGCGACGGCACGGCGGTGTGACACCCGGCGGAGAACGCTAGGTGGAGCTGGCCTCCCGTGACCACAACACTACGATGTGCAGCGGGGCGGGTGGGCAGTTCGTCTCCCCGGCAAGGCGGCAATCCGCACTCAGTTCGAATGAACCAAGCACGGATTGCCGGACGCCATCAGGAGGTGCTGGAACTGCTCCAAGGGTGGTCGGCACGGACGCGTCACGATCGAGACGCGGACGAACGCGGCGGAATCGACGTGCGCGCGCGGCGGAAGCCAGGACGATCCCCCCCAAAAGTCGATTTCTTGTGCTTTTAATAGGTAATTTCAGTTCGTGCTGCAGTTGTCTCTATCGCGCTAGTGCTGGCTATCTAGGGCATTGCGAGACAGCAATATATTTCATAAATACCTATTTTGTATTTCTCTCAACCATTTTAAGAGGAAACCTCACGTTTCCTCTTAAACATTTCCTCATTCCTGACATACTCTTGGTTAGGTTCATATCGCATTAATAACTCTAAGTACCCTTACCCTTCTGTTTATTTTGTTACTCATAAAACGTTTGGCCAGGTTCAACATTGTTTCGAACAAGTAAACGGAACCAATTATATGAGTTTCTTTCACCCTTATCGGCAAGGCTTCCTGTAAGGGAAAACATATCACAATATTACGTTCCCACACCGACTTCTCTGTGTTTTTCTTGATTTTCTTATACTTATAATATAACCCAATGGGACGGATACTCAACACTCCTGGTTGAACAGAATTTTTGAAAAGAATAGTTGAACAGCAAGCTTACTCCCGACACAATCAAGAATCGAATCAGTTCGATCGCAACGGCTTTTGGTATTTCATCTTGTGGATTGCTTTGAAACCAACCAGGATAAAGAAAATCGTATCGTAACTTTTTGTACCATATCAATCGACTGAGAATAAAAATAAACAAAAGTCAATTTATTTGGGAGTACGCGGCACAATCGAATCTGAATCAAAATCGAATCATTTTGGAGAGAGTATCCCCAGATGATGACAGAGTGCTTGGTTCTTACCGAGACGCGACACGGCGGACAATCTTTAAGATTGCATTTCAAAATTGAACTTTATGCACTACATAAGAAGGTTGTGTTTCGTTATAAAGAGCTGCGCAGTGCGGTGCAGCTTACTTCGTCATCGTAATATGCGATTGGATCTTGGCTAGAGGGTCTTATGCCAGTGAAGTTTCTTGAATGAGTAGGTATGTACCTGAAAAGCTCTGATGAGATTTCTCAATGACTTAAGAGATACTTGAAGGTAATGACTAAGTTGAGTGTTCCTGACGTCCACCACACACGCTAACCCAGACACCGATAAATTGTCGTCTTCCATGAAACAAACCTGCAAATGTAGAGACAATTATATACCATTTTTGAAGCATTTTGTTAGATTGTGTAGCGGTATATTTTGTTTATTGAATTTTAAAAAACTTTTATTTATTATTTCAAATTACATAACATGATTGTGGATTCTGTATTAAGAAAAATAATCCAAACTAGTATCCAGAGTGTTATGCATAAATGGAATTATGTTAATTATTAACCCATTATAATATTATATAGGTATATTATATAAACAAGAGAAATAAAGTATATAAGAATACAGTGTATAAATCAACATAGTCATTGCAATATTTTTTCATAAATCAATTATACGGTACCTGAAACTGATAATTAGCAGCTGTCAGTACATCGAAAATCGTCCATTCCTTCGGATTGTAACTTCCCGTACGTATGACATACGGCCTAGGTCCAGCTGGGTCTGTTAATTTTCGGAGTACTATAGCAGACCTTTAATAATAATAATAATATGTTGAGCATAGGTTGAGCTTCGCTCAACTTGCTACAAACGAAAACCTAACAAATTTGCAAAGTTTCTTTATGGCAAAAATCTTATCTAGATAATCATCTAGATAAAATTTTTTGCCATAAAGAAACTTATCTAGATGATTATCTAGATAAGATTTAGTTCCACATATTGTCCTCCTAAATACTGACCTCAAATATCGAAGAAAGCTGCAATTTGTGGAACTAAATATTATCATCTACGTAGATAAGATTTAGTTCCACAAATTGCCCTCCTAAATACTGAATATCGAAGAAAGCGGCAATTTGTGAAAGTAAAAATTATCATCTAGATAAGATTTAGTTCCACAAGTTGCACTCCTAAATACTGAATATCGAAGAAAGTGGTAATTTGTGGAAGTAAATCTTATAGAGAGTACATTATTTAGGACAATATAGATTTATAGAGTATTTAGTTTTATTATATTATAGATTTAAAGATTTAGTTCGATAATTTTTTGATTGCCGCGTGATTTCTTCGACATTGGAGGTAAGTATTTAACTGATTGAATAGCCCGTAAATGTAAACACCTGATCTCACTTTACATTTTACCCTTTTTTCTTTGGGGATTTGATTTAACATTTCGTCGAGCTATCACGGTGACGCGTCACCGTTAAATCTAGGGAACTGCTTTCATGAAAAAGACTCTACGTTACCTAGTTATACGGAATGCGTAGTCAACTAACTAAAAAGCGTCTTAATTCTAAGTAATATGCATTACAATACGTGAAATAAATCATTGGAATAACGTCGAAAATGTTACAACGTCTAGATAAATGCACGGTAAATAAAGTTGCGAAAATTTCAAAGCGGCACATAAACGATATAAAGTTAAACAAAAATGGTAAACAATTAAAGATGTAAAAAAGTTACATTATGTTTTGGGGTCATACATATTTTTTTAAACATCTAACTATGGTGTAACTACTGTTAACAATTTAAATAATTATTTTCCGTTGGAAATTTATCTTAATGTTCATTTTTCGATCGTAACTTAAAATATATTATGTTCTTGTGCATTTGTAAACTAAAAAGATGTCTGGTCTAACAAGACCAGACGTCTAGGTAACAACCTAGACATAGTTATTTATCTGCGACCTAGAGGTTAGAACACTGAGCGGTTTGACAGCTTTATCAAATTAATAGGCATTCAGAGTTATTACCTAGTTACTAAATATATAACTCGCACATGGACTTTGGTCAAACAAACAATCAAACAATAGACGTTTACTAAAATGCGATAAAAATGTGTTGCTGCTTAATGCTTATCCTGTTAGGTTAGGTTAGCATAACCTTAACATAATTGAAATTTATATGCACAGTTATTTTGATACAACATACGTACAACCGATTAAATTGACCTATCACAATTAGTGTCGTTATTTAAAAAATTAGAGTTCTTAAAGTATGTTAATATTTGACTTGGCCAGTTTTGATTGCATCAATAATTTTATAAAGTTATTAAACTTATAAATTATAAGTGTAGGTACTCATTTTCAATTCTGATAAACAACTTGCTAAGTCTAATCTTAACTACTCTCACATTTTTTTTAATAACAGCAATCGTTATAAGTATCCAATAATGCAAGCAAATATGGTTTAATACTTGTTTATAATATTATTGTGCTGCAATAAATACATATTATTTGGATTTTGTATAGAATAATTTAGATCTTCATCCTTTTTGAGGCAAAGCCCACAACCAAGCATAATTTTTGTATTGAACTTGGCTCTCCTATTTAACATTGGTGTTTTTGGTAGGATAGATATGAAACATAGATTATTTATTAGCTATTGAGATAGTAAGCTGAAATTTTAATAAAATGTAAATTACCCTAAATCCAATACTTGTTTGAGTTTCGGATCGTTATACTTCATCGTATAAATATTTGATGTTGTGCTTCTTAAAGAATAATAAAGATCCATCTTTGTTTTAACTAAGTCGAGTTTGTATTTACATCCTCGTAGAAATGTAGCGAGCCATTGGTCATCTGAAATAATATTACCAAACGCACTCTGAGGGCCACGAAGTCAGCGACGAAGGGCGCAAATGCACCATTGTTTATTTATGTATAGGAATTATCGGGAATTAAGAAGATAATGGCAATATTACTTACATGCTAAATTCGAAACATGCTACAATATTATAGATTTTGTAGAGTTAATTCCGAAACATTGAGGTAGTAATAAAAATTTAGCTTATCTAAAATTTCCAAAAAAGTTATATTTGTTTAGCTTAATTAGTTGAAATAACCTACATAATTAGCTAACTTCAGGCGAGGAATAACCGCTACTAGCGCCACTCCTTTTAAATAAAATTTTACAACGACACAAAGACATTATTAAAAAAAGTAATCGGCTAAAACTCTAAGTACTCGTAAATAGTTACACTAATTTAATGGCATTTAATTACAGCTCTAAATCCTATAGTGTATTTACTCTAATAAAAACCGCCAAAAGTGGCCGTTTTAGTTATTACTTATATTACGCCTTAAGGCGAGGAATAACCGCAAGTAGCACCACTCTTTTTAAAATAAATTTTACAATGACACAAAGATCTTATTAAAAAAAGTAATCGGTTAAAACTATAAGTAAATAGTTAAACTAATTTATTGGCATTTAATTACAGCTCTAAATCCTATACTGTATTTGCTCCCGAAAGTAATAAACTAAAACGGCCGATTTAGTTATTACTTGCGAGATATAATATTAGTTTTACTATTATATATTACTATAATAAATTAGTTTAATTATTTACTTAAAGTCTGAACCGATTACTTTTTTAATAAGATCTTTGTGTCATTGTAAAATTTATTTTAAAAAGAGTTGCGCTAGTTGCGGTTATTCCTCGCCTTAAGGCATAAACAAAAACATTTACCGATTACAGTTAATAAGTAGTAGGTATAAAGTTAAACACACAATATATATATATATATATATTAGCGATTATGTTCCTGCAGGTTACAGTTAATACTACTTTTGTATACACTGTATATTCACGCGACTTTATGCTTTTGAAAAATATATTGTTTTTCAACACACTGTTTCTCCAGAGTATTAAATTCCCTTTCTCATAATTAAGATTATAAGATTGGATATAAGTACTTAAAGCAGCTTGACTTTAAGTACTTATATCCAAATAAAAAATATCATAAAGCCTATTGTATTATGCAGAATATAACATTATGTTCAGTTACCTGTCCTGGCACATAGATGAGGTTGTGTTGCTATCCAGACTTTTATTTCCTGAAGTTTGGCCTCGAGCAGGTCCGGGCTCTCACCGAAGTCAACACGAGCCACCTCCGCGAGAGCTGGTGTTAGTGGCCTCACAGCCATCCTTCCAATTAGTTTTACAAATACCAAATTGCGCACCGCAAAATACCAACTATATCACAAAGTACATAATAAAACTTTATGATTCGCAACACCGCTGAATTACATCAGCATGATTTTTTAATTTGTGTAAAGTATAAAGTATCCACGTATTGACAGTATAATTGCCAAATATAAAATGAAATAAGTAAGTAGGCTGTGATATCTGTAATCAAGGGTCAGAGTAATGATATAATAATATTAATTGTCTATATTGCGAGTAATTAGCTCATAAGTCTTAATAAAGATCATATAGATTGGTCATACGACCTACATTCGTTACAAAGATACCGAAAGTAGTTAAGGTTCTCTCAAAAGTAAGAAACGGAACCCTTAGAGGATTTTGTTGTCCGTCTATATGCCTATCTGTCAAGACCCTTTTTCTCATGAACTCGTGGAGGTATCAAACTGAAAATCGTTTCAACTGGAGAAGAAAGAATATTCAGCAGGCTTATTCCCGACACAACCGAGAATCGAATCAGTTTGATCTCATCTGCTTTTGGTATTTTATTAGGGGTTATTACTTTGAAACTAACCAGGATAAAGAAAATCGTTAGATTGTAACTTTTTGTACACCGGACCATATTAATCGACTAGAGTACGCGGCACGATCGAATCTGAATCAAAATTGAATTAGGGGCCTTACTCTCTAAACTGATTTGATTTTGATTCAGATATGATCATGCCGCATACTCCCAAATAAATTGAAATTTGTTTGTTTTGATTCTCAATCGAAAGATATGGTTGGGAGTACAAACAGTTACGATCTAACAATTTTCTTTATCCTGATTAGTTTCAAAGTAATTCACCAAATAAAGTACGAAAAACCACTGATATCGAACGGATTCGGTTCTCGATTGTGTCGGGACTCGGGAGTAAGCCCGCAGTTTGGAGAGTAAGGTCCCAGACTCTGGTCTCTTGAAACGGGGAAATCAGACTTCTTAGCAAGCGCAATCAAAATATACATCCGTGATAAAACCTTAAAATTTGGTACGAAAAGTACGAAGCCAAGTCTTATACTCGTAGTAGAGTAGTGCTAATTTCTAAGAATGTTTTGCATATCTCAACAGCTGAATCCGCGTTGTCAAATTTCGAAGTTCACATTATGGGAAATTTGACACTCACTGACAACATCGTACCGTATCCCGTGAGAAAATCGTTATCGTAACCGGAATATTTTTTTAATGTAGGGTCAGATGTTGAACAGTGAACCAGTAGTACACAATGGCCCACCATTCATATCTCACGAATGCGACGTAGCCTATTCGTACCGCAAACGCGAATATACTTGTTTCGAATTCGAAAACTTAAAAATTACGTGAGTACCATTTTGTTTTTTAGTGCATTGTCGTTATTGTTTTTCATCACCTACATATAACATGTTTTTAGACATACTATTTACGCATCGTTTATGTATAATAATGTTGATTATAACCGTTTTATTCATTAAGATATTTCAACTTAACAGAAAATAAATCATAGCCGTGCACTGTGGCTCAAGTTGGACGGTACACAGTGAACCACATGGTGGGCATAAGGCATCTTCACTTTATATATTATACTACCAGTCGTTTGGTAGTCACGATACGAAATAATAGACATACAGTTCTATTATTTATTTCAAAGACAAAGTGGGTTTGGGGGTTTTAAAATTTTTACTTGAATATTTTGCTCGTTATTAGTATTATTACTCTTCACTATTTATATCTAAGCTATCAATACATAACCGATATTTTAATTATTAATAACCTTCGTCGTCGTCGTCGTCGTTTCAGCCTTTTACTGTCCACTGCTGAACATAGGCCTCTCCAACACATTTCCAGTGCGACCGGTCCATTGCCACCTGCATCCAACGTGACCCGGCAGTTTTCACCAGGTCGTCGGTCCATCTGGTAGGTGGCCGTCCCACACTGCGCTTGCCAGTACGTGGCCTCTACTCTAGAATCTTTTTGCCCCATCGACCGTCCAATCTTCGTGCTATGTGGCCGGCCCATTGCCACTTCAGTTGACTGATCCTACGGGCAATGTCAGCAACCTTAGTTCTTCTACGGATCTCCTCATTTCTGATTCTTTCACGTAGAGAAATACCGAACATTGCCCTCTCCATAGCTCGCTGAGTGACATTGAGCCTTTTGAAAAGATCCTTCGTGAAGCACCACGTCTCAGAACCGTAAGTCATCACTGGTAACACACAATGGTTGTATACCTTTTTCTTAAGGCACTGAAGTATTTTGGACGAGAATACGTTGCGTAATTTACCGAACGCTGCCCAGCCGAGCTGGATCCGTCTACTGACCTCTCTCTTTAAGTTGGACCTACCTAATCGGACAGCTTGCCCTAGGTATATATATTCGTCAACAACTTTTTTATTATAATTGATAACCTTATTAAACCAATTATATTTCCAGTCACCTATAAACAAATAAAATTCAAGTGTTTGTTCACTGTAGGCTAACCCCTTAGTTCAGTGTACATGATATGGTAGTACACAGTGAACCATTTCCCGACTTTTAAAAAACCAGTAACTGTCTAATTTGCAATAGACTTAAAGCTGAAATTTTAATGCAAATTCAAAGTTCAATAAACAATAAGTAATACATATCCAAAAATCACGACTATAATCACTGTCAGTGGAGTTACTCATAACTCCACTGATATTGATTATAGTCGTGATTTTTGGAAAGTTTGAATGCTCACATTCAAACTTTTTCTTGGCCACTGTTCGACAGCTTACCCTACCTTAAAAATTCGTATGTCACAGTGAAAACGCGAGTAGTTATTTTGTTAAGTAAAAGTATATAATGTGTTTTGTGAACATCCCTATAAGAAATAAAACAATAAAAAAAATTTAAAACAATTTATTGACTGTCACATTAAATAGATTTTGCAAGCAATTAGAAGAAATCTTTCATTGCATTCATTTGACCCACAAAAACATTACGTAACATATAATTTACAATCTACTAATATTAGTATAATAACTTTTATCTATTAATAATTATAGAATAGTTAATAGAATCTCTGTTAGCTACCACAAACAAGAGTTCCGTCCAAGAAATTCTTGGGCGACACATCAAAATGAAGGTATTCACGAAAAATTAGCTTGATACTAATCAAGTGAAAACAATGTATGAGGGAACCCTGACTACGGTTATTCTGCGTCAAATAATCATTAACATCAGAGTAATCGATGTAAAAAAAAACAAGCCGAATTGAGAACCTCCTCCTTTTTTGCAATCCGGTTAAAAATTACGATTGCCGTGGTCGTACGTCGGTGACATATATTTTTTCTACCTAGTCTGTATTCAGAGAGGCCCTGTTTCCCCACCAGCCGCGGCTGTCATTGACGCGTAAACTTTCGTCTGTGCCGAACCGACGATCTTCTTCGTAAAACTCGTAGTAGTCGACCACCTTTTGCTTCCAGCGCTCTGGAACAAGTTGTAATTTACTAATAACAATGAGTAATAATACCATAACACGTATATAATATAATCCCATCAAAATTATTTTATAGTGCCTAAGTGTGTGCGCAATACACCGACGTTTCTCTCAATCTCTCTTCCTTTACTCTTGAAGCCTAGTGGGACGGATAACCAACACAACTGGCGGGAGATCAGGCGCAGGACCGACTTTTTATATGCCCATCCGACGCATGGATCATCTTTCTTGTCAGACAATCAGGTGATCAGCCTGCATTGTCCTAGCCAAACTTGAAAACAACATTTTTGTTGTTCCAACGCGGGAAGTGGGAACACACGACCTCTGAGTCGAGACATAGGCACTCAACCACTAAGAGCCATCTAAGAACCATAATAAAGGTGAAACTGTATAGTATTATCTTATGACTTATAAGGTTAGAAAGTCATAATTAAACTATAATAATGAATAATGGTTGAACTGCGACCACTGCGCGACCACCAGTATAGTATATAAATTGCTATCTAGTAATAAGGCCGCCTTTGTGTGCATGTCTGATTTTTTACCCGACTAGGAGAAGCCAAAAGAAAGGGTAATGATTTTGGCAGTCTATGTATGTATGTATGTATCTATGTATGTATGTTTGTATGTATGTATGTATGTTCCCTCGTAGCGGCTAAACTACTGGTAAGATTTTAATAAATGAGGTATCAATCTATTGGTAATGAATTAATGATGCCGCGAGTAATATAGGCTATATAAATTTTCGAAAAATTTTGGAGTTTGAAAATTAAACCTCAAAAACTATCTCAAAAAAAATTAAATTATGATGATTGTCTCGTGTTTGGTATCAAAAGATAGGTTTTGGCAAGCATATAACGAATCTGTATTTAAATATTTTGTTAGTAATTATATTTTATCGTTAAATTCAAAAATAAACGTTTAAAATGCGGTCGTACAAGTACTAGTACTATCTCGGTGTTGTTTAGTTTCTTTCTATGTAATGGTCGATTTAATAAAAATATAATAATTGTTATATATTTTAATGTGGAAACAGAAAAATATTAAATAAAAAAAAGATTAAAAATCTAAAACCCGACTTCGCAAAAAATGGGTCTAAAAAGGCTGAAACAAGAAAATAATTCAATTTGAAATTCAGAAATGCAAAAGGTACAAAAATGGTCAAGGTAGAGCCGTGGTCGTACTCGTTAATGAAATCTAAGCATCAGTTCACACTGAATTACGGTACAAAAAAAAGAACTCGAAAGAGCATATTATTATTCGTCGGCCGTTGCAAGGTTCGATGCTAATAGCGGGTGCGACCACGGCTCTACCTTGACCATTTTTGTTGACACCTATTGCATTTCTGAATTTCAAATTGAATTATTTTCTTGTTTCAGCCTTTTTAGACCCATTTTTTGCGAAGTCGGGTTTTAGATTTTTAATCTTTTTTATATGTTATGTATATGTTTGTCTCTTTTGTAATTTGCTGTGTTCACAAAAAAGTATATTTGTATCTGTATAATTTCGCATGTATGTATGACGTAACCCACCCTGAATATCATGGATAGAGGACGCCGTCCCTCCGTACTCAGCGGGCAGCAAATCTCGCGGCACATAGTCGTACAGCGTGTCTATGTCGCTGTGCATATAGATCTGAAAATAACAGAGACAAAAATATAATATCACACCATTATACAGGATGTAAAAAGAGCAGTCACTATAACTTCGTGGGTTAATAACCAGGAAAGAGATATATCCATTGGTACTAGTCATTTGCTTTTAATCCACTGTTTTAAAAATTTAAAATTGTTCAATACGCAATGTACAACGTACACAACACAGCGATCAGCTGATTACGCTGAGAGGTCATAGCACGCGTAAGACGTTCATTACGTACTAGGGCAAAAATTATAAAATTTAAGAATTTAATGCAGAACGTTGTTCCAAACAGTTCAGCCTTGCGACTAAAATAATAAATTGCAAAAAAATTTTTTTTTTTAAATAAATAATGAAAAAAACTCATTTCTAGAATCAGTAAGGTCCTATAATCCAATCCCAAAGTTATAGTGACTGCTCTTTTTACACCGTGTATATGTCGCAGTCATCTGATTGAATCAGCAGTTTAATAGAACGACTAGCGCGTTTATGAAATGACGACATTTAATTGAATGACTAAAGGACAAGTCGTACAATGTAACGTTCAACGTCTTGACTGGACGTCCTTTAGCATAATCGTTAAATGTTTGGTAGGGGTAGGTTTGACCATAAGTTGCATCAGGACATGACATGTCACACAAAATGAAAATGAGTATGAGAATAAAAATATCAACTATGTACTATCTGTGCGAGCTGTTTGCCGCCATATTTGTTTTGGTGACTACTAGCGCCACTGTGGGACAAAATTAACAAAATTTTAATTACCTGAATAATTTTACGTCTGCTCTGTTTAAAGGGCCTTGTTACAGTCCGCTAACTAATTGGACGTTGAGTGTCGCTTGTTCAATCAACGTTCGGTCTAGTCAATCAATTAAATGTCGTTATTAAATAAACGCGTTAGACATTTAATCAAATAGCTGATTTAATCAGATGAATGATGATTACGACATATACATATTCCATCCTGTTTATTTTTAACACAAACGTAAACAAACCCGTCTATGACACAACCGTATACTGGTAGTGATGCGAATACAATTCAATGATTATTGTAATCCATAGACTATAGAATATATGATACAGTTAGCAGCGTTAAAAATAGCGTATTTTTACTGTAAAAGTTTTTCCTCTGATGCGCAGAGATAATTATTTTATTGTTTAAATGTAGGTATTGGATAATGAAGTATGATCCTATAATATTCCGGTGAAAGTATCGATAAGTGATGTGAACATATTGGTGTTTTCAGTTTGTTTACCTTTACGTTAAATTTGAAAGAGACAAATTATAGTTACCTACATATCATAATATTATGTAGTGATAGAGAAAAAGTGAAACTAATATTTTTTTTAAGTTCTAGACTAATGATTTGATCAGTTTGCAAGGTAAGATTTGAAAACTATTTTGGGTTAAAAAACTGTTATTCGTCAATATACAATACTGTCTAGGTAGAGCCGTGGTCTCTACCTTGACCATTATCGCTAATCTATACTTATAATAAAACTCTAGAGAGGTCAATTCTGTACATTGAATATTTTTTTAAAATTCTTATTGGAGGATGATTGGTGATCGATACTGATGCCAAAAATGCAATCAATAAATTTTTTGTCTGTCTGTCTGTCTGTCTGTCTGTCTGTCTGTCTGTATGTGCACGATGGGAACAAAAACTACTGAAGGGATTTTAACCAAACTTGGTACAATTGTAGCTCATATTCCTGGGCAGGTTATAGGCTATATAACATAACGCTACAATACATAGGAGCCGAGCAGTGACGATAAATTTGAAGCAAGTCGGATGAATTTCGCGCGCGCGGCCTGCGGTCGAACGGTTCGTGCGGGGGGGCGCGGGGGGATCGCTTACACAGTGACGCGAAGCAATAGAACGTGGCACTAAAGTAGATTTAATAGAACATCAAATAAGTACCTAACTATCAGGATTTTTTTTCTGGGAAAACAGTGTTTTCACAGTGTCATAATAATATAAAAAATGTATTTTTGAACTTGCTTCGCAAATTGAAATAAATTATCATTTATTGTATAAAATCAACTTAATTAACTAACTGTATTATTAAAAAAATGCCTTTCGCGATAAACTAAAAAAACGGGCAACTAAGCGGTTTTTGGAAAGCTATTTATACCATCACGGTATTAATCCTTATCATTTTAATACGTTAGTTGGCTTAAGCATTCTATGAAGACTATATTTGCCCTTTATACCATGCAAATATAATGAATAGTTTAGGAAATATAGCAAAATTAAAATCGTTTCGCCGTGATTCGACCGGGCGCCGCCGGCTGCTACGTCTTACGTCCGAGCCGGGCTGGTGTAGTGTAGGTATCAGATGCTGGTAGGTAGGAATTTTGGCGAAGGTGAACCAAAGGAACTTCACTCCACTGCTGGGTAAAAAATACTATTAAAATGTGCTAACAGGCAGTACCGGTGTTTGAATTTAACCACGCACAGCCGCTAACTGTGCTAACTGTGCCTGTGTTATTATTATACATATATTTTATATATTATACAATAGACTTTTATTTATGCATTTAATTATTTAAGGGTACTATACTCTTAAAACAATATTTTTTTAAATTTTTGTCTGTTTGTCGGTGCATTTGTGCACGCTAATCTCAGAAACGGCTTATCCGATTTAGATGTGGTTCAATCATATTATAAGTTGAGATTAATTAATAAATATTAAGTAATCTTGACTTAATATTTATTAATTAATCTCAATCGGTTCATAAATAAAAAACTTATGACAATTAAAAAAAATTGCTGGACGTTTGTACGAAGCGCGGCGGGGACCGCGCTGCTTCAATCTTTTTTTTATTTTATATTTTCTTTAAAACTAAATTTTATTTATTTATTTTATTATTAATTTATTATACTTACGGTAGGTTAATAAAAAAACGCTACTAAAACCGATCGGCCTAACTCTCCAAACTGATTCGATTTTGATTCAGATTCGATCGTGCCGCATACTCCCGAATAAATTGACGTTTGTTTATTTCTAACGGTTTTCTTTATCCTAATTAGTTCCAAAGTAATCTACCAAATAAAACACCAAAAACCGTTGAGATCGAATTGATTCGATTCTCTGATGTGTCGAGAGTAAGCCTGCTGGATCCTCGGCGGGGCGTGCCACTGCGCCCATGTCTAACCGAGAGTTTCGTTTTGAATACCTTAGTAATTGCAATATAAGTTTCAATATAATATCTCAAAACATTAATGACAAAAACGGTAGTAAGTTCAAAAAAATTACAGACATTTTTATGGTTTCGCAATTTATCCTATGTCGGCACTATTAAGACGTTGCTTCATATCAAATTTAAAAATTCTGAGTTCCCGGGAAGTAACCTTTAGGTTTTGGTTCCCTTTGGAGTGTCGAAAATTACGAAAATTAGCGACATAAACGGCTGAATCTTTGGGTAGATGTGGCTAAGAAGTCTGTTTTTTTTCACAGCCAGAAGGGACAGAAGATCCTGGGGGCCTACTCAAGATGCCATCGCTAATTATCGCTTACAAAGTTCGATAACAAAATGTATGGGATTTGACATAAGGTACGCTACATGACATACCAAATCGCGATCATTTAGCGTAGCTTATGTCAAATCCCATACATTTTGTTATCGAACTTTGTAAGCGATAATTAGCGATGGCATCTTGGGTAAGGGCCCGGAGTGTTTAATATGATTTTTAGCTTGATACCTACACGTATTAAAGTTTTGGCACCCAGACAGACAGACGGACATCGAAGTTTTTTACTAAATTAACGTGAAAAATTGTCTGGGTCTATATGGTGCATTCGAATCTATTCGAATTAGCGAAAGTTGTCAGCGGTTGCGCCAATAAACTAAAAATATATTTAAAAATACTAAAGTGCCCTAAATCACTTTTCCACGCGTACGAAGTCGCGGGCACAGCTAGTATCTAATAAAGTTCGTTCTTTATTGAACACTCGAGAAAAGTCGCATAACTTTTACTGAATTTTACAAGGCACAGCAGACCTTGCAATAGAAAATTCTTTAGAAAACCACGATACTGTGGTAACTTACCCTATTTTTAATTTTGTCGGACAAGAATCTTTTAATAAATTTCATAAGTGCATTAAATATTCTTGGAGCCCCGATAAAATGCGCCTCTTTTATTCTCACTGGCATAGAATCCTGAAATTAGAAAAAAATTAAGCTCTATTAGAAGCTATTGTAATATTTTAGTATATCCCAATTGTTCATTATTTGTGTGTGTAACAACTTAGCTTTAAGATATAATAAGTAATTTTATTTGTAAAATCATACCTACATACCTACGTGTTTACTTTTTCAAATTAAATACTTTACAAGCTTACATTAAAACAAATACTGTAGCACATACCAAACGGTTTAAAGAAATATCGATGAATTGTTATCGATCGGTTTCATCGATGATCCTTTAATTTAATAGTGTGCTATAGCATCTCCATTGTAATTTTCCATTTATAAATACTATACAATAATCTAATCTAGATGATAGTATTGTACTTTATTCTTTAGTTATAGTGTTGTAATTGAAATTTGCATGGGGACTATATTATATGAAAAGGCCATAATATATCGCTCACTGCATGGATCTAGGAGTCCTCAGGAATCTATAATTGTCTTGCAGATAATACTTAATACAGGACGTTTTATGCCATTATATTTTTACAATAAATAAAAACTAATATTAATTATCTATACATATAATAAATCTGTAGAGGGGTCATGTCTGTACATTAAGAATATTTAAGTGAAAATTAAAAAAGGGGGTCTATAAAAGCCACAGAACCTAAAAATAACATTTTTGAAAAAAATGTCTGTCTGTCTGTCTGTCTGTCTGTCTGTCTGTCTGTCTGTCTGTCTGTCTGTCCATATGGGAATGTTTGTCGTCGCATCACGCTGAAACCACTGTATGGAATGAAATGAAATTTAGCAGGCAGGTAGCTTACGACCTGAAGAGCATTATTGGAAACTATTATCCCGAAAAACGAAAGGGTTCCCGTGGGATCTTCAAAAAATTGTAGCTACCTATTTGACGGTATTTCAGCCAAACTACTCAACGTATTTAAATGAAATTTAGCAGGCAGGTAGCTTATGATCTGAAGAGCATTATTGGAAATTGTTATCCCGAAAAATGAAAGGGTTCCCGTAGGATCTTCAAAAAATTGTAGCTACCTATTTGACGGTATTTCAGCCATACTACTCAACGTATTTTAAATAAATTTGGCAGGCAGGTAGCTTATAATCTGAAGAGCATTATTGGAAATTGTTATCCCGAAAAACGAAAGGGTTCCCGTGGGATCTTCAAAAAATTGTAGCTACCTATTTGACGGTATTTCAGCCAAACTACTCAACGTATTTAAATGAAATTTAGCAGACAGGTAGCTTATGATCTGAAAAGCATTATTGGAAATTGTTATCCCGAAAAACGAAAGGGTTCCCGTGGGATCTTCAAAAAATTTTAGCAACCTATTTGAAAGTATTTCAGCCAAACTACTCAACGTATTTAAATGAAATTTGGCAGGCAGGTAGCTTATGATCTGAAAATCATTACTAGAAAATTGTTATCCCGAAAAACGAAAAGGTTCCCGTGGGATCTTCAAATAATTGTAGCTACATATTTGACGGTATTTTAGCCAAACTACTCAACGTATTTAAATGAAACTTGGCACAAAGGTAGATTGTAACATGAAATAACCAACATAATATTTTTAACCGACTTACAAAAAAGGAGGAGGTTTCTCAATTTCAGTAAATATAAGTAAAGTAAGTTTTTTTGTTTCTTCACGGATATCTTCATCGTTTCTGAAACGATTTTAATTTTTTTTTATGTTGTGTAGGGTATAATTTAAATTTGATCCTATTGTCACCAAATGGTGACCTGATGATGGGATCCGTGAGGAATCGAAGGAAATCCTCAAAATTTATGTGGAATAATATATTGATTTTGATTTTTTCTGAAGTACTCTAAGCATATTATGTTAGTACCAAACAGTAAGGTTTTGCACCATATCCTGGATCTATAATATCAAAAAATTTCGCGTCTCAGTACACTATGTATATATAGACTGAGTAGGGATAATTCTCGAATATATATATATATATTGAAAAATTTCGGTAGACTTTTTCTCTTTCTACTATTTTTTTTTATCTAATCGTTTTTGTTTTTCATTTTCCGTCCTTAAATAATCGTCGTCTGATCATTCGATAATTATCCCTATTTAGTCATAGACTATATTTTCAGATTTTTAGTGATGGGTATGTCTATACCATACTACCCCCCATCACTAAAAATCTGAAAATTAAATAATTTTAAACAAAAAAAAACGACTTCAAAAGGTAAACTAAAAGGAACAATTAAATTTACTTCGCACAAAGTAATACTTATTTTCCAGTACAAGTGAAAATATATTATATTACTTTGTGCGAATAAATTTATTATTATACTTAGGTTTTGCAAATACGATTAATAAATTATAGGCGTAGGATAGTTTGTTTTCAAGATATGAATGAGATGTCATAGGTACATTTAAATTAGAAAAGTTATGTTAATATAAGTAAGATTTATGTTTTTCATGATATTTTTATTTATTAGTTTTTATGCTAGGTACGGTTTGGGTTTTTTCTTTCTTTTGGACTTTTGTTATTTTGTCGTCTAAAGGAAGTAAGTACTTTAACCGTAAAGTCCCAAAGTAGGCTACATGTTTGTTAGCGTAGGTAATTAATAAATAAAAAACCTGGCAAGTCCGAGTTGGAATTGCGCACCGGAGTAGACTTTTAAAAAATTTGGCGCTCGGTGCCAGCAGCGCAGCGTCGGTGTGAAAACGATCATCGTCTGCAGTCGCTGCGGCGTAAAGTCCATACAAATCTCAGTACAGAGATCTACGTCGCGTATATGAGCGTACTATCAAGTAGTCCCGTTCGCATAAAAGAAAAAAAAAATATACTTACATACAGACGAATTGAGAACTTCCTCCTTTTTTTGAAGTCGGTTAATAATACACAGTCATTTTTCGAGCTGGTAGTAGGAATTGTTAGCCATTATTTAACGGTAAACTATTATTATTACTCCATCGGCCTACTTCTTTTGCCTATGCACGTCTAATACCGTGTATAAAGAAGCATTACTATAAATTAGTGATTTTAAATATCCAAACGACAGTGTTCATAAACTAAAAATGTATTTGAACTGCTGCCCTAAATCACTTTTCCACGCGTACGAAGTCGCGGGCACAGCTAGTTTATAAATAAAGAATATACTAATCAATTATAACTAACAGAAAAAATGCATATAGGTACAATTAACATAAAATACTGAAAATATACATAGGATTTATAAGATAGATCTACACAAAATATATATAATATATATATTTATGTACAAGTATAATCTGGAAAATCTGCTACGGTAGCAGAGGACTAAATTCTCTAAGCAATGTTACTTACTTGGTTAGCGCTAACTATGTTTCTCATTTGTCTTGGTGTTGTTTGTAAGTAATGAGCGAGCCTGCTGTTCCTTAGATCTATAATATTGATCACACCAGCAATCGTGTAATTATCATCTTCCATTAAATTTATCTGTAAAATTATTACGTACCTACATTACGTCATTTTCGTTACATTATTATAATGTTTTCTTTTAATTTATTTCATTTACTAAGTATTACAACAATCTTGTAATCAACATAGTTAACTCAAGATTATAAATCTAATCTACTATAAATGGTACAAATATAATTATAATATTATGATGATGGTAATACCAACGTTACCTGATTAATGAACATGTTAGTCGACACCACGTCGAACGCATTATGCTCCTTGGGGTCATATGTGCTAACTCTCAACATACATATTCTTTCTAGATTTTTTGTCGTTGGAAGCGTCACAATCGTTCTTAAAAAATATGAACAATCAAGCATTAATTAGTTAATATGTGCACAATACCAACAATACGAAATTATATTATCAATTACGAATTTTTGTCTAGTATATCATCTACACACAAGGCGTTTTTAGTAAAAAGTCGGATGGTAAAATTCATGGCAGCATCTGTCTGTTGCAATAATGTATTTAACATATTATTTATCAATTTAGATTGACCTCTTTACATTTACCGAATATTCTCTATCTTGGACATCTGCATTACATATTTACACCACAAACATTCCACGTTGCCGTCTTTGTCTGCCAAGTAGCTGTTCCAATCGTACCAGACAAAAACATGGATGAAGGGCTGAAGTTATAAATATTATTCCGAATACTAAAGAATTCGTAAATTCCAAATCCGTATACACCAAGCAAGAATAATTGAAAGCTCTGTAGAAGTAACGTTACGGTACGAATGCTTTTCCTACAAAAATCATATTTGAAGCATGACAGGGCCAATACAATTGATTAAGTTATCAAAATGTTCCTGATTGGCTTACCATTTTCCGTTCAACTGTTACAGAATCTACTTTATAATTCTACATGAATAATGTATATTATACATGTAGAATATAAAACATGTTATATATAGATGTAGAATATACATATTCTACATCTGTATTTACAAATCTTTCTTCTTTATAATAATAAAGAGGAAAGATTCGTGTTTATATTTGTAACGAATTGGTTAAAAAAGTACTAGACCGATCTAAATACTTCTTTAAACATTTGAAAGCTACTTTATCACTGATTAATATAGGCTATTTTGATTGCAAGAAAAAAAATAAGTATGTATCCCTATCCCTAAGTATGTAGTTTTAGTACGAACTAAGTGTAAAACATGCCTAAAAATACATATCTTTTATCGCATACGATTCGAAAACTATTGACGAAAGAACAAAATATTACTCGACAAATGCAAAATAAATTTCCACCCGTGCGAAGCCGGGACGGGCCGCTAGTACAATATAAAAATTTGTTTAACTTACCCCCGGTCCAGCAGTTCCATCAGTTTTGGATCGTTATATTTCAATTTTTGTAATTCTGGTTCCATAATTCTCAAACTGTAATAAAGTTCTATTTTGGACTTCGCTTGATCTAATCTGTATTTACAGCCCCGCAGGAAAGCAGCCAACCATTGGTCATCTAAAAAAAAGGCAAGTACTAGTCAGACTGTGCGAGTCTTTACGAGGGGTTCCGTTAAAAACGAGCAAAAAATCACGTATGGTGCATGGGAGACACCCTTGAATAATTGTTTTATTTTATTTTTAGTGTTTGTTCTTATAGCGGCAATAGAAATACATCATCTGCAAAAATCGGTGTAGTGTGGGCACATACATAGATAGACATAGATCACGTCTAATCTGTTCTCGCCCAGCTCCGCGCGCGCCTCACCGCCAGGCCAGCGTGCAGCGTCAGCACACAGACCATGTCTAATCTGTTCTATATGTTCAGACATTACCTGTCCTGGCTGTCAAGTGCGGTTGGGTGTGTATCCAGTCCCTGAGCTGGTGTATGCTGGCCGCGAGCAGGTCGGGGGTCTTGCCCAGCTCCGCGCGCGCCTTCTCCGCCATGCCAGCGTGCAGCGTCAGCACACAGACCATGTCTAATCTGTTCTATATGTTCAGACATAACCTGTCCTGGCTGTCAAGTGCGGTTGGGTGTGTATCCAGTCCCTGAGCTGGTGTATGCTGGCCGCGAGCAGGTCGGGGGTCTCGCCCAGCTCCGCGTGCGCCTTCTCCGCCAGGCCAGCGTGCAGCGTCAGCACACAGACCATGTCTAATCTGTTCTATATGTTCAGACATTACCTGTCCTGGCTGTCAAGTGCGGTTGGGTGTGTATCCAGTCCCTGAGCTGGTGTATGCTGGCCGCGAGCAGGTCGGGGGTCTCGCCCAGCTCCGCGCGCGCATTCTCCGCCAGGCCAGCGTGCAGCGTCAGCACACAGACCATGTCTAATCTGTTCTATATGTTCAGACATTACCTGTCCTGGCTATCAAGTGCGGTTGGGTGTGTATCCAGTCCCTGAGCTGGTGTATGCTGGCCGCAAGCAGGTCGGGGGTCTCGCCCAGCTCCCCGCGCGCCTTCTCCGCCAGGCCAGCGTGCAGCGTCAGCACACAGACCATGTCTAATCTGTTCTATATGTTCAGACATTACCTGTCCTGGATGTCAAGTGCGGTTGGGTGTGTATCCAGTCCCTGAGCTGGTGTATGCTGGCCGCGAGCAGGTCGGGGGTCTCGCCCAGCTCCGCGCGCGCCTTCTCCGCCAGGCCAGCGTGCAGCGTCAGCACACAGACCATGTCTAATCTGTTCTATATGTTCAGACATTACCTGTCCTGGCTATCAAGTGCGGTTGGGTGTGTATCCAGTCCCTGAGCTGGTGTATGCTGGCCGCAAGCAGGTCGGGGGTCTCGCCCAGCTCCCCGCGCGCCTTCTCCGCCAGGCCAGCGTGCAGCGTCAGCACACAGACCATGTCTAATCTGTTCTATATGTTCAGACATTACCTGTCCTGGATGTCAAGTGCGGTTGGGTGTGTATCCAGTCCCTGAGCTGGTGTATGCTGGCCGCGAGCAGGTCGGGGGTCTCGCCCAGCTCCGCGCGCGCCTTCTCCGCCAGGCCAGCGTGCAGCGTCAGCACACAGACCATGTCTAATCTGTTCTATATGTTCAGACATTACCTGTCCTGGCTGTCAAGTGCGGTTGGGTGTGTATCCAGTCCCTGAGCTGGTGTATGCTGGCACGAGCAGGTCGGGAGTCTCGCCCAGCTCCGCGCGCGCCTGTTCCGCCAGGCCAGCGTGCAGCGTCAGCACACAGACCATGTCTAATCTGTTCTATATGTTCAGACATTACCTGTCCTGGCTGTCAAGTGCGGTTGGGTGTGTATCCAGTCCCTGAGCTGGTGTATGCTGGCTGCGAGCAGGTCGGGGGTCTCGCCGAGCTCCGCGCGCGCCTTCTCCGCCAGGGCGGCGGGCAGCGGCCGCACACTAATCATGTCTAATCTGAAATCATTTGCAGCTTGTGTGAATGTCGTGAGAATACCATAAGTGGCAGGCAACCATACCTCATTAAATCACTAGATATAATTTGTTTAAAACAATTGAAGTTGCAGACTTTAAATAAAAAAAATAGTAAAGAAAATCTTATCGGGTTTCTAAAATTACAAAACAGGCTTAATCATAAACACAGGTACACTCTCACTCTGCAACACTATATCACCTGCGGGCTGTGTCATGTATGCCAGGCAGACACTCATGCCACTACATCACGCTGATAACAATCAAATTCACCACATCGAACATAATATATAACACGAGGACAGAGGCATATAATCAAAACTAACGTTGATAAGATTACTTATTATAGATTGAATAGCTAAAATAATTATAAACAAAATTAAAATGTTGAAGTAATCCCAGACTTTTAAGGGCATTTTTAATCGTCTAGCAGTGAGTAAACTGGTTACTTGGAATTATAGCTAGGAAAACTCTCGATTACGTCAGCTTTTTATCAAAATCGGTTCATTCGTTTGGGTACTACGATGCTACAGACAGATACGCACACACAGATCGACGTAACTTATAACACCTTTGTGTTTTCGTCGGGGTTTAACAACTCCTGGAAGCTCTTCCTGAAACGGAGGTAACATATTATTAGCCAGTTTCTATACAATACCAAGAGACGGCAATATAGTCATTTATCTATCTACACTATCATGAGCTACAAGAAACTACAGAACAAATCAAAGACGCTGGCTCATCCATCTCACAAACATTCTGCAATCATAGACATTATCAAGTAGCAGCAATCGTAGATCGCACAGAAATACAACCTAATCACAGAAAAATTGCCCAACTACAAATACTCAGTCCATCACAAAGCATACTGCCCACATGACACTGCCTACTGAGCATTTCATAGAACTAAGAATCTAGCCGATATAAATTGTAATATCCAAAGTTTTACTTTCATAATAATCTAAGGTTTATAAAGTTTTATTTTCATACAATATCAATTTGTCAGTTGTCATTATAGTAATTACGTCTTGTCGTATAAAATTGTATTGATCCAAAATTACAGCCCATATCAGTTAAGATGATCATAACAATAAATAATACTACAATTTGATTTTTTACTGACTGTCAAGAGTAAAAATATGTACATAACGTGTCTTCAGAGTGCCATGTCTCTCCCAGGGTACTCTATAATATTACATCGTGTTGCATTTACTGTACGTGCTATGTAATTTGTGAGAGAAATAAATAACTAATAATATTATATTGTAAGCCAAACATAAAAATCGGTGCAGTAGTATCGAAATCCTTTCGATAGCAAATCAATTCTCTCCTCTTTATAATATTAGAATTTAGTGCAGGTATTATGTTTATCAGTTTTCAAATACACATAAAAGCTACATATTAAATATAACTGAGTATTTAGACAAACTGCTTTATTTAACCCATTTGGCGCCTCTGTACCCAATCAGGTACAGCAAAATAAATGAGGGTAGTTAAAAAACTTTAAGTGTCACTGACGTTTTTTGCGCTTAAATTATTAGTAATGAGTTAGTGCATTACTATAATATCTATTGAATTGCCTGTGCCTATGCCAGTTGATGTTTATAGGATTCAAAGGTATCAGTAAAATCGTTTATATGAGTAAGTCACTAAATTTATTACTTTTTATTATTTTTTGTTACAATTATGTTGTTAAATGGTAATATTTTTTTCAATTACATCCTCATTTATAAAATTAATGACAAATAATGTTAAATAAACGTATATTTTCAAAGAAATCTTACTTTATTTACAAGTGTACCTGTTTATGTACAGTGGCCGGATCCATATACTAACATTGTTATGTTTCAAGTATTTGATACAATTAGTTTTGATACATTACAAATAGATGCTTGTGACTTGAATCAGTTTATTGGCATATTGTTATTTCTGGGTATCACAAACAACCTAGAGAAGATTTATAATAGGTTCTACTATGAAGATTTAGGAGTTGAAATGGTGTCAAACTATATGCCAAGACCAAAAATTCGAAATTTTAAAAGGAATAAAACTACCAGGAACAATATGTTGCTGTAAGCTCGGCCCTTATCTGGTAATCTAATTGATAAGTTCTTCAGTGGAGAGTGATAAATTATCGTAACAAAATATAGATTGATAATTCGATGATTAAATAATGTAGCTATCATCATGCTAAGCACTTTATCATAGGAAAGCCAGTGCGATTTGCTTACAAAAACTGGGTAGCAGCTAGATTTTTACTATGGAAAATCTGTCGAAGTATCCACTGATCTTTCAGGACCAAGAGTTGTCAAACATTACTTGTAAAATTGGGAATGAATCCAACGTATCATCAAGTATTTTTTGTCAACTTTTTAAGGTGTTTGCAAAATAGCGACTTTTTACAATCATGATACTATTGAACCGTTAGGAGCTGTGAAACGATGATCTTTAACTGTGTAACGAGAAAAGGCTAATTATTCCAAAAAACCTTCCAAACATATAATAAATATATGGGTGGACTAGACGACTTTTATCAGTCAATTTCACTTTATAGAGTTGCAATTCATAGATAAAAGAGGTGGTGGGTTTTATTTACCCATATGATATATATTATGACTGTTGCAAATGCCTGGCATTTGTATGTAATGAGTATAAGTATTGACAGTATGGATCAATTGCTATTTCGACGCTGCATTACACACTACTTACGACAGAAAACCCAAAATAAAACTCAAAAATCGTTTTCAATAGTCCCAGCTTGTCTCAAGACGGACTTGGATATTATCCCCAGAAGCTTGAAAACCATTGCGATATGTTATTTGTAATGAAATAATTCGTTAGCAATGTAAAAAGAATGTTAAAACACTATGACTTGAAAAGCAATGTCTTGAAATTTTCCACCCGCATTACGCCGCTGTACGCATTTGAGTACACCCCCTGTAGGGATACCTAACAACTTTTTTTCAGTTTTTTCCTACTTTTGTGTTTATTTGGCTTGTAGACAGTAATAAAACAAACATTATAATTAATACCACACATTTTTAATTTGGCTAGGGGCCCTGAATAGGCAAGGCAAACAATTCTGCGATACATGCAGTTAAAACATAATACATGATTCTATACCTTTTTAGCTGCACGAAGCAATTAGCGTCATTTACTTTCAAAACAAAGTTTAATGTCCTTGATCACCGAGTAACTTTTTACTAAACAATAATTATGTAATAAGTATTATTATAACAACACCGAACACACTTGGTTTATTGATTTTATTGATGATTTATGATTACGGTGTGCGTTCCGCGGAGTGGCCGTGCTGTACGGGGCCGTTGCCCCACTGTCCACTACACGTTTTTGCTTTTTATACTGCGTTCTAATCGACTCGGACGGAAGAACACGCGAACAGCGATAAGCGACTACATCCACCTAATCAAATATAATCATCACCATCACTGTACAATATCACGCTATACAACGCGTAAAATAAATGAGTTATATAAGATTTACTTTTGTTTGTTTGGATTTACTTTTGTTTGTTTGTCATACCAAAGCACCTTGAAACAATCAGAGATATGCCTACAGGCTAGACATGGGCGCCGTGTCAATTTCGGACGTCACCGAAGTACCTCGGTGGCCGAACGGTTCTTGTGGCGTTTTTTCCTAGACGATCTCGTGGCGTCGCTACACTAAAATTTGTATGGATTTTGCACCAAGCGCCTACAGACGATGATCATTTTCACGCCACGCCGTGCCGACCATGCTCTATCGGCCCGCCGCGCCGCTTCCGTCATATTTTGCTCGGCGCCCATGTCTACTCCAGGCACCAACTAATCGTTTCACTATCATATTCTTATTGTAACGGTACACCATTGTGACTAGGAACTAGTAGAATTTAAAAAATTACGTGTAGAGTCACCATACATAAATCTGTTTCAAATATTTTAGCAATATTTCAAATTCAGATTACTCCAAATTCCAAAATCTACAAGGTAAGGTTTACAAATGTTCGCAACTACTTTTCGTCTATAACTTATCTCAGGTATTACAACAGTAATTCTGTTACACGTTGTATATTCATTGAGCTGTACGTAACTTGTAAAAAAAATTGAATTGTATATTTTTATACCTAACTTTGTACAGCTCTTTTCAGTTTTATTATATTTGTACGTACGTACGTATTGGTCTACCAGACATTTCCACTACTTCAACTCTTTTGAACAGCCAACAAAAGTATATTATCATTGGATTAGGAGTGCTCAAAGGACATGTAAATCAGGCATGAGAGTTATCGAAAATAATTAGACTCATTTCGTAAGAAAGTAGAAATCCTAATGATAAGCTTATCGTTTTTTTACAAATTAACACTATCTCGGGGCACGAAAGTGCTCCCGCCAAGACGTGCCAATCGAAGCGCAAGGGCATTACCTCGAAACGTTTCGACGTATTTTAGAACCCTCATACTAAATAATTGAAATTTTCAATATAGACAACAGTAAAAACATGAAACATATAAAGTTTGAATGTCGTAGAAACTTAAGATTTTATCAATGTCGAAAACCCCCAATTTTATCACTGACTCGCTAATAGATTATCAAAATTCTTAAGGTACTTCCTGAAGTCCTACAAAGCTGATATTTTGTATATTTGTTGTTATTACTACAAAAACAACAAAAAAATTATAAATGCCGCTATTTCTGGACGGACGATTCAAAATGGAGACCTATCGTTTCATGTCATAACCATTTCATATCAAAACAACCCCTATAATACTCACAATTATTGTGACAAGATTTCATGAATGCCGCCATTTTAAATCCCGAGTAGTGATTTATCGTTTTCACAGGTACTTCTACAATAAGTGAAAGAAATCAAATGGAAGAGAAAAACAATAAATCATCTAAATTCCCGACGAAGGATACGACGAAAGGAAGAAAGCCCGGGGTCCAAATATGTTATTTTTAAATTCAAGAAAATCCATTTACTAACTTACAAAAATAAATAAAATTACACCAAAAACATTTTCATCTAAAAATGTTGCCAAAGCGAGTCTACATAGCTTACTCTGTGAAAAAGTTATCAGATCTCGTGCAGAGCCAAGATTCTTGATGTATGCGCCCTTTCTTCACATACATACTCTACATTTCAGTCAAAACGTGATTCTTGGCCGTTTTATTGCACACAGGATAAATTAATACCTATAAATAGCAAAGTAAGGGCGCGTAAACAAGAATTTTGGCGCTACATGTGATCTTATAACTTAGCTATGTAGATTCGTCTTGGCAACATTTTTACATGAAAATGTTTTGGTGGGATTAAACAGATGTCCTGAATAATAATTTTTATTATCTATTGATTATATTATTGTTTATTGAGTCGCCTAAAAGTTATTTTCTATTATGAAATAGCAAGATAAGATTATTCGTAACGATAGTGATTCAATTCTAAATTTAAATATAATGTAATTAAACAACTAATCAATTTATTAAAATATTACATTAATTTCAAGTTAACACATTCAAATACTTCAATAATTATTCGAATGTGCTAACTTGAAATTAAGCACGAATGATTGACACGAATTGACACGACTCACGACATTTCCAAAATGAGGAAAGGTAGTATAATCGTATCTCAAAGTAATAGTGACTGTTCTTTTTACACACTGTATTATATATTATGAAGACATGAATGGATGAAGGTGATTCTAAAGACTGTTATATAGATTAATGTACTTAGTCCCGATTTCACCAACGCATATTAGTGTTAACGGATTGTTAAATTACCACGCCTTCTCATTCATTGATAGGAATTACGAGAGGAACAACATATTTAACGAATCATGTCTTCAATTATTACTTACATTAATTTACTATAATTTATATTTAATTCAGAATCAAAATACATATAAACTATAATAATTGGTAATTTGTCTATATTCAAAGTTACCAATTATAATATTATATGAAATCATATGATATGGAAGCAAAGCGAATTTGAAATTAATCTGGGGGCACGGGAGTGCCCCCGTCAAGACGAGCCAAGCGAAGCGCAAGGGCACTACCTACCTTTTCTCGAAAGGTTTCGTCGTTTTTTTGGACTCTCATAACTTTGCTTTGGATGATGCTACATAGTTGAAAAAATTTCAACATATAATGACACCAGTAAAAACATGAAACATACAAAATTTGAATGTCGTAGCTATTATACTTTAGATTTTATCAACGTCTAAAAACCCCAGATTTCGTCACTGACTCATTTATAGATCATCAAAATTCATACTTCCTGAAGTCCTAGTAAGCTGATAATATTATGTATGTAAGCTGTTATTGCTACAAAACCAACAAAAAAATTATTAAAATTGTAACGGGAGGAGCGGAGGGGTGCGGTAGCTGGTTATGGAGGTGGCGACAGAGGTGACTGGAGGGAGCGGAGTGGCGAGGAGAGGAGGGTTGATTATAAAATGGAGTGGCAGTTACCGGAGCGTACATTAATTTTTGTTAATTTTCTGTAGTAAGAAGTAATCATTGCAATTAAAGTCATAATAGTTGAAAACTCTTTTTACTTAATATCTTTATTAGTCTTAAGTTTTATAACTTTATTATTCTTTAACTTTTTAAAAACATTAGTAATTATTTTGGTAATGCAAATTCCAAAAAAAGGAAGGGCAATGAGCATATTATGTCAACTAAGTGATAAGGCTGCAGTTTCGTGCATTATTAGAGGATTACCACACGAGGTGCACGCTAATGCTCAGGCGTATCAGTGCTCTCATACCGACGACTTGTATGAGGGATTTTTGTCAGCCGTGGATAACTATCAAATAACGCAGGTAGTAAAGAATAATTTGGCTAGTAACAGGAATATAATATCTCGACAGGTAGAGGCGTCAAGTAGTAAAAATGTTCGTCAGCAACCTATATGCTATCGATGCAACGAGGTTGGTCATATTGCGCCTGAGTGCAGCGCACCCGATAAACGTAGGTGTTTTAGATGCGGGAAACAAGGACATGTCGCCACTAACTGTAAACAAGATTCTGTGCCAAATCAAATTAATAAAAGTAACGAAAAGAAAGTGCAAGTTTTGTTGAATCTTAACGATAAGTATAAAAAGAGGGTAAAAGTAAATGGAGTATTCGTTAATTCTTTTATCGATACCGGAAGCGAATTGAACGTAATGACCAAGAGTGCTGTAGATGCTATTATCTTAAAAATTGAGTCATCCAATACTATGTTAAAAGGATTTACAGGTTCGGCCGTTAAAGCTGACGGTTTGGTACATTTTGATTTAATTGTTGATGACACTCAATTACGTACAACGGCAGTTATCACACGAGAATATTTAGGAGATATAGCTCTGTTAATCGGACAGCCAGTCATAAATAACGAAAAAGTTGTTTTAAGTGTTTCAAAAGATGGAGCATTCTTTAAAAAGGTAACGGTTGCTAATTTAAATCTTATAGACACAATTGAGGAAGCGTTATGTTTCAGAGTTTTACTAGCCGAGGATACTGAAGTTCCGATTAGAAGTAGCCTTGTAAATGTGTACGTAGCTAATCCACCATCTGGGAACTTGAGTACAAAACCCCGACAATACAGCTTAAGTGGAGTTGTATATGCTGTTGGACGTGGAGTTTTACGAGAAGGCAAGGGCTACATCAAAGTCTGCAACATCGGAACTGGACCAATAATGTGGAAGAAGGATGAGACGATTACGAGGGCGGAGAGGTGTGACGTAGTGACAGAGGTGAGTAAAAATACATTTTTAGTGAGTAGTGGTGAGTAGAGTGGTATAGGTGGTATAGAACGTCATGACTTAGATATTGGCAATATGTGTAACGAAGATAAAAATAATTTATTTCAACTGTTGTCTAAATATTCAGATTGTTTTGCTAGTTCTCTTAAGGATATAGGGTTCACAGAATTAGGTCAAATGGAAATAAAACTTACAAGTGACATTCCTATAAATAGAAAACCCTACCGTTTAGCTCATATTATGGAAAGGGAATTAGTAGCCAATAAAATAAATGAGATGCTGGAGGGTAATATTATTAGGGAATCGTCATCTGAATATGCTTCTCCAATAATTTTAGTTCGAAAGAAAAATGGCGATTATCGGTTATGTGTTGATTATAGATCATTGAACTCGATAGCGGTTAAAGAACGGTTCCCTCTTCCACATATAGATGACCAATTGTCAAAATTAGCCAATAAGAAGATATTTACAAACTTAGATTTATTTTCCGGGTACCATCACGTGAAAGTACACCCGGATTCTATAAATAAAACCGCTTTTGTAACACCGGACGGATTATACGAATTTTTGCGGGTACCTTTTAGTCTTGCGAACGCACCCGCAGTTTTAATGCGAGTTATTCAAAAGTTAGTTCGTATGGTGGGTAGTGATGAAATTATTTGTTTCATGGATGACATTTTACTATCAACAGCTGACGTCTCTGGTGGTATAAAATTATTGGAAAAAGTATTAAGTAAATTACGGCAGTGTCAAATGAAACTTAATATGCGGAAGTGTTCGTTTTTAAAGTCTATCGTTTTATTTTTAGGGCATGAGATTAGTGGCGAAGGTATAAAACCAGGTGACCATAAAATAATGGCAGTTTCAAAATTTAAACAACCCAACAATTTACATGAACTGAGACAATTTCTAGGACTTTGTAGTTACTTTCGAAAATTTGTTAAAAATTTTGCAGTTTTAGCTAAACCTCTTAGTGATTTGACAAAAAAGAATAACGTGTGGTTTTGGGGTCCGGAACAAAATCAGAGCTTTGAGTTACTTAAAAAAAAAATTAGTTTCTCGTCCAGTTTAGCCTTGTACGATGAAGATTTACCATGCGAAATTCATACAGACGCTTGCAAAAACGGGATAGCTGGAATTTTGTTGCAAAAACAAGTAGATGATAAATTAAAACCGGTATTTTATTTTAGTAGGGTAACTACTCGCGAAGAATCTTTATATCATAGCTATGAATTGGAGACCCTAGCCGTTGTGGCGTCCCTAAAGCGCTTTCGTGTTTACGTTTTAGGCAAGTCGGTCAAAATTGTTACCGATTGTTCTGCGGTCAGATATACGTTGCAAAAAAAGGAATTAATACCTAGAATAGCACGATGGTGGTTAATAATTCAGGAGTATGATATAGAAATAGAATATAGACCAGGTGATAGAATGAAATATATTGCTGCTCTCAGCCGAAATCCTATAATATGCGTACCCGTTGATGATTACGATCAATATAATTTGCTACAAATTTCAAACGAAGACTGGTATTTAACAGTGCAATTGCAAGACGAAAAGCTTAACAATATTATTAAACAGTTAAGAGAGGGTAATGGGTGTAATGACGTGATTAATAATTATAAAATAAAAAATGATCGATTGTATAAGAAAACTTTAAACGGAGAAAAGCTTGTAGTTCCCTCCTTTGCTCGTTGGAAATTAATGCAAAAATTTCATGATCAAATAGGCCACGTAGGGTTAAAGCGTTGCGAAGAGTTAATTAAAGCAGATTATTGGTTCCCAAAAATGACACGTTTTATTAAGAAATATATAAAATCATGTTTAGAGTGTGCATACGGAAAAGGTGATTATGGAAAACCTGCTGGTGAATTACATTCAATACCTAAACCATCATCACCGATGGATACTATTCATATTGATCACTTAGGTCCCTTCAGTAGATCACCTAAAGGTTATCCGTATATATTAATGATTGTTGATTCTTTTACTAAGTTTTTGATTGCACGTCCTACAAGAACAATAAACTCTGTAGAAACTGTCAGGGTTCTTAAAGATATCTTCAGTTTATTTGGGTACCCAAAAAGGATTATTTCTGATAGAAATTTAGCCTTCACTAGTAGGGTATTCAAGCAATTCTCGGTACAATACAATTTTCGTCACACCGTGAATGCGATAGCTTGCCCGCGTGCTAATGGCCAAGTAGAACGATACAATAGAACACTGATTGACGCCATGCGCACCCGTGTAAAAGATCCTAATATGTGGACTGATTGTTTGCCGGACGTTGTGTGGGGAATTAACAATACAATTAATGAAAGCTTAGGTTATCATCCTTTTGAAATTTTATTTAGGTATCGTAGTAGACTATTGCCTAATTTGTCAGATGAGCCCAATAAAAATGCTGTTTCCGTCCAAGAAAAACGAGAAACTGTCTCTCGCAGGCTAAAACATCGCAGTGAGGTTATTGTGCAAAAGGTATTACCTAACGGGCGGTATGAAATTCGAAGCATTAAAGGGATGCGAGGATATAAAAAGTTTACAGGCATTGTAGCTGCCGACACTATAAGACCATATCGCAGTGCCCCACAGTATAGCGAAACAAGTAGCGACAAGGAAATAGTTGATAGAGATGATCTGATCGATTTATTAGAGAGCTAATGTTTTTATTTTTCTGTGCCAATTGCGGCGCAATTGTTACAGGATGGCCGACTGTAACGGGAGGACCGGAGGGGTGCAGTAGCCGGTTATGGAGGTGGCGACAGAGGTGACTGGAGGGAGCGGAGTGGCGAGGAGAGAAGGGTTGATTATAAAATGGAGTGGCAGGTACCGGAGCGTACATTAATTTTTGTTAATTTTCTGTAGTAAGAAGTAATCATTGCAATTAAAGTCATAATAGTTGAAAACTCTTTTTACTTAATATCTTTATTAGTCTTAATTTTTATAACTTTATTATTCTTTAACTTTTTAAAAACATATTTCAGTTGGTAATTAAAAGGCTTGTAAAAAATATAAATGCCGTCATTTTGAATCCAATATGGTGTTTATTATGTTTATTATACGAAAC
The DNA here is from genome assembly GCA_905187575.2 of Celastrina argiolus. NCBI lineage: Eukaryota > Metazoa > Arthropoda > Insecta > Lepidoptera > Lycaenidae > Celastrina > Celastrina argiolus. Next base: position 7,281,956 of record LR994577.1, read on the forward strand.
TGATCTTTAATACTTTTAAATTAAAAAAAAAGTACATTAACCAGCTTACAAAAATAAATGAAATCCCACCAAAAACATTTTCATGTAAAAATGTTGCCAAGACGAGCCTACCTAGTTTACCCTGTGAAAAAGTTATCAGATATTCTTGATCTATGCGCCCTTACTTCACCAAGCTTAACTTCACTTACGCTACATTGCAGTTAAAACTTGACCGTTTTGCTACCGTTACGAAGATTTCATAGGAATTCATTAATCGTGTGCAAAATAAAACGGCCAAGCATCATGTTGACTGCAATGTAGCGTAAGTGAAGTTAAGCCTAGTGAAGTAAGGGCGCATAGATCAAGAATATCTGATAACTTGTTCACAGGGTAAACTAGGTAGGCTCGTCTTGGCAACATTTTTACATGAAAATGTTTTTGGTGGGATTTAGTATGTTTTTTGAGCCTTAAGTGATTAATCATCATTTGTGTAAATTAATAGATTTAATTCTTTAGTCATAATCGATTTAGATTATTTTGAAGCTAAGAAACTGATGGTAAGCAATAACAAATTTTTTTTATTTATTAAGAGCTGGAAACTAAATCCTTTGCTCGAACAATAACCATTTAGAGGCTTTGGGTGACCATTTTTGCAATTAAAAAGTTACCAATTACATACATGCCATTAAAAATTATAGCGTAAACTATGTGGATGGTAATAATATTAAAATTAAAATAAAGCTAAACGTTTTCTTGATTTAATTAATTTTATTTATAATTATATTATCTTTATATGTAATATATAAAATTATTTAGTAGCACCATCACAGTTTGTAATAGAAATATTATAGTAAGATACATAAATTACAGTTTTGGCTTAGCCTTGGTTTATCACAATAAAATGTACTTATTTAGTTTATTACTATTGTTATTTAGTTGCAATAATAAAATAATGCATCCTTGAGGTGGATACGATTAAAGAAAAACATTTTTTTTATGAAGCGAATTTCAATAATGACAAACATATTATGTATATTTGTCATTATTGAAATTCGCAATTAAAAGTATTGTATATTTTTAATTTCATTTCATTTCATTTCGAAATTTCCATCTTTGATATCCGTTTTCATATACGTTCATTTTTAATCTATATTTAGATCTGCTTTGATTTTCTTTCCGTCTTTTACTCGAAGCGATTCGTCCGAACGAAACTGAAGATCTTCTTCGTAAAATCCATGAAAGTCTATTACCTTCCGCTTCCAGTGGTCTGAAAATATTGAAAATTTATAGTATAAGTCCTTAGTATAAAGCTGAAGAGTTGGTTTGTACACGCTAATCTCAGGAACTACTAGTCAGATTTGAAAAAAATATTTTAGTCTCGGATAGCATATTTATCAAGAAATGCTATTTGTGAAACATTGTGGGTGTTGTCATGCAATATTTCGCGCAGGAACAGGAATAAAATATTTTTATCAACAGTATACACGTATCTACTTAATACCCAAAGGAGTTGGTCAACATCGATGAAATGGTTTTCACTGGATTCACTTCTTTTTTTTTATTTATTTTTATATATTTTTAATTAGGGACTTTTAGTGTGCTATGCAGTCCCATTATATCCTTACAAACTAAATATACTTAACCATTCGATTAATTTATTAGATTCACTTCAAATAGTGTAATATAAATTAAAGTAAACTCATTTACATTCGTTACAAAGCTATCGTCTCTGGTTAAGTTTTGACCATCACCTTTCCAACCAAGACTTTCTCCTCCTCTCTTTCAACATTTATTAGTAAGATTTTCAGATATTACAGCGTGAAGGTGCCGACTGCCGACCCACTGCCAACTTTTCGTCGGACCGATAATCGGGCCGATTTTTCCTCCACATTACTGGACTACTATTCATACGTTTTTAGAACACACATAAAGTCGGTTACCAAAAGTGTGCCGTGGATGCCCATCTAATATTCGGCAGATAGGTCGGCCATTAAAATGTTACGCTTTGCCAAAAAAGTATGTATTAAGGTCACCTTTGACTTCCCGCAACGTTGGTCCAGTTCCACCATACTCCTCGGGCAGTAAATCCGGTGGTATGTACTCGTGTAACGACTCCACGTCGTTGTGCATATGAAACTGTAAATGAAAACACACAGAATATAGTAAATACGTGACAACATGTCGAATCACAATTTTTGTGTTATGTATCTCATCAGAATAAGCGAACCTAAAATTTACTGGATATTAATGAAAAAACCAAGAATGTACTAAGGAACTTAGGGCGTGTTTCATCAAGCTATTTTAAAATTAATCCTTAGTTAAATATCATGTGGTTCCTCTCGTAATTCCTATTAATGATTGAGAAGGCATGGTAATTTAACAAGCCGTTAACACTATAATGTGTTGGCGAAATCGGGACTGAACGTTAATACTCAAGTGAGTAACATGAAAGCAAACAAAAGTTAAATAAAACTTACCCTGTTCTTAACTTTGTCTGATAAGAACCTCTTTACAAACTTCATCAGGGTGTAAAAAATATATGGAGCTCCGATAAAATGTGCTTCTTTTATTCTAACCGGCAAAGCATCCTGAAATTAAAGTAAAATTACTAAGAGGTTATCAATCTCTTTCAAGCCTGTCCAGAACCTCCAGTATGGTAAGTTATATTTTTAAACATTAACAAAATTCGAGATACTCGTACATTGTTGTTCAATTTTAACTGAAGGTGAGCAACAAAAAAAACAAAATTAGAACGATATGGAACACTGTATAATGTCCACTGAATAAGTACTATAGTACTTTCTATGTAATTTTATATGTATGTATATGAAATTATATGAAGTATGGATTCATCAAAAACATTCTATAATGATGTTTTGATGAAAAATTAAAGAACGTATTTTGATGAATTTCAATATGGTAGTTTATAATGTGTATGGACTATGGTGCTCTGGATTAACAAAATAACACCATACTTACTTGATGAGCGCTTATTATGTTCCTTATTTGCTTCAATGAGGCTTGTGTATAATGGGCGAATACTGAATTCCTTAAATCTATGACATTGATCACACCAGCTACCGTCAAATTGTCATCTTCCATAAAATTTATCTAAAAATTTCATAAATATAATTTGATGATTTTTGCATTTATTTAGTCTCAAAATTTTCTGATACTGTAGAGCTTAGCTTATAATTCTATCACCCAGGTATAAGATAACTAACTAACTAGAATGCTTCACAAACTCTTACACATTATCCGAAACATGTTCGTTTCGTTACTAAAAGGACAGGGCTCGGGGCCTTGATTGAAGATGACATTGATGCTATTTATTTGCCTAAGCAGTTTTTACACAATGTGGAACCACTGTATATGCGCATGACATGAGCATGACATGCGACAGTGGGTTCCGCCAATTTTTATTTTTTACGTAAAAAAGAAAACTTAGGTTAATAAAGGAAGATATCTTTACCTGATTCAGGAAACTAAATACTGCCATAACGTCGATGACCGTGTGCTCTTTGGTATTGCAGGTGCCGATCCTCAGGATGGAGACCCTGGGGGCGTCAGGGCTCTTTGTTCTTGGGAGCACCACGATTGTTCTTAAAAGATATTATAGAGTTGTTAATATTATTATAACAATTGATCCCACACTGATTTAGGTGTCAGCCGGTTTCGTTGAATCCAGACCCATAAATTAAATAACTTTTGGACTTCTCGCATCGACCCAATTCATACGACGATATTTAAATCAGTTTCAATTTCAAATTTCGACCCCTCTTAGACTTTAGACTTAACTAGCTGACCCGTGCCCACTTCGTTGAGCATACAAACCGTTTAAACCTTCCCGGGACTTCACGAACATTTCAAGACTAAAATTAGCCGAATCGGTTCAACCGTTCTCGAGTTTTAGCGAGACTAACGAACAACAATTCATATATATCAGATTATTTACTTGTGATTAAATTTTGTTTAGTGTTCAGATTATGGCTTTTACTTGTACAACGACATTACTTGTTAAATTTCGTAGTTCCGTCAACGTTCTCGTCACATTCTAGGGAATCGAAATTCATAAGGAAGGAATAATAACGAAAGCAAGAACTTGTGAGGATATAACCTCAACTTAGACAAATCCCTGTTAATAATCATTAGCAGACAAGCGAAAGCAAGAAAGATTATAATTATTATGTTTCTGATTAATAATAATCGAATTTATTAGATTTTATTATGTTAATTGTGTTTAAATGAATAATTAAGTATATCTTGGAATTTCTTGAATCTAAACTTACCCTCGCTCGATTACTTCACATACTTTAGGATCATCGTATCTTAAAGCATACAGGTCTGGTGCAGTGCTTCTTAAACTATAATATAGATCTAATTTCACTTTCGTTTGCTCCAATCTGAATTTGCAGCCCCGGAGAAAAGCAGCCAACCACTGGTCATCTGTAATATTTCTTTTTTTATTATAACACACATATTAAAGTAATTTTAAGCAAGTAGGTAACGTATATTGCATACTCCATAATACTCCAGATATATAATGAGTTTTAAGACAAGTCTCAGTTGAGCAGGAGTTTAGAAGTCAGACTAACTGACTTCTAAACTCCTGCTCAGCCAATCGCTGGAAATGCCGTATAATGTTTGCACACGCCATATTTTCATAGGGATTTTCAGCTAGGGAAGTCTAGCATTAGTGCCTATAGTAACCCAAACTACTTTTGTAATTTTATCTCGATGATTGCATCGCGTCGCACCTGTTTGAAGGTAGCAGTTTTTTTTTTATAAGATTTTAATACAATTTGATGACGCGACGTAATATTCGGAATATTCCGGAAGAAAGTAGTATATAACGTAGCACATGCATGAGGAGCACGTATCTTGGTACCTAAGTTAGCGTCACCGACACATTTTTAACGTGTCAGTAATAATATTTCTAAAATAGTTCTAAAACCAAAATAGATCGTTTTTAAATAAAAAAAATGTTTCGAATGTATTTATTATTCTTTTAAATTGAAACATAGTGGATAAAAAAAGTTTACATATAATTTATTATCACTGTCAAAATCAACTGAACCAAAATAGAACGATAAGAATAAAGAATTATAAGATTAAACGACAAATTAAAGAAAAGGGGGTGCGGCTATTATAATATAATCGAATTTAAAAATATCGATCATTAAAAAAAATATATTGATTATTTAAAAGATCGGTTATTTTTTACATCCCCAGCGTTATGTATATAACCTGTCATAAATTACCTGTCCTGGCTGTCAAGTGCGTTTGGGTGTGTATCCAGTCCCTGAGCTGGTGTATGCTGGCCGCGAGCAGGTCGGGGGTCTCGCCCAGCTCCGCGCGCGCCTTCTCCGCCAGGCCAGCGTGCAGCGTCAGCACACAGACCATGTCTAATCTGTTCTATATGTTCAGACATTACCTGTCCTGGCTGTCAAGTGCGGTTGGGTGTGTATCCAGTCCCTGAGCTGGTGTATGCTGGCCGCGAGCAGGTCAGGGGTCTCGCCCAGCTCCGCGTGCGCCTTCTCCGCCAGGCCAGCGTGCAGCGTCAGCACACAGACCATGTCTAATCTGTTGTATATGTTCAGACATTACCTGTCCTGGCTGTCAAGTGCGGTTGGGTGTGTATCCAGTCCCTGAGCTGGTGTATGCTGGCCGCGAGCAGGTCGGGGGTCTCGCCCAGCTCCGCGCGCGCCTTCTCCGCCAGGCCAGCGTGCAGCGTCAGCACACAGACCATGTCTAATCTGTTGTATATGTTCAGACATTACCTGTCCTGGCTGTCAAGTGCGGTTGGGTGTGTATCCAGTCCCTGAGCTGGTGTATGCTGGCCGCAAGCAGGTCGGGGGTCTCGCCCAGCTCCGCGCGCGCCTTCTCCGCCAGGGCGGCGGGCAGCGGCCGCACACTAATCATGTCTAATCTGAAAACAGTTGGTGCAATATTAAAAAAAAACTGGAATGCTGACTTGTGACATAGTAATTGTTTCGCTACATTCGTAAGATCGTAAAGTGAAAAAGTATTCTCACTTTACGAAAAACAACAGCCAATCCGCGTGTATAGCGAATACTCAAAAGCTTTGCTCTTTATGGGATTTTCAGGTCAAATCTAATAAAGCAAAATATTAGTTTTTATTTTTGAGCTCCAAACTTCTTAGAATTTTATAGTTTCGGATATGTCTACTTCAAAAGTTCATATAAGCATCTAGTTCTTACATAACAACTGTATAAAAAATTTGATAGTCAACAACAACATACCTAATAATTATAATTATTCTATAAATACGTTGTATAATAGCTAGCAGAGGCCAGAGACTGTATAAACTGTGCTGTGATCGTAATCGCTCATTATACGTGATTTTATTGTTAATTAATATGTCGTGAATGTCGTGATCAGATACGCAACTTTGTAATACTCTGTAGTACTCTTCAGATGTCGATTGCGTCCTCATATACAATCAAGTTATGCGCCATAAGGATTTGTACTTTTTACCCGACTTTGCCGAAGCCAAAAGGGGTAATGATTTTGGCAGTCTATGTATGTATGTAGGTATGTATGTATGTATGTATTTATGTATATAATAGGTATATAATATGTATGTTTTCTTGTTCCCTCGCAGTGGTTAAACTGATAGTCTGATTTTAACAAATGAGGTGTCAATCGATTTGTAATGGACTGGCGAGTAATATAGGATATTATATCATTTTGTATGAAAAAAATTGTATTTTGAAAATTAAACCTCAAAAACTATCTCCAAAAAAAATCGGATAAGATAAAAAGAATTGTCTCGTATCAAAAGATATGTAGGTAGCAAGCACGTCACGTATAAAATGCGGTCGTAGGTACAAGTAGGTACTATCTTGGAGTTATTTAGTTACCTATCTACTATGTGAAAGTATAATGTTCTTATATTTGATGTGAAAGAGAAAAAAATAAAATAAAAGTTAAAAAAAACTATAACCCAACTTCGCAAAAGGGGTCTAAAAAGGCTGAAACAAGAAAATAATTCTATTTGAAAGTCAGGCATAGTACAAAAATAGTCTTTTGGTTTAACTTAACATACCATACGGTGTTCAACAATTGCACTATAATATTACGTAACAAATATTTATAGGTTTCAAATTATAATGTCGCCTGCTTCGCTAAGCATACTTAATGGATTTGAGAAACTGTTTTGGTCGCACACAAAAATAACAATATACGTACAATAAAAATAGACACATAAGTAAATGATTTTTACCAAATAGGTAAACCATGTAGTATGCACTAATCTGTAACAATAATAATAAATGTAGGTACCTACAGCTACCACTAGGTAAATGGTAATAGGTACATTTATTATTATTGGTTAGGTAATGAAGTAATTACTGTCGATTATATTATCATGAGTTATTAAATGTACTGTAGGTTCTTGATAGAAATACATAGTTAATGCATAATACAAATTGCACATGCACTTTTTTACTTTAATTAACAGATTTATAAAAATACACGACCGTTTTCAACTAAGTCATCATCAGGGTTAGGGTTATATTATCATTAGGTTGTCAGTAATCATAGTCATAATTTTTCATTAAATATAGGTAATAATAATTTAAATTGCCTTGTACAATTATATTAAGTACATATTTAGGTCCTGTGACATGCAACTGCTTTTAGTTAGTATCTAGGTAGATAAATAAAGTATGTTCGTAGTTGTAGAATAAAATTAACGACTACGTATAAAGTATATTATATATATTATTATATACGTAGTTCGACTTTTCACTGACATACGAATGCGCGTGTCACTTAGCGAAGCTTATGTTAAAGCCCATTCATTTTGTTTTCGAACTTCGTAAGTGACAATATCGATGCATCTTTATTCAGGGCCCGGGTTGTCTTGTTAAATTTATCGTATTTTTCTTTATATTTTTCTTTATTCTTGTTTATAATAATAATCATACAGACAGGATGTCACTGGGATTGGCAGTTTGACCCAATTTTTTTACCTTGATCTCAAAACGTTATCAACGTAAGGCTACCGAGTGATAAACACAGCAACATGTAAAGAATTAAAATACTTAATTGATGTTTATTTATACAGATGACCCCTCACTGCTAGGGTACGCAATAAAATAATATATAGGACACACTACAGATCCTGCACAAGATAATAAGTTGCTGTCTGCAAATGTTTAGCAACGCTGAGTTGTTGATTTCATCACAAAGTAGATAATAAAACCCCATGAACGGTCCAGTGAGCTAAGTGTATATTATTATTGTCACTGATCGCCGTGAAGAAATGAACTACAATATACAGGGTGTAAAAAGAGCAGTCACTATAACTTCGTGGGGTAACAACCAGGCAAGAGATATATCCATTGGTACTAGTCATTTGCTTTTATACAAAATCTCTCGGCCAGTTGAAGACGGCGCAAGGACAGTGGAGGTATGCAATTTTCAACTTCCATTGACACAATAGGAGTGGATCTCATGGCACCACTTATAATTCTCAATCCTATATTCTGTATAACATCTAATTTTTTTAATAATGTTGTGCTTGCATTCATGTAAGCTAGTGAACTATAGTCAAAGTGACTTCTGACTATGCTTTTGTACAACATGTTCAGAGTTTTTGGGTCAGAGCCCCAAAAAGTCCCTGCCAAACTTCTCATTATATTTATGCTTTTCATGGAATTCTGACATATGTAATTTATGTGCTTATCAAATTTAAGTTTATCATCTATTATGACCCCTAAAAATTTATGATGATTTACAATGGGAATAGTGTTGCTATTATAAGTGATATTTACAGGTTGTGTATATACATCTTTACCAAATATTAACACTGAACTTTTCTCTGTATTGATTTCTAACTTCAAATTGTTTTTATAATAATGATGTAATTGAGATAATGCAGTGTTGATACAAGCAACAGCCATATTTAAGTTTTGATTTACAGTGTACAAAAGCAAGTCATCAGCAAATTGCAAAATGTTTATTCCAGGTGTATTTACAAAATTCAGGATTTGAGATGTATAGAAATTGTACAATGACGGTGAAAGGGTAGCACCCTGCATTGTACCTTTATTAACGGGTTTAGGTCCATGTAATTTATTATTAAATTTAACGTAAACTGTTCTATTACTTAGGAATTTAAAAATCCATTGTAAAGTTTTCATTGGTATTCCGAGTTCTTGTAAAACTTTTATTAATGCTTCAATGTTTACATTATCAAAGGCACCTTTTACATCTAAAAATACACTAATTACATTGCAGTGACTAAGTTTTGACTTTTTTAAATCATGTATAAAAGATACAAAGCTTCCAGAACAGCTTTTGCCTTTTCTAAATCCAAATTGAATATCTGATAATTTCTGCTGTGACTCGATGAAGTAATCTAATCGCAGTTTTAACATATTCTCGAAAACTTTACCTAAACAAGATGATAGGGAAATAGGTCTGTATGAAGATGGGTTATTAGCAGGTTTATTTGGTTTTAAAATTGGAATGACACATTGGGTTTTCCATGACTCCGGAATGACCAAACTATTCCATAACTTGTTATAAATATTTAAAAGTATTTCTATTGCATTAGGGTGTAGTTTTTGAATTAAAATGTATGGCATATTATCCAAACCGGGTGTTGTATTCTTCCTACTTTTAAGAGATATGTACAATTCACTCAATGTAAATGGTCTATTAATAAAAGAATTATTATCATTTTCAATGGCCTTGGCCAAAGTGTCATTTAAATTACTTTCACTTATCGGAGACACATCTGATATCCTATCCAAGAAATCTGGTATCCATTCATCATTTAAAAGTCGATTATGGGAGGTACCTATTCTTTTAAATCTTTTTATGTATCCCCATATTCTAGTAACAGGTGTCATCCTATTAAAACTACTACATAGATCATGCCATGATTGAACCCTCTCCTCCTTTAATATTCTTTTCTTTTGAGCGTCTACCTTTTTATAATTGATAAAGTTATCAATACTGGGTGAAGTTCGATAATGAACTAGAGCTTTCTTGGAGTTTTGAACTGCCTCATAACATTTTTGGTTCCACCAAGTTGTTTCCACCTGTTGATTTCATCACAAAGTAGATAATAAAACCCCATGAACGGTCCAGTGAGCTAAGTGTATATTATTATTGTCACTGATCGCCGTGAAGAAATGAACTACAATATACAGGGTGTAAAAAGAGCAGTCACTATAACTTCGTGGGGTAACAACCAGGCAAGAGATATATCCATTGGTACTAGTCATTTGCTTTTAATCCACTGTTTTAAAATTTTAAAAATTTTCAATAGGCAATGTACAACGTGCACAACACAGCGGTCAGCTGATTACGCTGAGAGGTCAATAGCACGCGTAAGACGTTCATTACGTACTAGGACAAAAATTATAAAATTTAAGAATTTAATGCAGAACGTTGTTCCAAACAGTTCAGCTTTGCGACTAAAAATTATAAAAAAAATGCAAAAAAAAATTTTAATGAAAAAAAAACATTTCTAGAATGAGAAAAGGTCCTTTAATCATATCCCAAAATTATAGTGACTGCTCTTTTTACACCCTGTATATGGCACCGAAGCAACGCCGTTCGTGGCAAACACTAGTGAATGGTAATTACATAATTCGATGTGTTTTTGATAAAATTGAGTGACTAAAACTACCACACAGCACTCGGAGATGAGAGGTTCACTTATGTCCGGAGAACCTTGGCGGAGAATGGCTTATAGCAGTCAACTGTATGATGCCCAAAAGACCTGAAGAGGTCCTATGGTCACTACCACTAGTGACACCAGCTGCTATGGCACCAGAGTATGAAGGAGTGTGAGGACAATAGGGACTCCGAGGGCTTAGTTGGTCTTTTTTTTCCTCATAAAAAAATATTTAGTTTGCTAGTTTTTGTAAACAAGCAGTGATTTATGATTATTATAATTTTATTGCGTCTATAGACTCCTACTAGTATCCTTTTTTGTCTCTTTATCAACTTTTTTTGTACCAAAGTTTTATTAAGGGAACTAATTATTTGTAAAGTATAAATTTTCGGCCATTTAAACTGCGTTACAACGACCCTATAAATCCGTTGGTTTTATTTGCATTTTGTGTCGATAGCGACCTACATTTCAGGTAGACATACATTTTGAACACACCTGCACAAACGTATCTAACTATTTAATTGCCCTGAAAAAAACTACTTTTTTTAGTGTAACCTTCATAAATTGTATGTATCGCGATACAATAAATATTGGCATCGATCCCAGTTCCCGATGATGATGATTGCCACTAAAATGACCATTGAACTCGGCACCCAAACGCGTCACGACATCAACAAGGACGGTCGCTCCGCACGAGGCGCGGTATTATAACAATGAGTCTGAATAACGATAAGGTTTCGAATTGACATACTAATAATTATTATCCTTACATATTATAAAACATAGTCCTCCGCCGCGTCTCTCTGTCTGTTCGCAATAAACTCAAAGACTACTGCACCGATCTTGATGCTGTTATCACCAATAGATATTATTACTTGACTTCGGCGAAGCCAAAAGGAACGGGCAATGATTTTGGCAGTATATGTATGTAATTATGTATGTATGTTCCCTCGCAGCAGCTAAACTATAGCTAGACCAATTTTGATTAATAAGGTAGGTAGGTAAGCAACTACTTGTACGACCGCATTTTAAACGTTTATTTTGAATTTAACAATAACATATATTAAGTTATATATCAAAATTAATTGCTGTTTGTTAGTCTCGCTAAAACTCGAGAACGGCTGAACCGTATCGGCTATTTTTAGTCTTGAAATATTTGTGGAAGTCCAGGGAAGGTTTAAACGGTTTGTATGTTCAACGAAGTGGGCAGGGGACAGCTAAAATGTATAAAAGTTTTAAATATGGTTGGCTTAATCCTGAACAAAATGCAATATCAAAAAGATAAACGATATCTTTTTCATATTGCATTAGGACCTGATAATGTTGCAACTGATAAGATATGCCTGCATTATTAGTTTTTCCATATTTTTTACTTATAAAAATTGACTAGTGACTACAGTATTTATTAATTATTGTTGTTATTAATTATTATGGTTGACTTAATCATGAACTAAATGCAATATCAACAAAAAGATAAAAGATATATTTTTGGTATAGCATTAGGACCAATATTATATTTCCTTATTATCATTTTTTACTTATTAAAACTGACTAGTGACTACAGTATTTATTAACATTTTTACAAATGACTTCAAAAGTTATCATCCCTTTTTGTGAAAAATATTTGTTCTAACCAAATTACTCTTTTTTGTTCGTTTCTACCTGTCAAACATTTTATGTTCGTTACGTCTCGTGTCGGTAGATTATTATTTATATTATTTCCTTAATAATAATAATAATTAGATTATTATAAATCGATTAGCAACAGAAAGGTCCATTGAAAGGTTACACCAGATGCTTACAAATATCTCTCTAATAAATAATATAACAATATTTATGTAAGGATACCACGTCAAACTGGTCCTGTGGTAGGAATCCGCAGAACTATATAGTTACGAGAACCAGACATAAACCAATACTTTTATACTATGCACAATACACATAATATTTTATTTAACACACCTTAAAAGTCTAAAAACATAATACAATAATAATAAGACATATTATATACCTAATAATAATAATAATAAGACATATTATTAAGTATAAGCAAGTATTGTACATTATAATTTACACTAGACAAGAAAAATTATATTAGAACACAACATAGACATTAGACATCAATGAAATTATAAACTAGGTACTATTATAATTACACTATTACTATTATAAAACCTTTTGTTTTATTTAATATCAACTATAACATTACGTCAGCAATACAATATTTTCAATATGTTCCAATTCATTGTATAAGTTCTATTGTTTGTATACTCTAATCCAATGAAATCGTTAGGTTAACAAAGTTTAAAATGGGCTGCTTTAATGCTACCAATTTAAATGTAACTTATTCACCGCACAATAAAAACAATGATAATTAATTAGGTCGCATTTTATATTTTTGTTTACATTAACATCATAATAAAAACGGAGTTAGTAGAGCATTATCTACCTACAAAGTCCACAAACAGATGGTTCTTAATACTGTTAGATTACTACGTCTAAACAGGAAATAAAGTGTATAAAACGTACCTTTTAGTTAACTCTCTGTACGCAACAAGCGGTTGGCATCGTGGGTTATGCTATGAACTTAAATGTGTGTCCTTGATCACAAATAAACATACTTTGTTAACACCTTGAGATATTGATATTTTAAAATTGCGGCTTGAGTAACCGTAAATTTTATTTTTATAATAGTTTTCTTTACGGGTAGCAATGACGTAGTCCGCGCCGCGGTACAGGCGGTGTGACGACGGCCGTTCACCTACTGCGTATTTTTGTACTGTGCAGCTGAGTACCAATGTTCGAGGCACGAGGATGCGGTTGCATTATACTGAGATCATAATATACACGGATGAAATGATAGCGACGCGCTGCTCTTTGTCACGAACTTCATGTTAGTATGGTCAGCAAAAATCATTCTCTTTTTGCCTACGATAGTAGGTACCTATTTCTAGTATAAATTTAAAATATTGGAATTCCATCAAAAATAATGTAGATACTGTTATTACATATCTGATGGATCTACCATTAGGTAGTAATTATCTTCGAAGGCTCTGCTAGCTACCGCTATATTATGTGCTGTAGGTACATTTGAAAACATAAGGGCCCAGATAGACGAGGTGCGCAAATGCCGAGGACGTATTTTCAATCATAGCAAATTGTGCTTTATCGCCTAGGCCGCTAGTCCACTACGTACAGCCACAAATTATATAATAAAATAAGTTAATGACAATCATCAACGGTTAGGAAACCTGTAGGTACATTGCTAATAAGAATACGAGTTTCCTTATTCGGAGGTACATTGTAGCTTGGCTTTAGGACTGCAAAAAATCGTAGCAGACATAATAGTAGGTATTGAGTTGTTATAATACATAACTCATAATTCTATACAACTTTTTTTGTAATCCCAATTATTTTATTATATAATCATATAAGTAAATAACCTTTTGGTTATACGTTGTAAGTTATAACCTTAGTTTATTTATTTGATTTTATAATAATATACTTTTTTTACGTTTTGGTTGTAAAGAGTAAGTTGTAAAGGCCGCAAGAATATTTGCACTACGATCAGCAGGCTTACTCCCGACACAATCGAGAATCTAATCAACTCGATCTCAACGGTTTTTGGTATTTTATTTGGTGGAATAGAATACTTTGAAACTAACCAGGATAAAGAAAATCGTGGGATCGTAACTTTTTGTACTCCTGACCATATCGATCGACTGAGAATCAATCAATAAAGTTTGGAGAGTAATGCCCGTGGTTATTTTTTTCTAATTCATAAATTAAAGGTATGCCCATGGTATTACTAAGTCCTTTTAGTTACTTTTCATTTTCTTAGTAAGTAACTAAATTAAAAAGTGATCAATCATAATGTAACAAAACTACGTCAAAAGTAAAAACCATGATCCCAGTTTCACAGGTCCTTTCACTTTCCACTCTACAGAATAGCTCACCTATCGTTTCATCGATTGCTTCTTATACAATCTATTTTTTAAGTTTAAATTACATATTATACATGGTGTAAGAAAAACCAGTTACAATAACTTATGTGATATGAATGTATTACCTATATAATGTACTAGCTGACCCTTGCCCACTTCGTTGAGCATAAAAAGAGTTTATGATGAAATTCAACTAAAAAAAACAACGCGGGAACCCGAAACCCGCAACGCGGGAACCCGGAACCCGCAACGCGGGAACCCGGAACCCGCAACGCGGGAACCCTGAACCCGCAACGCGGGAACCCGAAACCCGCAACGCGGGAACCCGGAACCCGCAACGCGGGAACCCGGAACCCGCAACGCGGGAACCCTGAACCCGCAACGCGGGAACCCGGAACCCGCAACGCGGGAACCCGAAACCCGCAACGCAGAACCCGCAACGCGAGAACCCTGAATCCGCAACGCGGGAACCCTGAACCCGCAACGCGGGAACCCGGAACCCGCAACGCGGAACCCGGAACCCGCAACGCGGGAACCCGGAACCCGCAACGCGGGAACCCGGAACCCGCAACGCGGAACCCGGAACCCGCAACGCGGGAACCCGGAACCCGCAACGCGGAACCCGGAACGCGGGAACCCGGAACCCGCAACGCGGAACCAACAGCATGGGAACCCGAAACCCGTATAAAAAATAGTATCCTATGTCCGTCTACTTGCTCTAAGCTACTTCCTCACCAATTTTCAGCCATATCGATAAAGCCGTTCTTGAGTTATAAATAATTTAACTAACACGACGTACTTTTATACATATAGATGTATAGATTACTCCTACTAACATAAGCTAAGCCCGGTGAATGCTCCCGTCACAGTCGGTCCAGCCAATTCGGTGATCATTAGTTAGATGACGACGATGATGATGATGAAAAGTAGCCTAAATTAATGCTTATAACTTTAGCTATCTACCAGTGAAAGTCTCGTTAAAATCGGTCCAGCCGTTCCAGAGATTAGCCGGAGCAAAGAGACACGCTGACAGACATTTTTTTTTTAAATTACATTTTCGTTTTCAGTAAATATCGTTGCCAATGCAAAAAAAAGCAGAAGATATCGTTTAAAATGTCTGCATTTGGAAAAACGTTGCTAATTGAAAGTTACATACTGACACTTCAATTTTATTTATTTGTATAGATGTATAGATTTGGAAAACTTCCCCAATCTTCGCGTTTTCACTGACGCGGAGCGGGGCGCTTATGAACTTAGTGGTTCCCAAGCGGAGTGGAGCAGAGATTTCGAGCATAGTGATTGGTCAATTCGGGTACCGCAAGCTCCTGTCCGCCTCGCCCCGCGTCAATGGAAACGCAGCCAAACGTCTATAACGTCTAATGGTCGTCATGGTAACCACGTTGTTTACAAATGAAACCAAAATTATGAAATGCTATACATACCGTATTTATATCAGCTTAAACTATTTGGATTCATGTTTTTGTTAACTCTAATAATTTTATGAATCCAAATAGTTTAAGCTGATATAAAAACGGTATTTATAGCATTTCATAATTTTTATTTTCCATTTGTAAATAATGATGTTGCCATGACAGCCGTGTCATATAAACTGCCAACGACGTGAATCGATCGAGCCCAGGTTCAAACCCCGCGTGACCATCACGTATTTTCTTCTTTTTTCTAATTTTCTGCTTATTTTTTTTAACATTTTCTTTCATAATAACCTTTTCGTAACAATAACGAACATACCGTAAATAAATTTGCGAAATTAGTCAAGCCGTTGTCGAAGCGCACACGATGTAAGAAATTTTGGAGGTCGTTTTATTACACTTTGGGCTACATTTTTGGGGTTTTAGTAAGGAACCCTACTTTTTTAAAACACATAATATAGCCTATGTTCAGCGCTAGGAATGTAGCTTTCCAACGGTGAAAGAATTTTTCATATTGGTTCAGTGGTTTCAGAGCCTATTCCATTCAAACAAACAAACAAACAAACAAACAATCAAATGTTACCTCTTTATAATATTGGTATAGATATAGATATGGGATATGAATGTATTACCTTTTTTCATTCTGGAAATGTATTCGAAATATTCTTTTGCCAAAATCTTTTTTTTATCTACCTATATACAATCTATACTAATATTAAAAAGCGGAAGAGTTTGTTTGTTTGTATAAAGGCGCTAATCTCAGGAACTACTGATCCTATTTGAAAAAAATATTTTTAGTTGGATAGTCCATTTATAGAGGAGGCTTTAGGCTATATAACATTACCCTGCGACCAATAGGAGCGAAGCGTCAGTGAGAAATGTTGCAAGAACGGGGAAAATTATTCACATTTGGGGCCTTTTGTTGCGTACGCTGCATAAACGGTTTAAAATTTTAAATCACTCAAAAACCACGCGAACGAAGTCGCGGGCACAGCTAGTTTATATAGATTAACATTTTATTATAAATTAGCTGATCGACGATTTGATAAGCCTTTCAGAAACGGGGAGATAGTAACTGTCTTTTACACTCTATAATTCTACTTTGCAAATTATTATATTATTGCCTTTGTGACCCGAAGCATTATTCTATGGGCACCGTGCTTATAACAATCAATAGTTCAGGCGCTACGATGGAACACACAAACATATTTTATGATATATAGACTTTCAAATTTCTACATCATAGCATAATTACTTTTGGCTTTGCCGTTGTTGGGTGAATAACAACGACTGATGTTCTATCCATTGTCTGATAGCAATGTTGATAGTAGATACTTGATTGCACGAAATTATTTACATGACAGAGGACTGAAGATATACACATTAATAATCGCGATAGCACGACAAGGCTCATACATGATTCGGAATCTTCCGTTCCGGAGAGTATAAAATATTCTTAATATTATATAATATATCTATTTATATAAAAATTAATTGCCGTTCGTTAGTCTCGCTAAAACTCGAGAACGGCTGAATCGATTCAATTATTTTCTATATAATATAAGTATAAAAATGAATTGCTGTTCGTTAGTCTCGCTAAAACTCGAGAACTGCTGAATCGGTTCGACTATATTTGGCCTTGAAATATTCGTGGAAGTCCACGGAAGGTTTAAACGGTGAGAAAATATTGTGCTCTTTGTATGCTCAACGAAGTGGATACGGGTCAGCTTATGATATGAGTATTGCCCGTTACTGCTGCTAGCTGACTGAATCTTATTACCAAGCTATCATAGTTAACTTTGAAATATTATCAAATTTTGTAGGTAGTTTTTTTTTCATTCTCTTACAAAATAACGTGTTATGTTTTTCTTATAATGATAAATATAGCGATGATCATATCTACTGCTATTAGGTAAGTACTAGTGGACTAGTAAGTTCATAGTTACTATGTACAATTATAGAAGAATTATTATGTAACAAATTGTAATTCAACATAGTATTCAATATATGAAAAATAAGTATTTAAACTTACTATATTAATAAAAGTTTTATCTACAAAAAACAAAAAGGTAGGATGGATACACTAAGGAATACTTTGCTATTTATTTTTTAAAGGCGTTACGTTTGTTAAATTTCAAGTTTATTCATTTTGACTACTTAATTTGAGTTTGATTACTGGCGCCAACAAGATTATATTGATTTCCAAAAAATTCTTATAAAAATATTAAATTTTTTCATAGCAAAAAGTTGCAAGTTTATAAGCATGTATTAACAATTTTTCACACATGGATAATATGAAACTATCGGTTTATACAAAAAAAATATTTTGTGTTCGACTCCTAAATTTTCAACCCCTTTTATAATACATTACTTACTGCCCGACTGCATATAATAATCTGGGGGTCGAACACGGTATAAACCAAAAGTCCTCGTGTAGTGTAAATTTATTTTACTTTATTTTCATTGTTTTTTACACTTTAATGTATATTTATTTTTATATATTACTAGCTGACCCGTGCCCGCTTCGTTGAGCATAGAAACCGTTTAAACCTTCTCTGGACTTCCACGAACATTTCAAGACCAAAAATAACCGAATCGGTTCAGCCGTTCTCGAGTTTTAGCGAGAGCAATTTTTATATATAAGATTTCTTATAATAACATATTATAAGATTTCTTTTATCTGAATGCACAAGCAGTACAAGGCTGACTTAATGCCGTATGGCATTCTCTGCCAGTCAACCTATGGGCGTTAGAGCTGGGGCTTTACGACGAGGTCTCATAGCACTTAGCAGTATTTATTACATTAACATTACTTTTGGATTCCGAACGAATTTAAAATATATTTTCGATTATATATATAGAGATCATATTTGTTTCCATGAAAATCATAATTTATATTAAAGTAATACTGCTATATGGCCTCAGCCTCGAATTTTGCGGGCAGCGGGGCGGGAGCGGCGGCGGCGCGGGAGTGGCAGGATCTTTTGCTTAAAATCAAATGGACCGGTGCTCGAAAACAGCGGCGCGGGAGCGGGTAACGAGTACCGTTCCCGCGACGCCGCCGCTCCCGCGCCGCTGCCCGCAAAATTCGAGGCTGAGGCCTAAGGCCCCAGGAGGATATTAACTGCCAATTTTTTTAAAGACTTCACATTGATTGTCAGTAGTTCCTCTTCCATGAAAACCGGGATAGTGTAATTAATATAAATGTACCTTAATTAAACAATTTATATATTTGTGTATAGATTTAATCGAACTCTAGTTGTCTGAATGACCCCTCTACCCCGAACATAGCTTCAGCAGTCTTCGGCTGGCCCGGCCGCTTGTGCTCGTCCGTGCCGTACTTCAAGTCTTCCTCCAACCACGAGCCGTACTCCTCCAATTTAACGTTCCAGTATTCTGTAAAGATTGTAAGGCAAAATATGAAACATTATTTCTATCAGTTTTAACACTAGAACAATATAAAAATAAACGTTTCTCTATTGGCTTATGTCGAGCCGTATATTATTTTTACTTATATATAGAGTTTGGTAAGTTGTCGTGTTAGCAATGACGTCCACTGCTGGAAATAAGCATCCTCCACAGTATTTCATGCGGAGTAGTTGCCTATACTCGCCACGCTAGGCTAGGTTCGCTAGCGCAGTTGACGCAGTTAGATAATAACTGTGGGAATACAAGTGGAAGCCCCAAAGCACAAAGTAGCGAGATGGATTTTCATTGTATGTGTCGCAGTCATCTGGTCGAATCTGCTCATTTGATTTAATGACTAGCGTGGTCATATAATGGCTTCACATAGCGTCAAACAGCTCGTACAGATAGCAATGTGTTGATATATTTTTTGATTAATTTACTTCAATGTGCATTATAATTCACACAGCCGAAAATTTTGAAGTTTAAAAATAAATATTAACTGGCCGTCACTATCGAAATCATGAATCCCACCAAAAACATTCTGATGTAAAAATGTTACCAAGACAAGTAGCTACTACACTACATATCTTACTCGTACTATGTGAAAAAGTATTAGATCTCATGTAGAGCCAAGACTCCTCCTGAATGCGCCCTGATATCGCGACGCACAGAAAAATGGACAAAGTTTGGAAAGTAAAGGCCTGTAAAGCAAGCTTAGCTGTACATGGAGGGTGACGACGTCTTACCGGCCATTTCGTCGAACGTTCCTCCGTTACCGCCATATTCCGCCGGCAATATATCTTTAGGTGCGTACTGGTACAACTCCTCGTAATTCTTGTTGTGCACGTACAGCTGTAAATGGATTATTGTTATCAGCGAAAACCACAGAGATAGGGTACACTAAATCAAGGACAGTATTAGTATAAGTGTTTACCCTGTTTTTGTTTTTTTCGTTCAATAGAACTTTGATTGCGTTGTAAACTGTTTCGAATCCTGGTGGTGTGTTCAAATAATGCGTTCCTTTAAGCCGCATAGGCGCTGCGTCCTGAAAAATTTAATCAGTCGTAAAGCATTCCGCAAGGTAAGACACTAGATTTCTGTTATGAATCTAACAACGGATAACGGACCAGCTCAGACCGGGTATTGTATAAATTATATTTGGTTTGTTAGAGATATTCAAGGGGTAAAATAAATGAATGATAATACTTTAGGGTATGTATGTGCCCCCTATGTAGAGTTTGCTGTGAATGAACCAGCGCTGAAAGAGTTACTTTTTTTAATTATTGAATGGTACAATTTATGATGTTGGGGCATTTTACATGAACATGAATGAAAGTGAAAAGTAAGTCTTTCAGCGCTGGTATTTTCACAGTAAACTTTTTACGGAACCTATACACACCCTAAAATATTATCACTCATTAATATTACAGCCTGTATAGTATCTAATATAAAAAAGGTACTATGTTTAGCGTGTTTCCTTCGTATTGTTTTTCTTCGTTGTTTTGTTCTCTCTTTATTTTCGCATAGGTACCAGTATGTTTAAAATGTTATTGTGGTTATAATGTGTGTGCTTATCTTCTAGTGTAACGTGGTGTAATGTCCAAATGTGTAATGAGTAAATGTCTATTATTATTATTAATATCTAGTGCCTACACTGCCTACATAAAGTATTATCATTATTATTTTGGCAACCGGTTGCGTCCATGTTACATGAAACCTCACCTGTCCCATCACCACCATCTTCTTCATGACGGACGGGGTCATCTGCAAGAAGTGTCCCATGGTGACGCCCTCCAGGTCTATAATAGTCCGCACCCCCGACACCACCGTCACATCGTCGTCCATCAACATTATCTAAGCCAGACAGTAGTATTGAGTGTTAAAACTATTTTGCCGTTTCTTATATTGTTGAATAGACTATTTAAAACCTAAATATACGTTAAGCCTCAAATCTTCTATACATATAATAAATCTGTAGAGGAGTCGTGTCTGTACATTGAAGATATTTGAAAAAAAATATGATGGGGGACCTTTATTTACGCAATAGTACCCAAAACTATGATTTTTGAAATTTTTGTCTGTTTGTCTGTTTGTCTGTTTGTCTGTTTGTCTGTTTGTCTGTGGGTTTGTGCACGCTAATCTCAGAAACGGCTTATCCGATTAAGATGTACTTTTCACTAATATATTGCGGCAAGCTTCACTTAACATTTAGTGTTTGTTTTATGTAAATCGGTTCATAAATAAAAAAGTTATGACAATATTAAAAGATCATGTCGTTTTTGCTGGACGTTTGTAGGAAGCGCGCGCCGGTCCCGGGAGCCGTGCGCCGCCGCGCGCGCGCGTCGCTTCAAATTGTATTAGCAGCAAACGCACCGGGGCCGCGGGGGTGACTTTTATTTGTTAGTTTTAGGCAAGCCTAGCAAGCTAGGTAGGAACAATCTAAGATTTTTTTTCTTGAGTTTATTACGAAAGTTATTTGTATAAAAATAGTTAGTACTTTTACTGTACAGTCCTTTGTGATAAGTAGGTACTGTATACATATTTGTTAGCGTAGGTTAGTAATAAGTAAATAAATAAAAACCGGCCAAGTGCGAGTTGGACTTGCACACCGAGAGTTCCATACAAACCTGATTGACATAGAATTTTGATTTGGTTACAGCTTGAATATATTAGAGACCTAAGTATTTGTTATAAGTTTCAATTAAACACATTCATGACAAACGGTACGAAGTTTTAAAAAATCCAAATATTTTTACTACTTATCTATATAATGTTACTAAAAACGTATGGTTTTAGACGTTGCTTGGTTTCAAATTTTATGATTTTGAGTTCACGGGAAGTACCCTTTAGGTTTTGATTCCCTTGCGAGTGTCGAAAATGACGAAATTTAGCGACATAAGCGACTGCTTTTGATTGCATTGGCTAAGAAGTCTGATTTTTCACTGCTTCAAGGAACAGTAGTTCCTGAGTATTTTATATAATTTTCATCACAACACGCGTTTCTGAGTAAAAGGGTCTTGACAGACAGACGGACATGGAAATGATCTTATAATATGTGTTTCGTTTTTTCCTTTTGAGGTACGGAATCTTAAAAACAGTTTTAAGATTTTCATAAATATACTGCTCTTTTTTTGTTTTTTCTATTTAATAAGATAGACGTTAAAAACATCTCGATAGTTACTAAACTGTGTTACAGGGGAAAACTGTTGATACAACTCGATTCTAATCGAGATACCTTTTGAAATTCTAGCCTTTTGCGGCCTGTCCTGGATATGTGTTAACAGTGTGATTATTATGGGTTTTTTTGTCAAATATCATATGTCATAATATTGATAGAGTATTCTCTTATACAAATCTATCTATACGCCAAATGCCGTACTTTTAATACAATTATAGCAAGGTTGAGTAGGTACCTACATTTATACAATACGTTATCCGAGAGTTATACTCAGCGTGCATCATTAGCAATGTATAATATTATTTTGCATCTATATTATAGTTCTCATTCCGTCCGTTTAAATTCATACTACAGCCTACTATTACTGTACATTTTTATAGTTTTCTTTGTCCAAATTATGTATTCGATAACTGCATAATATATAGAATTTTGATTAACATAAGTATTGTGTTTACAGTTAAACTAAAAAAGTTATGTCAATATAAGTTAGATTTATATTTGTCTTGATATTTTATTTCTTAGTTTTTATCATGGACCGAATGGTTTTTATGTTAGGTACAACTTAGGTTTGTTTTCTTTCTTTTGGGACTTTCTATATTTTGCTACTTTTCTGTATAAAATCAGTTAGTACTTTAACAGTGAAGTGATTTATAATCAGTACCTACATGTTTGGTTATTAATAAATAAAAAAACCGGGCAAGTGCGAGTCGGACTTACGCACCGAAAAGACCGCAAAATTAAAAAACAGCGGGGCGCGCTCACTTAATATCATTGTCGCCACACCAGCAGCGTCGGCGTGGAAACGATCATCGTCTGTAGTCGCTGCGGCGCAAAATCCATACAAATCTTAGTACTAGATGTTCGTCATGTATGTACGCGTACTATCAAGTAGTCCCGTTCGCATTATAGTAATTGTACTCGGTCGTTTGTCAAGCTGGTAGTAGGAATTGTCAACATAAAGTAGTTTTTTAAATACCTTACGACATTACGACAGTTTTTATAACTAAAAATATTATTAAAACAGATATATTATAACACTGCCCTAAATCACTTTTCCACGCGTACGAAGTCGCGGGCACAGCTAGTAAATCATATATATTTTTAATGACTTTTTTTAATGTGAGTCGATCTATTAAAATATCATTTGGGGGCAGCCATTAAAGGTTTTTTAAACTAGAAATGATTATAGATCGCGAATTATTCGTGAATAAAGGTGTGTAAACGGTAAACCTAAGTATTTAAAAGAGGATCAATAATTGAATTCATTATCTACTGATTATAACCAATTGTTTATTTGAGACCGATTTAAATATTACCCAATAGTTAAATATAAGCCTAGAAATTTTGACAAAAATTTTGCAGATTTAAATGTTACCCAATAGTTAAATATTAGCTTAGAAATTTTGACAAAAATTTTGGCTGACATGTCCTATCTTATCTTCTTGTGTAGTAATCTATAAGGATTAAGGACAAACTTAAGCTTAGTTATTAATATTAACCAATGTTAAAATTGAACATGGCTAAATGATAATAAAAAAATAAACAATTTTCGGAAAATAAACGATACATGGACTCAAAATCTCCTC
This sequence comes from Celastrina argiolus, assembly GCA_905187575.2. Classification (NCBI taxonomy): domain Eukaryota; kingdom Metazoa; phylum Arthropoda; class Insecta; order Lepidoptera; family Lycaenidae; genus Celastrina; species Celastrina argiolus. The sequence continues at coordinate 7,306,138 of LR994577.1, forward strand.
TTAAATAACACCACAATGTAGATAATAAAATAACAGTTAAAATAATAATAATATCTAGGGACGCTTCACACCACGTCAATCTGGCCCCGTGCTAAGTATCCGTAGAACCTATGTTCCAGGTACCAGACAACGGAAATATTATATTCAATTATTTTATACTTTACACATCTTTAAGATTTTTATTATATTATACACAAATTTAATACACATCCACGACCTAGGAACATTGAAAAATGTTTGTTCCCTCGGCGGGATTCGAATCCGCGACCTCTCGTTCGAGTACCAACGCGCTCAACCAGTGCGCTACAGAGGTCGACCTAAAGATTCTTCCCTAGTAATCATTAAAGTGCGATAACACATTTTGAGAAGAACGAAATATTTGTCGTACCTTCTGTAATACGTTCGAAATGGCAAACACATCTACGATGTTAACTTTGTTAGGATCGTAAGCGCCGGGCCTGATGATGGAAATACGGGGGGCGTCGGGTGAAGACAACTTAGGTAATATTATCTGACATCTGAAATTGTACATTAATATGGGTTAGAGATTTACGTATTATGGGTATTGGGTTCCCATATTTTGTAAACAAGCATTAAAGATAAAGATTGATGTATACCAAAAAATTGGTTAAGTTGGTAAGTTGTTACAATAATTTTTTGCCCAATTTCAGCCCTTATGGATATGGAAATATTTTAATGAGTATAATATATTGTATTTTATTATACTATTATATTAAAATATTTCCAGATTGAATATTAAAAGTCTAAGAAATATATCATAAGAAATTCATTAAGCATTGTAATATATTGCTACATAACAAAAGAATCATGCTCACAAGAGATATCACCTAGAACTTACTTTAAGTCTAAAATTTCCTTGAATAATGGCTCGGTGTGCTTAATATTGTAAAGTTCTGGAGCTAGTGTGCGTAATGAGTAGTAGGTATCCAACTTCTCTTTTGTTCTCTCCAGACTATACTTACATCCTCTGAGGAATGCAATGAGCCACTGGTCATCTAAAAAATAGGAGTAGGACTCTTTTCATGTTTTTTTGCAGAACATAAATAGTTAAAAATATCCCATCACACACAACTTGTAAAAAGTGCCATGTCTCGCTACTACTACTAACCCCGACTTGGTATCACATGGATCTCACAACTTTTTACTCCAAAAGAACTAAGTAGCGAGACTTGGCACTTTTTACAAGTTGTGTTTTTTATGAGATCTCAGTTCTTTTTGTAGAACATTAACTAAAACTAGTGTTTTTATGTCATAAAGTGTAAATATAACTTTGTAATCCTTTACATTTATATGGCATTACAAAGTTATTTAAGCAGTTGGTGTATAGATAACTGGACAGAACTGCCAAAATGTTTTAGTTTTTCCGTGATTTATACACTAAACACTACTTGTATTCCAAACTTGAAGTTTCGATGTCAGCTAGAAGTTCCTATTACGTTTGATGATCGGTCAGTGAATGAGTGAGCGAGTCAGTGACAAAATTAAGAAACTTTGAGAGGTTATATTAAAATTCCTAAAATTATTCTGTTTCAAATTGAATTAAATTTGAAATATACCGTGTTTATACAATACCTACTTAGTAACTAAAAATGCAGGGCTAAGTTTTATCCACAACAAAGTTACTGGGAGTCGAAAATGGCTGAACTGCTTCGAGAAAAGGATGGTACGGGCGTGCTCAACTTGGCGGGGGCATTACCGTGCCCCCAGATATAAATGTTTAGATTTAAAAGTGACTTTTTAATCATCTAAAAATTAAGACGTTTATCACGTTTTTGTATAATATATATTGTATGGTCCTTACATATGAAATTGGCGTTTTGTCGTACTGGCCACTTTGATCTTAAATATATCCTGTTTAGTTAGGAATTCCAAATCCAAATTTAAACAGCTATTTACTCATTCATTTGTGTTTTGAAAACCGTAATTTGTTTTTTTCTCTTTTGCTTTTTTTTCTGCGTCACTCATTTCACAAAATGGAAAACTCAGACTCGTAAATATCGCATTATTTACGAGTCCGAGTTCCACCGTGGCACCAGTGCTGCAGAAACGGCTCGAAGGATTAATGATGTGTATGGGGATGGTGTCGCTTTCGTTCTCGAAATTTCGACCTGCAGAACAAGCCCCGTGGACGGCCGGAGACCAAGTTCGATAATGATGAATTGAAGGCTATTGTGGAAGCAGATCCATCGCAAACCACATCAGAGTTAGCTACAGGCTGCGGTGTTAGTGACAAAACCGTTTTAATCCACTTGAAGCAAATTGGGAAGGTGAAAAGGCTTGAAAGGTGGGTACCTCATGAATTGAGTGAAGCAAACCGACAAACGCGCGTCGACTGCTGCGTTACATTGCTCAACCGGCACAATAATGATGGAATTTTAAATCGGATCATTACATGTGATGCAAAGTGGATCCTGTACGATATTCGTAAACGCTCATTGCAATGGCTGAACCCTGGTGAACTAGCAAAGGCAAGCGAAAATTGACTCAAAAAAAGTTACTTGTAAGCGTTTGCTGGACTAGTGCCGGTGTCGTACACTATAGCTTTCTTAAATCTGGTCAGACGATTACGGCTGATGTCTATTGTCAGCAACTGCAAACCATGATGGAAAAGCTCGCCGTTAAACAACCGAGACTTGTAAATCGCTCTACGCCACTGCTGCTTCAAGACAACGCTAGACCACACACGGCCCAACAGACGGCTACCAAATTAGAGGAGCTTCAATTGGAATGTCTAAGACATCCACCGTACTCTCCGGACCTTGCTCCAACAGATTAACATTTTTTTTTGAAATTTGGATAACTTCTTGCAAGGAAAAAAATTCAATTCCGATGAGGCAGTCTAAACCGCTTTCAAAGATTTAATTGATTCCCGTCCGAATGGTTTTTTTAGTAAAGGGATCAATGAACTACCAATAAGATGGCAAAAGTGTATAGATAGCAAAGGTACATACTATGATTAATAAAATATATTTTAATATCTAACATCACCTTTATGTTCCTCCCATACAAAACGCCAATTTCGTATGTAAGGACCTAATATATAAATAATTATGAAAAATCTTATTTAACTTATTACAAGCTTTGTAAGCATCGGGTATTACATTTAAGGGCATCTATCATTCTAACTTATAAAACCACTAGTGTATGTTACACTGCACAAAATACAATCGATTTTTGATAAGAGTTACCTCTACGCGCCCGTATGTGCGGCTGCTTGTCGAGCCAGTCCTTTATATGTTGCAAGTCGCTCTCTATCCGCTTCGGGTCCTCGTTGAGTTCCACCCGGGCCTTCTCCGCCAGCTCCGGACTCAGGGCTCTCACAGGCATCGTGGTTATGAGTTATGTAATCTGTACACGCGACTGTCTATTAGCGCCAACTGTCAGAAACGCACTATAGTCGGGGACCAAATATGGGCGTGACGTGTTCAAATATTATCACTGATTGTGTATCGGTCAATTTTTAAGTACACTTCAATAAACCACTAATTGATATGTGCTGATATCGACGAATTTTATGTTCAAGAAACCTAAAATTGCATGGTATTATTACTAAGAGAAAAAAAAACGATGGATGAATCCATCACGTACATAATATCTAGATCTAGATATAATATATTCGAAAAAAATTAGGTCGAGCTGTATTGTTGAAAGTCGCGTCGCGACGTCGGGCGTCGCGGCGACGGGCGTCGGCGTCGCGGCGAGTGGCGTCGTGACGATAGGCGTCGGCGTCGCGGCGTGTGGCGTCGTGACGATGGGCGTCGGCGTCGCGACGTCGGGCGTCTGCGTCGCGGCGTCTGGCGTCAGCGTCGCGGAGTCGGGCGTCGGCGTCTCGGCGTCTGGCGCCGGCGTTGGCGTCGGCGTCGGCGACGCCTGACTGGTTTTGGTCGCAGCGTAATGTTATATAGTCTAAAGCCTTCCTCTATAAATGGACTATCCAACAAAAATATTTTTTCAAATCGGACCAGTAGTTCCTGAGATTAGTGCCTTTAAACATACAAACAATTCACATTTGGGGACTTTCGTTGCATGCGCTGCATAAACGGTTTTAGTCCATCAAACACCACGCGAACGAAGTCGCGGGCACAGCTAGTCGATAATATTAACGTTAAATTTCTATACAGAATATACTCCTTAAATATAACCAGAAACGAAAATATAACTTACCATTTTTTTACAACCTTATATAGTCAATTTACGCTGAGTGTTTTCAATTTAGCAAACCATACCAACATGTTATTGTCATTGACTGAGGTCATTTTAATCAAATATGATATAAGACCATAAAGAAACAACTATATTGTGATTTATAGGACTTAGAAAGAAAAGTTAAAACCAAAAGACACACACGAACCTACGACAACAACCGACTTCAACAACTAAAAAGTATAAAATAATACTTTTTTAAAACGTGGTTACTGTAATGTTCTTTTTATAGTCGGTGTCAAAAGTCCTATGGAAAAAGTCATATTAAGGCAAAGTTGTAGGTAATAAAGTAATCTATAACTTATGTATTTAGACTTTTTTCATATAGCCTTAAAAGTTACGTAAAAATACAAAAAAAACAAGTGCAACTTTACAGAAAAGTCATGCTCGTGAGACATGGTCTCCCGGATGTAGTCTATGAATAAAATATGTTTCAGTTACTTTCAGTCTAAAATTTCCTTGGATAATGTCTCGTTGTCCTTAATAATGCAAAGTTCTGGAGCGAGCGTGCGTACCTAATGAGTAGTAGTTATTCAACTTCTCTTATTTCTTCTTTCCAGACTGTACTTACATCCTCTGAAGCATGCAAGAAGTCACTGATCATCTAAAAATTGAGACGTTTATCACGTTTTTGTATATTATAAATAATTACAAAAAATCTTATTGAAGTTGTTTATGCAAGCTTAGTAAGCATATGTAAGCAGCAAGCTTATTACATTTATGGGTGTCTATCATTCTAACTTATGAAACCACTAGTATAACATTCACAAAATACAATCGATTTTTGATAAGAGTTATAGTACGTCCGAGATAAATTTAACACAAACGTAAACAAAGGCGTCTATGAAAAAAGCATAGATTAGTCAGTGATGCCAATTGGCCAATATGAACGCAATAATTATTATTGTTGGCTACAAGAATCCATGATCTATAGACTATATTCTACAGTCTGTAGTGTCAAAATAGCGTATTCTACTGTGAAGGTTTTTCATTTCACGTTTAAGTATGTTAATAATTGTTTAATTGTTATAAATAGTATTGGATAATAAAGTATGATCCTTTAATATGCCTGTGAAAATGTTGATAAGTGTGCACAAAAAGTGAATATGTTAAAATTTCGATGTATTTGGTTCGTTTACCTTTAGGTTAAATTTATCAGGGACGAACTATGCCTCTCCGCGCTCGTATGTGCGGCTGCTTGTCGAGTCCTCGTTGATTTCCACCCGGGCCTTCTCCACCAGCTCTGGACTCAGGGATCTCACAGGCATTTTAGTTATAACTTGTGTGATGCTACTGACTATTAGAGCCAATTAAAAGAAACGTAATACAGTTTGGGGACCAATTAGTATACAATATTATCACTGATTGTGTATCGGTCAATGTTTAAATATACTAATTAATTATATGTGACATAGAACAATTTATGTTACTTACAGAAGCCGGTGAATGGGTTGTACTATTACTGTAGGTATATTGTATAGGTCTGTACACTTTTTTAAAATATTTTTTTTCCATGTTTTTGCAAAAGATGGCCCCGTCCGAGTTTCTTACGCCGGTTCTTCTCGGCGGGCTAGGGTTGAACCGGTGGTAACCTTTTTGTTTACTTTCAGAAAATAGCTTGTTAAGTTTCATTTAGAAATAAAATATTTTGGTTTGATTTGATTTGATCTGACACGATTAGATACTGAACGTGATACCAAAGCTAATGGTCGTCAAAAAAAAACGTCAATACAGTCCTTAAACATACTATGCAGTGTTCCTTCTAAAAATGTCAGGATAACCACTCCAGACTCCAGCCAATTGACACCTGGATCATCTTATTAGGCTAAATAACTAATGTAATTGATACATTCTTTATATACTGTCTGATAACCATTAGATCTAAAGCTTCAATGGAACAACAAACGCCACATAGTCCACAATTGCTTAGTATCAGTATGGAAAAATGTTTACTCAAGAAGTGATTGCGCAATCATATAGTATTATTGAACTATTGAATACTGTTATTTAATCCGAAACAAAATCGGTAAAAATTATACCAAATAAAAATAAAAATTGCGTTAGGTATTTTAATCGAAATCGAGCTGCCGGAAGGATCCGTCGACTCCAAAAAGTGTTTCGGCTGTTTTTGGCGGCCCCGGCCGTTTCTGTTCGTCCGTGCCGAACGATTTCTCCTCATCCAGCCACGAGCTGTAATGTTGCACTTTACCCCTCCAGTAATCTGTAATTCAGAACATCTTAAGGAAATCTGTATGTCTGTGTTACATAATGCTGTGTCATTTATGTATTAGCTTTAAGACAACGTTGTGTCAAAGATGACATTGACGTTGATGCCTAACTTAGTATTAATATTAGTCCCCTAGGGAGGCCTCTAGAGGTAAGATCTCTGTACCTAGTTATTTATAAGATACTGTATATTAAATTATCTACGTGTGAATAAAGCCAAATACGATTACGATACCTCATCATTGGTTACGCGCTCTATTTCAATACTATTGGTATAGCAATTACATCAATGTCCACATAAAAATTTCTCATGGCTTTCTTGCAAATTTTTATCATATTTATTATTTAACTTACCAATAATTTCATCTACTGTTCCTCCGTTCCCGCCATATTCTGCTGGAAGTATGTCTTTGGGTATAACTTTGTAAAGTTCCTCTAAATTCTTATGCACGTGTAACTGTGGATTTTCGTTTAGAATATTAGTAGTAGGTTACCGTAGTAATAGACTACAAGCCTATGAACAAAATTAACCTGTGAAATGAACCAACGGGAATATTTCTTAGAAGGCTGTTTCTACATCATAAAAGTAGAGCAGAAGCAATATAATATAGCGACCTTTGGCTTTCGACCCCTGCCCTGAAAAGATGTACGGCGTTCATGGGTACAGTATCTGTATACCTATGTATACAAAAGAATTACACAAATGCCGTACAGTAATAAATGAACTATATTGCTTCTATGATCACCGTTCAATTAAAAGTTTGTATTGACTTCCACCACTTTAGTACGGCACTAGGTTTTTCGACATTTATTTTTAATCATCTATAAGCTATAAAAACCGTACATTAATAATTAGTCGTAGTTAGTTCCTCATTTAGACCTGAGGGATTCCATTTCCTCACGTACACAATGTACCGCTCAAAAATACGGCATAGCGCTCAAGAGTTATTTTATGATAGAGTACCATCCTTCTAAGAGTTATTCACGTTTGTACATTTCACAGGTAAATTTTGTTTAATAGCTACTACTACTTTAATACTACAGTATAGACTACAAGCTATTAAAACATTATCACATTATGTTGAAAACAAATTAATGACAGGTGGCTTTTACAAGTTTCGTTGATATATCAATTGCAGATTTCAATTATGAAAGTAAAAATTGAAAGAAAATATATAATATATATTTTTTATTTCTATATAATATCTCAAGAAAGAAATAAAAATATACCCTATTTGTCATTTTCTCGTTAAGTAAGCTCTTCATTGTGTTAAAAAATGTATCGAAACCCGGCGGTGTGTTTATGAAATGTGAGCTCTTCAGTCGTATTGGTGTAGCTTCCTGAAAAAAGAACAACCTCTACAAACGTATTTTGATAAATTTAATTTACGATAGTGAACTTTGCTGCCACTCTGCCTGGGTCTACCTGAGCTTATGCTAGCTCAGGTAGACCCAGGCAGGTACTTATAAAGTACTTCCAAATTTTAAACAATGAACATCCAAATCTGTGTAATAACCCAACCTTACCTGTGTAATAACTACCATTTTTTTCATCAAAGTTGGTGACATTTGTAGGAAGTGTCCCATACCTACACCTTCCAAGTCTATAATATTCACTAAACCAGCTACCACTGTACCGTCATCTTCATATAATGCTATCTGTAAATATACAATGTATAACAATAAATATGTAATATTGGATTAATTTAGAAATGGTATATTGAATCTAATGGGAATGTGGTATCTTAAACTTCTCAACCTAATACGTATTATAATACTACTTTAATTAGATTACTTATCTTAAAATGTACAAGTGATTAAACTTTTTATTTTGAAAGGATTATATTATTATTTATTAATTACCTTTTGCAATGTCATAGCCATGCCAAATATATCGTATATTTTGTACACATCAGGGTTGTATTTCCCAATCCTCATCATAGTCACTCTCGGAGCGTCGGGCGATGCCACCTTCGGGAGCGCTATATTCACCCTGTAAGACGTAATAAACAAAAACTATAAAAAATTATATGGTATTTATTTTATAAATAAGTTTCAACATAAAAACAACTTTATTTAAAAAAAAGATTAAAAAACTATAATCCGACTTCGTAAAAAATGGGTCTAAAAAGTCTGAAACAAGAAAATAATTCAATAATTTGAAATCCAGAAATGCATAGGTACAAAAATGGTCAAGGTAGAGCCGTGGTCGCACCCGCTATTGGCATCGAGCCTTAAATTTTTTTTTACCGTATTTCGGTGTGAACTAATGCTTAGATTTTATTAGCGGTTACGACCACGGCTCTACTTTGACCATTTTTGTACCTATGCATTTCTGGATTTCAAATTGAATTATTTTCTTGTTTCAGACTTTTTAGACCCATTTTTTACGAAGTCGGATTATAGTTTTTTAATCTTTTTTTTATTTAATATTTTTCTGTTTCCACATCAAATTTAATAATGATTTTATTTTTATTTAATTGTCCATTACATAGAAAGTATCAACTCCTAGATTCTACTTGTACGTCCGCATTTTAAACCTTTATTTTGAATTTCACAATAAAATATAATAATAAATAAAAAATATAAATACATATTCGTAATGTGCTTGCCAAGACCTATCATTTGATACCAAACACGAAACAAATATCTTAATTTAATTTTTTTTGGAGATAGTTTTTGAAGTATAATTTTCAAAGTTCAAAATTTTTCCCAAAATTATATAGCCTATGTTACCCGCGACATTAATACGAATCGATTGATACCTCATTCATCAAAATCGGACCAGTAGTTTAGCCGCTATGAGGGAACATACATACATACATACATACATACATACATACATACATACATACATACATACATACATACATACATACATACATACATACATACATACATACATACATACATACATACATACATACATACATACATACATACATACATACATACATACATACATACATACATACATACATACATACATACATACATACATACATACATACATACATACATACATACATACATACATACATACATACATACATACATACATACATACATACATACATACATACATACATACATACATACATACATACATACATACATACATACATACATACATACATACATACATACATACATACATACATACATACATACATACATACATACATACATACATACATACATACATACATACATACATACATACATACATACATACATACATACATACATACATACATACATACATACATACATACATACATACATACATACATACATACATACATACATACATACATACATACATACATACATACATACATACATACATACATACATACATACATACATACATACATACATACATACATACATACATACATACATACATACATACATACATACATACATACATACATACATACATACATACATACATACATACATACATACATACATACATACATACATACATACATACATACATACATACATACATACATACATACATACATACATACATACATAGACTGCCAAAATCATTACTCTTCCTTTTGTCTTCGCCGAAGTCGGGTAAAAAAATAAATGTTTTTAAGGTTAATGAAACGATCCCAAACTCGATGGAGTTAAATCATTCCATTGCAGAGTTCTTGTAGGAATCTCTGAGCTCCAGTATCAGGTCAGTTCCACGGGAATAGGTAAAATAAAACTAACCCGAGATTCAAGATGTCCTTAAATGTGTTGCTGTCATAGGTTACGCTGTAAAACTCAGGCGCCAGTGTTCTCAGCGAATAATATAGATCCAGTTTTGTCTTCACTCTCTCCAGACTATACTTACAACCTCTGAGAAATACTATGAGCCATTGGTCGTCTGAAATGATTTGCGTGTCACTTGTGATACAATATTTGTGGATACATACCTACTTAGTCTGAGTTTTGTTGGAGCACATTGTAGGTGTAATACTGCTGTTAAAATCTAAGCTAAAAATCCTTTTAATTGTTGGAGAGTATTTCAGCAGTAACATCCTTACAGTTTTGAAACATTTTTGCATAACGCTATACTATGTCTAAGTCTAGTAGTTAGAGCAGCAGCAAAGTTGTAAAAACAAACGAAATTAAATAAAAAAGGTTTAGGCATAAAACATTTAGACACAAAGAAAGTGATCGACGATGCGGATGCAGACATGGTAAAGCGATTTTAATCTTTTAACTAGCCCAGCCGCCACTTGTTCCAAAACACTTTACCTATCCTTTACTAAAGGAGTAGGGCACTAACCTTGCACTACAAAGTACATAAGAAACCTGAACCTACACGAAATTTTGCCTTATGAAAATATCACCTTTTCTTGCCCGTATATGCGGCTGCTTGTCGAGCCAGCCCTTTATATGCTGCAAGTCGCTCTCTATCCGCTTCGGGTCTTCATTTAGTTCAACTCGGGCCTTCTCCGCCAGCTCCGGACTCAGGGCTCTCACAGGCATCGTGGCAGCTTCTGCGTTATCACCTACAGCTTCGGTAACCAACTAACTATACATCCAGGTGTTAGAGGAATATAGCTTATCAATTACTTTATTATCACGGTAATCAGGTAATCAATTATTATCTGTTGATTGTGCAATTTAGTTTCTATCCTATTGTAATGACATAATTAAAGAATTATTATTACAATATACTTCGTCCAAATTTTGCCTCAATCTCAAAATCATAATTTACTCCATTCCACGGTGGATCTATTTGAGTGTTTACACTGCGCAGAAGGTATCACAGTAATAACTAGTAAACAAAATTAAACATTTTAAGTAACCCACGATCTTTTAAGAAGATGGTGAATTTTAGCTTAGTACAATATTCGCAATCAGGTCAGCTTCAAAAATAACGAAAACATAAAAGTACACGAATACCTCGCCTGGACACAGGAACTGAGGGAGAGATTGGCGAGGTTTCTCTATAACTATAAACAAAATTTAAAAAAATTTGGGAGCTACGATGCACAGACACGTCAAACTTATAACATCCCTCTGTTTTTGTCGGCGGTTAAAAGTAGGTTACAATATGTCACTAATTTTTTCATTTAAAAAGTAATTAAAGTTCGTTTGTGGGCTAAATAGTAAACTTTTACTGCCTATTTTTCAGATAAATCAGTAAGTAATAAGATGATCATGCAAGGCTGCTTCTATGTCTTTATCTTGACTTAGTTTTATCATCTACTTTGTTACTTAGTATAAGTGTTATATTATACTAGCCGACCCGTGCCCACTTCGTTGAGCATACAAACAGTTTGTGATGAAATTCAATTTAAAAAATAAAAACCCTTACCCGGGACCCGCGAACACGCAAAGCGGGAACCCCAAGCCCGCCACAAGTCACAACACAGTGAAATGTGTTTGACAGAACTAACATCACATAATTGTCTTGCCGTCCCGAAATCTCTTCTCTAATACCTACTTGAACTTTACAATATAGTATTAATGTTCAAATTGGCTTTTAAGTATTATAAGATACAAATTGTTTGTATATGGGAGTATTGGGAGTATAGAAAGATGTTGATTTTACACTTAAAAAAAAAAAAAAACTCAACGTACAAACTTTTCCTGGACTTCCAAGAATAATTCAAGACCAAAATTAGCCAAATCGGTCTAGACGTTGTTGAGTTATAACTCAAACTATTACATTAGAACGAAAAGTGGCATTGATTTTATATATAAGATAAGATTAGATAGATAGATTCAGTTATGCCATGTTATGTTATGTGAAACTACTTGTGTAATCTTACTCCTATGAGCGTGTTTCTGACTCCACATACGTACACGCCGGTACTCGAAGAGTTACTTCTCGAAAGGTCAAAAACGAAACATTGCCCAAATGAGATGGCGATAGGTGACTAATATTTTACCTATATGAGAATGCAGGTAATGAAAACTTATAATAAATACGCAATTATTTGTTAATGTTAATTTATTCCTCTACACTCACTACAGTCTACAAGAGATCACAGACTTACTTGTGTAATAACAATAAAAAAATAAGTTTTTATTTTAATACCTCTTCTGCATTAGAAAGCTTAGAAAATACTTAAAGTTATTATGACATATAGTATACTACTATATAATAAATTATTATATTATCATACTTAAAAGAGTAAGGATAAATCATAACTCAGTGACAAAAGCTACTACAGTAATATTATATGTATTATAGACATACAAAAATAGTGCTCCTTACAACTAAATAAATACTTAGGACGTAGACGTATTCTATCATCACAAACATTAAGACTTACACCTAGTCTAAAACTTTACAGGACCGACTAAATCTAAACAAAATTATTTAAAACATTTTAATCTACTCCTAAACTAAACTAAGTCGAAATACATATAAGCCCAAAACGTGTTACAAAACAATAATCCTCACCTAAAAGTTAATGAAATAAAATTATGAAACACCGCTAAATAATAGTTATTTAAAGAATTAAAATATATATACATTTCAATGGAAAACTATGTACAGGTAGCTTCTGAGAATCATCAGCTAAAAGTTAGGGTTAACTTTGGTTTACTACACGAACAAGTTCTAAACAACAGAACTAGACACCCTGTATGAACAGTTCACTGCCGCGACGAGAGCGCAGGTGGTCAGAAGTTGGCGAAGAGCTTGAGCTCGTCGGGGTCCAGCGAGCGCACGGCCTTCCAGTCCGTCTCCGGGTACTCGTCGAAGTTCGACGTGTCGCCCTCGTACGACACCGACGGGATGATCGGCGGCTGGAATTCAAAAGGAGGCATCATCAGCAACACCATCGACTGATATATAATAGGTACTTTACCTATGAAATTGCCGCTTTGCAGTACTGGCCATTTCAAATCAAAATAGTTTTTGTTTGACTAAGGGCAGATTTTTCAATCGTCAGATAATTTTTATCTAAGGAATAAATAAGTGACTTTGGCAGATTTTGTAGGGAACAAATGTCATATGTTTATTCAACGGATAAAAGTTAACTGAAGATTGAAAAATCGGCCCTAAGAATTCTAATTTCAAATTAATTTTGAAACTGAACAAACAACAAATTAATTCTGTTACGTAGAATGTCATGATAATTTTAGGAGAACCCTAATTCACCCAAAATTAAAGGTATGTGTTGGTGGTTTGATTCGTGTTCCGTTGCCCATAAATTTTAGGAACATCTGCTCTACTTTAATATATTAAAATTTTCGTATGAGCACAAAACTTAACAAAAAAAAATATTATGGTTGAACGCTAAGTGTGCTCGAAAATTCAAAGTAGACAATAGAAATTTGTGAATCCAAATCATTTTCTCTAATGAGACCCTCATATAAGATGTGAAAAAGGCGGTAATTTAAAAAACAAAAAAAACCAGACACCGATTTTTATGTTGATACTGTGTGTGAGAGTTCACAGTAAAGACAAACCTAACGTCACCACTCAAGCTAAAATCCAAGCCGTTTAGGCTGCAGAACGTATTAAAAACTTATACATATTTTTTAGTATACACTCGAAAGACATAACCCTTCTCCTGGCGCCTCCTCTTTTTGTTCTTTCGAATTTTGATTAAAAATAGCGACCAAAAGCGGTCGTTCTCAGAGAGAAGTATCTAAACGGAAGTGCACAATTATGTATAATATCTATAATTTGGTTCTATCGACTGGTAATAGCGGTTAGTCAGGACCGGTTTAAAGTAACATTTTGGCCTAAAGTGAATGTTGAGATGTAGATCTGGCCTATTGCTACAACAGTAAACAGCCGTACTAGATTACATTTTGACTATAACCACTAGCTGCGTACGTATTACTTCATTTGGAGCACAGTAACGTAATTAGTATACAACGAAACATATGTATGTGTGTATGTTTGCATTGAATTGGCTCTAACTTCATCAAAATCAAGGGGGAAAAATACTGTGTAATCACGGGAAAATGTACAGTTAAAACGACATAATACAATTGTCTGCAAAGTCTATTATGGTTTTTCAGTGACTTCCAAAAAAAGGAGATCTACCGTATACAAGCTATTATATGTGATAAAACTTTAGGGTGTGTTTGGGTCCCATATATAGAGTTTACTGTGAAAGTACCAGCGCTGAAAAAGGTATTTTTTTTTTATTATTGTATAGGAAAATTTATGATGTTGGTACTTTACCAGTAAACCCTACATAGGGGGCACGTACACACCCTAACTAAAGTATTGTCACTCATTTATTTTACACCTTGTATATGTTTTTTTTTGTTTGATTAAAAACAATATCGCTGGTTGCCTTCTTACCTTTAACTCTTCTTTCGTTACTTGTAACTAAATATTTACAAAAACAATATTTTAATAGATATTAGGAAAGGTATGTTTTGATTGATAAATTAAATTAACATAGGTACATCATAATGGTTGAGTTTTTTTTTAAACAGAAAATGAAGGCAATGAAGTTTACCTGTAACTTCTTCAAGAAAACATCTGCCCAGTCTATGTGTTTGAACCATCTATGCCGCTTTACATCCTCCGAGCCACACTGAAATTAAAAACATCACAAGATAAGCATAATGAAAAAAAAACATATTAAAATGTTGAAGTCGCCAAGCAGAGAGAGAAAGTGAGTTCTGACTACAATAATTGTTTCGAAAAAAAAATTAGAAGCATCAAAAATCAAAGTTGGTACTACATATATACATTATCATAACATTTCTGTAGATTGAAAAAGTCAATGCCTATCGCTAATCTAATCTTGTTTGAAGCGTAGATACTAGACATCAAACCCTGTAGGTACTTCATGTAAATAAATTTATTTCTCGATCGCATCTCATACGTATCTCAATTGATATTTCTCGTACAAAAGCATCGAGCTCGAAGACTAATGGCAAAAGTTAATAAACGTATGCTAACAAATTGAATGAAACATAATTCGATTGTCCGTAAAAAATGTGACAAATGAAGAGGAGGGTAATAATCATCAATCTTGAGCATTAGAAAATGAAAGTTGATTGTAAATCATAATTTCAACTATAAATTACATTTTTTATGGTTTCACTATGATTATAAATGTTCATGACTTAATTGAATAAAATCAATATTCGATTTATCATAAACTACTCGTTAATAACTCTTTAAGATTTTTTGATATGAAAATTTATGAGCTGAAAACCACCAGTGATAAAACATTTTAAGAAGTAATAAATGCTAGCATAGACCAATAATAAATTACACATACTACTCATAATAAATAAACAGTTCACTAGGTACATCTGTAATTATCGTGTAAGTGAATAATAATAATACACCAACCAATCAATATATGTAGGTTATAGCTTTGTAGCTATTTATATAACACGAAATACAACCAATATGTAGCTAGAGATTAGGTATCTGGGGGCACGGGAGTGCCCCCGTCAAGACGAGCCAAGCGAAGCGCAAGGGCACTACCTACCTTTTCTCGAAAGGTTTCGTCGTTTTTTTGAACTCTCATAACTTTGCTTTGGATGATGCTACATAGTTGAAAATTTCAACATATAATGACACCAGTAAAAACACGAAACATACAAAGTTTGAATGTTGTAGCTATTATACTTTAGATTTTATCAATGTCTAAAAACCCCAGATTTCGTCACTGACTCATTTATAGATCATCAAAATTCATAAGGTACTTCCTGACATCCTAGTAAGCTGATATTATTTATGTAAGCTGTTATAGCTACAAAACCAACAAAAAAATTATTAAAATATAAATGACGCCATTTTGTATCCAACATGGTGGACGGTACAAAATGGATGTTTTTATTATACGGATATGATCTTTAATACATAAAAGAAATATTATATTATATTATACAATATTATACGAGAACATAAAAAAAAATAAGACCTACTTTTTGTAGGACCGATAATCGGTCAGATTTTTGCTCTATATTATTTCTATCCGACTTTATTTATTTGAGTGCGTTGCACTACTGCAATCAGTATGTTCTATTTTATTCCGATTATTAGTCGGTGACCGACTTTTTGTAAATGAAAAATATATCTATGAGAATATTAGTTTTTTATCCACTTATTTAAAATTAGGTATGTATTATTTATTTGGTAAGTAATAATTAGGTAAGAATTAACAGGCAGCAAGTAGTAATTTGTTGTCAGTGTTATAAACAAAATATTACGTCGATCACTTGAAATCGGTCCGGCATAAGCTTCCGCTGCTGTTACAATATCGTAATTATTGAGTTTAGAGGGAATCTTATGTAAAAACCGTTCGACACTTCGATAGCGCGATTTAGGTAGCTAACAGCGCAATCTATGTTTGGAACTGTGAAACATCTAAACACACATTTATCAACAGATTTAACAGACGGTAACGTTATATTGATAACAATAAACGAAAATATTACACGATCAATGTATAAATAATTTTAGTGTTTAATCTTATGACTATTAACATAATAATAATATGATTTTTAACACGTCAAGTCATGACGTTTAAAGATGGCCATAATCAAAAGAAAACCTTATAGCTATTTTTCAAAAATAAAAATAAATACATTTTTTTCCTTCAAAAATGCTAAGTTGCACTTAGGTACATGCACTTCGCATAAGTTTATAAGAGCCGTAAAAGAATTAGTACCTCTAGTGACCAACAGATGGCGGTGACCGTCGTCTACATACAATATTATTATAGACTACTGTATTATTTTTATAAGTATCAACATCCTTTATTAAAGGCAATCTCCCTCGTATTTATAAGTAATTCTCAAATTCTTTTGAATTTATACTAGTGGCATCCTAGAATATCCAAATAAGAAGTTTCACTCCAGCAATAAAATAATGTATACTTTATAATTTATTTATATGTAATATAATTATAATATAATAATATAACAAATAAAGAAATATGGACGAGACATTTAATTGAAAATCCGCCTCTACCTCTTAAAAATTGCGGTGAAAGTTTATTAAGTACACGGTATAATATTGACGGTGACATCAGTCGACGTCACTAGGCGTCACTAGGCTAAGGCGCTGACTGTTCTATTATAGTAAAGTAAAGGCCCGGGTTCAAAATAGTTTATCTTTAAATTAAAAAAGTCCATAAACCAGCTTACAAAAATAATTGAAATCCCACCAAAAACATTTTCATGTAAAAATGTTGTCAAGACGAGCCTACACAGCTTACCCTGTGAAAAAGTTATCAGATATCGTATAAAACCAAGCTCTACACTACACCTTAATCAAAATCTATCAAAAAGTAGTTAGATCTCATGTAGAACCAAAATTCTTGATCTATGCGCCCTTACTTCACCAGGCTTAACTTCACTTACGCTACATTGCAGTTAAAACGTGATACTTGACCGTTTTGCTACCGTTACGAACATTTCATACGAATTCATTAATCGTGTGCGAAATAAAACGGCCAAGCATCACGTTTTAACTGCAATATAGCGTAAGTGAAGTTAAGCCTGGTGAAGTAAGGGCGCATAGATCAAGAATTTTGGTTCTACATGAGATCTAACTACTTTTTGATAGATTTTGATTAAGGTGTAGTGTAGAGCTTGGTTTTATACGATATCTGATAACTTTTTCACAGGGTAAGCTGTGTAGGCTCGTCTTGACAACATTTTTACATGAAAATGTTTTTGGTGGGATTAATATTTACAAGTAGCAGACGATTATTAAGATATAATATGTTCTACGGGAGCTGTGATCGATAAATAGCTGGTGTATTTCAATGAATTATTTTGTATTGGTGTGTGCGCAGTACACGAAAACATTCTCTTTCTTCATTTACACTCAAAACCTAGAAGGACAGTTTAGAACTGACTCGACTGGCGAGAGATGTCCAAGACTATTTTTTTACATGCCGATACATGATGCATCCGACGCATGGTTCATCTGTGAGTGAGCACTCGAAATATTGTATAATTAAATTTAAGAAGAAGACATGCTTAAAATTAAATATAAGCACGTCTTCCAAAATAAGAGTTTAAATTGATTATTGTTTCTGTAATTTCTGTTCGTTTATTATAAAAATCTAATATGTTGCACGTATAATTACTGTATATGACTGTTTGTTGCCAAAATAAAGTAAGAAAAAAATGTACGCAGTCGTAACTCGTGGTTCGGGTATAAGTATGTACGTCAATCAATGGAAGCCGTAGCAGCGGAGGGTAAAATTAGACCTAACATTGTTTATATTGGCTTAAGCGACGTTCTCTGTTGTTTAATACATTTTTATCGGATTTACACGGGTGCTGTTAATGAGACGTCCCGGGATTGAACTCTATCTTATGTCCCAAGTGCCAACTCATAGATCGATTTCTCTAATCTACATACGTGAAGCTGACTTCCACTTGTTAGTAGAGGTACATAGCCCTGGGGCTATCATTCTATTATATTGGCCCAGGCCAAGCCCAGGCTTGTGTTTGTAAAATAGCTCCTTTTTACAATGCCACCGCACAACGCTGTTAAAAATATAGAGCCGTAAACGAAATGTAATATGTATTATACGAATAAGAGCGAAATTGATTATCTTATTTATAAAAATGAATTGCTGTTCGTTAGTCTTGCCAAAAATCGAGAACGGCAGCCGATTCGGCTATTTTTAGTCTCGAAATATTCATGGAAGTCCAGGGAAGCTTTAAACGGTTCATCACAAACTGTTTGTATGCTCAACGAAGTGTGTACGGGTCAGCTAGGTACCTTATATTAAATACCTGTGCCAAACCTTTTGAACTCAATTTCAATTTGAAAAATTTCTTCAGCATTAAACTGTCACTTTAAACAATTTCAAGACCGGCCGCTTATACTTTAGTATAAAATAAAGTTTAATTAGTATCTACTGTATAAAAGTAACCCGGGCAATAATAGACACGGTAAGTTTTAAAACATGTAAGTGGTCAAAGATCAAAATTTTATATTATGTAACAAGTTGTAAGTCAAACCACCTCTACCAGTCTTATGATGAATTTGCTATTATGTAACTGAACTCGACGTTACATAATTGGTTTAGGTACTGCAGGGCTTCGCATATCAATTAGCTAAAGTTATTACTGTACGTAATGAACGCATCTGGTAAATACATCATCATCATTAGCCTGAAGACGTCCACTGCTGAACATAGGCCTCCCGCAAGGACTTCCGCAAGGACTTCCACAACGACCGGTCGTGCGCTGTCTGCATCCAACGGCTGCCCGCGGCTCGGACCAGATCGTCGATCCATCTTGTGGGTGGCCGCCCTACGCTGCGTCTTCCAATCCGTGGTCGCCACTCGAGAACTTTCCTTCCCCATCTGGTGTCTGTTCTCCGAGCGATGTGGCCTGCCCATTGCCACTTCAACTGACTATTCTACGAGCTATGTCGGTTACTTTAGTTCTTCTGCGAATATCCTCGTTTCGGATTCTGTCCCGCAGAGAAACTCCGAGAACAGGTCTCTCCATAGCTCATTGAGTGACTTGGAGCTTACGCATAAGGCCAACAGTCAAGGACCAGGTAAATAAATGAGTAACAATAATACCAGTATCATCAACTTTGAAATGTTACTCCTTTACAGATAAACATTTTTTTCCTACAATCTGCCAGTATTTATATTCTTGTAAAGACAATACGCATATTTTCTTCGATGATTATGACAAACATAAGTAAGCATTCCTACATAGACTACGAGAATATACAAAAAAAGTGAAATAAAACTTTGTGTCTTTCCCATTTTATAAAAATTACAGGAAGAGTATAAATTTTTTACTAGCACCAACAGTGCCAAATATATAATTTTAGATTCATTTTAGTTGCTTTGTGTTTTATTTTTCATTATTACTATTAAATTTTAATTAACTATTATGTAATGAGTGGTTAGGGTTGTAAATAAACGTTTATTTGTTATATTGATTGAAATTTCCCATACTCGTAGTTTATGTTTTCCCAAACTTCAGGACATTTATGTAATTTTTGCGTATCTAAGAAGTGTAAATGATAAAACCATAACTCATTAAAAAGGTTTCACCGTACCTGTTATTTTCCAGCTAATGGAAAGCCAACAAATAATCTCTAAGTAATTGAGCGACAGCCTATACACGCTGGACGGTGGACACCTGAACGATGGCTTTCTAACTGCCGCAAAAAGCTTAGAGAAAACGGTCGATAGAAACTAAAGGCGGTAGTCGGTACGTTGTGTGACATCGGAGGTATGTGACTGGTAATGAGCTCCTGCTAATTGCGGGTATTGAAATAAAAACGGTCCTTAATTACTAGCCCTCCCTCATTAAATATGAGGGAGGGCTAGTAATTCCATTCCATTCAATGTTTTCTCGTCTCCGTGGTTTTAGAACTTCGCTCTCGACCAAGTCGTGGATTCGATTCCCGCGTTAGAACAACAAAAAAAATTTTGTTTTCAAGTTTGATTAGGACAATGCAGGCTGATCACCTGATTGTCTGACAAGAAAGAATATCGTCGTACGGGCATGTAAATAGTAAGTAAGTAAGTAAGTAAGTAATTACTAAGTAAGTAATAGTCAGTCCTGCGCCTGATCTCCCGCCAGTCGGGTCGGTTACCCGTCCCACTGGGCTACGAGAGTGAAGGAAGAGTGGTTATGTGTATTGCGCACACACTTGGGCACCACAAAATAATCTCCTGCGTAGGTGGCCTGGTTTCAATGAAACCGGCCACCGTTGCCGAAATCGGTGTGGGAGGCATTATTATTATATATTTTCTGTGTCAAGTAGGTAGTGGTTATTGTAATTGGCAATAATTAGCAATTATAAAGATATATTTTCATTGTTTTTTGTGTACCTTATTCTAAATTTCTTAATCGAATACCGCGAGATTTTGCTGTCTATCCGTCCGTCTGTCTATCATCAGGCTGTATAACCGTGGTAGCGAAATAGTAAAAATAGTAACCATTTTGTAAGGAACCCTTCGTGCGGTATATGTAATTTTTTTAATAATTTGTACCTAGATCAAAGCAAGAGGTAAAGTTAAATTTAAATCAAGCATACTTATGCAAGTCTAGGCTTGTCGATTATAAACCCAGAGTAAACTTATATTACACCTTTATATTAACCCATTTATTTAAACAAGACTGACGGAAGCGGGCCTTGATGTTTTGAACAAAGAAATTGAACGTGGAAAGATAATAATTGTTTTTAATAGAATAGGGGCAAGTAAACACGTCCAAACTCTATATTTCTGGTAAAATTGTCACGCATTAGAAGTAGATTTATATATGGAGCAGTCTGGAGCCCCGCCAAGTGCCAGCAGTCACGACGAGACGTCCAGTATTTTTCATTCAGATACGTCAAGAATGAAATATATGAACAAAACTCTAGTATCGGTTTACTGCCTACATTGTGGCTTTACGAGTATGATACAAACTATATTTTACACAATATATATTATAATACAATTTTTTTTGGGTTCCGTGCCCAAAGGGTGAAAACGGGATACATACTATTACCACCTATTACTAAGACTGTGTTGTGAGATCTGTCTGTCTTTCTATCTGTTAGCCTGTCATAACTTACCGGGCTGAATTTCATGAATCGTCTTGCTAGACAATTGAAATTTTAGCAGATGATGCCGCTTTAACAACAAATAATAAAAACAGTAGGTATAAGATAAATATTCAAGTGTCCCAGCTCCCGTTCAACAAACTTGATATAAAATTATTTTGCCAGTTAGTACGGAACCCGTGCGCGAGTCGGACTGGCACCAGGGCCCTAATTCTCAGGCCTCGAACTTAGTTTTTACTATCGGTCTGTCCCGCTCATGCAAATGAGATTTAGCGCGCGTGCTAGCGGGATAAACTAATATTCGGAACTAAGTTCGAGGCCTGAGAATCGCCGCCCTGGGCCCTAATTCTCAGGCCTCGAACGTAATTTTTACTATCGGTCTGTCCCTCTCACGCAAATGAGATTTACCGCGCGTGCGAGCGGGATATACTTATATTCGAGCTTTTTTCCACTGCCCGAGAATCGTGCTCCTGGCCGGTTTTCGGACCACTTGGCAAACAATGCCAATATTTCTTTTAAATAATGGAAAACCCATAGCTTCCAAATTAATTGAAATGACTTATAATATTATCGTGGGTATAACGCGCATGAGTCGGCCATTTAATATTGTATGTGGGACGATAATATAATTTATGAAATTGGAACACGTCATACTTATATTAGGTAAACTCTAATATATTAGGGATAGGTGTAACATTGACCGACATAAAGTTGGGTAGATATCTAAACAATAAAGTTTTAAATTACATTACACTATATAGTTTTCTCCCTATGAATAGTGAAAATTAAAGAAATGTTTGTAATATTATTATGTATATTTATAGAGGTCGCTTTTTGGTTGAAGTTTTCGAATGTAATTCAAATTATAAGTTTAAACTTTTTTACGATACTTTGCCTCTTAGATACGCAATAAATATGGAAGTTAGCTAGTGTGTGATGTGTTGATATTTTTATTAATTTTAGGTATTTCTTAGCATTATTTTAAGAAAATAAAATAATAACGTAACATTTTAGCATTCGGCATTTTTTCTTTATATAAATAATAAGTGTGAGAAATTTCAAACTGCTTCGCGCATTTTTCGGAAAAAAGTTTGCAATCGCTTAACATACAGCTCATCTCTTATAAATCTCTAAAAAGAAATATTATGCAATTATTAACAAACTGTTTACCTTCATATTGCCAAGCCTCTTCGTTCTATCCTGGACCAGCAATTTCTTGATGATGTCCTTGGCGATGGGGTCCAGGTGTCTCGGCCAGTCTACCCTTCCGTTGAGGATCTTCTCGTAAATGCCGAAGGGGTTGTCGTCGTAGAACGGCGGATAACCAACTAGCATTTCATATATTAGCACACCTGAAAGTATATAAGAATAATAAGTATAAGAATTATGTTAAATTGTAATAATAGAACGCTTTGTGCTCGGATTATTTAAAACAGTGGCAGTTAAAGCGCACTGAACATCTGTGTAGAGCTAATACAAAATCAACATCTCGAAAGACAAGAACTTAGCTTAACTGTAGGTATTATATTTTGATTTTCAATATTCTTCATCTAACACTTGAGTTAACAAGCCATTCTGAGCCATGAAGATTTGATCAGCCTTTCAGAAACCGGGGTTTAATGTCTTTCCAGAATTGTCGATTTTATTATACTCAACAATCATTTTATTTACCTTCGTGGCTTTACCCAGCTGTTCGGGTTCTATCTGACTATTGTTTGTAATCTAAGATGGAAAATCCATAACAAAACTAGGTCGTTTACATGCTTCTGAAGTGCGTAGCAAGGGAAAATGTGTACCGGACGATAGTGTACTATCAATGGGATTCAAAACACAATCTGTTTAATATTAACTTGGTTTCACTCATTGGCTTCACAATATTGCGGAGTGTTTACGCATAATTTGCTTTATAATATGCGCATACTGACTTATGTATTATACACCGTACGAACTCGAGCCAAGAGTTCCACAAATTACAAACAAGTGCAAGCACCCATAATAAATTATATAAACACATTTATAGGTCTGGCACGGGACGAGATGGACTAATAAATAAATCCAAATAAATAATTGTCACGTAAATTGTAAATACTTTTCTCTGCGTGCGAGTACGAGCTAGCGCGCTCTTCCTATATTTTCTCGCGTGACAAAGAACAGCGCACAGCGAAAACAAAATCATTTGGAAAATTATGGCAGATAAAGTTATATTTTCAAGCTATAAAAGTAATAAAAACTATATTTTTAGTTGCTTCTCTAACAAGCCAACTTCTACGCCATAAGGCACGTACGTTGGTAAAGTACGAACATATATTAATACGAGCATAATATCTATAAGTAGGTAGGCTAATTAAATACCATAATTAATTTGACCTTTACCAATTAAAGTTTTGACCGATAAAACAGTTAAGTACTCCACTTCTAGTTACACTCGAACTTTGTTTTATTTCATAGTAATCAGCTGTTAAAATATGTTTATTAGAATTTTAATTAATCTAAACAGTATTTTGATAAATCAACACGCGAAGTCTCCACAAAAAAACATATTTCATCGCGTGACACGATAACAATAATATTTTTTTTTACTTGAAATGCATAACGTGTTATAGGAAATTAGTAATTACGTAAAATTCTTTCACGTTGACTAAATAGATAAAACATTTTAAAAATATTCCCTCCATCCAGTACGCAAAAATAATTAAAAAACATTGCTCAAATATTAATTATAGATACTTTTTTCTTGTTTAATGTTGTTCAACATATTTGTATCGTAAAATAAAAAGGAATAAATATATATCGCACAAGCGGCTATTTTGGTGGTGGCGAAGCTGAAATAAGAATCCAAATCCACCAATTTTCAAAACTTTGGCACAACTTTCCAGGTAAAGCTGGATCGAATAAGTCTGAGACTCGATCAAACGACTGGGGTAAAAACAAATTTTGTTTTTTAACTTTTCAGCGAGAATAACAAAAATCAGTCAATAATAACTTTTACGAGTTTCTCCCAAACAAAATGTTACTATACTTTTTTAAATTAATTCTTATCACGAAAACGATTTTCATGATTCATCCATCATTAAAAATTGGTGATGAGGAACGATGACCTTTTCGCCCACAACAAGAGGCCGTTCCGATATTGTATGAGTAAACTGGCCCACGTGATATTACAATACCAAACTATAGTGAAATCAATGATCAATGATGATCTCATATATTTTTGTGACCCTGATAAGAGCATGTCTTGTTAGTTATTTCAAATAACATGTACTTTAGCTCTATAAGGCAATAGTTTCTTCCTCGGCAAGAACAGTGTATTTTAGTAATACCTACAACTTAGAACATTTATGTATGTAGTAGTAGTAGTAGTAGAAATGATACTATGTACCTAAAGCGTTAGGTTTACATAGTGAGTTGCGTTATTTTGAATAAGAATTACTAACTCTTATACTGAAGAATGTTAAAAGAAATTAATCCTTACCTAGTGCCCACCAGTCCACAGCTTTATTGTGTCCTTTACTCTGGATAATTTCTGGTGCTAAGTACTCTGGTGTGCCACATAATGTCCACGTGCGATCTGTCAACTTCTTCGCGAAACCAAAATCTGTAATCTTCAAGTGGCCATCTTTAGCTAGCAGCAAATTTTCAGGCTTTAAATCTCTATACACAATACTTCGCGCGTGTAGATACTCTAGCGCAGATACTATTTCAGCTGCATAGAAATTACCTAAAACAAATAAACAAACAAATTAGTTTCTTGTTGCCTTTAAAAATGCAGTAGCCATACTGCATTGTGGAATTGAAAATGCATTGAAAGACAGCAGCTGACTGTTTGATTATCTTGTACACTGTAAAATGGAAGTTTGCCCTATTATTTTGCAAAAAATATTTTAGATTAGATTCTAATACGAAAGCATTATTATATACCTACTTAGATATTAGAGGTACCTATGGAACGATAAATGAAAAATCATATTATAGTTCTGAAAACAAAACCTGCAAAAAAAACCTAGACATATAAATTATTTTGATGTTCATTTAAAAATATATCCAGGATTTATTTTCGTGTTCATAAAAGCAATGAAGATTGGCAGAGATTACGATCATGGACGTCGAAATGCGTTGTCGTAATTATAATTTATTATTAGTGCTAGAGTATCATGGAATATTGCGTTTGTATGAGAATAACTTCAGATGTGAACTTATTATCTGATAAATAAAAGAAATACGCGTTGTGTTTTCAAAAATCGAAGGAGTCTTAAATAGATGGAAGTGGCATATTTTGGTCCAGAGGATATTATAAAAGTAAGCATTCATTTGAAAATGAATATAAATATAGTAGGGCACTTAAGTGGCAATTAGCGAAACATAACGGGAGACATTTTTGTATGTTAATGATCGTAGGCGTAGTTCCTGCCATCGTGTATGGTGTTTGGGCCGTTGTATGACTAATAACATCATACTAACGTGAACTAGATTCACCAAATTAAGAAACGCTGACGACCAATGAATATAAATGACTAATGGATCAATGTAAAATATATCAACGAAATTTGAGGAATTTGGGTGTGTAACTTTGGTTTAGAAGAATTTTGTAGGCAAAAATATTTTCGGAACAAAATAAAAATAACTTTTAAATAAACATTAGAATATTTTGTAAATAAACGATTTTAAATTTGCAATGTGAAAGTGTATTCTATGGCGTCTAGTGCATCTTGTGATATAAATATCGTTAGCCCAAATTGACTGACCTCAGCACACAAAATCATAGCGGTTCGGTGAAAACTGGTCCGGTATCATAATGTAGTAAATTCTGATATCTTCACTTAGTTTAGTCACACTTTTTGTACACACAAATTTTGTACATACAAGGATAATAAATGAGTGATAGTACTTACATACTTTAGGGTGTGTATGTGCCTATTATGTAGAGTATATTGTGAAACTTTTGACGTTCATGTTTCTAATGAGAATGAGAAATGCCTCAACATCATAAATTTGCCCATAATAATTAAAAAAGTAACTGTTTCAGCGCTGGTACCACAGTAAACTCTTTAAATGGACCTATACGAGTGTATAGGTCCATGTAAAGAGTTAAAGAATTATAACTAAAGTATTATCACTCATTAATAATACAGCCTGTATGTATGTGTTTGTTCACGCAATAACTACTGGATCAAGTTTTGATAAAATTTGGTATGGTCCTAGTGACGACTAGGGATTAACAAACATTAAAAAACTACTTTTTGTCCCAGCAAAATGTACGATTCCAGTTACCTATATTTGCTTTTACGCGTAAGAAGGTCGCGGTGCAATGTCATCAGAAATATGTTGCCGACTATTATTATATTTTGTGACCACAGTATGATCATGCTGAACAACGTTTACTTAAACAAACTTCCGTTGAAACAACTCGCACGGATGTTTTTAAATAAGAAATCCGTAAGTTTGCTTTGTTATTTCCTAAATTATCTGCGCGCTGCACGTGTAGAGTTGCACTCGCTACTTTGTATGAACCAGTTACGTCAGAAACCTTAACCTTTTTTTTTAATCGAAGGCTGGTGATTATCAGACTCTGACAACATTGTGACTCTTTTGCAGTTTAGTAGCCACTGTCCCCAGCCCTTTACTGCCATATACTTAATGGCTGGGGGTAGTGCTAATTAGAAATCTAGAATTCTGTTTGCGGGTATTCATGCTGACCAAGGTTTAACCACCTTATTATTAAAATAAATTGCACTACAGATACGCTAATTTATAATCATGTGTCAGATATTAGATAGATACAAACATTAGATAGATACAGAAATTGTTTTAAACAAAATTGGACAGAAACTATTTAGAATAAATTAAAAAAATAGTACGTAGTTATAGGGACATACAGGATCCTCTTTAGTCATGGTCTAACATGCTCTTTTTGCTTATTTTTTTATTATGAAAAATTAACCAAGACCTCAACTGAATTAGTAGAAAATATGAATCCTCTGAATTAAGAAGCATAACTGCTTATGAATATCGATTCAGTAATCGTGTAACCCAAAAACTTTTTCCGTGATTCAAACTTTATGACTAGCTCTAATATGTCAAAAACTCTAAGAAATAAGAGGGAAAAAGTTGGATCGGCTCCAAACAAGTTAACGACCTAATAAGTGTTTTACTTCCGTCGCCCACGGCCAGCCGGTGACAACTGAATTAAGGGTCTCGGGGATAACTTTCTAATCTGCCTTAGGTATATTCATAAGAAATTATAATATTATATCATCGAACGCTCGTACCTACATAGCTTTGCTATTTTTCGAAAGGTTGCTAATGTAATTTAAGCCTGGTGTCTAGTTGGCTAGAAGGTTTGGGATTGGGGATTCGACCCACCCCGCTACGTCACCCAGGCGATGTACGATTCGGATTGGGGATAGCTGCGAGTCTTAGCTTCTTTATTTGACCGTTACATGTGAATTTTTTAACTCCCGACGAAAGCAGTAGGGTGTTATAAGTTTTAAATTTATGACATGTCTTTGCTTTCGTTGATATTTTACATTGTAGCTCTCAAACGGCTAAGCAAATTTGACCTAGTTTTGTTTTGTTGCTGACGTGGTCGAGAGTGTCCTTAGTTGGAATACTTCATCATATTTTTACACACTGCTAGAAATTTTGCGAGTTTTTAAAAACATTTTTTTTTAATAACAGTAGGTATCTATTCTAAACGTCAACTTTCTTTATCTTGATCTAAATCGAGGCTCCGTTTTTTATCACCTCGCCAATAATAGTTTATTCGACTAATCTTATAACTGAGTCATAACCACATTGGATTTAGATAAAAAAGAATCGCAGCAGCAGTGACCTTTGAATTAAGTGGTGATAAACGTTCTATCCGAGCAATGTTCGTTACAAAGTAAGCGGCAACCGTCTACACTCAGCATATAATTGTTACCATTTTGTATAATTTATATTTAACTACTTTTTGCCCAGGTATCCCAGGGAAACATTATATATTTTCGAAATAAAAAGTTGCCAAAGTGTTAATCTATTTTGTCAGCTTCCAGCATACTATATTTTATTAAAAATTGTACTGCAATTTGCATGAGAAGAAGTAAAAAACATACACACTCAGAAACTCCCTAAAATATTATATTAGTGTGATTTTTCAAAAGCTAGCTTGGTTATAGGATGTAGATTGTAAGAAATGAGGGACTTGGTTCAAAAAAGAATCTCACAAGATTATAATAATGTAAACTACGCAAATCACGTAATTTTAAAAGAAGTTTTTAAAAAAACATTAAAAATGTGTCACTACAGAACCCAAAAGTTATATAATAAAGATAAGGGAATTAGTCAGAACGACCTCTCGCGAAAAGATTTACAAGATCAGTGAACATTGCGGATATCATGAATCAACTCCTGATTTAAAAATACACGTTTACGTAATGTAATAAAAAGACACCGATACAACATTCAACCGCAACGCGGTGGAGGCGTCGAGGTGTCTGGTATCTCCACGCTCCTGGATGTTTAGAAAATAATAAGCCAAACATTATGATCTCATTAGTGCACGAGTTTGAGCATGTTTATGATGCTAATAAACTTTATGGTAAACTAATTATGTATTTAAGTTCTTTAATAGTAACTATTGGTATCCGTAGGGTACCGGAAAAATAGTAGCACCTCCCATCAATTGTCTATCTATGGGTGTTGTAAATGCGACAGAGGGAATATATATCGCGAAGGCATTAGATACGCATTAGACTTAAAGGGAGAAAATACTTCAACAGTCGATAAGTCATTGAACTTGATACATAAGTATAAACTAAATTCAAAACAAGAGCAAAGGTTCATTTTAAAATGTTAAAACTTGCTAGTAGTAGAGAACTTATTAATCAATAATTTGCCAGCTAGAAACAGATCTCATTATCTAGAAATATTATTATGTATTTCGAAAATAATATTATTCGGTCGCTTAATGATCTATTTAGCAATAGTCTAGACTCTAGACAATATATTTTTACTGCATAAATGTAGTACTAAACCGTAACACTTAAAATTTTATACATACTTTTTACGTTTAAAAATACTTAGTAATATCTTGATATTTTTTAATATATGTACATTAAAACTAAATATTTAAGTATTCATCTCCTCTGTATAAATTATTCTGTGTATAAGTAAATTGAATATGGTTTGAAAATAGACTGCAGTCTTGTGTACGATATTAAACAGCGTATCTCATGAATCCTGGGAGACGTGTCATTGACCGCGAGTCCGCCCTTGTCCTTTATCTACGAATATATCGTTCAACATATTGCCTACAAACCTTACAGTCTGTATACACTTTATAATTATTTCAAGACCTTAAACATCCACGTAATTGCTACAGCTGGAATACGCGAAGACATGAACTATGTGTTTAAATCATTTAACCTTTATTTATCTGCGTGCGTTGAATATGTTTTACATAATATATTTTACATCAGACATAAGATACATATACTCTAAACTCTAAAAGAAACTAGTCATATTACTAAGTAAATGTGTAGTTGTATTTCTCTATTGGCCGGTAAATAATTATTGTCATTAAATTGGTAAGTATCAAGTATTGTAATTTTTTTTATTGTAGAGTAAATTGAACTTGAAGTACATTAGTAATATAATTACTAAATTATAGTTACTATATTATAGTTATTTGTCTGAAGAAAGTATAACAGAATGGGTAGGTAATTTAAGTTTTTTTTAATAATATATATAATGTGGAATGGTTGTACCTCGACCCTACTACTACTACGTATTTATACTTTTACCTTTAGTATTCTAGACATTTCAGATTTAAAGTTTGGTGACGAAAAATTTCAGTCGGAATTGAAAAAATCTGTTTTCACTCTGAGCTTTACCATACTACGGCGGGTGGACATTTGCCAAACCTTGTCCAGTCATAAGTTACGCATCAGAAGTCAGAACATTACACATGACGCAAGCAAAACTTTTATCTAGATTCTAGAATAACCACAAAATCCTGTTTCATATAACTCTATTTTAGATAAGTTTACTGTTAGTTGACGCAAATTGCCATGGGCAAGACGGTAAATGGGTAAAGATGGATAACGTCATACAAATAGTTTCTGTTGTCCCAGAGAGAGTAATAAGGAACACCCTTTCCCCCCAGCTAGAGCAGACTTTTAAAATTTTATTTTTTTATGGCATCGTACAAAACGACTGACCTAAATCATGCGATAACTGATCAAAGAAAATGTAAAAGTATATTGTGAAAGATAACTGATAAATGGAGGTTATAATATTATATTAAAAGGCTTTTTGGCAAGTGCCCAACATTTAAACATTGCAACCCTACACTTTTCTTTCAGAAAACTAGTAGGTTTTTACCCTAATGGCTAATAACAAAATAATTTCAACAAAGATAGGTACACGTAACACCAACTTATAGTGGCATCCATTACCCATTATAATATTTTGAAATTTTACTTAAAACAATAAAAATATTCGTAGTTGAATCAACGACGAGTATTTTTGTTCTGTTAGATAGATATATTTTAACCTTGTAATAGTAGCTGCTGTTTAAACTATGACATTATTAAAATGCTGGATCTCATCCAATCTATCATTAATAAAATAAATCATATAATTTGTTACAATTATCAGATACTTTTACAAAAGTAATAGTGATTAAATACATCTATCAATTCAAAACGAAATTTACAAAGGGTTATTAATTATTACAACGTTAATAAATGCAACCACATTTTACAATAGGCTTAGTGCCGTACCTAAATTTTAGAGCGGTTTATCCTTGAAGCCTGGTGATTCAGTCTTCGCCCAGAATGTGATTCATGTTACGTGTTACGATATCACTTACAAAATCTACGTAATTAATACCCCTCTAGAGCCCCACATAGTTCAAGATGTAGACATATTTATGTGGGAACTTGATACTCCCAGAGAAAGTCTTGATGCTAAAAGTCAGAGTACATTGTATTTGGCAGTATACTTTTACTCACCGATACTATTGCTGAACCGGCCTGCGTTCCTCAGGTAGGAGAACAGCTCTCCGCCGCAGACGTAGTCGAATAACATGTAGAGACAGGAGTCGTCGTGCGTCCACC
This sequence comes from Celastrina argiolus, assembly GCA_905187575.2. Lineage (NCBI taxonomy): Eukaryota > Metazoa > Arthropoda > Insecta > Lepidoptera > Lycaenidae > Celastrina > Celastrina argiolus. The sequence goes on from LR994577.1 coordinate 7,338,187, forward strand.
ATCGTCTGTAAAGGAATACGGAGGTCAATAAAAAATAAACAAGAGAAAATGATCGTGGAAATTATCACTCTTATAATAAAGCTTTTCATCCTTTAATAGCTCAATTATAAGATAAACATTATAGAGAGGACTATACTGTTTATCAGTTACAGTATTTTGCATCTCTACCTACTGTCTCTATGCTGTATTCATTGTATCTCTACTGTATTAAAGGGGAAGATAAAAGCAAAAATGTTAAGAACATGGAAAACTAAATAAAAAAAGCTATTGGATGGAAGTGCACTTATGTACAACACAAACAATTTTCCCGCTGTTTTGTAAAGTGGTGTAATTTCATTTGTTTACACTGGCGGTGCTTGTTAAATTACACTTTCCGAATTATTGGCTACCTGCCATTATTTTGGCTTTCCAATTGCGTCACCTGTGTGCACTTTATTTATTTTAACAGTTTTCTCTGCCCAGCCGTCAAATCCGGTCCCATTATAAGAGACGGTCTTTTTGAAATTTAACAGACTCGTTCAGTGATTTGCTAAAATGTACTGTAAATTTTCTTGATTTATTTCTTTAAAAGAGATTCTAATTCAACTTTTTAACAATGTCCAGTACAACACTAACTAAATTATTATTTATTAATCTCCTCTTTTAAATTTTGTCGAGAAATTATAAAATATGATAAAATCTTTTATTCAATTATGGTTCTAAGAATACTTTTTTGTTCTTTTGAAAAATAATAAAGTAAATATTAAATTAACACTTACAAATTGACTACGAAGGGATGATTAACTTCTGCTAGAATGCTTTTCTCGTTCATTACGTGATCGACTTGTTTCAGTCGAATGACATCAGCCATGGACAAAATTTTCATCGCCAAGTACTCGTCTGCGGCTTTGTCTCGACACAGGCAGACGCGACCGAATGTGCCAGTACCTATAACAAATAAATAACACTATTAATATTTAATGCATAATATTATTCAAGAGATTAGCACCTGCATGTATCACTCTTTAGTGACTTGTATTCTGCGCGCTGCACTAATTGCTTCCAGTCTCTACTATTAGACCTTTAGCACATTTATACACTCGCCGCTTTATTCTATAATCTAACAGGGTACATTAAAATTGATAGCACCAGTTGGCAACACCGTCAATGTGCACGTTCCCTTTTTCCCTACTGGAGACTACTTTAATGTAAATGTTTAGGGCGTGTTTTACCATGCAATGTTAAAGTTGATGAATGAAAAGGCATGGTATTTTAAGAAGCCGTTAACACTAACATGCGTTGGTGAAATCGGGACTTACCCTATTAGATTATAGAATAAAGGAGCGTGCCCATAGACAGTGCTCCTAAGTCCTAACTGATGCCACCAATTCGAATGTTTTACCCTATCAGTCAATATTTGACATTTTCAATAGGAGTAAATAATCATAATTTTATGAGTGAGTGCTGCCACCTATAGTTTCTGCACGTTCCCTTTGATTTCGCTAATCTTTGGTGCTGCGGTAAAAAATTACACAGCAATCTACCGCCACTGCGGCGCGTGTGTAACGTCACATATCTGTGGACTCTCGATATTAATAAATATTTTGTAACTCAACTGAAGGAGGCGAAAAGTTTAACTGTCGACTTCTGACGTATATTCACTGCAGAAATCGAAGATAAATGTATCGTATGTACCTGTACTTGGTAGGTGTATCTTTGTAGTACAGGTACTACAAAGATACACCTACCAGTTATTTCGGTTATGCTACGGATTTTATAGAAAAGTAAATAAGGTAAGAAAATATATATTCGATTGATGAGTTGTTTGATATAAATTTGAAAATGATATTTAAATAAGATTAATCAAAACATTGTTCACGGTTGTTACTGGAACCGCCTTCAAGGAACTCATAATATATATGTGAATCACGGACGGAATCCCAGTTACGTTGGAAAATATTTACAAATAAAATACGATAAACATGCGAATAACAGGAATAGTAAATTTAATTCGAAGTTGTTTGTTGTTGACAAGATAAAGCATGCGGAAAATTAAAAAAAAACATAGAGATGCTCTATGTTTAAATCCTAGAATATTGGCTACTCTAGTATGATTAACAATACAGGAACTATAACATATTTGACAAATCAGTTGAAAATTAATATGTAGCTACCATTTTATTGTCATATATTTATATAAATTAGAACCCAGGGCAAAAGCATAGTTCAGTCGTTTGTAAGAAGCGAACGAGATAACCCGTGGTCAATGAATTAAATAGATATAAATACCACATTGAAAACACACAAAACATTTTTCTCTTCCATTTGTGCGTGATTCACCCAACACTTGACTATATCTCATCAGTCTGACGGCCGCTGGAATAAATATTATATCATCGCAAGCTCGTGCGCTTTCGACATTTTCTCTCGCACAGACAATAATAAACATTGCCTGTGACTGTATGTCAACACGTGTGTTAGCACTGGAGTGACTATTAACAGCAAATGTATCAGCGCAGCGGTATAAGTACTGTTAAACTAAATTACGATCACGCTAATTTCAAATGATTTCTGATGATAAATTTGGACGCGTGCACTCTCAAGCTTTGTTACAAAATTTAAAAGTTATGAATTCATTAAATTCCATATTCCATGAATATTAACAGTGTAAAAATGTAATTTATGCAAAGCTTTAGACGCGCGATAAAGGCAAGTGGTTGATGGCAGGAAGGTTGCTTTCACATTTTCTTTACTCGCCTTTTGCAGCTACTACAATATTATTATTTCCCCTTAATATTTTAGCTAGTTCATTCAGAATGTAAACGTACGATGAAGTCACATACCTACTTTAAGAAATATATTTGATATCTTTTTTTATCTATGGGTGCTTTACACCACGTCAATCTGGCCTGTTCCTTTGGCGGGATTCGGCCCCGCGACAATCGCGCTCAACCTACAGAGGTCGTCGTTATAGTTTCGAGCTATCTCTCACAGGTGTCAGCTAAATGTTGGGTTTCGACAGCGAGACATAAATCATCATTAACCAGGAGCTCATAGAAATGTGATGAAGTTTGCGTAATATCGGATAAATTGAGCGCCCGTGACGTCACACTTTCGCAACTCTCCGCTGTAATTCGTTCAGCGCTGCCGTTGCGCAAGGCGGACTGGATAAGCAGTTTATTTCGATTTATTTCAAGACTAAAGGACACGCTACTAGTAGATACTTACTAGTCTAGTTTAAATTAAAGTTATAATTTACAGCGTTTTCAAGATTGTTTAGTTGTGAAGATAACACTAAACTTGAAAAATGTTGCTTGCATAATGAGGGAAATCCGACTGCTATATAATTTGTAAACAAATTAAAAAGTACCACTTAGTATCACTTTAACAATACAGATATAATCAGTTACTAAACAATCGGCATGTTATGCAATTACGTAATTAAAGGTTACCCGTGAATCAATTTGTAAACCTTGCGTAACATGGCTCTTCGCTCTTGAACGAAAGTGTTTTATTAGCTTAGAGGTTGTAGACGGAAATCGTAAAAGCATCGTCCGTCTCCCTCGTAGGAGAGGAAACGACAAGGAGGGGAATACAAACTTTAGTTTGCGTTGAATCCCAGCCGGGGACCAGTTCGGCGACTTTCACTGATGCGCATAACGCACGTTTGTGATGCAGGATGAGTTTCGCCGGCAGTACATTAAGATTAACCTACCATCTATATAAAATTACTTAGAAAGTTTTATATTTAGATATAAATATAATGTCTCAAACTGATTTAACTGCAAGAGTGTTTGAATGAAATTCAATACCTATATTTACTAGGGTGGTTCTCACCGTTCATAAGCTTTACGATAGACGTCTATTTCGAATAACAGTAAAATAAATAAATTAGGCAGGTGTTATTTACTTATCTTATTTGATAATTTTAACTTCAAAGCATTAGAATTAGAAATACTTTTTGAATATTTATTAATTAAGTAGGTTCTACATTTTGAAATCATACTGTGTTATGATTGAGTTATTAATGTATTAGGTCTCATTCTGCTAACATTAGATAATTATTTCGTTTTCTGTATTAATTTTGTATCATTAAGAAACTATTGTGGTTTTAAAATCTAGCTTTCAACGTTCAGTACGACATTCAATCTTATTTTAGTACTACTTAGCATATTGTAAATTTCTTTACATATTTTGATACGTAGACTTGATTATTTAAATACTTATAGACCGAGGGTACGCCTTGGCTCAAAACTTCATCACTATTTAGTAGCTTATTATACTCAGGTAACTGTAAAAATCGTAATTACTATAATACGTGTTCTATTTATAAAAAAATACATACTAAACCAGTCACTTCTGGAAGTCGATAAATAAAAATGTAGACTACGAGGGAGGATAATTTTTAGATATGCGCCAGTCAATCATTACTGTCGGACATCGATTAAGCCATAGAGCTAGTCCACGTCAATGTCCAAAAAAATAAGTACATCTAACGCGCAGTAACAAATTTGTTTATCCCAAGTGGGCGGCGGTAAACGAAAAAAAATGTAATTATCCCACAAATAGAACTTCAATAAGATCTCGAAGGCTCGGCTATATCTCATGTGACACCAACTTGTTACCTACACGACACGTACGGAAATTAAAAAAATTAGTTTAAAATTAATATTAAGCGCTGTCGGGACTCGGGATTAAAAATACCCGGTGCAGAGGCGGCGGCATGTAGCGGCCGTCACACTCTCGTCGGCGTATTGAGTTGTCTCCTTTAATTTTCTTTGACATGACGTCAGCAAGTCAACAGCTAGAAAATATTAGGACGACTTTCTTTCTTTTATAATTATTTAACTAGTAGTGCTATATTGGCGTCATCATCAAAAACATTCTACTTCCAATACTTTGTACCTCACTATAAACAAGTCACCAATAAATAGCTCAGGGTGCTACGTATATTTTTCGTATGTAGTTACGTTACTGATAATTTTATCAAATATTTATTAGGTATGTTACCTATAAATATTTGACAAGTCCAGTAATACTGGAGAGTTTACTCTACATAGGAACCATTAGTATAGGAATATTTGATTGTCGTTTCTACTTTCTAGTGTTTTCCTCAAATTTTTCTAACATTTCGCAGTGTTAAAACCTTTTCTGAACTTCCATAATTATTAAAGTTTTAAAGACATACTCGAGTTTGAGACAAAGAAACTTCAATCCATTTTATATATAAGAAGATAAAAAAACGGAATTATTATAGTTTATTAATTTTTATAAATATTTTTAACAGGAATCACAATTTTAAATTATCGCATGTAATATTTACATATTCTTTAAGCTTAAATACACTGTAATTAGGGCAAGGTACACAATTTTACACAACATAAACCTTACTCAATAAGCAGTTTGTCATAAAACTGAAATTTCACGATGTTCATCTGGGTTTATGTGCCATAAAATCTGTAAAAAATTATCGATTTTTAATCCGTAGCTTGCTTTAATTTTAACTGAGCGTTTGTTTTTAAATTAATGATCACCATCGCACACGTTTATAAAGAATGAAATAGTGAAAACGCATTTTCGGACAGTTGTATTATGCATACAAACTCGTAAAAAAACATCGCATGAAACATTTTGTTACAAATTATACCACGCATGACGCAAACCTCTGTAGTCTGTAGAGCCCAAGCACGCCATTCCCTGAAGAGTGTACAGCTTCTCCGTTCTCTGTACCATTTCTAGTTTTAGTATGAATTATGATATACGTAGAAATGTATTCATGGGAAACATAGGTCGCATGTAATGTGAAGTTCAACATGAAAAACTGGAATACTAATTAGAATCTATTCGTCTACAAGAGGCAACCAATTTAATACAGGCTGTAATATTGATTATATATTAATATTGATAATACTTTAGGGTGTGTATGACTCCCGAATATAGGGTTTACTGTGAAAGTACCAGCGCTGAAAGAGTAACTTTTTAATTATTGAATGGGTAAATTCATGATGTTGGAGCATTTCTAATAAAAAATCACTTTTAAAAATGAAACGAAACGTTGTTTTATCTGTCAAATAGGTTCTCAAGCGAGGTTGGGTTTGAGATTGTTTTATTTATACGGGCCTTAGTTCTAAAGACTTAGGTAAGAAATATGATAAAGATTTTGTAGATCTTGTTGGCCGCTAAGGAACACTTAACAACTAGAGTGCGATTAGTGAATAAAAACCTATAACCCGACTTCGCAAAAAATGGGTCTAAAAAGTCTGAAACAAGAAAATAATTCAATTTGAAATCCAGAAATGCATAGGTACAAAAATGGTCAAGGTAGAGCCGTGGTCGCTATTGGCATCGAGCCTTGATTTTTTTTTTTCTACCGTAGGTATTTCGGTTTGAACTAATGCTTAGATTTTATTAGCGGGTACGACCACGGCTCTACCTTGACCATATTTGTACCTATGCATTTCTGGATTTCAAATTGAATTATTTTCTTGTTTCAGACTTTTTAGACCCATTTTTTGCGAAGTCGGGTTATAGTTTTTTAAACTTTTTTTTATTTAATTTTTTTTTGTTTCCACATCAAATATAATAATTATTATATTTTTATTTAATTGTCCATTACATAGAAAGTATCAACTCCTAGATACTACTTGTACGACCGCATTTTAAACCTTTATTTTAAATTTAGCAATAAAATATAATAATAAATAAAAAATATAAATACATATTCGTAATGTGCTTGTTAAGGCCTATCTTTTCATACCAAACACGAGACAAATATCTTAATTTATTTTTTTTTTGAGATAGTTTTCGAGGTATAATTTTCAAAATCCAAAATTTTTCAAAAAATTTATAAGGCCTATGTTACTCGCGGCATTAATACGAATCGATTGACACTTCATTCATTAAAATCGGACCAGTAGTTTAGCCGCTACGAGGGAACATACATACATACATACATAGACTGCCAAAATCATTACCCTTCCTTTTGGCTTCGCCGAAGTCGGGTAAAAAGGGCACTAGTCTCCCAATCTAAGGTTCAAGGCCACTCTTCTCCGCTTGTCTCAAATTAAAAAAAAAGTCAATTTTATAATTCTTTTTTACCCCCGACGCAAAAATGACGGGGTGTTATAAGTTTGACGTGTCTGTGTAAATGTGTATGTGTATGTCTGTGGCATCGTAGCTCCCAAACAGATGATCCGATTTTAATGCTGTTTTTTTTTTGTTTGAAAGGTATATCAGTAGAGAGTGTTCTTAGCTATGTTTGGTGGAAATCGTTTGTCGGTCGTTTGTTAGGTGTCATAGGAATTTTACACGCTACGTCGGGAGTTTTATTATATTTTTTTTTATATTATTATGTTTTCTGTCCTTTGGGTATACCCAAAAACATCCAGTATTATATAGTTTATTTAATTCCCAGACGCCGCGCAACATAGTGCGCGGGGCAACGGTCGTCGGCGTGACGTGCGCGTGCGCCTGACGTTGTTGGCGTGCGCGGAACTTGGCCACCAGCCGCGACTCGCGCCTCATCCGGAAGTAAAAACCCTACACCAGACCACACTGGATCAGAGGAGAGACTGAACTTAAAACCAAGTACGAGTCGGACTCGCGCACTAAAGGTTCCGTACAAAGAGGAAAAATATCACGTTTGTTGTATGGTATAGAAATGATTGATGGACCCTCTCAAGTATTTATAATTTTTTTAGTATATCTTGTAATGGCGGGAACAGAAACACATCATTTGTGAAAATTGCGCTATTGCGTTTCTTGACACAGCCTGGTGGCAAACAAACGGAACGACAATGACAAAACTTAACGTTATCATTATAAGTTATAAGTAATAATTTTTTGACAATTAGATCATTGAGCAGCAGATTTGATTTATTAGAATTACTTTCATTGGAAATTTCTTTTCGACTATGTGTGACTTGCAAAATTGTAATAGAGATAAATGTGATGACTTAATTAAACGAAGAATTTTTATTAATGTTTATTTCGATCTATACGAGAAAATAAAAAAAGATAAAACAGGTGTTTGAATTTTTAGTATCTAACATTCGGTCTTTCCGCGTAAAAAACAACAATACCAAACCATTTAGAAAGCGGTTGCTAAGGCAAAATATAAAATTAGCAGCTCTTTTAAATGTATACTCATGAGTGGTGTTACAGTATACAAGTTCAGTAATCCCTTATTATGTCGAGTCGGCACGTGTTGGCAGCTCCGGAACCCATCATCTGCCTACAGTGTAGTGCCCGCCGAAACCATAACTCATATAAAGCACACTAAAGATATAGTCAATAAAAATTGTGACGCAAACAGGGGATTAAATATACACCTAATAATATAAATATAGTTTATTATAATATCATAGTTCAATTCATGATCGATTTTTATACCTATCATAAAACTGAATTGTTGAACTCCCACTGAGTACTTTTTATGTGGTTCACAGAAAAGCGTCTAATCTGACTTGAATGAAAATGATAAAAAGTAGGAATCATAGGTATTTAATTTTGTTGTGTATGTTATATTATGTACAAAAAATTTACAATATTATAAGTTATAACGCATATTAATCTTTCTTTCAACCCCACAACAGGACAATACTCTAGCAGCAGTGCACAATGAGAGAACAGAAAAGCTGGAGTCAACTGAAACGAGACGTTATGACGAAAACAGTTAGATCAAGAGAAAATTTATTCAAAAACTCTAGTTTACAAACACTTCAATTGTTTGTTAATTAGTGTTATCACACGTTTTATGTTTTGACTAAATAAAGATTCTTAATAAATATTAAAACAACAAAATATACTTAAATTATGAAATACATAAAAGTATAAACAATCATAAGAAACATACGTGATTTTGTACTTTTTTAAGTATTTATTTTTAGGACCGCGTGCTCTATATTTTACATGAAGAGAGACCAATAATTAAAACATACAAGAGTCACGTAAAATGTTGCGTGTTACTGCAGATAACGCAACTTACATTCCGTATTTTCTCGTTTACTTTCTTGTGAAAATTGTATACTCTTTGTATACAATACAAACAAACATTTTGTTTTTAAAGTGGGCATGGTAGGCGAAATCCAAAACTATAATGTCAGCCATACAGACTACCTGGGAGGTAAACCGGACCCTGTTAGCGTGTGCAAAGCTGTTCCGGTTTCCATGCTTGTAGACTCAAGCATCCTGTAAGCTTAGCCTGATCAGGTTTCCCATTACATGTGTGGCCAGCTTAAGGAAAAGAGAAAAATGCTAAAACTCATCATAAACATCATTAGATTTTTAATAAATTGGCTGGCTAGGAATTGAACAGATTGGTTTTGACTTTTCTCAATTTATTTTTCTTAGCTGTAGCTAACAAGGAACTAATGCAGAAAAAATGTTAGCTGTAGCAACTAATGCAGAAAAAATGTTAGCTGTAGCTAACAAGCAGCACGATAATCTGGAGAAGAATATTAATATAGTCACAAAGTAGATAGTAAAACATAGTGTACATTAGACATCATAATCCGATGCATTTAGATCTTGGTAAAAAAGTATGTTTAAAAAACCGAGTTCAACAACTAAAAAGTATAAAATAATATTTTTTTACAATGTAGTTACAATTAATGTTCTTTTTGAATTCGGTGTCAGAGATAAATAACAACGTCAGTACATCTGTTTGGTTGCTACGATGCTACACACACACATACACACTCCATTTTAATAACACCACCTCCTTTTAGTGACGACGGTCAATCGTCGTTCGTCGTTTCAGCCTTTTACTGTCCACTGCTGGACATAGGCCTCTCCAATACATTTCCAGTGCGACCGGTCCATTGCCACCTGCATCCAACGTGACCCGGCAGTTTTCACCAGGTCGTCGGTCCATCTGGTAGGTGGCCGTCCCACACTGCGCTTGCCAGTACGTGGCCTCCACTCTAGGATCTTTTTGCCCCATCGACCGTCCAATCTTCATGCTATGTGGCCGGCCCATTGCCACTTCAGCTGACTGATCCTACGGGCAATGTCAGCAACCTTAGTTCTTCTACGGATCTCCTCATTTCTGATTCGATCACGTAGAGAAATACCGAGCATTGCCCTCTCCATAGCACGCTGAGCGACATTGAGCCTTTTGAAAAGATCCTTCGTGAAGCACCACGTCTCAGAACCGTAAGTCATCACTGGTAACACACATTGGTTGTATACCTTTGTCTTAAGGCACTGAGGTATTTTGGACGAGAAGACGTTGCGTAATTTACCGAACGCTGCCCAGCCGAGCTGGATCCGTCTACTGACCTCTCTCTTAAAGTTGGACCTACCTAATCGGATCTGGAAATTGGTGTAAAATGTCCATAAAATAAAAACTACGGGGCCAAGCTATGTACAATTTTAGGGACCAAATGTCTGGTATTCCTCGCCCAATAAAAAAGATTCACGCAAATCGGAGTAATCGGTGGTACACTCCCTCCTTTTTTTGGAAGTCGGTTAAAAATGAAATTATGACTTATTGTATAATGTATGTGTAATATTAATACAGAGGTTTTTTAAAACATAATTTAAAGACATTGAAATATTAAGACGTCAACGTACGTAACAGTTGAGGATTAGGTATTTAATAGACGATAAACTACGATGATTCATTACATCAATAGCTCCTTAATACCAATCTAAATAATGTAATGGGAATAGAGTAATTTGTATAAAACATCTGGCTACTTGTTATAATACCCTATTTTTATTTGAGCTATACAATCTATTTAAATTAGGCTTTTCCGTAAAGCGACCCACTTTTTCTTTAGATTTGCACAACGATAACATCTAAAGTGAATAAAACTCGGAAAATGCTTACTTACTCATAGTTTACTTTCATTTTATGATTCATAATAAATAATGACAATACTCAGTACAGACATAAACCAGATGCACTAAACATGCGTTAGTAATAATATAAAAAACCTAAATATATAATACTATTTGACATCTAGGCAAGAAAAAATTTAATAAACAATTTTTATGGAGCTACTAAAATGAAGATGCGTATTCGTCGTTTAATGAAATGACATCGTGTGATCTTGAGATGTTTGTGTCCAAATGTCCAAAAGTCCTTGTTTTAATTTTAGCTACAGGAAAACAGTTTAGGAACAACCGTGGCAGGAAAAGTTGCGTATATCAGTCGATGGCAAAGCAGCAGGAAAAATGGAGAAGCATATTAACATAGTCACAAAGTAGATAGTAAAACATAGTGTACATTAGACGTCCATACTCTCTTTAAAACGGCACAAACGTCACGTTTTAAAGTTATATTACCTCGTTTCAATAACTGGTAAAAATATTTACTTACGGGCTACGGCTAAATATAAGTTAGCTGTATATTTTTTATTTTTATGAATTAGTTCTAGTTTTACCAGTTATTGAAACGAGGTAATATAACTTTAAAACGTGACGTTTGTGCCGTTTTAAAGAGAGTATGGACGTCTAATGTACACTATGTTTTACTATCTACTTTGTGACTATGTTAATATGCTTCTCCATTTTTCCTGCTGCTTTGCCATCGACTGATATACGCAACTTTTCCTGCCACGGTTGTTCCTAAACTGTTTTCCTGTAGCTAAAATTAAAACAAGGACTTTTGGACATTTGGACACAAACATCTCAAGATCACACGATGTCATTTCATTAAACGACGTATACGCATCTTCATTTTAGTAGCTCCATAAAAATTGTTTATTAAATTTTTTCTTGCCTAGATGTCAAATAGTATTATATATTTAGGTTTTTTATATTATTACTAACGCATGTTTAGTGCATCTGGTTTATGTCTGTACTGAGTATTGTCATTATTTATTATGAATCATAAAATGAAAGTAAACTATGAGTAAGTAAGCATTTTCCGAGTTTTATTCACTTTAGATGTTATCGTTGTGCAAATCTAAAGAAAAAGTGGGTCGCTTTACGGAAAAGCCTAATTTAAATAGATTGTATAGCTCAAATAAAAATAGGGTATTATAACAAGTAGCCAGATGTTTTATACAAATTACTCTATTCCCATTACATTATTTAGATTGGTATTAAGGAGCTATTGATGTAATGAATCATCGTAGTTTATCGTCTATTAAATACCTAATCCTCAACTGTTACGTACGTTGACGTCTTAATATTTCAATGTCTTTAAATTATGTTTTAAAAAAACTCTGTATTAATATTACACATACATTATACAATAAGTCATAATTTCATTTTTTACCGACTTCCAAAAAAAGGAGGGAGTGTACCACCGATTACTCCGATTTGCGTGAATCTTTTTTATTGGGCGAGGAATACCAGACATTTGGTCCCTAAAATTGTACATAGCTTGGCCCCGTAGTTTTTATTTTATGGACATTTTTCACCAATTTCCAGATCCGATTAGGTAGGTCCAACTTTGAGAGAGAGGTCAGTAGACGGATCCAGCTCGGCTGGGCAGCGTTCGGTAAATTACGCAACGTCTTCTCGTCCAAAATACCTCAGTGCCTTAAGACAAAGGTATACAACCAATGTGTGTTACCAGTGATGACTTACGGTTCTGAGACGTGGTGCTTCACGAAGGATCTTTTCAAAAGGCTCAATGTCGCTCAGCGTGCTATGGAGAGGGCAATGCTCGGTATTTCTCTACGTGATCGAATCAGAAATGAGGAGATCCGTAGAAGAACTAAGGTTGCTGACATTGCCCGTAGGATCAGTCAGCTGAAGTGGCAATGGGCCGGCCACATAGCATGAAGATTGGACGGTCGATGGGGCAAAAAGATCCTAGAGTGGAGGCCACGTACTGGCAAGCGCAGTGTGGGACGGCCACCTACCAGATGGACCGACGACCTGGTGAAAACTGCCGGGTCACGTTGGATGCAGGTGGCAATGGACCGGTCGCACTGGAAATGTATTGGAGAGGCCTATGTCCAGCAGTGGACAGTAAAAGGCTGAAACGACGAACGACGATTGACCGTCGTCACTAAAAGGAGGTGGTGTTATTAAAATGGAGTGTGTATGTGTGTGTGTAGCATCGTAGCAACCAAACAGATGTACTGACGTTGTTATTTATCTCTGACACCGAATTCAAAAAGAACATTAATTGTAACTACATTGTAAAAAAATATTATTTTGTACTTTTTAGTTGTTGAACTCGGTTTTTTAAACATACTTTTTTACCAAGATCTAAATGCATCGGATTGAAATAAAACTTGAGGATTTCAACATATTTAAAACGCCGCGGTTTGAAATAAAGCAGCGGTCATGAACGTACAATTTGGAACCGAGTTTGGAAAACGTGACGTAGATTGACCAGAGCTGAGTCTCCCCAAAATCTAAATAAAACCCGCAGCTTGCGAACCAAAACAAATATACTGTAAGCTACATAGAAGCCTCAACAGTACTGACTAATGGCGTGTTTCAATAACCTAAGAAAAGACAGTTCGCCAATCACCATACAATTTTACAGCTTTCTGCTGTCATTTAGTGTGGCATTCGATCCTTTCTCATATATGTATAGCTTATTTAAACGCGCCATAAAGGAAATAGTATCCAGCTCTTTATAAATCACAAAAGAGCACTTCTTTGCGGACGCGTGACTGCAATATTATGCTTCCTCTCAAACTTTCCTTTTCAATCTCTTTGGGGGCATGTAAATTTCCACACAACCGACTGTTACATGCGAACAGACGAAGGTTGACTTGCATCTTTAATTGTTAATGGCGCCTATTATAAGTTTTTAACAACAGCAAACTAAGCGACATATTATAGACTAGACATTCATAGAGTCAATCATAAGACATGAAAGTTTTCGTCCCGAGATTCTATCTAACGTGCGCTATCTCTATACCGGTCATAATAATTAGTGCGTCTTATATACGCTACCATAAATCAAAGGAAATTAATTTGCGATCATTAATTACTCGGACAGGAATGTATGGGTATTAATCTCTTGTAGTAGCTACTAGCTTGTACAATTAATGTGATTGCGATGTATAAATACTAGTGTGAAGTGTCACGCTCGCGATGCCACAGGAGGTAAATATAAAATGTGGTAGCACACTCTGTCTTGTTTACGGCACAATAATGGCCGCCATCAATCTTGGAAAGTAATTTTCCATTACACTAACATCACAATGTCATCAATTTAAGTCGTTATTGGCGAGAAAATCGTCACCACCTTGATGAGATCTATATACGTACATTGGCTGTGATTGAACGACTGCAAGTTCTCGCTGATGGCTGATCTTGTACAGTTACGTCCGTTTCGATAATATTTAGGTACCTACATAGTTAACATATCTATCGGTTTATATCATTGAGTTACATAAAAGATGTAGAGCAATTAAGATTAATAAATTGACCCATTACGAATTATAACAGCCATTATAGCCTCAGTATGCGCTGTTCCGATTCAATGTAATTAAATGTAAGCAAATATGGGCAAGTTGTTGTATAAATCTTTCAGTACACCTGGCTCTTATTTACCGCGCATTAAACAAAAACTACGACACATTTAAGTAATTAGTCAAATATATTTTATTTTTGTTAAAAATAAACTCTTCTAGCTTTGTTTGTAAGTAAACTCTACTAAAGTTATTGTAGCTATAAACCAGTAATTTCATAGAGTTATGTCACACGCAGCGACTATCTAGGACAAACAATATGATCTGAAAGGTAATCAACGTTAACTTAGATAACGCCTGTAATTTGCACGCATGACTTTCCGATCAGAATGAAGCGTGGAACACTGACCTACATACAGGCAATCACATGACAATGGCGACAAATATTGCTATCGTAACAATCCGGAGCTTATAACTAGTACAAATTACCATACGTATGTGATCTTGGGCTAAGAAATCATGGCTCATTCTTTAGTAAAATACGTGAAAGCGACAAGGTAAATGGTGCAGTCGTGACACACGCAGATCTGGGCCACGGGTATGGAGCACAGGGTATCGCACGGCGCACAGAGCACAGGGCACAAGATGTACCGTGCTCTGTTTCGCCCACACAATCGCCAACCTCTCGTGACTCACTTATTGTACTGCCTTTCTGCCATAGAAATTTCGTAGAACGAGGAAACATATTTCGATAACCATCTAGTGAAAGTTCTAGTTCTTGTATTAGAATTTTAAATGTCCACCGCATATTTTGCTAAATTTAATATTAACGTCAATGATTCATCATTTGTATGAGTTATAAATATAATTATAGTGACTGATGGAACTGCAATATGATATTGAATTTTTCGAAAGATTTACTGAAATAAATATTTCGTTTGCCCGCTTTAATTTATTTCGCTGTAATGAGATAAAATTAAATATTGCTGGTGTTTTATTAAGAGCTCAACGCAGCAGAGTCCTGAGGATAGTGGGTAATCCATTAGATTCAGTCCTAGGAGGCAGGTACATCGAGCTACATGTGATGAAGGTTAGGTTAACCTGTTTACTGGTGACGTACAATTTCTAAAATTTATTTTAATTGAAATATTATTTACAAATCTTTAACTAAATAATTGTTACCCACACACTATAGATTTATGCTCCGAATATAAATGAATTTTATATTATTAATTATTATTTGAGTAATTCGCTAACAAAAACAATGAACACTTATCGCATACTCATCCCATTAATCGTTGTGACCTTTGGTTGTAAACAAACAGTGTTAATCCGTCACCAGCGGTAGCGTTGCCATGGTGTTTATCCTGAGGCCGGCCGCCGTCCTTGGCCCATATCGCCACCGTAGGTAGATCGAGAGTGCACCTCATTTAGACCAAGGACTTCCGTATCGAACTGCGACTTATCACAGGCCCGAGAGGCCGATTGTGTACTCGGTGATAAGATACAGTGTAAACATATCCCTGTTTCATGGTTGAAATTATGGTATATTACGATTTTTATCTCATATTGATACTAGGTAATTGGATAAATATTATGTTTTAGTGTTTAAAACAAACATAGACATATAATTTCACGATGTAACATTGTTTTTGAACCCTTGCCGAATGAAGTGAAAACATAAGGCACAAATAGGTAGCGCATTTTTTATCATAATAATTTAATAAAATTAATATTAATAGCTTTTCGCTCCAGCTTTATGAACGTGGTTTGTAACATTTTGCGGTGCAGAATATTTTCTCTGAGGAATAGTTCTCCGTTTTCATGACCGCCTCTTTTAATGCCTCATTATCTTTTAGTGTTAAAACAGAGCAGTTGTACGTAAGGTCGTCTCGGTTCAGAAATACGCAGTTGGCTGAATCCAAAGATTGGTCGTGCGAGGTTGCTCTTGGCTCTTAGGTCATATTATTGTCTCAGTGCAAGGCTAATCCTAAGTTTTGGTTGGAATTTGGAATTACAGGTAAAATAACTAAACTTGAAAATGTTAGTTTTAGAACATCATTTTAGAATAATGCTCGGTCGGCTAACTGATAATGTATTGAACTAAAAAGTAAATAGTTCCAAATCTTAATATAATTTAAACAAATTAATTATAATTTGAATATCATAATATACCTACTAAGTAAGCATATTAACGAAGTAATCATGTTTTATACCTGGTTATTTAATATTTCCCCAAAATGAACATAATAATAATAATATGTAGAGCAATTGGGTTCTCTAACTAAAATAGGTATATTTCCTATAAGAATGATCCACTACACCTGATGATGACTTAATCTAAACCGGTCGTGTATTTCAATAAATCTAATGTTTAACAACTAATAAAATGGAAAAAGTGCAAGTAATTAGTGTATTATTATTGCGTAACATGTATTACCATCATGAACCTACAGTACATTCAACAACATATCCTATAAGTATGGTTTACTTATTTTAACTGTCATTTAATATAACAAAATATTATAGATTTATTCCTAAGAAATAATAAGTATTTCTGAGTGTTGAGATAATTTGTAGAGTCACACAGATTGGTAGAAATAAAATCGAATCTAATTTCAAATTTCTAGGGTGGCCATACAGACTACTGTAGAAGGTTCATTCATCCACAGGTTCACCTAGTGGTCAACGTCCCAAATGAACCTGCAGGCTTACTCCCGACACAATTGAGAATCGAATCAGTTCGATCTCAACGGCTTTTGGTACTTTATTTGGTGGATTGCTTTGAGACTAACCAGGATAAAGAAAATCGTTAGATCGTAACTTTTTGTACCCCTGACCATATCAATCGACTGAGAATCAAAATAAACAAACATAAATTTATTCGGGAGTATGCGGCACGATTCAATCTGAATCAAAATCGAATGAGTTTGGAAAGTAAGGCCCCTGATTTATTTTTCCTAAAACCTGAAATGATCAATTTTTCGGAAAAATTTACGATTGATCCATATCCTTTTGTAGATAAATAAAGCGTTACTCTATATTTTTTATTTCTACGCTACTTTTGTCTGATTCTACTTATCCTAATAAAGGAAAGTAATAAGAACACAGAGATAATTAACTCTTTGTTATTGTTTATTTCTTTTCTACTTTTGTCTGACAATATATTTCAACTCAACTCAACTCTTATTGTAATATAGGTAGTCAGTTCTTATTGTAATACTTTTATCGTAAACTTATTGTGTTAGCTGTTGGTTGACTCAAATAAATAAACTCACCAATAGTTTTGAGTATCTGGAGATCATCGAGCTCATACTCCTTCTCCTCCTCGGAGTAGTCGGACTCTGTGGTGATGGAGTCCTGCTCCTCAGTAGACGAAGCCAGCGACAGCGACCGCACGTCCGAGCTCAGCTCCGAACTGCAGTCCCTCACGAGTTTAGCACTGGCCATCATCATATTTTATTTTTTAATTGTCTTTAATTTAAATTTTAATGTTTATTATTTAATAGGCTACAATTAAAATTGGATATTTTTATTAATACTAATTAAGTTTATATTGAAAACACAGCGTTTTGTGTATGCCGACGACCGCGAGATTGGTCGCGCTACGGGCGTGGAGCGAGCCTCGCGGTACGCTCGCTACTGGCTGCTACTGGCGCTGGCGGCGAGCGGCCGGCGCGGCGGCCGACAGCCGGCATATCAACACTCACGCTAGTAACGTGCGAAACATTTTATTCTTGTCTCTAAACAAAAATTACAAAAATATAACTAATCTTATTTATCATCATGATGACGACTTCCTAGCTAACGTTTCTAGAATATTAATCTACGGAGCTTTGCACCAAGGGTAACGGTGTCCTAGCGCGAGCTCTACCATAATATAGAGCTAAGTTAACATGGTAGGTATATTATGAGAAAAGATATCTGAAATCTCTTGCTCGGGCAGTTTTATTTCAATAATAACTTGAGCAGAGCAAATGCAATTCGCACATTAAGTAGGTATGAACCTTGCCACGATTTCACCTAATATCCGCAGGCAGACGGGAAATCTTGAAACATACGCGCTCAGCTGTTTGATGCGGCTTTCGGTGTACTGACTACAGTCTACTGTGTAATGTGTTGATTTAGTTTGTATTATCGAATAACAACAAACATTACGCATAGCCCATATTTTAAAATGACATATATTCATATGTCTAGTTTGCCATTCTGCTAGTTATAGTAAAGAAAGCATGATAGGCATAATTCATAATCTCTACTTTCATATATATGACAGATCGAGTAAGTAGGTAAGTTAGAACTGCGGTTAATCTTTCGTTATATTGGGAAGTTTCATTATTTTTCTGAAAAGAGCTAATCATATTGCACGTTGCAGAGCAATATAATTACTTGCCATATACTAGCCACCAGTCGAGCGTGCTAACCGTTAGCGAAGCGGGCATGCGCCAAATACATCACACTGTTAGTGTTTGCTGATTGAATACTAGTATGATTGAAAACAAAAGTGCCCCGCGCATAATAGCGTATAGCTCAAAGAAAATTGAACTGGCGTGCGATTCCCAGTGTATATAATCTATATTCTATATACAGTGTGTCAAAAGTTATAGTGACTGCTCTAGCTAGTCACTACTATAACTTTGATATACGATTATACTACCTTTCCTCATTTTGGAAATGTATTTTTTTTTAAATATTTTGTAGAAAAAATGAAAAAAATAATCATTTATAGAATAAGAAAAGGTAGTATAATCATATCCCAAAGTTATAGTGACTGCTCTTTTTACACCCGTTATAATAGAAGACATGAGTGGATGAAGGCGAAATGCAGCAAAAATCTGCTTTCGAGATAATTTGTCCAAGTAACAGCACCTAAGCATTTTAGAATACGTCGTAACGTATTAAGTTTACTAATCTAAAGATCCGTCTCTAGAATCAATGCACTTAATTCGTTACTACATATCCTAAAATGTTTCAGTGACAGTTTAAACTCAATTTTCTGGGTAATTTTTTTTTGCGACATATCTTTTTTGCGATATACTTTCATCCATTCCTGATATTCTTGGTTCAATATTTTATTTATAGCTCCAATTTCACATTCGTGTTTTTGTTGGGATACCTACATAATATTGCAATAGGCATCACGGACCATGAAGTACATCTTGCAACTTCAATTGCGTTACTCTTTTAAAATATAAGTACTTATTAAGGTATTATAAGAGGTACCCACTTAACTATTGTAAAATATTTCATACTAGGTACATTACAGTAATATTTTGTAGTAGGTACTAGACTTTCATCGCGTAAAAGAGATTATATCTATCTCTTGACAACTGGACATTTTCCGGGACTAAAAACGACCTGTGTTATTCCGGGAATTAAACTCTAGTCTATTTATTAGGTATTGCATCATCTTTAACTAAGAATATGCGATTGTTTGTACTCTTGTAAGAAACACGCATCCGAACTAGTTTATACTACACTGGCTGACCCGTGCCCACTTCGTTGAGCATAGAAACCGTTTAAGCCTTCCCGGGAATCCCACGAATATTTCAAGACCAAAAATAGACGAATCAGTTCAGCTGATCTCGAGTTTTAGCGAGACTAACGAACAGCAAACATTTTATGGCAATTTTTTTTACACCTTCGGTTGATATTGATAGGAATTTCTAAAGATTTATATAGTAATCTAGTACTAAATATAGCCTATGTTACTCAGTGATAATGTAGCTTTCTAATGAAAAAAGAATTATTAAAATCGGTCCAGTACTTTTTGAGTTTATACAAAAATACAAATCATCCCTCTTTATAATATTAGTGTAGAAGTGTAGATGTAAACATAACACCCCGTCCCCAATGGACAGTTATAGTAAAGTTGTGTCTATGGTTGTGTTATTATGCAATAGTCTTATTTATTGTAGGTATATGTTTTTATTATATTTAATCGTGACTCCCCCAAGATTTTCGGTTGCGACCTTCTTTTTGCCCTAATTATTATTCACACCAGTGTTACAGTAAAAAATAAATTTATTTTTTAATATTTATTGGGCAACAAGCATAATAATATACGACTTACAATTAAATGACAATATATTATTAATATCACTGAATTCCGATATATAGGTTATAACACTTACACAACTAGCAATAATTACTTACAATGGTTCTTAAAGTTTACAACTGTAAAAAATTACATTGCACTTAACTAGAATTTATACCTACATAAGTAAAAGATGAAAAGGTAGATCATGTTGATGATAATTACTGTTCTTGTTGACATTTTAATGTTAACAATCTGATAAACATAACATTTAAAAGTATAATACACATTACGCAGGCCGTAAGATATTGTAACTTTATGGGATAACAGACTAACGGTCTCTACTAACAGTTTACGGTCAAAAAATCCTTCATGGTCGGTAAAACATACGAAATATGAAGGTGTTTTTCAGTCGATATTTCGATAGTGTGCCTTATAATATTTATGTTAATATACTGAAGTACATAAGTTTACAACATAGATACCTATAGGAAGCAATATGCAACACCTTTAATTATTATCCTCTAAAGTAAGTCAGATTTCACCAAACTTTTTAAAACGCGTTAACGATAAACGGATTCTTTCTCCTTCTCTCTTACAGTGTTGAAACGGAACAGATCGAAAGCCGTTGCTCCACAGTCAGCATTGAACGTCGATTTAACGCATTAATATAGTAAAATTGGAACCAAGTATCTACCGTAAACAGAATAATTTATTTTATATTTTAGTTTAGGTACATAATTCACAAAACACTTTTTAGTTTACACAAAACATGTAAAGTAAGACAGGAGGACTAACAATTTATTTTAATATTAGATTTTGCGACATAAAACAATAAAAAATGTTTGCTAATGCTCTGAAGTAACAAAAAAGTAAACATAATAGCGTCTATATTTTTTTTTTTTTAATAAATAAATTAATAAATAGGTACGGTACATCTTCGGATAAGTGACCAAGCCACTGGAAATTAACTAAAGCTTTTGTATACAATAAGTTAGTAATAATCACACCTAATAATAATTACAGTTCCTTAAATTATACAATAAGATAACCTAAATTATAAAATAAACAATTATTTATTCTTATTAAAATCCAATCAAATGCAGCTGTATCGTCGGAATGTCTGTGATTTCAGTAATGATCGCATAAGAATATCATTATATGGCATTCGAAATCACTTTTTAATTGTTTATGTTTTCTCTGCCAAGTTTACTGGAGTTCGAATACATTTAACGGTAAGAAAAAAATGGAATAATTGAAGACATGAATCGATGAAGGTTATATGTCGCAAAAAAAATACCCAGAAAATTAAGTTTTAACAGCCACTTTAGGAAATGTAGTAACGTATTAAATACATTTATTCTAGAGACGGATCTTTAGATTAATGAACTTAGTACTTTACGACATATTCTTAAATGTTTAAGTGGCAGTTTCAACGAAATTTTCTCGAAATCATAACTTTGCTACATATCACCTTCATCCATGAATGCCCTCAATTATAAAATCAATTTGCGTATATCATCAAATACAAAGGCGACTATTTAATTGCAGTTGTTTGGAGAATGATAACATTGTGTGTGTGCTCATCACGCGCCGGCGCGCTCGCACCGCGGGATCGCCCGCAGCCGGCAGAGTGATACATGTAGGTCACGCGAACTAACCGCACTATCGTTACCACGCGTATAACTCATTATTTACAACATTACCACGAGCGGTTATCATTATTTACGAAGGTATTATCGCCTGTCATATTTTGAAACGTTTACCTGAAAACTATCATACTATTCTTAGTTTCGAGCCATATGTTTGCGCATTGTAAATATACTATGCGCAAACATTTTAGTACATTGAAAGTGAATTAGATGATGTGAAAATAATGGTTTATTTAGAATCTATTATAAATATTAATCATTTATCAGCTATCTGTTCCAGAAATACATTAAAGAAAATAAAATTAATGCATATATTATGTAACCGAAGAAACTGATAATAAATATTATGTTAATTTTCTTATAAGATTCTGAAATACCCGAAACATTGGCGTAGCTTATGCTGTCAGTATGTTAGCGTCAGGTATCCGTAATCCGCGGCTAGCGTACAGACGCGAGGACGTCTGGTCACTTGCGTCTTGCGTGCGGGCAACCGGCCAGTCTGTCACTTTTTAATGCGGCAAATGTAGTTGAAATTAAATTACAAACACAAAAAAAATACACATTTGAGCATGATTCGTTGTTCTTTTTTTATTTTTAATTTCTACTAGGTATGTGGCAAACCAACCTTTGGGGCTCTAACTATTCCTACACCTACTTACGGTAGGTACTTTGGTTGTAAGTTTCAATAGTTCATATCAGTCAATGTAACAAAAGCTTCTGAGCTATGTCCTTAAAAACTGAAAATTAACTATAATAATAAGCCTAAAATACTGTACAAGAATAATATATACAGAAAAATATAAAAAAAAAACGTAACCTGCGGTTTGGTATTTGAGGCCAATGTAGAGAACACAACTAAATTTAAAAAATGGACACGGCGTTTTGGCCAACATAATATGTGTAGGAACTTATTTTTCGACAATTTCGGCGGGTAAAATATTGGTATATTTCTAATCACAATACCAAAATATGTATGTACCTACACATAGATATACAACTTTTATTTCATTAATGTCAATTATGAGTATTTATACATATTATACAAAAGTTACATGGAATTATTACATGTATAAGGCACCCAACTACAACTTTATATAAGTACAATATTCCTAATTTCTTTAAAATACTATACAATGTATCCAAAACAGCCAAACACTCAACTTATTCCTGTGTAATTTAACTCAGCCTCGCACAAATGTAAAATTGACAGTCTGCGGCGGACCAATCAGCGAGCAGGGTCTAGGTCGCCTATTGGCGGTTATGTCGATCATTGTCTACAGTTCATTGTTTTACGTGTTAGAGGGATCGAAACATGCGGATTTTTTTTTTATTAAAATTGAAAAATAATACCGTTCTAATTCCTATGTTATTTGTGACACTTTTCCTCATAACAATTATATACGTAAACCCATTATTAAAGTTAATAAAATCAAATGTTCATATCCAATACATTTATCAACTGAGTGGCACAACCAATGACTCATTGTTAATGCAGTTATTGTATAGAGCGTTTTATAAAATCCATCATCCGTCAATGATCTCGCTTTGTGACTATATTTCTGCAACGGTCGATCGTAGATACGCCATTATAAGGATAATTTTTCACGCCAGTAAAAAAGCTATGCGTAGTCCCTTTTGTACTAGTGCGGCAGAGGTTTTGTCGATTATTATGCGTAATCGTACCAGGGCTTCAGTAGTGGGGTGGGTGGGGATCACACCGTGACCAGCACGACGATGCCGCAGTGGAGCGCGAGCGCCAGGCGCGTGTGGTGCGCGGGGGCGGGGCAGAACGCCACGCCCACGCCCTCCGCCAGCGGGAACCGCTCGCAGCACTGCTCCTTGCTCGGCACAGCAGGCACGGTCTCCTGGGGAGAGAGTTCATATTACTGACTCTTCGTGACTTCGACTAATATTTACGTTAAGATCACCAATATTCTACTAAATACTTACGGCCCTTTTTAATTACCTATCTATTTGTAACTTAAGTCACAAAGTAGATATATAACAGAGACACGACCTAATACTAGAATATAGAATGGTATCACCCTAATACTAGCAATTCGACTGGCTATTTTTGTTTTCTTCGATTTCCAATAGATAAAAGGTGAAGTCCAGGCACATTTCGGAAACCGCCATCAAGTGCCACCATTGGAAAATGCTAATTACTAATTTCGTTTCGTATCTTCTTCTTAATTAAGGAGTTGAATTTAGCTTAATGTGATGTTATGCTTTAAAAATATGATTATCTTTATTTTAATGTCAATATTTGTACTTAATTCGGCATATTTACATTTTGTAATTTACAAACGTAATAGTAGTGACATATATTGCAAATTTTTTTGTATTAAACATAGATTGTATGGCATGGTAGGCCATGCTAAAGTTTATAACCAAACAACATGACAGCGATACGCTGTAGATAGATAGATAGGTTATTGAAACGAGCCATTAGTTACTTAACTACAAATTATATTATTTTCCCACAAGCATTGGTCTAGCGTACGCGTTTAATAAGCGTATGCGCGGTCCAGTTGATTCGTATAATCTATTCTAAGGTATATCAGAAAAAATCTTTAGCCTGCTACGTTATGTTTGTTCCAAAGTAGGGTATTATAAAATAGGGTCCAAACCCTATTTTATCCTATAACGTGCTAAACTAACTAGATTGGGTTAAATATATTCATTTTGCGAGTCCATGGATGTGAACAGGAAAGATGTTCCCAAATAATAAAAACGACAAGACTTGCAAACTTGAAGCATACAGGTTGTCCCAAAAATCAACGATAAACCGAAAACGGGTGATAGGCCAAGTCATGACAGTTATGAGAAAAATGTGAAAAAAAATCTTTGTCATGTATTTTTCACATTATAAGGACTTTTAAAAATATCGGAAAAACTGACACCCTGTGATGGTCTTTCATGTCCTAAGACTACAAATATTACTTTTTTTGTGATTTTTTTTTCGGTATTGTAGTCATGACTAACCCTTCTGTAAATCACAATTCATAATTTAAACATACCTGCCTCAGTTTTCCATAAAATGGTGTGTTTTGCCCAAGATTAAATTCAAAATAATTACTACACCCAACTTTAATCGTCTGTACTGTAAAAAAAAATTACTACAGTATTTTGGCAAGTAACTTTAAAAGATGGCGCATTTAATCTGGATTCCAAAATGGTATGATACTTGCTGGATTACTTCTTTGTTGAGGAAAAAAAAATTTTTTTAACGGAACCGGATGTTAGGCCAACTCTGTTTAAATTTTTATAATGTTGGTATTAAGTTGTTATGTGACGACGATGAGTGACGTCATCTTGTCTAGAGTGAGCGAGACAGACAGTGACGCTAAGTGCGGGTGCTTTTTTATTAAAAAAAAATTGTATTGCAGTGTAGGCATTTTTAAGACTTCAATTTTCAGGTATGAATACAACGCTCTTTTGAAAATGTGAGTGGTTGAGATACAGAACAGACGCCACCTTGTTATCAAGTATGTAATTAGTTAGTTTTAGGTGCAAGTTCGAAATAAAAGTCAGTCAATGGATTTCTTCAGTTATTACTTTAATTTACAAAGATTTACAGCAAATGTTCGAACTGTTTGCCTTCAGCTCTAATGCAAGCCCTACATCTTCTTAAAAATTATCGCGTAATAAGACGAGCGTATCTTCTTGAATTAATGTGTTCAGCAGCTTCTGTAATTTTTTGGCGCAGCTCGGCTAAATCTCGAATTGGTTTAGAGTACACTTTTTCTTTTATTGTTCCCCAATAAAATAAATCAATGGGATTTAAATCAGGTGAA
Organism: Celastrina argiolus; assembly: GCA_905187575.2. Lineage (NCBI taxonomy): Eukaryota > Metazoa > Arthropoda > Insecta > Lepidoptera > Lycaenidae > Celastrina > Celastrina argiolus. The sequence continues at coordinate 7,363,985 of LR994577.1, forward strand.
CGGGCAGGCCACGAAATTGTACCACCCCGCCCAATCCACCTATCGGGGTATTCTCGGTCGAGAAACTCTCGTACTGTGCGAGCGTAATGTGCTGGGCAGCCATCTTGTTGGTACCACATGCTGCCGTAAATGTTTAGTGGCACTTCTTCCAACAAATCTGGTAATTGGTTCTGTAAGAAGTCCAAATAAACCTCGGCAGTTAAGTTCTCCGGTAGCTCAAATGGACCAATAACAGTACCATTCAAAATTCCCGTCCACATGTTCACCTTAAACCGGTACTGCGATCTGTCTTCCCGCATCAAATGTGGATTATCCACGTGCCATTCGTGCAAATTATGGAGGTTCATGTAACCATCTTTTTTAAACGTGGATTCGTCAGACCACAGAATTTTTTCAAAGAATCGCGGATCATCTCTGTATCTCTGCAACATCGTTTGACAAAATTGCAATCTCTCTGGGTAGTCTCGGGGTAACAGGCTTTGTACTCGTTGTACATGGTAAGGATGAAACTGGTTCTTTTGCAAAATACGATGTGCAGTACTTTTGGGCACTCCGATGTTCTCTTCAATCCCACGTACTGAGATACTCGGGTCTTGTTCGACCGCCTCGAGCACTTCGTCCTCGTAGGGTATGAAAGGCCTTCCCTCGCTGGTATTTTGATTAGGGAATCGACCCTCTAAGAGTGACCGATGCACGTTAATAAATACCCGATAATCAGGATGACGCTCAGCGTTTGGGTATCTCTCACGATACATTCTAGCTGCAGCATTAGCGTTGCATAAGCATTCTCCATAGATGAGATGCATATTGGTGTATTCTTGTGCGGTGTATCGAGATGGCATGATAACACACTACAATGGAATCACACACTACAACCGAAGATACGACAATAAAACAAGTCCAGGGTCGTCAGAAACGGGGCAGATAAAACCAAATCACAAAGAAAATCAAGTCCAATAAACAGAAGCACAGTTGTAAGTACGAAGTCAATACGGATACAGAAAGATGCGCAATGAACGAAAGATCGTAACGTACTGCAGTTTTGCACGTTCATCACTGTGTTGTCGGGTTGGCGTCACTATCTATCTCACTCGCACTGAGCGTCACTGTCTGTCTCGCTCACTCTAGACAAGATGACGTCACTCATCGTCGTCACATAACAACTTAATACCAACATTATAAAAATTTAAACAGAGTTGGCCTAACATCCGGTTCCGTTAAAAAAATTTTTTTTTCCTCAACAAAGAAGTAATCCAGCAAGTATCATACCATTTTGGAATCCAGATTAAATGCGCCATCTTTTAAAGTTACTTGCCAAAATACTGTAGTAATTTTTTTTTACAGTACAGACGATTAAAGTTGGGTGTAGTAATTATTTTGAATTTAATCTTGGGCAAAACACACCATTTTATTGAAAACTGAGGCAGGTATGTTTAAATTATGAATTGTGATTTACAGAAGGGTTAGTCATGACTACAATACCGAAAAAAAAATCACAAAAAAGTAATATTTGTAGTCTTAGGACATGAAAGACCATCACAGGGTGTCAGTTTTTCCGAAATTATTAAAAGTCCTTATAATGTGAAAAATACATGACAAAGATTTTTTTTCACATTTTTCTCATACTGTCATGACTTGGCCTATCACCCGTTTTCGGTTTATCGTTGATTTTTGGGACACCCTGTATATGGGTAATGGATGTGTATTAAATTAGTGTATTAATATAATAAAAATCTTAAATATGTGTATAATATAAAAGTATTAAATATACATTGCCGTTGTCTGGTATCTGTAACACTTTTTTTTAACAGTTCTTCGGATACTTAGAACATGGCCAGATTGACGTAGTGTGTAGCGTCTATATAGATATAGATATTTATACGTACCTTTCCTGTGAGACATCTGAACTCCACTCCGTAGATTTTAACGGCATCTTCGTACGTCCTCGGCTCTATAACGACCGACAAATCGTCGTTTTTTATTTTCGACTTTTTGTTGTCTAGTCGCGTCATTTGAATCGTAGCTACGTCCTAAAAAAATTCATGTTAGTGAAAAAAATATAAATACACACATAAATTATACACTGAAATTATGTATTTTTCAATTATCTACTATAGTACGTCCGAGATAAATTTAACTCAAACGTAAACAAACCCGTCTATGACACAGCCATAGATTAATCAGCGATGCCAATTGGCCAATATTAATAAAATGATTTTATTGTTTGCTATTAATCCATAGACATAGGCTTATGTATTCTACAATCGGCAGTGCCAAATAGCGTATTTTTTCTGTGAAAGATTTTCATTTGATGTTTAAACATATTAATTATTGTTTAATTGTTATAAAATGTATTGGATAATGAAGTATGATCCTTTAATATACCTGTGAAAGTGTCGATAAGTGTGCACAATTAGTGAATATTATGTGAAAATTTCGATGTTTTCGGTTTGTTTACCTTTAGGTTAAATTGATCAGGGACGAACTATACATTATTGACAGGTTATATAAATCATCTCGATCAGCAACTGTTAGTTTCTACTTTAAAATATTTATTTCACTAGATTTCATAATAGATAATATTCATTATATCATTCAATAAGTATTCAAATAACTAATAAAGTGGAAAATCACAAGTGATTTGTGTATTATTTGTAGAGACTGTTGAAAGCAGTAAGACCGTCTTTTTATAGCTCCAATTTAATTAATGATATTTTTGTGTTTTTTTCCTTTCGTGTACAAATTAAGAATCTACCTATCTATTTGTGTAAAAAATCATCGCGTTTGAACGTACCCTCCTGTGGTTGTCACCGTAGGCGGGATGCAGTCGCATCAGCCGCAGCGCGGGCGGCGAGACCGCAGCGACGGCGCCGCAGCACGGGCAGCCGCCGCAGCACTGCAGCGAGCCCAGCCGCCGCCCCGCGCCCCAGCACTCCAGCTCGTTAATCGTCTGATTCACTATGGAACAGTATGTTGATGAGGATAAACGAACCATTGCTCGATAAAATGGCAAAGGAGCCAACCTTTAACTATTTAAGACATAAAGCTATTTAAGTTGTTGCATACCTACGCCAAATTGGCTTTATTGCTTGATCAGGAAAATAAAACACCCAGCCGCATTCTCGAAATATAATTAATGTCAAATATTAGTGAATTGATTAACTAAAAAGCTTCCCCTAATGTTACTGACCAAAAAATAAGCACAATGAATGTAGGTTTTTGGGGTTCCGTGATACTAGGAGAAATCCTTATGATTTCGCTGTATCCGTCATTGCTTACTTCTCTAATTATGTTTCATATAAAGAAATTAAAGGACAGGTACAAAAAACAATAGTCGACAACAAATGAAATACCGAAATACCTACGTCTCATAGATTACATTTATAAAATACATTTTAGGGGGGATTTTATTTCCTCTATTGTGTATCCGTATTCGATCCGAATTCGGATTAAATATGATTAGCGTTTATTTGTTCTCTAAAAGAGATGTTTTCGAATTCGTTCGGAATCGGCAAATATGAATCCGAGAGAATATGAAGGGCCTAGTAGGACCCGAATTCTCAGGCCTCTAAAATCGTTTGAATGTTAGTATGTCCCGCCCCCACGCGCGTTAAACAACGCGTGCACGAGCGGGAAAGACTAAGATTCGAAAAAACGTATAAGATACGAGAATCGGGGCCCTGTTCAGACAATATACAATGAGCTGACCTATAAGATCGTTGCCGGCGACCAGCGCGGCGGGCCAGTCCGGCAGCGGCGTGACGCGCGTGGCCGGCAGCTGCGAGCGCACCGCTGCGCCGCGGAGCCGCAGCGCCGCGCCCGTCTGCGACGCGCTGCACACGCCGCCGCCTGCCACCAGCGCCAGATCTGCAGACAGTAAAGTCAGCATCAAATTTCGATGACAGATGACATTCAGTTTAGGTATAATATTGTCAATAGTGATTTTGAAAAAATATGGGGTAAACGCAAACTTCAGTAGATAAAGTACGTCTAGCCTTATACAATCTGAATTTTCAGATATAGCCGAAATGGTCTGATAGGTCACACAACACTTCAGAATATGAAAAAATCAACCCTAATATAAACTAAATCTGGGTTTACTACCCCAAAGGGGTTGTCCATTAATCACGTGATCTTTTTTTTGCATTTTTTAACCCCCCCTCCCCCATTGGTGATATGTAGTGATGTTTAAGACCACCCCCCCTCCCCCTTCTCAACACCACGTGTATTTTTAGTACCTACAAAGAATCTTAAAATTTTCTGAATATTATCTTCATTTAAATACAGGTAGGTCACTACACGCCGTGCCGTGCCGCTTAATATTTGCTTATAAAATCGCGCGTTTGACGAAAAAATAAATACACGAGATATCTTACTACACCCCCCTCCCCCCTTGTGTTATTTTCGTGATTTTTATCAAACCCCCCCCCCCCCCCCCTTTCAAGCCTCACGTGATTAATGGACAACCCCAAACCAGCTCCATTACACTATGACTATTTCTTATGTGAAAACATGTAAATGGTGTCCAGTTATGTATACGTCTTTTAATGTTGTTTTAATCACTGTTCCAAATTAAAAAAAAATGACTATCTATAAATGAATTCCAATCTATCGGAATTGGAATTTGACAGTTCGCTGATCTTAAACACGACACTGGCGCCAAATTGGTTTAAAATTTAGTGTCGATTTTATGGAACTATTAAAATGCAATTTTATCCAACCCCATAAATGAACATTGGAATCGGATGGGTCTTGATGGAACTGAATTTAGTTTCAGAAGGTAAAGTATCCCCTTAGGGTAGAACCTGAGAAACTTAAATTAAAAATGTCGGTATGTGTAAAGCAGTACAACTTTAATTGTTTATACGTACCAGTGATACACGAGAAATGTCTCTGCTCCTCGTCATACGGGTAGAATATCGTCACACCGTCCGCCTCCTCGGTGAGAAGCGGCGAGGCGCAGTCGATGTTGTAGTAGCCGAGCGACCCGTCCGCGTAACCGACCACCACCACTGAGTGTCCTTTCTCCTGCAAACACAGTTTTATTGAAAAAAAATACCAAGCGCATCTCAGGGCATGTCTTATCCACCAGAATATGCGAAGATGCGTTGCGGGGAATAAGTTTTTCAAGAACCAATGGAATCGCTTCATTTACCTAGCCCCGCTTAGCGAAGCGATTATATCCATACCTATCAACACTTGTTACGTCTTAGCTTACTTTCATAATTTTACTATTTATATTTCAATCTGTGGGATAAATCAATAAATATTTTTATTTTATATACATAAAAAAGTGTACAATTCACTAATGCTAATTGGTTTCAGTAGAACATAAGAAAGTTTTTAGCTATAATTCCAATCAATCAATGACAGTTAACTTTACTAATAAGGACATTATATACGAAAAAATGCAACTTTATTACATCCCAGCTACTATTAATTAATACACACACACTCACCGCAGACCATGTGATACTAGTAGCTTGATATTTTTCTCTCTCGCCCCGAGTAAACCTTAACTCGGCTACTGGTTTGATTTTGTATAGTAACTTGTCACTGCAAAATAAACAAATAAAATTTTATGGTTAAAAAGTTTAAGTTACAAAATATAGACGTCCCTATAGTTTAACGTTATAACAGAAGTAAGTGAACCAACTATTTAAATTATTAGTCTCAGTATTCCAAAACAATATTTACCACTATGATAAGAATGACTCTGTCGTTTTCATCTTATAAAGAACAAGTATTATTTTGGGCAACGAAGTCAAGTCGTCTCTTTTATCTAGTATGTTATTTGAACCAGTGGTCGTATAGAACTATTACCATAGAAAAAAAATCAGACTTCGTTTACAAAGCTATTGATTTTTTTTCGTTGGCTACTTGACTTCGTGGCCCAGACTCGTATGGAGCTTGGTCCGTGTCAATTTATAGACGGTACTCGGTAATATCGCTAGTAATAAATCAAATACATGCCTCTCTACGCTAGCGTCAGGATACGGCACGGGCAGTATGTAGGCGGCGCCGCTGGAGCTCGCGACCGCCAGCAGACCGAGACGCGCGCGCGGCGCCGCGGCGTCCCGCACGCCCGACGGACACCACGCCCCCGCCCACACCGTGCCGCAATCCAGCGCGACACACAGACACAGCTTGGGAGCCCTGTGTAATAAAAATGTCGTTATTTTATCATTACTTGAATAATTTTGCAACACAAAAAGTATACATATAAATATATCATATAAAACCTATGTGAAATCTTGTTATATGTTAAAACTGTACAATCTGACTGTAAGTTTCCCTTTTTTTTTCACTCTAGGTATTTTGGTTTAATCGAATCCAAAGTAGGTACGTAAGAAACGCCGAATACGAATTAAAAAATACTATAACCCAAAATTTGATAAATCAATTTTCATATAATACTTAAATATATAAATGATATTTATTGAACAACATACGTGTTCATATCCCCGAAGTCCCATATTTGTATCATGGTCGGGTGTTCGTACACGACGGACGCGTCCAGGCGTGGCGCGTCCGCTTCCCTGTGACTCGCCACGGCCAGAAAATTTCCAGACTTATTCTCTTTATCGTCTACTCGCGGCGGCGCCCACGATATCCACTGGATACATCCACCGACGAAGAACGACATTACTAAAAAACCAGAACATATTTTTATATAATATCACAATACGCATGCCTGCAGTACGTAGCATGTCACATATTTCTAGTTTCTAAAAAAATTACATAAATCTAGAATGTATATAAACAAGGTTTAATACTGGCGCAGAGTCCCAAAACACTGTTATGTGGTCATTCACTTGTTTAAAAAGTAGTCAGAACCCATAGCTAAACTAACGTTGCCTTTTATCATAAAACTTACACTGAGATTACACTTAGATATCGATCGCATATTCACACTCACCTCTACCAACTCGCGCCTCGAACATCTCGTACGTGGTCCACGGTTTGGTGTCGATCATGACTTGACACGAGTGCTTCTGTACGGGCATGTAGAGGTGGGCGCGCGCAGCGGACACGGGCGTCATCTCGCAGTGACGCCACTGTGCGTACAACACGTCAGCACACAAGTAGTTTTTGCATCTGAAAATGAACACATACAATATAAATAAGTCATTCAATAATAATACTAAAGTATAAGGGCCTGTATTATAAATATTAAAGTCTAGTCTAAATTAATAAAAAGCTATTTTCTTACACCTTATAATATTATGTTTTAATTCCACACGAGATATCTATTGTTTAAGATTTTATACCTATAGTAAAACGAATAAAATAAAATAAAATTATTGGGTTTAGTAAAGTATGTTAGAATATGTTAATAATTAAATATTTAAATTACAAATATATGCACATAACTACTACTTACATATAATCTACACTTTCAGCTAAGAAAGATTTCACGTTCTTCACTGCAAAAGGTATCCGTTTGATATTCGAAGTGTCTGAAATGTTTATAAGATGTAGTTAGTTTTGAGAAAATAGTTTTAAATTTAATAATGTACTAGCTGTCCCGGCCAACTTTAAACCTTGAAGCACTGACAGCAGCCCCATCCAAGGATCCAATTAATATACTAAAATATTTCATCGAATCATTATATTCATTGGTGAAAACAGCATGAAGATCGATGCTGTAGGTACTTAGTCGTTACTGTACTTAGTTTTTCGCGAAAACGCGGGGGAAAACTTTGTGTGATATTATGTTAGGATATTACGTATTATTTAATCTTTTTGAAAATTCGACATAAGGTGAACCATCACCCTATGGTTGTCTGGTAGAGAATGCCCCTCGGCATTAAGTCCGCTATTGTACGTTGTGCAAAAAGTGTAAACAAACAAATAAACAAATAAGGGAACTTACGTGACTCGGGGTACTTTTTCTTTTTCTTCTTCTTGTTTTGCACGACGATCTCGACTGCCGCGGCGGAGTGGTCGGACTCGGCGGCGGAGTCGAAATCTGACGAAGACGAGGCAGAGTCCAGCTCGGCGGACTCGTCGCTGTCCGGTCCCGCCCCCACGTTCCTCTCGCCCGCATCGTCCGCGTCCTCGCCCTCCTTGTCCGCGTCCGCACCGCTCATCTGAACGACGAATAGATATACTATATAAATCACCGCTGGGCTTGCGTAGCGTGAGGGCTCCAAAATGTCAAATCGTCGCTTTACCTTCTCAACCTCGTATCTAAAAAACTACAACTTTTCAGTAGAGTCAAGAAACTTAATAATTTTAGATTTTATTATGACATGTATTTCGGATGTATACTGTACATAACTGAAACTCATTTCAAACAAAATCCGTGTCATAATAAAATCTAAAATTATTAAGTTTATGGACTCTACTAAATAGTTGTAGTTTTATAGATACGAGATTGTGAAGGTAAAGCTATGAAGTGTCACTGTTAGCGGCTACGCGGATTTATTTGTATTTAGATTAATATTGCGAATATTTATCGATACGTTTGAATAATTAAGGAAAATATTATTTGTTTGGATCAATTAATAAAATAGTTTTTTGCTTTGAGAGAGTTTTATCTTTAAACTTTTTTCTAAACTAAGTGGGTCTTTACAAAACTGTGGGATGGCCAATATATTTATTATATATTTATAACTCTACGGTTCTATTGTAATTAATATTATTTAAATGTAATTTATTTTCCTGGCATCTGTAATAACTAACATTAACAGCCCTACTTTATGACCGAACTCTACAGTGCGCCACCTAGTGAGAAAAAAAACGATAGCCTTCATTATAATAACACTGTAAAACTATTATTGCATACAAATAATAATGTGTCAATAAAAACGATTTTATAAATCCCTTGACATAGGCAATAAAATTTTAAGCAAATAATCTTTTTTTTTTGGATACTCACAGATTTGTTGTATTTTTCAATCACATTTTGGGCTCTGAAAAAAACATGAATTTTTAATTTAAAAAATATACATACAGTGCTGGTAACGTTGTCGCGCTAATATTTTTATACATTGCGTTTAATATGATGCTAATAGCTCTCGAAGTTTTTTTGTATGAAAACGAAAGAAAATTGACGATTTCCAGAATACATTAAAAAGTGTACTCTACGACTTAGCAATTTATTACATAAGTTTGATTTTTATACTATTGATTTTTACGCAAAGTATTTTTAATATTATAAATGTGAATGTGCGTTTATATATTACGCTTTCACGCGAAAACTACTTAACCGATCATCATTAAACTTTGTAAACAATATGTTCTTGGCGGTGTTTGAGGTAACATCGGATACTCATTGCACGCGCGCTAATCCGTGGGCGAAAGTAAGTATTATAATGTAGATGCTTACTTTTCAGCCGCTCGCCTGCGTCCGGATACCTCTGTGATCTCCTGCAACTGCGCCTTCTTCTCCGCCTGTAGAAGTTTCCTCTCTTTTGCCTTCTCCTGTTCGCGGTGCATGGCTATGTGCTGGCTCCTGTATATGCACAGGTACTTGTTGTTGCAGATCTCGCAAACGCTCTTGTACCTCTCCGTCTCCTGTAAGATCATTGTTGTTCAAATATTTTTATAGTTATAAATAAATATTCAAGGGTTTGAACAGCTTTAAAAAACAGTCACTTGACTTAAATTAAACTTGAAGACAAATCTATGAAACTAAGCTGCACAATTGTTTAGGCACAAGGTAGAACCAAATATTTATGAGTGAAATAATCAGATATAAACGATATTATAATTCTCAATAAAGCGTTAAGAATTACATTAATAGAGGATTATGTATTTTAATTTTGACACATCAAGTTCATAATTGAAGTCAAAAGCTTTAGCAGTGATGTGCACTTTTTGGGATGGCTAAAAATATTAAACTCGCACCAAGACACGTGACCTGATCGCAATTTCGTAAGACGGACACGGAGCGAAAGTAGACATACGGTGCGGCATAGGAGGGGACGTAATACCCCCGTCTCTGTCTACAGCTCTACAGCGCGATGAATATGTATGCCTGCAGTGTCGTTTCCCACTCCTACCGCCACTCCCGGAATGCAACCCATTTCTTACAACAGTTGGAATTATAAGTGCATCTCCCGTATAAAATGCATCTCCTTCAACATGCATTTAGATTTGATAAGGACGATGACTCGTTCGTAAATAAGAATAAAATACTTTAATGATGTAAGTAAATAGATAATAATATATACCTCGTCCGTTTTTCCGCATTGAATGATGTGCGCGTAGAATCCAGCGCAAGACACGCGCACCAAGCCACACACTTTGCACTCCAGAGTGTTATACTTCTGCTTATAATCTTTCAAATATTTCTCGACGGCAAAAGGATTGTTGATGTCCTGAAAATAAATAAATTAGGTATGTGAATTAATATCTTATTTTATATTCTATAACAACTAGAACACTTTATTACTTACAATAGGAGTTTGACCGACAACCCATGCAATGTTATAATGTTTACTCATGGCATGCTTATTCCAATCGGTCCTCTTAACCTTCTCAGCACAAATGGCACACTCAAAAACATCTGAAACAAAATTTGTTTATAACGTACATACTTTGATGAACTTTAAGTAACTAATTAAAATAATATATTATTAAGATTATATGTTTTATGTGCTTGAAACAAATAGGAACAAAACAAATTAATACCAATTGTTTTATATCATATTATTAAATAGAAAAAAATACCCAAATTTCCTTTCTCCGCCAAATCATGTGGATTGCTTGCGTCACAAGTGTCTATGTGCCCTAAATAAGATTTTACATATTTCTTCGTTCTGCCACACTTATTACATTGTAGACCTCGATATTTCTTATTGGCCCTGCTTAAGTAATTAAAAACTTCTTCTTCGTCATCGAGGTCCTAAAATCATTAGCTTAATAAGTGTTTATATAATTGAATCCGGGGTTTAAAAATATTCAAGTACAATATTTTAGTAATAAAATGGCACGGATTACCAAATAAATACCAAATGTGTTTGGAATATGAATTAAAAAAATCGTACTGTATGAAATATTACCAGAGGCGTTTGTCCTTCCTTCCAAGCGAGGTAGTCGTGCTTTAATCGCACGTGCTCGCTCCAGTGCGCCGGCCGCACGCTCGCGCCGCACACGCCGCACGTCACGTCACGCCCATCAGCATTGGAACTCTCCACCGCCACGCTCCTCCGAGTGTCGCGTGTCTCGCTTACACTTATTTCACTTACGTCCAGGGTATTATTAACGCTGCTGCTGTCTACCGTTTCATCCTAAGAATCCAAATAACTTCCATTAATGAGAACCAAAGGATAAAAAATTACTATAAATAAATACAACAAAAAACTTACTGATGTTCCACACTTTCCGACGTGCCGTAAATACGATTTAACATATCTACGTCTCTCGTTACATTTCCCACAAATTAGGTCACCCTTTTCTTTTAAGATTTGTCTCAAATGTAATTCAACAGCGTTTGTATCTGAAGCATCCTGCAAAAGTTGATTATTAAAGTTTACAAGATTTCTTACATAGTAAAATATGAGGAAATAATTTTAAAATTGAAAAGCGACGTAAAGAGTAAGTAAATGTATATAATTTTATTGACATAACAGCAGATATCTTAAGTAATACGACGAAGGACAACGGTTAGCAATAATTTAATGTAGAACAACTCTTTGAAATGGGTGGAAATATGATACCTACAATATAATTAACCAAATAAATAACAAAACATGTGATTGAAAAATATATCAGAAAATTTACAATTGTAGTGTATGAGAATTAATTACCAAAGGCGTCTGTCCGTCCCTCCACGCCAGGTAGTCGTGCTGCGTACGTGCGTGTTCGGTCCAGTCCGCCCGCAGCACGCTCGCGCCGCACACGCCGCACAACACGTTACGCTCTGTCTCGCTTACACTTATCTCACTTACATCCATGGTTCCAGTTTCATCCTAAAAATAAAAAAGCACTTTGGTTAATTCATTAATTAACTGTAAATAAATACATATTATTAAAAAATTAAACTTACTAATATACTACAGTTTCTGACATGTCGTAAATACGATTTAAGATATCTACGTCGTTCGTTACATTTACCACAAATTAGGTCACCGGTTTCTTTCAAGATTTGCTTCAAATGCAATTCAACAGCGTCTGCGTCTGATATATCCTGCAAACGTTGATTATTAAATTTTACAAACTTTCTTACTAAAAATATTTGCGAAATGTTTCAAAGAAGAGAAATTCTTTTAAAATATATATTTTAATAAGATAATAGCAGTTCTCTTAAATCGGACAAAGGTTAGCAAAAAAACAATTTCGTTTTATAATAACCTAAAAGTTTTTGTTAAAAATTGCTTTTCAATATTTGAAAAAAAATCCTTATAAATAACACTATCGAATGACGTAATAATATCCCGGCTAGGGAAATTGATTTATTAAAAATCGAATGATGCAGTTTCACTTTTTATTGTAATCGAACTTGCAACTCCTTTCAGCATTTTTTTGCTATCTTCTATCGTTTCGGATATCGCCGACCAGGAGCACGATTCTCGGGCAGTGGAAAAAAGTTCGAATATTAGTATATCACGCTCGCAGGCGCGGTAAACCTCATTTGCATGAGCGGGACAGACCGATAGTAAAAACTGAGTTCGAGCCCTGAGAATTAGGGCCCAGGCCCTCTTTCATCCTGTATACTTACCAATGGCGTCTGTCCATCCATCCACGCGAGATAATCGTGCTGCGTTCGTGCGTGCTCACTCCAGTTCACCCGCCGCACACTAGCGCCGCACACGCCGCACGTGACGTCACGCCCATCGTCACCGGAGCTCTTCCTCACAACGCTCTGCGAAGTGTCGCGTGTCTCGCTTACACTTATCTCACTTACGTCGAGGGCATTATTCACACTGCTATCTACCGTTTCATCCTAAAAATAAAAAAAATTGGTAACGAGTAACAAAGCATTTACAGTTAATTATTTATTATTTAACTGTAAATAAATATTATAAAAAATACAAACTTACTGATATACTACAGTTTCTGACGTGCCGTAAATACGATTTAATATATCTACGTTTCTCGTTGCATTTACCACAAATTAGGTCACCAGTCTCTTTCAATATTTGCTTCAAATGTAATTCAACAGCGTTTGCATCCGAGGTATCCTGCAAATTTTTAAAACAATATTTAGATTAGCAAAACTGAACATACCTACTTATTTTAAACAATCTTTCGATAGAGGTGGAAATAATATGTATAGTTCACCAAACAAATAGCTAATTTATTTGGAACTAACTGTGCCCGCGACTTCGTACGCGTAGAAAAGTTATTTAGGGCAGCAGTTTAAATACATTTTTAGTTTATGAACACTGTCGTTTGGATATTTAAAATCACTAAATTATAGTAATGCTTCTTTATACACGGTATTAGACGTGCATAGGCAAAATAAGTAGGCCGATGGAGTAATTATAATAGTTTACTGTCAAATAATGGCCGTTTTTGTCATGAATTGTTTGAGATATTAAATAAAAGTCTTTAATATGGAACTCTCGGTTAGACATGGACGCCGCGACACGCCGCCGCGCCGTCCCGATATTGGCCGGCGCCACCGCCGCCGGAATCCAGCCCGGCGCGCCGACCTGTTCGAGTGGCGTTTTTTTCTATGAAAATGCTAACAATTCCTACTACCAGCTCGACAAATGACCGTGTATTATTTCTATTATGCGAACGGGAATACTTGATAGTACGCTCATATACGCGACGAAGATCTCTGTACTGAGATTTGTATAGATTTTACACGGCAGCGACTGCAGACGATGATCGTTTTCACACCGACGCTGCGCTGCTGATGCCGGCCGCCAATAAAACAATAAAATATTTATTCTTATAGCACGGGTACAATGCTGATATTAAATACACTACACGTTTCGGCGTCGGCGTCGGGCGTCGGCGTCGCGTCGTCGGGGGTCGCGGTGTCGGGCGTCGGCGTCGCTGAGTCGGGCGTCACGGTGTCGGGCGTCAGCTTCGCGACGTCAGGCGTCGGCGTCGGCATCGCGGCGTCGGTGTCACGGCGTCGGGTTTCGGCGTCGGCGTCGCAGCGTCGGGCGTCGGCGTCGCGACGTCGGGCGTCGCGGTGTCGGGCGTCGGCGTCGCGACATCGGGCATTGGTGTCGTGGTGCCGGTCGTCGGCGTCGTGACGTCGGCGTTGTGGCGTCTGGCGTCGGCGTCTGGCGAGGCGTCGGGCGTCGGCGTCGTGGCGTCTGGCGTCGGCGTCGCCCGACTGGTTTTGGTCGCAGCGTAATGTTATATAGCCTAAAGCCTTCCTCTATAAATGAACTATCCAACAAAAATAATTTTTCAAATCGGACCAGTAGTTCCTGAGATTGGCGCGTTTAAACAAACAAACAATTCATATTTGGGGACTTTCGTTGCATGCGCTGCATAAACGGTTTAAGTCAATCATATTGTTATGATGGTATATATGGATACCTACTATCTGGTGAAGACAGGGGTGGTGATGACTACTGTAATTGATATAGTGGCATATTATGCTTAGAGTACTTTAAGCGATGTCGAAATTTCCAAACGTTCAAAGTTCCAAATCTTCAAAGACTAAGATATAGTGATATTACCTTGATAGTTGCTTTAAAATTATGTTTTTAGTCGGATATGCTTATGTTACTCGAAACAAATACAAAATTACTATGAGTGTCTCTATAAATTTCGAGGAGTTCCCTAGATTCCTCACGACGCCATCATCAGGTCTCCACTTTGATAACTATGAGACCAAGTTCGACAGTAATTGACGTAGTGGCATATGCTTGCATACCTTTAAACGCTGAAATCTTCAAAAGGACTCAGAAGTTCTGTTCAGTACTTTTAGGGCCAGGATATCCTAGTAATTTTGTATTTGTTTCGAGTAACATAAGCATATCCGCACAACATAAGCATATGCTTAGACTACTTCAGAAAATATCAAAATCCATATATATGTTTCCATATAAATTTTGAGGAGTAACCTCGATTCCTCACGAATCCCATCATCAGGTCACTATTTTGGTGACAGTGGGACCAAATTTGAATTATACCCTACACAACACAAAAGCAATATTTAAAATCGGTGCATAAACGACGAAGATATCCGAGAACAAACATAAAAAACATATATACGGTTGAATTGAGAAACCTCCTCCTTTTTTTAATGTCGGTTAAAAATACTGTTTTCTATTGCTTCGCGTCGCTGTGTAGGTTTTAGTAAGCGATCGCCCCGCGCGTCCCGCACATCCCGCAGTCCACACGCGTCGAAATTCGTCCGACTTACTTCAAATTTATCGTCACTACTCGGCTCCTATGTGTCTCAGCGTCATGTTTTATAGCCTATAACCTGCTCAGTAGTATGGACTACCATCGTACTAAGTTTGGTTAAAATCCGTTCAGTAGTTTTTGTTCCATGCGTGCACATACAGACAGACAGACAGACAGACAGACAATAAATTTATTGATTGCATTTTTGGCATCAGTATCGATCACCAATCATCCTCCAATAAGAATTTTGAAAAAATATTCAATGTACAGAATTGACCTCTCTAGAGTTTTATTATAAGTAAAGATAACAATTAAAAAATTAAGTAGGTATCTAAATGTTTTATGAAATAAAATTACCAAAGGAGTCTGTCCATCCCTCCACGCGAGGTATTCATGTACCGAACGCGCGTGCTCGCTCCAGCCCGCAGCGGGGACGCGCGCGCCGCACACGCCGCACACTACCTCCCCGGCGTCGATAGAGCTGGCCTTATCTAGTGTTGTAGTAGTATTAGTGTTTATTGACGCCGTGCTCTGGTTCAAGGAATCATTTACACTCGTATCCATAGATTCCTAGAGAAAAAAACAAATTGTTATTGCATATCCTGTCACGTTTCTAGGGAATCAAGCACTATACTCATGTAAATATTCAACACTAGCTGACCCTTGCCCACTTCGTTGAGCATAAAAACAGTTTATGATGAAATTCAACTAAAAAAAACAACCCCTAACTCGGGAACGCGGAACCCGCAACGCGGGAACCCGGAACCCGCAACGCGGGAACCAGGAACCCGCAACGCGGGAACCCGGAACCCGCAACGCGGGAACCCGGAACCCGCAACGCGGGAACCCGGAACCCGCGACGCGGGAACCCGGAACCCGCAACGCGGGAACCCGGAACCCGCAACGCGGGAACCCGGAACCCGCAACGCGGGAACCCGGAACCCGCAACGCGGAACCCGCAACGCGGGAACGCGGAACCCGCAACGCGGAACCCGCAACGCGGAACCCGCAACGCGGAACCCGCAACGCGGAACCCGCAACCCGGAACCCGCAACGCGGGAACGCGGAACCCGCAACGCGGGAACCCGGAATCCGCACCATGGGAACCCGAAACCCGCAACGCGGGAACCCGGAACCCGCAACGCGGAACCCGCAGCATGGGAACCCGAAACCCGCAACGCGGGAACCCGGAACCCGCAACGCGGGAACCCGGAACCCGCAACGCGGGAACCCGGAACCCGCAACGCGGGAACCAGGAACCCGCAACGCGGAAACCCGGAACCCGCAACACGGGAACCCGGAACCCGCAGCGCGGGAACCCGGAACCCGCAACGCGGGAACCCGGAACCCGCAACGCGGGAACCCGGAACCCGCAACGCGGGAACGCGGAACCCGCAACGCGGGAACCCGGAATCCGCACCATGGGAACCCGAAACCCGCAACGCGGAACCCGCTACGCGGGAACCCGGAACCCACAACGCGGGGACCCGGAACCCGCAACGCGGGAACCCGGAACCCGCAACGCGGAACCCGCAGCATGGGAACCCGAAACCCGCAACGCGGGAACCCGTAACCCGCAACGCGGGAACCAGGAACCCGCAACGCGGAAACCCGGAACCCGCAACGCGGGAACCCGGAACCCGCAGCGCGGGAACCCGGAACCCGCAACGCGGGAACCCGGAACCCGCAACGCGGGAACCCGGAACCCGCAACGCGGGAACGCGGAACCCGCAACGCGGAAC
The DNA here is from genome assembly GCA_905187575.2 of Celastrina argiolus. NCBI lineage: Eukaryota > Metazoa > Arthropoda > Insecta > Lepidoptera > Lycaenidae > Celastrina > Celastrina argiolus. The sequence goes on from LR994577.1 coordinate 7,381,000, forward strand.
CCGCAACGTGGAACCCGCAACTTGCAGCACGGGAACCCTGAACCCGCGACGCGGAACCCGGAACCCGCAACACGGGAACCCGGAACCGGAACCCGCAACGCGGAACCCACAACGCCAAACCCTTCCGTGAACGTTGCTGGTTCTGCGCTGTCAAATGGAATAAATAGTATCCTATGTCCGTCTACTGGCTCTAAGTTACTTCCTCACCAATTTTCAACCATATCGATAAAGCCGTTCTCGAGTTATAAATAATTCATTTAACTAACACGACTTACTTTAATACAAAAAGCTGATGTAAAGATGAAACTAACATAAGCTAACGCCCGGTGAATGCTCCCGTCACAGTCGGTCCAGCCGATTCGGTGATCATTAGTTAGATAACGATGATGATGATGAAAAGAAGCCTAAACTAATCCTTATAACTTTAGCTATCTACCAGTGAAAGTCTCGTTAAAATCGGTCCAGCCGTTCCAGAGATTAGCCGGAGCAAAGAGACACGCTAACAGACAGACAGACATTTTTTTTTAATTGCATTTTCGTTTTCAGTAGCAAGAAAAAAAAAGACAGAACAGACAGACGTTAACTTCGCACAAAGACAAATGGCGACAAAAGACATAATGGTGTCTTATCATGACGTTTTCGATTTTTTTTTATTGTTCGTGAATTATGACCATGGATCTAACTCCTTCGATCTGATTTTTAAATTAACATTTATAATATATTCTTATTACAACTTATAACTTAAGTACTTTTTTTAAATAGGTATATTTATAGTTGTTAAAAGATTAATCGATTTTTTGAGTAAGTCTCTAGTGTTTAATAAGAAAAAGTGTTAACTGACGTAACATTATCACGACGTTTATTTCATTAAATCATAATTTGTATATTATATTTAAGATCGTTTATCAGTGAAATCAAATCGTAAAAAAACTCATATTGGTTATGTTGACAATAAATATCTAATAATTATTAAATAAAGTTTAGTAAATTCTGCAGTTTTAACAAAAAGAAAATATTTATTTTATTATGTCGTCGTTACAACGTTACGTCGCTCATTTTTGATAAACTGTCAAATGTTACCTATTAAAATGACCCGACTATATTATTAGTGGTGGACAAATAGTTTAATGAATCCAAATACTTTAAGTTTATGTTAATACGTTATTTATAGCATTTCATAATTTTTATTTTCCATTTGTAAACAATGTCGTTACCATGACACCAGTGTCATATAAACTGGCAACGACGTGAATCGATTGAGCCCAGGTTCAAACCCCGCGTGACCATCACGTATTTTCTTCTTTTTTCTAATTTTCTGCTTATTTTTTTCAACATTTTCTTTCATAATAACCTTTTCGTGACAATAACGAACATACCGTAAAAAAAATTGCGAAATTGGTCAAGCCGTTGTCGAAGCGCACACGACGTAAGAAATTTTGGAGGTCGTTTTTTTACACTTTGGGCTACATTTTTGGGGTTTTAGTAAGGAACCCTACTTTTTTTAAACATATAATATAGCCTATGTTCAGCGCTAGGAATGTAGCTTTCCAACGGTGAAAGAATTTTTCATATTGGTTCAATGGTTTCAGAGCCTATTCCATTCAAACAAACAAACAAACAAACAAACAAACAAACAAACAATCAAACATTACCTCTTTATAATATTAGTATAGATATAGATGAGAATAACATAAACTATGAAGTGAGTATAACATAAAAAATATGGTTTTAGTGATTATTTGTGGCCGTGCATGTACAACAGTAAACAATAATTTTGGTCCTGAATTTAAGAAACCTGATTTTAATTGTTTGTTATAAACAGCATCGTCGTCTTTGAGATCCTGAAATCGTAAAGTAGTTTTGTAAAACACCGTAATATAATATAGACTTCAGTCTGAGGATTTTAAAAAAATCTCAAGGGGTGAAATAGGGCTTGATATTGATTAAGTTATATAAAAAATCTATAAAATTAATATCCATCCGAGTAATACATATTTTATAGTTTTGTTTAATTCGCCTCCTAAAGGGTGAAAATAATTTTTCAAAATATACGCGGTGGAAGAGGCTTATTATATATTTAATAGTTATAAATTACCAGTTTGGGTTTTCCGTGTATCCAGGCGAGGTAGTTGTGTTCGTGTCCCGCGTGCGTTGTCCACTCGTCACTTGGAAGCCGGACGTCGCACACGCCGCACTGCACCACACCCGCCTCACCCGCCTCATCCGCTTTACTCGCCTCATCCGCCGCATCTGCCTTATTCGCTTTATCCATCTTATCCCCCTTATCCACATTATCCGCCTTGTTCACATTATCGATCTCATCCGCCTTAGCCGTCTTATCCGCCTTATCGGTCTTATCCTTCTTATCCGTCTTAGACATCTTATCTACCTTATCCGCCTTAGCCATTTTATCCGCTTTAGCCATCTTATCCGCCTCAGCCGTCTTATCCACCATATGCGTCATAACCGTCTTATCCATCTCATTCGCCTCATCAGCCACACCCGCCACGTTTATGTCTGTACTACTCTCCACTGTCTTACTGGATGTCTCCTAAACCAATATTTAATTATTAAATATTGTTATAACTTATGAGTCAAACAATAAAACGAATATGAGTATAATATCAATAAAATGTACTCACCACATTTTCGTATGCCTCGGTATTATCCTCGTTACATGTCAGTGCGCCAACTTCGTTACAAATTTGAACCGAGTGTTCAAGTTCAGCTTTTTCATATGTCACATCCTAAAACAACGACTATTTTAGTTTAAAGACATTAACTTAAAAAAAAATTACGTTCGAAATCTAATACTTTAGGTACTATTAATTAAATTAATATCATTTTGTATATATGTATATAGATATTTTCACTTTTCAATTCAGTAATCGTACCTTACTCGAATGAGGGATCTAATTAGTTCTTATGATAAGACAAATAGAATAATCCCCAATCTCTAATCATACCTCTCATATTATGTCCCTTCCCTTCATCGTCTGTTTGTTTGTTATTCTTTCACGCGAAAACTACTTAATAGATCATCATGAAACTTGGTACACAAAATCTTAGAGGTATTACAAGTAACATATTAAGATACTCTTCATTCCACCCGGGCAAGGCCGCAGGCAAAATATAGTATGAAAAATAATTTAAATAAACTTACAGGAGGTGTATGTTCTTCCGCACCGGCTGGGTAGACGTGGCCAGCGGCGTGCGACACGCAGCGGTCGGCGCGTTCCCCCACATCTAGTTCGAGCTCTGTCTTCCCCATATCAGTGGCCGCGATCGACTTGTTTTGATTATCCTACAGCAGTTACATTTCATTTACAATTTGTAAAAAAATATAATTTAAATTCTTGGAATAAACAGATCTTTATGTTTCTTGAATTCAAGCGTTATGGCAGCATTACAATAAGACGTTGTGCAAGGTTAGATACTACTTTTATCATTTGCATCGAAGTTATTGAACATCACTGGAATAAGGTTTAAAATAAAATATATATACCTGTTATGGACAGTTTTCATCGTTAGGTAGTCCCTAAGGGTTAAGTTAGGGTCAAATTAATAAAGAAAATTTGTGAAAGGAATACCGTAATCCTAATCCGAGGCAAAAGACTAGTTAACTGTGGTTAACTGTGTTAGTTCAGTTAGTTAAGTAGTTAACTGTGGTAAGCACACAAACTACGTATTCATAAAATCGTTGAATGATAAGAAAATGATGACAGTGCCCACTGCCCATACAATAGATTCAATATCGTTACGACTAGGTAATTATCAATTATTGTTCATGCTTAACCCACTGTGGGCTGCCTAGTATCGTGAAATACCAGGCAGCCGTTAGGACCCAATAACGATTATTATTATTACTGTTGAGTAATGAATGAAGTATAATGTAAAATAGTATCTAATGAAAAATGAGACTGAGCAAGGTTTGCAGGACGAGGCAGGAATTATTGTCTAATTTATATACGTCTTTTTGAAGTTATAATTAAAAGAAAGTTATGATATAAAAGTAACATGAATAAAGAGTAGCGACGATACCTTTGTTTTGTTTGGAGTTTTTAATTCCCCATCTATATTATCGAAGTGAAAAGCGCCATCTATCTTTTCAATCTTTAATATTTTAGTTTGAATATAAGTTTTCATTAGTCAAGCTGTAGTAGTTAGCTAATAGGCTGTCGTTTAAATATTAATGACTTCTATAATGTTATAGAATTCACTATTTTGTTCTATCTTCAATAGTTTAGGCATGGTTTCATTGTGGTTTTGATTAAATAGGCGATAAAAAAAACGGTAAATAAAATTAGTTTTTTTTTATTTAAACATAAGCCATAAAATATTACTTACCTTATGTTTCTTGACGCGACTCACTTCCTCAAGCTTCTTATTTGAAACATAACTCGATGTTCTAACCTTTTTGTGATTATCACTATCTAGTTTTAATTCCTCGTCTTCTGATAGGGAAAGATTTCTTTTCTAAAAAGAAAAAATATAAATTACTGTGTCTACAATATCTGTCTAGAGTATTTGGATTTTCAAATCATTCCCATGTAGGTGAAAATTAGCCCACTAGTTTAGAATTATTGAAATATTATAATTTTCCATTGTTGAGCTATCAACAGCTGTAAATAAGACATCATTTAAAAATATTTAAAGGTACCAATGTAACGCGTAGTGAAGTTTTTCCAAATGAAATATTTAACGAACGAAACTTTAACTGCAATATTATTATCATGTAATATACAAAATAACAGTATGCATACTTTAATAATATTTGCATAAATTATAGAAAAATAACATAATATGTTTTCTCTGCCAACTCTCGTCACCGATGGGCCGAAAGTGGACAAGTGATCAAAATTGTAGCTCAAATGTTATTATCTATGTGTCGCAGTCATCTGATTGAATCAGCTATTCGAGTAAATGTCTAGCGCGCTTATTTAATGATGACATTTAATTGATTGATTAGGCCGAACGTTGATTGAACAAGCGTCACTCAACGTCCAACTAGTTAGCGGACTGAAACAAAGCCCTTTAAACAGAGCGGACGTTAAATCAGTCAGGTGATTGAAATTTAGTTCATTTTTTCCCGCAGTGGCGCTAGTAGTCACCAAAATAAATATAGCGGCAAACGGCTAGAACAGTTATATCAGATATTTTCGTTTTCATTTTGTGTGACATGTCATGTCCTCATTTTTGAAGACCTTTTAAGTTGCGAACTTATGCTAAATGACGTTCAGTCAAGACATTGAACGTTACATTAAACAACTTGACGAGTTGTCCTTTAGTCATTCAATTAAATGTCGTAATTTCATAAGCGCGCTAGTCATTCAATTTAATTGCTGATTCAATCAGATGACTGCGACAATATACTTATATAACTGAAAGGTGAAATATCTATACAAATAATTATTATTTGCTCCTTTACACAAACATTTCAATATATTTACCTGTGCTGTTTTCCCCTGATCTTCTGTTGGTAGTATGAAATTTTTAATGACATTAATGTCATTCATATTCAAGCTGCTTATTGTTTTTGGTACCGATGTATTTGTATTTTCTTGTATATATATATTGTTGAAGTCTAAATATTCATTTTCAATTTCTGAATCCAAATGTACTGCATTGCAACATATATGAGAGACACTATCAGACGTTTCTTCAAGATTTATAGTATCGCATTCAACACGATTCATTGTATTATTTTCATCTTCAGTATAAATACTTAATACAATATCAAGTGTAGAACAGTTTTCAGAGTTAGCGAAATGAGGGTGTACATAACTTTCAAAATTGATTTTGTTGTCTAAATATCCAAAATCGAAACAAACACAAAATTGTTTAGGGATCTGCACATGTGTAAAGGAAACATCTTTAGTACAATCAATTTGTAAGTCTGCTGTATCAAAATCCACTACATCATTATCAGATGTTTTAAAATGTTTTTCAACAATTTTACTTTTCCTATTTCTAGCATATGTCCTTGTATAAAGGTCTCTAGACCCATTTAACTTTTCTTCTCCGCCTGGTTTTTCGACACCTTGAACTGACAACTTCGATTTTATCTTATTTTGTTTAGATGTGAACATCTCTTGAGCAATATTTTTTTCTAAATCACTTCCTTTATCTTTCTTTATGTGTTGAAATAATATATTTGCTATGGTCTCTACGCTGTCTAATTGATTTTTATTTTCAAAAGCACAGCTCTGCTCGTACAAAGCTTCCTCATTTGCTTTAGTTTCCATTGTATCTGTTATATTTAGATCACCGCATGTTTTATTACCAGCTATTTTTAAAGTATTTTTACTTTCTATCAACCCTACATTTTTTACATATTTTTCCTGCTGGTTATTTTGGAAGTTGTTAATGACTTTAGAATCTGAGGAAATTATTTTCTCATAAATATTATCACATGATTGTTTATCAAGCATATAGTTTCCAGATTCACCATTCGTCTCTGATATTTTCACTTGTTGCATTATTACATCCTCGTTATATTTTGTGCTTAAATCGGTTGAGTCAATTGCTTGTGGTTCATTATTAGACATGCCTGTGTTATTGTTTAACGTTTTTTTAATATCGTTATGATGTTTACCAATTGATATGAAAGTATCAATTGGAATAGGCACCAAAGCTTTTCGGTCGTGTACGTCAATTAATGGTCCCAATGTACTTAATTTTGTTGGATTAACAATTTCCTCAGACAATATATTAATTTTATTTTTGTAAACACTTTTTATTTGAGATGCGCACCCTTTATTTAGATATCTAATAGATGGTTTCAAAGTTGGATTAATTTTTCCATTTACGCTATCATGAATGTTATGAGCGGTAGTAGGTTGATTGTTAATGGAGTAATCATCGATATCATCGCAGTGTTTTTTATTTTTTATTTTACTAATTTCATTTTTGTCTAGTGGCATTTTTATCTCAAGGCTAGTTGTATTCTCTAACTGTAGACTATTTGGTAGCACAACTGGTTGTGACGTATTGAAAGTAGGACTTAAAAATACAGACTTTTTCATCAAATTTGCAGTTTCAATAATAGAAGATTCTTCATTTTTCTCTTTAGGAACCGTTTCTTGTTCCAATATTTCTTCATTTATTAATACAGAACCCTTATTGCTGAAAACATCTGCGAAATATTCTTTAACTTAAGAACAAGATACAATACTTAAAGAGATTATAGTTTACAGACAGGTTCAATAAATGGTAAGCCAAGAGCAAAAATACTTGGTCGCATTTGTACTGTGTCAGTTATAGTTTTCAAATTATTATAATCGTTATAGTTTACAAATATTGGACAACCGGCTGGCCGAAGGGGTCACGACCGCCTTCCCTAAAACGAGAAGTTTTTCTTATGATCCGAACCCGTGGCATACTTATTGTGATCGACTTTTTGTTATGAAATGTTCTACTGATTTCAATAGTGCAACGCACCGGCACACGTCATACAAACTCGTTGGATCTGAACATAATCGGTGGAAAAATCAGACTGCAAAAGGTAGGCCGTGGGGGCCACCCTTATAAGAATGCTTTGTTGCGTTGCTTGATGCTCCTCAATACAACGCCGCCGCGCCGCGTGCCAATTTCGAGCAGTGTAATGCGATAGGTGGAGTTAACAAACGCAAAGGATCCAATTTGCGATACTTTTAAACTTTTACCATCTTTAAATAAATGCTATGCTGTCCCACTGATGGGCAAAGGCCTCCAATAATGTCCTCCAGGAGTCACTTTTCTGTGCCTCCGCTGGCACACCAGCCAGGCTGGTGGCGTCCAAACTCATCGCGTCATCCTATCCATATCTTTATGTCCAGCGGCCGGGGTGCATGCGCCAAATGTGCACCGTTCAGTCCCATTTAGCAACTCGGTAGACCCCAAGCCGGAACTTTTGTGATTCGGTCAATGTCCAGTTTTGAAAGCCGTAGGTTAGGACGAGAAGAATACACATTACACATGTCGATAAGTCTACTAATTCCTTGTCATTGGAGTCTTCATGTGCCAGCTTCTTCAGTCTTTTTCGATTCGGCGGTCAAGTTCCTTTCCTTGTCTGTTTTAGAAAGACACTAACTGGCCCATGTAGATGTACTCATATACATAGTGTATATCTTGGCCGTCTATCTCGACCTTACGTTTTGTGCTATTGATCATTATTTGAGTCTTGGACCTATTCATTGTTAATCCGACATGCACGAAGCTTGCACCCTACTCAGACCTTGGAGCATTCAGGCGAATATAAGCACACAGGTAAATAGTTTGGGATAGTCGGTCGCCTTGCCTGACTCCTTTAGGGACTCGGAATTTAGGGCCAGTAGTGTGAAGCTTAAAGTTAGTGGTACTATTGCTATAAGTGATTTGAGAGCAGTTTTATGTAAGTAGTATAGACAATGTCTTGAGTGTAAGTCTTGAGGGATGTACATTGTACATATACCTGTACTTTAGATGCTTTTAAAGTCTTCGGTATATATTAGCGGACTTTGTAATGTTTTGGGAACATTTTAAGTCAGAAAATTTTTAAGTGCAGATGTCTTTTTTTTCAATTGCCTGCATCGGCTCATGCCCTTGGCCTGTTGGTTGTCATTTTTTTTTCATAATGATGATTAAAAAACTATAACCTGACTCAGGATCCCATGGGACCATATTGGTCATAAAATCTGTTGCTGTCTCACGGGTCTATAAATATTGTTTTATGATGTACAAAAATACAGTGTATTATTAAAACAATATTATCACAGCCAGTAGATATATAGGAGTGAAGATTTATTGTATGCACACGGTGCATACTTAAATTTACATAACTTAAATAATCAAATAACCAAAAGCAAGACAGTATTTAAATTATAAAATACTGTAGGTACTTACTAAATATTATGAATTTAAAAATACACATGCACACTGTCAGGGTAAAATTCAATTTAAGCAAAACAAAATATGTAATGACAGGAAAATTACCTGAATCATAAACCACACTTGAATCTTGAGTACCACACATTTTTCCCAAGTTAATTCCAAGTTTTTGTAATAAGTTTGGAGGAATAACAAGAACCTCCTGCCCAGAATCGATTTCATTTGATGGGTTTGTGGGATTAATTTTTTGTCGTTTTCCCTTTTTTCTATTCATATTGTTCTTTTTATTTAAACTTTTGTAAAAAATATGTATATATATATCTCTGTAAATACAAAATGTGCAAATTAAAAGAAGAAAAATAAGATGATAGTGACCTGGGATTGAACCATGAACAAATTGATAAAAATAAGTGACCCAATCCTAACACCATTACACCATGACAGCTCGAAAAAAACTATCACAATTTAAGGTTCAGTTGAAAGTTTTGCATTAAACATAGTAAAAAAAAAATAATTAGCTTTACAATAAACAATAAATCTTTGCAATTTCGTCAGATTAGTAAATGTATTAGATTATTACAACACATTGCAGTAATGGTATATAAGTATACCTATATCATAAAATATCCTATAATTTTTTAATGATTTATTTCTTGTAGTATAAATAAAAAAAAGATTACAAAATAATAAAATGAAATATGTAAGAGATGAGATTTGATCCATCGATACAAAACTATAAGCACGTGGCGATAAAACGTAGGTACCACAAAACCAACGTAATAATAACAAAATTGGTAAAAAATCATGTCACTTGCAATTTTAATAATTGAAAATATCTTGAAAAAACACAAACTATAGTAAATTTTCTTAAATAATTTATGTACTTACAAAATAAAATCCCGAGTAATCTAATCACACAATGGGTAGGTAACAATTTAAATCACTAACACTGATTTAAATTAGTAATACTATATGAACTTATTAATGATATACAAATTAAAATAAGGTCTCAATTTGTATTACCTCTTCTACAAGAAATAAATAAGGTAGGTATTAAATAATAAAAATTATTTTAGTCGGATTTTTAGGTTATCCCTTATTTTTGACACTTGACAGATGACTTCTGACATATTCCCTCTATTGACTATTACGTAATTCCCACCTGCCAGTCGTGTATAAAAAAATATAAATTGGATACTTCTGTATGGATTCAGGCTTAAAGAGAGATTTTATTTCTTTGGATTTATCTATCGGATGCATAGTGCAATGAAGTTAGCACAGATTGGTGCCAATGGTGGAAACCCTCAGAGCGAAGAAACCTATTCTTTGTTCTGAGGGTGGATGATCTTTGTAACATAGACAGTACCTAGACTAGAGTAAATAGACGTGTATGGAAAAAATTATAAAAGAAGAAGAAAGCTTCACATTACTTTTTTTTTATACTGTTACGTACAATAGTAACTAATACTTTATCTGTGTACACATAATACATAGGTACCCTAAGTACCTACATATTCTTTAATAAAAATCATATAAAAATAACCTAGAAGAGATACAACAAAACCCATTTTAAAAGCTTTTTTTGGTTTTAAAACTCAAAAATACGCGTTGATGACAAGCAAGAACTATACAGTAACTATAGGATTAAAAATATTTGCTTCTCGTACATACATAATTGAATTGTTGGGTCAGTTAAATATCTAACGTACAGCTTCTAAATAAAAACAAGCTTCTTATGTCTTGATTACGAGGAGTTTCGAAGAGTATACGATATGGCTTCATCATTAGCACTGTCATTCACTGTACACTCTGAATGTAGTGTCACAAGAGCGCGGACCGGACTTATGAAATTACCCCATTATAATGTGAAAACTCCAGTTTTCATGCCAGTAGGAACTCAGGTCAGTAACCTTTTATCATTTTTGTATGTATATAAATCTATCCATGTTCAATAACTAAAGGTCAATGGTTAGTAAATTCTATTAAATTCAAATGTTTTGATTTTAGGGAACAATGAAAGGGCTGCTTCCAGACCAACTTGAATCCCTTGATTGTGAAATTATTTTAGGAAATACCTATCATTTAGGAAATAGACCAGGTATATCCATTTTAGAGAAAGCTGGTGGACTGCATAAATTCATGGGTTGGAATCGAGCTCTCTTGACCGATTCTGGCGGTTTTCAAATGGTTTCATTACTAAAACTAGCTGAGATTACTGAAGAAGGTGTAAAATTTAAATCTCCATATGATGGATCAGAAATAATGTTGACACCGGAAAAATCTATTGAAATTCAAAACCATATAGGTTTGTTCAAAATTCTTTAATCTCATATTCTTTATTTTACCAATATTCTAATATTCTATATACCCGGATTCTGAAAGGCAAATAAACAATATTAAATTCAATATTGAATTTAAAGTAGACAAGAGATTTGAACACTGATTAGTTGATTGGCTTTTAGAAACCAGTTGTAATAAAACATATTATGGATGTTTCTCTTTGATGCAAATATTACAGAACAGATTTTAATGAAATGTTAAGATAATGTAGCTTCATCTGAATAACACATTATGCTATATTATTATATCTAGATAAAGATAGAATTGTCTAAAATATAATGGTAAGTTTATCATAGCAACTTTTTAATTAGTTATATAAATCAGCTTTGATTAATATTTATATATTTTTCGATTTTAGGGGCAGATATAATAATGCAACTAGATGACGTAGTTCAAACAACATACCAAGATTACCCTAGAATTAAAGAAGCAACAGAGAGGACAAGCAGATGGCTTGATCGATGTCTTAAAGCACATAAAAGACCTAGTGACCAAAGTATATTTCCTATAGTACAAGGACTATTGAATAGTCAGTTAAGGGAACAGAGTGCTAGAGATCATATGAAAAAGAATGTTAATGGATTTGCAATAGGAGGACTAAGGTAAACTGATTTTATAAATTGGTTAAGTAAAGAGAGAGTCTAGGATATAAATGATGAATATCTATACAGTGTACTATGTATTTAAAACGAAAATATTAAAGAATCACTATTGCATTCTTGTTCAAAAATATTAAAGAATTATTTATATTATTTTCTATATATATTGACTGGATTATTCTATAATTTATTATTGTTGATACATAACCGCACGGCCGATACTGGATTAGAGTTTCCTTGTGTATTGCGTACACACTAAGGCACTCTAAAAATTAATCCTGTGTCGCGCCTGGTTTCAACTAAATTGGACCCCGAAATTGATGTGAGGAGCTATTCTATATAATTCTTACTTATTTCAACATGCTCTAGAATATCCTTTTATTTTATTACATCTGATAAGCAAAAATGACTGAACTGATTAACTGAGGTGAAACTTTACAGGTACATTATATTATAGCTTGCACTGGTGTGAGTATTACTCCATTCCTATCAGCTTCACTTACCGTTTGTATATCCTCATCCAAATTCCTACCGATTATACAAGCTAGGGTTTCCCTATGAAGGAGAACTGACCCTTGCCACTGATAGCTTACAATTAATACAATAGAATAATAAACTGAAAATTATGAACATACTAGCTTTGTATAATGTACAAACATATAATTTTTTTAGTGGTGGTGAAGCAAAAGATGATTTCTGGCCCATGGTAAGCCTTGGCACAAGTTTGCTGGACAAAACCAAACCACGATATTTAATGGGAGTAGGAGTAGCTATTGATCTAGTAGTATGTGTAGCTCTAGGAGTAGATATGTTTGATTGTGTGTACCCAACTCGAACTGCAGTAAGTATTTTATTATTGCAAATATGTATATTTTCAATGTAATCTTAATTATAATAATGAACTTTTGGTATAATTGATTATAATAATTATGTATATTTTTTAATATTTTGTTTCAGAGATTTGGATGTGCTCTTATCAATCAAGGACAACTAAATTTGAAACAAAAACAATTTCAGACTGATTTGAACCCAATTGACAAAGACTGTGAATGCAGTACATGCAAAAATTATACCAGAGCTTACCTGCATTGTATTGTATCAGCTGAGGCAGTCGCTTGTCACCTTCTTTCAGTACACAACATTGCTTTCCAGGTGAATTTATTTTTTTAACTAAAAAAGCACTTTTGAAATTATAGTAGTCATTAGTCAATTTAATTTTTATTAAATTATTTGAATGAAATTATAAATATTCTTATAAATACTGCTCATTTTATAAAAGCCTTGGGCATTTACATACAGTTTTATATAATATTTTATTTAAAGTTACATAAGCATTTATTTTAAGATTTATTAATCTTTGAAATATTTTTTTAGATGCGTTTAATGAAGAATATGCGTAAACATATTGAACAAGGGACATTTACAAACTTTGTTAGAAAATTTGTCACTGAGCTATATCCTACAAAAAATTATCCTTCCTGGGTTAAAAACTCTCTCTTGTCTGTTGGAATAAATTTAGACAAAGATTAATAAACTTGTTTTATTAAAGCACGACAACTACATAAAGTCATCTGAATCATTTCCATCATTATTTGTTGACATATTTTCTTTTTTCATCAAAGTAGCATAACTTCTCAATTCAGCTTCTTCCTTTTTCTTTTTCTCTTCCTCCTTTTCTTTTTCTTTCTTTTCTCTTAAAATTTTTTTCTTGTCTTCTCGTTCCAGTCTATCTCTTGTTTCTCTTTCAGTTCTCAGATCTGGGAATTCTTCCTTTTTAGTTTTATTAAGTCTATTCATAATTTCATTATTTCTTTTAGCTACTCTTACCTTCCTCACATCTTTATCTTTATGAAATGCAACCTGGCCAACCTATAATAATGATAATCAATTAATTATCATAATTCTTATTGTTTCCATTTTAAGGGATCTATAGAACTTCAAGGAACACACTCATAATTATTCATGTCTGTTTGGGGTCAAAAACTAACAAAACCTACTTTTAATATGAATATAAACTTATGACAATTTATATACCTACTTAGTTACAGATTTTATTTTGGATTCATAAAATAATAATTATTATATATATTTGGAAATTATATGAAAATACATGTAAAGTAAGGATGATGAAAAGCATTTCACAATTTTTGAGTAATTTGAAAATAAGCGATAGAAACTTGTAACTGATAAGAAATGCAAAATACTCTTTAGGAAAATGATTTTAACAGCAATTGGACAAAAACTTTTGAAGTAATTTGAAAAATTTATTGTGCATTGATTGTTACAAAACTCTTCCTTAGACATCATTTACTATACTTAAAACTAAAATACCAATTGATACTGTAACTTAACTTTGAAGTCTTACCTCCATTGTTGGGGTCTTTTTTAAATTGGCCCACATAGTGTATACTATATCAATGTCATTCATCTTATTTCCCATGATGGAGTTTGCTTTTACTAGCTGACATGCATCATCTAGCACAGAATTTGGTATGTCGTCTATAGTTTGACCCTAAAATTGTAATTATACAAGTGAATCAGTTTGCAGATGATTATTAAACCACAATAACATTTAAATCAGATACATACAGGGGCTAATCTTAGATAAACGTGAGCAGAAGATACTTTGTCCACATGAAACCAAACATCTTCCGGCCATCCCCATTTTATTAGATCTTCATCTATAATGAATAAAATAAATTAAGTTATATTTGAAACTTCAACATGTGCATAATATTCTATTTTTCCAATCTTTTAAATATTTTAATAACTTACATACTTTCGTATTTATCGGCTCCCATAAACAATGTAATAGGCGGAGAAACTACATTACTTGTAAAGAATAATACCATTTTATCTATAATATCAAAATATATTATTTGGTATGTATTAAATATGTTATAAATAATTAATATCGCAGACCGCAGTAATAGGGCCTAAGCAATACGCAGACCTCTATTATAATAATTACTCTAATCTATGACGCAGACTTTTCAGATTTCAATGATTTAAACTGTCAATGTCATTTGTCAAAATATGTGATGAGTGTTTTTTTTTATATAAATGGTTGTGCAGCAGCAGCATTGCTTAGACAAATTCCAAGTAAATCGCCATTGCAGTTAGAATGTCAAGTCTGTCGATTCAGTAAAGTGATAGATGTACTTTTGAGGAAGTTTTAGATAGGATACAAAAGGGCATTTTGTTGAAATCTATTTAAAATTGGACGCGTCGGCAAACAGAAATTCCGACGATTTATTTGAACTTTGATTGGATAACAGTTTAGAAAACATAAACTATTAATTTGACACTAACTATAGTTTAGAGACTTAATCAATGAGCAAGGAAACAGACATTGTTTTAGTAAAAATAATAATAATTTACCTAAAATTGTTTTTAATTTATGTTATTTTTAAGGAGTCTTTTGTGTTATCTATACTAATATTATAAAGAGGTAACGTTTGATTGTTTGTTTGTTTGAATGGAATAGGCTCTGAAACCACTGAACCAATATGAAAAATTCTTTCACCGTTGGAAAGCTACATTCCTAGCGCTGAACATAGGCTATATTATATGTTTAAAAAAAGTAGGGTTCCTTACTAAAACCCCAAAAATGTAGCCCAAAGTGTAAAAAAACGACCTCCAAAATTTGTTACGTCGTGTGCGCTTCGACAACGGCTTGACCAATTTCGCAATTTTTTTACGGTATGTTCGTTATTGTCACGAAAAGGTTATTATGAAAGAAAATGTTGAAAAAAATAAGCAGAAAATTAGAAAAAAGAAGAAAATACGTGATGGTCACGCGGGGTTTGAACCTGGGCTCAATCGATTCACGTCGTTGCCAGTTTATATGACACGGGTGTCATGGTAACGACATTGTTTACAAATGGAAAATAAAAATTATGAAATGCTATAAATAACGTATTAACATAAACTTAAACTATTTGGATTCATTAAACTATTTGTCCACCACTAACAAATAGTCGGGTCATTTTAATATGTAACATTTGACAGTTTATCAAAAATGAGCGACGTAACGTTGTAACGACGACATCATAGATTAATAATTGGTCGCTTTGACTAGATACCGTCCAGCGTATTGAAAAATGCGGCAACAAATAATACGCCGTATTCGGCGTACCCGCGCCAGTCGCGCTACAAGCGTAAAGTGAAGTAGACGTCTCGATAATTTGTCAAAGATTTGTGTGAGAGCGAAGCAAAATGCCGATTTGCATAGTCAAACTATGTAAAAATAATACTACATGAAACAAGAAAAATACTGGCATCACATACCATTAGTAAGTATTGTATAAATCTTCTAAAACACAGTCAAATAATATAATCCTAAAATCTCCGATTGGAGTACCGCTTTGTGTTCAATGTTGCCTTGTATTCAAAAATTTTTAACCATATTTAGTATCAGATTACCCGTGCTTACCACGTCATGTCATGTTATAGTAACGCCAAGAAACATATCGTTTACGACTTGACAGGCAACCATGATATGACGTTTGTGCGTTGTCATTTTGGATTGGATTTTATAACGAGTCGCCTGAATTTGCAAGTATTCGTGGTGTAGGGGGCTTAAGGCAGATAGCCATAATTCCCCCTATAGATATTTTGAATGCCGGAGTTGCGTCTAAATATTTATTATGTTGCCTTGTATTCAAAAATTTTTAACCATATTTAGTATCAGATTACCCGTGTTTACCACGTCATGTCATGTTATAGTAACGCCAAGAAACATATCGTTTACGACTTGACAGGCAACCATGATATGACGTTTGTGCGTTGTCATTTTGGATTGGATTTTATAACGAGTCGCCTGAATTTGCAAGTATTCGTGGTGTAGGGGGCTTAAGGCTTAATTTTGAATGCCGGAGTTGCGTCTAAATATTTAAAAAAAAATCAAAAAAATTTAAATATTATTTCAATGATGCGAAACGGAACGTAAACTTTATGCTTTAGTACAGTTTTTCAAATGTAATTATGTGAAAACGTGAAACGAAACGCAACTCGCCATCTCGGATGGAGGATATTATCAGCTAATGTCTAATTTGTGCGTTATTCCTCTGCTTCCGAGTATACCTATATTATGTTGGTATACTCGGAAGTATATTTCGTTCGTATCGACTTCTGCCCGATTCACTCTAGTTAAGGAAAATAGGTGATTGAACTAGAATAAACAACACACTTTTCCAGCGCATTTTGCGTGGCAAATAAAACTTCGAAATAAATTTCAGTTTTTGAAATATAAATATCTCAAAAACTGAAGTATTCGCGGAGGGAAAGAGGGGGGGGGGGCTATATTTGACTAGTAGATAGGACATGACTTTTAAGGCCTTATTAAAATTTTGAATCATGAACGTTTCCTTGATATAATATATAACATTCTTAGTAAAAATGTTGTCACAGCGGATTTGTTTCATAATATATACAAAAAGCATAAAAACGAAAAGAAAATTATACCGAAATATTATAATGAACTTAAAAAAGTCTGTTTGACTTTAAACTTCTATTCCCCATCGGCATATAATTAATTACGTGAGGAGTAAATTTGTCATCATCGATGGCGCTCCAGGATTTACTGAAGAAGCGTTTACTTTATTAATAGTTTTAGTAAAGTAAACGCTCCTTCTTAATGTGATAAAATATGTAATGTTGTTTGCGCGCTAATTTCAGATGAAATGGCCATACGCCAGAAAAGTATGTGGGTATGTCAAACTCGTATATTGACATGGGCACTGGTGTAAATGACACTTCTGTGTTAGCTTCAGAGGCATATGTCTTCCTATTAGTTTGTTTAACTGAGCACTGGAAACTGCCTATAGGATACTTTTTAGTGCATGGCCTAACAGGGTTCTATATAATATATATTTATATTATTATAGTATATATATATATAGTATATATATGTATATAATTATAGTTAATGTTGTGTGACTTGGCCGTTGACAGATGGATTTCTAATTATTGACAGATTTTATAGCTTATTGGATGACCAAAATTTCTGCGTTCTGGTCTTATCCGGAGGTTCTCAAATAGGGGCTTGAAAATGCGACAAAATGGTGCCTGAAAAGGATGGTACGGCAGTGTTTGCTTCGCGCTCGACTTGGCGGGGACACTGCCGTGCCCCCAGATACTAAAATAAAAACTCTTTTTGAAAATTATGCCTAATAATTATTTAAGAATATGAAGAAGAACCTTCATAAAAATGATTATGATTTCATGTTAAAGATTTTTTTTATTTATTAATATTGATAAATTACCACACCACAGCGACGAAATATTTTCCCTATTGATCGGGCACTAGTCAAGTAGCTGGCAACACAATTATGGATGCACACTACAATCTTTGCGCATTGTTTTACACACACTACAATATGAAGTTGCCGCATTCAGGAATCTGTCATCTCTTGACAGCGCTCTATCTAGTCGAAGGCGCTGAGACCAATTCATAATCTAAGGACGACATAATAAAATAAATATTTTCTTTTTGTTAAAACTGCAGAATTTACTAAACTTTATTTAATAATTATAAGATATTTATTGTCAACATAACCAATATGAGTTTTTTTACGATTTGCTTTCACTGATAAACGATCTTAAATATAATATACAAATTATGATTTAATGAAATAAACGTCGTGATAATGTTACGTCAGTTAACACTTTTTCTTATTAAACACTAGATACTTACTCAAAAAATCGATTAATCTTTTAACAACTATAAATATACCTATTTAAAAAAAGTACTTAACTTATAAGTTGTAATAAGAATATATTATAAATGTTAATTTAAAAATCAGATCGAAGGAGTTAGATCCATGGTCATAATTCACGAACAATTAAAAAAAAACGAAAACGTCATGATAGGACGCCACTATGTCTTTTGTCGTCATTTACGTAGTAACTAATTCTTAATCTGTGGTCGTCATTTGTCTTTGTGCCTCAGAACAAAGATCGTAAGGAACTGTACTAATAGTTCAATTTCACACGGCAATAATAGTAGACTACCTGTCTCTTTCTTACAACAAGAGTTTTAAGTAAGAAATAAGTATCTACACTCTTTTTATCAACGCCCCCTTCATTGGCTTTGATGTACTTCTGCTGTCACGGACGCCATTTTACATGTCACTTTGTTTACATGTCAAACGTTGATAATGTGAGATTTTTAGGGTTTTTGAGTGATTTTCGATTTAATTACTGCGCAAAACTGTCAAATAATACTGAATTCATTATATTAGGTAACACGAAGTCCTCTGTAGTAAGTTGTGGTCTATGCAAAATCACCGGTAAGTAGCTAACATTTATTTAAATTGTTGTATATTGTTTAGTTTATTTGATATAAAGTGTTTAAAAATCAATTTCTTTGAGTTAGCTCAGTTGTGGGGTATAAAATCCGCAATATTCTTAAAAAAAAGAAAGTGGGCAACCCTAATCCGCCATGTTTGTATTCAGTTTTGTTTATTTAGGTATGCAGGCAAAGTACATGCTTATGCCAGTTCCATATGATTCTTTATTCTGAGCTTTGTGCGAAGTTAACGTCTGTCTGTTCTGTATTTTTTTTTTCTTGCTACTGAAAACGAAAATGCAATTAAAAAAAAATGTCTGTCTGTCTGTTAGCGTGTCTCTTTGCTCCGGCTAATCTCTGGAACGGCTGGACCGATTTTAACGAGACTTTCACTGATAGATAGCTAAAGTTATAAGGATTAATTTAGGCTTCTTTTCATCATCATCATCGTTATCTCACTAATGATCACCGAATCGGCTGGACCGACTGTGACGGGAGCATTCACCGGGCGTTAGCTTATGTTAGTTCCATCTATACATCAGCTATTTGTATTAAAGTAAGTCGTGTTAGTTAAATTATTTATAACTCAAGAACGGCTTTATCGATATGGTTGAAAATTGGTGAGGAAGTAACTTAGAGCCAGTAGACGGACATAGGATACTATTTATTCCATTTGACAGCGCAGAACCAGCAACGTTCACGGAAGGGTTTGGCGTTGTGGGTTCCGCGTTGCGGGTTCCGGGTTCCCGTGTTGCGGGTTCCGGGTTCCGCGTCGCGGGTTCAGGGTTCCCGTGTTGCAAGTTCCGGGTTCCGCGTTGCGGGTTTCGGGTTCCCATGCTGCGGGTTCCGCGTTGCGGGTTCCGGGTTCCCGCGTTGTGGGTTCCGGGTTCCCGCGTTGCGGGTTCCTGGTTCCCGCGTTGCGGGTTCCGGGTTCCCGCGTTGCGGGTTCCGGGTTCCCGCGTTGCGGGATCCGGGTTCCCGCGTTGCGAGTTCCTGGTTCCCGCGTTGCGGGTTCCGGGTTCCCGCGTTACGGGTTTCGGGTTCCCATGCTGCGGGTTCCGCGTTGCGGGTTCCGGGTTCCCGCGTTGCGGGTTCCGGGTCCCCGCGTTGTGGGTTCCGGGTTCCCGCGTAGCGGGTTCCGCGTTGCGGGTTTCGGGTTCCCATGGTGCGGATTCCGGGTTCCCGCGTTGCGGGTTCCGCGTTCCCGCGTTGCGGGTTCCGGGTTCCCGCGTTGCGGGTTCCGGGTTCCCGCGTTGCGGGCTCCGCGTTCCCGCTTTGCGGGTTCCGCGTTGCGGGTTCCGCGTTGCGGGTTCTGGGTTCCCGCGTTGCGGGTTCCGCGTTCCCGCGTTGCGGGTTCCGGGTTCCCGCGTTGCGGGTTCCGGGTTCCCGCGTTGCGGGTTCCGGGTTCCCGCGTTGCGGGTTGCGGGTTCCCGCGTTGCGGGTTCCGGGTTCCCGCGTTGCGGGTTCCGGATTCCCGCGTTGCGGGTTCCGGGTTCCCGCGTTGCGGGTACCGGGTTCCCGCGTTGCGGGTTTCGGGTTCCCATGCTGCGGGTTCCGCGTTCCCGCGTTGCGGGTTGCGGGTTTCGGGTTCCCATGCTGCGGGTTCCGGGTTCCCGCGTTGCGGGTTCCCGAGTTAGGGGTTGTTTTTTTTAGTTGAATTTCATCATAAACTGTTTTTATGCTCAACGAAGTGGGCAAGGGTCAGCTAGTTGATAATAAATGTTTACTAGTCTGAGTTTGGTTTAATGATTTATGTTGCAATGTCAAAAAAAAATTGTCATATTTTGACAACTTGACTTAATTTGACACTTCTAAATTCTGTCAAGTGTCAATTCCGGTTTCCGTAGGTACCTACCTACCTAAACTTAATAATTTTAATAAATAATCAATAAGTAAATAAAATTCCAATTTTATTTAAAAGATACGCTTATTTTAATTAAAGAGGAAAAGAAAAAAATATATAATATAACAGTAGAAATCAAATAATTGCCGAAAAATATATTTTTAATAATTTTGTGGATTGACAACAAACATTTTTGTTAAACTTAAACCATAATTGAATTTACTCATCGTTATCATAAAATAACGGAATGGGAAGTCCGGAACGAGAGTTGTGCCCACCTCCTTCGGAAGAGGATGAACTAACTTTACCCAGAGCTAGTATAAACAAAATGATAAAGGAGCTAGTACCGTCTGTTCGAGTTGCATTTGAATCCAGAGAATTAATTTTGAATTGTTGTACAGAATTCATACATCTTATAAGTTCTGAAGCGAATGAAGTTTGCAACCAAAGTAACAAAAAAACAATCAATGCTGAACATGTTCTAACAGGTATGGTAGGAAATATGCATTTAAGTAATTATAATTCATTGTTTTTATGATTCATGGCGTCATTCGGGCCTGGTACGCTGCGACGTTGTTCTACTGTGGATTTTCTACTTGTATAAATTTTATTATTATGTGAGCGGGCACATGCAAGGGGATGGCAAAAAGTGCTATGCCTCATGAAATTGTTGAATTGGATGTTGTTTACCTTTACTATACCTTTTGGTCCACTAAATTATATAGTTTAACTGTAAATTAAATGGTATACAATGCTTCAAAATGTAGAAATTATATATTATACCAGTCAACCTTTAGGTGATTTAGAAATAAAAATAAGTAGATGCATTACTTGTACAGAAATTATCATAACCAAATTTTTTTATTCTTTCTTTTTCAAGTGCATTATGGCTATTTGATTCTCTTTTTCAAGCGCATAATGGCTATCTGATCTTTCTTTTTCAAGTGCATTGTGGGGATCTTTCTATGGTATTAATAGCATATTTTTCATTTAGCACTGGACAGATTAGGATTCAGTGACTATACTGTTGAAGCTGAGGCAGTTTTAAAAGATTGTAAAGCTGTTGCTGCTAAAAGAAGAAGACAAAGCACACGATTAGAAAACCTGGGAATACCAGAAGAAGAACTATTAAGACAACAGCAAGAATTATTTGCAAAGGTAATATTGAATTGCATCAATAGTATTTAGGGTGTGTTTCACCATGCAATGTTAAAATTAATCCTTCGTTAAATATCATGTTGTCCCTTTCGTAATTCCTATCAATGAATGAGAAGGGATAGAATTTTAACAAGCCATTAACACTAACATGCATTCGTGAAATTGTGACTTACTGAACCTATCATCTAACGGCCCGTTAAATAACTTCTCTGTCTGTATTATTATGCCTTTATATTATAATTTATGTAGTCTCTTAATTTGATGTGATTGTCGGCAAAAGACTCCTCCAGCTCTTTCCAGTAATTTCTTTCCCTCGCTACTCATGTCCAGAAGGGGCCAGCAGTCAATAACGACTATATAAATGCTGGTCCTACAAAAAGATACAATGTAGTTATATATATAGCTGCAGTATAGTTTTTAACTTTTAATTGTAGATAGAGATAGAAACAGGTGTTATAAAACATTACCCAAGATGAGTAGGCCACAGTCATATCTAATGTATGTATATTTAATTGCTGTTCCTATATGTTCCGTCACACTCTGCATGCTCAGATAAACTATTAAGAGTCATGATGGTATTTGTTTATTCAAATATTCATTGATAAGAAAGACAGCCCCATTCTCGACACATATCTCGTGGAGTGGTCCAGTAGTTAAGAAACACTGCCTTAAAGGAGTCTCTTAGTTTGTGCCTTGCCTTGTCTTATTTCTTATCTATTTCAGGCAAGAGAAGAACAAGCCAAACAGGAACAGCAGCAATGGCTACTGTTGCAGCAGCAAGGGCTGGCTGGTGCAGAAGGCATGACCAACCCATATGTCCCTCCCCCTTCTGGACTTAACCACGAGGAGGATGAAGATGATGACTACTCCTAATTTTGACACCTGTAATTAGTCAGTTCTTATTTAAATACTATGTTCATAAAATAAATGTGAACTTTTTTAACTAGCTACTTTTATTACAAGCTCAATTTTGCAAATATTATTTATGCAGTAGGTACCTGTGTCAGGACAACTAGCCATAATATAAAACACAAGAAAAATAAACTCTTAAAGAAACAAATGTTTATTTTCTTTAAAAGTAAAATGTTTCAATAAATATTTACAATTTACATAATGGAGATTTAAAATATATTAACAATTCTGAAATGAAATTCCGGCGACCAACTTTACGAGCTTATTATTCAGCATTAATGTTCAGAAGCGGTTCACCGAATTTGTCGAATCCCGATGTCGTCAGTTTCTATGGTTATCATGAAGTACCATCAGGGCGAAGTTCTTGTCTCCAAGTTTACTTGTCGTATCCCATAAAAAAATTATACATAACATAAAACTTAGACTACAAAATCTACACGATCTAATAGCGTACTATTATTGATACCTCTTTATTTTCTATAGCACAACCTTAATTTTTCTGAATTCTAGCGTAATATCATCCAATGTACATAACGATATTATTATTCATTTAACTGCACTTTGGATAAACGATTAGTTTGTCACCACTAACTTACAGATATAGATTTTTGTTAATTATTACATATACCTACAGCAATTAATGATGATGAAATTGATTAAATGTCTTTTAAAACCAATAGATATTCAAAGAACGAAGTCTTAAATTTTAAAAAGTTTTATCCCACAAAATAATTACATTTTATTTACAAATGCGCGACGTTACTGCGCGGCTGGCGCGAGTGGCGCGTGATTTCAAAGCCGGCGCGTGTTAATGTTTTTCTGTAAATAAAAGTTATTTTTAACATCAACAAAAACACAGGAGTAAAAGTTTCACGAGTCGGTGTTTCTGTCTGTGTGTGGCATCACAGCTCGAACGGAAAAGGAAAGCGTTGTCAATATAGGTTTTTTTAAAAGGTAACTTACGAGCGAGTGTTCTAAGACATGTTTGATGAAAATTGATCGAGCCCTTAAAAAGTTGTAGGGGTGTAAGCGGGTGCAGAACAACCAACTGTGTACAAACTCGAGTAGGGTCTCAAATAAATGCGCATTACAAAATAATATTAAGTTCAATGAAAATCGGTTGAACTATGGAAAAGCTCTGAGAGTAAAAGTAGGGAAAATACCCAATGTCTTTCATCATCATCAATGCTTGACAAGTAAAAAATTTCTTACAAAATCAGGCTCTAATTCAAAATTTATTTTATTTATAATAATAATTAATTACTAATTTTATTATGCATAACAGCTATGCATAATGGCGTTATGTTATATATCTATTGTAACCTTATGTTTGTTTAAATCTTAGAGTATATATCACAGTAGTAGTAGTAGTAGTACAGTAGTAGTAGTAGTACAGTAATATATACTCAAAGGTTTAAATATTTCATTCGGATAAAAATACACCCTGTATAATATGTCTAATTATTATGCCAGAGCCATTTAAAGGTTCCTACAACTACACAAGTTATTGGCTGAATACTGACTACTTAAATAAAGTGGAGTAGTCAGATGCTGTCCTTGTCATTCTGTCAAGCAGTAACTAGTGACAACATTTCATGTACTTATTATTAAGAGTTCATTAATTACTACTAACTATCGTGTTGTGGTAACTACGGGCCAAAATGTGTACTTTTGCTACCTTTAAGTTTATTAACATAGATACGCGCTAAAGAAATTTTTTTTCTTTCATTACTATCAAACTGTATTTTCTTTAAAAATATACTTCCGAATACGGAAACACTTATCAAGTTAAAAACTCTTCACACGCCGTCACTGTTACTGCTCGGCGGAATGAAGGACGGCATGTGCGCTACCATATTTAACTATCGTTTTAGTATTCGGTCGTTAGTTTAACTTATATAACCATAAATTAA
Organism: Celastrina argiolus; assembly: GCA_905187575.2. Lineage (NCBI taxonomy): Eukaryota > Metazoa > Arthropoda > Insecta > Lepidoptera > Lycaenidae > Celastrina > Celastrina argiolus. Next base: position 7,405,903 of record LR994577.1, read on the forward strand.
AATTGGTAATAAGGTTTCAGTGCGCCTACTCTAAAATATAATCTCAATGGATCGACATTGAAATTGGATTGAGATTTGATAGATCACTTATCTTAAACACGACGTCGCGCGCCAAGTTTGTTAGAGAGCTATAGAATACAATCCAATCCTAATTTCGATCCATTAAAATTAGATTCAAGCGTCGGCCAACATGTGTTTATTAACTAGAATTTTATATTCTGGCCTGACTAGTTTCTAACAATCCTTTAAACTACAATTTCTGAAAGACCAGAATGTAGCATGTATGATATTTTGAATGCATAGAACTGTAGTTCATATATAATACAGTATATATGCCATAGTTCACACAGAACAAATTGAAATGAGTAATCCGCTTAGTGATCATAGAATTTTACATTTTTTTTAACTTGCACAAAATTGCATCATTAGATAAAATAGTTTAGCTATGTATGAAAGGAGATAAGTATAAGTACTATATTTTTTTATCATAATATATCAAAACAGCATTCTATGTTCCTAATCGCTATTGAATTCATATTACAGTATTTCGAAAGTTACTTTTATATTACAATAACAAACACAAGCTATGCACTAACGATCTTCAGCAAATAACGATTTGAAAACAATATACAAATATCAAAATGGCATATAATTGCTCATTAATCATAGAGGATCTTACTGTATTTTAAATCATGGAAGACATTTTAGATTACAAAACTACCATTACTTATATTCATATGCAAAATATTTTGCTCACCAGTTTATATAAGTATAAACTAGTGTGGCACCGACGGCGTTGTTACGGCGAGCGGCTTGTGTTATGTTTCTGCTAATCGACTTTATTCAAATTAATGTTCTTATCTATTAAAATATCTGTTCATTGCATGATTATTATTACACAATTCTGCATTATTACAAAAGTAGCATAATAAACTTTTAGGCACTTAATTCAAACCATGTAACTAATTCTAGCTGTATCACGTAACTACATAAATATGAATGGATATAGTTCCCATAAGTCCGATAAATTGGTGGCAATAAGCGCTATTGAATGTCACTTACGATAATATACAAGAGCCAAGTAATTAGGAAATACAAAAGTTCGCGGGTACGCTCTGTAAAATAGTAGATGATTTAGCGTAACAATATTATAGCATAATTATGTAGGCCTAATTACACACATAATAATTAGTATTTTGAATGTTTTTTCTTATTTGTTGATTGATATTATTATAGCTCCCTGGTAAACAAATAATGTAAATCCTAAATTATTTAACTACCAATAACACAGTAATGAAGATATTAAACTATTAAATATAATTTCACGTCACGTTGTTAACCCTACATAGACATTACACCAACTGAAACATATTATTGTTTTGTAAGAAAGACTTGCATAATTTAATTCAATTGCTTAAAACTTTAATGTTTTGAAACTAATCCTAATTCTTATTTTAGATTTTGGTTATCTTTTTGATGTTCTTTGTAATCCTAAAGTAAATAAATTTATAATATTCGTTCAATAACCCAATTATGCTATAAAATTGTTTATTATGATTTAGTCCCCTTAGGGTGCTACAATAACATGTCATACTATTGCCACCAGCCAAATGTGCATGCACCATAATAAGTGCTGCTAATGTATTTATGTAAAACCTCAATTTATATTGTATGTAATATAAATGCATAATAAGTATAAAATGCAATATAAATAAGACTCGAGGCTTTATAATAATAAAAGCTAATTAAAATTTTTAAAACTTACAATGTTAAAAATAACCACAGTAGAATAGATGTTATTTGAAAAATTATATTATTCTTACCTAGATCTTAATTATCTCAGTACCATGATGTTACAAATTTGTACAAAATTATTGGACTCATAATATTTTATGGAAAAAGATAACTGTGAAGCATTTCTACAAAAAGCTAAAACCTTTTTTTGCCTAACAAAAAAAAAATAACTAGCAAACATCTTACAATAACATATTAAAATCTACCAAAGACATTTAACAAAAATGGTGTATCATCTACACAGTAATAAGTTTCTAAGACTGCACAAGGATTTTTTTATCATAGAACCTATTGTATTGCCAAATAAGGGCATAAATAATGTTTTGCCATCTACAATTATTATTATTAGCACAGTCCTTTTTCCTATTAATTTAATTAGTGTCTACTTAATGTATAAAATATAAATTAAATATTTACAATATTTCACAATATACATAAATAAAAACTAATAAAATAATGCATTACCTATTCATATTTAAAAATATTAAATATAGTGTTGATAGAACAGTACAAAGCGTATTTCTGATTAAGTAATATGCCGCCTATCAGCGCAACAGCGCCGGCGGCGATCAGCCGTCACGTACAGAATGCCGAGCTTGGCTGCAGTGGCAGGGCACACGCGCACCATCATTGGGTCGGTTTTAGCGCTGCCATCTTGCGCCCGCGGGCACGCGCCTCTTGCCTTGACGTCGTGTATTCGAACCATAATACATTTGGTATTAATGTTGTATCTCTTATCATCAGCATTTCACAAAATTTTCTGGAAATATACAACAATTTATTTGAATATTTGTGGTAGGAAGTTTGCTTAAAAACAAAAGTTACTTAATTTTTATGTATTACTTACAATTTTTATGTACCTAATTAAATAATTATTATTTATGAGACAAGACTAATAGAAAAATTTAAGAGTAGTAAAGGTGCAATCATTTCCATGTTGTAATCATAAAACTACTTACAAAGACACAAGTTGTGGAAAGAATGGTGTGAATATTCGATGCACTACTGTAAACCATATTGTTCCAAATATAATTCCAACTGTGGCACCTACAACAACCTGTGCAGTTGTGTGGTACTGTAGATACACCCTTGCTACACTGACAATCAGCGATAAGCATATGCAGCTACCAACAATGATCACCCTCCACAGTAAAGATATAATATTGTTATTATTTATGTGATGAAGTCTGAAAAAAAATATTTCAAATGTTGAACAATGACATTATCAAAATCGAAATCAAAACATTTTATTCAGAATAAATTTTTACAAAATGTTTTCTGGACGTCGTGTCTATGTGATGCCTACCACTGGTTTGGGAACTAGCCCATAACATATGACACAAAACTTAACTTGATTGTAGTGAATGTTTTTTTTATAACCATCATTTGATTGTTTTATGTATTGTATCAATAATAAAAATTATAGTAATTACAATATTCGTCCTGATACAAATATATCTCACCTTATTATAAAAAAGTACAAGACATAGCTACTGAAGAACCAGACAAATTGTGAATGTGATGAGGGCATTCCATATTCATTATATAAATTTCCTCTGGCCAATGGTCTTGCTTCACAAATAACATGCTTTAAAATAATATTTATGATCTCATTAACCAATGTCCCCAAAAAGAATGATATCTAGAAATTGTAAAAACTTGTCATGTTGTGATAAAAAACCAGATATTAAATATAAACCATCATTATAGAAATAGTCAAGTAAATAAGCTTTGAAAGTTTATGATGTAATTAAATCTAGGAAAATCATTTTAAGCATACCGTGTGCAGATCTCTTCGAAATAATATTAAAGTTACAAATCCTGCACCAATGCCGAATGGAGCTAAACTCATAAAAGCAAAGAATTTCCCAAGTAGATCTCCTGCAATTAATAATTATATTATATTAGTTTATATTAATTTAGGCTTATGAGTTTACTTTCAGTGAATTGTACCTTTAGGATATTCCACTAAAGTAAGAGAAAGAGGTTGCCACTCAATTCTATTACTTTCAACGAAGAAGTCATCGTTAGTTACTGAGTGCTCAACCATTTTTTTAAATAAGTTTTCGGCTGTTAATTCAGGTCTGATTGATTTTTAATAAAAACATTTAAACTACCAACGCACAAGTGTATTCATTACTTAATTTAGACTTGAAATTATTAAATAGTAGATTATTAAACGATTTATTTGAGTATCCACTTTCTATAAAACAATTTTGTCAAATTCTGGATTTGTCTGTTTCTGTCAATTGTCATCATAAAACTGTCAAATGTTTTTTTTATAATGGCATTTAGAATATAATGATGTAGGTATTATATTATAAATGCCATCTAATATAGTTTTTAATATAGTTTTTAATCAAGTTTACCTAGGAAATATTTTTTATAACTATATTAAATTTTATATATTTAATTTTGTAGCGAACGTGACTTTTTTTCCTATCCGAATTTTGAAGACATCACAAAGTTACCCTTTAGGACCTTAGATCTTATTAGTATTAAATCTAAGGTCGTAATTACTATACTGTATTTAATATTAAGTTTATAACCAATGAACTTCTAATGCATAGCTAATGCTTGTTGTTAAAAACCCATAGTGAAAAAAATTTGCTTTTGGACAATGCCTGTCTATGCCCTTCTATTGTAAAAATAGAAAGAGAATTACCAAAATTTTTATTTGATTACAAATTTACAAAATAAAATTGTGTTCCTCTTTCTTTTATAATTGTATTTGGTTTAAGATTGAAAAGTGGTTAAACTAAATTAGTATTATTCAGATTTCACACCGAGACCGATACCATAATGGCAGAGCCTGATGTTGTGGACCTAGACTTGACTATTGACGATTTAGTCCCAAAAAGTACTGAAAGGTAAGAAGTATAAGCAAGACTTAAATCCCTATCACACCACTATCATAGAAATTGAGGATTTCACATAAAAAAACTAATCATTATACTTTTAAATCATTCAACCTACCTACTTCCTGATTGACCTATTTGGATGACATCCATTGTTGGCATACTTAAAACATTTTTGTATGTATTATAATTTGAAATTAAGGCTAATTAAATAAATTCTATACTATATTCTTTCTTATAATTTTTTATCAAACATTAATCATATAGTAATTGCACAAATATTAATATTAGGAAGCTATCTAAAACTGATGTATAAAGTAGTGAAATTATACATAAATTTTAACAAAATGAAACAATTATAATACTAAACAAGAGAAAGTGTAACATTTGGAATATATTACAGGCTTGCTGAGGAAAAAAAGGAAAGTGGTAACCTGCTTTACAAATTTAAAAACTATAAGGGTGCTCTGGTTTTGTATGACGATGCTATCAAATTGGCACCAGAAAATGCTGCATATTATGGAAACCGCTCTGCCTGCTACATGATGCTGGGAATGTACAAAAAAGCATTAGATGATGCGTTAAAAGCTGTTGCTCTAGACTCTACATTTACCAAAGGCTATATAAGAATGGCTAAATGCTATTTAGCTTTAGGTATGTTTTAGTCTCCCAATACTAAAGGTGGAAGTAGTGGTATTTTATGACTAAAGGTGGCCAAATCAGCAAAGAATCCAGGCAACCTTTGATAATATGAATTTTGTACCTACAAAGTATAATGCTTATCTTTTGTGGTTTTTGTAATATAATTTATGTCATAAAAGTCTGTTCATTATATTTATATATTTATTATGTGAGATAACATTATATTTTTTAAATGTTTGCCACAATTTAATGTCAACTATATTTTAATCAATTATATCCATGTATTAGACACATGGTGTTTTTACCCTACATTAAACAATATTGTGTTATTAGGTGATTTATTGGGTGTGGAACAAGCAGTAAAACGAGCCAGTGAATTAGGTGGTGTGGATTGTGCAGCAAATGAGAATCGTGCTCTAGAATCATTAAAGAAGTTGCATGACGATGCACAAAAGGCTCTGGAAACAGCTGATTACAGAAGAGTTGTATTCTGCATGGACCGTTGTCTTGAATACAGCCCATCATGTACAAAGTAAAGTATATTTTTTGTTGTGATAAGTTTTGTACATTAAATAATGGTATTAAATTGCCTCTTTATTTTTACAGAGATAAACTTATCAAAGCTGAAAGTTTGGCTATGCTTGGGAGATGTCAAGAAGCTCAAGAGATTGCCAATGATATTTTAAGATTTGACAGCATGGATACAGAAGCTATATTTGTCAGGGGCTTATGTCTCTATTTTGATGTAAGATACATTTTGTTAAGATTATACTTAGTGGAAAAATTATTGTCAGTAAAGTAAAACCATGTTGCTACTGGCCCTTAGTAATCTTCATTTTTCTATGGAAATAACAGAATGAAATTGATGATATACATGTTGTGCACAATATTATTATTGTTATTTACAATATTATTAATCATAGGTACATATAAAGGGACTTTTTTAAACATTATTTTAATTTAGCTTATTTGGAAGCTTTGTCGCTGTTTTATTTATATTAAGGAACAGAGACAAAAATGCAAATAAAGCTATGTATTTATGACAAGTTTATCCTAAAGTGTTAGTTGGAAAAAAAAAGAAGATAAGGTAGTAAATTCAAAATTATCTCTTAAATAGAAGTTAAGAACGATTGCAGCCATCTTGGTCCAATTATAATATCATTTTTTTTATTTACCTTTTTATGAGACCCAAAGTATATTAATACACTGTTGATAAATGAACAACAAAATCTGGTTGTTAGACTTATGACTATTGACTTTTGTTTATGAACTAAATGTTTTATCTTGTTCTCCACTCAAATTGAGGAGTGGCAACATACAACATTTTGTCACCTTTATGTATGAAAATTTTTACAAAGATATTTATAAACACAGTAAAACAGTGTTTATAAACCTCAATGTATCGATATTTGCTGTGCTGCTGTGTATACTGGCTTGATTTTTCTTAAAAAATATAATTTATTTTTAACTTCAGGACAAAGATGAACAAGCTTTCAAACATTTCCAACAAGTTCTAAGACTTTCACCTGATCACAGGAAGGCAATGGAAACATACAAGAGGGCTAAGTTACTAAAGCAGAAAAAGGAAGAAGGTATGGTAACCCTTACATTACTTTATTTATATCACATTTTGACATATTTCTAAAACCAAGTAGGAAATGAGCTACAACTTCCAATAGCATGAAAACTTACTGAAATTTTTTATTAAAATTCTGTTATGATAGTGTACATTCTATATTATGACACTTATCACTACATTACAGGAAACGAGGCTTTTAAAATGGGTCAATGGCAACAAGCTCTGAAATTGTATAATGAAGCTTTGAGTATTGACAATAACAACAAGAAGGTTAATGCAAAACTATATTATAACAAAGCCACAGTGTGTTCTAAATTAAATCAAACAAAGGAAGCGGCAGATGCCTGTACAGCCGCTCTGGAACTTGATGAAAATTACATTAAAGCGCTTTTACGACGTGCCAAATGCTACACAGAATTAGGGGAATATGAAGAGGCTGTCAAGGACTACGAAAAATTGAACAAAATTGACAAGAGCAAAGAACACAAACACTTACTACATGAAGCTAAAATAGCTCTCAAGAAATCAAAGCGCAAAGATTACTACAAAATTCTTGGAGTAGACAAGACTGCCTCTGATGATGATATTAAGAAAGCATATAGGTAAATTGCATGATTGGGCTTCGTTTTTGGGATTGTATACATTTGAATACTGTAGGCAATAACAATTTACATAAATAAATGTTCAAAGTATGTAAACTACCATGCGGAATACTGATCAAGTACTAACGCGTGCCAACCGCCGCGCAGGCGAGAGCTATCTAAACTTTTTTTTGGTAATTTTTTGCCATTGTGCATCACTAAGGTCTAAGAATTGTAACACAGCACAAACTTCAAAAAGAAACACAATCAAAATAGTTATTTTCGATACATATGCGTGAAGTGAGGGATTTCGGTACACTTGAGGGATTTGGATGCATGAGATCCCATTGTGAATCTCTCATATAACCTTAAAAGCGAGTGTCGCATACGTGTTGAACGTAATTTTTTGTAATTTCAACTGCAAAAATATGTCTTGAGAGATAAAAACAGCTAGAAATTTAAATTATTATAATTTTTATTAATGTTCCATGATTCATCAACATTTCATGGAAAATAGAGATAGAAGACATTTTTAGACACTAGTGCCTGAAAAAATTATCGAACTATAGATTGTCAAAAAAAGGTATAAAAATTGTCCATGGTCTGTAGCATAATAAAAGATCGTGAAAAAAAGTAGGCATAGAATATAGAGAAAATAGAGATAGAAGACATTTTTAGACACTAGTGCGTGAAAAAATGATCGAACTATAGATTGTCAAAAAAAGTTATACTTTAGACCCAACAAATTATACTCGAAAAGCATACTTTTGCAGTTGGAATTACAAAAATGTAATTTCAAAGTCCATTGCTGGATAAGGGGTAGTTGGCTATACTCGCCAAGCTTGGCAGGCGGGTTGATGAGGGTAGTGTTAAAATGATAACAGTATTCGTGCAAACGCTGCTGCCCGTTTTGGGATATAATATATTCGATCTGTTGCCTACAATACGCATGGGAAAGATGGGGATGTGCTAACCTTACTGTGGAACACCACGGATTATAAATTAACTATATAAATTAAAATTAATAAATGTTTTAGGAAACGCGCGTTGGTCCATCACCCGGACCGACACGCGGGCGCACCGGAGCTGGAGCGGCGCGAACAGGAACGCCGCTTCAAGGAGGTGGGGGAGGCGTACGGCGTACTCAGCGACCCCAAGAAACGCGCACGATACGACCACGGACACGACTTCGACGAAGACGGCGCTGGCATGAGTGGTCAGTTATAATATCATATATATGTCGCAGTCATCTGATTGAAACTTCCTATTTAATTGAATAACTAGCGCGGTTATATAATGGCGTCAAACAGCTCGTACAGATAGCAATGTGTTGATATATTTTTTGATTAATTTACTTTAATGTATGTTATAATAGTACACATTCGGAAATTTTGAAGTTTATTAATAAAATATTAAATGGTTGTCTTTGTCTCGGGTTCATTGAATTTGTTGGTAAAAATATAATTCAATGAATGCACTAGTCATTCAATTAAATAGCGGATTCAATAAGATGACTGCAACATATATATAAATGGACGCTTTATAGTTGAAGAGCCCATGGTGCTAATGTGTACTTATTCGGGCGTTGACCTAGAGTTTAGACCTAGTAGTAGTTTTGGTGATTAGATGATAGGAGGGAAAAAAAGATTTTATTTTAATATATAGCCATATCTAGGCTTAGGATAACTCCAATGACCTGGAATCACTATTTGTATGACGAGAAAGGGCGACCTCGCCGACCGGAGCGCGTAAAAAGGATATAAAAACTCAAAAACCGAGCAAAATTTGCAAAAAAAACTAACTGGACAGAGACTTCAGCAAAATTTTCCTATACACTCATTTAAAAAATTTTCCTCTTTTAGTGCCAGTACTTCCATATTAAACCCTATATAAACGGGACATACACACCCTAAAGTATTATCATTCATTAATATTATAGCCTGTATACAAGGTGTAAAATAAATAAGTGATAATACTTTAGGGCGTGTAATGTGTATGTGCCTCCTAAGTAAAGTATACTGTGAGAGTACCAGCGCTGAAAGACTTTATGAATTTGACTATACAATTATTATTTTTTAAAGTACATCTTTCAGCGCTGGTACTTTCACACTAAACTATAGAGTTACGAAACCGATACACACCCTAAAGTATTATCACTCCGTAATATTATAGCCTAAGTTAAAATGTATGGTGAAAAAAGGTTACAATGTTAAAAAAAGGATGAACTTTGCATATTTTTTTAAGCTAAAGTCCGAGAGCCAGTAACAGATTTATATGATCAAGTTCCTCTCAAGTGATAATTAGTAAAATGTAAGTCTTCGAGCAGGAGTTACAACTTACAACTGTTCATCTCCCCCACTATGCCACAGCTGACGGTCATAAGGTTTCATGATACTATTGTCTAATCGTTAGACTCTAACTCTAATGCATATCACCGATTATCTCTCGAGAAGAAATAATTAACCAAATTTTCACCTGGCTCTCGGACTATATCATATATTATATTTTTAGGGAATTTTTCAATAACACCAGTATTGAGAAAAAAGGTTTCAAAGTACTCTAATTTTCAGCTCTTTGGAAAAAAATGTATTATGAAAAGTAGTAGTAAATAATAAATAAATGTTATAAAATCTGAGCTACACATGTGAAGTGACTGTAGAATTTATATTTAATTCAAATGCAATTATTAAGTACATAGCATTAAAATGTGTTTCCGATTTACTGCAACATTAACTGTTTACTTCTTTCAATAAAGTGAATAAACGTGAATTTTGGTATTATATTTTTACAGATATCGACCCGAACATGTTCGGCCACTTCAATCTCCGGCAGACGTTCGATTTCGGCGGAGACATATTCGGCCACGGCGGGCGCTCCGCCCACGACGCGTCGTCCTTCAGTTTCCGCTTCGGCTAAATACTCACGACACATAACATAGTAACAGTTGAAATGTGTTTGAAATAGAAATACTTTTAATGTTTCAATGTTAAGGCCATCATTCCAATTTTAACATAAAGTACTCTATAGTCTATATTCACAAATTACCTAAATAAACCAAAAATAATATTGTTAAGTAGTAATTGCTTTGTGTTATTGAATTTCATACAAAATCGTTAGAATTTTCTTGCCTTTATGGGAGATATTAATAGAGTACAAACAATAATCCGATAAATGATTGGACTATTGCAAAAAGTGTTAATACTGTTAATAATTATGAATAATGACTTTAGTTTCGACTGATTTGGTTAAGTCTTCGTGTGTTATATTGTCTATACATACTCTAATTTAGTCTTTTCCAAATGTTTCACATACCTACAATAATTAGATGCAGCACTTATTGGTTTTGTTCAATAACGATTCAGCTCAACAATAGAATTGGAACTTATAGAACTAATAATAGTTAGAAAATAGATGATGTTTAATAATAATTATTACTAAACTCGCGAAAATAAACAATTTTATAATAGGTACTTGTTTCTTTAAGTCAGCTATACTCTAAGTGTGTTCCACGATACCCCTGTAGGGGTTCCGTAAGAACTTAGAAAAAAATATCAAAACGCCTCTCTGGTCGAACGTTTTGACTCCGCCCGCCGCGCCACCGCCGTAGAAATACTTAAAGTTTAAGTATTTCTATAGTCATTTCGAGAACAAATAATCATAATGGCTCTTAATTCTTTTATTAATATTTCACATAAATATTTTTGTTTAATTTTATTTGGATACTAGCTGACCCTTGCCCACTTCGTTAAGCATAGAAACAGTTCATGATGAATCGTTTAAACATTCCCGGGACTTCCATGAATATTTCAAGACTAAATATAGCCCGAATCGGTTCAGACAGAAATTTTATATATTTAAAAATGAAATGCTTTGCTTGCCTTGGGAAGACAAAAAATATTTTAAATACCTACTAGCCTATATAAAACGAAAACAACAATAAACTTGGGTAATATTTATTGAATATAAAAATAAATTTAGTCAATAATTAATAATATTAATTGTAAAATAACTAGGTAGGTATGTCATTATAATAATGTAAACAGTTCAACTCAATTTTGCTTATGGTGCTGTTGCGTATCGTATTTTAAAATGTTACTCGGATAAATCCATTGGTATGTAATGTCAACACATCATGCACACATTTTTTAAGCTATATATTTATAGCTGTACGTCCGAGATAAATTTAACCCAAACGTAAACAAACCCGTCTATGACACAACCTTAGACTAATTTGCTATGAATCCATAGACTATAGGCTTCTAATCTACAATCGGCGGTGTCTGGCGTATTTTTTTTTATGAATGATTTTCAATTAATGTTTAAACATAATATTAATTATTGTTTAATTGTTATAAAATATTCAATTTTGCTTCAGTTATTTTAAATTCTTTTTAAGTTTTCTTTATTGTTCTAGTGTATCTTATCTTCTGGCGACCGCTTTGTTGTGACTTTACTACCGATGCCGTCAAATCTAAAATATACGTGGAGAAAATAATAAGCCACTTTTAATCATGCAGATTGCAGTGGGGTTAATGATATTATAAACGAGAGTTATCATAATAATATCTTTTATCTACCTAAGTACTTTAAATATTTTATTATATTATGATTTTAGATGATAAATTGCTGATAAAGAAAAGTTACTTACTTTTTCATTCTAAATAGTTTCTTTGTGGTAGGTTTAATAGTTTTTTGATGCGTTTTAAAATTTAAAACGTAACGTTTAACTACATCTACGTTTACGGTATTATTTTCAGCATACATCCGTTTCTTCCATGCCTCTCTTTCTTGTAACCACATACGATGATATTCATGAGACAAGATCAGTTCAATTTGCGGTTCACCTTCCTATGGATAATAATATTTCAAAAGTTCTATTTCTTATAAAACTACTTACCAGACCCGATCTATCCGTACTCTGTAAAGACCAACTTAGGTCTGCTTTAGTCATTCATCTCGTGTTTTATTATAATAAACAAATATACAGAAAATTTTGATTGTGATGATGAAAAAACTAACTTGGGCAATGAAGCATATTATGTATCTTCGCCGCTGATATGATTGAACAGATACTGTCACTGATTTTAAAACCCTTTTTTTAACGAACATTGTTCGCAGAGTCAACATCCTGAGGATGCTCCGGGGTCGGAGCGAAACGCGCGTCGAGTTTTGCAACCTGCATGGTGGTGGGACTTTGCACGATCGTGTTAACATTATTGCTTGTGTGGTGGTGGTGTTTTCATGTTTTTTGCTTGCGAGTGTACGCATAAGCAGTGTGGGAGGAGGGAGGTGCATCAAACGCATGCCTATGCGTACACTCACTCATCTGCTTGCAGGTTGTGGTTATAATTGTTTCGCGGGATATTGCTAGATATAATATATTTAAATTGTATGCTATGGATTTCCGCAAAGTAACGCCTGATTCCATTAACCCTTTTTTTATTAGAAGCGCATACCAACCAACGTAAACGTAAGTTGTCAAGTATATATATAATAATTATGTTATACCGTGTCCTATTCGGATGGTTTCGGGGCGGAACTGATAAATACCAGAGCAAGATAAACAAACAAAAGTTTATTTATAATATTAGTATAATAATCACTTGAACCCGTGCTAAGAACTTTTTTGTTACGGCCTACAGGATTGTTTGGCAGATAGGTATAAGGAAATAATAAATTTATTACATTCTTTTATACTATGTAGGTACTATTTACATATTATATATTTAAAACACCTACACATCCACCACGACCAAGGAACATTTAAAACTTTTTTGTTCCTCGGCTAGATTCGATCACGCGACCTCAGACTTAAGCATCGACACGTTACGTTTACTGAGCCAGTGGTGAAGTGGAAGAGAATAAAGCTTCTATTGAACTTATGTAGCCAGTCTTACCATGTATTTCCAAGGCTGGGGGTTATATTTAGGGAAATCTGAAGATATTATATTATGTATTGGTTTACATGGTATAGACTTTTCCCATTTTATACTAGTCATTCGTCCCATATTTTACTATTGAATCAAGACACAAATAGTGTGTTATATTTTTAATATTAAAATGACAGATCGATCTAGTTGACAGTACTTATGTGATAAACAAAAAATCAGGCTACAATAATTAGGTAGGTCTGCAAGTTGCGAACATCCTCGCCAATAACTCACCATGCTGCGACACCACTACTAATCCTAAATCTGATCCTGGCTATATTGGTAGTGTGACTAGTGCTAAACTCCTAAATATACTAACTTCCACAAAGATTAGAGTAATTTAGTATATGCAGCAGTACGTTTCAATGTATTTAGATGTATTAACAAGATTAAAATTTCACCAAATGAAGGCGCGTTGAATTTAATTTTATAGGAAGCTTTAGTCGCCATAGATAATATTGAGCTTTGTCTACAATTACATATTAAAACTGAGCGATGTACGTTGCGATTAGGTTCCAAAATTTGTATGTCCTTAAACCAGGAATCTATAAATTAGTACCACTGGAATCTGCACCCACAAAGCTACCAATCTTATGAATATTGGAAACATAAGGTAGGTAACTCGCCCCAAGACTGGACAGTGGGAGGTTTTGACACCAAGTGACACAAGGGCAGGTGGCCAAAGCTCATTTCTATTCGTATTAGATATTTTTTTTATTATGGGGAAAATAGCATTGTGCTCGTGAATTTATGGCTTTAAATACTATTTTGATCATTCGGGACCTCTGGAGCTCACCCAGCACTGAAGTCAAACATTGCAGGTTTTTGAACCAAGGCAAGACTATAGACATTTTTGGGATTTGTCCCTAATATATATATATTCTTGGCCTCCTTGTTCATTGAATTATCAGTGTGAGAAAAATTAAACATGAATTTTAACTTATTTATTTAAGAGAAGATACATAAGTTTTAAGGTTGCATATAAATGTGACCCGTCCAGATGTACCTGTAACAATAAAAACAAATGAATTCATAATATAAGGTATATTACCTATATAATCTGAACTTGTACTTTTATCATATTTTATACCCAACATTTTATGCAAATGTATGCAAAAACAAATAATTCAACCTTTTAGTCTACATTATTCTATGATCTCATTGGTCTCACAAATAGTACTAGTGACACGAAGTTATTTGATGTAGGTACATATCAATTATGTGCAAAAACACCAGCAGACAACAAGTGACCCATATACCTACATATCTAAGGCGATGACTATAATATTATCCGTAATTCTAAATCCAGAGAAAATTGAAAGCATTAAAAAAACTACGAGTAAAAAAATCGCGAACCAAATCAAATCTGACAACTTGGCACGTGTTACCAATTTTCGACTTTAATTATATTTATCGTCGTATCTTCACATTTACCGGTCTTCTAGATTTCGGATCATATTATGCCCTGCAAACCTATAAAACAATTTAATCCCATTGCCATTTTGCCCCCTAGTGAACGTACGATTTGGTGCTATTTTTTGCTTGGTTATAAAACACTAATGGGAGCAATAACAATAAAATTATATTATCCAAACTCAACACTTATAACTGGCTTCAATTTTTTATACTTCCATCAATCCATCGAACTAATACCTACTTTTAAAATATTCTTATAGGAATTCAAGACAACTAATAGAAGACTTGTATTGATTTTCTAATAAATTTACATGTTTACTCATAGGTAGCTTGTAGTAGTACTACAGTAATATTCACGTGTCTTTACTGTGATAGCCTTTCATGACTCACAGCTTCTGTCTAATATTCAGAGTATGTTTTGATGGTATAGGGTAGGTACCACTTTATTTTCAGGTTATTAAACTAGCGACTAGCTCATGGTCAGTCAAACTATTGGAATATTAATCGAGCCATGTGGTTACAGCTACATACATGTATGTATGTATGTTACATTAATTCTCTTTTTATTTACATATAATATACTTACAAGTTAAGAACAAATTAAAAAATATATGTAAGCTTTTTAAAGTCTCTATGCTTCAAAATGGAAACATAAAGGTGGAGAAAGCTAGAGTCAGTATACCCTTTATTTCTTTGCACTTAACTCAAATAAAGAAAGTGACTGCCTAAAAGGGTGTAGCTTCTAGAAGTGTTTTAGGTACTTAGTTCAAATATAATATGAAAATCATGGAATTTACTTTTACATTGGGCTATACTCAGGTAATATAGCTATAGATATTAAATTAACAATTTAAAAGAAGTCATTTATGTGACGAAATGAGCATAACCCTAACATACATATATTCGGAATTTAGATTCTGAATATATTCCTGTATGTTTATCAGTCTTAAGTAATATATTTCAGAAGTTTAGGAAACTAACCCTTTTTCAATTTTGTCAGACTTACTTCAATTAGCGGCAATAAATTATAAGATATTAGCAAAAAAATAATTACTGCATGCGGTCAGTCCACATGATATGGTCAGAGTACTAAATATATAAGAATTTGGTCACAAAACATTATTAACCAGTACAGAGTAAAGCATGCAAAGTGAAGTTAATGAAGGTTATAAAAAATTATATGTATTACAAATTACAATAAAACTTACCATGTTATTTAGACCTCGCACGCATCTTCCTGCGTTTACGCTTTAGCCTTCGCATACGCTTCTTACGCCACTGCAACAAAAACAAGTCGTACAATGTGCGGTCTAATGTGGAGCACAAAACATTTATTTTAAAATAATTTTTGCAAAAAATACCTTTGCTCTCATGTTCAAACACTTAAAGCCGAAAGGCTTTTCTTAGAGTATGGTATTAAACCACTTTTGATTAAAAAGATTTAACACGATTCGGAAAGACGTGCTAACAAGCACGGAGAGGCCGATAAAAGAACGAATGCAAAATATGACAACCACTCAACGACAATTGCCGGTGTGTAGGGATGTATAATCGATTTTTTAAATAGTCTATTATTTTTTTCTAAAAATCGATTATTATTAAAGGATTTATTTTTATTTAAAATATTAGATTTTTTAATTTGTTTATTTTTAAACACAGCCTAGCTCCTTTTTAAGTTTGTCTTTAATCATATATATACTTATCGTGTATGTATTTGTATGTGTGATTGTGCAATGTATGTACACCGATTACTCTGAGGTTAATTATTCCATTTTCGTGATTCTTTTTTTATTTGACGAAAAATAGCTGCCATTTGGTCCCATAAAAAATTACATTATTTATGTATGCAGTATCAGTGCGGCTAATTTGGGAGTTTTTGATTTTCTTATTTATATTTTACTCATAAACTTCGTTTCATTTTTACTGAGTAACATAATATTGAAAAATAACTTAAGATAAATAATATGGCTAGTGAAAAAATCAATAATTTAAAAAATATAATTTTTGTCTAAAAGACTCACGGAAAAGACAAATGACCCAAGGGCTGGCGCTTACCTCGGCCAACGTATCAGTTTAGCGATACAGCGAGGTAATACTGCCAGTCTTTTGGGTACATTACCAGCGGCCGCCGATTTAGATATAGTTTTTTACATATAGCCTTTTTTATTACTTGTTTAGTTTGTAGTTTAGATAATAATAATTTACCTAAAATAGTTTCAATTTATATATGTTATTTTTAAGGAGTTTTTTGTGTTATTGATAATACACTTTGATTATTTTTGTCATTAAAAAATCGACATATCAAAAATAGCTTTTTATGGAAATAAGAAAAATCGATTATTATTATTCAATCGATTTTTCAGTCAGTGTTACATCTCTACCAGAGTCTATTCTCTATTGTCGAATGTGTGTCCAGAGACAAAAACAGTACAGCCAACATAGATGAAGAATCCTCTAGATTTGACACATTGCCACAGCCGAAAGGGACAAACGAAAAGTATATACACAATATCTGTGCTGCCAACCCCATTTAAATATACCCAATTTATTCAGGAATCTTACTACTCGGGACTAACAAAGATTAGTAAAGAACAGTAAAATACAAATTTATTAAAGAGAGAAAGTTTGTTCATCTATACAATATTTGTTTCCATTAATTATGAAATTTGGAACGGATAAAGCAGGAAATAATATGTTACGTTTGTGACGTGTAAATGTACCAACGGTTCCCATTTGCGCATACAAAGTAGCATTGTCTCTTACTTTGTATGCCCAAAACATACCATACAACAAAACCCAAGGTTTTAAAAAACTTTACATCATATTGAGGGGTTTTCGAAGTGTCACTTTTAGGTACAGAGACTACCGTAAGATGGCGCTTGCATAATGTAATAGTCAAAAAAGTGGTTAATAGTTGCCAGATGCCGTTTTATACACAAAAATAATCCTTTCAAATTCCTTTCTTAGTGATCTCCTACACTTCCGAGGAAACCTACATACATTATAGCTCTCTGGCTTCGATATCTTTGATTTTTGAAACAAATAATTAATCATACTTTTCTCCCGTTTCCGTAGGGATTTCGGGAAGTTCTTGTTTAGTACTCCCCTATACTTAGATTCTTAGAAATATACATGCCAAATTTCAGCCTGCTGCCGAGTATTTTTGACTCGACGCTAAGAAAAATATTTTACCTCTTGGGGCTCTTGCCAAAAGTGATGACGGAGAGATGAAATCTGCTGGCGTAAAGTGAGTTTAACATAATATGAAGGATTTTTTTCTTATAGTAAATTTTTTATGGGTATAGTTAATCCTGTTTTTATATGTTTGATAGCCTCTATCCATCTTGATCTCCGAGTTTCATCTTGGGGAAAGCGGTGGTTACCTATATTTTTACAAAATTGTACTGCGCATGGACTAGCCATGTTTAGTTTAGTTCTCAGGGCACAATTAATAAATAATAAACTATTGCAAGTGAAAGAAAGAAAGTTGAAAGGTAAACAAACAAAAAACAAAGCGAAAATTGACATTTTACACAGGACTTGACATATTACTTAGGTTTAATGCCATCTATCAGCAGTTTTCTGAAACTAGTAGAACTGTCAAAATAAAAACCGCTCATTATTTTCATCACAGACGCGGACGTAATAATAATTTATGTATGTCGGTACTCTATTTATGTTATCGAATGTACTATAATTTCATGGCGGACATTCTTTTTATGTAGTAATAAAACACACTTTTTTTCACTTTATTATAATACTAGCTGACCCTTGCCCACTTCGTTGAGCATAAAAAGAGTTTATGATGAAATTCAACTAAAAAAATACAACGTGGAACCCGCAACACGGGAACCCGAAACCCGCAGCATGGGAACCCGAAACCCGCAACGCAGAACCCGCAACGCGGGAACCCGGAACCCGCAACGTGGAACCCGCAGCATGGGAACCCGAAACCCGCAACGCAGAACCCGCAACGCGGGAACCCGGAACCCGCAACGTGGAACCCGCAGCATGGGAACCCGAAACCCGCAACGCAGAACCCGCAACGCGGGAACCCGGACCCGCAACGAGGGAACCCGGAACCCGCAACGCGGGAACCCGGAACCCGCAACGCGGGAACCCGGAACCCGCAACGCGGAACCCGCAGCATGGGAACCCGAAACCCGCAACGCAGAACCAGCAACGCGGGAACCCGGAAACCGCAACGCGGGAACCCGGAACCCGCAACGCGGGAACCCGGAACCCGCAACGTGGAACCCGCAGCATGGGAACCCGAAACCCGCAACGCAGAACCCGCAACGCAGAACCCGCAACGCGGGAACCCGGAACCCGCAACGCGGAACCCGGAATTTGTATAGATGCATAGATTTGGAAAACCTCCCCAATCTTGGCGTTTCCACTGACGCGGAGCGGGGCGCATAGGAACTTAGTGGTTCCCAAGCGGAGTGGAGCGGAGATTTCGAGCATAGTGATTGGTCAATTCGGGTACCGCAAGCTCCTGTCCGCCCCGCGTCAATGGAAACGTAGCCAAACGTCTATAACGTCTAACGGTCGTCATGGTAACGACGTTGTTTACAAATGGAAAACAAAAATTATGAAATGCTATACATACCGTATTTATATCAGCTTAAACTATTTGGATTCATGTTTTTGTTAATCCTAATAATTTTATTAATCCAAATAGTTTAAGCTGATATAAAAACGGTATTTATAGCATTTCATAATTTTTATTTTCCATTTGTAAACAATGTCGTTACCATGCCAACCGTGTCATATAGACTGGCAACGACGTGAATCGATCGAGCCCAGGTTCAAACCCCGCGTGACCACGTATTTTCTTCTTTTTTCTAATTTTCTGCTTATTTTTTTCAACATTTTCTTTCATAATAACCTTTTCGTGACAATAACGAACATACCGTAAAAAAAATTGCGAAATTGGTCAAGCTGTTGTCGAAGCGCACACGACGTAAGAAATTTTGGAGGTCGTTTTTTTACACTTTGGGCTACATTTTTGGGGTTTTAGAAAGGAACCCTACTTTTTTTAAACATATAATATAGCCTATGTTCAGCGCTAGGAATGTAGCTTTCCAACGGTGAAAGAATTTTTCATATTGGTTCAGTGGTTTCAGAGCCTATTCCATTCAAACAAACAAACAAACAAACAATCAAACTTTACCTCTTTATAATATTAGTATAGATATACCTACACCGACGATGACTTCGTCGAAACCGGTCGTGTATTTTAACAAATATAAAAATATTTAAATTAATGTAAAATAACTAATAAAGTATATACGTAAAAAAGTATATAAAATAAAAAATAAGGTGTTTAAAGATAATCTGTGCATATAGTCATTATTTAAATGATTTTATTATAATATTTGCATTTTTTTATAATAATTATTGGTATATTACAACATATATGGGTCGTTATTCAAAATGATTATTTCCGTAACTGTATTCATACCGTTTGCTATTGGAAGTAGATGCACGAATTTCTTCCTCCTCGTTTAAGCATTTGGTATTTTCCTTTTCATGCCTGTATATAGTGTGGATCCCTTACCAGCATTTCCGGGGACATTTAAATTTTTAATTTATTTCTTATATCAACTACAATTTATAGATATAATCTCATTCGACTATTCACCGCAGTTCAAGAGTTCATGAATAGAAATTCTTCGGCTTTCCTAAAACAAAGCAATAATATATAAAATAAGAGTAGTAGAGGCGTTCGTTAAAATTAATGTAGACAAGATTTCCATTTCCATCGTTATGATACAGTAAAAAAATAGTACTTTTAGTGAACTTATGTAAGTAAATTTCAGTAGGCTCTACACAAGACTCTGAATCTATTATGTTTATAACATTATAATAATCACTTTTAGAGTACGTAAATAAATACCATAAAAGTAACTAACCTGCTCGATGACATGACGCGTAGGAATAGATAACGGGTTTAAATATGTCATATTTGCTGTTTTTCTAAAACAACTTTGTTCAAAATGTCTAGAGCATACTCGAGTATATTTGGTTGGTTGCTAGTTTTGTCGGCCTGTGGCTCGAATCCATAATTGGCGGGTTGAAGAGTCCTTTGGAAATCTGTAACAACAGTTTCACTATTGCACAGCTTAAGATTGAATAATAAAATTAAAAATATAATATATATACGGTCGAATTGAGAAACCTCAACTTTTTTTGAAAGTCGGTTAAAAAAGACCCCACTTTTAGGGTAAATTATGAGTACCTTAGCTGGTATCCCCATAAAATCTTTAACATTACTAAGTCAAAAAGTAGTTATGCCTGACATTTGTTTCGAGGATGACAATTTAACCTTGTCACATACATTGGTTGGATAATACATTATTATTGTAATTTTAAATAACATTTTAATTCATTATTTCTATTCACAATAACCTATTAATAGCTTATTAGTGTGCTACGGAACACAACCTTTCGATATTTTACCAAGCAAGGGGTATTTGTTACTAAAAATTGCACTTACGCATGAAAGGAAATATTTTGTGTTTTTTGCTCAGTACGGCTTTTACAGCCGATTATTTAACATAATTATATCCATGTAAAGCAGGGTTAGTATTATGTATCACTTAAATTTCTTTTCATTTTCACCACTTAGATCACTATTATTCACTAAAAATCCTGGAAGATACGAGCTCTGACAAAGACAGAGAATATTGTCGCCTTCCTTTTCCTTCCTTAAAGTTTTTGTATGTTGTGATCTCGTTCACACACTTTATTGACGTATCGTAGCAAATCTATGTATATTCTTCATCTAAGACAGCCAACCTTATTTTAGGCGTAGATTACACGAGCCGGAGACTGAAAGATTGATAAAATATTTTTTTCTTCATCGCTCAGATAATAGGCTTAACATAAATGACACTTATATAACGACGATTTCTCCTGTAACGGAGGTACAAGATTAAAAAAATTTAAAAAATTCTAGCGCATTCATAAAACTAATTGCGGAGCCGATTTTAACAATTCAATGTTAACAAATCGGTACAGAATCGCAAGTATCGTACATTACTGTTCCACTAAAAATCCGTTTAGTGTTAGTTCCCGAGAAAACAAGTCTATCATATCGAAGCAATGTTAAAGTTAATCCTTCGTTAAGTATCATGTTTTCCCTCTCGTGATTCCTGTCAATGAATGAGAAGGCACGGTATTTTAACAAGCAATCGCGTTGGTGAAATCGGGACTTAATTTGTGATTAAAATTTTATTCAATTACCTATTGTATATTTTTATTTAAATAAGATTTAACACAATTTAATTTTTTGCACACTCTCATTAGATATCTGGGGGCATAGTCGTGATATAGTCGTGAGTCGTAACTCATGTCCCGCCAAGACAAGCCAAGCGAAGCGCAAGGCAAAAACTACGAAATGTTTCGAGAAAAGGTAGGTAGTGACCTACCTTTTCTCGAAACATTTCGTAGTTTCTTTTTACTCTCATAACTTTGCTTTGGATGATACTAAATAGTTGAAAATTTCAAGATAAAATGACACCAATAAAAACATGAAACATGCAAAGTTTGAATGTCATAGCTATTATACTTTAGATTTTGTAGGGACACAGTGCTCACAATGTATTAAGTGTAGTCAATATGGTTATAAATTAGTGTAACACTTTAAATGCGCTATGCATTGTGTATGGCCCTTATAATTTGTAACTCCAGAAACAGTCGATATACAGAAGAGCTCAAGTGTTAACGTGTGTTTTATTTATATTTCCTTCTGAGATGAGTCTTTAGGTTTATACTAAAATCAATATAATATATCCTACTCAAATCCTAATTGGTGTAAAGTAGTAATTATATAATCAAAACCAAAAATAATAATAAAATATATTTTAAACCTAAAGATTTTATCAATGTCGAAAAACCCCCGATTTCGTCACTGACTCACTTAAAGATCATCAAAATTCTGAAGGTACTTCCTAAAGTCCTAGAAAGCTTTGTACGTAAGCTTTTATTATTACAACAAAAACTATATAAATACAGCCATTTTGAATCCAATATGGTGCACGGTACAAAATGGAGACTTGTCGTTTTCCTAACAACCCCTACAATATGTTTATCAAACCTTAAGAGAGCTTGAGAAGACAAAATACAATTTGTACAAGATTTCTTGAATTATCGTTTTCACATGTACTCCCACAATATGGGCATTAAATGAAAAATGAAGGTGAAGACGAAAGTTTTTGCCCGGGGTCAAAATTGGTTATTTTTAAGCTCAAGAAACACCATTTACCCACTGACAAAATAAATGAAATCCCACCAAAAACATTTTCATGTAAAAATGTTGCCAAGACGAGTCTACATAGTTTACCCCGTGAAAAAGTTAACAGATCTCAAGATTCTTGACTTGATCTATGCACCCTTACCCCGGCTCCACACTACTCGCGAAGTTAAACAAAGTTAGACG
Organism: Celastrina argiolus; assembly: GCA_905187575.2. NCBI lineage: Eukaryota > Metazoa > Arthropoda > Insecta > Lepidoptera > Lycaenidae > Celastrina > Celastrina argiolus. The sequence goes on from LR994577.1 coordinate 7,429,149, forward strand.
AATAGGATAGTGTAGAGATGCACTTCGGCTTAGCTCGTCAAACTTTACTTCGCCTCGGGTGACTTCCATTTGTTGTCGGTTTTCGGTACCGAGTCAAAGGGCCCGAAGTTGCACGAGTAGTGTAGTGGCGCACTTCGGACTGTTGCCGAACTCCGCGAGTAGTGTAGAGGAGGCTTTACTTTAACAGGCTTAACTTCTCAGATTAATAACTAAAGCATCCTATTTCTATGCTTAACTTCACATACTCTACATTTCAGTCAAAACGTGATGCTCGGCCGTTTTATACAGACTCGTCTTGGCAAAATTTTTACATGATAATGTAAAAATTTTGGTGGGATATTATATTATTATAATGTAAGCTAGATACACACCGACTGGACAGATTAATACACTCAATTTTTGTTTATTCTGTTTTATAAAAGACGTTCTTACTTCTTACTTTTTTTTTTGCCTCAATTTCTTACGCGTACCCTGCGACCTATTTTAGTATCTAGTAACATTCAAACATCTGTTGGTACAGCTAGTGACATTTGATTGACACTTGTTGTTTGACTTTTACACGGCATAATAATTTCGCGCCAAAATACCATTTAGATAAATTTAGTGTTTTTGAGTGGGAACTGAGAAGAATAACTAATAAAACATCAATAAAAAGGTAAGAATATACTATTAAGTCTTTCACGTTTACTCGTATGTCAATAATTTAATTATATATGGTAAAATAAAGCATTTAAAATCAAGATCGAAATTATTTGTAGTTAAATCAGACCATTGGAGACCAGGGTTACCAACTTAAGAAAATAAGTGTCATGTCGATCGTTCCCTCGATTCACGCGTATTTTTCGCGTTTTATATTTAATGATTCGGAAATGGAATGGTTTATTTGAATATATTGAGACAGACTAATTAAAATTTTAAAAGTGCATTTAAAACTAGTGTTAGTAATTGTCTTGTGTTGGTGCGTCGCATTGGTGATGCTATCATAAAAATGGTCACTTCTAATAAACAACCCGATCAAAAGGTTGTTAAAATGGATGATCAAAACAATGGTGCAGTGGTACCTCAGAGAACTCTGCTAGGTGAAGTGAATGAACATATTACGTGTCCTTTATGCCACGGTTATTACATTGATGCAACCACCATAGTAGAATGTTTACACTCCTTTTGTCGGAGTTGCATTATAAAACATCTTCAAGTTAAAAGTTATTGTCCCGTTTGTGAAATGATGATTAACTCTGCTAAACCAAATATAAAATTGGATAAGGCTCTTCAAGACATAGTTTACAAGCTAGTTCCTGGTCTTTTTCAAAGAGAAATGGAAAGACGGCAACAATTTTATTCATCAAGACCTGGACCAGCCGCTTCTGCCACTCCCGAACAAAGAGGTGAAGATACTGAAAGAATAATATTTAGTCCTGAAGATGTAATTTCTTTCTCATTAGAATATTCGGACTTAACTGATACAGATAGCATATCCAGCAAGTCTTCTGATAGCAATGAACCACAGTCTAATACAGCAGTGCCCAGAAGATATTTGCAGTGTCCTGCTGTAGTCAATATTAATCATCTTAAAAAGTTTCTGAGTGTGAAGTTTGACATTGATAGCACCCAATTTGCTATTGATATATTGTATAAGAGGGTACCTTTGCCAGATTATTATACACTCATGGATATTGCATATATTTACAACTGGAAGAGAAATGAGCCAATGAGATTTTTCTATCAAATTATAGATTATGTAGCAATACGTAACAGACTTTTTGATGTTAACAGAAAAGGGTCACATTATACCGATAGAAAATCTAGTCCCACAGGTACTGAAGATACAAATGCTAGTAGTCCAGCACCAAATTTAAATGACCAAGGTGAGTTGTCTTCTGGAACTGATAGCCCCATGCCAGATGAAAGCAACAGTAAGAAGTCTCGTGAAGTTTTAAAAAAGAACAGTATGTTTTCTCTAAAACTTGCTAAGGATGCAAGTTCCCTTGGACAGTCCTCAAGTGACAAAACCAGATGTACTTCTCCTTCAAAGAAAAATGATGATGAAGTTGAAAAATCCCAGTTTTTGAATTCTTTTGAATTAACAGCTAAAAACAATTCTGCTAAAAATAATCAACTCAAATCCAATAGTGACCATATGTTATCACCAAAAGATAGTACTCAAAAAATTATACCAGTAGATAAAAATGAGGATAGTTTAAAAAGGAAACATGAAGGTACCAAAAATTTACCTGAAATTAAGAAGGTCAAAATTGAACTTGAGAAGGCAAAACTACCAACTACTCAAAATGTTATACCAAGTACTGCAATTATAAAATCAAATTTAAGTAACAGACTTATTAAAACAGAAATTACTGATAATGTTAAAGGTGTAGAAAATTCCAGTAAAATTGCAACTAGTAACGAACAGTGTAGTACCATGGGACCTGCGGTTCCAGTTAAAGATATCAAGCCATCTTCATCTATATCTGCTAAACAACATTTACAAGAAAATGCAGGTCAAAAGCGAAATATTTCAACTCTGCAATCTTCATCATCACCAAAAAGAAAACCAACTGACACAGCATCAGTTCAATCATTAACCACACAAAAGTTGGTTTCTCCTTTAAAATTACAAATACCAAAGTCTGAACCACAAACCTCCAATACAAAGCATGCTGAAACCTTAAAACCAGTCATGAAGAAAATCCCCGATCTGAAGTCTAGTTTGCCATTAAGCTCTGCACAAAACAAAGGACCGACTCCTGGTAAATTGCGAATGGATCTTTTATCAAATAATTGTGACCCAACAAGTGACAGAAGTAAAATAATGTCTCAAGTTAAAACATCATTACCAGGTGCAAGTACTGCTACAAGTGGAGATCCCTTAAAATCACTGTTTGACTCATGTAAAATTAACATACCCTCCTCACTATCTATTGAGAGGGTTGTTACCCTTACAGATCAAAAATTAGATGCAAGAAACTCTGTTGACCAAACAGCAATTGATGCTAAGAAAAATATATTGAATAAAAATCTTTCAACTGCTTCCAATGTACAACATAAGGTTCCAAGTCCTCCAGTTCATAATTATATAGAAATATTAAAATTACCTGATACTGATCCAAAAAAGCAAATAAAAACTGAAGGTGAAAAAGTAGTTGCAGGGAACAAAACTGATGGCAGTAATTCTCAAACAAAACAGATGAAGTCCCCTGAAACATCAGCTAAAGGTCCGGTCCCTAATTTAAAACCTATAGCAGATGCCAAGTTAGGAAAACAAGGTGGCAATTTTTCTGGACCTATCACCTTTCAACAAACTTTTGAGCAGCAATTTTTACAAGGTGATAAAAAACCTAAGGGACCTAAAAACAAGGCACAAGTTCCAAAGCTTGTACCGGCTACTTCTAAATCCTTTGCCTCAAGTAAACTTAACAATTCCAATTCAAGTAAGATACCTTCAACTGGTACCCCAACTGTAGAAACAAAATCTAGTATGGCACTTGATTTATCTACTCCACATAATGTACCAAGTCAATTAGGACCACAACAAACAAAAGCTTTTGAGACCATGCAATCAATTGCTAATCTTGCTAAAAAACAGGGTATTCAAAATAAGAGCTTGACTCCAGCTATAAGTCAGGTAAGCAACTTTTCAAGTATGTCTAACAGGCCATTAGGTTCAAATGTTACACCTTTGCGAGTTCCATCTTCTAGTACATTGAATCAATTAAAAATGGAGAAGATTAGCCTTAACTTACCAAGTGGGACACAGGCTCCTTTAAAACAAGAAAATACACCAAAGTCCAGTACAGTTAAACAAACAAATCCTAATGTGGCATCTCCTAGTTTTCAAACAGCTTCACAAAGTACTTCCACTGCTACTCAACCATCTCCTAGGCAGACTCGTTCTCCAAGTTCTTCACCAAAATTAGTAATAGCTGAAGATAAACAAGCAAATAGTGTCACTGAGCAAAATGCAAATCAATCAAATCAAATTACAAGTACACAGTTGTCCAATTTGAACTCTGCAAAAACTGATTCACCCAAAGTTTCTCCGGGGCCTGGTAAATCACTTCTCAAACCATTAAGACCCTTGGTGCCAATGGCAAGAATGTCAAGTATTAGACAACCAATTACATCAAATATTAATTCAAATCCTACTATGTCCTCGCCATCTGACTATATGCCTCAGCCTCAACTCCTAACTCATGCACAATATGGCATGTTAAGACACCAAATGGAAGTACAAAATGCTTGGTTAAAAGCACAGAGACAGTATGATATGCTCAAAAATATGTCAAGTATGGCACAATCTCAGAATGATTTTAATAAGGAAAAGCAATAATCATGCCTCACAGTTGAGTTATTACAATTATTGTAACATTTTTACATTTGTGCACACTTGTGTAAAGGTAAAAATCATAGTTACATTTATGTAATACATACAAATTCTTAGTGTTAAGTACATAACATTACATCCACATTGAATCTGTAAATAATAATAATAATCATTATTGCTATTTTTTTTTTATATTAAACATACTTTACTAATAAGTTTTTTAGTCTTAACTGTAATGCATTGTATACATAAATTTTTATGAATGTCATGGTAAAATAAATATTAAATATGTGTGCTGGTCTAGTTTACATACTTTATCTTGAAAGTATGTTTCAAGTTTATTGTTGTATTTAGTATATTGCTATAATATTCTAATATGTATACACTTGGGCAAATTATTTTTTTTATTATTATTTGCTACATGTAATATAAATATTTTTAGTGATGTTTTTTACATTATAATATTATGTAATATGTTCATAAAGAACATTCTTATCAGAAACATTTTATTCATCTGAATACTATAATAAATTTATAAAATGTAGATATAAGTCTTGTTGTGTATAATATTTTGTTTGAGGGGTGTGAAATAAAATATTTTAAATAGAAACTTTGCTGTTTTATTGAATCTTTTATGTTAGTTATATAATATCTCAGATGTGAAGCAAAAGGTATACATTTAGAATTTATATAAATTATTTTGTTATAATATATTATATTTTTTCTTATTTTTGATATTTTTATTTTCAGATGTCTTCATGCCAAACTGAAATTCCCTTTAGATCACGTAAAAGGACTTACTTGCAAAGTAAAAAGGACAAGTGTAATATAGAAAATAAAGACATTTTAAACATTGATAATACAGTAAAGAAATCCTTGAAAAGGGCAAATGTGGGATCTATTGAAAAAATTGAAATTGATGGTAGATATTTCATATAAATCTAATGTAACGTAAAATTTGCAAAAAATTATTTCTATTGATTTAAATACATACACAATGTTATATTATTATATGCTCCCTTATCCATATAGCTTTATTATCTACTTTGTGATATAGCTATTAATCATTTCAGATGGCGTATGTGCTGCTAAGAAAATAGCAAAGCAACAAGAAATATCTAATAATTGTGTTGATATATCAAACAATGAAAAAAGCTTTGATGTTGAGTATGTATTTTGTCATATTATGTTACATTATTAAGGGAAAATACAACCAGTGTCACTGTGTGCTTATTACAGTATTAAGATATTTTGTTTTTTTTTTGTTTTTCCAGAGAAAATGGTTTGAAACCACTAGTGAGTAGAGAGAATGAAATAGCCTTTTTGGAAAATTTTCTATATGAACATTTAGAAAGTGATCAATCTGGATCTTTATACATTTCTGGTCAGCCAGGAACTGGAAAGACTGCAAGCCTGTCATATGTTTTAAAACTGCCTAAGGTAACTGTTTTATGAATATTATTGCAAAAAATGCATGTATCTCTTTTATAATACAAGAGGAGAGGTACTCTAGATCCATATGAGAGACAAGGTACACTTAATTTACAGAGTCTGTATGGGCAACATCTGGTTTTATAGCAGTAAATAATACCAGCAAACTAAGGCCTATCAAATAAAACAATCTCAATTGAAACCTCTACTTGAGAACCTATTTGACAGTTTTTTTATACGTGCCTAAGAGAGTAGTCAGATCTAGTACTTACAAACTGACTTGACGACCTCCTTAGTGCAGTGGTTCAGCGCATTGGGGGCTGGGGCTCGACCGAGAGGTTGCGGGTTCTAATCCCGCCGAGGGAACAAAAAGTTTTCAATGTTCCTGGATGGATGTGCATTAAATTAGTGTACAATATAATAAAAATCTTAAATATGTGTATAGTAAAAAAGTATTAAATATATTTCCGTTGTAACACAAGTTCTTCGGATACTTAGCACGGGCTATAACTATTTAGTAATCTGTGGCACGGGGCCAGATTGATGTGGTGTGAAGCGCCCATAGATATGATATTATGATGATACTAAAATGGAAATTACGTAAGTCTATGGTATTTAGATAGAATATTATATATTTTTCAGGTAAAGAATGGTTATAAACAAGTTTATGTTAATTGCACTATGATGAAATCTGCATCCAGTATTTATAACAGGATCTGCAGGGAGTTACAGATTAAGACTTCAGGAACAAGTGAAAAGGCATCTTTAAGTGCAATTGAAAAGTTTTTATGCACACGTCATAAGATGATGTAAGTTTTTTTCTTTAAAAAGAATATCTCTACATACTCATGTAAGTAGAGATATTCTTTTTATTTATATTAAAAACTAATATTCTCGTAAGTAACGGTTATAACTAGAGATGAAACGGATAGTAGTTTGGCCGGATACCGGATATTCGGCAAGCTACTAGGCCGGAGCGCCGGATATCCGGTTGCCGGATATCCGGCCTTTTTGATAATATACAGTGTGTAAAAAGAGCAACCATAACTTTGAGACACGATTATACTACCTTTCCTCATTTTGGAATTATTATTTTTTTTGTTAAAAACTTAATTTCTTTTTTAACTTTTCACCTTTTCTTATTTTTTTGTCGCAATAATTACAATAAAAATTTTTTATTTTTTTTATTTTTGTAAAAAAAAAACATTTCTAGAATGAGAAAAGGTAGTATAATCATATCCCATAGTTATAGTGACTGCTCTTTTTACACCCGTTATAATAATAAGTTTAGTAGTAGTAGTAGTAGAAATATTCAGGCGCATTCGGGTCGCACGTAACCGGAGATCGGGTCGACTCGGGGGCGTTCGAGTGTTATCGCGTAAAATTTGGTATTTATTCATCACAATTTGCCACTTCTTAATAAAACAAACATTTTTGATGTGCGATTATAAAAATAAACGGTGTCCACAACCTATTGGAGTATGATTTGCCTTTATAAAATAATAAGACTTTTTTAAATTTTACTATCCGGTATCCGGCCGGATACTGTATTACTATCCGGTATCCGGCCGGATAGTGAAAACAAGGCCGGATAGGCCGGATACCGGATAGTTACCGGATATCCGTTACATCTCTAGTTATAACTCTTTTTTGCCGCCCTTATCATATACAACGCAATCAACATTTTTGACGAAAATGAGTTAATAGTATATTCGGAATCACTGCAACGAGATCTACCAGGACCAATCACTTAATTTTAAACAGCTGTTATACTTTTCGTTATTTTGTTAATCATCAAACGATTCTTATTAGAATCATAATATGATGATTAACAAAATAACGAAAAGTATAACAGCTGTCATGACTAGTTATTACTAGTTATTACTAGTCATGACCAATGTAAAAATATCATAAATTTACCAAATTTTTATATAGGTATATCATATCGCACATTCATAGTCCACTCCACATTGAAAGGCATTAAACAAAACAAAAAAATAATTGGAATATTTCTATTAGTTTCATAGAGACAACAAAATATAGAAAAAAACTTTGATCGCGATTTATTAGACAGTAACCTCCAAGCAAGTGCGTTGTTTATGACAAGGACGGCAGTTTAGCGGTTAGCTGATAGTCCTCCCCTGTCCGTCATTAAAACCTCTTACCTAGAGCTCAATAATTGTATTAATTAAAATTATATTTTCTGTGAGACTGGTCTGTCTATCCAATTAATCACGAAGCACGGCTCAGTCGATGTCCCGAAACACGATGCAGTATAATTTTCGTTTCGTCGCAGCCTGCTGGTGCTGGACGAGATCGACCAGCTGGGCAGCGCGCGTCAGGCGGTGCTGTACACCCTGTTCGGCTGGGCGGCGGCGAGCGCGCACCGTTGCGTTCTAGTGGGCGTGGCCAATGCGCTCGACCTCACCGAGCGTACGCTACCGCGTCTCGCAGCGCGCGGGCTACGCCCCGCCACGCTACACTTTGCGCCCTATACGAAGCAGCAAATCGTCGATGTCTTCACATCGGTTCTAGCGGACGAGGACAAGGGGAACATATTCTCGCCCGTGGCTCTTCAAATGCTAGCAGGTAATGTTTTGTAATGCTATTGTTTATGGTAGTATTTGAAGTAGGACTTAGAGCATATTGAATAGTAATTAAATTTATCTTACATTTTGCTGAAAAATTATAAAAACACTTTTCATTAAAATTGCCGTTTACATGAGAGTATGGCTACAAATTATAATTGCTGAATGCAAATATGACACTAAAACTAAAAGTTATCTCGTATTTTCCGGCTGTGGCATTTTTAATTTTATAGGGGCTTACGATGAGATTTATTTAAAAGCTTTTAAACTTTGCCCAAAATGTATATATAAAGTTTAGAATTTTATCAAAATCAAGCCTGAATATTTTTTTGATGAGAACAGTGTAATTGATTTTTTATTTGTTTTAGCCAAAATATCAGCGATATCAGGTGACATGAGAAGAGCGCTGGACATCGGACGGAGAGTAATAGAATTAGCTCGTCGTAGCAAATTCACCGAGACAAAGTGCGTCGAGAGTATGATAACGGACAACACGGCTACAGTCGAGCTGAAGCAGGTTCTGGAAGTATTAAACGATGTATACGGGGGCTCAGCTAAAATAGACAATGATGTAGAAGAAAGTTTGCCATTACAGCAAAAACTTATTTTATGCAGTTTAATTTTAATTTTGAACAAAGGCAATACCAAAGAAATACAGATGGGAAAGCTACATGATGAATATAAAAAGTAAGTTATTTTATACTAATATCTGACATTACTCACCAATGCATGTTAATAAAGGATCATAATGTCATGCATTCTCTTTCATGACTATGATTTACGAAAAAGAACACAATAAGTTAAAAAACAGGCGTTGGATTCGAGACTATGACTCAACTCACGTTTGTGCGGAAGCGAAGCGTCTCGACACTCAAGGTAATATAGTTATTTATAAAATATAATATTAAATTACGTAAATAAATGTGCAGAGTGTGCGTGGCGCGCAACATCTGTCCGCTGGAGCTGGGCGAGTTGGGCGCGGCGTGCGCGCTGCTGGAGGCGCGCGGGGCGCTCACCGTGCGCGCTGCCGGGAATGGTATGTGGTATAACATCTATGGACGAGATTCCAATATCATCTAGATTCAAAGGCCATTAAATAAATAAAAAAACTCGCTTGTCTGTATTGTATAACTAACTAGTATTCCAAAAACTTGTAACACCAACACCAACGGCAACCAGACATTAGAATTATTATATTTAATACACATCACCAAGGAGTATTGAAAACTTTTTGGCTCTCTTTTGACATCTGTATTGAGCGCCGATGCGCGGACCACGTCTTTTGGTCGTCGGCATAATTTTAATTAAAACTTCTTCGGGCGAGCTGTAGGGAAAAATTGAATATTACGAAATCACAGTAACGTTAAGTAAATTTTAGATGCAACTTATCGTCGCTAGTACACCTGGCTACCTACCGGTTGACCGTAGTGGGTCCGTTATAGAGCCGAGGGGAAGTTAAATCACTAATATTATTGAAAATTTTGGGGAAAACTCGATCATAATTCATAATATTTATGCATTATTCAAATAAATATTAACATTCTGCACATCCTATTCACATAAAGTTTAAATGTGCCAAATTTCATACTTCTATGTTTGCCCAACCTTAGTTAAATTGTACGAAAAGTTTTTGCTTGATATATAGATTGTGTTGCACAGGCGGCGCGCGTGGGCGGCGCCTGCGACTGCAGTGGGACGAGGCGGAGCTGCGCGCGGCGCTGCGGGACAAGCCGCTCCTGGCCGCCATACTGCAGCGCGCCCTCTGACCGCCGACGAAGTAAACACAATTGAAGACATGAATGGACGAAGGTGATATGTAGCAAAATTCTGATTTAGAGAAAATTGAGTTCAAACTGTTACTCAATCATTTTAAAATACGTCGTAAAGTATTAAGTACATTAATCTAAAGACCTGTCTTTAGAATCAATGTACTTATAACGTTACTACATATCCTAAAATGTATCCATAAAACGTTACTACATATCCTAAGTGACAGCTTAAACTCAATTTTCTGGGTAATTGTTTTTTGCGACATATCACCTTCATCCGTTCATGTCTTCAACTATTAGTTACTGCTATACTATAACTGTAGTTCATCATCAACAGTAGTGACGGTATTTAGTATTTACTACTTATTGACATATTGCTGCTATACTTACTATAGTTGTAACGTATCACGTTAATTACATTATATTTCTATACTACGTTCTCATTAAATGTGATTCTTATATAAACAAAAAATGCAAGACAAAGTAATTAATGTGTCAGACTTTTTCTTTAAATGAGTGACGATTAAATTGGACGCATTATAAGCGTAAATAATAAGCTTAGTTTACATATACGTAAGTAGAACGCATTGAATTAGAACGAAGTACCCTAATTATATTAATGTTACCACCTAGTTATTGACATATTGCAACTGCTTACTATAGTAGTGACGTATTAGTAATAAACTAATAAGATATTCAGTAAAACATTTTGACATTAAAATAATGTAAAAGAACATTGTAATAAGATAATACACAGACAAAGAAAACAGGAGAATAACAAGTTAATGATATATTGCTACTATACTAACTATAATATTGACATACTACCTAATTAATGAGATATTACAAAATGTATTTTTACTACTTCTTTATAACTGTCACGTACCGTAGCATGATATAACACACTTTTAAGGACATGCTACGACACTGTAGTAGAGATCTATTTTTAATTTAATGACATGTTACTACGCTCTAGTAGTGACGCATTTTTAATTAATTGACATGTTACTATTCCCACCGTAGTAGTGGCAATATATTGTTTTTTTTCTTCTTACGACATATTACACGAATATCTTAACATTGTGCGATTGCTGATTTGATTGATTAAAGCTATTTATGTCAATACCGCCAACACTGTGTATTGGTCATTTGACATTACATATATGCTGCAGGCATAATATTAGTACGTCCCGTTTATTTGAACCCAAAACGTAAACACACCCGGTCTATGATATGTATTCGATACTGAAATATTCCGGTGAAAGTGTTGATAAGTATGCACAAAATTTCGGTGTTTTAGGTTTGTTTACGTTTGGGTTAAATTTAAAAGGGGTATTATACATCGCGATCATTAATGTTGTCGCTCTCGTGCATCCACTTTTTAACGCGTACACGTGGCATAGCACTTAGACTGGAACCAAGCTGCGAATTGAAAATTTAAAATAATTGCGATAAGCGGGCTATTTTGTTCGTGTTGATAAGTATCTTACAATCTCAAATATGATTAAGACAAAAGTTACGTTAGAATTTACAATTCAAATTATAATTCCGAAGCTACAATTAAATATTGTGATGCAAGATCTTACAAGACATACGGCACAAAATAAATATTAATTAAATGTTAGATAACTAGATTTCGTTGTAAATTGCAAAGATATATTTTTAATGACTACAGTTGCATATAATTCACCTAAATGCAATTTTATATTATAATTATTGAATATATTCATTGAATATTATACAATTTATGTCAAAAAATTATGTTGTCTTGAAGTAAGTTTTTATATTTGCTTATAACAAAATTTTCCTCCATATCATAGTAAACAATATTATGTACGTAAACGGAAAGTATTCGAGGAGTGTGATCAGTACGTCGTTATAAAGACGTATGTTACATGTGATGTGACCTCAATTTTTTAAGGAATAAGTTGCTTTAATTTCCCCCGTCCGTTAACGCTGCGTGCACACGATAAGCTGAAAATTGGAGTACTTTGAAACCTTTTTTTCTCAATACTGGTCACATTGAAAAATCCTAAAAAAAATATATAACAATCTGCATTATATTTATCAGAGGATTATCGGTTTATAATTTGATATATTTTTTTTATAAAACTTAAAATAATATACAAAGTTTACCCTTTTTTAACGTTATAAGCTTTTTTCTCTTTATATATTAGTGACTCAAGTGTGAAAATTACTTCAGTATTTTAAATAATGCAAGACCCAGGAGATTGTAGATTTAGTTTTTGCAAATTTTGTCTATTTTTTTAAAGGGTTTTTATACGATTTTAACGCGCTCCGATCGGCGCGGTCTCCCTTTTTCGCCATACAAATACTCGTTCAAGGTCATTGGCGTTATGCAAAGTCTTAAAAATACTAACTATGGTAAAGTACATAATATTTCCCTTCGAAAAAACTGCTTACTGCACAAAATATTATGTTATGTAGAATGTTAGGCGTTTTGCATACCTGTAGACTCGTGTCTACATTCCACATAAAGGATTCTTCCTTAATACTTAGACCTTAATAGGCACGGCCTAAAACGGTAAATAAAGGAACGTTGAATACTGCTGAGGTATCCAGTAAATCAAGAATTTGCGAGAACATCGAACATAATTGATACATTGAAGGTGTTACTTTAACCTCATATATTCCTTGTTAACTCTTGTCGGAGGTCAGCAAATGTTAAGGTTAATCTTAGTAAACAAAGTGCTTAAGGATTGCAATAGAAGCCTTGTTGAAAAAACGCGCAGCGATTTTTTTTTGTTGGGGCTATGTTTTTTAATGGCCGTTTTCAATGACCTAAATGTGTTCAATTATATATGTATTCAAAGTTAAAATCTTTTTTTTTACCGTAAATTACTAGCAGTAAAAATAGGAAAAAAATAGCGAATGTTGTATAACAACCCTCAATAATTATTTTATTCTGTTTCCCATATTTTTTATTAAAGCGGCAACAGAATTATTCATCAACTGTCTAGTCTAGCTATCGAGCTAGACTAGACAGTAGCGTCTGTCTGTCTGTCATCAAGCATATCACGATAGATATGCTTGATGCTGATGACGCAGGACCTATTCTTTATGTACGGAATTTACTTGTAATTTCATACTTATATATTATATTCTACAATAATCTTCTATATTATCTAGTTCAACGATCGCTTCGGCAAAACGATCGTTAAGATTGAACGGATCGAAAGTTACCTAACCAGTAACCGGCACCTGCCAAAACATTGTCCCGCGAACAAAAGCTCGCTTAATATTCGTGAGAGAGCATCATTAGCTCAAAAATAATATATTCATATCGCGATACGTGCTTGTGTTTATAGAAAGTCCCGCGATGTGTTGTGACTTGTGCACAAACAATACCGGTCCCGCTTATGTAACGGCGGTGTCGCCCGCGGGTGATATAAGTGCGTACGGCGGGCAAATATGTATGAAAAGTTATTTGTCGCCGGCCGAGCGTTAATTACGGTTTCTTTATTTGACCTCAAACATTTCTCAAACGACGAGTCAATAAGTGACGGTCGTGAGTCGTGACTGGCTCGGCGAGGGCTTACGTCACCAGCGCATCCCTATTCCGCCGTGTGACGACTGACGCCTTGCGACACTCTGTAATGGCCAAAAGGATAGTTTGCAAAAAAATGGTCTAAACAATACTAGATATCATGGTCATAATCGAAATTTATTTCTTTGTATTATTAGAGATCCACACAATTAAGACTTGCAATATGAAAAAGCGATATAGGGTCGGTGTGACGTCATTGTACTAGTCCACTGGAAGCACATTTTTCACAGTCAACTGCCAAGATACTTATAAAGTAATTACCGTCTGTTTATTTATAAAAAAATAAACCTAATTTGTTAAAAATGTTATATTCAACATTAGTACACTACCGTATTGTCACTGAAGTACATACAATCTGCAGACTTTGCTTGTAATACCTATCCAATTACCGTAAACCCCCAGTTTCACACTGCTCCTAAAGGGTTTAATATGCATCACTCATTCAACATCAATTGCCTACTGGCTGGTCTGGGTTTGTTAATAAACCCCCATATTACATAGTAGACTCAAATGTAAAAAGTTAAGGATAGATCTCAAGGTCGGATCGTTGCAATTTTGTCACAATGTTTCGTTGCTTTACCTTAGTTAGTCGGGCTACATGTTACTCGCAATTTCGCGAAAAAATAAAACTGTTAATATTGCCACGATAAATATCCTTCCCTGACATCTACTTTACAATTTTGTGCCAGACTTATAACCAATACAAACAAGTCTTTCGATTTAACCGTAATTATTATCAGTATAAATAATAAATTCTTTCAATGTAGGAATTAAATGAGGTAATAAAAGAGTAATTAACATTTTTACGTATCATCAAAATCTATAGAATCTTACGTTTTAACCTTCACTTTATATCTTGATTGTTTAACTGCAATTTGTGATTAAGTAACTGTAATTACATAAATTGAGACGTCACTGAAAGGTCATGAGGGTATTTTTTGTGTAACTTTGAATAATGTTATGGCTCTACATGCCGGAATTCAAATTGATTAGGAGACGCATGGAATTTTGAACATTCAGGCACTCTTTTAATTCTGATCTAGCATTTCAAACGGTTATAAACTTGCGTTGCCAAAGAATTAATAAAGATAGATAAATGTCTTAAGACTTATAATATATTAGGTCCTATTATAAAACCTTTATTTTATTACCTATATATTTAGTGCCTTGATTCGGATAGAGATGGCGCAGGTGTAGTATATTATTATGTCTTGACGAGCTTGGTGTGTCTTTATAACTTAGGGTAACTAGTACTACACTAACTTGTATCTGAGGCTAAGGCCGGTATTATAAGTGTATAGATAAGTGAATTTTTGATTACATTGAACCCAAGCTAGAAAGATTTTTTTTAGTAACTTACGTTATAGTTAGTAGACATTTACTAGTATTAAAATGTTAATGTTTATTTTTTAAGTTTCTCATTATAAACTTAGCTAATAGTAATTATTATAATTTATTAAGACTGATGTTGTTCTTCGAATTCTCATCGTATTAAATACCGCCAGTTCCGTTTTCTTTGAACTTGGCTGGGCACAATGCCTCGTGTCTAAATATTGTATTTTGTTTCGTTACGATTTTTACACTGAAATATACTATTATAGTATTTTTGAAACATTATATATTATCGTGCTGTGAATTGGTAATGTTTGTATATTGGTGTTGTAATTCTTTGTTAATTATGTGTTGCGTTTTTTAAATCTTCGATGGTATTTTGGATTTTTATCAACAGTTGTGTAATAACAGTGAATGAACATTCTTATGTAATTATTTATTATTGGACTTACATCAAAGCCGTTTTAAAATTTACTTTCTATTTGGAAATTAACTTTGACATTTGAGTTTAAGCATTCATTTTACAATAAACTATTGCAAGCTATCTACATATTTAATGTCTTTTATTGCCGCAATCCTCAATTAACGCTAGTGGTTTTCAAGAAGTGCTTAAGTTTATCTTTAATCTACTCTGCAGATAATTACAGCCGGCGAGGTGTATCAATGACGTGTTGAACAGTATTATTCGTATTGTCCGTTACTTGACCGAGAGCATTTTCTTTATTTGGTCGACTAATGTTCCATTGTTTGAATGAATATAATGGCTACTAACTAGACGTATAGTTTTAGTAGACTGAGGTTTAGGGCATATAAACTGCAATAATTTTGTACCATAATCCTATTGGATTAAATACATAATATCATCGACCTGCAACGTCGTGTTCTTCCTATGAACTACGTAATCGATGAATTAGCTGTATTATGCATGTCGCTAGACTATTGCAGGAAGAAGTGATGAGATGAGATCTAATTATTACTATACTAAGTTTTTTTTTAAAAGACTTTTATTGTATGGATTGATCAGGAAAAAATATATTATGATGTTTCAGGGATGATCTTTGAAATGGTAAGTAAAGTTAATTAGTTAAAATACTTCTATGGCCTCCCATTCTAAAACAACTGGGTCGCAATAAAATAAATCTCGTATATTAATTTAATACTTTATTCTTAAAATTAGGTAAATCTATTATGTGCATAAAACTTTTTACAAAAATTTTCGTACATACGATTGTGTGTATTCTTACTTTCACTATACAGAGAATTCACCGTGGGTACATTTCACATACGTCGGAAATATAAATAAACACCATTATACCAAATATTTATAAGTAACAAATTTTATTTGTATAATAAATAACTTAATTACGCCACATGGTTTGTACAATGTTGTTGGGTGATAGACCGAAGCTAGAGTTAAAATTTGTATTAGGATAGAAGTGAAAACGGAAAAGTTGGGACACTAGCTATCGAGGTAGAGGAGCACTAGCTATAGCGCAAGGGATGGGCTGCTAGCTATAGTCCGGGAGATGGGCCACAAGCTATAGTCCGGGAGATGGGCCACAAGCTATAGTCCGGGAGATGGGCCACAAGCTATAGTCCAGGGGATGGGACACTAGCTATAGTCCTAAGGGTTAAGACACTAGCTATAGTCCAGAGGGTGGGACACACATAGGTATAGTCCAGGAGGCAGCTTAAAGCCGGAGGCCGGGGTTGCGCGAGCGCACGAAGTTCAGCAGCTCGTCGCTGTCCTCGCAGACGAAGGGCTTGACGTGGTGACACGCCACGTCGTGCCACTTCACACCGTCGTTGTAGAAGTTGTTCAGGATGGCCAGGCAGGACTCGTCGTTTCCCTGTAGGAAACAGTTCACAGATTAATGTCATGTCAGTGAAAACCAGTGATTTGGCTAGTATAAAACGCTGCAGCAATTGAAGACATAAATTGATGAAGGCGATATGTAGCAAAACTGTGGTGTCGAGAAAATTTCGTTCAAACTGTCACTTAAACATTTTAGAATACGTCGTAACGTATACATATACTACAATGCGAGACAGTTTAAACTTAATTTTCTGTTTTTTTTGCAATATATCACCTTCATGTATTCATGTCTTCATGTTAAAGGCGTTGAACCAGTGACTATAGTTCTACCAGTAGCCAAATTTGGTAGAGGTGAGTTTAATTACTACTTACATGATGTATGCTAGTTATATACATATTGGTAGAATGGTAGAGTAATATCAGCAGCGTCGATTATACTATCTACTCCATGTGCTTCAGATTTATAGGCCGCTTTACACAGGTAACGTAAATAGCGGTGTAGTCTATTCATTTATAATTCACTAAACCTAGAAAGTAGCCAGGGAGCAAAAAGCAGCAGCAAAAAGGAGACTTTTGGAAGTTTCAATAAGTATTGAAACTTCCAAAAGTCTCCTTTTTGCTGATACTTCACTATGTTATAACTACGGTTTACTCTACCCGTACGTGTTGTATTTTTATGCTCATGTTCATAGAAATATTGAGACACTGGATGTACTAATGATAATTAATGGAGTAACTGCCATATATATGTTGCCAAATAGATCTTAACTCAGCATTTTAAAACGCTAACTTTAGATCTCATGGGAACGACACAAAAGTGGCTTATTGTTAAACATAAACCGATTTACGCGTGATTAAGCACTCGAAATAGGTAATTGTCATGTTAATGTAAATCATCAGTATATCTGACTATCCTTTATCGACTGTATTCTTACTTATGTCCGCAATTTGTTCGCGTAGTACAAACGTAACGCAACGCACAGAATTGCAAGAAACGTCCATCTATACGACGTCATAATTTTGTATATTATGGTTACATTTATGTGAATAAATGCTAAACTAGGCGGTGCTTAAATTTTGTTGAACTCAGTTCCGCTATTATGACTAGATGACAGTGGCGTAGCGTGCCTTGGCGGGGCCCCGTATAAAAATTTGTTTGGGGGCCCCTATGAAGGTTAAAGATTTCTCACAAATGAACAAAGAAATGGTTGCATAAAATTAAATTAAATATTTATTTGTAATAATTATCTTTTTCCAAAAATTTTACAAATAATTAAAATTAAACGTACATACGGGGCCCCCTTGCCAAGGTGGGCAACGGTATAATTGATACGGCTGATACGGCGGTAGCTACGCCCCTGCTAGATGAGAAACATGTACCTAGTACTTAATTTAAACTTAGGGCTTTAATGTTGTTTAAAGTTGTTAGTATTTTTACTTGTACGGATAAGGCTGCTCGGGCCTCGTAAGAAGAGAAAAGACATTTTAAGTAGTAAACCATAAACATTGGAGGCACCTTAGCACATAGGTACCATTGAGGTTAAGCTAATTGCAGTTGTCATTTGTAATTGCCTACTTGATTAGTAGGAACTTTTATCTCTTCTTAATACTTTTGTTAAGGTATTTTGTGTTGAATACTAGACGTTGCCAGAGACTTTAAAAGAAAATCGTAGGAACCATACTTTTTACGCGATAAAAAGTCAAGTAGCCTAAGGGCGTGTTTCACCAATCATGTTATCCCTCTCGTATTTCCTGTCAATGAATGAGATGGCATGGTATTTTAACATGACGTTAACTTTAACATTGCTTGGTGAAACACGCCCTTAGTCCGTACGCGAGGTCAACTAGAGTTGACTCTTTTGTGATACTAGAGTTGATACCAAAATCGTCCAAGTGGTTTAGTAGCCTATTCAATGTAAACAAACTATGTTTTCTCTTTGTAACATAAGTATAGAAGTTTATAATATAACTATGCGCAATATTACTTAATGTAACGATGTCTAGAACTAAATATCATTTAAAAATGTGAAACAGAAAGGAGTGAGGAAAATATGATCAGCTACAAAATATGCTACAATGCAAATAGGAGTCATCCACCAATCGGTTCTGCTTTCTTTTAAAACGTTAAAATGTTGAATATTTACGACTTACTTAAACGGCACAAAGTTTTGTTACTGATGAGCGATGACAAATCGTTGTGAAATTCGCTATTTTCACCGCAGCTCAACTTTCATTTTTTAAATGATTACCGAATAATCTCGAACATTACATGGTATTGAGTAATCGTACTCGAAGACGAAAAGCGGACATCGGCAAACAAAATTTACGAGCTAAATATGAACTTCCTATTGAGTAGATGTTTTTAATATCTAAGATTATTGAAACAGATTTTACCATGTATATGGTGTTATATTTTAAGCGCGTTCAAATAAATAAACTCGTCATCTTTATAATACATATTAGTGTACATAGACAATAATTATTACCTGTGCTGCCTCTCTGTTGTCGGGCTGCGCCTGTCCGTATCCGCCAGTGTAGGACCAGTCGCCGGTGTTCCTCTGGGTAGTGGGACCGATCTTGGCGCCGGAGCCCGACCAGAACCAGCCGTTGACGTTGGGGGGCTGCAGGTCGGCCCGGTCGCAGCCCGCAAAGTTGCACTTGCGACCCGATGTCCAAATGTAGCGCACGTTACCGCGAGCTATCTTTTGCTTAATAAATTCGTTTTCCTGAAAGGAGCACACTCGTTAAAAAAATATAGGAAAATTATTCGTAGACGTAGCCTAGAAATCGAGTAGGTGGTACCCGGTACCGAGAATCAAGGAAGTACCTAGCATTTAAGTGTGGCCTATGTCTACATTGTAGGCGACCATTATTCTAGATATTTTTCTTAATTATGGAGTGTGAAGTGGCAGGAAATGCACCTCCGTCATACACGTCCGGCAGGCGGCACTAGAAGTGGGCAACACGGCTACGGCCACGCTAGAATGTGGACCGTGTGCCACTTGTGTGGCTCGAGCACCTTATGAATAGTGCGTCGTAGAGTAAGTAACCCAGTCGGCCATTGCACCCCTTTCTCGCACGCGTTCCACGCTCTACAAACCCAATCAATCTCGTCGGAACGTCCTTATCAATATGGATGATAATGTTTTTGTCTAAATAAAAATTAATAGTCCGCTCTGCCGTACGGTCGTTAAGTGTTTAATTTCCTCGGTGGTATCTCACGAGACTGCGCAACAATGGGTATATTTTTGCGTTCGTTGACATGTCGTAAGTAGTCGTAACCGCGAGAGGAAGCGCTGGGAGAAAATCTCTGTGAGCTTTTATTTCCCGTATGTCTCATCCGGTTTGATGACGCTTGTTAACGCGCTAGTTACGTCTGCGCCTGGTTTCATCGAGGACATCCCAAACCGAACATTTTACCATAATTAACCTCCTTTGGAGCCTTGACGGCGCGAGAGATCCTGTCGTGATCTCATCCGGTACGGGTAATTAATTTGGCCGTGTAAGTCACAATCATTACTAATACACCGGCGAGAAAGTGAATGTATCACGTCTCACGATTGACCCTGTTATGTGATCAAACTGCAGGTACGCTGAACCGTAGCCCATCATGGTGTAATTTTGCTCAAGACCGAGACGGAATCATTGGCGGAATGTACCCACTACCCACCACTTTACGAGAATCGATATAAATATTCTTTATTGATCTTACTCATTGAATACATCTGTATAATATTTTATTATGGTTGTGCTTAGCTAGGCAGAAATAAACACAGTTTAATAGAAAGAAGTCAAAATTAGAAAATACATACCTTAATAGATAATATATATTATGATAACAAGATAACTGACAAGCATAAAGCTTTCACATTTACATAACGAGAAGAATAACTACTTATTACTTATTTACCTATAAGTAGGTACTTATTTGATTTTATATCCGGTCAAGCGCGCGTCGAGCCAAGTGTGTTTGCTGTAAGTATAGATATCAAAACCTTTTGTTTGACACTTTTTAAACGATTATTTTAGGATACGATATCCTAAGATGAACAAAATTTTAAAAAATACGAACCTCCTGATTGTTAATCAGTGAGCGAACTGATGATGATGAATTATAGCTAAGAACACTCTCGATCACGTCAGCTTTTTAACAAAAAAAATAGATCTATTAAATCGGTCCATCCGTTTGGGAGCTACGATTCCACAGACACCACACACGCAGATAGACACGTAAAACTCGTAACAACCCTTCGTGGGATGTTAAAAATTATGGTGCTGTAATAAATGCACTGCAAAGTATACCTGTGGCGTTTCTAACGAAACGGCGTCCATGCAGTGTCTGCGACAGATGTTCCTCGCGTCCAGCCAGTCTACCTCCAGGTTGCGGGTCGGCGCGTGCTCCCAGCTGAAGAAGTACGAATGTGAAACCCCTCTAGCATCGCGGTACGTCGAATGGCGTACTCCTGCAGGAAAAGAAAAAAAATCAATACGTTTATTTTGTCTATGCTTACTTGTTGGTAAGTATTTAAAACCACTACCTAATAATATCTATCTGGACGTTACAATAAAAAATAAGAATAATACACACTTAAACCAGAGAAGGAAATAATTAAGATGTATCGGATAAACGTAACAAACGACGCGGCACAGATAGCTTAACAGTAACAAAAACAAAAGCACAATAAGTGTTGAAAAAAGATCTTAAAATTCAACCTTCAAAGAAACACCCAACGATTTGCGAAGCGTCGACAATCGGCATTGAAGACGAAGTGTTGCAAAAAGTTGATGTTACTACAAAAAGGTTTATTTGGTTTTATTATTTCAGAAGACATCTAGTTCTCACGGTAAAATATTAGTTTTTAGCTGAGTCAAGACCATCAATTATGAAAAGAGCGTCGAGACTCGAGATTAAATTGCCGCAGTTATTATTTTGTAAGGTTGTTCGGTTTACAATACACAAGTGCGGTTTCGTCACTTGGCCTAATAGATGCGACGTTAAATGTATCTGCAGAATGCAGACCACTAAGCGCTTCATACAAAGGCTATGTCGAAATTCGTGTAACAAGTTACATTGCAAAACACACATAATATTTTACATGACACACTTCGCACAGGGACATCCTTGTAAAATTAAGGATCGAAATAATATTGAATGTCGTGATAGTCGTAGAATATTGTAATTTATACGATGTTATTATTTGATACATTAGACATAATGATATATTTATACTAGGCTAGGCTAGGTTGATGTTGAGGCCACTCATCGAATTTTAAGCGCAAATCCATTACTATATTAAGAAAAGTATCTAACCTATAAGTCAAACCAGAGGTTAAACTAATGCCATACCAAATTTAATCCAAATCCGTTCAGTAGTTTCTAAGATTAGCGTGTAAAAAGGTACAAATAAAAATTTGTAATAATTATTGTTTTCGGTGTTACATCGTTTGTCAAGCCCATGTTATAGTGTTTTTTTTATATTAGCAGATCTATCGAAACTAGTCTTTAGTATTAGATTATGATCTAATACTAATTACGATTGGTTTTTAACTATTGATGCCTACTAATTATGAAGGCAACCAGTGCCTACAGAAAAAAAAATGTTGGTAAAGCGCATTAAGCATAAAATGCTTCCATGTTATGTCTGCTTACGTCCATGTAAATTTACAAATAATGCGTATAACCTTTAACATAGGTTTGTTACTTTATAAGTCACTTACTTTTTAGTGCTCTACTATTATTTAGCATACGTTTGCAACAAAGAGTCATTGTTGAATTGGTATTTGAATAACGGACAATGTTAACATGAAAAGCACTCCCACATGATGCAACGGTCATGGGAGGCGCCCTTGTCAATGAATGTTTTTTGTACCTACTGGGCTGATCCAGAAACCGGAAGGCCGGAAAAAATTCATCACTGAAAATAAGATTCTGGGCTACTACAGTAGGTACAGCTAAAAATCGATCATCTATAAAGGCTCAGTAGTTCTGTTCAGTAGGTACTTTTGATCAACGGTTTTTTGGTAGCAGTACATTATGCTTAGGTTAATTTAGAAAATGTCAAATCTCCAAATGTGGGGAAGAAAAGATCCCTCGATTCCTCATGGATCCCAATTCCCATAGTCAGGTGACAGCGGGACTTATTTCGAAAAGAAAATTAAAATCGCTTCGCAAATGGCGGAGTACTTACTTACTTAACCAATTGTTGAAGAGACAAGTCAGTCAGCTACGAACTTTTGGAATATAAAATACTTATTAAAATTAAACAAGCAGCGTTTCGATTTACTTGAGTAATGTAAATTAACATTTAATTTCAACCACGTTAATATTTCGTTACTTAATTTTAGTGACTTATTTTGAAATCCTTGAAATTGACACTAATTTACCACATTTTGAGTCGAAAGTAGGTGGCTACTAAACTTAGTAGGTAAGTGTTTTAATTAAATTCATTATTTATGTACTAATTTTGTTACGTAGTAGGTTTTTAATTTATTTTGGTTACGGAATAATTTTCAGTATACCTACGGCGGTCTGGTTAGTTATTCCGTTGACCCTTAGGTCCTTCTCATATAAGCAATTTAACTTCAGATAGAGGTTGAGGCTTCAGAGGCTGCCTTGATAACATCTCTTCATTGAAACTGTTAATGCTCGCATAGTTCGTGACTGCGCTAATAGGCATGCCGCATGCATGGACAAGGAGGACCATCATTTCAAAATAGATACAGCCATTAGCCGCAAGGTGATCCGCCACTCACTGAGCATCTTCGCAGACTAATCTCGTCTAATTACGATATTTTACGCAAGAAAGGACGCTACAACCGTATTCCTTTCTCTCGTCATGTTGCAAATAGTGCTCATGTGACTTAGGTGACCTAAGAATTCTTGACCTTTCGATTGGAAAGGAATCTATATTACACGATCTGATGCAACTCCAATTAAATACAGCTAAATTCATTTTGACCTCTGACTATCAATTTGTCTGTCGATAATCGATTTTCCAGTGTAAAGTTAAGTTCAACTACTATGCGGCGATTACACCCTACTCATAATTGATTTGATATTTTGTTTAGGTTCGATCCGAACTGCAGTGCTATTCTTTTTAAGAATGTTTTGCGAATCTCGATAGCTGAATCCGCGGTGAGTATAAAATTTAGGAGTTTATAGTATGGGAAATTTGACACTCCGCGGTTTCAGCTGTCAAGACTCAAGATACGAAATCGCAAATTATTATAGATATACATAGCTATATAATATCTTCAGCTACTCTACAGCTGTAGATATTAGGGCTATTTCTATAGTGAGTAATTCACTACTTTTCAATTGGACGTATTATCGCTGTAACTCTGGCCCAGTTGTTGGCCCACATGTTAAATTAATAACCCTTAATTAGCCATTCTAGAGTTAACATAGAGTAAATATGTAATACTTTAACCCATTGCAATTTCGTTGAAGTGGCTAAGTAAAAATAATTTTATACTTACGAGTAGCGCAGTTCCTGGGGTCAGGCAGAGCCAGTCTCCTCTGAGCTTGAGCAACGCACAGTACCGCCAAAAAGGCAGCTGCGACTAAGCCGATGTGCCGGCTCATCTGTTGGTAGCAAAATAATAATCAATCAAAAATTTATAATCATAAGCAAAAAAGTTTTTTTGTCTGTCCCAAGGTCTCTAAAAAATTTGTAAAAATACTTTCATTAAGCAGGAGCAATTAATTGAGTATTTTTAAATCTATCGATTGAGATTTGTATGAAAATCATAACAGCGCCCTTACAAATTCTATTCGTTAACTTTACAAACACGTTGCTGTCAATTGTTCCTGCTAATACTATTGGTAACTTCGCGAGTTACAAATTACAATCCTCTGCGTAGTGCATGGTCAATAAAAGCGGGCAATAGAATAAATAATTATATTACTAAAAAGCTGAAAAAAAATTGTAAAAAGAACAGTCACTACAACTTTGGATATGATTATTATATACTACTTAGGTACTACCTTTTCTCATTCAAGAAATGTATTTTTTTGACAAGATGTAC
This sequence comes from Celastrina argiolus, assembly GCA_905187575.2. Classification (NCBI taxonomy): domain Eukaryota; kingdom Metazoa; phylum Arthropoda; class Insecta; order Lepidoptera; family Lycaenidae; genus Celastrina; species Celastrina argiolus. Next base: position 7,454,002 of record LR994577.1, read on the forward strand.
TGTTCATATCACCAGGTATATAAATATATTTATATACCAGGGATATAAATAGGTACTTATTAGGGATTAAGATAAGGTTCCTGATGGCTTCACTTGACCCTTAGGTTTCGACACCTAAAGTTTACTAATACTAAACTAATAAGTGAAGCCATTAGGAATCTAGTATCTAATAGAAACGCCACTGCATTTAATATTTTCCAAATCACGGTCATTATTTTGGGTTTGTTTCGTCGTTTCGCTAGCTGCCTAATAATAATTAAAAATGATATCTAATAATTGATTGCGCGAAAAATTCTAATACAATTTAATAAAGCGAATCACAGCCGTAATCACGACAAATATCGCTAGAATTGCTCATTTCTTCGGTAGGCTTAATGATCCTCACTTAGGTAAAGGGTTCGGTAAATAATAAGGGGTGATCTACATCTGAGGGCGTAAATAATTGAACAATAGGAATTGATTTTTTATAATTTAAACTGTCGATTGTGCTTCAAAATTTGGATTTGGATAAGAGTAGATTTGGATCTACTCTTATCTAATCCAAAGAAACAAAGAAATTTTCTGTGTTCCTGGGTCGTGTATTTTTCGTCTTAGAGAACTTAGCACGAACCCAGTCTGATGTGGTGTCAAAGTGCAAAGCGTCCATATATTTATTTATTAAAATATTAACTGATTACTAATTTTAAATAATTTATAGTATTTGAATATTATCTAGTACTTAATTGGAATCCAAAAGTACCTTCTGAAAATGCGTTATTAAAGTTTTACCGTTATACCTAACCTTTTTTTTTTTTTTTATCGCTGAGAAATGCTTTTAAGCATTCCGTGGGGGATTGGGGATTCCCTCCACGGATATGTAGGACTCGCTGCGTCCGAAAGATGGTAAATGGACGCAGCCCTACCCACTAAAACTCGGCGGTACTCCGACTCCACCGCCGTTGACGAAGCCACAGGGACAACAAAACTTCCGCGACTCCGTCGACACCGTTATACCTAACCTACCTAATTAGGTACCTACAAAGTTTTTTTTACCCGCGAAAAATCTGCGTACCTAGTTATGTTTTCTTTTAATACTGTCTTGTCCTACTACTTGCCTTTCATGCTATATAATACCTATGTAAAGGGACGAAAGTTCAAGGTCATATAATATAAAAATGTGATGTGCAGATTTAAAATAAAAAGTGGTTTTTGGCAAGCTGTAAACATAATAATAATGCAAGTACATAACACATACTTGCATTTAGAATTATTATAGATGTACTCGCGATTTCTATCAGTGTAGGTGCTGATTTCTTTTGATGGCAATGGACCCACAACCGCCATAGGACTGTCAATACGTGAAGTGAATTTATTTTGTTTTGTTTGTGAAAGCAGAACTCGCTTTGTTGACCTCCTTGTGGCATGCGTTTAAACGTTTTCAAGAAGCTGCTGGCGAGAAATCGTTGATTTAGGACGCACTTTAAACGACCGATTGATGTGCAAATTTAATCAGTGAAACTATTATTTCTAGCCAGATGGAACCTTAATTAATTAGACATGCCATGAGGATTTACTGGAAAGAAAGTTCACGATTCGTACAAATATTTTTAAATGATTCTCTGTATCTAAACATGCAATAAAATATTTTTTTAACTCTACACTTTTCTAAAATAATTAGTGAAAAATTACCTAAATTTCGTCTTAAAATTTACCAGCTTACAGAGAAAATTATAGACACAATATTATTTTTGTAGATATGTTGTAAATCTTGTAAAGCACTTTGCACTTGCGTACCTTTGAAACTTAGGCGTTTGTCGAAGTAGCGGTAAGTTCACGCGTGCGGCGAGCGTGCTGCGAGGTCGGTAAGGGCGGGTGTCGGGCGCGACGAACACGGAGGAACTAGCGCTCGCGCAAGCGTCCTCTCTAATTAAGCCTCCGACATTCATTCACTTTCACTTCCATTGGAAGAGAAGATCCGCCCGCTTGCCCCGCATTGTCAATACATGTAATTCAAGGCGTGGAGACCTTCTAGAGGTCGTAGCCGGAAACACCATTATTTTTACATAACGCATTAAGCAGGTAAGTATACACCCATGTCAAATAAACAGTTGTGGGATTTTTTGTTTGATTGTTTGTACCTACACCAATGTCCCACTAACATGTTCTACCGATCTTTACTAAATAATCCCACAAAACATTTTCATGTAAAGTGATACCAAGACGAGAACAAAATATATGGCTAGAGCCAAGCTTCTTGACAACACAGCACACGCGTGTCCGTTACCCCAGCCAGATATTGTGAATTTTGCTAACTTTTTACCTACGCTCAATTAGAGCATTGTCTTCTCTAATTGAGCGTTATATTTTCGTAATTTGCTTGATTATAGTTTTCTTGAAAAACGCAAAAAACAAATCCGGCTGGAGTAACGTTTCCAAACGTTACTCCAGCCGGACGTTTCTTTAAATAATAATATTTTCAAGAAAATTTTATGCGGATAATTTGAGCGTTCCGGGGCTGTAATTGAGCGTGCAAAAATTTCATTTGTATCTTGATCCGTTGTGAAGATATTCAAAATCCTGCTGAAATGACGTTTGGTGATTTCTTTTATCTCGGAAACTGCTGGGTACAGTTCAACAATTTTTGGCACACGGCTTCGCCTGAATTTGCTTGAATTTGCTTGGCAATAAAAAAATGTTAATAATACACCATTTAAAAGTTATTCGATATTTTAGAAAAACTACTTAGCACGGCCTTACACTTATATTAATCGATCTAGAGACCTAATTCAAATCGTATATTAAAGCTCATATCGGTCTTCAATTGAGCGTAACTTTTCATAAAGATCCAAAAGGTAACTATCCAGTTATGAAGAAATTTACCCAGAAAAGCGCACAATAATAGTGAGAATCTTTAAAATCATTATTATGCCCATTTCCTATTTTTTGATGATACAAATAATTAGAGCGTTGCTTTAATTATATACAGGTAAATTTTTAGATGAAAACACTCAATATTTAAGGAGTTATGCGAAATAATAACAAATCAATAAATAAGGTTAACAACGCGACCAAGCTAAGATGGTCACAAAAAAGCGGCCGTTCTATACATTATGCTGTCATTCTGAAATGTATTGGATATTATCGGCTAGGAAAGTACAAGTATATAAAAAATGTTTATGACATTCTCCATACTATCCTAATATAATCACATTTTGACATTTTAAACAAATTTTCAAATAAGTTTTTCGTAAATACGGGAATACTTATTTCAAATAATTATGTACTTAAAAATCATTACATATTAACAGTTGGTAAGTTTAAATTTTTACTAAATACCTAATCAATACAAAGGCAGCCTAGTATTACTATAGTTTTACTATGACATAAGGGAATAGTATTTTCTATTCTAATGAGTTTTTTTAATAGATACAGTTTTAGGATGTTTCTTAAACTTGCTCTCGTAGTAGGTATAGTACTATTTTAAATTGTTTTATTTTATGACATAAATCGTCGTACAAATTAGAATATCTTTTGAGGAATTGGAATTTAGTTATTTTGTAAATAACTTTTTCTCGCGACATCGTCCGAACGACATAAAACAATTACATTTTTTTGCCACAAATCACAATTCTCAATAAGGTTCTGCTTCTGTTTGTCGTAGTAATACCTTTAGGCTTCATGGATAAGGATATCGAAAACTAAGATTTTTTTGAAATCTGAGCAGAAATTATAATATCAGTATAGACTAGCTTTTGCCCGCGACTCCGTCCGCGTGGAATTAGTTACTACGGCAGCTAATAAATAATCTGTTTATTTTGTGTAGTGAAATGCCTCCCATGTTGGTACTCCGTCAAAATGAACTTCTCCATTGCCGCTCCACATTTAAGATACGTCTTCTTTGCTCCACATATTTAAAGATAAGCCAAAACGGTGAAAATTAAAAATGATTCTTAAATACTTATTCAACGATACTCCAATTGATATTGTGTGGTGCCCAGTAATCGCCAAATTGATTTTTCACTAATGTCACGTCTTTAGTGAGATTTGCTGTACAAAGAAGAATTGATTGAAATGGAAATTATAAAAATTCGGCCCAGCGGTTTAGTCTGTATAATGCTTTAAAGGAACATACATACGTACATACACAGGCTGTTAAATACTATACAACTCCTTTGCGTCTCACAGTCGGGTAAAAAGGATAGACCACTATAGTGTCTTATATTTTATGTTTATTAAACTCCCTGTACATTGCTGATAGTTGTGAACTGAGAAGTCTTTTTTGTTGTTACCTTCAATAAACTTTATAACTCGCTAAAACCTTTAATTACTTATTAGATTTTGTTTTATAAATTTTCCCTACCTTTTTTGGATAGTTTCATTTAATAAAGTAGAGTTTCATAATATCTTAGTTTGTAATTAATTAAAATTTTAACACTTTTTGCCATACCAGTACCAGTACTATCCAATACATTTCAGAATGACAGCATAATGTATAGAACGGCCGCTTTTTTGTGACTATCTTAGCTTGGTCGCGTTGTTAACCTTATTTATTGATTTGTTATTATTTCGCATAACTCCTTAAATATTGAGTGTTTTCATCTAAAAATTTACCTGTATATAATTAAAGCAACGCTCTAATTATTTGTATCATCAAAAAATAGGAAATGTGCATAATAATGATTTTAAAGATTCTCACTATTATTGTGCGCTTTTCTGGGTAAATTTCTTCATAACTGGATAGTTACCTTTTGAATCTTTATGAAAAGTTACGCTCAATTGAAGACCGATATGAGCTTTAATATACGATTTGAATTAGGTCTCTAGATCGATTAATATAAGTGTAAGGCCGTGCTAAGTAGTTTTTCTAAAATATCGAATAACTTTTAAATGGTGTATTATTAACATTTTTTTATTGCCAAGCAAATTCAAGCAAATTCAGGCGAAGCCGTGTGCCAAAAATTGTTGAACTGCACCCAGCAGTTTCCGAGATATAAGAAATCACCAAACGTCATTTCAGCAGGATTTTGAATATCTTCACAACGGATCAAGATACAAATGAAATTTTTGCACGCTCAATTACAGCCCCGGAACGCTCAAATTATCCGCATAAAATTTTCTTGAAAATATTATTATTTAAAGAAACGTCCGGCTGGAGTAACGTTTGGAAACGTTACTCCAGCCGGATTTGTTTTTTGCGTTTTTCAAGAAAACTATAATCAAGCAAATTACGAAAATATAACGCTCAATTAGAGAAGACAATGCTCTAATTGAGCGTAGGTAAAAAGTTAGCAAAATTCACAATATCTGGCTGGGGTAACGGACACGCACACGCTCTAACTCTACCAGATAAAATTTAACAAGCTCTACATCCTAGTCAAAATATGTGGCTTGGGCACTTCGATACATTCTCGTGGGCGTAAAGTAAAAAAAATATTTGTGTATTTGTTGTTCCTTACTTTTCTGATAAGTAACAATAGCTCAAGTGGTAACGGAACTGCCCAACTATTCATTGAGAGACTGTGAATAAGGTCTTGTAGATTTAGGCTTAACTCACACTGGCACAGAGTTGAAGCGCCGCGAAGCGTCAAAAAACACGCGTTTCTCATTCATAATTTTTTTCCTGCCAACAAGTCATAAAAGTTCTGTAAAAAGTAGTAGTCGCAAGATCTGGTGAATAGGGCGGATGACGGAGAGCTTCCAACTCCAGTTCATGCAACTTGGAGACCGTCTGCTGTGCAGTATGAGGTTGAGCGTTAAAAATAATTTTTGACTTGTTTACGTTTTGAAGTTTGTCAATTTTTTTAATAGATTTGTGTTATGTCGGCTCTGATAGAAGATTGTAATAAATAAGTTTGGCTCGTAACTCGAATTTCCCTCGCCACAGCACCTTCCTATTGTTTGAAGTGGGTAGAACACTAATGCCCCGCTTTACTTAAAATTAGAACTCATAAGTCAAACCAAAATTATTTTGTTTTGAAATGGCCAGTACCTACTGCAGAACGGCAATTTTACCAATTGTATACTTTAAACCCGTGGTTCATAATATAGACAGACAGACAGACATATGACACGTCTAAAATTATAACACCTCTGTTTCCATCGGTGTGAATTATGTTTTCTTTCTTTCTTTCAAATATAGTTTGAAGCCCGCCGCATGAGCCAAAGATTATTTATTAGTAGGTACTCTGCATGAGCCGCTTGCTGAATGACAGTGTAAAAACGTATTAGGCGTGTTCCCCTGCGTCAAATTTAGCTTTATTATCAAATTGTCCAACTGTTATGTAGCAATATCATAATGATTCAGCAATGTGATGAATTAATGAAGTTTTTAAAGTACTGAATCACTGCGCCTGATAGACCTACATACTTGCCCTAATTTATCACCTGGGGGCCTACTCAAGATGCCATAGCTAATTATAGCTTACAAAGTTCGATAACAAAATGTATGGGATTTGACATAAGCTACGCTAAATGATCGCGATTTATTCTGTCATTTAGCGTACCTTATGTCAAATCTCATACATTTTGTTAACGAACTTTGTAAGCGATAGGCTTGGCATTTAAATACAGCTCTAAGCCCCATACTGTATTTATTCTCGTAAGTAATAAATATAATAAATTAGTTTAACTATTTACAGTTTGAACCGATTACTTTTTTAATAAGATCTTTGTGTCAATAAAAAATTTATTTTAAAAAGAGTGTCGCTAGTTGCGGTTACTCCTCGCCTTAGTATAAATAATTTTATAAACGTGCAAAATAACGAAGTTTTTATTCGGTGCTTTTATTTTACTTCCGATGCATCGTTTAAAATATAAATCTATGCTTCAATGATATACTCTGTATTTATTTAAAGTCTATGACAGTATGACTATGACGATATCATTTTTAGTCTGTGAAGTGTGATATCTTCGTCCCTTCGTTCATTTTTTCATAGGACATAATTTTTCATCAGCCAAAAAATTTCCTTGTAGCTGTGATAAATATATAAATAATGGCTGATAATAAATTGTACGAAATATTAGGCGTATCCAGAAACGCTAGTGATGCCGAAATAAAGAGAGTAAGTATAAACGAGTGTGAAAGATTCTTATTATACTTGTCTCGTAAACAAGCATGCTTTGTAAATTAAATCAATGAAACCTTTGTCATACAATGTTGCCCTTAAATGCCTACATTTTTCACATTTTTTGTTGCAGAACTATCATAAACTAGCAAAAGAATTTCATCCAGACAAAAACCCAGCGGCGGGAGATAGATTTAAAGAAATTAGCTATGCCTACGAAGTTTTGTCTGATCCAAAGAAACGACAAACGTATGATAAATTTGGATTAAAAGGTCTGCAAGAAGGTGGTCAAGGCGGAGGCTTCCCATCGGATGACTTTTTTGGTCATCTGTTTGGAGACATTTTCGGGATGGGCGGGGGACGAGGCGGAGGCCGTGGACGCGCCCGAGGGGAAGACACTATACACCCATTGAAAGTTTCTTTAGAAGATATGTATATGGGAAAAACTGCTAAATTACAACTTAGTAAAAATGTTATCTGTGGTGCATGTAATGGTGTTGGAGGAAAAGCAGGGTCAGTTGTTTCGTGTAGAGACTGTCACGGACAGGGCTTGAAGGTTTACTATCAACAGATTGGTCCTCATATGACTCGTCAATATCAATCCCGGTGTCCTAGCTGTCAAGGGCAAGGTGAATCTATTAGTGAAAAAGACAAGTGCACTAAATGTAAGGGTAAAAAAGTTCTTAATGAAACTAAAATATTGGAGGTCCATGTTGAAAAAGGAATGAATGAAAATCAGAAAATTTACTTCAGAGGTGAAGGTGATCAACAGCCTGACACCCAGCCTGGTGATGTCATCATTGTCTTGCAACAAAAACCCCATGATCTGTTTCAAAGAACTGGTTATGATCTTGTGATGAAACGTGATATTACTTTGACAGAAGCACTGTGTGGCTTTGAATTTGTTGTTAAACATTTAGATGGGAGAGATCTTCTTGTAAGACATCTACCTGGTGAGGTTATAAAACCGGGAGACTTAAAAGGTATTCAAGGTGAAGGCATGCCACAATACAAGAATCCATTTGAAAAGGGCAATCTCTACATAAAATTTGATGTAAAGTTTCCAGAGAATAATTTTGCTACTGAAGAGCAAATTAAACAAATAGAAAGTATACTTCCGCCCCGTCCAGCATTTGTGATGCCCACAGGTGAAGATGTTGAAGAGGTGAACATGATGGAATATACCCCTAGTGACAGAAGTCGTGGTCGAGAAGAGGCCTATGCTAGCGATGACGAGGAGCATATGCATGCAGGTCCAGGAGTACAATGTGCACACCAGTAGTTTAATTCAACCTCTCAATCCTGTCATTACTTGTACCGACAAGTCTTACACAACTTTTAAGTTAGGTAGACAATATTCATTACTGTTATAATGCTATAAATATGACAATGCTAGAGTAGAAATATGCAAAATCAAATTGTTTCCTAATTTGAATATTTTATAATCGGGGGCTCTTAAATTATTAAGTATTTTACCATCGCAATAAATAGCCTTGTACATGTAATTATAATTTAATATTTGTATGTGTGGATAAGGGTAACATTATGTAAAATTTCCAATCATCATTCATTCCATTAGCACAGGTGCATGTTAATTATCATCAGGGGTAAACAAATTTGAGTAATTGTTTTCTCAGATTAAATGTAATATTTCCAATCAGAGCAATACTCATTGTCCAGGTTAATGTTATAGGCATAATATAGACTTGCAACAAAGAGCAAATTTTGTTTTAAAGCTGTTTACTTTCCTTACCTGTATTTGCTTGTATACATTGTGTTTTAGGATTAGTGCCAATGCCACTTGTGGCATGATTGTACAACTGTAGACAGAATATGTATTGACCATTGGCAAAATAAATTAACTAAAAAAATTAACATTTGAAATAATTTGTTTTATTTATAATGCTTAAAGCTTATTATTATTTATTTTCTTTTGATACACAAACTCTAGAATACATTATAGTTTCGCAAAACTTTTTGAAATCTTTTTTGCTTCTACATAACACATTTAAATTTATTTGATTTAAACCTAGGCTTCGGAGTTTTTGTAACCTTAGTGCAACTGTATCCTGGGAAGCTGCTAATATTCTTGGCTTATTAGCAATTTCTTCAACTGCAAATCCTTCTTGTATGAGGAAGTCCATATATTTTTTTACCTAAAACAATAGTTTAAAGTAGAATTTTGTTTATTAGCTTCTAGGTACTGTGTAATATTATGTGATTACAAAGCATTATATATATACACCTATATGTAATTCATTGTATGATGTTCAAAATGTTAAAAAAAAATACCTTTGTTACTCTTATACACTTTAATGTTGGTACTCTTGAAAATATTTCATCAATAAATTCTGGTGCAGTATTTAAACGTTGTGCTAAATAATTCTTTGTAGATTTTGTTTCTCCTAAAATACTTTTTGTTTCTTGTGATGTAGCTATGTATCTATAAAAAAAACTAGTGATCATTATAAGTATAGTTTTTCATCATTATTAATAATTATTAATTAGTGATAAAGGTTGTTATCAATTGATTACTTTAATAATTTGATGCCAATAAAAAAGTGGTGCAAAATAGTGTGAGAAAGATTGGTTTAACTCAATTTTATAATAATAATCTAAACTGTCTAGTAGCAGGTTATAACAAACATAATATGAATGATAAATTATTAATTTCTAATTGGTTAACATATAATTGTATAGTAAAATATATATATCTTAAAAGGGTACCTTTTTAATATATCTTCTGAACATCTGACCATCCAAGGATAGTATGTATCTATGCCGGAATTTTTAAGTCTTAGAAATCTATCTTCTATTGTTTTTGAATGATACTTTAATACCCATAAATCTCTTAGGATTCTTTCATTACTTACATTAAAATCTGTATAAAAAATTGTAAGATATAATTTTAAATTCTTAGGTTATTAAATTAAAAAGATGTCTAATATTACCTTTTAGCACATTCATAGAATTTTCAAGCCAATCAAATGATAAAGAATACAGAAAAGTTCTCTTAGCAACAAGTTTGCACAAAATAAATGGCGGACACTGAAATAATCATAATTATATTTAAACCATTTCTGGGAGAATTAAATTTAATACTTTGCCTAAATACGGGACTTTAAGCTTTTGTATGGTTAATAAAACTTCTTATACTAAACAAATATAGAAAGTTAATTGTAAAAAATATTAGGATTGCTAAAATAAGTAGCAAACCAGTTACATGGGTAGACTTAATCAATAAAACATACTTTAAGACAATCTGCTAGGTAGTAAACTCTATTTTTGCAGTATCCACACTCATTATCTTTTTTTGTAGTTTTGTATATACGAAGTAATGTTTTAATAGAGCAGTCATAAAATGGTAGAGCATCCTCTTCTGATTTAAAATTCAAATAGGATATTATTCTAGTTTTATCAGCGCTTTCTGTGAATTATTAGTTTTATTTTATAACAACATAACATTTAACAAGGAAATTACTAAACTAGTCAAAATACGAGAATAGTAATAAAAACCTGAAACTTTAGAATCATAATTTTTGTATCTTGGGATATGCAGAAAATATTTCTGATTTGGAATTTGAAAGTGTAAGCTATTATGATAAAATCTTAAAGATAAATTCATGTATTGGATAGCGCGAGGCAGCCTAATAATTCTTAGCATTCGTGAAATCATTTTCAATATTATAGTTGAAGCAGATTTTAATTTCCAGCCGATTTAATATTTCCCATAATCACAAATTAAATATTAAATATTACGTAGTTTCAAATATTATGAAAAGTTAACTTTCTTAAAATTATTAAAGTACAACTTTCAAATTATGACATTGACATTAGTTTTTTTATTTGCAACTACACGTTAAAAGCAGCAAAAGCATTTGAGTAGGTGGAGCCTTAGATTGTTGTATAAAATAAATATGCGTTACGATTGCTCCGCCAAGTTATAGAACAAATAAAAATGCTCTCCCAAAAATTTTTACGAAATTTGTCAAAATCGAAGAGTTCAAACCAAAAATTTGTCGATGTATAAACAAAGAGTTATAAGGGTTAAGTTCGCCGCGTGAACGTAACATTCACGGTGGGGCGGCCATGGAACATTTGTTGTTAAATTAATCGAAACCGGTCGTGATTTTGTAAAAACTTATTACAACGTACTAAAAAGTAGAAAAGCGTAAAAAAGTTGTGTAATAAAGTAAACATGAATTTCCATCAAAAAAGAACCAACAGTACATTCAATCAGTTATGTATTCACATCATTGTTTAGATCGTATATCCTTTTTAATTTATTTCAAGAACCAACAAGAGTATGTGATACAATTGCTACAGGCTACTTGTTTTGATAATATATTTACTACAAGTAAAAAATATATAATTAATAAACTTTCAAAATAGGTATATCTAGGTATTAAATATTACTCAATTTTAAAAAAAAAAGTTTGTAAAGCTGCAAAGGCTCTTCATATTAGAAATAAAATTAAAAATTCTAAACATAAGATTAATACTACATGGAAGATAATAGAGACTGAAAACTGCGTCGACCGGCCGGTTCACATCTATAGCGACCGGACTTCCGGAACGAATGGAATTAAGAGAGCGCTCCAGCAAACTGAAGCGCTCTCCTCGGCGCTGAGACTGACAAAGCCAGTAGGGATTGCAATCCGGAAAAACGGATCCGGTAATCCGGCGGATCCGGCATCATTTAATGGTTACCGGATCCGGTACCAATATACCGGATCCGAAGACCGGATCCGGTGCTAGCAGTTTGTGGGAAAATAATATAGCTGTTGCATAACAATATTTGTTTTCTACGATCTTATTTTCAAAATCAATATTGATTTTCTTTTAATACTTATATTTTTTTACAATTATTACTTAAAATAATTATTTATCGTAAGTTGATTAAACTAAAGAGTTCTAAACTCATTATTGTGATAATTTTTGCAATTCATTCGTTCGACAGATTCATCAAATCCTGATAATCATAAATACCTATAAGACTAGTTTGTTAGCATTCTCAAATACTTTAATAATGATTTTGATCTCATTTTAGTTAATTACGTAAGGTTTATTTTTTTTTTCTAGTTTAATTGTATCTATTAGATATTATAGTTACTTGAAAATAAATATTGTTACTTATAAATTGATCTATCTGTGAAAGTGAAATCTAGAGAGACTGAGCTACTCGTTATGTCGTAAAATTATTACTAGTTTCCTACACTACAAAATTTTATTGTATTCTTGTTGTTCTATTTGTCTTAACATTGGTTAGGAAACAAAGTCGATTTTATATATATTTGTGATTTATTTTTTATAAACTACCTACATATAAGTGCTGTGACACTTGATTAACTCACTTATTTTGTACTAAAAAGCGAAAATCATCTTGATATAATCAATCCCCTCTTACCAATACCATCAATCCGACCGGATCCGGCCGGATTGATGGGAATCCGGTCGTATCCGGCCGGACTGAAAATGACGCCGGATTGCAATCACTAAAAGCCAGGGAGGGACGGGTTACCTCCCCGGCTCAGCCTTTGCAACTGTACAAACATTTTTTTTTTAAATTGAGTAATTTTTAATACCTACATATATTTTGAAAGTCGCACTGTTATTTATACATTTTTCACTATATAATCTTTGTCTGCTTATTTTAATTCTGCAGTTGCCCACTCAATACAGTTACCTTTTTTATTGCTATTTCTAACCGTTATAGGAGTAAATACTGAATTAAATTGGTTTCATATTATCTTAAACAATTTACTAAAAGCTTCATCTGACCTATTTGGCCCATCTGATAACTGAATATTTGAACTTAAATTACTCCTAATTTTTTCAATACGTTTAATATTCACAAGAAAAAACACTTTCTTTTCCTTTAGGTTAATATCACAATATAAATTAAAAAAAGCAACTGTCCGTAGTGATCAGAGCTGAGTTTATTAATTATATATTTTTTACTTGTAGTAAATATATTATCAATTCAAGTAGCAGTTGTATCACATACTCTTGTTGGTTCTTGAAATAAATTAAAAAGGTTATACGATCTAAACAATGATGTGAATACATAACTGACATCAGCCGGTGACTCTCCCTGTACCCACCATGGGAGTGCGCGTAGTAGCATACTAATTCATTTTTGGAGTTTACTCCTTATAAAAATAAAAAACGTTTTATTTCCAAATGAAACTTACAAAGTTATTTTCGGAAAGTCAACAAGAAAAACACGCTACCACCGGTTCAACCCTAACCCGCCGAGAAGAACCGGCGTAAGAAACTCGGACGGGGCCAACTTTTAGCAAAAAGATGGAAAATTGATCTTTTTTAACAGTATATATTTTTTACAATGTAACTTAATCTATAGCCTACACATATTAATATTATAAAAGTTAGAGTACATATAGTAAATAAAAATATAAGCAGCCATCATGGTTGGCCACCTTATTCCCAGGGTGTGCAATCATTAACAAAATCAATTATCTTATAATAAGCTTTAGCACACAAACGTTCTTTAACTACTTTTTTAAATTTATTAATGGAAAAATTTTGAACGTTTTCTGGGATTTTATTGTATAGGCGTATACATTGCCCTTTAAAAGATTTACTTACTTTGCTAAGCCTGATCATAGGTATATCGAGCTTGTGCTTATTTCTAGTGTTCCTACAATGATTGTCACTTTTTGTTTTAAAATTATTTAAATTTTTCCTTACATATAATAAATTGTCCAAAATGTATTGAGATTAGGGCTTGCAATCCGGATATTCGGATATCCGTACTATCCGGATATCCGCCGATTTTCATAATTATCCGCATTTTACGGATATTACGGATAGTTGTATTTCTCTTTTAAATATTAAATAAAAAGTTGTTAAACACATGAGTGTTATTGCGTTATATTATTTTAATCACTTGCAATTATTTACTTACTTCTCAAATCACAATAATTTAATATTTTGAAAATCCTTCGAACGAATCTGTGAGACTGACGATTGTTAAAATTATTTCTACATTTTTGGAAACACAACAATCAGATCAAACAGTCATAACTTCAACAGAAAATACACAAGATACAGAAGGTTGCTCTTCTTCAACTGTTTTATCACAACATTACAAGAAGAACTCATCCGGTTTATGAGTCAGCCATCTTCTGCGCAGCAACCGACTTCTTCAACAAATGATTTAGACACCACAATTCGAGTAGAGATGGCACTATTTGATGGAAATGGGCAGAGGAGCAGGAATTTAGCAAGGGTTTACAATCTTCTTTTATCAATACCACCGACCAGCGTTGAAGCAGAAAGAGTGTTTTCTGCTACAGGATAAAATATGTAACCATTTAAGAACTTCCATGAAAGAAGATTCGTTAGATAGTTTAAGCTTTTTAAGATCATATTACCAAAATTTTTATAAAAAATAGTTTAAGCATTGCGAAATATTATGAAGAGATTATTTGATATATTTTGATCATTTTTGTTGTATGTTATTTGATTAATACATTTGTTGTTTCATAATTAAGCTGATTTGCCAATGAAAGAGATATTTTTATTTAATTATTATGTTTTAAATAGGTTGATTTTATGATTTGTGATAAATGTAAGATCTCATTTTTAAAGCGTTTTAGATCATGTTACCAAAATTTGGATAAAAAATAGTTTAAGAATTACCTAATATATTTGATAATTTCGAGATATTTTGTTCATTTTTGTTTTATTATATTAGATTTATACTATTGTTGTTTATAATTGAGCTGATTTGCCACGAAAAGTGATATTTTTATTTAATTCTTATGTTTTAAATAGGTTGATTTTATTGGGATGTTGTGATTTATGATAAATGTAAGATCTCACTTTTAATTATAATTGTTTTAATTTGAAAAGAATAGATACAAATTATTAATGTGGTATGATCAGTGTTTTATTGTATAATTTTAGAAAGTGTACTAGTTTTTTTATGTGATTATTACTTAAAATATTAGTATAGTTTCTTATTTCTTTGTCATTTTGCTTGAGAGACTGATTAAAACGGGAACGGGAAAAGCTTACTAGTCTTATTTATAATTAAAACTAAAAAATATCCGTATTATCCGTATTATCCGGATAATCCGGATAGTAAAATATTAATATCCGTACTATCCGGATAGTAAAAATGAACGGATATTGCAAGCCCTAATTGAGATGCAACGGTTAGTATTCCTATTTCTTTAAACTTATCTCTCAGAGATTCAAATGAGGACATCTTGTAAATGGAACGTATTGCTCGCTTCTGCCTCACAAATATTGTGTTAATGTCGACTGCATTTTCCCATAAAAGGATGCCGTAAGACATTCTACTGTGAAAATAACTGAAATAGACTAGTCGCGCTGTATCTTCGTCAGAAATTTCTCTAATTTTTCTGACTGCATATGCTGCAGAACTGAGCTTATCTGCCAGGTTGGCAATATGAGGACCCCACTGTAATTTACTGTCTAGCGTTATACCTAGAAACACAGCGGTGTCGACTAAGTTCATTTTCTCATCATTTAATAGTATATTGGTTTGTACTTGCCTTACATTGGGCAAACTAAACTTTAAACATTTTGTTTTATTAGAATTTAAGAGTAAGTTATTAACATTAAACCAATGTACTATTTTTGAGAGAGCACAATTTACCTCGTCGTAATTTGACTGTTGTCGCTTCACATTAAAAATTAGTGAAGTATCATCAGCAAAAAGTACTATCTCATGTTTATCCTTAACTAAATAAGGTAAGTCATTTATGTAGATGAGAAAAAGAAATGGGCCTAATATGGATCCCTGTGGGACACCTAATTCTATGTTGGTCCCATTGGACCTTTTACTATTTACCTCCACCCTTTGAGTCCTATTTTTAAGGTAAGAACTCAAAAGGTCGAGTGACGATTCTCTTATGCCATAGTGGTGCAATTTTCTGATCAATGTAGCATGCTCAACACAATCAAAGGCCTTGGAAAGGTCACAAAACACACCTAGCGCATCCTGCGACCTCTCCCAAGCTTCAAAAATATTACAAAGAAGACCTATACCAGCGTCCGTTGTGGATCGACCCTTAGTAAAACCATATTGACTATTATGTAAAAGATTGTTTATATTAAAATGTACTAATAACTGGTTTAAAATTAATTTTTCAAATATTTTACTAAAAGTCGGCAGAATCGATATAGGTCTATAATTTGTCGGATCAGATTTATTTCCAGCTTTAAATAAGGGTATAACCTTGCTATGCTTCATCAGGTCAGGAAAAACACCACTCTTTATACAGTCATTGAAAATCATGGCTAGATAAGGAGCTACGATGTCAATTATTGATTTAATAACTTTCGTGGACATGCCCTCTGGGGCCGATCTCTGGATCGGCAGTATTTTTAATATTCAGCAACTTAACGAGTTAATAATATATCTGTAATCAATTTCTTTAAATTTAAAATTGACATCACATTCCTGTACATTGTCTCTGAGTAATTTTACAGCAGCTGCAGGAGAGGAATTTAAATTTTTTGTTGTTGAGACCGGAATGTTAGCAAAAAATTTTTCAAAGACCGTCGCAACTTCTAGATCTTTAGTAATCTTTTTATCTTCAAAGGAGAGTTCAAAATTCGAGGTACGACAGGTGACGTTTCCAGTCTCACCAGCAATTACCTTCCATGTTGTTTTAATTTTATTTTTAGAATTTTTAATTTTATTCTTTATATGAATACCCTTAGCAGCTTTACATACTTTTTTGAAGGTTTTTGAATAATTTTTAACATAAGTTTTAAATGTTTCACTATTATTAATACACTTTTCGTTATACAATTTTTGCCTACTAATTTTAATTCCTGCAGTTGCCCATTCAACAAATTTACTTTTTTTATTATTAATTCTAACCGTTTTAGGAGTAAATACTGAATTAAATTGGGTTCTTACAATTTTGAATAATTTATTAAAAGCTTCATCTGAGCTGTTTGACCCATCCAATAATTGAATATTTGAAATTAAATTACTCCTAAATTTCTCAATACGTTTTGTATTCACAGGAACAAACACAAGATTTTCCTTTAAGTTAGTATCGCAGTTGATACTAAAAGAAGATAACTGTCCATGGTGATCAGAGCTGAGCTTATTAATTATTTATTTTTTGCATGGTGTAAGATTGGTGAATATATTATCTATACAAGTAGCAGTTGTGTTGCATACTCGTGTAGGTTCATAAAATAAATTAAAAAGATTATACGATCTAAACAATGATGAGAATCTAACAGTGGAGGAGGAGTTTAAATCTAATAAATTAATGTTAAAGTCACCACATATAATTAACTTTTTGTTAGATGCACAATTGAAACGATTTTAGTTATAAGGCCCGGTACGGAAATTTTATGAGGAGTAAAATCAAGTGTAACACGATAAGTTGAGGCGTTACGTAGAAAGAGACAAACATATATATCTGTAGGATTGAACGTGTAAAAGAATGAGATGGAATGAGGCGTTACGTAGAAAGAGACAAACATATATATCTGTAGGATTGAACGTGTAAAAGAATGAGATGGAATACATTACATAGCGTATCTCATTCACGGGGTCTCCTCTTTGCGCTATACTTCGCAGTCTCACTGTATAGTTCACTACCTCCAGTCTGAGAGTTGAATGTGTGCGTATGTTTGTACGTGTGTGTTGCGCGCCTGCGTATTACGAAGTTCTGCCACAACTTGTATACTGCTGCCGAGTACAGGGTATGCATTTATCCTAAAATTGGATTTGTATAAATTGAACACAATTATTATTATCGTGGTGCTTCACGAAGGATCTTTTCAAAAGGCTCAATGTCGCTCAGCGTGCTATGGAGAGGGAAATGCTCGGTATTTCTCTACGTGATCGAATCAGAAATGAGGAGATCCGTAGAAGAACTAAGGTTGCTGACATTGCCCGTAGGATCAGTCAGCTGAAGTGGCAATGGGCCGGCCACATAGCACGAAGATTGGACGGTCGATGGGGCAAAAAGATCCTAGAGTGGAGGCCACGTACTGGCAAGCGCAGTGTGGGACGGCCACCTACCAGATGGACCGACGACCTGGTGAAAACTGCCGGGTCACGTTGGATGCAGGTGGCAATGGACCGGTCGCACTGGAAATGTATTGGAGAGGCCTATGTCCAGCAGTGGACAGTAAAAGGCCGAAACGACGACGAACGACGACGATTATTATTGTTATTATTATTATTTATATTGTTTTGTAACATACTTTATGTAATACGCTTTATTGAAGTAATATAAATAATCCGAATAATTACAGATATATGTTTGTTTCTCTTATCATTTTAGCAGATGCGTTCATTTACCCTTTTTTTCTATTCGATATATGTATGATATATATATATATCATTATCGTTCGTAAGGAGTAAACTCCAATCGTGCGCCGTAGCTGACACACACACACTTTTTTTTTTCTTTAACAATTGCAATAATTCATGACTGTTAGGCTTGTATTTTCATTCTTATAATGTACAATTATTTATCACAAATATTAATTACATTATAATTCGTTTCTTTATACATTTGTACTTCCATTTCTTTTATTAACTGTAATACATATGTTACGGCAGTACTTCAGGAACCTTGCCCTATTTTCCTTCGACAACAGATAGGACATGTTCCCCACTAGGGTTCAGAACCAGGAAATCCCGGTACCTAAAATCCCGGGATTTCCCGGTTCTTTGACTACTGTTATAGAACCGATTCTCAACGCAAAAGAACCGGGATTTTCGGTATTTTCGGGATTTTTTTTACCTTAACAAAAAATAAAATCAACGGGCTTAGAAAAGTACTTTTGTATTTAAATAACACATCGTGGCATGTCAAGTTAAAGGATAATATATTTATTGTTATACAATGATTAAAATATCGTTATACATTCACTTCCATTAAAGTTTTACATTACATATAAACAATTTTTATAAACGTGAGTAATATTATATTACTAGCTTTGGCCCGCGGCTTAGGGCGTGTGGAATTATTATATTCGTAGCAAAAAGTTCTTTACCAAATAACACTACAGCATTGTGGTTTAGATAATGTTATAGTAATAAACATATTATGAGTATCATTATATTTTATCCAATGCATATAAAAACTTAATAAATTGTATCCTTTTTACACCTTGGGTTACATTATTGGAGTTTTAGTAAGGATCCCTTTTTTTTAAATATAATAAAGCCTGTGTTCACCGTTGATGGCGTAACTTTCCGACGGCGAAAAACGCTTTCAAATTTTAACTTAAGTTACGATGTTATTCAAAAGATTCTTAACTGATTTTACTATCTCAACATATTAAAATAAATCTAGGGGAAATGTCAGCTCATTAAATATATATTTAAGTCAAAATCAAGATTTGGGGTCTATAAAGGCCATAGAACCTAAAAATAATTATTATGAAAAAAAGTACTGTCTGTCTGTCGGTCCGTATGTGAGTCCGTACTGAATGGAATAAAATAAAATTTAGCAGGTCGATAGCTTCGAACCTAAAGGGTAATTAGTAGGATATTATTGTCCCAAAAACGAAAGAGTTCCCGTTGGATTTTCAAAAAACAGTAGCTACTTATTTGATGGTATTTCAGTGAAACTACTCGACGTATTTAAATGAAACTCGGCACAAAGGTAGATTGGACCATGAAATTAATAACAGGATTTTTTTTTGTTGGGAAACAAAAGGGTCCCAAGGGATCATAATTATAAAAGCTGTATTTTTGAACTTGCTTATAAAATAAAAATAAATCTTGATTTTTTGCATCATCGTATTTATCTGTATTCTGATTTCTTTTAAAATATAACAATTAAAATAAATAATATAATCTTTTTGCTACTACTTACTTATAAATAAAAATCGCAAAAACCAATTTTATAACATATCTTTAAGCTATGAACTTTTGTTGAATCAATTTATCTGTTGGACAAAGTTGTTAACATTTTTGGAAGATCCATCTTTTTAGCCAGTAAAACTCACTTCGATATTACATTCAAAGGGTAAAAACTTACTTTGACATTATCTGCGTTTAAAATTTTAATTTCTGTCCAAATATTATACCGCATTTCATGCGATTGGCTGAGCAGAAAAATATTTTTAAAATGTTTTATCCATACTTAATATTATTTCAAACGTGAAACTAACTATGTCTGTTACTTTAAGACTCATAAGCCGTTTTACCGATTTGGTTTAATTTTGGTACGGCGATAAGTTTATCAACGCCGAGGCAAAACTACCGAGCAAAGTAGGATTCAACATCACGTACATAACGTGATGTTGATTCCTACTAACAAAATATAATTTCTTATACTTAAACTTATAAAACTTCTCAGTTTTGGTTGGGTTTTTTGTTCTACACAGTATTTTACAATATTATAAGTTTCAAGATTTACACCGGTAAAATAGTTTTTTGGCTCATGATAGATCGTAGATATAATATGCAATGTTTTATTTACCTATTCAAAAGTAGTAACTTTGCAAGAGCGGGAGGGAATCTGCTAATTGTGCCTTATAGGCTGGCAAATCGTTATACATAATATACGCCTCGGAAAAAAATATTGTAGTGCGTATGATCTGGCCAGAAACTGGATAGTGGATAGTCATATGATTATTGGTATAACATTATCTTAATCATACTGTAGCCATAGAGTTATTTGATAAAGAACTTTTTGTTACGAATACTACTCTACGCGCCCGAAGCCGCGGGAAAAAGCCCTAATATTAGAGACGTTAAATTAAATATATATGTAAAACTTTATCAAAAGTGAATTTATAACGATATTTTAATCATTGTATAGCAAATTAATGTATCATACTTTAACTTGACATGCCAAAATGTGTGATTTATTTATAAAAAGTAGTTTTCGAAGCCATTGTATTTGTTTTTTGTCAAGTAAGAAAAAAATTACGAAAATACCGAAAATCCCGGGAAATTCCGGGAATTCCCGGTTCTGACTAGTGCCGGTACCGAAAATCCCGGTTCCTAAAACTATACCGGTTCTCGATACCCTATTCCCCACCTCCATTGCAGCGCCCAATTTCTGCTCGAAATCAAATCAATTTCTTGCGAAAATTGGGCACTCAAACAGTAGGCACTAGAACTGTCTCATCCGTTTTGTTGTCACAAGGACACGTTGGGTCCTCCTTACGCTTGAAGCGGTGCAAGTATGAGGAGAACCCACCGTGTCCTGTCATGATTTGTGTGGTGTGCCTATCTGGGTTTGTGTGTCTCAAAAAATTGTAAGCTATGCGGACATTTGGCAGGAAGAGCTTTGTTACTGAAGCTGTGTGTTCGGAGACGTATCTCCTGTCCCAATCGTTTAGCGTCCCTCTCCGGAGGTCTCGCCTGACGAATGAGACAGGACATGAGTAATTGTCTGGCCTCTTCTTTAACCTCAGGGCGGCTTCCTTGGCTAATTGGTCCGCTCTCTCGTTTCCCTGCATCCCCGCGTGCGCTTTTATCCAAAACAGGGATATTTCCCTATTTTGGATCCGCGCGTCCATCAGGTTTACCCTGGTTTGGACTGCGAGCGGATGGAGGGAGCCGAAAGTGACCGCCTGGAGTGCCGATCTGGAGTCACTGAAGACGCCGACTGAGGGGTGTCTGCTTTTCAAGGCCTCGCATACCGCCCGGTTGAGGGCCAGGAGCTCGGCCTGGTAGACGGTGCAGTAAGGCGAGAGGGCAAGTTTGATGGCTTTCGTCTCTGCATCGCCATCCCATAGGTATCCCATAGCGATGCAGAGACGCTGCTCCGAATTTGCCATCAATCTTGCTCCTGTCAGTGTAGATACGTAGATCAAAAGGACCCACGTTATCAACATTTTCTCCACCGTCCACCAGTCCTAACACCAGTTCCCTCTCCCTGGCAGGATGCGGTGCCTCTAGTACGCTGGCCATCCGCTCGATCTCCCTGTCTTCCACCCCCGGAGGGGACAGCCCCCTCTTGACCTCATATAGTGCCGCGACTTCGCGCACTCTGAGGTCAAGGGGAAGCATCCCAGCCAGGATGACTGCAGAGTTTAAGGAGACCGTTCGGTAGGCCTTGCATATCTTCAAAGCAAACCCCCTCTGTATGTCTATATGTCTATCTCTTCCTGACTCCAATCTTATTTGCCGCTTGTGCCCACGCTAGTGCCGCGTAAAGTACCGTGGGTTCTATTACCGCGTTGTATATGGTCTTTATGATCTCGGGGCTGAGCCCCCAGCCCACCCTTGCCGTTCTAGCCAACAACTTATACCTCGCATACGCTTTCTTGCACACTTCACTCATATGCCGATTAACGTGAGCCCCTTGTCGACGATGAGACCCAACACTTTTATGTCGTCGGAAATTCCAATATCGGACCCTCCCATGCGCAGGCGTGGTACGTCCAACTTCAGCTTACGGGTAAGGCCGATGGGTCTGTAGGATTTGGGGACACTATATGATTCCTTGCCCGGCTTTCGAAGCACCACCACCGTTGCCTCCTTCCACCTTTTGCGGAAGTAGGCTAGGGCAAGGCACTTATTCAGCAGTGCAAGGAACCATACAGGGTCACAACTCACAGCGTGAGAGCAGATGTCGGCGGTAAAACCATCCGACCCGGGAGCCTTCTTGGGATTGAAGGACCTTACGGCCTTATTCAATTCCTCGACGATGAAAGGAGGCTCACTCTCCGCCCCCGACGTCGCGCAGTCCAGGGACTCCGCCTGACGTCGCACGCGGCGATGACACTCCATTTCATCGTCTTCCAGGTCTTCCGGGTAGAAGGTCTCAGCCAGCCACTCAGCCGAGCTTGCAGCATCTAGGGGAGTCCCTCCTCTAACCAGGGGGAGATCCTCCTCTCTACCACTCGCTCTACTCATCACCCTGTAGATCCCCTCCCAAACCCCCTCCTTATCCTGCCTCTGGCAAAATTCCTTCCAACTCCTTTCTTGCGCATCCTTCGCCGCATTCTCATACATCTCTTTCATTTCCAGGTACTGCACGACTACGTGATCTCTCCGGACTGGCGCTGCGTTCCATATTCTGCGTTTCCTCGTAGCCACCTGCTTTTTCATCGCTGCGAGCTCCTCCGTCAACCATGGCATAGTTAGTGTTTGTGTGTGTTTTTTATTTGGTATGGTGTTTTGACATGCCTCCGTGTATTTGTCTAGTGTATTTGTTCTTTTATTATTTGTTCTGTACTTTGTATTGTGTCGATGCTTTGTAGAATTGTCTGTCTTGCATTAGCTGGGGTAGTTTATTATAAAACTCCACCCAGTTTGCTTTATGTGTGTTATAAATGCGTGTAGTTCGTTTTATGTCTGTACCTGTTGACTTGTGTTGTCTGATGTTGAACACTATGCTATTGTGGTCTGAGCTTGTAAGCCCAACTTCGACTAACCAGTTAACCACTCGGTTCAGCAGATCTCTCGAACACGCTGTCACATCAATGTAGCTACAGCACCTGGTACCCCCATCCCCCCTTGGGTGGGGTGCTAGTGGAGTGGGTATCTAGGACTATGGAACGACTATGGCGTCTGTCAGATACGACGTGGTTACACATATCATAAAGTCGGCAGACGGTGACTCACCAACTCATTAGAATGGGCTCATTAGAATGGGCCCCTTAAAATGGTCGCACGCACGGTGCACCAAGGCGGCAACATTTACAGAGCGGCTTGAGGCAGGAAAGGTGTCGCTGGACTTTATACGCCGATCATTTGCACCGTCAAAGGGTCCCATCACGACGCCCACTCGCCACTTACGCTTCACATCCTCCCTCCGAGCACAAAGCTCTCGCGACTATTATTATTAATAATTTATTATTATAAGTTTTTTGTTTCGGTCTGATTTGTCTGTTTAATTAAGATTTTGCTGTATTTATAGCTTTCATTAGCTTCGACAAATTCATCCGTTACTTCATGTATCAGTTTTTTGTACTAAGTCTTAGGTTATAAAGAAATAATCAACATTAAAGAAACACCAAGTGCACGACTGTGGGGCCACGGTTTTTGAGGTAAATATCTCTTAAAATATCGATTTCTAGTTTATAATTTCCTTTTCGACAAATTCAATCTTCATACTATAAAAAAAATTAGATCTCTTAACCCACGTAGTTCCTGAGATATCCATGGCCGCGCCATCGTGGACGTTACGTTGGCGCGGCCAACTTAAAACCCTTATAACTTCTTTGTTTCTACTTCGACAAATTTTTAAATTCGATTTTGACAAATTTCGTCAAAATTTTGGGCGAACATTTTCATCAGTTTTATAACTTGGCGGAGCAATCGTGACGCATATTTTTACGAGTGGGCTAGATTTTTTTAACATTTTTCATCTTTTACCTCGGTAGGGAAAATCGTCGCTAAGGTTCATCAATAGCATAGATAAGAGTATAGGTATAATTTACCTACATAATAATAATAATAATATATGGACGCTTCACACCACGTCAATCTGGTCCCGTGCTAAGTATCCGAATAACTTGTGTTACAGGTACCAGACAACGGAAATAATATATTTAATACCTTTTAATACTATACCTACACATATTTAAGATTTTTAATATTTTAATATCTACACATCCATGAATATTGAAAGCTTTTTGTTCCCTCGGGGGGACTCGAACCCGCGACCTCCGGGTCGAGAACAAGCTCTGAACCACTAGACCACGGAGGCATCAATATATCGACTGTCGACTGATTTTTCTTATTGCATAGGGTAGGGAGTACTTACTCTAAAATACTAACGCTCTGTTTCTGAAAGGCTGATCAAATTGATCAATTGATCAAAACAGCTAATCTGAACTCTCATTGGTGAAAACAGTGACTGCGAAGTGACGTTCACCAATCAGCGTTCAAATTAGCTGATTTGATCAATTGATCAATTTGATCAGCCTTTCAGAAACCGGGCGTAAACTTCATAGAAAAAAACGGTATCACTACATAGTATAAAACAAAGTGGCCTTTTCTGTCCCTATATCCCTATGTGCGCTTAAATCTTTAAAACTAAGCAACGGATTTTGATGAGGTTTTTTCCAATAGATAGAGTGATTCAAGAGGAAGGTTTATATGTATAATACATGCATAATATACTAAGGCAACATTGCTAATTTTAGAGGTTTCTAACGTGATGTCGTAAATTAACCTATTTTAGCAAAAACGCTGCCTAAACCCTACGAGTTAGATCAAATTAATGTACTACAGTATTGTACACCATGAAAAGGTCTACAAAAAAGTCCGCGATGGTATATGTTTATCTTTTAGGGATAACCCACATTAACCATTTTTATTGTTTACTTTTTACGTGAAAAAATGGCTTATTCACGAAGCTATTTTAAGCAATACGGCATTAATCCTTATCGAATTAAGTACCTTAAATACAGTGTGCAATTAATATAGATCAATATGGTTCCTTACAGCATGTAAATTAAACAAATATTTTCGGAGATATTACAAATTTAATTACCGGCGGGCGGTACCGATAGCACTTTGAATTTAGCAGCAATCGGACGCGTTTATCCTGGGGTCAATTTTTGGCATCATACAACATAATAATACTATTATTTTAGACATTAAGTATAATTGTTCGTTATAATGTTACATTGTGTTGTATGATGATCAAAATAAAATGTTTGCTTTATTTCTTTCATTCTTTCTTTTTATTATCGGAGCTCATATATTTTATGCCCATGCAAAGTCGGAGCTGGCCGCTATGTTTTTATAAACAACGTTCATAGTTTTTCTGTAGTGTATTTAATTTAGTATCAGCATTGCACCCGTGCGAAGCCGGGGCGGGTCGCTAGTAATATATATTATAGTATAGCGATTTGTAAGCCTCAATTTATAATTAGGCATAATATATAAATTCAGTATACAAAAAGTAGAACTCTATGCTGACAGCCCTACAATATTTAGAGCTGAAACTTCTACACCTATTTCGATGAAGCCGGTGGGAGTTATGCCCAAGTTTGTGTAAAATACAATATTTAGTTATTCCCTTACTCTTATTATAACGCAGTCGGACCTTAGAGTTGGACAGATGACAATCACCTGGAGAGAGATGTGCAGACCAACTTTCTACGTGCGGCTCATGCGACGCATGGTTAATCTGTCAAGTAAAAAAATGGTTGTTCCAACTTGGGCAAATCCACCATCTCCAAAATCGAGAGCACTTTCTAATTATAAAGGAAGTGCTTAAGTATAATATATTTTATATTATTCAAATCGTTTCTATTATGAGTTAAAGTAGTAAAAACAAATTGGCTGTTATCGTCTATATTTATCTCTTTTACTGTGTTTACTTCTATTAGATCTTCGAGAATAACGCTCTTCATGGTGGTTATAATTTCTTTTTGACTTGGTGTCGTGAGGTGTTGGCTCTCGTTCTGGAGTCTTGGACCATC
Organism: Celastrina argiolus; assembly: GCA_905187575.2. Lineage (NCBI taxonomy): Eukaryota > Metazoa > Arthropoda > Insecta > Lepidoptera > Lycaenidae > Celastrina > Celastrina argiolus. The sequence continues at coordinate 7,480,425 of LR994577.1, forward strand.
GCCAACTTCTCGAGGACGAAGGAGCAGACCTGAAAAATAATTTTGTAATAAATATTCAATTCGATCAAATTCGTTATCGTTATTATAGTATAATAATAATATAGCTTTATTCAATCTACAATTAATATACATTATACCTACATATCAAATAAATAATTGACATAATTCCATTTTACATTCACTAATATTATAATAAAAATAGTTAATAATTATACAAACATGCATTTGACATAATAGTAATCATTATTATATACCTATCATAGATTATATACTTATGGATTAGCCTTAGCGACGATTTCCTCTCAAGCCGAGGTAAAAGATTAAAAATCTAGCGCAACCATAAAAACTAATTGCAGAATCGATTTTAATTTATAACCATTCAGGGAATTGGTACAGCATCGCGAGGACGTTCTATAACTGTTCCGCTAAAAATCCATTTAGCGCTGTTAGTTTCCGAAAAAACAAGTCCCAACATGTCGAATTATATAATATTATATTATGATATTATTTATCAGAATAAAAAAAATTGATGCAATGTTTTCAAAATGGCAAATGTGACTCGTTCACGTGTCAAGTAATTGAATCTTGTTTGTAAACGATCTCCATCCAACTGTATACTTTAAATCGAAGAGTGACATGGGCTTTAGAATTTTAAAGAATTTTATATTTATCTGATTTGTAGGTTATACGAATATTGAAAAAGGAGTGTAATGTCCACAGAAATATATCAAGATAGAACGGTTACGATGTCGCATGCACTTACATTTCGCGCGTGTCATTTTTACGATAAGCCCCGCCCACAGTGTGACGTCATTTTCTTAGTGTGCGTGTCGAATAGTGAGGGGATACCCACGTTAGATTATCGACAGGTCTCTGGTTACTGGGTGGTCAAAACTTGTTCTCAAAATATTTGGATCTAGTTTGCATCCTAAAATAGAAGCCTAGCTATGGCTTATATGATATGCTATGACTATGGCTATTTATTCCATTCCCAGACAGCGTTCCCGTGTGACTTGAAATAAAACATCAGACACTATGAAACGTGGTAAAAGTTGAATTTCATCAAATACTGTTTTTATGCTCAACGAAGTAGGCAAGGGTCAGCTAGTCGTCAAATAAAAGTATAAAAAAGACATGCAATATAATATATGTAGGCATATACGAACAAAAGTCTTTAAAACATTGCATACATTTATTTTTACTAATTATTACAATTAATTTAATTTTCGTACAAATAATAATTTATTTGTAGGAAAATTAAATTAATTTATCGATAAGTCCTAAAAGTAATCGATACACGGTAGTGTCAATCACTATCCCATTCGATGACCAATCACAGCACTTTATCTGACCTATGACCGCTACGATATTACCGATGCAGGTGATAATATTTTTTCGTACAGTTCGTTGTACACTGCGCGCGCATATTACGCTTTTGAATACGAGCATTGTATATGAACAGCAATGGATATTAATTTCAACGGAAGACAATATAATTTATGTTCCTATTTAATGATCATGGTATAAGTAGAACAATTATTTGGTTTCTCAATTAATATAATTTTTAATGAATTTCAATACTGACTGGTGATAAGAAATGTTTCCTTTCTGCATATTAACGTCGCTACTTTTGTTTTTGCAGTTGGAAACAGCACAATAAGGCATATTTTAGTATAATTTTTAATGTTTTTACGGCGCGAACGCAGGTGCACGAGTCCCGTTGCGTAATGAAGCAGTTTTTTGATAAGCATGCAATATAGTGCATAGTTTTGACACGGGTGCCACGCCTACTTCGCCGTTCTGTCTTGATTTATTTCTGTGGTAATGTCCTTAGACGTGTGAGAATAATATGTGAGTTTGTGCAAATGAACTTATGCAATGTTAACGAAAATTTACTGTAGTTATGCATTTTAGTTAAAACTAACTACTACTAAAAATGTACATTAGGGATGGTCGAGTTGGCGGCTGCCACTTTTTTTTTGTCTGTCTGTCTGTCTATCGGCATGTCTGTTTGTTCCGACTAATATTTGGAACGGCTGAACCGATTTTGACGAGACTTTCACTGGTAGATAGCTAAAGTTATAAGGATTAACTTAGGCTATTTTTCATCATCATCATTGTCATCAAACTAATGATCTCCGAATCGGCTGGACCGACTGTGACGGGAGCATTCACCGGCCGTTAGCTTATGTTAGTAGAAATAATCTATACATCTATATCTATATATATGTGCATAAGAAAGTCGTGTTAGTTACACTGTTTATAACTCAAGAACGGCTTTACCGATGTGGCTGAAAATTGGTGAGGAGGTAGAGATTTCAGTAGACATATCACAATCTAATTTCTTTGTCGCAGTCATCTGATTGAATCAGCTATTTGATCAAATGTCTAGCGCGTTTATTGAATGATAACATTTTATTGATTGACTAGGCCGAACGCTGATTCAACAAGCGTCACTTAACGTCCAACTAGTTAGCGGACTGTAACAAAGCGGACGTAAAATCAGTCAGGTTATTGAAATTTTGTTAATTTTTTCCCGCAGTGGCGCTAGTAGTCACCAAAACAATTATATGCGGCAAACAGCTCGCACTGATACCTACATAGTTCATATTTTCATTTTCATTTGGTGTGACATTTCATGTCCTCATTTTGCGCACCTTTTAAGTTGCGAACTTATGGTCAAACCTACCCCTACCAAACATTACGAAGTATGCTATATCCCATTCAATGACTATGCTAAAGGATACATTCAATCATGACGTTGAACAATACATTCAACAACTTAACGAGTTGTCATTTAGTTATTACTTATTACTTTTTACAATTAAATGTCGTCGTTTCATAAACGCGCTAGTCGTTCAATTACTCTGCTGATTCAATTAGATGACTGCGACATCTACACCCTCTCGATTGTGACTTAAGAACATACTAGGCCAGACACTTTTATTATTGTTATACAATAATTATTTTGTAGGTAAAAATTACCTTGGTTCATGATATTCATCTTGAAAGTACTTTCCAGGGTTTCTAAAGACATGTAAAAAGTTACATGAATTGCCTTTAGGACACCGTTTTCTCGACTGTAAACCTAAAAACAATTTTAATAATTTAATTAATTACTGTCATAAGATTTTTTAAGTATTTATTTTGATTGTTAATATAAAACAAAGACAAATATTTTAATTTACATACCGCAGACAGCATTTTTCCAAGACTTAATGTCACAAAATTGAAATGTTAGCTGTTTTCCACCGTACCATCGACCATGTAGTGATCTATAGGCCGCCACCGAACTTCTCAGGTCAGCATACTCAATATATGTATTACCTCTTAAATGTTTTTCGTAATTATTGCATACCTGATTTATAGTAAAAACATGTTAAATATCATAAAATAGAGTAAATCTCAATTTGTACATCTATTTACAACTATAATTTTTCATAAATCAAATATAGCTAGTATAATATTATATTAAATGGAATTTTTATTTCATAATTATTATGAGTAATAATACTTCAGTGAAGCTTGCCTTAGGCAAACCATGTAATATAATTACGATGGTGATGAGGATCCTAATCATTACAGATTATAGTAAAAGCTTCATGCCTATAAGCTTATTATATATTAATAATATTTTAACATAATATACAAACCTTTCTTAAATTGCACCTATGTGGTGACAACTATTTATATCTCTGTTAGGTATGTTATGCTTTTTATGTTATTGAATATGTTATTCAGGTAACATTATCTGAATTTAAATGAGTTAAGAGTCATTTAAATCACAAAATATAAATGTTATATATACTTACTATGAAATTATCAAATAACATAGAAAATATGTTTGATAAAAACTATAAATTTACAGAAAGGATAAAGAAATTCAAAAACTACAGTAATAAGTTTTAGACAAATCAAAAAATGTGATTTTTTTCTTCAAAATTAAAAAAAATCCTATGTTTACAAAACACATTATTTCTGTTAATAAAATCAACTTTTATAATATCTAATACATTTTAAATTGTATTTGTAACCAATAATGTAAAATATAGTAAGCCGTTTTTGTATAGCAGTTTGATGCCCTAAAAATATAGTCATTACAAAATTGAGATTGATTCTCAATTTTGTAATGACTATATTTTTACAATGGTGGATCATATATATGCCATTACACAGACAATTTATCACAGCTGATTGTATAGTATCCTAAAAGCTAATCAAAACTATGTAGTATATTCCATATTATAAATGTGGCAGACCACATCATGTTACTTTAAAAATCAACAAGAAAATGATTAAGTTATTTTTATTATTAAAATATTTTATACATTAAGTATTAGCATAAAATATTTCCAAAAAACACAATTATCATTTCAAAGGATACTCCAATGTCAAATTCTTTTTACTTTCAACTCACCTTTAGCTGAACAACTGTTCCAAATTTTTTAAACTCAGGTAAAATATCATAAAAGAACTCCTTAAAGTCTCTATATGTATCACTTTCTTCAAATTCAAGTGTAATATCTGTGTCATACTCATTTATATTAGAGTTTTCCAAGCCAAAATGTGAGAACATATTGGTGGCTAATAGAATCTGAAAGAGCACTGTATGTGTTAAGTATTTGTGAAAATGATAATGAAAAACAACTGAAGATATTATATAAACTTTAAAATAACAATTGATACTGAACTAATATTAGAGCCCACCTTACTTATACCAGGGTATTTATGGTTCCTGGAACATTCATCGCCAAACCTGCAGCAGGCTGTTTTTAAAAAGAAAGGACATTGTTCATTACTTGGTTTACTTTCATGGTAAACAAGTAACTCTCTTGGAGGTTCTCCTTCATCATTCAAAAATGTTTCTAATGTTTTTATAAACTGTTCTTGTTTTCTTTTATTTTCCTCTTCCATTTCCTTTATTCGCTGTCTTTCTTTTTCTTTCTTTTGTTTTTCCATTTCAAGTTCCTATAAATATATTCCTCTAATAAGTAACAACAGGAAAGTTCTAAGTTAACATAACAATAATAAGTCAAATATTTCTTATACCAACCACTTCATCTGAATTATTATTGGGTGATACATATTATGTGAGACATTTAAATTTTTTAGCCTTATGGGTTTTGCCTCTGTGTTGTTGCATTGGACAAAGAGTTTTACCTTTTATAAACATACACAATATAAATATATCAAAAGTAAAAAATTGTTATGTTATACAAAGTTACTTACAAGATTTAATTTAGCTTGAAGTTCAAGTTGAGTTTTATGCAAATAAGCAATTTTTTGTTGCAGTTTCGTCCAATTTTCTAGAGCTATTTTCTCTGCTTGCAACCATTTGTTGTTTTCTATTCTATTTGATTCTTCAATTTGGTCTAATTCAAAAAATTCTAATGCATTTTGCTCTTCTTTCCATTTTTCATATTCTTGTTTTGATAATCTTAGATACATACTCTCTAAAAGCAAACAAAAATCTGCAAAACTAATAACTTACATAATATTGGTTTTTTTTATCACAGTTTGTAGGTACTAAGTAGCTCTAATAGTTAAAATATAGTTGATCTCCTTTGCATTTTGAAAATGTTAAATTAGTTAAGTTTGTAATCAGAGAATGGAAAAGTGAAGAATCAGAACATGCTTATTATAACAATAAAAACACACCTTTATTTTTTGCTGTGGCTGTTCGTATGCGTCTTCTTCTTTCTCTCTTAGCTATCCTACGCCATTCTTTATGTCTAGAAGAGTGTTTATAATACTAATTAGAAGATTCATTAATATTATAATAATTTCTGAATAATATTTCTTGTTTGTAAACAAAAAAAATAAGTACATACCGTCCCATTTTGTCAACGCATGATATACCTTTTTAAATTATATTTATTAATGATTTTTACTTATATTGTAGTATTATTACTACACTTCAAATAAAATATTGTATTATTTAGGTAGAAAATAATTTTAATTTTTATACTTTTATCACTAATCCAATGAGCGGTTTTTATTTTGACAGTTCTACTAGTTTAATAAAAATACTGATAGATGGCATTAAACCTAAGTAATATGTCAAGTCCTGTGTAAAATGTCAATTTCCGCTTTGTTTTTTGTTTGTTTACCTTTCAACTTTCTTTCATTCACTTGCAATAGTTTATTATTTATTAATTGTGCCCTAATGAGACTAGAGCTAAACTAAACATGGCTAGTCCATGCGTAGTACAATTTTGTAAAAATATAGGTAACCACCGCTTTCCCCAAGATGAAACTCGGTTATCAAGATGGATTGAGGCTATCAAACATATAAAAACAGGATTAACTATAAGAAAAAATTCCTTCATATGTTCAACTCACTTTACGCCAGCAGATTTCATCTCACCGTCATTACATTTGGTAAGAGCCCCAAGAGGTAAAATATTTATCTTAGTGTGCAATAAGAAATAATAATAATGTTTATTGACATTAGACTTAAATTAGTTACATTTTTTAATTTCTTAACCTAAATATAAGTATATATCTTTATGTTTGTCACCTATCTTGGGTATCATAGTCACCTTAGGAGTTCATACCTAAAAAACCAAACTGTTGTTTGCAGCTCATCGCCTAAAAATACTTAAAAGAAAAGCTGTTCCTTCTATATGAAGGAACAGCTTTTCTTTTAAGTATGGAATGCAGCAGTCAGAGCCAATGTTTAATCCAACTGCAGTTCAGGCTACATATTCTCAATATATATATACCGAACACTTAAGAGTCGAAAATACTCGGTAGCAGGCTGAAATTTGGCATGTATATTTCTTAGAATGTAAGTATAGGGGAGTACTAAACAAGAACTTCCCGAAATTCCTACGGAAACGGGAGAAAAGTGTGATTAATTATTTGTTTGAAAAATCAAAGTTATTGAAGCCAGCGAGTTATAATGTATGTAGGTTTCCTCGGAAGTGTAGGAGATCACTAAGAAAGGAATTTGAAAGGATTATTTTTGTGTATGAAACAGCATACCTACAGCGACTTAACCACTTTATGAATAATTTCACTACCTGAAAATGGATAATAGCTATAATCTGGCAACCCTATTAACCACCCAACAAAGATCACAGATTTTCTTGACATATTACATTATGCAAGCGCCATCTTACGGTAGTCTCTGTACCTAAAAGTGACACTTCGAAAACCCCTCATTTCCACGAAGTGTTCGAATATCGGTTGAACTTTGAAGTTTGAAGGTCGAAACAAACTTGAAGTGTCAATTATGACAACAAGTGACAATTAATAGTTTTTTTATAATTCCGTAGTAGCAATAAAATATAATTATAAAGTCCCATCAGTTTAGTTTTGTTCAAAAATAACTTAATAGCACAAACCATACTGCCGACAAATTCAACTCAATAAATAGTAAGGCTTGAATTAATAATGAAAAATTTTTACATATTCCGAATTCGATAATCCTATTTGGTATCTTTACCAACACTGTATTGGTTTAAACTTATTTACTTTGTGGACTTTAGCCACAAAGTAGTTATTAACCAATACAATCGTCCAGATGTAAATTAGATTTTTTTAACACAGATATAAAATAAATCTACAAATTGGTTTTTAATTTTTATGTGTCATGGTACCTATCTATTTCAAAAAGGTTACCATCTATGCACAAAAACTAGCCATCGTCGATTTGGATGAGATTTGGATTTAAAATTATCCTACCCTCATATTTTGTTACTTGGGAATCGGGATGTCGAGTTTTTCCACAAGTTAAATACTAATCGCAAAATCTATTTTAATAATTTATACATTCATTTCCATGGAATTCATCAGTAAAGACAAACTAAAATCATTAATAATTGTTAACAATGAAAAGGAAATTATAGAAAATATAAAACGAGGTCTTGATCCAAATTACGGAAGCGGTTGGCCCATACGACTTGCAGCTCGCAACGGACACTTTTCATTAGTAACAAAACTTATTGAATTTGGAGCTAGCCCACATCTATTAAGTGAAACTGGTAAGCAATATTACTTTATTTATTTTATACGCAATGTTTTTTTTCAGTTCTTCCAAAACCTTGTTTATAGGCACAAAGTCTTCCAAGATCTAACTACGGAATACGCGACTATATTGACGTGGTGGGAGAGCGTTCATAGATTTATGTATTAGAAGTGAGAAGACTATAAAATAAACTAATGAGGGCTGACATTTTGCTTGTTTCAGGAGCATCGACTTTGCAACTTGCAGTTTATTCCGGACTGCATTGGGATACGGACAAATGGATGTTTTTACTTTCATGTTGTGACTCCTCTCAGCTGGCAGACGCAGCAGCTGTTGCTATAACTTTTAACAACGTTGCAGCATTTAAAAAAATAATGCAAACTGGACGATGCAATACTAACATCCCTACAACACTGACACGTTTGTATTCAAACATATTTATTTCCTGAAAGTAGTTTCCTGAAACCTGGCATATTTTTATTTAAACTTAAGCATAGATACAGTTTAGAAAATACTCACTACGCGCCACAAGGCCTTTACTAGGAGTATTACACTACATAACTTTTACTCCCATAATATGTAACCCAATGTGTTAATAACACCTAAAGATGCGCTCCAGTTGCCAGGAAATAATTATTTTAAATCACATTCCTGTTTCTTTAGTCCTAAGTTCATACGCAAAAAACAGGATGTGAACGAAAATAACGTAATTTTCGTTTGTTCTAAGGTACTGGCACGCACTAAAAGTAATATTAAAGATTTTTTGTACCTACGGTAGTTTGTAGCTACCTACTTAAGTAATAACAAATATTATTATTTCTATTCAGAATTTTCAGATTTTAAACATATTATTTTACAGGAAAGACTGTTTATGAATTAGCAAAGGGGTACAAATTAAACCACATATTTGATACGATAAATGAGAATGAAGTGCCTAACATAGTGGTACATCCCTCTTCACAAGCGAATCAGCCGACACGTTCCAGAGATGTAAGTTTGCTTACCCTTGAAAAGAAATGCGAAATGGATATTTATAAAATCTATTCCTGTCTAACAGTGCCGAAGCTAACCAGCACTAGCGGGATAATGACATTAGGGCAGTTTGATCTGAAATTACCTAAAATTATAAGAAATCGACGTCTAGTCTCCCTGTTTCCTCCATCAAACCTTTACCGGTTTAGGTATTTTAATTTATTATAAACTAAAAAAAAGGCTTAAGAGGAACGCCTATTTTACCATACAGAAATAGGGGTCTGCATGACCACTGTTTCGTGGATAATGCCCCTAGAGTTACAATTTTTTTCCTGAATATCTATGTAGGTACTTATATCATTTGTACATCCCTATTTTTTCCTTTTTTAATAAATTATCTATTTAAGGAGACATAAGTAGGTACACGTTCAAAAATCAAAAAAAAACCAGACTTTAGCTGTGTTTAAAAATCCAGAAAACAAATTTGACTGACTTTTTTTTAGTTTATAATGAAAAAAATATTCAAATCAGTTAAGTTTTACAGGGGTCCCCCAAACGTCGATTTCCTGTTCTTTTAATAGGTTTGTGCTGCATTTGTATCTAATCTCTATCACGCTAGTGCTGGCTAGGCATGGGGCCCGGCAAGATTGCAATACATTTTATATTGAGTACCTACCTACTTAGTATTCCTCTCAACCGTGGAGTTTGTTTTCTCTTATGCTCTTTCCTTATATCATTTAGCAGGTATATAATCTAAGTATGTTTCTATGTTTTGATTTTATTATAAAATGTACTTACTTAAAGTTTTTTGGATGTTGGAATACAGCCAAAATAATAATATCAATATCTAGTATCGATACAAAGATAGTAAAAAAATATTTCTCAAGCGGCATTATCCAGGGGTTGCGTAGACTCCTATTTCTGTATAGAATATCAGCCGTTTTTCCTTAATTCATAATTTTTACCCTACGACATTGATAAACTAGCAGACTAGAGACAGTAGGTATATCTGTGGGGGTTAGCAGGAACAATTGGCATCTACGTATTCGCTACGTTATTAAAACTAATTGTATGAAAATTATGACAGTACCTAGTATTCATAGATACAATTGGCATTCGATAACGTTACAAATGCGCTTGGGGAGGACAAGCCAAGACAAAAAAGGTATTATAGTATGGGCTAATTTTGACTTTTACTAATGCCCTGCTATCTTTATTCTTTTCAGATTCAAAGAAGCAGTCATACATCTGTAAATCGTAATCTTTCACCGTCTGTCGCACGTTTTTTTGACCTAACGGCTGGTCAGCCCGCCTTGACTCCGCCGCACAGCCCCATTAACTCCATAGCATCATTGTTCTCCCCACAGGCTCGGCACTGATATTGTAATAAATAAAATATATTTCCAATGTAAGTAATTATACATGGTTCATTTATCAAGCTGAATATAGTGTGAAGAGAAGGACGCGTTGAGTATGTTCTGTTTCGACTTTCGGCACCTCACAGAAATTACTTACCTACCATAACGTGACAAATCACGATTAAAGATCTCCATAAAAGTCACAAAACAGATGAGTTTCAATTCTGGTCAATTCTTAGCTGGACGACCAGTGCGTTCGTGTGTATTCGACTATGCTAGGGATAGTACCACTCCTTGTGGTCGTTTTAGAACATTTTTTTTAGTTATTTAAGTAATATGTATGAGGTGCCAAAACAAAAAATGCTCTACGCATCATTCTCTTTACACTATACATGGCTTAACAGATAAACAAAGAATCACCCTGTTTATTAATAATAATAATGACGTAGATAATAATATTGTTTTAGAAATAAATAATTTAGATACTTAACACAATTTTTTTTAACTTCCTGCAGCTACGGATATACATACTTATAAATGAAAAAAACATACATAAGAAATTAGCAAATATATTAAGTTTACACATAAATTATGACTTTAACATTATAAAACCATTCTATCATGTAGTTGTTTTCGAAATGTAATACAACATTAAAGTTCAAGTAGAACACTTCCTCCATAAACCTACGTAATATACTTAGTAGGTATACAGCAGCTGTATACCTACTCAGTATAATATTACGTACGTACAGCTGCTGCTGTAGACTGTAGTACACCAAGGTACTTACTCGCGATGGATTCTCTGGCTTTGTGAAGGCGTACAAAGACTTACTGGCTGTGTTTTAATTACACTCTCGTTTTCATCCTGTATGGAAGAAAGAAAATATAATTTTATGAGCGAGAAGCGAGAAATGATGGTAGGTACCAGCTACCTACAGAGCTTTGAATATTGTGTACGTGTTCCTTTTGTGGTGTTGAATAAACTTTAGTTGAGTGAGCTGTATAAAAAATAAAAAGGCTACGTACCTAGGTACAACATTATTATTAGTAGTTAATTACTTACACATAAAACATTTACAGTTTCCACGAGTTTGGTTGAAGATTTTCTAACATTATGAGGCATTTTATTTTGCAATGTTTCAATGAATGATGACGCTAGGGATACCTTTAAAATAAACAATGCTTAATCATATCTAGTTAATTAGGCTGAGTACCAATTTCACCAACACAATATTATGTGAAATATTAAAATGAATCCTTCATTAAATGTAATGTTATCCCTCTCGTATTTCCTATCAAGGATAGAGAAGGCATGGCATTTTAACAAGCCGTTAACATTATTAATAAGCCTTGGTGAAATCGGGACATAACACTGTTGTTCGCTCTTCAGCAGTCGGGAAATAGAAAGTAATTAAATAATTTTATTCAAAATAATTAAAAGAGGTACCCTTACCCCAGTAGACTTTGGCAGAGGCGTTATGATTGGAAAAGTTCTAGTAAGGCATATATCGGGATAAGTCAATGGTTCGCCCCGCCAAAATTGAAGCGTGTAGTATGCGCTTTCAGTCTCAGGCAATCGATAACCATGCTAAAACAAAATTTAATATTTTAAGAAGATACTTTCTGTGAAAGAGTCACGCCGCAATTCATTAGAAATAGATCTTATCTAGTTATATTGGAGCATTTAACAATTTGCAGATGTTTTGACATTCTCTGACCAATGAATCTCGATTCCTAGTTCCTACGCTAAGTAGGTACCTATTATGAAAAATACATAACTACTTAATTAGGTAAATTATTGTTCTATTTGTTATACCTTGGCGGCAGCGACACCATGTCTGATGTCATGTGAGCGGGGCCTAACGCTCTTGTATACAGGCTGTAATGTTAATGAGTGATAATACTTTAGGGTGTGTATGGGTCCCGTACATAATATTGTTAACTGTGAATGTACCAGCGCTGAAAGAGTTACATTTTTCTTAAATTATTGTATTGGCAAATTTGTGATGCTGGGGCATTTCTCATAAAAACACGAAAGTCAAAAATACCTACGTCTTTCAGCGTTGGTAGTTTCACAGTAAACTCTATAGGAGACACATACACTCCCTAAAGTATTATCACTCATTTATTTTACACCTTGTACAAATCCTGGTGAGATAAACGCAGCGGTGCCGCCGTGGTGTGAAAACTTCTTACAGATAGCGACCGGTTAAGATTTTATTAAACGTAGATACGGCTACGTAGTTAGGTATGTTTCGATGATTCATATTATATTGATGATAAAGTACCTATTTTATAATATGTACGGTATATTAGTAGGTAGATAATAGATAAGTACATAATATATATCATAGTGTAACTTACAATATTTTTCCAATGGCGACGTAAATCCTTAAACGTTTTAAAATCACCTTCAGTTGGTAAACTTTCAAGCCGTTCTTTTACTATCGCCTTATTTAAACTGTAAAAAATAAACACAAATAAAAAAACGACACGACTAACCCTTCTAAGCCCGGATTATTATTACGAATCTATTCACTCCATTTTTATTAAAATCAAATCTGTGCTTTAGAGTATAATATTATAATAATCTATGGTGGTAATGGGCGCTCCGCGCTGCAGTCGAACAAACGTAAATCTATATTGTATGATTATATACAATACTTATATCATATTCAATGTTAATTATAACACTATCATTGTTTTATTATTAAAATAAATTTTACCTTGGTAACACTCGTACATATTCTTCGGGTAGAAAAGGTTCCTGGCGTAAATCGGGTTTAATTAAATGTATCTTAACACCTTTTATTTTCATGTTAATATAATCTCCTATAAATTGTAATACATATTATATATATATAAAGAAGAAATACTACGTTGGTAATAGGTACGTAGCGTAATCAGAAAATTTGCAATAATAAAGTAGTGGAGAATGCAGTCAAAATTGGATAGGTAGGTACCCCGTACTCATAATATTATTAGAAGCGGGTTAGGGGTTTAACTTAAGTGACCAGACGTCCCGTTTTGAACGGGACTGTCCCTTTTTTACAATTGAAGACATGAGTGGGTGATAGGTATTCGCAAAATACTGATTTCGAGAAAATTTTGTTCAAACTGTCACTTAAACATTTTAAAATATTTCGTACCGTATCGAGTACATTAATCTGAAGATCCGTCTTTAGAATAAATGTACTTAATACGTTAGAACATATCATAAAATAAATAAATAACAGTTGAAAGTCAATTTTCTGGATAGAAAATTTCGATTTCGATTCATTTTTGCGACTTAATATGTCGCAAATTTTTTATATATACAGGGTGTCCCAAAAATCAACGATAAACCGAAAACGGGTGATAGGCCAAGTCATGACAGTTATGAGAAAAATGTGAAAAAAAATCTTTGTCATGTATTTTTCACATTATAAGGACTTTTAAAAATATCGGAAAAACTGACACCCTGTGATGGTCTTTCATGTCCTAAGACTACAAATATTACTTTTTTGTGATTTTTTTTTCGGTATTGTAGTCATGACTAACCCTTCTGTAAATCACAATTCATAATTTAAACATACCTGCCTCAGTTTTCAATAAAATGGTGTGTTTTGCCCAAGATTAAATTCAAAATAATTACTACACCCAACTTTAATCGTCTGTACTGTAAAAAAAAATTACTACAGTATTTTGGCAAGTAACTTTAAAAGATGGCGCATTTAATCTGGATTCCAAAATGGTATGATACTTGCTGGATTACTTCTTTGTTGAGGAAAAAAAATTTTTTTTAACGGAACCGGATGTTAGGCCAACTCTGTTTAAATTTTTTAAATGTTGGTATTAAGTTGTTATGTGACGACGATGAGTGACGTCATCTTGTCTAGAGTGAGCGAGACAGACAGTGACGCTAAGTGCGGGTGCTTTTTTATTAAAAAAAAATTGTATTGCAGTGTAGGCATTTTTAAGACTTCAATTTTCAGGTATGAATACAACGCTCTTTTGAAAATGTGAGTGGTTGAGATACAGAACAGACGCCACCTTGTTATCAAGTATGTAATTAGTTAGTTTTAGGTGCAAGTTCGAAATAAAAGTCAGTCAATGGATTTCTTCAGTTATTACTTTAATTTACAAAGATTTACAGCAAATGTTCGAACTGTTTGCCTTCAGCTCTAATGCAAGCCCTACATCTTCTTAAAAATGATCGCGTAATAAGACGGGCGTATCTTCTTGAATTAATGTGTTCAGCAGCTTCTGTAATTTTTTGGCGCAGCTCGGCTAAATCTCGAATTGGTTTAGAGTACACTTTTTCTTTTATTGTTCCCCAATAAAAGAAATCAATGGGATTTAAATCAGGTGAACGGGCAGGCCACGAAATTGTACCACCCCGCCCAATCCACCTATCGGGGTATTCTCGGTCGAGAAACTCTCGTACTGTGCGAGCGTAATGTGCTGGGCAGCCATCTTGTTGGTACCACATGCTGCCGTAAATGTTTAGTGGCACTTCTTCCAACAAATCTGGTAATTGGTTCTGTAAGAAGTCCAAATAAACCTCGGCAGTTAAGTTCTCCGGTAGCTCAAATGGACCAATAACAGTACCATTCAAAATTCCCGTCCACATGTTCACCTTAAACCGGTACTGCGATCTGTCTTCCCGCATCAAATGTGGATTATCCACGTGCCATTCGTGCAAATTATGGAGGTTCATGTAACCATCTTTTTTAAACGTGGATTCGTCAGACCACAGAATTTTTTCAAAGAATCGCGGATCATCTCTGTATCTCTGCAACATCGTTTGACAAAATTGCAATCTCTCTGGGTAGTCTCGGGGTAACAGGCTTTGTACTCGTTGTACATGGTAAGGATGAAACTGGTTCTTTTGCAAAATACGATGTGCAGTACTTTTGGGCACTCCGATGTTCTCTTCAATCCCACGTACTGAGATACTCGGGTCTTGTTCGACCGCCTCGAGCACTTCGTCCTCGTAGGGTATGAAAGGCCTTCCCTCGCTGGTATTTTGATTAGGGAATCGACCCTCTAAGAGTGACCGATGCACGTTAATAAATACCCGATAATCAGGATGACGCTCAGCGTTTGGGTATCTCTCACGATACATTCTAGCTGCAGCATTAGCGTTGCATAAGCATTCTCCATAGATGAGATGCATATTGGTGTATTCTTGTGCGGTGTATCGAGATGGCATGATAACACACTACAATGGAATCACACACTACAACCGAAGATACGACAATAAAACAAGTCCAGGGTCGTCAGAAACGGGGCAGATAAAACCAAATCACAAAGCAAATCAAGTCCAATAAACAGAAGCACAGTTGTAAGTACGAAGTCAATACGGATACAGAAAGATGCGCAATGAACGAAAGATCGTAACGTACTGCAGTTTTGCACGTTCATCACTGTGTTGTCGGGTTGGCGTCACTATCTATCTCACTCGCACTGAGCGTCACTGTCTGTCTCGCTCACTCTAGACAAGATGACGTCACTCATCGTCGTCACATAACAACTTAATACCAACATTTTAAAAATTTAAACAGAGTTGGCCTAACATCCGGTTCCATTAAAAAAATTTTTTTTTCCTCAACAAAGAAGTAATCCAGCAAGTATCATACCATTTTGGAATCCAGATTAAATGCGCCATCTTTTAAAGTTACTTGCCAAAATACTGTAGTAATTTTTTTTTACAGTACAGACGATTAAAGTTGGGTGTAGTAATTATTTTGAATTTAATCTTGGGCAAAACACACCATTTTATTGAAAACTGAGGCAGGTATGTTTAAATTATGAATTGTGATTTACAGAAGGGTTAGTCATGACTACAATACCGAAAAAAAAATCACAAAAAAGTAATATTTGTAGTCTTAGGACATGAAAGACCATCACAGGGTGTCAGTTTTTCCGATATTTTTAAAAGTCCTTATAATGTGAAAAATACATGACAAAGATTTTTTTTCACATTTTTCTCATAACTGTCATGACTTGGCCTATCACCCGTTTTCGGTTTATCGTTGATTTTTGGGACACCCTGTATATACCTACATACCGTCATCCATTCATGTCTTCAATTACGAGTCCCGGTGTCCCTGAAATTAACTGTAAGACGCAAAATTGTCCCGTTTTTGTAAACCGCGAAAAAATTATTAGACGCCCGGCCAAATTGATTGCACGCTGTAGCCAAAATACTAAGGTACATAATTACTTCACTAATAATTATAGTAAAAATAAAATAAATATTTAGGGAGGGCTGCCATACAGCAAACGTGATTTTTGTCGTTCCCTTCCTCCTCCTCAGGAACCCTTCGAGTCCGACTCGCACTTAGCCGGTTTGTTCACTGGCTACCTATGATTGAAATAAACCATTGTCCCGTTTTGAGTCCAAGAATAAATGGTCACGTTAGGTATAACTCATATTATAGACATGACATATTACTTAAACATTCATACTCTCGAAAAACATGAAACTCTCTTTCTGGCGCAGTCGGGTAAAAAATCTTACCGTTAGAGTTTAAAAAAAACTGTATTCCATTTTGTGGTCCAGGTGTAGTTAAGAAATCTCTGTTATTGATTAGGTAATTATATCCTAAAACATTCCAAGTTGGGGCCAACCTTGCGGTCATAGTGTATCGGAAACACGTTAAATACATTTCTTTTGTTACTTTATTGATACCGCCTACCTTTAAAACAAACAAACGGTTACATATTCTTATAATTTGTATAATATTATTGTAAAATGTAGTAGGTATGTCTAGTTGTCTACGTAAATTTAAAAAATGCATTTGATCTAGGATCCCGTATCTGTCTATACCTACTCCATGCTAGCTACTTAAATGGTAATCACATTCACACTTAACATCACATTATAAATACAAAATTATTTCAAAGGACTCAAGTTGTTAAAAGGGTTATTAAAATAGCGGTGTAAGTAGGTACTCACTTGTTGCAGACAAAATTTTGAAAAAAGTGATATCAGAGTATCATAGTCTCGGCCGTGTTGGTTAAACACGAAATGTATTTGCTTCTCGTCAGATTTGTCTGGACAAGCCAATATTGAAGATGTTGAAAAAATTACCATTCTAAAAGGAAAACAAAGTAAAATGCTTATTTATGTAGGTAAGTAACTATATATTTACTTTATATATTTTTTCAACATTTTGTCCCATGCGTTGGATAGGCAATTATGCACGTAAAAAGTCGGTTCCGACTTCTGAGTCTCCCGATCCCTGCTTCTGATTTATCATGTCGACTGGCGCTCATCCGTCTGGCGTCCCACTGGGTTCATGAACTAAACCTAAACCCTAAGTACCTACCTAATATTTAATTGCATTCACCGGAATTATTTCTTACATACATTTATATATGTAAATAGCCTTATACCTGCATTTTAGTATTTTCCAGTGGTGATTTGAAGGAGTTGAGCGATCATGTTTCTCTTTCACATTGGCCGCTGCTTTAGTATAACCCAAATATTCTAATTTTGGGCATGTTAAATTAAATTGAAATGCCATTTTAAATAAGTACCTAGGTATAACAAAGGACGTCCCTCGGACGTGTGACGATGTACCTACAATTAAGTTTTACAAATAAAATAAAATAAATAAACTTTGTTTAAAAGCTTGCATTTGTGTTCAATCTGTTTCGTTGATTGCTCTGTTGTTACTAACGTTTGTTAAATTTTAATAAAAAATTGGCGGCAAAATCCAAAATATTTTTTGGTCCGAAAAACCTGTAAAAATATGTAAGTAACTAAGTACCTACAATTTATTTATTTATTAATTTAGTTTTACAAATAAATTTTAAAAACTAAGTTTAAGCTTGCATTTGTTTTCAATCTGTTTTGTTGATTGTTAGATAAATAAGAAAATAGCGGGAAATTCAAATTTTTTTGTTCGAAAAATGAAATTGTAATTTTGATTATTGTCGCCATTTTTTTTAAAGTTACAGCGACGAAAGGTGTCGAAAACGAAAATAATTATTAATAATAATTTTTCCTTTTATTTATTTTATTCGACTATCAGTTAACACGATAAAAATCTATTTAATAGTGTAGGTACCTAACCAACATCGGAAAAAAGGGTTTTTTACGACCACGGCTCTTGGCCATGACCATTTTTATACCTATGCTTTTCTGGATTTAAAATTGAATTATTTTCTTGTTTCAGCCTTTTTAGACCCCTTTTTTGCGAAATCAGGTTATAGTTTATAATCTTTTTTATCATTTGGGCAATTCCACGCATAATAATACAAATGTTAAAAATAAATATCTGATTTTAGTAGTAAAAATATATTAGTATGGCGGCACCAGTATACATATTACTTTATATATTTTATAATAGCAACATTTTTTTGTTATTTCTTTTCTGGCAAAACTGTTGTTTACGAGATTGTGTCAGTAAATAGATTATCTAGGTAAGTACCTACTTTGTGATTATAGTAAGCTCAGCCTATTATGAAGTACACTCATAGTAGTATACTTCATCCATGAAGCTCAGCTGATAGCGGTTTTTGTGGTGGAGTTTTGATTTAATTTTTATAGCAAGTCTTTTGAATTGTTATATTTGTTATTATAATGACTTTTCAGACAATGTTAAATATATCCTTGAAAAGTCCGTAATTCATTATTTTTTTTTTACTTTTTTAAGTAATATTATAATTATGTAACATTATTATAATACATAACTTTTCGCTCTGGATCTGGTAAAATTACTTCTTAAACATTAAAAATAAGTACTTATTCTCCTATTTGATGGCATTATTAAAATGATGCCGACGGTAAAAAAAAATTATCTTTCTTTACTTATATCTAATGCCGAAATTCACCGGAATTCAGAGAGTCCGTAATTACACAGGTTATCAGTCTTGACTCTTGAGTAGTAGCTGATCTTAATACAATTCGCTTAATCGTAATAAATTCAGTTCACAAAAATATTGTTGTAGTATCCGTCACATTGTACAGTCGGTCCCGTAGTATGTAGAGTCATTGCCTGTATCATATTTTTCGGTACTTAGTTCATAGCAATAACAAAGCTTTTAAAATTATTTATTTATTTTACGTACTTAGTTCACAATGACTAATATATTTTACATAAAAACATGAGCGGACAATAGCCCCCAAAATTATAACATTATTCAAAACAGATTAAAATTGTATAATCTAAGGATATAATAATTTAGACAAACACTTTAAAAGACTACTTCTAAATAACAAGATACCTTAAAGCTTGAAAGGCTAAAATTATCACAAGTAAAAACTAAAAGTATTTAGGTAAGTCATTTTTGTTAATTATCAAATAACATTTTAATTTTAATTGTGGTGCTCAAGTTGGTCCCTTGCTTTACGCAGTACGCTATGTGTCTTATGGATTTCTCTACAAACAGCTCGTTCTACACTTCGTTTTTTCATGTTGGCAGCATTAAGTTGCGACAAAGTATCCGCAAGGGTAGCTTTTGTTCTGGCTAGCTTTTGCTTTAAAGTTATATTTTCTTCATAAAGGGAACCTGCAATTAAAATAAGAAGTCAATAATATGTATTAGATACGAGTACAATATAAAATGTGTAAAATAAATGAGTGATAATACTATAGGGCAGCTGTACTCAACCTGCGGCCCGCGGGCCGCATGTGGCCCACCGGCATTTTTAATTGGCCCATTTGAAGTCATGAGTCAGAAGATGTGACAACCATTTAACCCTCAGCAAATCTTTAAAAAGTTTTGAAAGAGTGTTCATCTTTAAAAGTAAGTACATCTTTATCTTGGAATTACCTACACTTTAATCAATAACAAGTTAATGGTTTTAGCTTGCGGCCCTCGACACCATGGGTGACACATGATTGCGGCCCCTATAAAAATAAGGTTGAGTATGGCTGCTATAGGGTGTACCTATGGATGTGCCTACTATGTAGAGTTTACTGTGGAAGTACTAGCGCTGAAAGACTCTCTTTTGACTTTCATGTTTCTATGAGAAATGCCCCAACATCATAAATTTGTGTATAGAATATTTTAAAAAAGTAACTCTTTCAGCGCTGGTACTTTCACAGTAAATTCTATATATAGAAACCTATACACACCCTAAAGTATTATCACTCATTTATATTACAGCCTGTAGACGCATTGCGTATTATCCAAGTATTATAGTCTTTAAAATTATATGAAATTTTGAAAATTTTCGTATTTTTAACCCACTTCCAAAAAAGGAGGAGGTTTCTCAATTCGACCGTATATTACATATGTTTTTTATTTCTGCTAACTTCACACTTATAATTTATATTCTTTCGTACAATTCGAGCTCGCGCTAGAAAATAGCGCTTTTTTACCGACTTCCAAAAAAGGAGGAGGTTCCCAATTCGGCCGGTTTTTATTATGAATGTACACCGATTACTCTGAGGTTAATGATCCGATTTTAGTGATTCTTTTTTTATTCGACGCAGTATAGCTGCCATCTGGTCCCATATTTTTATTGCAATTTTACATAGTTTGGCGCTGTAGTTTTTGTTTTATGAACATATTCCACGAAATTTTTTTAACGAATCAACACTAATTGTCGGTACATTTTTATGTCGATGACTTTTTATGTACCTATGTAGTTTCAGTGCGGGTGATTTGGGAGTTTGTCACTTTCGCATTTATAATTGACTCACAAAAAGGAGGTGGAAATTAAAAATATGGTGTCTGTATGTCTGTAGCATCGTAGCTACAAAACGGATTTATCTTTTACTTTGACTTAGAGACACTAAAAAGTAAAAAATAGAAAAGAAACTACGTTTACAAAACCGACTTCAACTACTAAAAAGCATAAAATAACATTTTTATAATGTATTTACAATTAATGTTCTTTTTGGAGTAGATGTCATCTAAAAGAACAACATCCTAAAGTTGCTGACTAGAATCTCTCCTTTGCTGCTCTTTAGTTGTTGAAGTAGGTTTTTAACGTGGTTTTTTTATTACAAAAGATTAAGTATTATTTTCGAATAACATAATAATTAATTTTTAATAAAACAAAACTTACGAGGTGATAAATTGATGACATCATTTTGCTCCAGACTTGATAATCTATCGCTGTCTATTCCTTGATCAGGTGATGTCGGACGAACTTCTTCTAATTGTAAGCCATTGTACATTTCTGGAACTTTTGGTTCAACGTCATAACCAAATTTCTTTGTCGCCTCTATCTCGAGTTGTGCATTTGCTTCTAAGGCCATTGATAATTTTTCCCTGGTTAATTCTAATTCACGCTCAATTTGTAATCTATCGTGCTGGGCTCGAGCACGTTCTAAAGCTGCCTGTGATGCTTCAACAGTTGCTTCATCAGCAGATCGCCTTAAAGCGCGTTCAGTTTCCAAAAACGTTTCTTCTAAATCTTGTTTTTCTAAACGCAAGTTTTCCACCAGTTCAGCATTATATGCGATTTGCTGTTCATTGTCTTTTATTAGAGATTCCAAGTGTAGTAAATTATTTTGCATTGTTTCCATTTTTTTATTAGCGTCATAGACTTTACTTCTTTCTGTTGCCAATACTTCCCTTAGGTCTTCTTTATCCGCCTTTAGTTCAGATATTTCTTTTACAGCTAACTCCAGCTTATTAATAGTTTCAGCTTTCTCGTCCTCTAATTTTTTGTTTAAAAGCGTTAAATCATGTATTTGACCCATAAGATCACTTTCACTGTATATCTTGCTATCTTCTGAACGCGATCCATTTGAGACTCTGGACCGACGTGATCGATATCGGTTAACATCAGAAATTGAATCTTTTTCAATCCCTGTATGACACAAACCAACCCGCGCTAATGAAACATTTCTGTCCGGTTCAGACCAACATTCAGATTCTGAAATAGCATCTGCCTGTGGATAATGTCTAGGTTTCTTTGTCGAATGTCTGATATCATCGACGCAATTAAGATGGTGACCCAACATCATCGTTAAATCTTCCATCCTCATTGACTGCGATATATCAAAGTTGCTTTCATCAACGGAAAATTCATCGAACGCCATCGATTCATCTAATTGTAGCCCAACTGGTAAAGCTAAGCTTTGCTCAAGAATACTTTCAGCTAGTTTTTTCTTATCTTCGCCCAGCACACACCTAAAAATTTTATTTATTTGTAAATATATTAT
Organism: Celastrina argiolus; assembly: GCA_905187575.2. NCBI lineage: Eukaryota > Metazoa > Arthropoda > Insecta > Lepidoptera > Lycaenidae > Celastrina > Celastrina argiolus. The sequence goes on from LR994577.1 coordinate 7,502,843, forward strand.
GTACTTACACACCCTGTACAGCATACAGTAAAATTTATATTTTAAATGAAGGGACACAGTAATAATGAAATATGATCATCACTTACTTGTGTGAAAGTAATTTGTCGAGGAAGTACGCAAGTCCTTGTAGTCGTCGTGTCAATAGATGATGAAGATTTCTGAAATAAGGATAATAGATAAGACAGATAATTGAAATTTTACAACATATAACCTTCATCCATTCATGACTTATGAGGGTTATAAATAGTTTTATACTCAAAAACACCCAAATCTATTAAGAAACCTACCCAGCACTATCATTGATATTTTCATCCGCGTTATTTTGTAGCTGACGCACTTTATTTTCTAGGTCTTTAATATGCTCATCTTTACATTTTAGCATTTCTTCATACTTTTCTAACTGAGAGTCACTAACATGTGCATAAGACAGCTCTTTATCCTGCAAAACATAAATTAAAAATTAATGCATCTCTTGCTTCTGCTATAGATTTAAGTCTGATATTAAGGCATACGTTTCTTTTGTAACTTGAAATTAATGTCAAAATTACCAATTTGAACTTTTTAATTTGTTTGTCCTGTTGTTGAATCTTCTTCATGCAGCCTTTTATCATCTGTAACGCATTTCTATTTTCTTTGCGTAACTTGGCTAATTGATCCTAAAACATTTTTTGTATAATTTAGTAAAATGCACGACTTTTGCGTAGTGATTTTTGTGCACCAACTTACTTACCAGGTCATCATTATTTAATGTAGCAGCCAGATATTCCCTAAAATAAAAATATGAAAGTGAAAACAATATTTTTTTAATAACTTCATACGAATAATTACATTATATTGTACTCACCCTGCCGATTCAGATCGGCAAGTTTCGTCTCCTACTTCATTGTTACCTGCAACCTGTAAATTAGGTAGAGTTTTTAATAATAGTTAGTTTTTAGTATGTATTTGTCGCAGTCATCTAATTGAAATCTCTATTTCATTGAGTGACTAGTGTTTTCATCGAATGACGACATTAAATTGAAAGACTAAAAGACAACTCGTCAAGTTGTTTATTGTAACGTCCAACGTCTTTACTGAACGTCATTTTAGTCATTTAGCGTAGTTCACACAATCACCTGACTAATTTTACGTCCGCTCTATTAAAAGGGCTATGTTACAATCCGCTAACTAATTGGACGTTGAGTGACGATTATTCAATCACAATATTCGGCCTAGTCTTTCAATGTCGTCATTCGATAAAAACGCTAGTTACTCAATGAAATACCGATTTTAATTAGATGACTGCGACATATATACCAGTAGTATACAATTATGTTTATTTTATTTAAAAAAATTACCTTAGCTGCCTCATCCCCTTTATTGCTACCAACACTATTTGCTACGGAGACATCTGCGACCTCGGTCGAAATAGAACCCTGAATGTATAGAATAAAAATTAAATAATATTTTAGGTTCAAAATTCATAAAAAAAACTTCAAATTAAGTTAAGTACCTGATTTTCTAAAACATCTATAGCTTCCGCGGCTGCGGCTAATAATTCTTGCTTATCGGTTAATTGTCTTCTTAATTCTTCTACTTCTACTTGGAGTCTTACATTATGTTCCAATAAACCCTAAAATGTTAGAAGTATATTAAAATTGTGATTAAAACGACTATGTTTCTCAGTAGGTAAATTTATTAAAAGACTATAAGAAATCTTCTGAAGAGAATAAAAAGCCCTTGGGCACACGAAGCCTCTATCTCGAGTTATAACACACAGTGGACAATGGTTTTTGTGGTTTTGTTTGCCGACTGAATAGTGAATACTAAGGTCAAAAATAATAGACACGGTATAGGCAATCCTTTGCATATTACATAAGGAAGTGTAATGATGATTCGCTTTTATACTTACTTGTACGGCTGGCGGTGCGCCTGTACCCAACTTTTCTTCAAGAAAGTATATTCTTAGTTTCAAATGAAAATTTTCTTTGCGTAAACCATTTAATTGTTCTTCGTATTGCTTTAAACTGACAACACTTGCGTTAGTAACATCTGAAACATTCAAAGGTCAAATCAAGGGATCAAACCTCCAAATCATAAATTAGGTACCTATCTACCTACGCACTTTCGTATTAAAAAAAATACGACAGTGTGTAGGTAGGTAGGTACCTAATTTATGTTTCTGTTATGTTTTTTGTCAAAATATTGATGCCTTGCAGCCTGACCATTACATTATCCTTGGAAGTAGGTATGCATAATTTTCAGATTACCAGGGCATATTACTCTCAGCTCGTATATAAATCTTAACATTTAATAAATTAATTAATATAATATTATGTTGAAGCGTAACAAACTCACAGAAAACCTTACCATGTCCTTCAGTATTGGGTAGTGTTACTTCTTGTAGTTTCCGGGGACTGGTACTGAAATAAACGTTTCACAAGTTAGTCTTTCCCTTTAATTCCGCTATATAATAATAATAATAATAATGATAAGGAACCGTTATTTCTTACATCAATTCAAGCTCTTGAATTGATGTAAGAAATCTTATTTCTTTATGTAAGAATATATTTTATTTATGCAAAGATGTAATTGTTTAATAAAATTTTTATCTATATAATGTATTTCTATCGCATTTTATTATTAGGTCCTTAATAATTAAGTAGGGTGAATTTTCAAGTTGACATGGTACCTACAGAAGCTGAAACTATATCATCGATTTTGTTTTTGAAATCTTGGCTTCCATTCAGGATTTAAAACGGGTGATTAAAAATTAGAGCGAGAGAAAAGAGCTTGCTGTTGTTCCATTTGCTAAAACTTGTTATGGTGACAACAATTTAAGAAAATCACAATTTATCATGCCATCATATTGTATTAATTAAACTTATAGGGGAATCCCTTCTGAAACGCTTTGCGTAGGTAATTAATGTAAACATAATATTTGATTGCTAAATTATTAATACATATTAGGATCTTGAATTAATAGGCCATTTAAAATGCAGTTAACATTGCATGCACTTTCTTTATGTGTTAAGGGAATAATATAAATACCTACCTAAAAGGCGCTGCAACATTAGAATTAAGTTTTGTATTACTCATTCGCGGTAAAGTTGCCATATTCATAATATTATTATATTCTTATTTACACTGCACAAATGTAACACTTAAAGATAAGTAATCCACATCACTAGGAACAAAATCTATTTATACACTAGCCATTATTTTTTTACTTCAACGTTAGCATTTTATATCATAATGAGATTTGTTTAAAATGATATATTATCACAATGTAATCATAATTATAAGGGTCCCAAAAATACTCTTACAATATATAATAGTAAATAAACAAAAAACAACCAACTGAATGAACAATAATAAACACGTGTTTACACGGTGCTGAATGCGCGATACTGTCATCTCCCTTCCGAATTTAGAACATTGTTCCTCGGGTTGAAATCGGGACAAGCCGAGTCTCTGCGTGAGAGATAAAATATACTTTGTCCTAGGATAGAGAGAGATACAAACAAATAATCAGCTAATGTGACACACTGCACCGGGAGCAAAGATACGGATGCTGTTTATTATTCGTCTATGCCCAGAAATAGACGCAATAAGTCGGCCTGTAACATTTTCAAAATTCGTACTTCCTGAATCCTGATAAGTACCTAGTATCATTTAAAAAAAAAGGGAATAATGGACCATACTGTGAAGCTATAATTACTGCATATTATACTTTTAATTAAAATTTCGCAGTAGTCAGTATCTATAAAAGTATTAATAATACTATTAAGCCTATTAAATTCGTACAGCTGCGTACAGTAAGAGAGTTAGATAATTTTGCGCGCATCACGGTAGTCTAGGCACAATCAAGGCATTGCACGCAGCCAACTTCAAAGAAAAAAGAACTGGCGGATGATGCCTAGTGTAGGATAATAATAATAATATACCTATTCCACGAACCATTTCACGGCATTTTCCGAGTTTCAACTCCCTCGTAACTAGATAACTAAAGCTAACTTACCGACCTATATGCTGCATTTGATTAATGTAGATTAACTGGTTATTAAATAAACATTTTTAAAAACCCACAATGTCGTAGCTGATTAAGATGATAGATATAGTCTAGTATTAAAAATTATGAACTAGACGTACATTGATAATTGATATGGTATCATGATGGACCATGGTAGGTATCATGATATTTTGATAGGCGTATATAAAAATCTAAACGCGTGCCAAGTCCTGCTATTTATTTATAAGAAAACTAGCTGACTCGTGCCCACTTCGTTGAGCATAGAAACCGTTTAAACCTTCCCTGGGCTTCCACGAACTTTTCGCGAAACGTTCTTTAGTTTTAGAGAGACTAACGAACAGAAGTTGAGATCTTATACATATAATATAATTGTATGTATGTATAAGATAAAATATTTTATAACAACTCGAACTATAATGCCTTCTTATAACTTAGAATAATATATTATAAAAGCCTAAGGTCGGACTTGGTTAGTATTCATTACTGTCCAACCGATACTGGTTTTCCGAAACCGAATATTCGGCCGTGACTTCTGTTTCGGCCGAAACCGAAACTCACGTGGTCAAGTTCAAATTCCTTAAAATACTGAAATTTGGTGCATTTTACCCATTATTCTGCATTAATATGAAATGGAAACACATTATATTAAGTTTTTTGTAATCATTTATTTAATACAAAAAATAATAATAGCAATTTTATTCTTTTTTATGTTCTCATAGCAAAATGTTTCTAAGTTTTGTTGCTACTGAGCTATCCGAAAGACGATTCCCGAACAGGGGCTGTACTCTCTAAACTGAATCGATTTTGATTCAGATTGGATGGTGCCGCGTACTCCCGAATAAATTGACTTTTATTTCTTTTGATTCTCAGTCGATTGATATGGTCGGGTGTACAAAAAGTTACGATCTAACGATTTACTTTATTCTGGTTAGTTTCAATTTAATCCACCAAATAAAATACCAAAAGACGAAAAAAGATCGAAATGATTCGGTTCTCGATTGTGTCGGGAGTAAGCCTGACGGGCCGCCGGCCGCCGCGCCGTCCCCTAATGTATTGCCGCGAGAAACGAAGTTAGGCGAGATTTTTAGCTGAAACTTTTGCCGAAACCGAAACTGATTTCGGAAGTTATTGTGCACGTTTCCCTAACTTCGTTTCTCGCGGCAGCACATTGGCGGACAGCGTCGTGCGACGTTAGGATAGCTCTGTAGTAACACAAAACTTAGTGCGATATCGCTCGACGCAACTGAATTGAACTGAATTCGTCTATATTTTTGGTTCGTTTCTGTACTTAAATGATTACGTATGAGTTTTATAGTTATTTAAATAATGAGACAGAGAACAGAGACATGTTTTGTTGTTATCAAGCCACATGTAAAAATGAGTTATGAGATAGTAAATAAAAAATGTTGAGTGTTTAATTTGTTAAATTACGTTGTACATAGGTATTATTATAATATAGTTGTTGTATTAGGGATATTATTACAGTTCTATTTTTAATTGTTTCAGAGATGTCGCAAAGAGAAAAGAAAATCGCGTGGGCCGATTTTTATCATTAACGTAATCAAAGATTACGCGGCAATCGATTCCTCTTAGGCTCGTGTCCACCAACATTTAATCAACCTTTTAAATAAATTATCGGTCGTTTTTTAAAAAATCTTGTCTTGTCTTGTCCTAAACATTGATTATTATAGAAGTAACAGGCCGATTATCCTTACTAAGACCGAGACCCTGTTTAAAAACCATAATATAGTGATTTGACAATACTTTTGTAGCCTTTAATTTAATCGTTTTACTAAATGGTAAAATATTCATTTAATACAAAATGATGCCTTTTTGCTGTTTTCCTAAATGATGGTCTACTTTATAAATAAAAAAAAACTACTTCCTATAAACTATTAGGTACCTCCTTCATGAAATCATACTTTGCAGACAGATATTTTAAGCAAGGAGAAGATATAACTAAGATACATAATATTATAATTCATGCAGATTGCAGGTGTGCCACAGGGAAGTATGCTTGGTCCAAACTTATACCTAATATTTACTTCAGACTTACCTCTATGTGATGGAGTTTTGATAGGCACTTTTGCCAACGACACAGGGGCCTTGGCTGTAGATGATAACCCGACACAAGCAAGAGACATACTTCAACGTTTGCTAGATAAAATCACAAACTGGCTAAAGGTCTGACAAATCAAAGCTAACAAAACAAAATCGGTACAGGTCCCTTTTGCTTTGCGCCGTGAAAATTGTCCTCCAATAACATTGAATGGTGACCAGATACCACAAGCTAAAGAAGCAAAATATCTTGGACTTCATCAAGACTGACATACCACAAGCTAAAGAAGCAAAATATCTTGGACTTCATCAAGACTGACGCCTGACTTGGAAAAAACATATAACACTGAAAAGAAAAGCGCTTGGTATCCCACTATACTATACTTGGTATAGAACTAGGAAAAATGTACTGGCTACTTAGCAAAAGATCCTAGTAGTCACTGGAGAACAAACTCCTTATTTATAAATGTATTCTGAAGCCAATCTGGACATATGGATTGCAGCTTTTTGGAACAATCTCAAATTCAAAACTAGAAATACTTCAAAGATTCCAGTCATAAACACTTAGAATGATTACAAGGCTCCTTGGTTTATAACTAATGTTTATTAGTTATAAACCAAGGAGCCTTGTCTCTACTACTACTAACTACATCACCATCTTAAAATCTAAACATTGATACAACATTTCAAAGGCTCAATAGAAAAACCCCTAGAGATCTATAGAGAGAGAAATAATAAAAGGGAGCAGCTGCTGGGTTATCTAACCCTCCAAGACTTATACATTCCTGATCAATTGCTGAATACTCTTATGAAACAGATTGCGGAAACACATTAAAAAAAGAGTTCTGTAGCTTTCTATAAAATAAATGTTATTAAATTCTTTCGCAAGTTGTATCCTTATATATTATTTGTAGAGTAGACGAGTCAGTACTTATTCTCAATTATATTCTTTGTATTCCATTATAAGTTCTATCTGAGTATGTGAGCAACTGAGATTGCTCAGATTAGATTGCCGCTCCTAAACAAACTAGTTGACTCTTTTAGTTCATCACCCATCACATAATGCAAAGGAACCCAGACAAATAATTCCTTAGTTTTGATTAGAGATGTAACGGATATCCGGTAACTATCCGGTATCCGGCCTATCCGGCCTTGTTTTCACTATCCGGCCGGATACCGGATAGTAACACAGTATCCGGCCGGATACCGGATAGTAAAATTAAAAAAAATCTTATAATTTTATTAAGGCAAATCATACTCCAATAGGTTGTGGACACCGTTTATTTTTATAAACGCACATCAAAAATGTTTGTTTTATTAACAAGTGGCAAATTGTGACGAATAAATACCAAATCTTACGCGATAACACTCGAACGCCCCCGATTCGACCCGATCTCCGGTTACGTGCGACCCGAATGCGCCTGAATATTTCCAATCTCGTTCACCGCGCCAATATTCAAATCAAACTTATTATTATAACGGGTGTAAAAAGAGCAGTCACTATAACTTTGGGATATGATTATACTACCTTTTCTCATTCTAGAAATGTTTTTTTTTTTACAAAAATTAAAAACAAAATTTTTTTTGCTCTATTGTTATTTTTGCGACAAAAAAATAAGAAATGGTGAAAAGTTAAAAAAAATTTTTTGGTTTTTGACAAATAAAAAAATAAAAAAATACATTTCCAAAATGAGGAAAAATAGTATAATTGTATCACAAAGTTATAGTTGCTCTTTTTACACACTGTATATTATTAAAAGGGCCGAATATCCGGCGGCCGGATATCCGGCCTAGTAGCTTGCCGAATATCCGGTATCCGGTATCCGGTATCCGGCCAAACTACTATCCGTTTCATCTCTAGTTTTGATGCAGCAGCAGCTCACAATAAAATGATGTAGGTAAAAAAATAAAATAAGTAGCCATTTGTTTCTTTTCTACTTTTATTATTTCTTTTACTTTAACTGGTACTAAAAAAACATACCTTATGCCAACCACTGACGGGTAGAGCAAACAAGGTTGATCATTTGTTCATGAACTAGGAAACTAAGGAGCTGGGAATAACGGACCTCATTCACATAGTTTGTCTAAGTCTTATGGAAAATTCTTAAACTAGTTTGTTACACAAGGCTACTCTGTACCTAACTATTATATATCACTAGAATTGAAGTAAATTTGTATTGAAGTTGCCTACTTTATGGCTTGGGTGGCTATGCAAAGACCTACTACTACAAACCTTATTTAATATAAAAAATTAAAAAGATAAAAATACCTATGATATTTAATATAAAAATAAAAGCCTGATACTACTAAAAATACCTATGATATTTAATATAAAAATAAAAGACTAATACTAAATTAATTTAATTGGGCTGTAAGTGATTCTCAAGCATCAAATTTTGATTCAAATATCTGTATCTCCCTCAAACACAAAACAAATCATGCATGCACTGTCCCATTCTGGACATACTGAACCAAAATTCGTACGGTACGAGAATCCAAACCAGAGTTACTATGGGTTACTTAAACGTATGGTTTTAAGTAACCCATAGCAAAACCGTACTTTTAAGTTAAAACCCGTATCTTTTCAGAAAGCCAGTCGTACTTTTTTGGGAAATCATACTAGCAACACTGCTAACAGTTGTGTTTAGACAACATCTTTTAGACATGTTGAAGTTCATGATAATACTAAAGAACAAACATAGATTTTTGACTATTAGTACTAGACTTGTTAAAGCTTAATAAAAATTAACTTTCTTACACATCAGTTACCTACACGAAAATATAGTTAAAAAAAAGTCCGATCCGTAAAGAAATTGTTAAAAAACAAAGTAGGTAGATAAAACGCATTCATAATGACTAAATAGGTACTTACACATTAGAGATTTCAACCGAATCGGTAGACATTCTTCTTTGTATCTGATTAATCTTTAACACTATCGATGAGTATTATTGTGCGCTTCGTTTATTAAATCGTTTAACCAAAACATCCACTGCTAAATATTTTTAAAACGATTCAAAATTTAAACTTGACCAACAGACAAAGCACAAAGGCTGATTTGACAGCTGACATTTAAATTTTGATTTTATTTTTTAAATATTAAAAGACCAAAAGCGGTGCAAGTATGATACCCTTAGCGGAGACCTCTTATATGAGACCAGTTTGGGGTGGAAACCCTTGGCGCATGCCTGGGGTCTGAATGCACATAAGCTTTTTAAAGTAATATCCAAAAAGCTTACGGAAGCAGGACCATACCTAGCGCAACAGATAGCCATTGCTTTCAAAGAAAAAAGCAAATACTTTTTAAATTAGTTGTTATTTGTATGTAATAATATTTTTATTTTAATTATTTTAAACCTGTAAGTCTTAAAAATATTTTGTAGACAAAACGAAGACCAAAATACTCGTAATAGTGAAATAGAAAGCCATACACAATAGGATCCAAGTCCATATCTTTTTGTCGTTTTCCTAGGTTGTCCTGATTTTAACTAGAGTTCAAGTCTACGACGATGTAAAAGCATTACTAAATACTTTGGTATATCAAGTACCTACCTGAAAATAATACTTGGTAGTTGGCTTAGAGGTCTAGTACTAATGTGAAATGTCATTAAAAAAATACCTAAAAATATAAGAAGACGAAGTAAATTAAAATAAAAAGTATAAATCTCTTCTCTCCAAAAAAACGATTCTATTTAATATTTAGATAAATATAAAATAATTTTAAATTGTTCGGAAGTTTTGCGATAGTTTTTAGGATGGCGCTTACAATTTATTCGAGAAATTATTTGAAAACTATACTACAAAGGGTTATTACCCCAAAATCAACAAACACATGTTTTTATTCTGATACGGCTGAAGATGGTGATGAAACTCAACAAACGCCGATTGATCCATTAAAAGATAGAACCAAAATAGTCCCTGTTGAAACAAGTATCAGATATCTTCAGAGTAAAGCTTATAAACAGACTTACGGAGATAAGCCAATTTGGTACTTGTATAAACGCAATCACAAAGGTGCATTTGCTCCACGGAAAACCAGAAGGACATGTGTCAGAAACGGTATTATATCAACTGGGAATCCATGTCCCATTTGTCGTGATGAGTATCTTGTTTTAGATCCTAGAAATACTGGCCTTTTAGAGCAGTTTATATCTGAATATACAGGACAGGTATTTATATATTACATTACATATTAATAATATATATTTATTTAAATATATTTATATACTAACTGACCCGTGCCCACTTCATTGGGCATAGAAACCGTTTAAACCGTTCAGCCGTTGTTGAGTTTTATTGAGACTAACAAACACCAATTCATTTTTATAAATAAGAAGAAGATTATATGTTTGCTTTCAAACCATGCCAATCTTGACCTGTCCTAAATAATTAAAATAAATAGTCTATTTCACTTATGCTTATGCCGCACTCATACCATCATAATATACTTAATACTTTTATAAAATTTATTGTTAGTCATGACCTAGGAATACAGAAAACTTGTTTGTTCTTACAAACCTTTGGCTTTAGTACTGACTCTTAACCATTGTGCCCTTGAAGATATAATATTTTCAACCCAAAACACCATTTTCAAAATAATGAATACTGGTTGCCTTTTGGCGTAGATTACATTAGTAAACAGATATCTCAGAAAGTATGTAATTTAGAAAGCAAAATCATTTTTAGAGAAATTTTAAAAATTGGATTAGAAGCCTAGGTGCTCTTTATAAAAACTTGACCATGGTTTCTCAGATTTCCTGTATTGATTTGAAATATTTAATAACTAAGTATGAATCATATTATCATAGTCATAACCATATTTTTCTTTTTCAGATATTAGATTCTTTCAAAACAGGACTTTGTCAAAAGAAACACAAGGATCTACTAGTGGCCATTGAAAAAGCTTGGGATGAAGGAAATTTGACATACGATGTGCCATTTAGAGTGTATGATTACTCTTTATATAATAAGAGTCATGGGCATAGTAAATAATTTGAAACAGTTTTAAGGTATAATATTGTTGTATTAATATTGATAATAAATATTTGTTAGTTAGACATAATCTTTTATTTAGACATTAAGTAAGCTGTAAAGTGTACAACTCTTTAGGGTTTAATAGTACTCAATTAACCATGTTGGTTTGGTCTTTCTGTCTACCCGTCTGTCTATCTACCCTTCTTCTAGCTTCTGTTATATAATATTGTTATATTATATAATTATATACTGCCCGTATGGCACTCTGGTAAAATATATAAATATTATTTTATGTTTCCAAAATTGAAACCAATATACAATCTTTTACTAATTTAGCCATTTAAATTTACAATTACAGAAGCTAGAATAAGGGTAGATACTGTTGATGTGGGGGATGATTTGGCTTTTATATAAAGTATAAAAATTTTAAGTAATAATAGTGGCTTATAAGTCTCTCCCTGCCTTTTTAAACTATTAATATACTTGTAGTTGCATGTTTCTAGATGGAAACTTACAAATTTACATTTAATAATATCAATTTTTTTTAAGCAAGAACCAAATAATAACTTGAAGTAATATAATATAAAGAAAACCTATATGTTCATACCTATGTTATTCAACTCAAACAGCAATCATCGCTTTTATATAGGAAGGACATTATGCATGAATAAGTGTTCCCTATAGTTACGGATCCCCAAAAAAATATTGAATTTCTAAAAACGAAGTTATACAAGATTAACTGTTAACAAGATCATAAAAATTGTGTTATATAATTTTAGGTCATTACTATCTCAAATTGTAATGACATAGTTTCAATTGAAGTTATCTTCTATCTTTGTCCTATTTCTTTGAAGAAGTAATTCTCTAATAAGTGAAGATTTTTCTCTCTCCAAAACACATATTCTTTCATTTTTTCGATTCACTTCCTGTAACAAAAAGATACTATTTGTTTAAAGATTGTTAAACTTAAAATTTAACATACTATACAAAATAAAAAATCTGAGAATTTAAAGTAAGTATTCATAAATACACATGAGGCAACTTTATTTAACGCTGGTTTTCTGTGACGCCATGGTAATTATCTGGTTTAGCCAATTCATAGGTGCTACTGATACATAACATTCAGGCGATTAGCCTGCATTTTCCTAACCAGACTAATTATTAAAAACAACAATTTTGTTGTCCTGACGCGGGAATCGAACCCTTTGCGAACTTTGGGATTCTATATTATTATATCATAGATTCATATATTATATTATCATCTACTTTGTGATTCATAAAAATATACACTGTCAAGTTACCGTTACCTCAGCAAGCATTCTGTTTTGAGACCGAAGAACATTAGCGTTACTTGGCGCGACCGATGTCGGTTTGTGGGCGGTGGTTGGTAACGCAAGGTTCATGTGCAACGACAGGGGACCGTTGCGCCAACCTGTAGCGAGTGCCCCTAGCTGTCGGTTGAGTTCGAAAATGCGCGCCCTCAATAGTTCCAGTCTCTCTTGATGAGCCTCATTGTACGGTTCCTATTAGAATAACAATAAAATTGATGAGCAAAATATCTCAATAATTAAATAAGGTTTTCATGCTTATTATATTAATGGTAACTTAAATATTTTCGAAAACTGTTTTTAAAATAACTACAAACATCGCAAAACCATGGGACCGATGTATTGTACGTCAAGTTTCATGTAATATACTTATATTAAAAGCTGAAGAGTTTGTTTGTTTATTTGAAAGCGATACTCTCAGGAATGTTTGATTCGATGTGAAAAATTAGCCGGCTTATCGAAGAAGGCTATTGGCTATTTATCATCACGCTAAGACCAACAGGAGCAGAGCACCAATGAAAAATGTTTCCATATCGGGGTTACGCGGACGAAATCACGGGCACACCTATCTTAATATATATATTTCTTGTGTGCGTGTGTATGTGACTGAACTCCTCCTAAACGACTGGACCAATTTTGATGAAATTTTTTGTGTGTGTTCGTGGAGATTCGAGAATGGTTTAGATTTACAATTGGAACCGATAGGTGGCGCTGCAGTCAGTATGTCAAGCAATTAATTAATAAGGCAATACGAAGTTTGCCGGGACAGCTAGTTATATATAAATCTGTTTACTTGTATGGTAAATAAGAAAGATTATAAGCTATTTTTTGGCCGGCAATCTATTTGTCACTATATGTAGCAAAACTGTTGCGTTGATATAGGATTGTCTCCCTATAAAAAATAACGTACCACGTATCCTCCCATTCTTCCCGCGTATCGCATTTTTTCTTGAACTTCTGCCAGCTGCTTAATGTACCACTCCCGTGCTTCTTCTACGGCGCTTAAACCTTGAAGTAGTATGTCCTTCTCTTGTTCAATTTGTTTCATTCGTTTTATGAGATTGTAGTCGACACCGTTGTGTAGCGTGTGACGACGGGGCTCGCGTCTCCGAGAGGTTTTGCGCCCATTCGCTATATTTGCTGAACGACCGTCCCCTAAACCTCGATCTTGAGCATTAATAGATCTACTCATTTCTTCGAAATCTATTTTGGCCTCGTCCAAACACTCGTTGGCCAATCTGGCATCCGGTTGTTCGAAGCTCTTTCTCGATATATCTTTTCTAGAAGTAACACTTTTTTCAAGCCTCGGCGGCTTGGGTGGTCCGTAAGCCGTTCGATGGACGGTTTCATTTTTTGACAGTGATGAGTTTTTACCTTGATTTCCATCTGTTAGCTGTATATTTTTTTCGTCGAGTAACTGCGGCATGCTATGTGTGCGGTGCTGTGCTGAACTACTTCCAGAGTTTCTTACATTACTCCAGTTCCGATGGTCCAAGTCTAGTAATGGAGCAGAAGGCGGGCGCATTTGATTGTGTATGTTATTGTCCATATTCTCAATCATAGAGTCCACTTTACTTGGAGCTTTTTTAACTTGGTTTCTTAGAAGACAAATTTTAAGTCCAGTGCAGAAATTATCAAAAGTCAATAATCCATCGTGGGATGCTACTTTTTGCAAACTTTCTATAACACCTCCTGGGAGTCCCCGGGTGCGGTCATCGCGCCAGCGATTTTCAATATCAGTTAATTTTACATATCCATTATGTTTATCATCCATAATGTCAAAGAGTGTTCTCATCGCAGAAACAAATTGTTGCGGTAAAGATTCCATTATTGTTATTTAAGATATAAAAAATGCTGGACTCCGAAGATAAAAAGGTATAGTCTAGATCATAGTCAGATGTTCTCATAAACAGTCCAACACAGTTATCTACTTATTAACGGCTTCTTATTTAAACACACACAGATTGACACAATAATAAAAAGGGTTTATATAAAATGTATGTACCTAGTTCTAATTTATTCAAGTCGGTGAGTACTGTTTACGACACTTATTAAACGACTGTTAACTAAATATATATAATATTTTCCGTTCATTTTTATAAACTTATCTAACTGTATTTAATGCTACAAACTAGTAAACCGATGACCGACCCGTAGGAGGGATTTTGCAGACTACGGAGTGCGGACCTCTGTAAGCAGGAAAACCGGTCAAACAACATTTCGGTCAGGTACACTACACAACACACTGGGGACACGTGAATCGTGATTCTTGAATATATTTCGCGTTCGAACTAATTGCAACCTTAGTTTGAGTACTGTAAACGGTAGCGATAACTAGGTGATATAATGATGATATTTAAATTATAAATAAGAAACAACGAATTAATGAATGGTGTAAATTAATTAATGGTTTTGTGACATCATAATAATAAGATAATAAGTAGATTTATAAAACTAAGTCGGTTTGTTTGAACACTTAATTGATGGCTTTTAATTCATAAGTAATCATACTGTCTTTACATTTGTTTAGATACCTGTACCTATTTTCGGTACCCGTTAGGGCTATATTTCACCGGGACACCATAGCGGCGCAAGTAGTCGCCGCTACCAACAAAATGTAGGCAGTTATACTTACAGCTCTATGTAAAGCGAACGACACCGACACTGGTATCTCTTTATTAAAGCTGTACCTATGCATTTTTTTGGTCGTGGCGACTGGTTAGGCCGCCATGGTGTCCAAATGAAATATATAGAATTTCGACCACTGCAGTAGCTCAGAGGCTTAGCGCGTCGGTAGATATTCGGTGCTCTAGCCGGAGGTTGAGGTAGCGAATCCCGCCAAAGAACCAAAAGTTATCTCTGTAAAGCTTAGATTATTAGCACGTCGAGAAAAACAACAAAATCAAAGAGAAATAAAATTAAGCGACAAGTGCCGTTTGGCAAGTGAAACCAAACTAGGCTATAATGCCGGAGCGTGAAAGTGAGAAAACGTCGAAAAGATTGATGTTCAAATTAAGGAAAAGTGTTTATTTGATCATTTCATTACTTAGAGACTGTGCTCAGTTAGGTTAGATTTTTAATTAATAGTTTTTATAAATTACTGACAGCAATCATTTGCGTGTTATTAAAAGTATATTTATGTAGATTGAATGTGAAAAGACTCGTTCAACGATGCTACGTTCCTCGGAAAACAGATATTCCTAAATCTGTTAATGAGCGGTTTTTATTTTGACAGTTCTACTAGTTTAAGAAAAATGCTGATAGATGGCATTAAGCCTAAGTAATATGTCAAGTCCTGTGTAAAATGTCAATTTCCGCTTTGTTTTTTGTTTGTTTACCTTTCAACTTTCTTTCTTTCACTTGCAATAGTTTATTATTTATTAATTGTGCCCTGAGAACTAAACTAAATATGGCTAGTCCATGCGTAGTACAATTTTGTAAATATATAGGTAACCACCGCTTTCCCCAAGATGAAACTCGGAGATCAAGATGGATAGAGGCTATCAAACATATAAAAACAGGACTAACTATAAGAAAAAATTTCTTCTATGTTCAACTCACTTTACGCCAGCAGATTTCATCTCTCCGTCATCACATTTGGCAAGAGCCCCAAGAGGTAAAATATTTATCTTAGTGTGCAATAAGAAATAATAATAAAGTTTATTGACATTAGACTTAAATTAGTTACATTTTTTTAATTTCTTAACCTAAATATATGTATATCTTTATGTTTGTTACCTATATTGGGTATCATAACTTAATGGAAACATACTACAGTAAGTACCTACCTTAGGAGTTCATACCTAAAAAACCAAACTTTTCTTTGCAGCTCATCGCCTAAAAATACTTAAAAGAAAAGCTGTTCCTTCTATATTCCCATGGAATGAAGCTTGTCAGCAAGCTAACCAGCTCCAGCAACAGTCAGAGCCAATGTTTAATTCAACTGCAGTTCAGGCTACATATTCTCAATATTTTTTAAAAAATTATATTATATTATTATAAAGGAAAATTTGGTAAAAAAATAAATACCTACTAAAATAAATACTTACAATATATTTATAATGGGAATCGAGTATCGACTACTCTCCGTAAGTATTGCACATGTCTCACCAGTCAGGCTGTAAACGATCGAATTGAGAAACCTCCTCCTTTTTACCCGACTTGTAAACCACCCTATTACTGGCACTCTATCTCTGGTTTATTGGCACGCTCAAGTTTTTTAGGAAAATTAAGATTTTATGTAGCGAGACTATAAAATTTTTAGTAAAAATTAAACAGTAGTATTATTCTTTATTCAACTGGCAACACACATTTTTTATTTCTAAAAACATTTGTGTCAAGTTGACCATCCGTTTGACAAGCCGGGAACTGTGCGACAAAAATATTAAAAATAAACGTTTTTTACTAAGGTAAGAGCTTTTATAATCTTAAAAAAAATGCAAATTTGCTATGTTGTTCTTGTACATACTAAATTGGTCTTACTATTACATATACTAGTTGCCTTTTTTAAACATTATTTTATAATTTAAGCGCCAATTTATAGTTATTTGTGGTGTGCCAACATTTGGTTTGCGTAAAATCGCTTAAACCATTTTATTGGCACATGTGCCAATAAAAGGGTTTTTTAAAAAATCGAGTTTATTAAAAATTATGCCTTGTTTGCTTTAAAATTGAATTTAAGTTGCATTTAAAATATTTTTTATAGTTTTGGATACACCAATCCAAAAACTGGCCCCCTGCCAATTTTGTAAAATCCATTTATTGGCACGGGTGTCAAACATTGGTTTAAAAGGTGCCAATAAAAAATATTATTATCTCAGCCACAACCACTTTCAAAATGAAGCCAAGTCTGAAGAAGTGTAGAGAAAAAAGTAGTAAAAAGTATGACCAAGGCTGATTCAGAATATTAACGTGACCTAATAATTACCTAGTTATGATCTCAATTGACTAGATGTGATTTCCTTCAATGTACAGTCACATGCGCTAACATGGATACATCTACAAATTTATATTTCAAAAATATATTTACCATATTGTATTCAAAGCGATGTAACCAGCAAAGTAATTGAAAATTATGAATAGATTATTTTATAATGAAGTAAACAGCAGTATTTCAGTGAATAGTATACACACATAATTATGAATACTCGACAAATTTCAGTAACATGTAAACATTGTTTATTTCATTATAATGTATACAATAATTGTATCAATAATATGCTTTTCTGCAAATATGTTTTAATTGCCACAAAAATGTATTCGGGGTATGTTGCAATAAGATGTATACATTCATTTTTTATTTTTCTTTTCGCACAGCCGTAACTACAAATGGAAGAAACATGAAATTTGAACTAACTTCGAGTCTATCTGTATGTCTGTCTGTGGCATTGTAGCTCCCAAACGGATTAACCGATTTTGATGTAGTTTTTTTGTTTAAAAGCTAAATGTATATACCCACGATATTAAAATATATTAATTTTGTTTATCATACAAAATGTTAGCCTGCGTGTCTGCAAACTATACTTATTCTATGATATAAGTATGACGTTTCTGTGTGTGTGTTCGTCTGTTTGTCTGTGGCATCGTAATTACTAAATGGATTAGCCGATTTTGGTCTAGTTTTTTTATTCAAAGCTGACGTGATCGAAATTTAGCTTAGCAAAAATTCGTCATCAGTTTAAAATTACCGTTTACATTATAATGAAATAAACAATGTTTACATGTTACTGAAATTTGTCGAGTATTCATAATTATGAATTTAAGTGTGTATACTATTCACTGAAAAACTGCTGTTTACTTCATTTTGAAAATAATGTATTCATAATTTTGAATCACTTTGCTGGTTAAATCGCTTTGAATACAACATGGTGAAGACATTTTTGGCATATGAACGTAGACATATTTTTGCAAATTTGTTGATGTATCCATGTTAGTGCACGTGACTGTACCTAATTAAGGAAGTGAAATAGTCGTAAGCCAAAATTATTCTATTTTTTGTTTAAGCCTAGAAGACTTTGTTTGGTTTTTTGTTAATATTTTATAAAAAGTATGAAACCATATTTAAAAATAAGCGTTTTAAATGTTATAGTAAGTTTCTTAATAAATAAATGTTTATTTTCTTTAAGCAAAGGCTTTTTTACTGTATGAGCTAGCAGTTAGGACCCATTTTTTGATCTAACAAAAATAGTGTCAATAATAGGTAGTAAGTACTGCCAATAAAAGGTTTAGCTATGCCAGCAACTGGTATTGTGGGTGTTTTTTTTAAACGTACACTTTATTAAATAAACTGATTTAATTTATTAACGAAAAGTACTTTAAAATATTCCTAAAAGATTAGAAGACTAATATAAATATTTTTTTCTTTGATAAAATATAATTTTATATGCAAATTTTACCAGTTTAATGGAGTCCCTGCTTAAAGGGCCAATAATTGGGTGGTTTACCCTATATATTTAAAAAAAAAAAATAATTTTTTTTTGACATATTACATTATGCAAGCGCCATCTTACGGTAGTCACTGTACCTAAAAGTGACACTTCGAAAAGCCCTCATTAAATACTGTAATTACCGTCAAACGCTGCAGTTAAATTGCTTTTTATTCCCTGGGTAAAGACATTTTAATCCCGAGCCGAGTCGGACGAAACTGTTAATCTTGTACATATTATTATATTACTCATAACTATATTGATAATAGTCATAAATATTCACATAAACTTATTTCAGACAATTAATTTATGTACAAATTTAAATTACCTATACAAGTCTCTCTTTGTTCCTAACCTGTTAACTTCTAGAACCAATACCTACCTTTAACGGATTATCGATTAACGTTAACTTGCTTTAATTCTTCCGAAATGTAACGGTTTCGTTTAATGATGCTAACATTTTTAGTAGCGATTTAGTAGCGGAATTAACGAAGTCAATTATTTGCATAGCTGTTTGATTAACAGGGCACCGCTATGCAAATTATTATAGGTTATATATATTCATATTAAACCCCCATATACATAATATGTTAAATACGATATATTTTTAAGGCATTTGGATGCTTTATTTTAACTTCTTGACCATACAATGAACCATAGAGGATAATAATATTAAAATTAAATACAAGTACCTACATGTAAGTACCTACATAGGTACAATGAAGAAAAAATGTATTCTTCATCTATGAGAAAAAACCAGCTCTTGAGTCTATGGGCGTGTTCCTTTAGGCGCTCTTTTTACACTGAACGCTCAGATCATTCATAACGCACACAGTCGTTTCTTTAGCACAATACTGAAATTTTCGATCTGAACGTTTCTAACAAACTTTACTGCTAGTGGAACGACTGACAGATGTCAAAATTTAACATTTCCTTTTTATCTCATATAATCTATTTCTATTTTAAATTAACAATAATAACTACATTATAAAAGAATCTATAATAAATAAGCTCGATCCATAACTTAAAAATAACAACGAGATCAGTGAAATCTAAGTAAACGTCAAAAACAAGATGGGATAATTCTGAGCGTTTTGAACAGTTTTTGACAGCTGACAGCTGCTTGTGGAACACGAGTAAGAACAGTTCAAAACGATCATAATGATTCTTTAAAGTGCTAAAGAAACGCGAATCTGAACGAAAAAAACGTTATTTTCGTTTACTATCAGCTACTGGAACACAGGGTATGCATCGGTAATCATGTGTCAAATGTCAAAGTGACACTTCTCGTTTCTTCAAAAAACAGAAGTAAATCTTGGTGTAAAGTGTAAATTTTCTATTAAAAATTAATATTTATTTTAAATTTATCGAAATTTATCAGACTTTACAGTATTTTTATACAAATATAATATTTAATGTAAAGTAAAATGAGTGGAAATGCTGAAGCGACGTCATCAAAAAATAATGATTCAAATGGAGATCTAAGTAGTGAAAAACCTCAAAAAAATTGGGTTAAATTTGATGATGAAACTACACAAACAAACAACGTTAAATCTGAAACAAACACGGCGTTTGAAAATGATTCTGGACGATCTGAATCTTCTAGAATAGAAAAACCAGCCGTTTTAACTACGGAAACTGTTCAAGTTAATATAGATCGTGAAAAACCTGAGTCGATTCCCCATAATATTAACTTAAATAATGTTGATTATGTCAATAACCGCACAGGATTCTGTAATTATTTAAACTACATATTATTTAATTATAGATATGGATTTCTCAATCTTTATTTCTTATAAAGTGTTATTATTTTGCAGCAAATGGTGATATAATTGTAACTTTATTGCCTGTGAATAGTAAATGGCCTTGGATCACTGCTGCTAGTTTTAAACCGGAGCTTGTACCTGAAGAGCTAATGGCTCAAGGCTTGACTGTAAGTATTTGATCTAAAATGTCAAGTAACCAAAATATTTACTGAATGAATATTTTTAAAATTCAAGGATATTCTATTAACTAGTATTTTGTTGTGGTATATTTTATAAAAGACCCGTTTTCTATGTTTTTGCACAAAGTAGATAATAAAGTTTTACAAATGATATGGAGCTTTATTCTATTTTAACTAATTATTAAACTTAAAATAATATGTCTTGAAAGTTTTTAATTTTTATGTGTATTTTCAACTATAATAATTGTCAGTGTAGAGTGTTCATTCTGAGTTTTAGAATCCAAATCAAAATATCAGTTAAACAAATTTTTGTATAATATATTTTAATAATTTGGTCAGAAACCAATAGTGCTAATGATACATAATATTTAAACTACCAATAAATTCACCTCAGAAACCGGGCATTAGTGCACCAAACTATAAATCAAAGTGGAGTAATCTAAGTCCACAAATCCAATCAGTAACAAAAATATATAAATGACAAATGGGTAAATAAATCGTATTGAAATAATTTTTTTTATTTTCAGTTGACTGTTGAAGAGTATGTTCATGCAATGGAATTACTTGTAAATGATGCTCGATTTACTATGTACAACATATGTTATAAAAGAGTTTTAATATGTTGGATTACCATTGCATTCCTTGTTCTTCTAACATTACTTTTTTCTGGTCTAACTGGACTGACATTATTCTCTCTTGGAGTTGTATGGCTTGTTTTGAATGCATTAGCAATATTCTTGTGTATGTGGATCAAACTACGACTATCTAAAGGACTGGAGCAATGTTTAGCAACTGTTAATAAGCTATTGAATAAGCACAAGTTGTTACTAGCTCTGGACGATAGAGGAAAAATATCTTGTCACAAAGTAAATCTTTGCTTTATTTACTTTGATTCTGGACCATGTGTCACACATTTGCAGCAATTTATTGAAAGTGAAGAAGGTGTTAGCATTATGCAAGGCTGGGAGCAAAGACTGGATGTGTCTGCTAATGATATTGTTATCCAAGGAAGCCAATCAACTAGGCTTTCCAGAAAACAGGTATTCTATTCATTACTTTTGAGTCAGACTAAATATAAAGTGAAGACAGGTTTGACCAACAAAATTAAATGCATTAAAAAAATACTGCGAGGCGTAATTTAGTGAGAACTTTCACTTTCTTATTGGTCAGAAAATTTTAACTACGGTTTTAATAAATTTATTTAGTGTCCATAAAATCAAATGCTGATAAAACTTTGCAACTGGCATAAAAGCCGTATCTTAATACAGATCAAAATGGGACTTTGGGAAGAATACTTTTCAGCAGATTAATTTTGCATGGTTTCTGATGTGGTTTTGCCTAAGCCTAAAGGTGCTAATAAGCATTAATATTATTTACAAATGAGCTGATGCTTCCATAATGGCCAATACCAAATTCAGAGATAAAAATTATTTGGCCTGTGGTGTTTAACATTTATTGGTCGTTTTTTGTTGTTATAAAAGCTTATTATCTAGCTATTGTTTCTTATAGTTATTTCTTATAGTTAATTCTCATAAACCTTTTCGATAATAATTCCAAATAAACCCGCGCGCTGACGTACGAATCTATACAAGCAAGACAGTCTTATTCGGGGTTTATCCGATAATAATAATTACGAGAATTGCCATATTAAATCTATTATTTAAAAAAGGTAAGTTTATTTTCTAAATATTTTAGTATAAAATATAAAAAAATACCAGAGCTGAATAAAACTATAACTTATTTGTACTTGTTAAGTTTTGTGTGCTCATTTAAAGGTTTAGTTAACACGGTTCACGAGAGACAGCCGGGTCACAGACAGACGGACGGACAGCAACATCCCATAATAGGATCCCGTTTCTTTGATTCCATAACCATTTTAAAAAGAACTTAAGAAAATGTTAGTGGTTGCTTGCCCAATGTACTTAGTGAGATAGTACCTACTTACATTGATTATCTGAAAAAAATAAATAAATAAGGCTTGTTTTATGCCATATCCTTGACATTGTTAGCTTTTGCTTGCTAAATTAGGTAGCTAGATGTATATATTGCTTTGCTGTAATCATATTATGTACTAACAGTATAATTTCATTGTTTGTTGATAGTGTGTTGTGTAATTTCAATTCCTTGTAAACTTTCACATTTCTAACAGCAGCTGCATTCATTTGTATCACATATATAAGCATACTTATGTTTTTATATATTCAACTAAGTATATAACTATATTTTGTATTTTACATTATATATTTTTATTAAATTATTAGATTCGTATATATTTATTTAATGCATCAATTCTGGCTTTCTATATTTATATAGCATGAATATTAACATGGTTTATGGTGTTTAAATGATTATGGCCTTTTGTATTGGGCCTTCATTTCCAATCATATTTTCACCAAAGTGCTATTAATTAATTACTTATTGGTTTAAATACTTAATTAATTAATGAAAACATTCGTTGAAAATCCTATTTGTTTCTTACTAATATTAACATAGTTATAAATTATGACTAAATAGATGTCACTGGTACACAAAACTTAACCGTTAGTTAGTTTTATAACATGGGTAAGAGGTGTATGAATGTGCAGGATATGGCAGAGCAAGTATATCTACGTTACCTTCAACGTTGGGGCAAAGACTATCTTCGTCGTCGGCTCGATTGGACCTTAGACGAGGAAGGCGGCAACCCCGCTGCGCCGCGGCACCTCGCTCAGTCCCTATGCCCTTGTCAGTATGTCGAGGAGATCTTGCGAAACAAAGAACCGAAAGATACTCGCGCCTGTTGTCCGCCGTGTAACGACTGGCTTAGACGACGCGGTCTCGATTGACCAAACCGCTTCGAGCCTGGCAAGTCATATTTATAAACTTATTTTGGTAATGCTAAAAATTTTCTAAAAAGGTCAGCAAAAATGTATCCTTTTTATTGCAGGAACGAGGTGCCCTTCTTTATCTCAGATACATTGGTCGTTGGGGTACATATGTTGTTAAGAAGAGATTAAATCTGGACAGCATCACCCCTGGCAGACACGGCGTAAAATATGTATGCCCCTGCCAGTACATAGAGGAGCATCTCAAAACGAAGCCACCAGCTGGTTTGGCAAAATTCTTCTCGTTACCAAATCAAAACAATAGTATATACTATTGATATACTTTTAAGAGTATAATATCTTTTTACTGAAATCCGTCCATAAAGGTTGTAAGTATTTACTAAAACATATTGGTAATGTTAAATTGTTACATAAATTTATGTATTGTAACTTAGTGGTATGTTATGATGACGATATTTTACATGAAGTGTTAAAAGATATTATTTTATCTAAAGTAAGATGTTGAGTATAGTTATACTTATTTATAATAATATATTGTTTTATATACTTCAATTAAAGCTCATCTGCCATTATTTATAATGTATAATGCTGCCGTCCAATTGGTAATAACAACATGGAAATAATGTTTTGAAATATTTTAAGTGTGATGTAATTGCATAGGAATTTAAAACAAACTTTATAAAATAGCATCACATATACTGGGTTTTGATTGAATCAAAACAGCGGGATATGTATGTATATTACATGCTTGAATCTTTAACTGGGGAGGGGGGACATTAATAAAACAAATTAAAAGTAGCGTATACTTATATTAAAAATACAATAGTTTATGCATTGAAGAATAACGTATTTACGTTTACAATAGGTGCGTTTTATATTGGCGAATGATATTGTTTTGTTGCGTAGTTTGTGAGTAACATACACACACACACAAACTACATTACAGGCCTCTAAATTTTACTTCTACGCTGATTCGTCGCGATGACCGCTCTCTGACGGCGAAGCGCGGTTTTACTTATTCAAAACGCTTCCTATAATTCTATATATTTAGGCCTATCGATTTCGGTTACTCACAAATTATGTGAAAATTAAATGTTAGCTATTCAAATGTTATATTACGCGTGCTACTGGGATGTTGTTTATCTATTTTATTCCATAAAAATCCGTCCATATCCGTCCTATTTCATAACGCAATAGATATTTAAAATACTTTCTGTTTACTGATTTATGTCTTAAATAAAATTACATATTAAAATTAATAGTATCTGATAAAAATAGTAGGCAATTTGCTTTACGTAATACGTTACCTAACCCATTGTGTTAATTCGTGAAAAACTATCCTAAAGCCTTTTTGAAGAAAATGCAATGACGTCATCATAATAAATAATTGTCATTTTAAATACCACCTATTATATTTTTGTACTGAAACATAATTATAATGTAATGAATTTTATTCTGAACTACTTTTACAGATCAGTATTTATTTCTTAGAATTTTTTAAGTTTGTAATTTATTGCTTCTTATCACAAAAGTGTTGGTATTGCATAGCCTAGTCTATATGTAGGTTATAATATTTTATGTTATTTTGCAAATATTACCTTTGCAAGGCGAGTAAGTATTATTTTATAGAAAAACATTGTGTGATAATAATTTCAGACACCAATCTTGAGCGCTTGGTTAGTAAGAATATTTTTAACACGCTTTTTTTTACCTGACTTCGGCAAAGGAAGGGTAATGTTTTTGGCAGTCTATGTATGTTTGTATGTATGTTTTTGTATGTGTCTATACTAACTATATTTGTAACGAAATTTTTGAGCATATTTTTTACCAATTTTCAGAAGTCTGATTAATTAGAATTTTTGCATACAAAGGTAGGTACTTATAAAGGACCAATGCAATTAAGCGTGTTTTTATTTACTTTTTTTGTAAACTATTATTTTTTTTACTGCGGACTTATTCAACCCTATCGCACCTTACGTAATACCACCAAAGAGACTCAAACATTCCTTTTGCGCAAGTAAAGGCCAGCGCTCAAGATTCGTTCAGATGGTTCTAATCTTCGATTCATTCTAATTTATTTTAAAAATATTTTCTAATTTTTTTTTTTAAAACAGATACAATCGGATTAGACAAAATAAGTTATTCATAATAGGTATTAATAACTTTACTTATTTTGTCAGTCAGTGTCAGTAATCACTTTAATTTAGATATAGAGCTATGAGTGATTACTGATTATAATTTACACAGAATGGACACAAGAAAGTTAATATTTTAAATAGAATATATTGTATGATGAACTGTTTAAACTGTTAATTATTACTTTTTATTTAATGAATTTTAATGCAATGTGAAAAGGCAATTGAAAACCATATTATGTTGATAGCTTGTTAACATCCCAAGATGTGCAGCGAATACTTCTATCTGTAAAATATAAAAAAAAACTGCTTACAGATAATACACAGTTACAGACATTTTTTGATATTATATTATAATTGTAAAAAATTTGGCTATAATTGAAAGCTCAAATTGATCATATCCAATTTTTTTATTAAAATTGGTTGGTGAAACGTTCTGATTCACTTGCTGCGCCCGTTGTTGAGCGGGCGCACGGCTGTCTATCAATGTATGGCAGCTAGTACTTTTTATCCCGGCAACGAGTGGGTAAAACTAGTTAATGTAATTACCACAACACTCTTTACACATTTTCAACCTCATTCCTTTCTTTCTACATTACTTACTTAAAAATAATTAAGTAGGTACATTATTCTCTAATAATTATTTATTATCCACTGCAAAATTATATTTACATTCACACTTCATTATTATTGTCTATATTTTTAAACTTTTATCCCAACAGTACTCGGAGGTACATAATATGTTCAGTGCCAATATTATTTTTTAAATGTTTAAAATAATAATTATTAGTCATAAGCAGACTTTAAAAGTTGAGTACCTATAAGAGCCATACTAAAATGATTTATTTTATTTATGAATACACATAGGTTATTTTTTAATGTTCATCATATTTTGTGCATTATCCTAAACACATTCCTTATTATCATAAAACTTTAGAATGTAAAATAAGACCTCTGGATGGCGGCCTGGTAGTCCCCATTGAGAAAATATTACTATTTTATTTCGCTTTCTTCTTTTTCAAAGTTACCTTCTAAGTTGTAATATTACTGTAACAGATTTTTCATAAGTAATGGATAGTTTCCCGTTTTAGTTTTGAGAATTCATAAAAGATTGCGATACTTCTCAATCTGTAGGATTATGTAGGGCTTAATATAGTATATTCATAAATATAGACATTTGTTTAAAACGGATATTCAGGCGGTTCTCTAAAGCAAATGCTGCATTTGTCTTTCTTTCCGAGTTAATTTAACTCGGAAAGGGATTTGGCTTAGACGGAATGATGAAGAAACGAATATTCACTTTTCGCGTGCCTTGCAATTAATGTAATACCTAATCAGTATAATATAATAGACGACAAAAAATTAAGTTGCTAAATTTAAAATTTTGATTCTTTTTGCCTTTACTTTCTTTTTTCCATTTTTTAAATGACGTACTTAAATGAAAATGCTCTCTTCTTTTACTTTTTTTTTATTACTGATCAACTAACTCACCATCGCCATCTAGGGACAACAACTAATTTCTTACCGCATCCAGGGTTCTTTAAGACAGTTTAGTCTGTCGTATTATAACCTTATTACTATTAGGTGTGAATGTCACAAGTGGTTTTGGTTCATTGGTACCTTAATTGTTAAAACTATAATTCCGTCCTAATTAAACATAATATTATGTACTTAATTAAGTTAAGCCAATTTATATTGTATTTACTCTAAATAAATGCGCAATATACACGATGAAACTATTTTTATTTCTACCGCCCGCAACTCTCATTACGTATTGCCTGAAAAAGCCAAATTGTTGATAATACATATAGTTGTAAGTATGTAGTATGTAGTGTCTTTCCTATGAAAAAAGGATAAAAGCTTATTTTTAGTAAGATCCAATTAAATTTATTTATCTTCTGAATTCTTTCATGCAAAAGAATGTATGATGTTTAGTATTTGTGTACAGAATATAAGAATAAAACGCCTGTGGCCTAGTAGATACACCGTTGATTAGCGCTCGAAAAGGTGCAGGTTTGATTCCCAGATTGTGGCATACATACAAATGAGACATTTAGATCTCAACTAATTGAGAACTAAAATCGTGTGGAAACCCGCACATGGATGGCCTCAGATGTATTGACCAGACATTCCTCTGGACGAGGCCGACTATGTTGCAAGAGTGCCGTTGGTATGTGCTGGGCAACAGTATTTAAAGAGTGGTTACTTCGCTCGGAGAATACTGTATAAGTCATCCGATGACGGATGCAAAGGCCTACTTTTTTGGTACAGAATATACGCCATCTATCGTCAAACTATAGTAACTCGTTTATATTTTCTTCAAGTATTAATGAATACCGTAGGCTTTTAATAATATAATTAAAATACACAATATAAAATAATAAAAAAGATATTAATATCATTTTTAAGCAATAAGCCTGCAACCTTCTGTACATGCTTGCGATTAACAATGACTATCTATATAATGAATTTGATAAGAAGTCAACACTTCAACTTTATCCGTATTTATCTTTGTTATGTAATGGCGGCGTAGCCTGTTCAGTGATAGATAGTAAATCATATAATAATTTGAAAACACATGGTTATGAAGGATATATCGATAATAATTATTATTCATCCACTAGGGCCTAGATAAGCCTGTTCCAATGTTTGTATAGAACTGTCAAAGTATTTTTAGAAATTCATCCTACACGGGATACTACGGGGGTAGTAAGAGGCTGGAGTATGTAAAAGATTATTCAAGAATAATAAATATTATCTAGTATATTATAATATCAGCGCAGATATACAGAGGAGATGGCTGATGGCATAAGACACTGCGCTCTATGATTTCTATTCAGTCCTGAAGTTACAATGGGAGTGGCCTTAATCAACATACCTGCTGGCGTCGTTCGTACTGTGCACGCTTCTGCGATATGAATAGTATATTATTAAAAAAAAACCTACTAAAATTTGTTCTACAGTATTTTCTAAAGACATTACCTTTGTTAATTCATTGTTTTTGTTTTCAATCACTTCGCAGGCAGGCCATCTAGTGTGGGATAGTTTAACTAATACGTATTAGGTTTTAATTCGGTCGATACGGGATAAAGTAGGTCTTTCCTTCATCTCCCATCGGGTGCACGACTCCTTATCGGAGAGACAGAGGTCAGGGTGAGCCCAACACTCAAATGTTTGGGACTCATCCTGGACGGGAGGTGGACCTTCGGACCCCATTTCCAACAACTGGGGCCGAAGATCATAAGGGCGGCCTCTGCGCTGGGCCAGCTCCTACCAAATGTAGGGGGGCCCAGCGATGCCTGTCGGCGGCTTTACTCCGGAGTTTGTCGGAGTATAGCCCTGTACGGAGCCCCTATTTGGGCGGATTCCCTCACCGTCCGCAATAAGGCTCAGCTGCGTAAAGCGCAGCGGGTCACGGCGGTGAGGGTAATCAGGGGCTACCGTACAGTCTCCTGGGTGGCAGCCACTGCTCTGGCTGGAGATCCGCCGTGGGAGCTCGAGGCGTCGGTGCTCGCCGAAGTGCACCTCTTCCGCGTTGAGAAGAGGCTGCAAGGCGATGCGCCGACTTGGGAGGAGCTCTCGCGACTGCGGAGGCTGGGGCAACAGTGGTTGCTACGAAGGTGGGGTGAGGTCCTGGCGCAGTCCCCGTATGGTCAACATACGGTCACGGCACTGCGCCCAGTTCTTGCGGCGTGGATGCGTCGCAAGAGAAAGCCCCTTACCTTCCGCCTTACACAGGTACTCACCGGACACGGATGTTTCGGTGCGTACCTGTATAAGGTTGCCAGGAGAGAGCCTACGCCAGCCTGCCACGAATGCGGCGCTGCGGAGGACACGGCTCAGCACACCTTAGAGGTGTGCGATCGATGGGCCGTGCAGCGCCACGATCTTGTGGCAGTGATTGGGCGGGACCTTTCGCTTTCGAGTGTGGTTCGCTGCATGCTCGAGAGCGATGAGGCATGGCAGGCGGCGGTCTCCTTTTGCGAATACGTCATTTCGCAGAAGGAGGCCTCGGAGCGGGACAGAGAGATTGACCCATCCTCTGTTCCGCTTCGCCGGCGCAGGACGGGGGTGCGGAGGCGTCGTTTTGCGGCCCTCCCATCTCACGTCTAGTACGGGGCTCCGGGTAGAGGGATGGGTAACCTCCCCGGCTTTGTCAGTCTCGGCGCCGAGGAGAACGCTTCAGTTTGCCGGAGCGCTCTCTTAATTTGATGGAAGTCCGGTCCCTGTAGAGGTGAACCGGCCGGTCGAGGGAGGAGTAGCCTGTGTTTAGACAGATCCAGGCACTCCACCCAACATAACGGCTGATGGCAATCCGCAAGTGGTTTTAGTGGGTAAACCGGCCGTAGCGAGCCGGGAGTCCCACATACCCCTCGGGGACCCTCCCGGGGGGATGCGTAACGCATTTCCCTTGCGAAATCAAAAAAAAAAAAAAAAAAAAAGGTCTTTCCTTCATCTGCTGTTATTATAGGCCGTGTTCCAGGAGACGCTCTAAACGTTCAGATCATTCATAACGCTGACATTGACAGCTGACAGTACCTATGAAAAAAGGTTCAAAACGACCCTAAACAGTGCTAATGAAACGCAAATCTGAATGAAAAAAACGTTTTTTTCGTTTACTATTAGGTCCTGGAACACAGGGATAATACACCTAGCTGTCTACCTCCAAGTCTCGACTTTCATTAGTTTAAATGAAAGTCGAGAAAGAAAGTAAAAGCATATTAGGTAGTCTAGACTATAAGTTTAAACTTTAAAGTGGTTAAAAAATTCTATGTGCTATGATTTAAATTATGAGTTTTAGCACGTTCGATTCGGAATGATATCTAGTTTATTGTGCCAAATAATTAAATTTGCCCATAAAAATCCAAAAGTTATAAATAAATAATTAAACACCTAAAGTAAGTGTTTCGAAAGCTATGAATAATTTTGAAAATTTAATTGCAAAGGGGTCTAAAAAGGCTGAAACAAAAAAAATATGTAATTTAAAGTCCATAAATGCATATTGCATAGGTACAAAAATGGTCAAGGTCAAAACTTTTTTTTATTGAACCTTTTATTTAATATATTTCTTTTTCATTTTATTTTTATTAAATTAATCATTAAGTACCTACATAGAAAGTAGCTAAACAACTGCTAGATACTACTTGTACGACCGCATTTTAAACGTTTATTTTAAATTTAATTAACAATAAAATATAATAATATTCGTGGTGTGCTTGCCAAGAACTCATCTTTTGCTAAACACGAAATAATTGTTATTTTCTTTTTTTTAAGGTAGATTTAGGGGTTTTATTTTCAAAATACACAATTAAAAAAACTTGAACTGTCAAATCGCTTCCAATGGCTAGACAACTGCGCATCAGTGGACGATATAAATAGCAGGCTGGTAGAAACTGTCCATACGGTGGGGTCCAAATTTTTCAAGACCCACCGTACAAATAGACCTCAGAAACTATCCGACCAAACCCGGAACCTCATGGCTAGTCGACGTTCAATGACGCTCCAAACTTCGAGTGACGCTGAGTCATATAGGCAGCTCAATAGACAGATTACGAAGTCCTTGCGACACGATATCCGTTCTTTTAATACCCAGCGTATTAAAGAGACAATAGACCGGAACCAAGGCTCAAAAGTGTTTGCAAGAGACGTATCTATTGGGCAAAGCCAGTTGACAAAGCTGAAGACCGAAGATGGACGCGTAACTTATTTGATAAGTCCGAGGTACTACGGGATATAGAAAGGTTCTATGGACAGCTGTATACCTCGGTCTCAGCTGAACCTGCTAGTTTAGCTGCAGACCCAAGAGCCAGGCTAACACGACACTATACAGAAGACATCCCGGACATCAGCCTGTACGAGATTAGGGTAGCTCTCAAACAGCTTAAGAACAACAAGGCTCCGGGCGAGGATGGAATCACTACAGAGCTTCTGAAAGCGGGCGGCACGCCGGTACTAAAAGTCCTTCAGAAACTCTTCAATTCCTCCTTCCTCGATGGGCATGGAACAGGGGTGCTGTGGTCCTGTTCTTCAAAAAAGGCGACAAAACCTTACTGAAGAACTATAGGCCCATAACGCTGCTGAGCCATGTCTACAAGCTGTTTTCGAGAGTTATTACGATGCGTCTCGAACGCAGGCTGGATGACTTTCAGCCTACCGAACAAGCCGGTTTCCGAAAAGGCTATAGTACCATAGACCACATACATACGCTGCGGCAGATTATACAGAAGACCGAAGAGTATAATCGGCCATTATGCTTGGCGTTTGTGGACTATGAGAAAGCCTTTGATTCCGTCGAAATATGGGCGGTCCTTAGATCTCTCCAGCGTTGCCGTATTGACTTTCGGTATATCGAAGTGTTGAAGTGTTTGTATAATAACGCCACCATGTCAGTCCGAGTACATGAGCACTGCACGAAGGATATCCCTTTAAAGAGAGGAGTAAGACAGGGGGATATCATATCCCCGAAACTGTTTACCGCTGCTCTGGAGGATTCCTTCAAGCTCCTGGAATGGCAAGGACTTGGCATCAACATCAATGGCGAATACATCACTCACCTTCGATTTGCCGACGACATAGTAGTCATGGCAGAATCGCTGGAAGATTTGGGGCGCATGCTCGGTGGCCTCAATAGAGTTTCTCAACAAGTGGGTCTTAAAATGAACATGGACAAAACAAAGATCATGCACAATGTCCATGTTGCACCCACCGCACTAACTGTTGGGAGCTCTACTCTTGAAGTTGTTGACGAATATATATACCTAGGGCAGGCTGTCCGATTAGGTAGGTCCAACTTTAAGAGAGAGGTCAGTAGACGGATCCAGCTTGGCTGGGCAGCGTTCGGTAAATTACGCAACGTCTTCTCGTCCAAAATACCTCAGTGCCTTAAGACAAAGGTATACAACCAATGTGTGTTACCAGTGATGACTTACGGTTCTGAGAGGTGGTGCTTCACGAAGGATCTTTTCAAAAGGCTCAATGTCGCTCAGCGTGCTATGGAGAGGGCAATGCTCGGTATTTCTACGTGATCGAATCAGAAATGAGGAGATCCGTAGAAGAACTAAGGTTGCTGACATTGCCCGTAGGATCAGTCAGCTGAAGTGGCAATGGGCCGGCCACATAGCACGAAGATTGGACGGTCGATGGGGCAAAAAGATCCTAGAGTGGAGGCCACGTACTGGCAAGCGCAGTGTGGGACGGCCACCTACCAGATGGACCGACGACCTGGTGAAAACTGCCGGGTCACGTTGGATGCAGGTGGCAATGGACCGGTCGCACTGGAAATGTATTGGATATGCCTATGTCCAGCAGTGGACAGTAAAAGGCTGAAACGACGACGAATTAAAAAAAATTACAAATAATATACTCTATGTTACTCGCGGCATCATTACGACGATTGATTCGTAATGATGCCGCGAGTAACACATCATTTATTAAAATCGGACCAGTAGTTTATCTGCTGCGTGGGAACAAACAAACATACTTACATACATAGACTGCCAAAATCATTACCCTTCCTTTTGACTTCGCCGAAGTCGGGTTAAAAAAGATTCACAAAGAGAAGGAAATTTACTAAAAAAAAACTTATTTGATTATTATTAAGTAATAGACTAGACTTAAGCGGTGGAATATAAGCATATTGCCCTACGTGTTTCTCGACGTGAGACGCATAAGGTGCATGTTTGTATCCGACCAGAGAGAGACATCCGACCTTATGCGTCTCACGTCGAGGTTTTTATATCTATATAAATAATGATGTTATACAAAAGTCAATAAGACTGAGTAAATACCTTATTTAGATGGCCCACCTAGATCCTGAAGTTCAGACATGTTAAGAGACGTTTTTAAATAAATTATTTATATTAAAACTAAATTTACCAGCATTTAACACAATATTGTATGGTATGATAAAAACTAGTAAATTTTATAACAGGAAAACATAATCACATATAACTAACTATATGACAAATAAAAAACAAATGGTTTGTACTAATATAAGTATATTGTTAAATATTACATAATTAAAATCGAAGTCGAAGCTATCTGGGTCACAAATAATTTAAGACAAAAGCCATGTCGATGTCTTTTCGTCATTTTTTAAAGTTGTCCTGATTATGGTGTAAAATTTTATAGCAGTACAATTTTTAGAAGTAGACGAATAACTATTTCCAATATTAATGTTCTTATATTACAAATAATTTAATAATTATAAATGACAACAACTTTGCAGTTATTTTTATAGTTAATCATTTTTTTGATTTTATAAAATAAATATTCTATCAAAAATATACAATCCTTTGACCATTATTTATCTTTTCTTTTATTAGTTATCTTTTCGCGATTTTTTGGGCGAGCCTTTGCTGGTATCACGCGTACCGAATATACCCTTAAACGAGGAACGTTGTTCCTTCACTTGGAGTTCCTTGTCAATTTTCATGATAAGATCTCTATTGCGTTTCAAATTTTTTTCCGCCTCGTCCTGTATGTCTATGGACGAGGCGAGGGACTCGCTGGAGTCACTGGTTACAGTGGAGTGATCCTGCAGCTGGCGCCGGGTGACCTCTAGGAAGGGCCTGCGTACGGGGTCCGACGCGCTGGACGAGGCGGCGTCGGGCAGCGCATCCAGCGCGACGAGACGCATCAAATCGCGCTGGGATTCCCGCGCCTCCATCAAGAATATACTCTCCTGTGTGGTTCCAACCAATGCAATATTTTAATAGATATTTTATATATTTTTTACTACACAACATCAACAATAACGGATAGACAAGATATTATGTCTAACTTTCTGATATTTTATGGTAATTGGCCCCCATCTATAGTTATCTTATGTGAATTATTATTTTATCTCGCGTGTATTTGGTACTTGATCAACACAACTGTAATATATCGTGGACACATACGATTCGCGATGAAACAATGTATTCGATGTTTACTACACTGAAAGTAGATATGATATGGTACATAGTAATAGTTTCCATAGGCGTAATTGCAACCAATGTTGAAAACATTCTAGTATATACTGTAAAACGTAATATGTTGATATATACCTTTACTTCTTTAGTGATGTACTGATCCAGTTTGTCATAAATTACTGCATGCAGCCCCAATTCTTTGAGCTTTTGAATAGTATTCTTATCATTATTGTCGTCGCCCCAACAGAATATCACCAAGCCAGCATCAGTAGCAAGTTTCACCTGCAATCATTTTATAAAATACTAGCTGTGCACGCGACTTCGTTCGCGTGGTGTTTGATTGACTTAAACCGTTTATGCACCGAATACAACGAAATTCCCCAAATGTGAATTGTTTGTTTGTTTAAACGCGCTAATCTCAGGAACAGTTCCTGAGATTTGAAAAATTGTTTTTGTTGGATAGTCCACTTATAGAGGAAGGCTTTGGGCTATACCAACCAAAACCAGTCGGGCGTCGTCGTCGCCCGACACCGCGACGCCGACGCCCGATACCGTGACGCCGACTCTCGACGCCTGACGCCGCGACGCCGACGTCCGACACCGCGACCCCGACGTCCGACGCCGCGACCCCGACGTCCGACTGCGCGACGCCGACGCCCGACGCTGCGACGCCGACGCCCGACGCCGCAACGCCGACGTCCGACGCCGCGACGTCCGACGCCGCGACGCCTGACGCAGCGACGCCCGACGCCACGACGCCGACAACCGACGCCGCGGTGCCTACGCCGACGTCCGACGCCTTTTCATTCGCCATTCGGCTACTTTTGGTCTTGAAATGTTCGTGGAAGGCCAGGGAAGGCACGGTTTCGATGCTCAACAAAGTGGGCACGGGTCAGCTAGTATTAATATAAACTTTATGGTGTAAACAGCAATTATTACGTGTATGTAGGGCTGCCATCTCTAAAACCTGCCACCCAGTACCGGAAGCGTAATTTCCCCGGACTTTCGAGCTTTCACCCCGGACATTTCAACACTTTTTTCATTATCTTACATCTTGTTTAAAATCTGGGGGCACGGGAGGGCTCGTCCATCCGAGTTTTAGCCGGACTACAACTTAAACCTCGCCCGGACGCTCCCTGGACGGCCCCCAAACTAGGACAAATCCGGGGAAACCCCGTCCGGGTTTCCCCGGATTTGTCCTAGTTTGGGGGCCGTGCGGGGAGCGTCGGGATGGCAGCCCTACGTGTATGAAATGCTTCAAAGTGACTAACGTATGGGGCATTTCACGTCAAGCGGGCCAGAAAAAAAAGTCAGATCTTGGATATTGTTCATAATTGGATCAATTGCACTTCCAAAGGACTTGAATAAATATACGTCCTTATTTTTCTTTTTTTACGCCTTGTTACGAATTTATGCGCCTTCAGAATCATCAAATTTTGAAAAGCAGATTTTTCGAAAGCTGTTAATGAAGGTAATCAAATGGAATAAAGAATAAGTAAACAGTGTTTATTAGAGTATTTTAATTGATTTTATAGAAAATAAATTGAAATTAGAAAAAAAAAATTTTTTTCGTACAATAAACCGGAAGTCAATATTAAACTTCGATTTTTTTTTCAATTAGACAAAATATTTTTATTTTATTTTAACCTTCGAATATACCCCGTGGTGTGTAAATATTATGTAAAAAATATGAGAATGGTTGCTCGATTAGTTTCGAAGATACACGCACTAAAGTATGTGGGTGCCAATGTCGCGCAGTATGGGCAGTTCTTTAGTACGGTAGTAGTACCTATATATACTTGCCAAAGGTTGTTTTATGACATTGAATTATTGAATCATGTTGTGACCTGTAACGCCATCTATTATCTACCAAGAAAATCACTTTGAAATGAAAGTGAAATGTTAGAAAGAGATAGATAGAGACGCCTCATGCAGCACGGCAAGCGTCTTCTATGTCGTCCGTTATTCATTTAGTCGTTTCTGTGAGTGCAATGCGTTAGCAGTGTTCTGTTAAAACAAATAACTGTGGAATTATCGTTATAATGAATTTCTATGGTAATCGGTGTAATAAAAACCTTTTTAAACTTGCCATTTCATTCAAAGTTTATCAGTGTTTGAATAGTTTCAAAACATTTAGCTAAAAAGTGGGGAGTTACTTCTTTTCCTTACGTATGTACGTCTTGTCGATTACGTCTGTCAAGTGAAATACCTACAGAGCCCAA
The DNA here is from genome assembly GCA_905187575.2 of Celastrina argiolus. Classification (NCBI taxonomy): domain Eukaryota; kingdom Metazoa; phylum Arthropoda; class Insecta; order Lepidoptera; family Lycaenidae; genus Celastrina; species Celastrina argiolus. The sequence goes on from LR994577.1 coordinate 7,539,677, forward strand.
TTTTGATCTGGTTCAGTCACAGAGCAGCCAAACGCCGAGTGAATGTTCGCAGAACGCTCTGAATGAATCGTATATTCCGGATGAGGATGACGATAAACATAAAACTATTTCGACTCAGACGAACACGGATCGAGAAATTCTACGTCAGTTAAAGGAGAAGTTTAACGACCCGTCTACATCTCTTTCGATGAAAACTGTAATACATTTACCGTTACACCTCAGTCCTGGAGTGAACATAAACTCGAAACAGAATTCGGAACAACTCGACGTCAAGCTAAAAATGCAAAGAAACTTATGGCGCAATTAGGTATTTTGTCATCTCCTAACCCACGTAGTTTATAAAGGTATCCGAGTAACTAAAATTATATATAGTACAGATGGAGCGCCACAACATTTTAAAAACAGATTTAATTTTATAAACTTATTATATTTTATAATTATTATGAAGAAGGCCTGATAAGGCCTTCATCATAATAATATAAGTTTCCTGTTTTAGCCCAATTATATAATCGAAGACAGTCAGTAATAGCCCTATTTGCAAGTAAGCTAGCACGGGTTGCCAGTCTCTTTAGATTTCGGCCAAGACCATCACATGGCCCTTTTCCATGTGTGATCGCGCGCAAATGTATTTCAGCTTTAGTGCTAAAATCTTCTTCGTAATATAATATAAGTTTATAAAATTAAATCTGTTTTTAAAATGTTGACATCATCAAATAACAAATTGGTTTAGGATTGGGGCACATCATCATTCGTAGGCACTCCTTATAAGATGTAAAACGCATGTTGGTTTCTGTAGTTAGCGAATCAATGTTTCCTGCTGCCAACATCAGTTTAACATTCTGGTGGTATATACATACACAGACAAGGTGTGTGCCAGAATCTCCAGCAAGGACACATTGTTTAGGTCTTATTGTGAAAAACTTAGGTAAGCCAACTTTCATACCGGGATATTCCGTCTTAAATTTCTGATATAAAACATCAATATTGCTCATTAGAAGTGGTTTTTGGACCTGAGCTCTTTTGCCGTCATTTAATTTAAATTTTTCTTGCCCGTCATAACTCTACTAATATCTTCTCGGAGATAAAAACTTCTCACCAAATCTTCAGTTTCCACTGGCAGCTTACGACCACTACGTGGGTTAGGATGACAAAATACCTAATTGTGCCACAAGTTTCTTTGCATTTTTAGCTTGACGTCGAGTTGTTCCGAATTCTTTTGCGAGTTTATGTTCACTCCAGAACTGAGGTGCAACGGTAAATGTATTACAGTTTTCATCGAAAGAGATGTAGACGGGTCGTTAAACTTCTCCTTTAACTGACGTAGAATTTCTCGATCCGTGTCCGTCTGAGTCGAAATAGTTTTATGTTTATCGTCATCCTCATCCGGAATATACGATTCATTCAGAGCGTTCTGCGAACATTCACTCGGCGTTTGGCTGCTCTGTGACTGAACCAGATCAAAATTGGGCTCTGTAGGTATTTCACTTGACAGACGTAATCGACAAGACGTACATACGTAAGGAAAAGAAGTAACTCCCCACTTTTTAGCTAAATGTTTTGAAACTATTCAAACACTGATAAACTTTGAATGAAATGGCAAGTTTAAAAAGGTTTTTATTACACCGAACGCATTGCACTCACAGAAACGACTAAATGAATAACGGACGACATAGAAGACGCTTGCCGTGCTGCATGAGGCGTCTCTATCTATCTCTTTCTAACATTTCACTTTCATTTCAAAGTGATTTTCTTGGTAGATAATAGATGGCGTTACAGGTCACAACATGATTCAATAATTCAATGTCATAAAACAACCTTTGGCAAGTATAAATAGGTACTACTACCGTACTAAAGAACTGCCCATACTGCGAGACATTGGCACCCACATACTTTAGTGCGTGTATCTTCGAAACTAATCGAGCAACCATTCTCATATTTTTTACATAATATTTACACACCACGGGGCATGTTCGAAGGTTAAAATAAAATAAAAATATTTTGTCTAATTGAAAAAAAAATCGAAGTTTAATATTGACTTCCGGTTTACTGTACGAAAAAATATTTTTTTTTCTAATTTCAATTTATTTTCTATAAAATCAATTAAAATACTCTAATAATCACTGTTTACTTATTCTTTTTTCCATTTTACCTTCATTAACAGCTTTCGAAAAATCTGCTTTTCGAATTTTGATGATTCTTTGAAGGCGCATAAATTCGTAACAAGGCATAAAAAAAGAAAAATAAAGACGTACATTTATTCAGGTCCTATGGAAGTGCAATTGATCTAATTATGAACAATATCCAAGATCTGACTTTTTTTTTCTGGCCCGCTTGACGTGAAATGCCCCGTATTTCATTTGATATCTACGGATTATTATTGTATTTGTCTAATAATTAGCATCTCAAAATACCACATTATTTGTCACACTTTGATGAAGCTGTACTTTTAACAATTATTACTGAGGCCACAGTTTGCGGCTGTGCGTGGTTAAATTCAAATTACCGCTACGGTCTGTTAGCACATTTTTTTATAGTATTTTTACCCAAGCTATGTATTCGATAACTCGGCTTTCACGGGATTTTAATGACACTCATTGGTTGAAAATTATCACGTGATTCGAAAAAATCTATAAATGCACTGCATTTCATTGTTCTGTTCATGCGTAATGTTTTGTGTGCGTAATTGTAATTTCAGTACTAATTATTTGTAGTTATTTATTTAATGAAAAAGAATACCTACTTTCTTGTCATACAATATGCGTGGGGTTCCTACTTCCTACCTATTCGCGGTCCCGGCTCAGACGCGAGTCACGTCACACGCGGCGCCAGGTCGATTCACGGCGAAACAATATTAATTTTGCTATAACTCCTAAACTCTAAAGTATTCATTGTATTTGCATGGTTTAAAGGGCAAATATAGTCTTCATGGAAGGCTTTAACTAACTAACGTATTTAAAATGATAAGAATTAATACCGTGATGGTATAAATATTTTTTCAAAAACCGCTTTATTGCTCATTTTTTGATCCTGTTAGTTATTTTACTAAATAGTAAATAACTAATCTTAAGTGATAGATATACATATACTGCCACGGACTTTATTTTTTTGATTATTTTATTAAAAAGGAATAATTCTTTCATACATATCTATTTTTTGAGTAACTTAAACCGTTTATGCAGTGCAACGAAAGTCCTCAAATGTGAATATTTTTTCCCGTTTTTGCAACATTTCTCACTGACGCTTCGCTCCTATTGGTCGCAGCGTAATGCCTAAAGCCTTCCTCTCTATATGGACTATCCAACAAAAAAATAATTTTTCATATCGGACCAGTAGTTCCTGAGATTAGCGCGTTTAAACAAACAAACAAACTCTTCCGCTTTATATATTAGTATATATCATTTAAAAATAATAATTTATTTACTATATATATTATATATTCTCGTGAATAATGCAGGAATTCAAATGAGCCTATCACGGGTCCATTATCGAGCCCACTAAAAGCGCTGAAAGAGTGAACAACTTCACTCCACTTGCATTTGAACCCGATACGGTCGGAAACGCGCGCTCATTCCATCTGGGCCTAAAAATAATTATCATAAGATAAAAAGATCTTAAAATATTTACCTGTGTCGGATCTCTCAGCAAGTCTTCAGTATGAACTACAATTCCCAGGATGTCCGAACTTATTGCATTTTGAACAGCAGCAGGAATCGACAGGCAGCGAGGATCACGGTATGGCTGATATTTTTCAGTTACACCCTATATAAAATTGTATTATCACCACTATACGTTTTAAATACTTGTCAATTTCTTGTCAGACAGGTGATCAGCCTGCATTATCCTAACCAATTTTTTTTTGTTTTGAAAATCGAACTCATGACCTCGGAGTCAAGAGCTAAACTCTGAATCATGACACCATGGAGGCATTATTATATCTAGTAACAAAAAAATAAAGGTACGTTCTTTTGGAATTTTTAGGTTGAGTATAATATTCATGATAATTTACTTACCACTGTAAGAAACATTACAGGATATTTGTTCTGCTTGTTCCGAGCCATAGTGCAGATATCAGGGTTGAAACATGAGAGAACTATTCGCCGCTCACCTCCATGCTTAAGAACAACTTCTAAAATCTGTACAAGATAATATAATAAATGTAAAAAATACTAAAAACTATTTTAATATAAATAAAATCATAATATTAGTAATGGAGTGAAAGCAATTAAAATTTTTTTATTGCTTACTTGTGTATATACCATGTTATGTTATAAATATTACATTGCCATTAGCCAAATTTCGATATTGTTTTCAATTTTTTTTAAAACGAAAAAATATACAGTAGCACATAATATAGTTGGAAGTTACTGAAAAAAAGTTATAGTAAATTTCGATGATCTCATCACGTGGGCTCTCTTTACAACTCTCGTTCGACTGTGATTGGAAAACTAATTGCGCGGTTAATGCTAAACGCTTAGCGTGGCATGCGAAGGTAACCACGAAGGAAAGTTCTCGAATTGTGAATTAGGCCCCAATAGTATATTTGGTTACCCTATACAATCAAAAATCCTATACATAAATATCGGTCCACAAACGGGATTATAATTGCGTAACAAACGTACTACAAAAATATATACTTAAGTACGGTCAAATTGTAAAATTTATGAATGTCGGATAAAGAATGGCCCAAAGAATATTTTTTACCTTATCAACATAAACATTCATGTCAAAAGGATTGTTCAACTCAAAAGTGCCATCATTTAATTCCATTGTCCATTTGAGTTCAATGTTAAACCCAACATGTTCATCCAATATTTTTAAAGCCTCCTCCAGTGTTGGGAACGGTTGATGTTCCTCCAAATCTTCATCAAAAAATAAAATCTCATGATTTCTTCCTTCAACTAAATGGTATACCTGCAGAAATTATGTATTTAGCATTTTAAAAAAGTATGAGTATTAAGTAGACGTAGGTATAATACAATTAGTAAATAATTGAAACTAATGTATAAAACTGCAAACTACTAAAAAACATTGGTGGTATTACTGTGGGTTAGCAACTAAAGATAAAATTATGTATAAATTACAATAAAAAGTTGTAAATAAATAAATTTAAATTTAATTGTTAGAGGGGGCGCAAAATTGACTATCTCTCACTAAATATTGGTTATAACACTAGATTAAATTTACAGTGCAAAAACATTAACATCTAAATCTTTAAGAAATATTTCGTAACAAACTACTATCCATACTTATTAAAGTAAGACGTCAATAACATTTTCAAAAAAGGATGACAAGACCAAATAACTTGCACACAAAAGTTAACAGATCTCATCTAGCCAACATCATACTCAACAAAGCCAAAGTTCACCACTCTCACACTCTTCACAATTCTCAGTCAAAATGGGTGGCCAGGCCACGCAGTATATATGTCGCAGTCATCTGATTGAATCAGCAGTTTAATTGAACGACTAATGCGTTTATGAAATGACGACATTTAATTGAATGACTAAAGGACAACTCGTCAAGTTGTTTAATGTAATGTTTTAAACATCGCGTGACTGAACATCCTTTAGCTTATCATTGAATGTTTGGTAGGGATAGGTTTGACCACAAGATCGCAACTTTAAAGGTCCTCAAAAATGAGGGCATGACATGTCACACAAAATGAAAATGAAAATATCAATAATGATTTAACTGTGCGAGCTGTTTGCCGCCATATTTATTTTGGTGACTATTAGAGCCACTGCGAGAAAAAAATAACTAAATTTCAAACACCTGACTGACTTTACGTTCGCTCTGATAAAGGGCTTTGTTACAGTCCACTAACTAGTTGGACATTGAGTTACGCTTGTTCAATCAACGTTCGGCCTAGTCAATCAATTAAATGTCGTCATTCAATGATCGCGCTCGACATTTAATCAAATAGCTGATTCAATTAGATGACTGCAACATATAGACAAGGCCATATTATCATGGTGAAAAAATATTTGTAGTGTAAGAAATTTTAAGTTAGGTAACTATTATTTTTAACAGTGTTGCATATCACCTTCAACTTCTGCAAATGCTCAAGGGTCAGATCTTTCACAGGCAATTCTAGCATCTCATTGTAATCAACTTCCTTTTTGCGTTTCATTGAAATACAGACATGAAAATCATGATAAATAACTGGTATCATATCTTTACTAAGCTGGACATCAAACTCCAACATGTCAGCCCCACTGGCTGCTGCTTTTTTTAAAGAAGCTATTGTGTTTTCACGAATAGCATTACCTCTGAAATATATTATATGCCATTAAAAATGCCACCACGGAACCTAAGAGGTTTGACTTAGATTATATAAACTATCTAAGATGATAGAATTTTATAAAATCTTATATTTGAATAATATTTTTAAATAAAATAAATTTGAACTCACTCTTTAGTTTTAAAACTTGCACCTAGTCCTCTATGACCAACTTCAAGGCCAGTCCATGTAGGGTCCCAATGTTTAGCAAACGATACTGATAAGTTACAAAGGTGTTCTTCCATTGGGGAAATAATTAGATACTCAAAATTAATAGTTCCAAGAGGTCTATGTTTAACATTACAGGTGACAGGTAACTCCAGAAAACCCTCGGAAGGTTTAAACATATTAGGCAAGACATATGTATAGCCAATATGGCATGGTGGATCTACTTCATGAGCATTAGAGCTGTATGAATAAAAATCAATTAAATATGCAAGACTCTTAGGTATAGAAGCTGATACATTGACAAGTAACATATCATTTGTTTTAAATGTACATCCGAATTGCTCTTGAGGTTTCAGTTGACAAATTGCTGGATCATTGTCGAGTGTAGCAACTTCAACACTGACTCCTGCTAGTATTTCTAAATCTGCTGTATCAGTACTGAGTGAGGATTCATTTATTGCAGCATCAGCACCAAAAGATAATTTTACTGGTGTCACTTTAATATTTATTGGTCTACCTACTAAGCGACTTTTTAATTTCAAAGAGTTACCCAAAAATTTAAATTGAACTAATGTCTGAGAAGTTAGCCATCCCCTTCCAATATTATTTTTTCCATCAAACTCTCCAAAAATATCAACAATGGGATGCAAAAAAGATTTTTTTATTACTCTTGGATGAACATTTGTTTCCCACTTACGAATAATTATCTCATTTGATAATTCATTCATGGAACATATGGCATATCTGTAGTAGACGTCACTAGAATTAGGAATTGTTATGGATTTGGTCCACAAGTTAGTACCTTCTTTATTTTCAAACTGAATAATTTTTTTATGATCCCACTCACCAAGTTCTGGTGTATTGCCTGTGATGAAAACTTTTTCTTTTTGTCCAATATCAGGTACCTTAACAGTGAATAGCCAGCTTTGGTTTTCTATTAAAGATACTTGGGACACTTCTATGTTAGTCATTTTGCGTAAAATATTTTTTTCTGTTTTTTTTTGTTTGCCAAGGTAAAAACAACTTTGCATAATTTATTAATGTTTATTATGCAATCTCTTCCTTTTGATCTTATCTTCGATTATCAATTTTCTTTATGTTTGGCACTATGAAACGTTCCATACTCTATATCAATCATATTTAATATTTTGTAAGAACCAAGTTAATTATTAATTTTTACTCCCATTGCGTTTCTTCTTATTTATAGTTATTAAGACAAAAATAATCAAATTCGACAAGTATTATACTATTATGACCGCATATAGAACAATAGATACTGCGAAATAATCAAACATATTAATTTGCTAATTGATTTTTTAATTCACTTGACATTTTTGACAATTGTCTGATACATTGACAGTTGACACCTACCCTGTGTTTTTTTTTCTCTAATGGCATGCACTTTGTGCATAGCCAATGACAAACGGAGGAAACTTTATTTAAAGAACCTCTTTATATGCCTTCAAATTACTGATCATCCCATTAAAATACTAAGCTTTACCAACTTGCCTACTTTGTGTCAAATGACTCGTATTGGATTCATAAACGAAATCCGTGTTTAGTTGTAATTTTTTTTAATTTAAATCTCTTTCTGCTCCTATACATCAATCTAGTAATTTACCTATTTTTTCTAGTCCTTTCAATACCCTTTCTTTTACTCCAAATGTTGTTGACATTGGGATAGACAAAACTGATGCTTTGAGAGCTAATCCAAAATTTAAAAGTATGGAACAAAATTTTGTGATTTTCATTATATTTTTACAGATGCCTCAAAACTTGAAATTAATGGTAATGTCGGTGTAGGTACCTTTCACTCTCATTAAAAACATAGTACAAAAATTAAACTTCCCTCTGAATGTTGTTTTAAGTGGGGAGTGTTTGGGTATTTTAAAAGCTTTACAGTATAATAAGTTAGCTTAACTTAAAAAATCAATAGTGTTTACTTATTCATTAAGTTCAATTCAGGCACTTAAGGCGAGTATTAACCGCAACTAGCGCCACTCTTTTTAAAATAAATTTTACAATGACACAAAGATCTTATTAAAAAAAAGATTAAAAAACTAAAACCCGACTTCGCAAAAAATGGGTCTAAAAAGGCTGAAACTAGAAAATAATTCAATTTGAAATCCTGAAATGCATAGGTACAAAAATGGTCAAGGTAGAGCCGTGGTCGACCCGCTATTGGCATCGAGCCTTGAAATTTTTTTCTACCGTATTTCGGTGTGAACTAATGCTTAGATTTTATTAGCGGGTACGACCACGGCTCTACCTTGACCATTTGTGAACATAATAGCATTTCTGGATTTCAAATAGAATTTTTTTCTTGTTTCAGCCTTTTTAGACCCATTTTTTGCGAAGTCGGGTTTTAGTTCTTTAATCTTTTTTTTATTTAATATTTTTCTGTTTCCACATGAAATATAGGTAATAATTATTATATTTTTATTAAATTGTCCATTACATAGAAAGAATCAACTTCTAGATACTACTTGTTCGACCGCATTTTAAACCTTTATTTTGGATTTAACTATAAAATATAACAATTAATAAAAAATATAAATACATATTCGTAATGTGCTTGCCAAGACCTATCTTTTGATACGAAACACGAGACAATTATCATATTATTTTTTAACATAGTTTTTGAGTTATAATTTTCAAAATCAATAATTTTTCAAAAAATGATATAGCCTATGTTACTTGCGGCAATATTACCAATCGATTGACACCTCAGTCATCAAAATCGGACCAGTAGTTTAGCCGCTACGAGGGAACATACATACATAGACTGCCAAAATCCCTTCCTTTTGGCTTCGCCGAAGTCCAGTAAAAAAGTAATCGGTTCAAACTTTATGTAAATAGTTAAACTAATTTATTGGCATTTAATTATAGCTCTATTTACTGAGATGTAATATATATAATATTAGTTTAAGGGCCGATTTTTTAATCGTCAGATAACTTTTATCTGTTGAATAAACATGTGACTTTGATATTTGTTCCATACAAAATCTGTCAAAGTCACATATTTATTCCTTAGATAAAAGTTATCTGACGATTGAAAAATCGGCCCTTAAACTAATATTATATATATTACATCTCAGTAAATAGAGCTGTATATAATATATAATACCCATATTACATCTATATCTATACTTATAATAAAACTGTAGAGAGGTCAATTCTGTACATTGAATATTTTTTCAAAATACATATTGGAGGATGATTGGCGATCGATACTGATGCCAAAAATGCAATTAGTAAAATTTTTGTCTGTCTGTCTGTCTGTCTGTCTGTATGTGCGCGATAGGAACAAAAACTACTGAAGGGATTTTAACCAAACTTGGTACGATTGTAGCCCATATTCCTGGGCAGGTTATAGGCTATATTATCTATATCTATACATATAATAAATCTGTAGAGGAGTCGTGTCTGTACATTGAAGATATTTGGAAAAAAATAAGATAGGGGACCTTTATTTACGCAATAGTACCCAAAACTATGATTTTTAAAATTTTTGTCTGTTTGTCTGTTTGTCTGTTTGTCTGTGGGTTTGTGCACGCTAATCTCAGAAACGGCTTATCCGAGTAAGATGTACTTTTCACTAATATATTGCGGCAAGCTTCACTTAACATTTAGTGTTTGTTTTATGTAAATCGGTTCATAAATAAAAAAGTTATGACAATATTAAAAGATCATGTCGTTTTTGCTGGACGTTTGTAGGAAGCGCGCGCCGGGCCCGGGAGCCGTCGCGCCGTCGCGCCGCCGCGCGCGCGCGCCGCTTCAAATTGTATTAGCAGCAAACGCACCGGGGCCGCGGGGGTGACTTTTATTTGTTAGTTTTAGGCTTGCTAGGTATGAACAATCTAAGATTTTTTTTCTTGAGTTTATTACGAAAGTTATTTGTATAAAAATAGTTAGTACTTTTACTGTACAGTCCTTTGTGATAAGTAGGTACTGTATTATACATATTTGTTAGCGTAGGTTAGTAATAAGTAAATAAATAAAAACCGGCCAAGTGCGAGTTGGGCTTGCACACCGAGAGTTCCATACAAACCTGATTGACATAGAATTTTGATTTGGTTACAGCTTGAATATATTAGAGACCTAAGTATTTGTTATAAGTTTCAATTAAACACATTCATGACAAACGGTACTAAGTTTAAAAAAATCAAATTTTTTTTACTATCTATATAATGTTACTAAAAACGTATGGTTTTAGACGTTGCTTGGTTACAAATTTTATGATTTTGAGTTCACGGGAAGTACCCTTTAGGTTTTGATTCCCTTACGAGTGTCGAAAATGACGAAATTACGGACATAAGCGACTGCTTTTGATTGCATTGGCTAAGAAGTCTGATTTTTTCACTGCTTCAAGGAACAGTAGTTCCTGAGTATTTTATATAATTTTCATCACAACACGCGTTTCTGAGTAAAAGGGTCTTGACAGACAGACGGACATGGAAATGATCTTATAATATGTGTTTCGTTTTTTCCTATTGAGGTACGGAATCTTAAAAACAGTTTTAAGATTTTCATAAATATATTGCTCTTTTTTTTGTTTTTTCTATTTAATAAGATATACGTTAAAAAGATCTCGATAGTTACTAAACTGTGTTACAGGGGAAAACTGTTGATACAACTCGATTCCAATCGAGATACCTTTTGAAATTCTAGCCTTTTGCGGCCTGCCCTGGATATGTGTTAACAGTGTGATTATTATGGGTTTTTTTGTCAAATATCATAATATTGATAGAGTATTCTCTTATACAAATCTCTATATCTATACGCCAAATGCCGTACTTTTAATACAATTATAGCAAAGTTGAGTAGGTACCTACATTTATACAATACGTTATCCGAGAGTTATACTCAGCGTGCATCATTAGCAATGTATAATATTATTTTGCATTCTATATTATAGTTCTCATTCCGTCCGTTTAAATTCATACTACAGCCTACTATTACTGTACATTTTTATAGTTTTCTTTGTCCAAATTATGTATTCGATAACTGCATAATATACCTATAGAATTTTGATTAACATAAGTATTGTGTTTACAGTTAAACTAAAAAAGTTATGTGAATATAAGTTACATTTATATTTGTCTTGATATTTTTATTTCTTAGTTTTTATCATGGACCGAATGGTTTTTTGTGTTAGGTACAACTTAGGTTTGTTTTCTTTCTTTTGGGACTTTCTATATTTTGCTACTTTTCTGTATAAAATCAGTTAGTACTTTAACAGTGAAGTGATTTATAATCAGTACCTACTATGTTTGGTTATTAATAAATAAAAAAACCGGGCAAGTGCGAGTCGGACTTACGCACCGAAAAGACCGCAAAATTTTGCGGCGCGCTGTCTTAATATCATTGTCGCCACACCAGCAGCGTCGGCGTGGAAACGATCATCGTCTGCAGTCGCTGCGGCGCAAAATCCATACAAATCTTAGTACTAGATGTTCGTCGTGTATGTGAGCGTACTATCAAGTAGTCCCGTTCGCATTATAGTAATTGTAAACGGTCGTTTGTCAAGCTGGTAGTAGAAATTGTCAACATAAAGTAGTTTTTTAAATACCTCAACGACAGTTTTTATAACTAAAAATATTTTTAAAACAGATTTATTATAACACTGCCCTAAATCACTTTTCCACGCGTACGAAGTCGCGGGCACAGCTAGTAGGCTATATAACATAACGCTACGATACATAGGAGCCGAGCAGTGACGATAAATTGGAAGCAAGTCGGAGGAATTTCGCGCGCGCGGGCTGCGGACGAACGGTTCATGCGGGGGGCGCGGGGGGATCGCTTACACAGTGACGCGAAGCAATAGAATGTGGCACTAAAGTAGATTAGAACTTGAAATAAGTACCTAACAGATTTTTTTTTCTGAGAAGAGTGTTTCCACAGTGTCATAATAATATAAAAATTGTATTTTTGAACTTGCTTCACAAATTGAAATAAATTATCATTTATTGTATAAATCAACTTAATTAACTGTATTATTAAAAGAAAGCCTTTCGCGATAATCTAAAAAAACGGGCAGTTAAGCGGTTTTTGGTAAACTATTTATACCATCACGGTATTAATCCTCATCATTTTTAATACGTTAGTTGGCTTAAGAATTTCATGAAGACTATATTTGCCCTTTATACCTAGCAAGTAAAAGTATAAAATCGTTTCGCCGTGATTCGACCGCCGCGCCGCATCGCGGGCCGCGGCGCCGCGCGATACAGGCTGATGCGTGACGTCTTACATCCGAGTCGGGGTGTAGTGTAGGTATCAGATGCTGGTAGGTAGGAATTTTGGCGAAGGTCAACCAAAGGAACTCCACCCCACTGCTGGGTAAAAAATACTATTAAAATGTGCTAACAGGCAGTACCGGTAGTATGAATTTATATAGATGTCGCTTTGATTTGAAGATATATGACAATAAAAAAAATACTGGACGTTTGTATGAAGCGCGGCGGGAACCGCGCTGCTTCAAGCATTCAAATTTATTCTTTTTTTATTTTATATTTTGTTTAAAACAAAATTTCATTTATTTATATTATTATTATTTTTAATCTTAGGGTAGGTTATAAAAAACGCTACTAAAGCCGATCGGCGCGGCGCGCCGAGCTGGGGCCTAACTCTCCAAACTGATTCGATTTTAATTCAGAGTCGATCGTGCCGCATACTCCCGAAGAAATTGACGTTTGTTTATTTTTATTCTCTGTCGATTGATATGGTCTGGTGTACAAAAAGTTACGTTCTAACGGTTTTCTTTAACCTAATTAATTTCAAAGTAATCTACCAAATAAAACACCAAAAACCGTTAAGATCGAACTGATTCGATTCTCAGTTGTGTCGAGAGTAAGCCTGCTGGATCCTCGGCGGGGCGTGCCGCTGCGCCCATGTCTAACCGAGAGTTCCGTTTTAAAGACCTTAGTAATTGCAATATAAGTTTTAAAGACCTTAGTAATTGCAATATAAGTTTAAATTTAATAATACTTCAAAACATTAATGACAAAAACGGTAATAAGTTGAAAAAATTGAAAATATTTTTATGGTTTCGCAATTTATCCTATGTCGTTTAAATTTGATATGAAGCAACATTTTAATAGTGCATTAAGATGTTGCTTCATATCAAATTTCTATTCCCGGGAAGTACCCTTTAGGTTTTGGTTCCCTTTGGCGTGTCGAAAATTGCGAAAATTAGCGATATAAACGGCTGAATCTTTGGGTAGATGTGGCCAAGATGCCTGTTTCTTTTCACAGCCAGAAGGGACAGTAGAGCTGAGTTTTTAATATGATTTTTAGCTTGATACCTACACGTGTTAAAGTTTTGACACCCAGACAGACAGACGGACATCGAAGTTAAATACTTTACTAAATTAACGTGAAAAATTGTCTGGGTCTATACGGTGCATTCGAATAATATTATCCTAACTTCGAATACCTTTGCTGACTTCTACATATTGTTCGAAGGCCTACTTCTTTTGCCGAGCTCCGAAAGGATAGTAATATATTATTATTAGATATACCCTGCATACCAAGAGGCTTGCCGGGTACGTGTCTTGCTGGATCGGGATCAACACTGGGATGCACTGGGAAGTACCTATTAGCGAAAGTTCTCAGCGGTTGCGCCAATAAACTAAAAATATATTTAAAAATACTAAAGTGCCCTAAATCACTTTTCCACGCGTACGAAGTCGCGGGCACAGCTAGTAATAAAATAAATTAGTTTAACTATTTACTTAAAGTTTGAACCGATTACTTTTTTTAATAAGATCTTTGTGTCATTGTAAAATTTATTTTAAAAAGAGTGGCATTAGTTACGGTTATTCCTCGCCCTAACAAGAAGCCTTTTAAAATGAAACAACAGCATCCTATTATTTTTACAATTTCCGACTTCCGAGCCATTGTGGAATAAACGGAAATGATAAAGCGGATTCATTGGCCAGGAATGCGTCTATTTGTGGTGATCTAGTTTCGTATAAAATTTATTATCCAAATTTAATGACTCTACCAAAAACGTATCTGGACTCTGGAGAAGTCCTGGAAATTGTCTTGGTATAGTAGGTAATAGTACATAAACAAAAGGGGATACATTTTTATAAATTACAATCTGAAATTGTTGCAAAGACTTGGTTTTTTAGCATGACCTTTAACAAAAAGTGTTCAAGCATTATAACAAGATTAAGGCTGTGCCATACTTGTTTGCCAGTCCATCTTGCAAAACTAAATATCATTGCTTGTCCCTCGTGTATGTGTGGTAGCGAAACGGCAGATGCCAATCATCTGTTTTTTTCCTGTCCAAATTATAACCATTCCTGTTTCCTGGATTCATTACCTAGTAGAAAATAAAATCTATTTAAAAAATTATTTCTGTTTTTATTTTACAAAATAACATTTAAAATATAGTACCATATCCCTAAATTATATTGTGTATAATACTTAACTTTATGTATTTTTACCTACTTGTCAGTTCCTTAATCCAAATTCTATCGTTTCCGTAAATCCTAAGTTCTTTAAATAAAGTTTCCTCCGTTTATCATTGGCTATTCACAAAGTGCGTGCCATTAGAGAAAAAAAAAAACAGTTCAAACGATCTTGTTGGTGGTAAACAGCAAAGAGTAAACAGCGCTAAAGTGTCGCGAATCATCAGAAATAAACGTTATTTTCGTTTTCTATCAGGTGAACACCGGGTTAGAAACGACCAAATTTTTTGATATGAATGATCAGCGGGCCTACTCCCGACACAATCGAGAAAGGAATCCGTTCGATATCAGTGGTTTTTCGTATTTTATTTGGTGAATTACTTTGAAACTAATCAGGATAAAGAAAATTGTTAGAACGTAACTTTTTGTACTCCCGAGCATATCAATCGACCGAGAATTAAAATAAACAAATGTCAATTTATTAGGAAGTACTCGGCATGATCGTATCTGAATCAAAATCAAATCAGTTTGGAGAGTAAGGCCCCTGAGCGTTTTGATAAAAAAAGCGTTTATAGAAAGAAAAGGTAGAAAATAAGTATCTTCTTGAAAAAGCATAATCGTCTGCCGTTACAATAACTAATGCCAATAGCGGGTCCGACCACGGCCATGGGTATCTTTGAAAACCGGTGTAACGCTTGCTTTGCTGAGGGAATGAGGATACTTGGCGTAAAGGAGATGATTAGCTACTTACTTTCAAGGGCAAGAAACCCATAACATCAAGTAGCCTGCCTAGGTACAGTAATAATCTAATATACCTACACTTACCTACCTAACTTGAAAGAAAGAAAGAAAAGGAAATATTTTATTTGGTTAAATATATATATACACAAAATCATACTTAATGTAACAAAAAATAAATCACATGAAATTTTACCAAATTGGTGGTGTTGGTACTCAGCTTAAGCTGCAAATAAAATTTGCAACGCTGATTTTCAGTGAGCACTTAGTATTATCCTATCTACAACTGACCGCTTACGGGCATAGGTAGTGTAAGTGTGAAATAATTAATAATAATAATTCCGTTTGTTTGTATTATTTAGGAAATAGATACATTTTCGTCCAGTAGAATAAAAGGTATTCTCAAATAAAAGCGAAATTATGGTTACCCTACTCGAACATTGTATGCACGTTTTTGGAGATTACACGCGTTGAAAAACATACAGACGAATTGAGAACCTCCTCCTTTTTTTGGATGTCGGTTAAAAACCGTTCTGAGGGTAAAACTAGTAAAACGATAAGCCATTCTAATCATGTGTCAAATAAATGGATATAAACACCGCACAGTTATTGAGATATGAGCGTACAAAGAAACGTTTCGTTCGCGCGGTCATGTAATTTTTTATTTCAGTCTGATTTGTCTGTTTAACTAAGACTGAATTAATGAGTGAAAGAAGCGCCCCTCATTTTAAAATTAATTTTACGACACAAAGATCTTATTAAAAAAAGGAATCGGTTAAAACACTAAGCACAAATAGTTTATTGGCATTTAATTACAGCTCTAAATCCTATATTGTATTTACTCTCTTAAAAACAGCCAAAAGTGGCCGATTTAGCAATTACTTATGAGAGTAAATAGGTACTACATAATATATAAGTATAGGATTTAGAGCTATAATTAAATGTCAATAAATTAGTTTAACTATTTACTTAGTGTTTTAACCGATTACTTTTTTTAATAAGATCTTTGTGTCGTTGTAAAATTAATTTTAAACAGTGGCGCTATTAGCGGGCCTGCCTCGCCTTAAAGAAACACCAAGTGCACAACTGCGCGGTCGCGGCTTCTGAGGTAAATATCTCCTCTAACCCACGTAATTTCTGAGATTTCCATGGCCCCACCATGCGTGACGCATACCCCGCCCCCCCGCAATTTTTGAAACGGAAAAAATATTAGTTTATCGTTTTAATATGTGTGCGTCACAACTGCTCCGCCACGGTAGAAATATGATGAAAATGTTCGCCCAAAATTTAGGCGAAATTTGACAAAATCGAAGGGTCCAAACCAAAAATTTGTCGAAGTAGAAACAAAGAAGTTATAAGGGTTTTAAGTTGGCCGCGCCAACGTAACGGCCACGATGGCGCGGCCATGGAAATCTCAGGAACTACGTGGGTTAGAGATCTAATTCTTTTTCTAGTATGAAGATTGAATTTGGCGAAAATTGTCGAAAAAGAAATTATAAACTAGAAATCGATATTTTAAGAGATATTTACCTCAGAAGCCGTGGCGGCGCAGACGTGCACTTCGTGTTTCTTTAATGTTGATTATTTATTTATATCATAAGACTTAGTATAAAAAACTGATACAGGAAGTAAGGGCTTAATTTGTCGAAACTAATGAAAGCAATAAATACGACGAAATGTTATTTAAACAGACAAATCGGACCGAAACAAAAAATTACATGGCCGCGCCAACGTAACGCTTCTTTGTACGCTGATATCTCATTACCTGTAATTGCTAGGATTTCGGTTTTTATATCCATTTATTCGGCACATTAACCTGATTAGAATGGCATATCGTTTTACCCTCAGAATGGTTTTCAACGCGTGTAATCTCCAAAAATGTGCTCTCTCATACAATGTTTGAGTAGGGTAACCATAACTTCGATTTTAATTGAGAATACTTTTTACTCTACTAGACGAAAATGTGTCTATTTCCTAAATAATGCCAACAAATGGAATTATTACTATTAAATATTTCACACTTAAACGTAAGTATGTAGTTAGTACCTATGCTCGTAAGCGGTCAGTTGTAGATACTCGTATGATGATAATATTATGTTAGGTAAGTATACTGTACCTAGGCAGGCTACTTAATATTATGGGTTTCTTGCCCTTGAAATTACATACCTACACATAGGTACATACCTACTTATCTACGACAAGTATCCTCATTCCCTCAGCAAAGCAAGCGTTACGCCGGTTTTCATAGAGACCCGTGGCCGTGGTTAAGACCCGCTATTGGAATTAGTATTATTGCAACGGCAGATGAATAATATGCTTTTTCAAGAAGGCACTTTTTTACCGTATTTCGGTGTGAAGTGACGCTTAGATTTTATTAGCGAGTCCGACTTTGACTATTTTTGTACTTATGCATTTTTAGTCATCTGTCTAATATTTACATTCTTGTTTCAGCCTTTTTAGATCTAGATTTTATTTCATATATTTCTGTTTCCATGATGTTTATAAAAGTACTAGCTATGCCCGCGACTTCGTACGCGTGTAAAAGTGATTTTATTAGAAGTTTATGAACACTGTCGTTGGGGTATTTATATACTTAACTAATATATAGTAATGCTTCTTTATACATGGTCTCTCGGAGGCCGATAAAGTAATAATAATAGTTTCAAATAATGGCTCATACATGCCATAATAAGACATAGGATTAACCCCAATAGACGTAACTATATGTTGAATATTCAAACAACTATTCAGCATCGAATAGTGCAAAGAACATCAGCATGACTGCAAAGCAATGGCGCAAGTCACGTGCACGAAAATGGATACATCTACAAATTTGCAAAAATATTTCTACGTTCATATTTCAAAAATATCTTCACAATATTGTATTCAAATGCCTGTAATTATCTAGCAAAATTATGAATACTTTATTTTCATAATGAAGTAAACAACAAAATTTCAGTAAATAGTATACAGGGTGTAAAAAGAGCAGTCACAATAACTTCATGGGGTAATAACCAGGCAAGAGATATATCCATTGGTACTAGTCATTTGCTTTTAATCCACTGTTTTAAAAATTTTCAATAGTCAATGTACAACGTGCACAACACAGCGATCAGCTGATTACGCTGAGAGGTCAATAGCACGCGTAAGACGTTCATTACGTACTAGGGCAAAAATTATTAAATTTGAGAATTTAATGCAGAACGTTGTTTCAAACAGTTCAGCCTTGCGACTAGAAATAATAAATTGCAAAATTTTTTTTTTTTTTTCAAAAAATAAATTATGAAAGAATTTCATTTCTAGAATAAGAAAAGGTCCATTAATCATATTCCAAAGTTATAGTGACTGCTCTTTTTACACCCTGTATAGCTTATCGTGATGTTGCTTTAGTGTTCCGTAATAAAATGAAAGGTTGCGTTTCCACTGACGCGTAGCAGGGCCTAGAGGAGCTTGCGGTGCCCGAATTGACCAATCACTATGCTCGAAATCTCCGCTTCGTTTCCACGGAAACACTCTCTCTTCCTTTTACTCTCATAACTAGAGATGAAACGGATAGTAGTTTGGCCGGATACCGGATACCGGATACCGGATATTCGGCATGCTACTAGGCCGGAGCGCCGGATATCCGGCAGCCGGATATTCGGCCTTTTGATAATATACAGTGTGTAAAAAGAGCAACTATAACTTTGAGACACGATTATACTACCTTTCCTCATTTTGGAAATGTATTTTTTTTTATATTTTTTTTGTCAAAAACTAAAAAATTTTTTTTTACTTCTCAGTTCTCACCATTTCTTATTTTATGTCGCAAAAATAACAATAAGACAAAATTTTTTTTTTTTTGAAATTGTTGAAAAAAAAAATACATTCTAGAATGAGAAAAGGTAGTATAATCATATCCCAAAGTTATAGTGACTGCTCTTTTTACACCCTATAAAATAATAAGTTTGATTTGAACATTGGCGCGGTGAACGAGATCGGAAATATTCAGGCGCATTCGGGTCGCACCGCGCACGTAACCGACTCGGGGGCGTTCGAGTGTTATCACGTAAAATTTGGTATTTATTCATCACAATTTGCCACTTGTTTATAAAACAAACATTTTTGATGTGCGATTATAAAAATAAACGGTGTTCACAACCTATTGGAGTATGATTTGCCTATATAAAATAATAAGATTTTTTTAAATTTTACTATCCGGTATCCGGCCGGATACTGTACTACTATCCGGTATCCGGCCGGATAGTGAAAACAAGGCCGGATAGGCCGGATACCGGATAGTTACCGGATATCCGTTACATCTCTACTCATAACCCAGTGGGACGGTAAACCGACACGACTGGCGAGAGAACAGGCGCAGAACCGACTTGTTAAATGCCCATCCGACGCATGGATCATCTTGTCAGACAATCCGATCAGTCTGCATTGTCCTAACCAAACTTGAAAACAATTTTTTTTTTCCAACGCGAGAATCGAACCCACGACCACGGAGGCGATATTATAAAACATATTGTAATGCGTACAGGTACATGAGGTCTATACACAACAGGTACATGAGGTCTATACACATGAGGACCACATTTTGTGGGTACCACCACAAAAAACTTATAGAGGTAGACCGCTGACAGGGTGAGCTGTCATCAGCTTCACCCTTGCTGTGATCATCATTAGACAAGTGGCAGGTGTCACATAGAGTTGCACTTGAAAGCGTAGGCTCCAGAGCATGACAAACAATAATTTGACGATCTCCGTAGCGGTGGTTGAGCGCGTTGGTGCTCGAGCGGGTCGCAGGTTCGAATCCCGCCGAAGGAACAAAAAGTGTTCTGTGTTCCTGGGTCATGGATGTGTATTAATATACTAAAAATCATAAATATGTTTATAGTATTAAATTATTGAATATATCTTAAGGGAGGCCATTTTGAAGAAGAAGAAGAATATATTTCCGTTGTCTGGTACCTGCAACACAAGTTCTTCGAATACTTGACACGAGGCTAGATTGACGTGGTTTGAAGCGTCCACATATATTATTATTATTATATTTATATTATACATAAAAATGAATTGCTCTTCGTTAGTCTCGCATTTTAACTCGAAAATGGCTGAACCGATTCGATTATTTTTAGTATTGAAATATTCGTGGTCAGCTAGTTATATGTATTAATATAATAACACATACAACCATACTTTCAAAAAATATAACCATCATTTACGGTGCTTCGGGTAAAAAATTACCCGAAGCACCAGAATGATGGTTATATTTTTTAAGCGCACTGTCCAAACATTTAAATATTTCATTTTTAACCGATACCTATTTTTCGACCTTAAAAGTAACATTTGATATCTAACAGCGAATAGTTGGAGCATTTTGCATACGCAAATACAATTGGAATAACACCAATTGAAAAATAATTGGAAAATGCACGCCGCCATGCTGGCGTTGAGTTTTAGAAATGAATACAAAATATTAGCGTTTCATCATCATCAGCTTGGCCCACGGTGACTGTAGTCGCGCTCGACAGCATCGCTACTAACGACAGAGAAATGGTGGGAGACAAAAAGTCGGCCAACTTTTTATCGGTGAAAAATAAACTATAATGCATACGTCATACTTAAATTCAGATATATAATATGGAGGAAAAATCTGCCCGATTATCGGACCTACAGAAAAAGTCGGTGGCCGACTTTTTGTAGGTAAGAAATAGGACTGCAACCCTCACGTCATACAAAAATTCGGTCAGAATTAATATATATTTTTTCTCCTTTAATATTTTTTTCAAATATCTTCAATGTAGACACGACTCCTCTACAGATTTATTATTTTATGTATAGCTTTTACCCGCAGCTTCGCCCGCGTGGAATTATGATTGTGGCAAAAACTTTACCAAATAACATTACGGGTACAGTACCTATTATAGGTGTAGTGGTGTAGGTAATGTTGTAATAACTTAATATTCCTACGTTCGTTGCGTTTTGGTGCGAAACCCTTCGATATTCAAATAAGTACACTATATTGTTGAACGAAGGCGAAACCGTTTGAATAAAATTTGGTGCGTACTTTTTTCATTTTAACATTATTTCTTAAGACATTAATATAAACTGTATGGTTTAAACAGCAATTGTTACGTGTATGAAATGCTTAATAGCGACATCTATACGCAACACGTTTTAATATTATTGACACTTGTCTTTTTAATAAAATCATGTTAGTTTTGTAGCTTCGCGTCACTATAATATGTAAATAGTACTGTAAGCGATGCCCCCGCGCGCCCCACCCGAACCGTTCGTCCGCAGTTCGCGCGCGAAATTCATCGACTTGCTTCAAAGTTGTCGTCACTGCTCGGCTCCTATGTATCGTATCGTTATGTTATATATCCTATAACCTGCCTAGGAATATGGTCTACAATCGAACCAAGTTTGGTTAAAATCTCTTACGTGGTTTTTGATCCATGCGTGCACATACAGACAGAAATACAGACAAAAAATATAGATGTGTGTATAAAAGAATTATAACCCGTCGTCGCAAAAACGGATCAAGGGCAAGAAACGCATAATATTAAGTAGCCTGCCTAGGTACAGTATACTTACCTAACATAATATTATCATCATACGAGTATCTACAACTGACCGCTTACGGGCATTGGTACTAACTACATACTTACGTTTAAGTGTGAAATATTTAATAGTAATAATTCCATTTGTTGGCATTATTTAGGAAATAGACACATTTTCGTCTAGTAGAGTAAAAAGTATTCTCAAATAAAAATCGAAATTATGGTTACCCTACTCAAACATTGTATGAGAGAGCACATTTTTGGAGATTACACGCGTTGAAAACCATTCTGAGGGTAAAACGATATGCCATTCAGGTTAATGTGCCGAATAAATGGATATAAAAACCGAAATCCTAGTAATTACAGGTAATGAGATATCAGCGTACAAAGAAGCGTTACGTTGGCGCGGCCATGTAATTTTTTGTTTCGGTCCGATTTGTCTGTTTAAATAACATTTCGTCGTATTTATTGCTTTCATTAGTTTCGACAAATTAAGCCCTTACTTCCTGTATCAGTTTTTTATACTAAGTCTTATGATATAAATAAATAATCAACATTAAAGAAACACGAAGTGCACGTCTGCGCCGCCACGGCTTCTGAGGTAAATATCTCTTAAAATATCGATTTCTAGTTTATAATTTCTTTTTCGACAATTTTCGCCAAATTCAATCTTCATACTAGAAAAAGAATTAGATCTCTAACCCACGTAGTTCCTGAGATTTCCATGGCCGCGCCATCGTGGACGTTACGTTGGCGCGGCCAACTTAAAACCCTTATAACTTCTTTGTTTCTACTTCGACAAATTTTTGGTTTGGACCCTTCGATTTTGTCAAATTTCGCCTAAATTTTGGGCGAACATTTTCATCATATTTCTACCGTGGCGGAGCAGTTGTGACGCACACTTTAATATTATATTAATAAAACGATGACGAGTATCAGTATCAGATCATATCACATGAAGGCAAAATATAGTTAAATAAAAAATAAAAATACAACTGCAGTCATTAATAAAATAGTTTAATTCATTTTTTACTTTTGTGTTATGAATACCTCCTAGTACCTAATATTTACAAAATTTACATATCGTTGGTAATGTACAAACAAACAAACATTATAATATTTACAAACAGTCTTATAAAACGGGCAATAAACCTCATATAAAATTAACGGAGAAAACAATTTAATAAGGACAATTAACGCCAGGATGTAAGAACGAACAACTGTCTCCTTGCCGACATGAACCTTTCCTTTGAAAATGTATACAAACTGCTTTTCGTCCACCTCTATTTCCGCCTCTACCTCTAGGTGGTCCATCAAAACCTCCGTTTCCTCTCCAATGTCCATTGGGAGCACGTCCTCGCATTCCACCACGGAAATTATTAGGGCCTGTGAAAGAGTCCGGCCCAGGTGGACCTTGAGGTGGACCGGGCATATTAAAGTCGCCTGGAAACATATTTTGAGGCATGTTAAAGCCATCCGGAGGACCAGGAAACATTGGGTTAGGTCCACCGAACATTTTTGGACTTATCATCATATTTTCATTGGGAACCATCATTCTGGGCATGTTTCCTGGTGACATACCATTGGGTGGCATAACTGGTGGACCCATGGACCCCGGCAAACCGTTAGGCATTACAGCAGGTACATTATTTTGCCAGTCACCGGGCAATAATGGTTGACCTGGAAATCCTGGGCCTGCAGGAAATTGATTTGGAGGGAAATTATTAGCAAATTGTGGTATGTTGGTCGGGAACATTGGTGGAATATTGAGATTAGTATTAGTAGGAGGAGGGTGACCTTTGGGTTCTGGCCATGGCATAGTTCTAAAATCGCTGACATTGCCAGTGACGTCTTCTAGAGGTATTAGCGTTGGCTCGGAATATGTGTGACTTTCTAAGTCTGGTTCAAATGGTGAATCTGGAATCATTGATTTGTGGAAATACAGTGGCTGCAGAGTTCCTTTTTGACGTATTGCCTGTATATCTTTCTCTTTACTATTCTTTCCATATTCAACAACTACTTGATCTCCACAGTCGACAAGAATTAAGTTTTTCCAAACAGTTTTCTCTTCCATTATATCATCATTGGTAAGATTTCTAGCTTTCTGGAAAGCTTCCCGCTCGTGAATCATTTCCAAATGTTTCATATCAGTAAACGTTTTTGTTACATTTACTCTTTCAGTTTCATCCAACTCGAAGTATTGTATTTCTTCTAATTCTGAATCCGCTTTCCACCTTATACTTTTCTTTGGCCCTTTTCTTCTATGATAACAGAGTACGCCTTTTAATCCATTTATTGTCCTTGTATGGGGTTCTAAATCAATCTGCTCTTCTATTTCATTCTCATTATTTTCCTTTTCTTCATTTTGGGTGACCTCTCCTTCTTTCTCAGTTAATTTTTTCTTTGATTCTTCTTCGTCGAGGGTATCCTGGTAAAACCTCGGAGGAACAGATTTGCCCTCATTTGTTGGAGTGTTTGGAGGCGAACTTTCATTCGAAGTACCATCTTTTGATCCACTCATTCTTCGTTTCCTTTTTTTGGGTTCTTTTTTGTTTGTAGTTGATGCATTCAAGGCGTCCATAAACAGATCACTCTCTTGTAACACCATAGCTGGAAACAAAAATAATTCGTTAAATAATAAAAAATAAAAAAAAATACTAAACTACTAAGTCTAAAATGCAATAGTTGATGGGTTTCTTTATGTAAATATTTTTAACTTAAGCCTATATTTTATACAATATGTGTCTGTATAATGACATGAACTAGATTCTAATTACATCAACAATCCACAAGGGAATAATTTTATCATTATTTTTAAGATCTCCCTAAGAAAAAAATTATATTGTTATTTTATTATTAACACTTAATTTATTAAATATAATTATCTAACAATATATAGAATTATGTTCTATTAGATTTTTATTAGTATTGAGTTATTTTTATTAGAATTCACCTGAAAGATCGACCTACAATAATTTAAAGAACCTCCTCCTTTTTTTAAAGTCGGTTAAAAGTAGTCTATCAGAGGCCCTGTCGTATGTTTACTAAAATCAATTGCAATTATGTCACTTATAAATAAGCATACAACAGTTAGCACTTTTATCCAGTCAATATGCAAGTATTACAAACAGGATTTCTCCGTTTTATAAATTAGGTACCCTACTGTACTTAACTAACTTATCAACGTACTAAGTTAGTTACAATATTATGACTTAAGGCAAGTAAAAGAAAGATGTTCAAATTAAAGTTTATAGTTGAAATTCTATGATGTAAATATTATTATGGAACCAGGTAGTCATGATGTAAGGATATTCAAGTACAGTCGCCGACACCGAGTTTGTCGGGGACTGTAAGTCCTTTATTACTTCACTAGATGACAAAAACGATAAGATAAGCTTAATATAATAAATTAAATAATGACTGTTAAATGAGCGTCATGAATTAATTGTATGAAACTACCGGGGTTTATGTTGTTTGGATGTTTATAAACTATAAGTTTTTCTACCTTCGATCAACATAGCTGGATAAAATAAGACATTTTTAGGGCAGTAAGTAGCTAGTGTTATAAATTTATAATAATACTTATAAACATTTACGGCGCTTTAGTTAAAATCATATTCCGAGCTTAAAAAAAATACCTAAGAAAACTTTGCATATTCATATCATATTGTATCAAAAATATCTGCTTAGTTGATAAATTAACATAATTTTATGCATAGTACTACTACTCTATACTATATAGACACTTATTTTACGAAACAGAACTTTTTATTTACGTTAACGCTTTTATTGCACCATTAGGTATACTAGTGCACATAGCTACGCTATTTCAATATTCAACGCGTACGTATGTAATACTCATAACTGTACCTCGATGAGGTATGTATACTATTATGAAAGTAAAGAGTTTATAAAAAGTAGTAGGTACGATTTGTAATGAAATTGTTAGATAAGTTGCGTACGTTATTCATTATTTTACTTTACGGTTGCAATCAAGAAGGTCCACCCACAATGATTTACTTTGCGTCAAATTTTCAAAGTATCCGAGGTTAAGCTCATGGGTAAAAATCAATAAGTGCATAAATTTGCTTCGTCCTCGCTACCGACAAACTTACGCAAGGTGTGACGGTGACTACACTTAAGTATTACTACTGTTGCAATAAGATTAAACTCATCGCGGGTGTATGCGACTTTCTATTAAGTATCTTGAAGCTATAGACTAGGTAATAATAAATAATATTAAATTATCAGCCACAAATCTTAAGAATTTGCGTGCGGTAACATAATGTCGTAGAAATAAAAGCATTTAGGCAAGGTTTCATTACGTTTGAGGTAGCCCTAGAATAATAATTATATTGTAAATTCCAATCTAAACCATTAGAAAATATATAAAATGTCTCGATGAATGCTGCCACACTGGTATATAATCATGGTTGTATGAATACTACCCTTCTCTTAGCAGTTGGGTAAAACACTAAGCAAATGGTGGCCTTGGTGTGTTGTGAAAAGTTATAACTAATTTTAAATATAATTGGTTGAGTTGGCACTTAGTGGTATTTATAGTAAATCTGCAAGAAAATTTATGTTAAAGTATTATAAATTTAGTTCGTGAGAAGGCAATGAACGGAGCAGGACGGACATCTGTTGGCACTGGCGTAGGGACTGACGCTAGGTGATCCGCGAGAACGGTTATATACACGCGTTCGGACAATAAATTATTATAACAACATACCTACACACACAGAAAATCTAGAGACAATGTTACAATTATTATCGTCGACTTTGGTATAACCCATCCATCCGGTGTAGCATGAATTTCCCGGGCAATGCCGTAAATTTGTTAAATAAAATAATACAATTTACGAAATACATAATATTCTATTATTTTATTTAACAATTTTAAAATGTATGGAACCGAATAATGGGCCCTAAAATAACCTGCTCAATTTGAAGAAATACACAATACACAATAGGTACAATTTGTCTTAAAAAACCAAGTGCCCAATGGGTTGAAATTTAAATAAAAGTGCACAAATCACCAAAATGCCTATCGTGAATCGTCGAATCCGATGGGTCCAGTCGATTGGAAGATAGACAGTATGGTGTATGACTATCTCAAGTCTTAACAAATATATGTCGCGCAGCATATCTAAAAATTGATAAATAGTTAAAGAGAACTGCTAGGAGATAATTTTCACATTTCACATGTGTCTTGTACATTTCTTCAACAATCTGGCGTGTGTTTCTATAATAGTGGCAGTTTATGCAAAAAAAATGATGTGGGACACAAATAGATCAACATTTATAAATTGGTTAACTAATCTCTACCCATGTACCTACTTGAAAATCTGTGTAAAATTTTACGCTAGTCTTATGTCAATATGTTACTTAATAAATGTGATTGGTAGTACAGTCAGCAAAAAAAATAAACATTACCTAGCAAAACTACTTTGGTTTAATAAATTTCTTAAAATAAAGCTTAAATGTTAGGTAAGGATACTATTTTCCGGAAAACTAAACATTGTTATTTTGTTATACCGGTTCTAAATTTGGCCTTTAAAGTCCAAATGTTTGAACATTTTTGAACAATAAATCATACATAAGATACAAGCAAGCAATTTTTAATATACGCAATGACTAAAAACCTGAAAATGGCAATGCTGTTATTCCTACTTTTGACTTTCAGACCATCACCCTAAACATGTAAGAATGAACAATAAAAAGGCCATTTTGGTACAAGATCAAGATTCGCCAATCTGTTAGTTTCATTCGAGATCGTCCGTCCATCTTGGTATACCTCACAAAACTTAAGACAGATCGTGATAAAGTTACCTCTTGTGATGCTTGGGAATGGTTTTTTTTTTGTTAGGAACATATTTTTTTAGTATATTTAATGGGGCTGTGGAGATAATATATCCAAAATAATGCTATACATTCACATTTTTAGGGTTCTGTGCCCGAAATTTAAAATCGGGACCCTATTACTAAGACCAAAGTAAGTTTTAGTAATAGGGTCCCGTTCTGTCTGTCTGGTTGGCCATCAAGCTGTATCTAGCAACCGTGATGGCCAGATAGTTGAAATTTTCACAAATTATATATTAACATAAGATTAATTAACAAATACAACAAAAAATCAAATACATTATTTAAAGGGGGCTCCAATACGTTATTTTTTTGCGTTATGTACGGAACCCTTCGTGCGCGAGTTCATCTCGCACTAAGTGGGTTTTAAAGAGAGCGAGCGTTTGCAATTAATTGAAGACATGAATGGATGAAGATGATATTAGGTCGCAAAAAAATTACCTAGAAAATTTAGTTCAAACTGTCACTTGAAACATTTTAGGATATCTAGTAACTTATTAAGTACATTGATTCTAGAGACAGATCTTTAGAGATCTTTAGATTAATGTACTTAATACGATAAGACGTATTATTAATGTTTAAGAGATAGTTTGAACTAAATTTTCTCGAAATCAGATTTTGCTATATACGACCTTCATCCATTCATGTCTTCAATTGAAACCTATGTTCATTTTACTTAAAATCGACACGGCGCTAAATGTATTTTTAAATAACAATATTAAGGGCGTGTTTCACCAAGCTATGTTAAAGTTAACGCCATGTTAAAATCATGTTATCCCTCTCGTATATCCTGTCAATGAATGAGATGGCATGGTATTTTAACATGGCGTTAACATTAAAATTGCTTGGTGAAACACGGCCTTATTATTATTATTGATAGGTACATTACTCCTAACACTTTTATGGGTGACAAAATAAATGAAGTAGATACAAGTAAACCATAACATAGTAAACTTAATAAAAATAAAGAACATATAAATTAATAACAGAATATAACAAGGAAACAAAGTTGTATTCACATGCGATTTTAGCATCAATTTAAGACATACACAAGATCTATCGACGTAACTTTTAAAGTTTGGCGCTCTTTATTATTAAGTAATAGGGAAGCATCAAAGGAACTTTATGCTGGTGGTTTACAAGACAGACAGACGAAACAGAGTTAGTTACCGGTTGACGTATAACTTGATCTCCGTGTTCATTGTTTAGCGCTAGGCTTCCTTCTCGGTTGTACCGTGGCGTTCGATTCCCGCGTTGGAATAAGAAAGAGTGTCAGCTCATATCTGGTTTGCACAGTGCAGTCTCATGTTCTGATTACCCGGCAAGATGATCCATGAGGAGCTGATGGGCGTGTAAAAAGTAGGTCCTGGCCTGATCTCTCGTCAGTAGTGCCGGGACATGCACGAGTTACGGGTCAAGAGATCTTTCGAGTACAGGTGATCTGGCTGGAAACCGGCAAGAGTAGTAGGGCAGCATTTTCCTGGGTTTCTAGTCAACTATTAGACTGTCATGTTTAGAACAGTCAGTCAGACCGACGGTTTTATATAAAAAAAATGTACCCTTACCGATCTACAGTGGACCTAAGTATGGTTGCACATTATTGATCTCGCCTTTTTGTCGGTGAAACGTTTGCTCTATAATTATGTACTTAGCCCATGTACGCCTTTCGTTTTCATTGCAATAAGTCTTATAGTACCATTCGAATATCTACTCCAAAAGAAAATTACAGCTTTCAAGTTTTCATGTGAAGTACGGCGGAAAGCAGTTCGAAAAATAGTAATGCGCCTTTGTCATAAGAGTATGTCCAGTTTAGCTTCCGTTACTGTTGAGTAATCTAGCGCACCATATATAATATAATAATTTCCATGCCCGGCGCTGCCTGCTTCGTTATTAGCCAATAGTTATGTTTATATGTTGACCCTTATGCCCATCTTCTTCACCACGGAACTCTCAATACGACAATTAAAAAGGTTGGAGAAATCTACGTAAGTCGGTCGGATGTCTAAATACCTAACCATTAATGGTTTTGATTAGTTAATTGTGAGATAATTAGATTCGGATTTGATGAACGTGTGAACACACGGTCACCGACAGATCCAGAACCACATTTTGATCTTTCTACTATATTTTATTTAAAATAATGTTATTTACCGTTATCGTGTTGCTACTGTGCTACTAATAATTATGTTAAAAAATGAATGTTTAACAGTAAGCCTGCTAAACATTCATTCAACAACACACGGATTTATTTACCTACGTCTGAAATTAGTCGCGTTACTATTACCCGACGTAAATGACTAATAGGTACGTATAATAAGAATAATGAAGCTTAAACATTCATTTTTCCTGACTGTACTATGTTTCAAGAATAGTGACTACTTATTAATTTCCTAATCGCATTCGATTTATACAAAACGATTACCTATTTTTTATAGGTGTAAGTATGTAGGATTTATTAAAAAGCTTATTATTTGTTAAATCTTAGCCCAGGGTAAGTAAGATATACCCCACATGGTGAGTTTTGCAAGTAGGTATGCATGATAAGTATAAAGGCGAAATAAGTATAATATATAGCGAAAAATGCGAGGCCCGTTTTGGTAAAAACTAAAACGACATCATTAGACTAACATACCCACATGAAAAATACATCCTGTTTATTAGAATAGAATATTGCGGCGGAATATGAGCAATTTGCCCATCACCCGCTTGCAACACTGCAACTCGTGTGAGCCAGGGTCGACAGTAAACGGACACACAGTAAAAGTTCTCCCTAATGATCGAAATACTTTTTATTAGTTAGTGTCTTGATTTTCCATTACGAAAAAAATGCATTAACCATCGAAATTCTTTTTACGATTATCTACAACATTTCAGCAAATAGGTTCGACGGTAGCACACAGCAGGAGTCGCAGATTGCACAATAGTAAGCTTTAATACAAAGGCTGTCTATTCGATCTAAGAATATATAGGTAAACGATTTAAGAGGATTTCTAGCATATGCGACTTTTTCAGAATAGGTTTTTGTAAATAGGTACTTTCAGAACGTCGCGCATTGTCCAAATTTGTAGTATTGTATACATATTGTAGGGTACTTGACATGTGAAAATATAGTTAGTACAGGTATTACAACTCAATAAAAGTTACTATTCGTTTTACAGTTTCTTATTTTTTCAGATAAGCTACGGTCAGTAACCATAACCCTGAAAAAAATAATTTTCGGTCAGGCCATAATATGTTAAGGTCTTTTTACACAAATTGTCTAAAAAATATTCTACTGGGTAACTTTGAAATGCACTTACTGGCTTTTGTAATTTTATTTACATTATTATTAAATTCAATTTTACATTTTGTCAATTACCAGTCCTGGTTAACTAACCGCCGTCAACGAATTTGTATCCTTATAAATATAATCTTATGCAACTCCCTAGTATTTTAATCTACCTACTAGATTCGGTACACACGCATGCACACTGTTTTCTGTTCGAGAAATATGGCTTTCATCAGTACCATTTACTTTATTTTACGATGTGAGCGCACAGTACAGGTTAAAGATGACATTTTTGCCCTTTAGCAAAACATTAAACTTAATCCTATTGTCCAACTAGTTACTAATCAAAATAGCCATTCTTAAAAGCAAGAGATTATTGAGTTTAATAATTTCTT
Source organism: Celastrina argiolus (assembly GCA_905187575.2). Classification (NCBI taxonomy): domain Eukaryota; kingdom Metazoa; phylum Arthropoda; class Insecta; order Lepidoptera; family Lycaenidae; genus Celastrina; species Celastrina argiolus. The sequence continues at coordinate 7,571,356 of LR994577.1, forward strand.
TCCTTTTAGTAAACTGGTTAAGTAATTTATTTATATAGTATTATATATTTTATATAGTATTATATATTTATAGCAAATTTAATGCTAGCCTTTATCTCCATAGCGGACAAAAAGGAAAAGTTTTACCCATGTGGAGAGCAGGAGTGTGTTACTAGTCTAAATAACCAATGTTATTTGACAGTACTCTTAAAATGTTTATGAGAGGAATAAGCATTTCCTTTTTTTATATGCTTTAAGCACATAGAATAGAAAGTTAATATGTATTCCTATATATCCATAATTATATGTTTGTAATAAGTCATAATGTTCCAACTTAATTGTTAGTCTAAATTGAAATTTTCTTATATTTCAATTTGATTACGTCCATCTCCAAACCGTACAGTTGCAACTGATGTCCACAATAGCACTTCCATGAGTCTTCAGGTTTGGCCACTGAACTGCTGGTGTACCCTTCTTTCACCTTGTTGTCTTTGAACAGATACAGGTCAGTATTCAACGAAACAGTTATATGGATTCCAGTCTTTATTTAAAAAAAATATTACATATTTAAGACAGTTACCATTATTGAAACCCATCAAGTTATGCATTTTAGACTTACCACAGGGTGATTTGAAAGAATATAGAAGATTTGGCGTAAAGATGACAAAAGCATGACCTGAAAAAATAAAATATGTTAATAAAGAGATTATAGTTCTGAAATTAAAATAACACTTACGTTTTGGTTTAGGGGGAATTAATTTAATAGCCCCAGGTTTTTCAATGTCTATTGTTTTTGGTTTCTTTTCAGGAGGAGTTTCATTGTGAACTGGTGATGGTCTTTTTGGGATAGATACTGTTGGTGGTAATGGTGGTAATTGCTTCTTAGTTAATACAGAAGCTCGAGACGGCGGTGGTTGTATCTCTTCTTCTAAACCATGTTTCCGAAATCTAGAATGGAAAGTTTTTACTGTTTTGGGTTTTGGATCTTCGGGTTTTCTGACTTCTATAGATATAGATGGTTTCTCCCGTTTTACATCACCAAGCTTAGGAATTTTTCCTAGCTTTTTAATAGATGGACTGAGTGGCTTGCCAGCTTGCTCCACGCTTGACTTCTCTTTATCCAATACTTTTTTTTCCTTGTCTCTACTCCTTTCTTTATCTAAAGATGTTTCAGATTTCTTTTCATCTTTAGACTTGCTACTGGAAGATGATGTTTTTTTGCTACTACTGCTAGAACTACTACTACTTGATTTCGACTTTGAGCTGCTTGATGATGAAGAATGTCTGTCTTTATCTCGTTTCTTATCTTTGTCCTTACTGCTACTACTGTGTCTACTTTCCTTTTGATGTCTGTCACTTGATGACTTTGATCTACTGGAATGCTTTGAAGAACTGGATTTTGAACTGTCATTACTTCTTTTTTCATTCGTTTTATCTTTATTTTTGCTTTTGTTAGTTTCCCTAATTTCAGCTTTGTGTTCAGAACTTTCTGATAATTTATTATTCTCATCAACTTGTGTCAATACTTGTTTTCCATTTTTTAATGATATTTTCAACACAGGTAATGTTTCTAATTCTTTATTGGTATCACCTTTTTCATCAGTGATATCACTAATATTTTCTGTGCTATTGTCATGGATCTCATCAATATTCATTTCGGAATTATCTAAATCTTTATCTGATTTAACTTCAGATTTTGTTGTATCATCATTATCTGTTGCATTATCAAGGTTCTCTACTATATCATGAGATTTTATTTCATTAAATGTTTCAGACACAATTTTTGGTATATCACTTATTGATACAGGATGGGACTGTTCTCCTTTCACGGTTTTCAGCCATTGTTCAACTAACTTTGAAGCTAATGCTTTAATCACTACAAAAGACAAATAATGTTAAAATATATAATGTGAATTGTCAATACTTTTCCCTTAAATAACAGTGATATAAAAAAAATCTCCAATATGAAAAACAAAACACACTTAGTGAGTGTTAAATGAAATAGTTCTTAGAAACAATTATAGTATTTTATATTTACATAAGTATCATAAAAATAATATGACACAACATGTTCTCTATGTTCTGTTTTGGGAATTATAAAAATATATGAAATAGAATAAAAATAACTAATTGCAATTTGTGATGAGATATAAGAAAGCAAATTTTAATAGAACTTACCAAAGTCATTTTCATCTTTTGACAATTCCTTTACAAGTTTTGGACAGTTGTTTGACTTTAGTCTATCAATATCAACTGGACACAACAGAAGAAGCTCTAACAACTCCTTTACAAGAGGCCAATTTTTTGCTGCAATGCCTTCAGTCAGCCACATATGAAGCAATCGCCACCCACCAGAACCCATGAATATATCTAAGAGATTTGTTTCTGTACACTTCAAAATTTGTATATATATACATTTTGACACAAGTTTTTTTGAATACTGAGTCATCAATCTGAAAAAAAAGTCAAAGTTATAACCATTTCTTTAATTTAGGATATTTGAAAAAAAAGTATTATTTGCACAAAAGTGATGTATTATTATGTACTATCAGGGAATTGAATCCTTTTACCATTTTCACAATTAGTTTTTAATATGAAGACCAAAGACTATCATTATAGTATGAATGAACAAGTTATCTACCTGTCCCAGGATCAAATTCCATGATGATACTAAGTTGGATTCTAGTTAAAGTTTCTAATTAAAATTCACAAATAAGTGAATTTGAACTCAGGATTCATGGTTTTAGTATAACTACAGAGTATAGATGGATGACAATAGTTTGGACACATCACAATATGTTTGTTGTGAACTAACTAGTGCTATGTTTTAAGCTTGGCAAGCCTTAATTAACAGCTTGCCGACCCGGACACATACTCACAAGTGTGCAACTGGCATTGAAGTGTTTGTAAAGACTTGACAAGTCTGTAAATGTACCATAGGTAGTTTAGTTGAAACAAAATTGATTTCATAATTGCTATCATACACAAATGAATATTTTGCAAAATTAAATTGAGCTGGGCTTATATGATTCGGAATCGAGTCTGAAGATAATTTAGAACTTTGAAATTTTAACTCTTAAAGTTTATGAGTTCTATTTAAAGCGATCTTTGTTTTCTTCTGACTTACAAATTCCTAATTAGGTATATAGTTCCAGCCTTATGGCCAACACATTGCCTGTGTCAAATAATGCCAGTTTTTCTGTTCATTTTCGTTTTTTGTCTGTGGTATGTGGTGGCGTCAAATTTAAATTAAAAAAAAACTAATATTTCAATTTGTCCAAACTATTTTTCCATTTTTATGAACACACTATAATTTCTATGAGCAGACAGTAATATTAATATGATTCCATTGTCTGATATAATGACATGGGTTTATAATATGAGAGTACTAAGGGACTGTCCATAAATTACGTCACACGTTAAGGGGGAGGGAGGGGGTTGATTAAGTGTAACAAAGGGTGGCAGGGGTCCTAAAGATTGTAACATCACATTTTAAAAACTAATCAAGTTTTCTTTAAATCAATATAAATGCGAAAATATGATTTCTAGATGTAAATTTGAAAAATATGTATAATATTATTAACTAACATTCAAATACTAGGGCATGTTTTATATAATCAAGGGCTTGGTGTAAAGAATCACATTTTTTTTTAATTAATTTGCCATGATGCACAAATGACAAAGGTTAATAAAGATAAGACTACCATATCATTTAAAAAAAATCATATATTGAAATTACCACCAGCTCCATAGCTATTAAAAAAATATTTATTAAAAAAACATATTTACTTTGCCAGTCTTTCCACTTCATCTGTACTTTTGATACCTCCATTAGGTAACAAAACCACACTTAAGCAGTTAAGGAGTTTTTTTGGATCCATGCGCGGCTAAAACAAAAAACCAAGATAAATTAAATATTATACATAACCTGTGATATCTAACACATATTTACCTCAATGAAAAAAAACTTGATCACCAAAAAATGTCGAAAAAATTATTTATATACTAACAGATCAAGTCAAAAGATCAATTCAAGTTTACTAGGTATTTAACTAAAGCAAGACATACAATTTTGATACTAGCACTATAAAATATGTACTATAAACTTTTTTGTTTTTTCAACAAACAGGTACATACCACAGGGCCTGTTGTACAATCTACTAGGAGTCAGATAGCTTATTTGGATTTGCCTTTGTTGCATAATAAGAAGCAACAGAACTTTCAAGTTGAAAGCTATGGATTAGCTTACTTACTTGTTTTAAGTAAGCTATGGATTAGCTTACTTAAAAGTTCAATAAATGACGTGTTTAATTTTTTAAATTGTTGTGTAATAAATTCAGATAATGTAAAATAACAAATTTGGAATTATATACATATTGGTAATGAAGGCTTTGAATTTGAAATTGCAAAAATATAATAATATGTACCCTAATGTCAGCAATTAAGATTCATGCTTACTACTATATGAAATAACAATTTAAGAATATATAGGTATTTTTTTTTTCTTCTAAATTAATAATTAATATTGTTGTTTATTTTTTGTAACAATTTTAAGTTACATTAGAGCAGAAAACTAATCCTAAATAGTACCTCTGGGGGGCTTTAGAAAATTATTGTTATATATTTTTTTATAATATTTTTGAAACAACTTTTATATAAACAGCCAAATTAAAATCTTTGACCAAACTCTTAAAAGTGCCCAAATAATGTCAACTAAACTTATTTCAAATCGCTTACTACATAACAAAGAGTAAATACAGTAATAATATTAGAAATCAAGCATGAAAAACATGATATTTATGACTTTTATTAAATACACTAACGCCCGTTTTCTGATTTGATCAAATCAGCTAATCTGAACGCTCATTGGTGAAAACAGTGACTGCAAAGTGATGTTCACCAATCAGCGTTCAGAATAGCTGATTTGATCAATTTGATCAGCCTTTCAGAAACCGGGCGATACACTATAATAATGAATTATGTTTTTTATTTATAACGTAAGTTAATACAGTTAAAATAAAAGAGAAAATATACAAGAAAAATATTAATTTGAAGGACAATGCTATTGGTCACATTCTAAATTTAGAAATGCGGCTAGTTCATAGCTGTTCGTCCATTCTCTTTCGCAAGAGTGACGTCATCATGCCTGATTGTTGGAAAGATCTACAGGCTACAGTTGAGGAACTTTCTACGTCAATGCTCTTGGAACGTTAATAATAATAAATTTAAATAAAAATTTGTAAAAAATATTATGTAGCATGAAATAATGAATTTATACATCAAGTTATTGCATCAAAAATTTCACACTCACCAGCCAAATTAAAATATCTAGGAGTAGTAATCGACTATTTAGTACTATTTTTACTTACCATCTTTATATTAATGTGAAGTAGCTCTTACATCCAATTTCCAAAGTTTGTTGCGTATTGCGTAATCAAAATGTGCCACGCCTCGTGCCTCACTTAGACAAAATGGCGGCTCATCTTTGTTCTAACATGATAAGGCAAATTTGTGTAACACAATTTGCAGAAAATCCATATGCGTATAATGATTCATTTAACACACTTATATCACTATTGGGAAGGTGACAAAAGTCCTTTTCTATAATGTTTTTTAACAGATTAGTACTTTTTTATGCTATGTGCGTAGGGCCTTCACTAAACATAAATATTCTATCACTATATTATGATTACCTATTATATTTCTTTTTCTATGAAAACAACTGACTTAATTCTAAATAATAAAATTTCAGAATGTAATTAAATTCATCAGTTCCTTTAAACGTATAATAATTAATATTCTACGAAAACGTCCACGTCGCACCGAAGCCGCAAGTCCGATTTGAGTAAAACTAAAACGTAGTGATCAGTGTGACCAACTACAAATTATAGATCCTGCCCTGCTTTTGCAAAAAAACTGACAAATCCTGCCAAACTCTTTTACACAAAATGCCGAAATAATGCCTATCATTTTATCATTTTAAAATTTAAAATAAATGATACCAATTTTTTATATTTTTATTTGAAATAATGAACTGAAAGTCATATTAGATCAAATTACACAAATTAGCAACGTATTCTTCTTGACAACTTTGCCCATCGCTTTTGTCATTTTTATGATCATTTCTTCAGGTGGCTGGAATGAAACAGACATTCACATATTCACCAATGCACTGTTTTACATGCAAAATAGAGTCGACATGGTTATTAATAAATCTATTTCGCGTTGTCTTTATAAGGTTCATTTGCAAGAATATCCTTTCACAAGCAGCATTCGACATAGGCAAACACAAAAAACTTTTTTCAAAATTAGAAACATTCACACAATTTAAGTTTTCATTTGTATTTCGGATTTTGCCAAACGCACCTCAAAATTGTTTAACCCTTAGAATTAGCTATGCATTACTTCCAACATATTCTAATTAAAAACTAACATGTTTATCAAGTTTTATGTGTCTAATTCTCTTGTAGATAATGCTCCCTACTTCTTTTAAAGTCTGCACTGCCAAATAAAAAAAGGAAAAACCCTATAATGCTTTAAACTGCCAAATCCTGCCAAATTTCTAAAACGTCAAACAAATATGCCAGAGAGTAAAATGCAGGGTCAAACCTGCCGAAAATGCAGGATCCTGCCACATATGGTCACACTGGTAGTGATTATATTCTCTTTGAGTAAAACCATAGATTTGAGACTCGAGTAAATCATTATAATCAATGTTGGGCGTGTTCCTTTAGGCGCTCTTTTTACTCTGAACGCTCAGATCATTCTTAAGCTAGTGGAACGACTGACAGATGTCAAAATTTAACATTTCCTTTTTATCCCATAAATTCTATTTATATTTTAAATTAACAATAATAACTACATTAAAAAAGAATCTAGAATAAATTAGCTCGATTCATAATTTAAAAATAACATCAAGATCAGTGAAATCTGTGAAATCTAAGTAAACGTCAAAAACAAGATGGGTAAAAATATGCAAAATGACGTGATCATTCTGAGCGTTTTGAACACTTTTTGACAGCTGACAGCAGCATCTGGAACACGGGGGTTGACTAATGACCATAGAGATGGAAGCATACTACTATCCCTGTGTTCCAGGAGCTGATAGTAAACGAAAATAACGTTTTTTTCGTTCAGATTCGCGTTTCTTTAGCACTTTAAAGAATCATCAAGATCGTTTTGAACTGTTCTTACTCGTGTTCCACAAGCAGGTGTCAGCTGTCAAAAACTGTTCAAAACGCTCAGAATGATCCCATCTTGTTTTTGACGTTTACTTAGATTTCACTGATCTCGATGTTATTTTTAAGTTATGGATCGAGCAAATTTATTATAGATTCTTTTATAATGTAGTTATTATTGTTAATTTTAAATATAAATAGAATTTATGAGATAAAAAGGAAATGTTAAATTTTGACATCTGTCAGTCGTTCCACTAGCAGTAAAGTTTGTTGAAACGTTCAGATCGAAAATTTCAATATTGTGCTAAAGAAACGACTGTGTGCGTTATGAATGATCTGAGCGTTCAATGTAAAAAGAGCGCCTAAAGGAACACGCCCTATTGAAGCACAACCGCCAACCGGACCGCAGTCTGTGCAAACCTCGCAAACCTCAGAACAAAGAAACCTATGGAACTGGCTTATGCATGTACTTTAAATAAATAAATAAATAAATAGTAATTTATTTCGAGTAACCAAACACTCATATTATGAATACAAAATTAAATTTTCATGTCACATTATATTAGCACAACTACAATTACGAAAAATAATTAATTTATGTATTATGACTAACACTAAATTAAAATTAACTATAATACATATAATTCCCGCTTTCTTTATGCATGCGAAAGCAGTGAAACGTAGTGATTATATTCTCTTTGGCAGTGACTAAAGTGCGGGTTAACAGGGCGTTCAGCGAGCGCGGCCAGCATGACGTTGGGGCAGCATGAAATTAGGTAGAAATTAGGTTTTTCCTTTATTTATACACTAAACACTACTTGAATTCCAAATTTGAAGCTTCTATGTTTGTTATCTTACAAGTGGCTAATACTTTTGATGATCGGTCAGTGAGTAGTGACAAAACCAAGAAGTTTGACAAGTTATCTTTTTCAAACTTCTGTTCCAAATTGAATGAAATTTGAAATTTACCGTGTATATACAATGCTTACATATAAGTGCAGGCTTCTAGTTTAACCCACATTTGTTCAATCTTTTAAAAGTTTAAAACAATAAAATTCCTTATAAATACTTATAATAAATCGAAGATCAATAAATGACTAGACATGACAAGATAATGGATAATAAACTAATGACTAGACAGTATGGTCTATGACCTTAGCCTGTTCATCATGAACGAACATAAACGAAATTAATTCGGATACTATGTATGTAAATACGTATATACGTATACATATGTATATACGTATGTATCGTATTCGATGGTTTGTCCTGCTTTTAGCGACTGTGCTAGAATAGACATTCTGCCTAAACTAGGAAAAAAATGTTACACTAACGCGTAAACGTACGCGGTAACTATAAAAAACAATAAAAAATAATTAATCTGAGCGATAAAAATAAAGATATCCAGCAACTTAAGGGTGAAAATTGTTAAATTAATTATAAATAAACAAAAAACGAACAAACGATTTTTACATTCGAAAAATCACGAACTAACTACGAACAAACGATTAAACATTAAAAAAAAAAAAAAACGATTTAGGTGGGGCTAAATTTAGCCAGCCATGTCCGGCCCTACGACTTTTTTCCCTGACGGCTGACACTTGACAGGTAGTAACTAATACATAATCTGTGGTTTTGACTTCTCCATCATTCTTTTAATAATTTCTCATAATTTCTTTTAATTCTCCATTCCTTCATTTCAATTTTACTTCGGTGTTATTTATTTGCATAGATTAGAGTAATACAATAGAATTACTCTATTAGGTCAAATAACCTATTTATTTGTTTCTTGAAAAAAAATCTGGAAGTACGCACAAAAGTTTATACTAATAACATGCTTATACGAAATAAAATTTTAACAATTCGTTTTATCTAGATATGTGGTCATCCCATAGTTATGAGTAATACCATAATATAGGGGTCATCCACAAAAATTTAGACCGTACCTGTACCATTAATAACAGATATGAAATGAGGTGCTCTTAATTCGCATTTACTGAAGGATAAATATTTGTTTGCAGGTGGCGAAAATGTGGGGCGACTCATTATTAATTGTTTTCATTTCGATTTGCACAGCGTTACTTGGTGAAGGTAATAATTATTTTCTCCATTAATTTGTGTACAATATGAATGTAAATACACTGGGATCCTGGGAATGTAATACTGTGTAAGTTTTCCCATTTTACAGGTTTGACATGGATATTAGTCTACAGAACTGAAAAATACCAAAAACTAAAAGTGGAAGTAGAACGTCAAAGTAAAAAACGTAAGTTACTACGTCTTAAAAACTTACCTCCGGATTCTGAAAGGTCGATCTAATCCTCTATCAGCCAACATTTGATTTAACATTCATCACTGATTAAATATTTCACTTTCTCTGTCACCAATTGCCAAAGCATGATGTATTTCACATGTCATTAGAACTCATTTTATCACAAAACTATTGTTTGAATTCTTCTTTCTTTCATGCCTTGGCGACAGATACATAGCAGGTGGTGACTATAACACAAAACATACTTTCTGGGGTTCCAGGGTTGTTTTGCCGAAGGTCGTGAACTTCTTAAATGAATAAATGCATTCAAAATAGAAATATGAATGTAATATCGTCTGGCCAACCGACATATTAGCCAACAGATAAAAGAAAAATCCCAGAGTCATTGATTTTTGTGTCAGCAAAGGTATTGCAAAGAATACCATATCATGCGGAAGCTGTTGGGATCTATCCTCAGACCACTCTCCTATCATAATAGAACTACATTCCTCCGCCCAAGAGATTGCCAGAAAGTGTGTCTTGCACAACAAAATTCTTTCTGAAAAAACTAAACTAAAAACTAACTGGACTCTATTTCATGAGTACATCAACAAAGCTTTTAATGTACCGGTTAGTCTTAAATCCAACGAGGATATAACAAAAGCAGTTCGATATTTCACTAGCAGCATGCAGGATGCTGCCTGGTCTTCAACGCCTCAGTCACCACGTAAAATCATGAATATATATGTACCTAAACACATACTAGATAAAGTGAAACAAAAAAGGGAAATATGTAAACACTGGCAGAAAACCAGAGACCCTGCTGCAAAAAAACAACTTAATTACGTTTGTAGACAGCTGAAACACACCCTAGACAAAGATTGCAATGATGCTTTCAATAATTATCTCTCTGGTCTGGATGCCACAGCTTCCACAGACTACTCCATATGGAAAGCCACGAGAAAACTAAAAAGACCCGTTAGTGCTTCCTATATACCTGGGCGCGAACAGACGAAGAGAAAGCCCAAACTTTCTCAGAACACCTTTCCTACGTTTTCACTCCTCATCCATATGAAGGCTCCGACTACCTAAATTACCCAGCAAAACCGGAAGGAATACCTCCAAAATTCACGAAGGCAGAAGTTGCCCAAATCATTAAAAAATCGAACCCAAAAAATCCCCAGGTTACGACCTTATAACAAACCGAATTTTACAAGAATTACCTGAGTCTGGAATAGTTTTACTTACTTCATTATTTAACACCATGACTAGACTGCAATTCTTTCCCGAGGAATGGAAGATCGCACAAATTATAATGCTGCTAAAACCAGATAAAAAACCTGAAGAAGCTAAATCATACAGACCCAACAGCCTGTTGCCTATTCCATCCAAAATATATGAATCACTAATACTGCAACATATTCTACCTATACTCAAAGAAAAAGAAATAATTCCTGACCATCAATTTGGTTTCGAAGTAAATTCCACAATTGACCAAGAGCACAGGCTAACACAAAAGATTATGGAATCACTGGAGTCAAAAACCTACTGTGCCAGTGCATTCTTGGACATATCCCAAGCTTTTGACCGTGTGTGGCACGAGGCATTGCTCTACAAATTGAAAAATGCTCTACCAGATTACCTGTACAGACTCCTACAATCGTTCCTCCAAGAACGCCATTTTATGGTACAAATTGGAGAAGCACTGTCTGACCTGTGCCCTATAAATGCAGGTGTCCCACAAGGTAGCGTTCTAGGTCCAATACTTTACCTATTATTCACAGCTGATTTGCCAACATCTAAATCTATAACTACAGGAACCTTCGCTGACGACACTGCTATACTAGCTGCACATAGTGACCCAAAAATAGCCACACAAATTCTTCAAGAAGGACTCTATTATATATCTCACTAGCTCAAAAAGTGGCGTATAAAAGCAAATGAGACAAAATCAGTCAATGTTACATTAAGAGCCGATTTTTCAATCGTCAGATAACTTTTATCTAAGGAATAAATGTGTGACTTTGGCAGATTTTGTATGGAACAAATGTCAAAGTCACATGTTTATTCAACAGATAGGAGTTATCTGACGATTGAAAAATCGGCCCTTACTCTAAGAAAAGGATTATGTCCCCCAGTCATATTAAACAACATTGAAATGCCCCAGGCGGATCATGTCAAATACCTTGGTTTACACTTAGACAAAAGGCTTACATGGCAAAAACACATATTTACAAAGTGAAAACAACTTAGTCTTAAAACTAGAAACATCTACTGGCTCATAGGACGAAAGTCTCAACTTTCGTTAGAGAACAAAATTCTCTTGTACAAGGCAATACTGAAGCCCATATGGACATTAGGGTGGGTCACTTATGTATGAAGAAAAAAAAAAGTTTTATTTTTATAGGAGCACAGTGATTAAACGGTGCTAAATGGTGACTGTAAATAGAGTGCAAAGTTTGATAGCATTCGGGATTGATCTTCTGCCTCCGGATTAATTTGAAAACTAAGGAAATATAGTAAAATATGGCCCTAGCATATTTACCTGCAGAAATTTTTTGTTTTTAAGAAAAAGACCAAAAATCATAAGAATCTTTTGTTTATTAATAGAAGAATACTAAAATGAAGGAACTACAATTCTAATTAACTAAATCATTATTTAACTGAGTGGTTTAAAAAACGCAAAAATCCTTCTTGCGGTCGAATTTTAGCATCGCTTTTTTCAAATCTTTCTGGACTCTCAAGAATTCCTCTCTTGATGTTTTATTGCATAAATCAGTTAAAGCTTAGGGCACAGCTTTAACTACTCTTTCTATTGCTTGATTGTGACAACATAGGCGTTGTAAATCCAGTTCTCCTTCTCCTTTCAACTTATAAACCATGGGATTTTATCTTTTGTTACACATTTTAGTATTGGTGGTTAAGTTATACTTTTCTGCCAATTTAACTCGTAATTTTATGTTGCATCAAAGATAAAAACTGAAGTAGACGCAATGGCAGATCTAGCTAGAATTTGACGTGCAGCTAATTTACGAATATATCGCTGGGATCTGTTAATATTGCAAGAGATAGATTTTCTGAGTATACAAAGTAGCTGTTTCTTACTGGATCTTTGTACTGGGTCAATAATAGATTATAATATTGTTGGTAAATAACGTCGTTTGTCGTTTCAGCTATGTATATGATGTTCACCACTAAACATCAGCCTCCCCTGATGTATTTTAGTTACTCGCCACGCTTTGCAGGCGAGTTGGCGGGCAATGTTTTAAGATCCGCGGAAATGCTGCTATTATCTTAATATATATATATTTCTTGTGTGTGTGTGTATGTGACTGAACTCCTCCTAAACGACTGGACCAATTTTGATGAAATTTTTTGTGTGTGTTCGTGGAGATTCGAGAATGGTTTAGATTTACAATTGGAACCGATAGGTGGCGCTGAAGTCAGTATGTCAAGCAATTAATTAATAAGGCAATACGAAGTTTGCCGGGACAGCTAGTATTATTATAATTATTCCTTCTGTCGCCTATTACGACACCCACGGGAAATATGGTTGATATAGAGGTGATATTCTTTCTCTGGCACTCCATAGAGACCTAGTGGTAAAAACGCGGTAATTCAATAAGATCAAAGATGTGCCTCGATCCATCTTTACAGCTTAGATGAGTTTTTATGAAAAACCAAATTGGTGCGTAAACTTTGACAGCATAATATTATGTTGCAAGAGTATTCTCAGTTCTAGTTCTATTTCCAAAGTAGTCTCTTCTGAAGCATATAGACGCGAAATTCTATTGGCACGAGTTAACCATAGGATAAGAGACAGTTTGCCTGGTAATTTGTTCGCCGAATAACTAGTAAACGTCACTGTTAAAACTGCTTCGACTATTCCGTACAAGGATACAAATAGATCAAGTCTATAGTATTTTTTTAAGCAGAAAGCTCCGATAAGTTTGTAGGAATAGGAGTAAACTGAATTAGATCTCTTCTCACTGTTTTGAATCTGCTTACCAGTCGCTTCTGAAAATGTTTGAGACCTAGATGTACTGCCATCAACATGTTGAATCAGAATATGTCTAAATGGCAGTTCGTTCAGCAATAGACACAATAGTCCACTGTCAGGGTTTATTTAGTTCTTTTTTAACTTCTCTATTATTCCACCGTATTTACCAACATTCACATTCGAGCTATCGGGTTCAATTACAATTAAATGTTCATTTGATGTTTTGGAATAAGAAACAAGTGAAATATTTAAATTTCCATACATTTTTCAGTTCCAGAAGCAAATGAAATAATACATTTAAACTTCAGATCAGGTTTTTTTATGAAAGTTATATACTCTGTATTAATTTTAAAATGAAATACACCCTAATAAAGACTTAAATGAAGTGAAAAAAAAATGTGACTTATGTTTCAAAAATTTCAATTTTTAATATTTTCTATCTCAATCCGGAGGCAGAAAAATTTAAAATAATTTATCACAACTTCACGTATCAATTATCTACGCCATTTAGCACCTTTTTGATGCTGAGCCTGTACAAAAACTGAAAAAAAATTTTTTTGACCCACCCTAATGGACATACGGAATCGAAGTATGGGGTGCCGCGTCCCAATCAAACATAGACATAATACAAAGGTTTCAAAACAAAGCTCTGCGCATGATAGCCACCGCCCCTTGGTTTGTACCAAACGAATTGTTACACCGTGACCTTTGCATACCTACCGTAAAACAGGAAATAGCACGCTATACTAAGTCCTATAAAGAACGCATAGATCAGCTCCCAAACACCCTCGCCCAGTCATTAATGAAAACTGACAACAAAATACAACGACTGAAACGTAAAATACCCCAAGACATAATACAATGACAGAAAACTATATTGCTGTACATTGTCCTAATTAGAGGATGAGACACAGGTCTCATACCGCGCCATTTATAGCACCAACCAATATATTGCTGATTGTCCTATGAAAAGGAGACAGATTGAAGTAAATAAATATATATATATTATATATACATCTAGATATTCATATGCCAAATGATGATCTGTTGGTGATTAAATTATTGAAATAAAAAAATCGGAACACTCTTTGGTGAATGTAGTGAGTGAGAAAGTGATGTTCGCCAATAAGCATTTAGATAGGCTGTTAGAAACCGGAGGTTTGTTAAACATTCCATTCCTTACTTTGGATAGCAGTACACTTTGCAGGAAAAAAAATAATAAAGGATCATCTTGTTTATGGGCAGGATTTAGATTGTAAGTGCCTTAACCCTAGAACACTAAGCTTATTTTTCAACGCTTATTACTAAGCTTCGTTGTTTCGACTTAGCTCTCAAAAAGTAGGTTTTATTGAATAAAATATACAACTTCTTTTACATTAATTTTTATTATTATCATTTATTAAGATAAACATAACATTTTTATTTATTTAAATCACATATTTATTACGTGTTTATTACTTAATTAGCCTTTTTATTGAGATCATATTTTGCGCTCCAAATCAAGATATTTGGTTTTTTAATTGCTTATGTACCTACCTAAGAGCCCGTGAACGCCAGTCTTTCCTCGTTTTAGAAAAGCTGAAAATTTCTAAGCTAATGCTCCCAGCATGGGTTAGAATGATGGCCAATTATGAAGTTTGGGTGATAAACTACTAAATAATAAACAGGTGGAAAAAAATCTACTTTCTTCAAAATAAAAAGTGTGACATTTTGGTATTAATAACCTTCAGAATGTTATTAAAAATCACGACAATAACTGCCAGACACTTTTCATGGTGGCAACCCCTTGCCGTACACCCTTAATGTTCAAGAATTTATAATTCTACTTAGGTATGTTATAGTATAAAAACTAATTTTTACCCGATTTTGGCGAAGCCTAAAGGAAGGACGGATTTTGGCATGTTGTATTATATTTTTTTGGCATATTTGGATATGGCACGGATGTTTGTATATATGTGTGTATGTATATATGTATGTATGTATGTTCCTTCGTAGCTGTTAAACTACTTGTCCTATTGTATTTATCGATTGGTAATGATGCTGTGAGTAACATTAACTATATAATTTTTAGATTTCTTTTTTTTTATTTAACCCCTTACGAATATGTACCTAATTAAAATTTTTATCAATTATTATATTTTATTGTTTACAGCTAGTTCATCTAGTCGTACTAGTAGTATCTAGGAGTTGTTTAGTTACTTTCTATGTAATGATCAATTTCATAAAAATTAGGGGTGGGCCGACAGTTTGGTACCCAAGGGATAGCAAGAGAAAAAGAGGCAGACAATACCACAGATGGGAGGATGAGTTTAAGCTAACAGCTGGACCAAAATGGAGACGGGTTGCAAACGACAGAGAGCAGTGGAAATCGTTGGAGGAGGCCTATGCCGAGAGGCACACTGTGCTAAGAGACATTATTTAAAATCTAATACTATATTTAAAAACTGTAAATGTCACAGAATAAAGGGCTTTTTTATTTATTTTTATTTAGGGGTGGGCCGAAATTCGTTTTACATTCGGTTTAACCGAACTTCGGCAATTTGAACCAAACTTCGTCATTCGGCCCTAAAAAATATACTTCACTATCATAATAGAAATTAATAAAAAAAACATATCTGTAGTAACAGTGAAATAAAATTAGTCTGATATACTCATTCATAGTAATTTATTTGAATTAGAAAAAGTAATCATATGTGATAAACAAAAAACTTAAATTAGCCTTGGGCCTTACTCTCCAAACTGATTTGATTTTGATTTAGATACGATCATGCCGCGAACTTCCTAGTAAATTGACATTTGTTTATTTTGATTCTCAGTCGATCGATAAGGTAGGTATTACAAAAAGTTACGATGTAACAAGTTTCTTTATCCTGATTAGTTTCAAAGTATTTCACCAAATAAAATACTAAAAACCACTGATATCGAACGGATTCGGTACTCGATTGTGTCGGGAGTAGGTAAACCTTAGATTATACACTCGATGAGTATACAATCTAAGAATAAAACACAAAATAAAATCGCTCTTCTTACTAACAAAACCAGCCTTAGAAATATTTCATAATCAAAAAATTTTTTCTTAAAAATAATACCTAACTAACCATTAGAAATCACTCTTACCTAGTTAGAACACACAACGAAACTGGAAGATCATAATAAAGATTTTTTTGAAATCTTTGCATAGGTAGGTACTTACTTAACTTAATAAAAATTCAAAATTATATTGGTCTCCTTAATACTTGGTCTAAAAAAAATTACAAGATCTGTAACAAAAATTAAATAAACTTTGCATTTTTCTGACACACATCTTACTAAGGTTCATTCGTAAATTAAATTAGAACAGAAAAATAATTCTATCTAACGTACCTACACCAGCAATTAGGTAAATTTTTAATTTTGGCATCATTTAGGAATCATTTATTATTTAATATTTTGGACTAATATTAAAAGGTATTTCTCTCTAATATAAACTGCAGCAAGTGCGTAAACAATAAACATGTTACTGTAACACGAAAAAGCGCGGCCGAAATTGATCCGAAGTTCGTATTCGGTTCAAACCACATTCGGCCCATCCCTAATATAAATATAATAATTGTTATATTTGATGTGGAAACAGAAAAATATTAAATAAAAAAAAATTAAAAATCTAAAACCCAACTTCTTTTGCTGAGTGGCTAAAGATGTCCTGCACAGCCCTTTTTGTTGATTATTTCCGGCCGCTTTCTCTCAACTTCTTGCATTAATCTCATCAGTTGTTTGCAGTACAGTTCAGAATCGATGGTTCTGCCTGGTGGTAATAGGCTATAGCTCATAATTAATAATGACCATCCAATTCCACCACACAACACAGCATCACCTTGTTGCGAGTTAATCCGGGTTTCGCCACAGTCAGTGAAGCCTGACCGGTCTTTGACCACCGATCACTCGTACGCGATCCACTTTTCATCAACAGTTATCAACTTCTTCAAAAATGGTTCTGTTTCATTACGTCGTAATAAAGAATCACAAACGGGTACACGGTTCATTAGGTTTCTTTCAGGCACCCAAATATCGAGCTTTTTTCAAATTCACCAATACTGTTTTGTGGTCAATCCCCAGTTCTTCAGCTACATCATAACTACTAATTTTCGCGGTTTTTTTGCATTTTTTGTAATAAAAGGCGCGTAGACCCCTGTTTTTGTATGGAGGACGGCTGTTCCTCATATGGATGTGCATGGGGTTGCCACCATGTAAAGTGTCTAGCAGTTAGTGTCGTGATTTTTAATAACATTCTGAAGGTAATACCAAAAAATCAGACTTTATAATTTGACGAAAGTAGATTTTTTTTCCACCTGTTTATTATTTAGTAGTTTATCTCCCAAAGCCACCGCAACCCAAACTTGGCCATCATTCTAACCCGTGCTGGGAGCTAAGAAATTTTCTGCTTTTATAAATGACGAAAGTCTGGCGTTCACGGGTTCTGGCTCTATACTAAAAACTAGAACACAGTACTCTGAAAAAAAAACTTAAATAATCAAAATTAACGTACAGAATCAACAAAAAAAAATACATTAAGTTAAAAAAACTATGAACTTATGATATTAATTGTGACACACATAATATTTGTGTTCGCCACACAAAGATTTATAGCACTTGTAACAACTACATTTCGTCATCCTTCGTTTTGCTGATGCGCATAATAAGGCACATATTCTTCTTTTTTTTGCGGTAGGTTGACCTGCAGCTTCTCTGTCTTCAGCAGGCTTACTCCCGACGCAATCAATATCACATCAGTTCGATATCAACTGCTTTTGGTACTCCTGACACTCTTACTAGCGCACGACGTCGCGGTGGCCCTATTTGGAACTAACTACTATCGAGAATTTCGTTAGATCGTAACTTTTGTTACTCCCGACCAAATTAATCTGCTGAGAATTGCGTAGCAGTATTTAAGACAAACGTCAAATTACTCGATAGCTGAAGAGGTCTCATACGCATGATATAATTCATTTTTTTTGTGTTTTTGAATAGAAAATTTATATTTTCATTACAATATGGGTATGCTTCAAATATTTTTAACGTTATTAAAGAAGCTAATAGAGGAGACTTTTCAGAAATGCGAAATTACGAAAGCCGTTAATCTATTAAGATGCGCGCCATCTACTGTCGACGGGACACAACGTCTACAATGTGTTAAAAGTTCCTTGAAAATCTCGCTAGATTGTTTTTTGAATGTAAATACTGAACATGAATTATCTTTTGTATAATTTATAATATAAAATATATCGCCTCCGTGGTCTAGTGGTTCAGAGCTTTGCTCTTGACCCGGAGGTCGTGGGTTCGATTCCCGCGTTGGAACAACAAAAAATGTTGTTTCCAAGTTTGGTTAGGACAATGCAGGCTGATCACCTGATTGTCTGACAAGAAAGATGATCCATGCGTCGGATGGGCATGTAAAAAGTCGGTCCTGCGCCTGTTCTCTCGCCAGTCGTGTCGGTTTAGCGTCCCACTGGGTTATGAGAGTAAAAGGAAGAGAGAGTGCTTCTGTGTATTGCGCACACACTTAGGCACTATAAAATAACTCCTGCGTAGCTGGCCATCAGTGAAATCGGCTACAGACACCGAAATCGGTGAGGGGAGCTATTATAATATAAAATATGACACTGACATCATATCTATACTTCTATACTAATATTATAAAGAGGTAACATTTGATTGTTTGTTTGTTTGTTTGAATGGAATAGGCTCTGAAACCACTGAACCAATATGAAAAATTCTTTCGCCGTTGGAAAGCTACATTCCTAGCGCTGAACATGGGCTATATTATATTTTCAAAGAAAATAGAGTTCCTTACTAAAACACCAAAAATGTAGCCCAAAGTGTAAAAAAACGATCTTCAAAATTTCTTACATTGTGTGCGCTTCGACAACGGCTTGACCGATTTCGCAAAATTTTTTATGGCATGTTCGTTATTAACTTATTATCCTGAAAAGGTTATTATGAAAGAAACACCAAACACGCGGGGTTTGAACCTGGACTCGATCGATTCACGTCGTTGCCAGTCTATATGACACGGGTGTCATGGTAACATTGTTTACAAATGGAAAATAAAAATTATGAAATGCTATAAATACCGTATTTATATCAGCTTAAACTATTTGGATTAATAAAACTATTTGAATTAACAAAAATATGAATCCAAATAGTTTAAGCTGATATAAATACGGTATTTATAGCATTTCATAATTTTTATTTTCCATTTGTAAACAATGTAGTTACCATGACAACCATTAGACGTTATAGACAGGCTGCGTTTCCACTGACGCGGAGCGGGGCGGAGAAAAGCTTGCGGTGCCCGAATTGACCATCACTATGCTCGAAATCTCCGCTCCGCTTCGCTTGGGCAACGCTAAGTTCCTCTCCGCCCCACTCCGCGTCAGTGGAAACGCAGTCCTATAGACGGCCAAGATGTTCCAAATCTATACATCTATACAAATAAATAAAATAAGTGTCTGTTTGTAACTTTCAATTAGCAACGTTTTTCTAAATGCATATGACATTTTAAAACGATACTGAAAACGAAATTGCAATTTTAAAATTTATTGTCTCTCTGTCTGTCTGTCAGCATGTCTGTTTTTTCCGGCTAATCTATGGAACGGCTGGACCGATTTTAACGAGACTTTCACTGGTAGGTAGCTAAAGTTATAAGGATATTTTCATCATCATCGTCATCAAAGTAATGATCTCTGAATGGGCTGGACCGACTGTGACGGAAGCATTCACCGGCCGTTAGCTTATGAAAGTCGTGTTAGTTACATTATTTATAACTCGTGCGTTGCGGTGCGTTAACGCCATTATAAATATATAACGATCTCAACGCCATTTTGATTTTGATATCTGGGGCACGGGAGTGCCCCCGTCAAGACGAGCCAAGCGAAGCGCAAGCGCACTACCTACCTTTTCTCAAAAGGTTTCGTCGTTTTTTTCAACTCTCATAATTTTGATTTGGATGATGCTAAATAGTTGAAAATTTCAACATATAAATGACACCAGTAAAAACATGAAATATACAAAGTTTGAATGTCGTAGCTATTACTTTAGATTTTATCAGCGTCTAAAAACCCCAGATTTCGTCACTGACTCATTTATAGATCATCAAAATTCATAAGGTACTTCCTGAAGTCCTAGAAAGCTGATATTATTTATGTAAGCTGTTATTGCTACAAAACCAACAAAAAAAATATTAAAATATAAATGCCGCCATTTAGAATCCAATATGGTGGACGGTACAAAATGGATGTTTATTATAATACGGATCTGATCTTTAATACATAAAAGGAATAATATAATATATACAAGTACATAAAAAAAACCTACGACCTACTTTTTGTAGGACCGATAATCGGTCAGATTTTTGCTCCATATTATTTCTAACCGACTTTATTTATTTTGAGTGGGTTGCACTACTGCAATCAGTATGTTCTATTTTATTCCGATTATTAATCGGACCGACTTTTTGTAGATGAAAAATTTATCTATGAGAGGAAAATTAGTTTTTTATCCACTTATTTAAAATTAGGTATTAGCGCAAATTAATAGGCAGCAAGTTGTAAATTACTGTCAGTTTACAAACAAAATATTATGTCGACCAATTGAAATCGGTCCAGCATGAGCTCCCGCTGATGTTTATATAAAACAGAATGATGACAGGGGAATTCTTAGATCCTTAATATGAAACTTCCATAAAATCTTATGTAAAAATCGTTCGATACTTCTTATAGCGCGATGCAGGAACCTAACAGCGCAATCTATGGTTAGAACTGTGAAACATCTAAACACACATTTATTAACACATTAAGGCCGTGTTTCACCAAGCAATGTTAAAGTTAACGCCATGTTAAAATACCATGCAAAATGGCATCATTGACAGGAAATACGAGAGGGATAACATGATATTTAACATGGCGTTAACCGATTCAGTGCGGCTGTAGATTTTTCAAACTATAGCGCCTGGCGGCGAACAAATTTTTCGTGGCTCCTCTGAGGCGCCAAGCGCCGGGGAATTTCTTGGCTCCCCTCGTGCGCCATCCGCCATGAAGTGTAACTTATCGCTTTTTCTCCGGATTCCACTTGTTATTGTTGTAGCCGCAACCCAACATCGAACGCGAGCGGTTATATAAGTTCGTTTTGAGTGTTAACATGTGATTACATACGTGTTTTTAACCGAAATGGAAGGTAAGTGACTTGATTAATCAGGTGTCGTAAACCTTTGGTACATGTTTGGCTGAATCCATGATTTGTGCTTATTAAATATCGAATCATTTCCGTGCTAGTCGTGTAAATCACAAAATCACTCAATAGGTTAAACACGATACGAGTAGTTGGCTCATCTTTGATACATTATATGAAATACCTACCTAAAGATTAATACTTTAATAATAATTTATTTTAGTATTTTCTAGAAAAAGAAAATTCATTCCTGAGTCACAAATAGAAACGCAGTGTGATGATGACGACTTCGAACAGAATTCCCAGACTTTTTGAATTGATTGGGATCTGAATCGAGAATGTCAAGAAATTGCAAATTATAAAGAACATTTCTGTAAGAATTGTGCAAAGCGGTTAAAAATAGCCACAAAAGATAATTCAACGTGCACGGAAAAGAAGATGGACATTAAAGATCAAGTTCCGGAGGTTCTCGATATTCATGGGTGCAATTATTTTGGGCAGTTCGTATCAAATGAATTGTTACGATTTGATATCGATAAAAGATACGTTATTATGCAGAAAATTCTAGAAATGCTTAAGAGAAAATAAGCAGAAACGGGTCGATATGCATCGATCTGTTTCTGCTTGTTGAGTATGTTGATCCAGGGGGGGGGGGGTCATGGGGGGTCATGACCCCCCCCCTGAGCTGGTTCCAGGACTTAGGCGGACACTAATTGAACGTAATAATTTTATTTAGAAATTTAATGCCCCAAAATAGTATCAAAACAAATACATAGGGTCAATAATCAACCTGCTCAATCTGCTAAAGAATATTTTCCACAGAGCTATATAGTCTAGGTCTTTACCTATGAAATAGCGGTTTTGTATAAAAAAATTTAAACTACTTTTTTCATTTATTTTTTATTTGCATTAATAGAAGTCATCACCCATGCAATAAATGCATCTTTGCCATATATTGATGACATTCTTAAAGAAATCAGCTGGACGGGAGGCAACAAATTCTTTAAAGGCATTTTATACTTTCTCTCGGGTGTTGATTTTTTTTCCTGCCAAGAAATTATCCAAATTAAATTAACGGCAACGTAAACAAGCTTGACAAATAGGTGCCACATGAACTCAATGATCGCCAACGCGAACTACGCGTCAAGACGTGCCTTGCACTGCTTAACACACAAATGAAGGAATTTTGAAACCGCGAAATGCAAGCTGGTTGGATTCTGGTTCATCACCTAAACATAAACTTACCCCTAGAAAAGTGATAGTCACTGTTTGGTGGTCTAGCGCCGGTGTGCCTCTTACCAAACGGGGTTTGCATTACTGCAGATGTGATGTGTAAGGAATTGAATAAAGTGATGGAGAAGCTGGCACGTCTCCAACCAACATTGGTCAATCGCTCATCTCCGCTGCTCCTGCATGACAACGCGCGACCTCATACTGCACAGCAGACGGTCACCAAGTTGCAAGAACTGGGCTTGAAAACTCTCCGTCATAACCCCCCCCTACTCACTAAACCTTTCGCCTACAGATTCCTACTTTTTCCAGAATTTTGATAACTTCTTGGGGGCTAAGAAAATTCCATACCTGAGAGTCAGTACAAAATGCATTTGAAGAATTTGTTGCTTCCCGTCCAGCTGATTTCTTTAAGAAAGGCATCAACTAACTGCCACTGCGTTGCACAAAGATGCATTGATTGCATGAGTGATAATACAAAAATACCTACATTAAAAATAACGTATAATTTGTTTTATACAAAACGGCAATTTTATGGGTTCGACCTAAGAAATAGGTTGCCAAAGCACAGAAGTGATAGTGCTTCTTTAGATGTGAATTTCTTGGACGGAACTCTTGTTTGTGGTAGCTAACAGAGATAGCAAGAATGAAGTTTGTGGATTTGGTGATTCCAAAATATTTTTTTTTTTTGATAAATGTCTCTATTTTTTGATAAATCTAAATTGTCCGAAAAAATATTAGTCCAACAAAATCTATGGTTTGATCAAATAGTTCCCTCTTGCCAACTTGTATCGATAACGAGGTCATCTTAAATTATTCGTAACCAGCTGATTTTCTTTTTATTACTTAGTTAATATTAATGTAATTCAACAGACATAAATTTATTGTCCTACAAATCCCGTGGTACGCTATCCCGGTCCAACGCTCGAAAGATGAGCATTTTTTTTATCCTTGCTAACTCTGTTAGCTACCACAATCGAGAGTTCCGTCCAAGAAACTTTTGGGTGACTCATCAAAATGAAGGTACTCAAGAAAAATTAGCTTGATACTATTTGAATCAAGGAATGTTTAAACGGTTTTATTTTATGCTCAACGAAGTGGGCACGGCACAGCTAGTCTTCTTATATATAAAAATGAATTGCTGCGTTAGTCTCGCTAAAACTCGAGAACGGCTGAACCGATTCGGCTTTTTTGGTCTTGAAATATTCGTGGAAGTCCAGGGAATGTTTAAACGGTTTTTTTTATGCTTAACGAAGTGGGCACGGCTCAGCTAGTCTTCCTTTATATAAAAATGAATTGCTGTTCGTTAGTCTCGCTAAAACTCGAGAACGGCTGAACTGATTTGGCTATTTTGGTCTTGAAATATTCGTGTAAGTCCAGTTTTTATGCTCAACGAAGTGGGCACGGTACAGCTAGTCAAAATTAAATTATAAGTTCTTGACTTGACCACGAATATGTGACCCCCCCCTGGGGACAAAGCTGGATCAAAGGGTTGTTTTAAATAAAAGTTGTTTATTTTAATATATATGTATACATATGTAGCGGTACTACTAGCGCCACAATCCTGCATCGCGCTATTGAAGTTTTCTAAGTCTGGCGCTATATAAACGACATCTGAAAACTAGTACAGTGGGCTTCGGCCTGACCGAGCATACCATCTCGCTCGGTCGGAGATCTCCCTTTGGGGCTTCCACTTGTATTCCCACACATATTTATTAAAACGTTAATTAAACTTATATGTCTAAGGTTGAATATAGAAATGATTAAACAGACTGATTATTATAAACATGAACATGTGACAATTTTATTGTTTAATAAACATCTATCAAATATGTATTTGTATTCATTGATACCTGATTATAAAAGGTTTACGACTCCTGAAGTATGCAAGTTTCATGCAATTTCCCGAAACTAACACTGGAATCGTAATCTACGTGACAAATAGGGATACTTTCATTTACGGATAACCACTGAAAAATGGCGTTTTATCAGAGTTTTGCAGGTAAACATTTTGGCTCCGCACGGAATCGGTTAACTTTAACATTGCTTGGTGAAACACCCTCTTAACAGTCGGTAACGTTATAATAATAACATTCAACGAAAATATTACACGATCAGTGTATAAATAATTTTAGTGTTTAGTCATATGACTATTAACATAATAATAATATGATTTTAACACGTCACGTCATGACGTTTAAAGATGGCCATAATCAAAGAAAACCTCAAAGCTATTTTTCAAAAATAAAAATAAGTTCAATTTTTTTTCCTTCAAAAATGCTAAGTTGCACTTAGCATAAGTTTATAAGAGCCGTACAAGAATTAGTACCTCTAGTGACCAACAGATGGCGTTGACCGTCGTCTACATCACATTGCAATTAAAACGTGATACTTGACCGTTTTGCTACCATTACGAAGATTTCATAGGGATTCATTAATCATCTGTGAAATAAAACGGCCAAGCATCACGTTTTGACTGCAATGTAGCGTAAGTGAAGTTAAGCCTGGTGAAGTAGGGGCGCATAGATCAAGAATTTTGGTTGTACATGAGATCTGACTACTTTTTGATAGAGTTTGATTAAGGTGTAGTGTAGAGCTTGGCTTCATACCATATCTGATAACTTTTTCACAGCGTAAGCTATGTAGGCTCTTGTCAACATTTTTACATGAAAATGATTTTGGTGGGATTGTTTTGTTCGGGAGTACGAATCTAAATCAAAATCATAACAAACTCGTAAATCAAAACCAAATCAGAATGTAGAGTAAGCCCCCAGTCTTATTAAGTGTCAAACTCGATCTACTACTTCCTAGCTTAAGACGAATGGTCAAGCAAATGACCTTGAGTGTTTGGACGTGGAGCTAACGCCATCTATTTATGAATAGTAGTTCAATGTAGCGTGCATTAGGATGTCAAATTATATTTTCGCTAGATGGCGCATTTAGCATATTTCTCTGAGTTGAGCAGAGTAATAATAAACAGAGGCTACATTTTATATATTAAATAATATATACTTAGATAATTTTTTTTATTTTATCCCCGTTTAACCCTTATTATTTGTATTGGTCCAGCCATTTTAGTAAGTTCACCTCGGAATTCGAGATACCCAATTATAAGAAAAGTATAACAAAGAAATATGACCTTTGACCCTTGAAATTTAATAGTAGCGTACACCCTACCATATTATGTAGGTTTTGAGACAACTTTTGGGGGAGTCAATATACAACTATTTACAGACTTGCCAAATTTAAGCTGAAATGACTGGACTAATGTCCCTTATTATATGTATATCGAATACGGCTCAAACGATTAATTTATGACTTCTAATATATATATATATGTCGAAAGGGCTCTCATGATTTAATAACATTCCTTCGGATACTGTGGGCTTTCGTGGGTAAATCGTGAAAAGAGAACAGAGTAACAATATCACTTGTTTATTCGTAATCACAATTTCTTTATAAATTCACTATTCACTACACTTTATGAATTTACTTTACTTTAAATTCACTTTACTTTACTTTACAAGTATTGACACTAACGAAACATAACACGTTTCAAGACATCTCAACTTGGCGACCAAATCACGAATGAATTCAGTCTCGTCGAGAAAGTCCCGAGTCATGTCAAAGCGCGCCATAGACAAGTTGCGCCATTTTGCCACTTGGGGGCGCGCTTCCGTCTCGTTTTGTGTCCATATTCATATCCGGCTCCGACACGGCCATTCTGATAAGCCACACGTCCCGTGTGATGCTTCTGCAAAAGAGAAAACCAGCTGCAATATCACGAGCCTTTCGCTCGGCCAACTCTGACCAATCTCCACAAATCATCAAAAATAAAGTTCAGATCTCAATGAAATTTTGTTTCAAATAATAATCTTTCAAATAAAATTCTTGATCAAAAAAATTTCGACATGGAATGATACCCTGGGTCATGTTACTTAAATCAAGTTAAAACTGTAGGAACTGTAACACAACTGAACACAAATAAACTAGTAAAATCTCTAACTCCACTACCATACCCAATTTCATAGACATAGAACTCACAAGGTTCATTGTCCCAGACCGCCAGTCAAACGCCCTCCTGACATAAAACGGACTTAATATAGTCCGAGTTACCGGTTACGAAATAACTGGACGGTCAACCTCATTACTCATAGACCCAGTCCCATATCGCCAGTCAAACGCCCACCGAACATAAAACGGACTTGATACAGTCCGAGTTACTGGTTACGTAATAACTGGACGGTCAACTTCATATTCGCTCATAGTACGGTAGGTAGAGACTTTACCCAACAACTCAAATTTGTTCATCATTAGCAAAATCTTTATCATTATCAACTTTCACCAATACATGACCCGAAGGAATCTTTCTCTAACGTATGCACAGTCATAAGTACGCTTTGAAATTGCAACTTTTACAGCCTTATTTTCAACTATGAAAAACAACCAATCGAAAATCTATTTACTTACGCCTTATTGCTTTCATAAGGTGTATTATTTGAACTATCTTTTTATCTCGGTTACTGTATAAAACAGTCAATGTACTTTCTCAACTAAGATTTGTAAAAAGGGTTCATAGAAAAAGACTATACAGAGTCTTCACACTAAAGTCACGAGATAAACAATTACGCTCACCAAAAAAAAAACTCAATATCCTAATCTGATACTTCAATGAAGTACAGAGTGCAGGCCCCTTGGCGCCTGACGCCATCATCATAGGCCGATACATTGCAGCATTGCTGCATGGGCAGCAGTACCCAGCACAGCTCGACGCGCACAGTCTGCGTCGCGTCGCGGCGCTCGTTCATTGAATCTCCGTCTGTACACAAAATTAAGCAGCACATAAAAATGTTCAAACTGTCCAATTATGTTATTTTTAGGGTTCTCTATCCGTGGGGTGTCGAAGAAAGAGTAGCACATCCTATCAACCATCTTTCCCGTGGATGCGCCCGCCAACTCGCCTGCCAAGCGTGGCGAGTATAGGCAACTATCCCCCATGTAATATTTTAAGGGAGGCTATATCCAGGAGTGAACATCATAGCCGAAATGATGATGATCATCCAAGGGTAAATAACAGAAACAGAAAATTTTATAACTTTGCTGTATGTCTGTTTGCCACCAGGCCGCAGCTCAAGAACCAAGCTCCAACCAAGAACCAACGCAGTTCAAATATTGCGGACAATTATTATGAGATCAAAATGTTAAATTTGACTTTGCAATAAATTTCATTTCATTTCCTTTTAACGATCTAACTAATTGACTAAAGAAAAGCTGTTACAGTAACAGTCTCATATTAACAACTGATCAGCAGCTGTCCCAGTAACACAACTTGACCACTACATTTTAGTTGCACCATCGCGGGAATTGAACCCACAATTCTTAAGTGGAGAGCCACGCTCTGGTCACGTGTGCGATCACAATACCAGAAGACTCCCAAGTGCGTTTATGCACATGATAACCAAGTTCACCGAAGCTGACTGAAGTCCACCGATGAACTTTCTTATCCACCTCAGCCACAAGCTCACGGCCTCTGCCACTGGACCGTTGAGTGTGTGCTGCCGCGTTCACCATCAACACCAGCCACAGGCACCTAGTAGGCTTACATACTGCAGCTTCTGGAAACGTGAAATTAAAATGCGTCAATTCAATAAAGTTTATTTAAATCACAACCTATTTTCTTTTCGACGCAAATTACACTATTATTGTCGTAACTTATAGTAATTCAAATCCGCCTAGTGTGAAAGTCATAGATAGACAAACATGTTTCAATTTTACAGCTTACAATAACAATATCATAAACTGACAGTTTTATTGCGGATGTCCTAGCACTTATTATCAGTAATTATCTGTTTGTTTAAACACTCTCAGAATAAATAACAAACACGACATTATTTAAAGTTACTTTTGAAACTGATCAATGGCTATTTCTTACTACGTATGCGGTAACGCCAAATAAGAAATAGAACTGTGTACAAACTGTATGTATCTTCTGTGATTAACACCCACTTGATGAACTTCACTATTTAATAACAGGGATGTTAGGGAGCTCCGTAACCGTAACCGAATCCGAAATAAAACTTTTGCTACTGTAAAAAGGAAACTAATATCCAATATCCGTAACCAAAATTATCCGAAACAAATGGGTAATCCGATATCATTTAATATTTATATCCGTATCCGAAATTTAAAATCCATTTCTTCCCGGTTTAATAGACATGGTAAGTTTACGGAAATTTTAATTTAAGTCGTTTCAAACTAGGTAGCATCTTCCAAACAATATTTGTACACGTCAATTGCTTTTGTTTATGCAGTGCAGGTGCACCGATACGCATACCGGATGTTGTTTATTTCAGGCACACCTAATAAGAATATAGTACATCCAATAACAAGTTTCAGGTGTTGGTAACCAATCGATATCGATACGATATCGACTCTATAGTACTATTCACCTTTCCTACTTTCTTACTTCACGTTAATGTGAATCCGTTGGAACTTTATCTATTCTGAAATGAACACCCAAAAAATAACACGAATGCCTAATTGTATTATCAAAATACACGTCATGAGAATTGCTTATCATATTCTGATTTTGATCACTTTATTACAAACAGTACGATTTCACGAAATGAAATGTCGATAATGATCATCTGCTGATCAAACTTTCAAGTGCTGCTGTATTACAGCGTGATCTACTTCGGTCAATGAAACAGTAATAATGATGAATATCTGTAAGACGTATGTCCTATGTACTAAGTACTTGTTTTTACTTTGCGTTAATAATTGCTTATTCACTTAGATTTTTTTTTTTAAATAATAATTTGGTTATAAAACCAGAACCATTTAGAACTTTATAATGAAATAAGTAACGATCATGATACAACCAGTTCACATCATTGCGAAGCGAGTAGAGAAGTCCATAAGATGCACAATGCTTGTCTGCGCTGGTCGGACACCCAGCACGCTGGTCGGTCACCCAACAGCCAGCACGCTGGTCAGTCACCCAGCACGCTGGTCGGTCACCCAGCAGTCAGCACGCTGGTCGGTCACCCAGCACTGCTCGTTCTCCCCTTGGCGAGGCTATGCATCATCCGGTCGAACATCATCCCAGTGTTTTGTCCATCTGCACATAAAACAAAACAGCAAAACAAAAGAACACTTTAGTGTCAGTACAATTTATTGTAAATGAAATTTTGTGACAATACTCGTATAAGCCAGATACTTTATGGACACTTGAAACACAAATTAATAACTAGTGTATTGGTCTTTAAAAATTATTTGAGGAATAAAAAGTTGGCTACCACCTTTTACCAAAACCATAATCAAAGCCTGTCGTTAAAGCGCCACTGCTGGTGTCGCCACCGTGTAGACGTCACGTCACCGCTGCCAGTACTTCTACTCCTTCTTAATCATCGTGGCGGGATTATTGGTACATGGTATCCTTGCAGAACTCTGCTCACCGCTGTCCCGTCTTACCACAATTACGCCATGTACATAGCTTGCAAAGCAGCACGGGTTAGTACGTACTGCCCAACTCATGTGGATCGAGTTCGTATTGATTTGCAATGATCACTTTTTGCAGACCACACAAAAGATTAGGTACACTTTTTTTTTACTACCCGCACTTTTAAGAAAAACCTCTCTCTCTTGCACGATTTGATCCCAGATTCTGATGTCGAAAGGGCTCTCATGATTTAATAACATTCCTTCGGATACTGTGGGCTTTCGTGGGTAAATCGTGAAAAGAGAACAGAGTAACAATATCACTTGTTTATTCGTAATCACAATTTCTTTATAAATTCACTATTCACTACACTTTATGAATTTACTTTACTTTAAATTCACTTTACTTTACTTTACAAGTATTGACACTAACGAAACATAACACGTTTCAAGACATCTCAACTTGGCGACCAAATCACGAATGAATTCAGTCTCGTCGAGAAAGTCCCGAGTCATGTCAAAGCGCGCCATAGACAAGTTGCGCCATTTTGCCACTTGGGGGCGCGCTTCCGTCTCGTTTTGTGTCCATATTCATATCCGGCTCCGACATATATATATATATATATATATATATATATATATATATATATACAGCGTGTAAAAAGAGCAGTCACTATAACTTTCGATACAATTATACTACCTTTCCTCATTTCGGAAATGTATTTTTTTATATATTTTTTTGTCAAAAACAAAAAAATATATATTTTTTTGTCGCAAAAATTATAATAAAGCCAATTTTTTTTTAATTTTGTAAAAAAAATACATTTCTAGAATGAGAAAAGGTAATATAATCATATCCCACAGTTATAGTGATTGCTCTTTTTTACACTCTTTATATAATATACAGGGTGTAAAAAGAGCAGTCACTATAACTTCGTGGGGGAATAACCAGGCAAGAGGTATATCCATTGCTACTAGTCCTTTGCTTTTAATCCACTGTTTTAAAAATTTTCAATAGGCAATGTACAACGTGCACAACACAGCGATCAGCTGATAACGCTGAGAGGTCTATAGCACGCGTAAGACGTTCATTACGTACTAGGGCAAACATTATAAAATTTAATTATTTAATGCACAACGTTGTTCCAAACAGTTTAGCCTTGCGACTAAAATAAATAGCAAAAAAAATTTTTTTTTCGAAAAATAAAGTTTCTAGAAACAGTCAAGGTCCTATAATCATATCCCAAAGTTATAGTGACTGCTCTTTTTACACCCGTTATATTATATACATTTTGTTTAATTTTTTACAGTTTACTTCTTACACAGGGAACTTTTGTCTATCGATGATTCATACAGGATGTTAAAAAAAAATTATTAATTTAAATAGATTTCTTTATTATTTTTGAAGTTATTTTTTTTCCTTGTTGGCAATGGGACTAGTTGGCTTGAATGGTAGGGGGCTGACTTTCTTTTTTTAGACTTTTTTTAATTTTTTTGTTGACAGCCTCTGTTATATACTGTAAGTCTCTAATGGGTATATTTCTCAGATATCTAGGATCCACTAATTCTGGTAGTATGCAATCCATATAGAAGTCTTTCAGCTTTTTTTCTTCTGTCTTTCCTCGGCGTTTCTCTCTAAATTCTGTAAAAATACTCTTTTTGAATTCTCCAGCATATCTTCAGCCATATCCGGTTTTGAGCAATTTTCCCCATAGTTTGTTCCATCTTGGGTCTGAAACAATCTCCTCTTTTTTCTTAAATATTTCTGAGTCAGTTTCCGACTCTTCATTCGTTTTTCTTCGTTCCGTTTAATTTCGTTGCGTGGACTTTTTCCAACAATTGATTTATGCAGAACGGATAAAGGTTTTTGAGT
Organism: Celastrina argiolus; assembly: GCA_905187575.2. Taxonomy (NCBI): domain Eukaryota; kingdom Metazoa; phylum Arthropoda; class Insecta; order Lepidoptera; family Lycaenidae; genus Celastrina; species Celastrina argiolus. The sequence continues at coordinate 7,603,512 of LR994577.1, forward strand.
ATTGAATGATACTTTTCTGGTTCCTAATTTTCTTGATTATGTTATGTTTTTTCTGTATTTCAAAGAATACTTTGTATCTGTACTTAACGCTAAAAATTTATTACAAAAATTTGTAAGTAAATGATTCCGGCATTCTACTTTTTCAACGGTATAATTTTCATAAGGTCTAGATTGGATTATTTTTGAATACGTGCTGGCGTCCCCGTCCGATATTTAACGCGCATTTCTATACTTTTTTTAAACTCTTGCACCAAGATCTCAGACTACATTCCTGTAGACGCTCCTAAAAGAAAAAACTAAATTTAGTTTTGATTCATTATTAACTATGAAATAGTATAACTATTAGTTATACCTCAGTCAGCGTAATATAATAGTACCTAATACACGCAGAAAACAGGGAAATAAAGGGTACTACGAGTCAAAAAAAAAGCTAGTAAATTACCAGAATAATTTTTGTAGCATGTTTGATCTTTTGCCTCTTTACCCTTGTTCTAAGCTAGGACACAAATACAGCAATGTTTATTTTTAATTTTTGCCATTTTTAATTTTTTTAATAACAAAAAAACCCAAGTCAATGAACTGTAAAGGCAAAATCACGAATCACTTTACACGCAGTAGGAACCAATGTTTTGTTGACTAAAGACATGGTTTTTTTAAATATTTTTTAAGCTTCCTTTATTGATAATGAACCTGAAGCTATGGCATATTTCCATGGCAAGCAATTTTTTTAACATTATGTATAACTGTAGGTTTAACTGTATAATAGTGTAGCAGTAAAGAGTAATTGTTTGATGTCTCTGTGATAAGTATTCTGTATGATAAACATTTACATTACAATGACACTGTCTGTAGACTATAATTGTAAATTATGCATCTGATGATCATCATAATTTTTATCTTTTCTGTACAGGCGGAATCTTGGGATCTTTTGGGGACTTTCCGCGGTTCTATAGACTTAAAAGTAGGTACCTATTAACTCAATAGCGACCAACTCCTAATAGAACCTATCGTCACCAGGAATACAGCTTCATATCTAATTTTAAGTCTATGGGACCGCGGGAAATTCTTTACATTATAGGTACAATAACAAAAAATATGTCTATTTTATAATTAGATAGGTACCGGTATCGGTAAGTAGGTAACTTACTTTTCAATATCATTTGCTTTGGCTTCTTTTGCTTTTGTCTGATTTGCAACACGAGTTCTTCTTTTATATGGCAACTTCAATAATCGTTTGTTACTTTGTTTCGGAATACTTTTATTACCTATGTTTGTTTCAAAGTCGAACCGATTTCACACAACATGTGCAAACTACAAGCCGGTAAGTAAATGTCAATTGTCATTTGTCAAATCAAAACAAGACCACGCGAGATTGTATTACTCTTATCTATGCACCCGCTCACTGTGCGCGCCGTGCGGAACGGCAACGCTGCATTGTACATGGGTTGCATCGAACTGGCAACGTTGCATTCCATAACTAAACGCCTGATTAAATTTTGTGAGCAAATACTTTACTAGTGGAGTTTGATTTACAGTAGGCACCAAAGACCTTTTATGATATAACTTCTATTTTGCAATAGTATTTGTTACAAATCGACAATGAACAACAAGGTACAAAGTAAAGAAGCATGCATGCAAAGATTCATTATAAACGGATAAGCCAAACCAAAAAAAAATCCATCCTAAAATATTCATTTTACGCGAGTCATAGCATTTTCTAAAATGGATTTCTGATTACTGAGTGAAGATCATCAAAATTATCGACAACAACAATATACTTCAAGATACACTTTATAATTACACAAAATTTCTTTATTTCCCCAGTCTGTAATTTAGCTGAAAAACATAGCCTAAAAGTCGTGAAAAACGCATTTTGCTTGACCATTCGCCTTAATCAAAATTTGCGTAATAGAATCGTACAAAATATAACACTAATCTTCGTCGATTCGACGAGCCAAGGTCGCTGATCCGGCGCTCACAGACCTCCCACCTTAGTGTTCTAGGGTTAAAGGTTATTTTAATGTTACACATGAAAATTACTACTCAGTGGATTTTTTTGTTTTTGTTCATACCCACCAATCTTAGTCTTATACCCTATACCTAGACCAGGCAATGATAATACCTAATCCTGGGGCCTTACTCTCCAAACTGATTTGATTTTGATTCAGATTCGATCGTGCAGCGTACTTTCCAATAAATAGACGTTTGTTTATTTTGATTATCAGTCGATTGATGTGTTCGGGAGTACAAAAAGTTACGATCTAACGATTTTCTGTATCCTGGTTAGTTTCAAAGTAATCCACCAAATAAAATACCAAAAGCCGTTGATATTGAACTGATTTGATTCTCGATTGTGTCGGGAGTAAGCCTGCTGGGCAATAGACTGCAAGCAATAGCTTGCTGACGTTTTAGTATAATTATTTTATATGAATATGTTATAATTTTTTTAAGTTGAGAAAAGAAAGGAAGCTCATGGCGACTCTTTGGACAAGCACCATAAAAAGAAAATTGAACGTGAAGAAGAGCGTCTGAAAAACAACAATAGAGACTTATCCTTGGTCAAAATGAAATCAATGTTTGCTATTGGTTTTGCCTTTACTGCATTGTTAAGCATGTTTAACAATATGTAAGTATTTATTGAAACTATTTTAATATATATATTAATACATTGGCGTTGGCTACATCTGCTATAATTTATTAGCTGTACCCATCAAACATTGTTCTGTCTTAACTATAAAGTGGTATAAATAATAACAACTATACTTTCTACACCAGTTCTTGGCGGAACCTACACCCAAATACATCATTTATCTAGCAAGTGGATACCATAATATTAACTTGCGATACACCATATTATGTCATTTATGTTGTTTGTCATATTAATGTATGCCAGAAAATAAAAACTGGCCAACTAAACCACACTCAGACACAAAAAGTTCCTTATCATTTATAAACACGATAATGACATGACAAGATGGACACATAGAATCTGAGGATCACTAATAGGCCCTTCGAGTATGTAACCCTAAAAAACGAAGTAAAACAAGAGTTTTTAATTTACAATAACAAAAGCTTTTGAATTAATATATATATTAAGTATGTATTTTTCACTGTTTCAGATTTGATGGCAGAGTAGTGGCTAAACTACCATTTTATCCTATATCATGGATCCAAGGACTAAGCCATAGAAATTTACCTGGTGACAACTACACTGATTGTTCTTTCATATTTTTGTACATCCTTTGTACAATGAGTATTAGGTAATTTAAAGTCCTAGAGTCTAGATTTTTGGATTAAAATGCATTGTATAGTACGTCCGAGATAAATTTAACCCAAACGCAAAGCCATCAAATTAGATTTCAAAATTTTAAAAACATCGAAATTTTCACTTATTCACTTATTGTGGTGGACACTTATCAACACTTTCACAGGTATATTAAAAGATCATACTTCATCATCCAATACATTTTACAACAATTAAACAATTATTGACATTTTTAAACATCAAATAAAAAACCTTTACAGTAAAAATATGCTATTTTGACACTACAGACTGTAGAATGATTGATTCATGTAGCCAACAACAATCATTACATTAATATTGGCCAATCTATGGTTGTGTCATAGACGACTTTGTTTATGTTCGAGTTAAATTTATCTCGGACAGACTATACATAGTTGCAATAGCATTTTTGAAAAAAAAATATATATTTAAAGGTACTTACATATTAATGTGTTTTCACTGTAACCAAGTTTCAAGTGATTTTACATACTTAGATAACAATCTCCAATGAGTAATTGTTGTCATTAAGAATTTAGAAGAGTATTTTTTTCAGGCAAAATATTCAGAAGCTACTAGGATTTGCACCCTCACGTGCTGCATCTAAACAAGGAGGTGCCCTTTTTGCTGCTCCCCAACCACAATTTAAATGAATATTATAAACAATTTAATATTATGATCACTTAATATTGTTTTGTACATATTGTGTTCTTTTAATCATATTTATATTTAAAATTTGTAAGTATACAAAGAGTAAAATTACCAGGAATAAAGTAAATAATAAGTACAAATATTTTTACTAATTTATCTTGTAACATTAACTTCTTTCTATCTTATATACATAATATTGTGTCTTCATGCTATTTTCAGTAAATATTAAATTCAACTATTGGTTCATTTATAAGCAATCTATCAAATGCAAATCTTGTTAAATCAATTGATAAATATTGACTATCTACTACAGCTTCTGCTATAGCTCTTCCAATGCCGGGAGCATGTTGAACACCTTGAAATAATAACAGGTTAATAATAAAGGATGTAAAATATGACAAAGAAATTATGAAACATTCATTTACCATATCGTCCAAAACCAGAAGCGATGAATAAGTTATTATAATATGCATGAGGTCCCAATATTCCTGAATCATCATATGTGTTACAATCATACATCTCATCTGATAGAACAGTAATCTGAAACATTCATTGTGTTAAAATGTATCACATATCACATAGACAGACCATAATATATATATTCATACTTACATCTGCGTCAGTGTATCCATGAAATCTATTTAGGAGACATGGCTTGAATACATTGTTATACAATTCCTCTTCGGTAAATCTTGCATCTTGTTCTATTGCTGGTATTTGACTACATATAAAATTATTGTTGAGACCATTTCTTCTTAACCATAGTCCACTAGTGTCCATGATATAAGGGATGTTCAATTTTAATTTATCTTTTGAATTTATGGCATAAACTTTGTATTGCCTGAAATAATATAGTAATATTTTTTTTATTAATATAGTTTCATACTGCCATTTTAAATTATTGTTTTCAAAACAAAATATTTATTACCTTTTTTCTAATGGTAGTGAAACTTCAAGAAGCCCCTCACCACTTCCTATTGATGCTAATTTAGCTATGTTATTTGTGTCAACTCCAGCAGCTAAGATACAAACTGCAAATTTTAAACTATACTCTTCATTATCTTTAGTTCTATACTGGATCCTATTTATTTTCTTCAATGTACCAGGTGAAATGCCCTCTACCAATGTATCTTGTTGTCTTTCTACTTCAAAGCCAACAACTTCTGATTCAACGAAGGTAGTACCCATATCCTTACATTTTCTTTGGAGACCCTTTAGAAGGGCTGATGAATTAAAAGAGCCTTCCTTTTCTAAACTTATACAACCTAAAAAAAGGAAACTGTAAATTAAGTACCTATATTGTAAAAAAAATACCTTTGACATTTTTCATTAAACAATTACCAAGTTTTATATCTGTTGTATCAATCCATGGATACTTTGCCTGTATACTTTCCACAGATAGTAACTTATTCATTACTCCTTGCTCCTTTTGAAGTTGTACATTTTTTTCTAGTTTTTCAGCATACGCTTCACTAGCCAGCAGCAAATTCTCATGTGGTGTAAATTGAATATTCACATCATGGCCTAGCTCTTGTTTTACATTTCGAAGAAATTCTGCACCATACTCAGCCAACAATATATTTTCCGTCAGTGAAAAATGACGAGTCAATGAATTGAATGAATGTAAGTTTTGAGCACTTTTGAACTGTAAATAAAGTTGCTGTTTTTATTTTTTTGCACAAAGTAGCTAAAATGTATTTTTGTATGTAACATAACTTACTGTGAGGTCTTTATCTATTATAACAACAGACAATCCTTCACCGGCTCTCTTTTTCAGCCAGTATGCGGCAGAAGATCCTATGAAACCTCCACCAATCACAACAATATCGGCATGTTCTGGATATTGGTATGTTGGGGTATCATTTGAATTTTGTATATCACTTTTCAAGGCATTGAAAGTCTTTGTATATGGATTATGGGACGTGGAATATAATAAGATATGCTTTCTACAATAATTATGATTAAAGCTTTTTAAAATACGTCTGTGCATTATGATCACAGATGAGAGTATTATTATGATACAAAAATTGCGTTGTAATAATAATTTTACTTTCCTGTTTCCATGACACAAACCTACAAAAGTAGTTAAGAGTAACAGTTATCACAAATTAATTAAATGTCTCTAACTTTGGATAAAATTTAAATAGAAAAGTACCTACATAGTGAAAAATACTTTAAATCTGTTACTTGACTTCTTCTTCTTCTCATCCATAGATTAGAGCATAGACAAGAGAACCTGTGTTCCAGTACCGAAAATAACGTTTTTTTCGTTCAGATTCGCGTTCCTTTAGCACTTTTAGCATCATTCAAATTGTTTTGACTGTTTTCACCTCAGAACAAAGAATCCTATGGAACTGGCATAAGCATGTACTTTGCCTGCATACCTAAATAAACAAACCCGTCGACAAACATGGCGGATTAGGGATGCTTACTTATTTTCTTTTTGAGAATATTGCGGAATTTAAACCTCACAACCGAGCTAACTCAAAGATTTTTAAACACTTTATATCAAATAAACTGAACAATATACAACAATTTGAATAAATGTTAGCTTCTAACCGGTGATTTTGCATAGGCTTACTACTAACTTACTACAGAGCACTTCGTGTAATTCATTATAATAGATACCTATTATAATGAATTCAGAATTATTTTACAGTTTCGCGCAATAATTAAATCGAAAATCACACGAAAACCATACAAATCTCACAATGACAACGTTTGACATGTAAACAAAGCGGTAGAGTAAAATGGCGTCCGTGACAGCAGAAGTCAGAGCGCATGAAGAGTCATTGATAAAGGGAGTGTAGATACTTATTTCTTACTTAAAACTCTTGTTGTAAGAAAGATACAGGTAGCCTAGGTAGTTATTGCCGTGTGAAATTGAACTATTAGTACAGTTCCATAGATTTCTTTGTTCTGAGGAATACACTGAAATCTGAATATACTAATATGTAGGCTGTATGGTCTATGATCTTAGCCTGTTCAACATGAAAGAACTTAAAAAAAATATACTAATAAGTCAATTGTCTCTTGTCAGTTGTCACTTGTCAGTCATTAATACAAGTTGCAAGACGATCTAATGTGAGGTTATGTTATGTTTTTACGATTTTATATATACCATCGGGTTAAGATTTGTAAACCGAATAATAATTACTTACTACATGTTCCTTACGTATGTTATTAAATCTAAAGTTATTAGTATTAATTAAAAAACGAAAAGGAACAAACTAGTTTTGTGATAAACAAATGTTATAATGGATTCTAAGTATCAAGTCCTTGGTAAATCAAAGGAGCATAAAAATGGATTTGTTCTCAAAGGGAAAAAATTAAAAGGATGCACAGAAAAAAAATCTATTGAAATAAACTTGAAATCTGTTGAAAAAAATAACGCTCCTTATTCTGTGCCTAGCAAAGGCAGACCTCAAAATAAGGCACTAAAAAAAGAAGATATATTTGAAACTAGAAAAGCATTGCCTGTATACAGAGTAAGGGCAAGGTGTGTATAATATATTTTCTTCTATTATTGACATATGTCTAGTTGTTTTACTTTAAAAAACTTTATTGTTTTAGACTTCTAGAGGAAATAAGGAAGCATGATATAATGATAATAATAGGTGAGACTGGAAGTGGTAAGACTACTCAGATCCCACAAATAATTCACGAGCAAGGGTTAGAAGGCACGGGAGCTATAGCTGTGACTCAACCTCGAAAAGTTGCCACAATAACTTTGGCTTTAAGAGTAGCAGCTGAAATGAAATTGGAAATTGGTGCGACAGTTGGGTATGTTTCTCTTTAGTATACTTGCTTAGTTTAACAAGGCAAGGCCAGCCTGCCCAGAGCCAGGGCCTGTACTTTTGCTTGAAAAGTTGTCTGGTTACTGATTATCTGAAATAAAAACCTATATTATTTAACATAATACCTTAAAAATAATATGCCAAGTTAGAAGTTCCTACCTCATATAATTTCAAGGATTCAGAGGATAAACATGTAAATTGCTGTTACTATGATTTATTAAAAATATGTTTAAGGTATAAAAAAAAAACATTATTCATAAAAAAACACATACAATAAGAACTATAAGAGGAACTGTATAAAAAGGTTAGAACAGTCTCTTCCAGACAACTTGAAATGAGATGTTTTTTTTCAGAGTTAATTGCTATTAAATATTAACTATTTCAGGTATACAGTCCGGTTTGAAGATGTATCAAGTGTGAAGACAAAAATAAAATATGTAACAGATGGTATACTTCTTCGTGAAGCCCTGTCTGATCCATTATTAAAAAAGTATTCTATAATTATACTGGATGAAGCTCATGAGCGAACTGTGAACACAGATATTTTGTTTGGAATAATTAAAATAGCACAAAAAGAAAGAAATCAGCAAAACTTTGCTAACCTAAAGGTAGCAAACTATTAAAATAAAATACTATGCCTTCTCAATCATTGATAAGAATTACGAGAGGAACAACATGATATTTATTATTAACTTTCACATGTGTTGGTGAAATTGGCACTTAATGTTTCTATTTATGGGATATTCAACACTAGATGTTTTCTGTGACTTTGTATGTGCAAAAACGAACCTCTCGGGAACAATACTATATTTGCAAAATCCATTCAGTACTTTTTACATGAAGGAGCAACAGACATCCACATATACAAACTTTCAAGTTTATGATATTAGTAAGGAAGTAGTAATAATAGTTAATAATATTTTTTTACAGGTTATAATCATGTCTGCTACTATGGATGTGGATTCTTTCAAAAAATTCTATAATGATTGCCCTGTTATATATTTAGAAGGCCGATCTTTTCCCGTCACAATTTTTCATACAAAAACGAAACAAGATGATTATGAGTATGCTGCTTTGTGCTCAGTTTTTCAATTACATGCTATAACTCCACCCAAGTATGTCATAAACTTTGTCGCATTAAAAATAGTTTGGTGTCTACTGGCTTTGTTCTATTTTTATATTTAATTGAATTTTTATTTGCAGTGAAGACTTCTTAGTGTTTCTAACTGGCCAAGAAGAAATTGAAACAATGATGCATAATATAAGACAAATAGCACAGGTAAGCTGAAGTTATTAAAATATATTATATATAGACACACCACATCAATCTGGTCCTGTACTAAGGTAGACTTGTATAAGTACCAGTTAATACCAGCAGTAATATATTTCATATTTTTACACTATATACATACATGTTTTAGATTTTTATTATATATTTAATTAATACACATCCAAGATCCAGTAACGCAGAAAAACTTTACAAGAACATATATTAAATTATTCTATTTCAAAAATAATAATAACAATATCTATGGACGCTTCACACTACGTCAATCTGGCCCCGTGCCTTGTATCCGAAGAACTTGTGTTACAGGTACCAGACAACGGAAATATATAATACTTTTATATTATACACATATTTAAGATTTTTATTATAATAAACACAAATTTAATACACATCTATGACCCGGGAACATTGAAAACTTTTTTGTTCCCTCGGCGGGATTCGAACCCGCGACCTCTCGTTCGAGCACCAACACGCTTAACCACTGCGCTACGGAGGTCGTCTTCAATAATCTTATCATATTCAGAAGATATATTTGTATTATCTTTAATTTTCTTTTTACTAATAACAACTGTTTTAAAAAATATTATCACATGTGCTTAGGAGACCCAAGGTCCTGTAATACGAGTGTGCCCTCTGTACGCGGGACTGCCGGCAGCTGCACAACTGAACGTGTGGAAGAAAACACCACCGGGAATGAGGAAGATCGTTCTAGCAACGAACATAGCAGAGGCGTCTGTCACCATACCAGACATAAGATATGTTATAGATACTGGTGTCGTCAAAGAACGGTTAGATAAAAAAAAAAATATATATATTGCTCATTAATTTTATTCACTTGAAAATATGTAATCGTGTTAGACTGGGAATTCTTGGATTTTTCGGGGACAAAACATGTCCAATATATTTTCGATATTTAAATTGAATACTACTTATGGTACTTATGGATCTTTTGTTTTTTTGGCATGGTTAATATTCGTGTGCCTACTTTTTATTGTCATATCTACTATTTTTTCCGTGGGTGTCGTATAGGTCCACCCCCCCACAAAATACTTTGGGAGTAGATTATGCCCAGTAGTGGACGTCATAACAATGACATTTTCACTTTTTTATAATATTTATAAAAAAGTGATGTTTGCGACTTTGTAAGGCGTTATCTCTGAACTTATTTTGAAGATTCATGTACAAACGTACGCAAACGGCAATAAACTCCACTCTTATGGAGCAAAATAATATGTTGCAATGCTACTTTAAATTAAGTACAGTAGAACGCCGATTATCCGAATTAATTTATAATCGAAAATTCGGATAGTCGTTATAAACTGGTACTAAAGAAAAATTAACTGTCACACGTACAATAAACTTTTTCAAGTTTAAAAAACACAGTTCTACAGTACTCAAAAAACTCGATCAGAGTAAGTTGCATCACCATCAGGCCCTAACAAAAGTACAAAGTATAGAAATTACTTTGTTTACATTTTTTATATAACACTTAGGACCGATTCGGATAATTAACGATTCGGTTAGTCAGCGTTATTTTATATAATATACAAATTAATTGCTGTTCGTTAGTCTCGCTAAAACTAAAGAACGGCTGAACCGATTCGTCTATTTTTGGACTTGAAATGTTCGTGGAAGTCCAGGGAAGGCTTAAACGGTTTGTATGCTCAACGAATTGGGCACGGGTCAGCTAGTATTTTATAACAATATATCTGAAACATCTGACTGTCACAAAGTCGATCAACGATATATAAAAGAATGTGTGTACTTAGGACGTGGTGCGGGCGCACGGGGGCGGAGCGGCTGCGCGTGGCGGCGTGCTCGCGCGCGGCGGCGTGGCAGCGGGCGGGCCGCGCGGGCCGCACCGCGCCCGGCGCCGCCTACCGCCTCTACACCGCGCGCCAGCTGCACGACCGCGCCGCGCACACCACGCCCGAGATACTGCGGTGAGCTCAGTAGCTATAAATAAAAAATAAATAGTAAAAATATTTATTTGACACGTTAACACCATTACACTACACATTATATAAATATTAACATTACAAAATCACAAAAAACATAACAGGAATTTATAACATGGAAGGAAGAAAAAAGAATATTATATAATTAACTAACACAGAAAAGGACATAAAACAAACTTGATACAATGCGCCAAGGATCGTAGGGTAGGTGGGTAGGTAGTGTAATGCCTAACCGTCAAAAAAGAGACCACTGGCTGGTTAAATGACGACCTCTGAGCGCAGTGGTTGAGCGCGTCGGTGCTCAACCTGTAACACAAGTTCTTCTGATAGCGTCCATAGAAAAAAAGCCTGACCAGTGATACAAAAAGTCAAGTATGAGTTGGACTCGTGCATTAATATAGTATACCTCTCGTTTGTTGAATGAAAGCCCCCTCGAATTTTTTTTGAACATACTTCTATTATATACATCATTTGTGAAAATTTCTACAGATTTTTGGGATAGAGCAAACAGCAATGTCTTAGTATTAGGATCCCGTTTTTACTCTTTAGGTACGGAATCCTGAGAACCTGCATTTAAGGCCCTTTTATGTTTTATTACTTACCTTTTACGTTACGAAAAGCTGATGTAGGTTATATCTCGATGATCTTACATAAATAAGTAAAGTCGTTCCGCCACATGGTACAGTTTTTTATGTTTTTGGTCAGGCAATAAATATAGATTTTTAAAATAATCTATTTATTAGTATTATACTCATATCACATAATATTTTGTTACTTTATCTTAGATGTTAACTTAACCTAATGCTGACAAATTTTAACGTTACATTTCAGATGTCCCCTTGCTTCTTCTTTGTTGTCGCTAATTGCGATGCGGATGGATCCAAATACTTTCCCTCTGATAGACCCGCCGCCCCAAGATGCCGTGCAAGCGTCCTTATTACTACTGAAAGACTTAGGTGAGCAGAATTTATTGTTATTGAAGAGAGTTTATGTAAAATGAATTGGAATAGTTAAATAAAGCGCGTATTAGACTACGCTATACGATATTGCTAATAGCGCGCGATAATGTGAGAGGCTGCTATATGTTTTACTAGCTGACCCGTGCCCACTTCGTTGAGCTTGGAAACCGTGTAAAACTTCCCGAGACTTCCACGAATATTTCAAGACCAAAATTGCCGAATCAGTTCAGCTGATCTCGAGTTTTAGCGAGACTAACGAACAGCAATTGATTTTTATATAGCCTATGTTACTCAGTGATAATGTAGCTTTCTAATGAAAAAAGAATTATTAAAATCGGTCCAGTACTTTTTGAGTTCAGTAGTTACATACAAAAATACAAAACTTTCCTCTTAATAATATTAGTTTAGATATTATTACATATACCTTTGTCATTGCATACTAATCAATGTGAAAATGCTCTAATACCGACGGCGACATATTAAGAGCTTGCTTCTTACGTCATCGAGCGCTACATACGATGTCGAATGGCATAGTCTGATACTCCTTTAACAATACTGTCTTTTCAGGTGCGATAGATAACGTCACTGAACCGAAATTAACAGTAATCGGAAAGAAAATGACAGCTTTTCCTGTTGATCCTAAATATGCGAAAATTCTCTTGTGTGCGCCTGAATACAATTGTTTAGAGGAGGTAAGTACACTATCTTAAAATTTAAATAGATTCTCAAAGTAAAGAATTTACAATTATACACATTTTTATTTATGTTGCAGGCCTTGAGTTTGGTGTCAGTGATGTCCAGCGAAGACCTGTTCTATACACCCATAGACAAGCGGGAAGAAGCGGCCATAGTGAAACAGAAATTCGTGTCTCCTTTCGGAGATCACATAACCCTTCTCAATGTATTTAAAGCGTTTCAAAAGGCGCCAATGCAAAAGGTAATAATGCTTAGGTACTATTGGGCCTTGTCTATAAATAAAAAACCGATATTTAGCCATTTGACAATTGTCTAATATTTTTTTGCCTTGTGTTTTTTACATTTTTATTTTATAATCTATTGTCTGTGCCCAACTTTAAGGAAAAGAGTAGGTTAATTCGTATTAGTATTTTAAATAAAGACAGAACGTGACGCGTTACGTAACGAAGCGTTTTATCCTTCCTTAAACCATGTGTTGAACTTGTGTCTTTATGTTTGTACACTTTCTAATATCACTTTACCCTAACTTTATCTTTATTCGTTTATCTGTGAAATTTTTTAATTGGCCGTCTTGTATTTGTCATTCTAATTACTCTTGTATGTAGCCGTAAGTTTTCCGAATGTAATAAAATAAGAATTCTCGTACTGGATATTTTCAGCAATGGTGCAAGGAGAACTACATACACCACAAGAACATAGTAAACGCGTGCGACATTCGCCGGCAGCTGCTGGAGGTGTGTCGCCGCCTCAACATGACGCTCGCCAGCTGCGGCGCCGACACCGACCAGGCGAGTTGACCTACTTATAACACAATATATATAAAGTACATAGTCCATTGAAAAGTTACATTTTGGGTTGCGTTTTTTAGAGGACGCAATTTTATTTTTTTGATGTGTAGGGGGGGTCAGTGTAAAGCTAAAACCAAGTTTGTGGGGTCGCCACCCTTGTCCCACGGCCGCCATCTTGAAAATAGGGGTTGAAATGGTATTTACGATATATCTCTTAAACTATTTATTTTATAAAAAAAAATTGTTAACATTTTTTGTTGCAAATTAAATTCTCTACAACTTTGCTCCAGTAACTTTTTGTCGTAGAACTATAAATAAAAAAGTTATAAGCGAAAATCTTCGGAAATTTGAGAAAAAAAATTATATTTTTCGATGTAACTTTTTTTTACCATTTTACGAAAAAATGATATCCGACCATTTTTGTACATCGTTTTTTTAAGAACAACTTTTATTCGCATCATTTTTTCATTAAGTCAATAGCTAAGGTTTTACAGCGCTCCGAAGTGAGTACTATTTTTCAGTACTCTTAACTATATCTATATTATACGTGTGTACCTATGATAAGTCATCAGTTATTGTTTGTTTTTTTTTTTTCTTTTTTTTTCTTTATTATTATAACTTTTTTAATTACAAATTTTGCAATATTATTAATAATTAATTATTGACTCTTTTCCCAAAAATGTTCACAAATTTTTTTTATAAAATAAATAGTTTAAGAGATATATCGTAAATACCATTTCAACCCCTATTTTCAAGATGGCGGCCGTGGGACAAGGGTGGCGACCCCACAAACTTGGTTTTAGCTTTACACTGACCCCCCCTACACATCAAAAAAATAAAATTGCGTCCTCTAAAAAACGCAAGGTAAAGCCTACAAAATGTAACATTTCAATGGACTAACAGTACAAGGACATAAAACGGCATATTCAATTAGTCAAATAAAGTATACGCTCTCCGTAAAATACCAGAGCTAACTGCACTATTGGTTTGTGGCGTAGTTTGTAAGACGTAGCATACTAGTATATATAACATAGTACATTATTATTAATGTATGTAATAGGTTGGATGAGTTAGTCTTAAACGTAGTTTCGATCGGGAAAGTTCTCTTTTAATGTCACCTCCTCGTAGGTTGGACGTTGGGCTTATTTTTTTCATTAATATAATTTGCAGCAGATCGTAAACGTTTTTTTTATTGACAGATCTTAAAGTGCGTGCTCGCGGGTCTGTTCACGAACGTAGCGTGGTCGCGCGGCGCGGGCACGGGCGCGGTGCGCTACGTGACGGCGGGGGGCACGGCGGCGGCGCTGCACCCCGCCAGCGCGCTGTACAGCGTGCGCCCGCCGCCCGCCGCCGTGCTGTACGGCGAGCTGGTGCACACGCGCCGCGCCCACCTGCGCGCCGTGTCCGCCGTGCAGCCCGCGTGGCTGGGGCAAGTGGCCCCGGAGTATTCTCGTCGCGTTGCACCGCGGTGACCCCCCTGCCCCGTGATCACCCCCGTCTCGCGGTGACCCTTCGTATAATGGTGACCCTTTGCTTTGGTGATCCCCGCCTCATAGTGACCACCGCCTCATGGTGACGCACTGCCTCGCAGTGACTCCTTGAGTTATTGTGATCCCGCCTCGTGGTGACTCACAGTCTCGCGGTTACCCCTTGACTTATGATAATCCCCGCCTCGTAGGAGGTAACCCCTTGCATAGCGGTGACTCCTCGCCTTATGGTGATCCCCGCCTCATAATAACGCCCCGCCTCATGGTGACCCCCTGTCTTGCGGTGATGCTCGCACAGCGCATACGGCGGCGACACACCGTGTCTTCACTGTAAAGGTAGCTTCAGCTATGAAAAACATTTTGTTTGCCACGATGATTAATATGCACATATATTTTTAATTTATTTAAATACATCTTGTTTGATGTACCGTGTAGCTAAAACGGTTTATGGATATAACTATAAATAATATATGTAAAAACGTATAAAGTAGTCAATCGGTGAATTTGGGTAAGATAAAAACACTAACTACCTCCTTTGTAACACTTAAGGAAGAAAGAAGTACTAACACACATTACTGGTAAAACTACTTTCTCCACATTCTCACATTAATGTACTCGTTATTTTTTCGAATTATATTAATCGTGTTTTAGTTGATAAACAACATGTTTTAGTGATTGTTTACTATTAATGGTTATCGTGATGCATTTCTCTTTAAAATACATGCTACTTGTTGTCAGTCGCTTTAAATAATATCTATTGTACGCTTAATTTAAAATTTTCACTTTGTCACATCAATCCTTTACTAAGTATCCAAAGAACGTGTGTTACATGCACCAGATGGCGGAAATATAGTTATATTATACACATATTTCAGATTAATTTTACATTATTATAGGTACACATATTTAATACACATTCATGAGTCATGAGCCAGTCAATGGACAATTTAATCACTGTTTTGTTTGGTTGTTTGGTGGTTGTAACGTTTGTGTCAATTGACTTTTACTTGTATAGCGTATAGATCCGCTATACTCTAAGTGTGTTCCGAACCCTAGGGTTCCGTGATACCCCTGTAGTGGTTCCGCAAGAATTTAGAAAAAAAAACTAAATATCGCAATAGACTGGACGCCGAACCTGATATGAGACTGCAACTGTCTTCTATCAAACCCGACATAACCGATTAATGAAAAATAAAAAACAGTTTCATACCTCCCAATAATTAGATTTTTTCTTTTTTAATATCTTGTAATAATGTAAGTAGTAATCAGTAACTGTTACATAGTACTTTTATTATGTTTCTTAATAATGAATACACTTTTAAAAACTATTGTTTTACGAGTATACCGTAAAGTATTTTACTTTCCAAAAGAGTTCCGTCACCAAAAAAGTTTGAGAACCGCTGGTATAGATAATTCTACGAGGATGCTTCTATAAGCGTCCATCCTTATGAAATCACCTGAGTATATTTTACACTGGGAAGTTATGATGACATACTATTTCAGTTATGACTATTACGAGTGTAATAAATATGATTATTATTCTTAAACGATGTGGCAAATACAATGTATGTTTTATGTTACTCTAAAATTGTTAAATAGATGTAATTTTGTTAATTATATTTATAAGTCTAGAAAATTAATAAGTAACTAAAATTGTATGATAATAAATTTTAATTATAATAAATAGTGTATTTTGCACTATTTATAGTTTAATGATACTACGGCTATGTCTGCCTAATTAAACTACACTAATGAGATCTATCATTTCTGTCTCAACACGTGCGCTCTCTAGAGTGTGGTCCTCAGTACGGTACAGTCGAAGTTTGTTATTATATCGGGTGCCAAAAATTACATTATTTACAATTTTTTCCTGAATATCTATGTATATTGTTTGTACATCCATCGGGTGCCAAAAATTACATTATTTACAATTTTTTCCTGAATATCTATGTATATTGTTTGTACATCCCTACTTTTTCCTTTTTTACATAAATAAATTATTTAAGTAGATATGGACGTTAAAATATCGAAAAAATATTAGGGCACTGCAAGACAGCAATAGATTTTATAAATACCTATTTTATATTTCTTTCAACCGTGGCGTTTTCTAAAAATTAAACTGTCTCACAACAGCTCTCATGTTTATTAATTTGTAACTTATATTTGCCATTATTAATCGAACGCATTTTTTAATTTTCGCAACACTAATCCTCTGATAAATATAATGATTATATTTTTATTTATCAGTAGATTAATGTTGCGAAAATTATATATTTTTATATATATATAGATATTTTTTTTTGGGCTTTTCCAATAATAACAGTATTGAGAAAAAAGGATTCAAAGTACTCCAATGAACAGCGTAGCGCGCGCACGCATGCAACAAATAGATAAGTTTGTTTTAGAATAGAAGTACGCAATCAGGAAAGCTAATATAATTTATAAACGCATTTAATTGTGCATTCAATTGTAATAATTTTATGCTGTATTATATTATGTAAATAGTAATTAAAAGGTTTTCAAATTATCACAATTGTTTTAAGGATTTATGTTACCACAATTGTTTTAACGATTTATGTGTACTTACAAAAATCCTTAAAACAAAGGCGATAATTAAAAAATAAAAATATATAATCAATTCTAACGGCCGAATACCGAAACGATAGTAATTAAAGTTAGGAGCCCATCCGTTGACGGGTTGTCACTGTTACTCCTTCGTAGAATGACTAGAGTGAAACTTAGTTTATATATCGTACCAGTCATCATTATCATCCCGTATCCCGGCCATAAATCTTTTTATTAGCATTTAATTTTATAATAAATAAAAATAGTTTTATGTTCAAATCGTATTCAGCAGCGTCGTTAGTAAGTTTCTTATGAAAATGTTTTATCAATGACTTTTAATGTATTTATACATCTTCAGATTTAATACAATATTATAGTACTTCGGCTTTGTTTTAGGATCATCATAATTACTTTCGTAATAAATGTTTTGAATATCGTGTACTAGGTAGAAAGAAGGTTATTTGCATTATAATAGCCGATTAAGTTTTTTTTTTTATCAAAACAATAATTGTCAACTATGTTACCTTTTATCTGATAATATTGCTGACTATACTTTCTCCATTTTATTTACTTGTTATTTATGACAAACTGGTTATGCAACTCGAGCAATAATATTTTATAGTAGCTGCCTAACCTGTGATATGTTATGAATTTGTATAGGATAATTATATTAGTGAGCTGAATGATGTTATACTAGTGGTTACCCTATTCTCACATTGTTGAATTTGCACATTTGAGTCTGTAAGCAAAAACATGTAAATATTTTTGAATAAATAACATTATTTTTAATTATCTTTTTGTTAACAAATCCTAGTTTGCCCTCCTAGCTTCACTTGGTAGGTATAAAGGATCAAGGACTAACTCATTCTCTACTAAACTGAGTTAAATTAATAACCTAGGGCAGCTCATATTATGGAGTTAAAATAGAGTAAAATATTTGACTCTTTACTCCTATGTGTATGTATAGGACAGAACAATTTCTGACTCTAAAGTGTGAACACTCATTATACCATTACAGGTGTTTATATTCCGTAAAATCTTAGGTCTCGTGTACGCAACTACAAAGAGGAGCGCTGGTAGCAGGCGCCGGCACTAGGCACTAGGCAGCAATTCGTTTACCAGCTAAAAGCTTTCCATTTGCCGCGTAAAGAGCGACGTTAAAAGTTACGCCGATCTCATCGCACATTACGTTTCGGCGACTTCATTTGTGTTCCTCAAGTTAACGTGGTATCGCGCCAAATGCGATTATCACACTAGCATGGCTTTTGCTGAAAATGGAACTTTAAATCTTCACATGTGCTGACAGCTGCCATTAATTACTTATCTATAGGCTATATCATTTAATTATTGTACCTTACCTCATTTTTTTAAGTTAAACTTACCTACGTCAATTATATAATTATGCCTATGTCACCAGGGCGTTTATTACAAATCTAGTGACACTCATTATACTTATTATCGTATCAATAATTTAGTCACTATGTTGGAAGAAACATGTTGTTTAGGTACATACCTAGACCTACATAAGTACCATAGATAAGAGTAATCTATACTAATATTATAAAGCGGAAGAGTTTGTTTGTTTGTTTGTTTAAACGCGCTAATCTCAGGAACTACTGGTCCGATTTGAAAAAATATTTTTTGGTTGGATAGCCCATTTATAGAGGAAGGCTTTAGGCTATATAACATTACGCTACGACCAATAGAAGCGAAGCGTCAGTGAGAAATGTTGCAAAAACGGGGAGACTTTCGTTGCGTGCTGTTACGGGCCTTTTTGAATTTAGAGTTTTAAAAAAAAACTATTTATGAACCCTAAATACTTTATTTAACATTTGGAACAATCGACACAATAAGGATAAGACCCTTTGGCAGAACCGACCCGTAAGACGACTGAAGACCGACTGACTAGTCTTAACTGACACGAACTTTACAGTCCTCAGGTTATGCTGATAAAGGACTACGTCAGCCTCAACCCTTACAGGCATCGGACATAACACCTCCCCCCATAAAATGTAACTTCGATAAACACGAAGTTACAGTTGAAGATCTAAAATTGTCTGCGAATACTATTGACGTTTTCAATTTCAATATCTTGTTCAATAGTTTGCATTTCTATAATATTACACTGTGTATCTTTTAATACTTTAGACTTAGGGTTCTCTTTTGCTACGTTAAATTTTAGGGTTCTGCTGCCAGGTTTTAAAAATTTATAAAATTTAAATGAAAAGTAAAGAAATATTACTATTACTAAAAGTATAATAACTACAGAGTACTGCGTCCCATATTGTAGTATATGCGGATTTTCCAAAACATGATCCAAATTTTCAAAACTTTGGAGAAAGAGTTTTTCATTAAATTTAATATTATCTAAATCGAAATTTTGTAACTTAATAGGGGTCGCATTCCTCAAACTTAAATTTAATTTCTTAAAATTACAACAGCTGTCATTTATAAGACTAAAATCAGGTATTCCAATTTCTATTGTAGTGTTTACAAAATCTTGTTGAGTTATAAGAGTAGTACTTTTATGATAACCGATACAATTGGTAGACAGTGATAAAATACCAGTTCCTAAAAGTTTAATTTCAGACGTTCCGCTATTTCTACAATCTATGGAAACCTTGCCGGGAGTTGATTGTACAAAAATCCATTTATTATATTTTAGTGGTTTCCATATGTCTAGGTTTCCAAAAATTAATCTAGTTTCACAATTTTCCGGAACTTTATCTATTATTTTACTCATAAACTCAGTTTCACAAGTAGGTTTAGTTTCTGTTGCATAGATGTTTGAGATTTCACAAATATAATTTTCGTCTAACATATTATTACAATTACTAATGTCTTCTAAAACACAGTACTGCGATTTGTCATTGGTCATTGCTATATATTTTGAAGTTGGAATAATTAAACTAAACGAATTAGGGTTATTGGAATCGTGTGGAGTTGGTAATCCTACATTATGAAACAGCATAAAATCCTTAATTAATACTAAAGGAATTTGAAGTACAAAAAATACCTTATTATCTAAATAATAACTACTAATCTTAGAAATACTTATCATTACATTAATTGATTTTAAATCTAGGTTCATGGGATATTTCATATTATTTGGTAAGTATTGGTGATTATCGGCAAGTTCTCTGAATAGTTGTTGTACTGTAATCAAAGAGGGATGCAAAATATTTTTACTGCTAAATAAAATAGAGTTAGTTATGTCTTCCAATTGAAAAGATAATGTTAAAATTGATGTTTCTAAATTACTGATAATTTGATTAATACTCATTTGTGACCAAAGTTCATCAGTGATTATAGATATGTTGCGGACTCTATCAGAGAGGTTGTCGATAGCATCGTTTAGATTTAATTCATTTATTCTAATTTTATTCATAGTATCGTTATACATTGATATAGTGGATGTAGTAATTAAGATGTTATTTTTAACAAGGGAAACTAATTTATTCTGATTATTATACAATACTTTTATAGTTTCATCATATTTTAATCCATCATTCTCATCTAAATTGCCAAAAACATGTTTTATTATTGAACCTATCCCACTTACCCAGGCGCGCTTTGATTTTCTAGAAACCAAATGCGACACAGAGTTAAATTCCTTAAACATATCATTATATCTTACAGCTAGCGGCTCTAGAAGGTTGTGACAATCAATATTACTAAATGTTGTTTTTGAACAAAGATCCTTTACCAACTTTAAGGTGTAATCTATATTTTCAATATGCGTACTTAAATGAGATAAATCTACTGGCATTAATATGTTTAATTTCCCGTTAATAACATTCAGTTTTCCAAGATAGTCGAAATAGATCCCTGGACTGGACTTAAACTGTTGAACATCATGATTTTTCTGATTTCCAACATGTTGATGGGTTCTGCAAGAATATTTTACTTAATCTATACTCGGTGTAAAATTAATAAAGGTAGAATTGTATAAAAATAATAAATAATAAAAGAAAATAAGATATATTAGTTCTGCTCTTGGGCAGGTTTAATTTGATCGTAGTGATGTACTACGTGTCGTCGATTGATTAACAATGTTAATGTATTGTTTCCGTTGATCTTAATTATTTTGTAAGGACCTTTCCACACCGGGGACAAGGCTTTACGTAATCTTAAATGATTCCTTAAATACACATAATCGCCAGCGTGATAGGTAACTGGTCGTGTTCGTGTGTCGTAGTATGTTTTAGAGTTTTCTTTAGACTTCCTTATGAATTCTATGGCTTTTTGTCGCGAGTGTTTAAGACGATTTTGCAATAAGCGAACATATTCTGGATATGTGGCTCCTGGTGTCTCGTTATAAATAGAATTTGGAATAAACGGTTTATTCCCAAACATTAACTCATGGGGTGTAAAATGTGTGGTGGAATGAACAGATGTGTTATAACTTAACATAGCGGTATAAACATACCGTGGCCAGTTATTTTGTTCATCATTGATAAAAGATTTTAAGTACTCTTTTAGAGTAGAGTGACTGCGCTCAAGTGCGCCTTGAGTCTGTGGGTGGTAAGGTGAAGCCCACAGATTTTTAATTTTTAAGAAGTCACATGTCTTTCTAAATATTTCGGCTGTAAAGTTGGTACCCTGGTCTGTGAGAATCATTTTTGGGATACCAAAAATCGAAATATAATGTACAAGGCATTCGCTTGTTTCTTCTGCTGTAATACTTCTCATTGGATATGCGGAGGAAAATTTTGTAAGGTCGTCTTGGATTGTTAATATATATCTTAGTTTTGCGGGACCAGCTTCTGGAAGTGGTCCGACGATATCTAGAGCTATACGTTGGCACGGTTCTGTTGACGTACTAGTTATCTGCATAGGTGCACGGTTTATTTGGCGGAAGGCTTTGTTTTCTTGGCAGGATTTACATTTCTTTACATATGTTTCAATATCGTTGCGCATTCCCTTCCAATAATATAATTCTTTTATTCTATTAAACATTCGTGCTGAACCTAAATGACCTGCGATTGGAACATTGTGATTATCGTATAATATTTTCTTAATTTCAGTTGGGACGGGAAAGATAATTTTGTTGCGATATATTTTAATTTTTATTTGTGTGTTATGGAAGAGGTAAGCTAAGATATTATATATTTTGATAAACGAATGTTTCTCAAATGGATTTTTCATGTCTGATATTCCTATTTCATTTGTATTTCCGAAAATTAATAATTCATTACGTATTCTTTTCAGGGTTTCGAAGATCTCCGGATATGACGCCTCATCAAAATGATGTACTTTATAAAATAACAGGTAATAAACTTTGTTATGGTTTTCAATTTTGTGAAAGCCGAAAAGTTCTCTTTCAGCATTATTAACGACTTCGTTTATTTCAGGGTTATTTAAGATTTTTTCCAGATATAGATTAGAATCGTCGAGATCTATCGACGTTGGCACTAGTATAATTTTAGCAGGACATTTTAATAAGTTTTCGTTGTACTCTTCAATAACAGTATCAAATATTTTATTTTTATCAGCTGTAGACTTTAGGTAGGTAGGGTAATCATCTACAAGAGTATTCGGCCCTGAACTAGTAGAGGGCATTGGTTCAAAAGGAATTTCTGATTCAGGTTGGATTAAGGGTTGATTACTAATATTTTTTTTCATTTATAGTACCAGGAACGTCACTAGGTAAATTTAGCAAATCATCAGGAAGATCAGGGATATCTGGAACTGGGTCAGGAACTTGTACTGGAATTGGATTTGGTAACTCAGGTAAGAGATCCGAAAATTCTCTTTCGGGATCGAAAGATGGGGGTGTGACTAATAAGTCGAGTAAGTCTCTGTCAGGCGAATAGGATTGTTCCTCTTGTGGTGTTGGTGTTGAAGGAGATTGGTTTACAGTCTGTATAGGGTTCACAGGAAATCTAGACAAGGCATCGGCGTTGGAATTTATTTTTCCTTTTTTATATTGAATATTATATTCGAACTCCTCTAATTTAAGTCTCCACCTTATCAACCTAGAGCCTGGGTCTTTACAATTAAACAACCACTGCAGTGGTTTATGATCTGAAATGATTGTAAAACGATTACCGTATAGGTATGGGCGAAAAATTTTAGTTCCAAATACAATGGCTAAACACTCCTTTTCAGTAACACTGTAGTTACACTCTGCTTTGTTTAAAGTTCGAGAAGAAAAAGCTATAGGACGGTCTTGACCAATAGGTCCTTGAGATAAAATTGCAGAAATAGCATAATTGGATGCATCACAGGTTAGTAGGAAAGGTTTATTAAAATCAGGATAGGCTAGTATAGGTGCACTAATAAGATTTTCTTTCAGAATTTCAAAGGCGAGCTGTTGTTCTTCCTTCCAAACGAATGGGGTGTCTTTCTTTAATAAGGAGGTAAGTGATTTCGCTATTTTAGAGAAATTGGGTATAAATCGTCTATAATATGAGACAAGTCCTAAAAATGATTTAATGTCCTTAGGCGATTTAGGTATAGGAAATTTAGCTACGGCTTCTGTTTTTAATGGATTAGGTTTAACACCTTCTTCACCAATTATGTGGCCCAAGTACACTACTTCTTTGCGAAGAAATTGACATTTTTCTGGTTGAAGTTTTAAGTGAAATTTACGTAGTCTTTCAAATACAGCTTTTAGATTATTTATATGCGAATCAAGGTCAAATGAATAAATTACTATGTCATCTAAATACACAAAGCACCGTGTGCCTTGAAGACCAGAAAGGCAAGTATTCATCAGTTTTTGAAAGGTACTGGGTGCATTTTTGAGACCAAAAGGCATACGGTTAAATTGAAAATGTCCTTGGGGAACAGAGAATGCTGTTTTAGGCGCGTCTTCTGTTGAAATCCTTATTTGATGAAAGCCGGATGCTAGGTCGAGAGTTGTGAAATATTTGCTTTTACCTAGTTGGTCTAAAATTTCCGAAATTTGGGGGATAGGATAGGTTTCACCTACAGTTATATCATTAAGTTTCCTATAATCTATCACTATTCGCCATTTACGTTGTCCGTTTGAATCTAGCTTTTTGGGGACCACCCATATGGGCGAGCTCCAGGGAGATAATGAAGGTTCAATAATACTTTGTTCGAGCATTTTTCCTATTTGTTTTTCTACTTCTTTTTTGTGACATTCTGGGAATCTGTACGACTTAGTGTTAACGGGAATATCACTATTTGTTTTAATTCTATGCTCTATTGCAGAAGTATGCGTAAGCTGATCGTCGGGCAGGTGGAAAATATCAGGATATTGGTTACAAAGTTCGATAAGGGAGTTCCGTTCTTCTATATTCAAATGATTTATTTGTAGTTCTTTCAAGACCGCTTTAGATCTTTCAGAGGTTAATTGATTATACGCAATCGTAGGATAACTGGACGGATTAAAGGGCTCGATCGGAAGATTAAGATTAGTATTGACATGCGCATAATTTTCAGAGGTATTAGCAATCGTTAAATTAACATGGTTATTATTTTTTATCTTAACGATGCAATTAGATATAAGTAAATTTTCAGAAATATGTTGATCGACTATAATACCTTCTTTTAAATTGGTCGTTTGTACTGAGCATTCTATAACAGCCTCGCTTCGAGGTGGAACGATAAAAAATGGTTCCGTAAAATACAATAAAATTTCTAATTTTCCTATTCTTAATGTGTCATTTGTGTAGTCTATTTTACAGCCAAATTCTGTCAAGAAATCGGATCCAATAATCCCGTCATAAGGTAAGTTAATATCTTTTATAACGTGAAATTTAAATTTTAGAAGTTTTTTATCATTAAATTTTAAATGAAGCTGGAAATGACCTTCTGTAGAAGTAGGTTCATCTCCTGGGTCTATTCCTTTAAGTTTGACAGGTTCTTTTACTAATTTTTGATTTTTTAATATTTTTGTTTTTTTTAGTAAACAAATTGTCGATCCTGAGTCGACCAATAAGGATAGAGGGATGTCTGAAGCTTGGGATTTTACTATTACATGTGGTAAGCGTCGTTTAGTTGTATCTATATTAATTTCGTAAATTTCTTTTTTTTCAGGTTCAACGATGACAGAATCTTCGATTTGGGGCTGGTTACCCTGCTGCGTGACTCTACATGATAAATCTCCGCATTGTTTGCGGTTACTCAATTCTATAGGAGGAAAAATATTATTTTTAGCGTTTCCATTTTGGGGCTGGTTACCCTGTCGTATAACACAAGTATGATTATTATAGGCGTTTCCATTTTGGGGCTGGTTACCCTGTCGTATAACGCATGATTTTATTTTTGTGCCGATTTTTGGTTGAGTAGGTCCCGCACGACACATAGGCGAGACAGAATTTAGTTTAAATTATCATCCGATGGGGATGAGTCATCAGCGGGCTGATCATCATTACATTCATCGTTATTAGTCACGAAATGCGATCTATTGGGTTGTGGTCGGAATCTATTATTATTAATATTATTAAACCTACTATTGTTGTATTCTCTCTTAGCGCATTCCTTAATGTCATGTCCTGGAGTTTTACAGTATCGACAGAATGGCGATTGAGCTCTATCGGAATTACTAGTAGTGGTATTAGAATTTCCACTCGCGGAGTTAAATCTCGGTTGGTATGAAAAGTGATTAGATGTTTGACGTGAAGAACCCGGTTGACCATACGATCTGTTGAAAAATGGTTTCGGCCTCATATTATTTTGGTTACTAGTTCTCACTTCTCCTAACTGAGGTCGTTTGTAGAGTGTTTGTTGAATACGCTCCTCAGATATGGCAATATTGATGGCTTCATTTAAGTTTCGCGGACTTTTACACCGAACTATGTTTGAAATACGCGGCTGTAATCCCATAAGGAAATGGTGCAATGCCAGATCTTCCATAGCCGCGGAACGACCAGGAAGTTCTTTCAATGAACAATTTGATAAAGTAATTTCCGTTAGGAGTTGAGATAAATAGGTTTCTACGCGCAAGGAATACTGTGTAACATTCTCGTTAGAGTTTTGTTTATTTTCTTGCAAGTCCATCAATATGTGTGCATGATGTTTTCGTTCACAAAATTGGTTCCGTAAAAATTCTTTGAGCTGTTCCCATTTTTTAAATTCTTTAATGGCGCAAGCTACTTCGGCTTTGCCTTGTAACTGGCTATAGATATAGCGGAATAGTATTGGTTTTTGTACTTCCGAGGCTAGATCATATGCATTATTGCAATTTATTATAAACGAATTTACAGTTTCTCGAGATCCATCAAACGGTTTTATAAATTTAAATAAGGTATTAAGATCTAATTCGACCATGCTTGTATTTTGAGCGCTTGTCTTTCGGGTAGTTCCCTTCGGTGAAACAGGACGGGTTTCGCCAGATGGACCGGTTTCCGGATCAAACAACGGGATGTTAAACGTTAGTCCTTCCGATGATTTATGGTTTTTCGGCATATTAAAAGTATATATTATATAGTAAATTAAAATTTCTCCACTGAACCCTAATGAATTAATTGAACAGAGAACTCGGTACAGTTGTTTATAATAGCAATGGCCAAGGACTTACAGTACTAGGGACGCGTGGGCGGCGGCGATAAGCACGGCGACTCGCTGCATGTCGGCTGGACAACAATGTTGCAGATATTATTTCACCACTCGAATATTTTGGATAGCACTACACTTTATTCTTTTATACACTTTTTACAGATTTTCCACTATTTAGCACTTCACTTAGAACAGGATTTCGGATGGAGTCGGTCTGCTACTGCGACTGCTGTACACTGGACTGCGCAGAATTTTCGCGTCGGGTTTTCTGGATTCTATTTTTTTTATTTTCCGGGAAATTACGGCACTGGGGATTTCCGAATCCCACCGCTGCCACCAAAATGTTACGGGCCTTTTTGAATTTAGAGTTTTAAAAAAAAACTATTTATGAACCCTAAATACTTTATTTAACATTTGGAACAATCGACACAATAAGGATAAGACCCTTTGGCAGAACCGACCCGTAAGACGACTGAAGACCGACTGACTAGTCTTAACTGACACGAACTTTACAGTCCTCAGGTTATGCTGATAAAGGACTACGTCAGCCTCAACCCTTACAGGCATCGGACATAACAGTGCGCTGCATAAATGGTCGCTCAAGGACCACGCGAACGAAGTCGCGGGAACAGCTAGTACAATATAAGTACGCTGTCAAAATTATAACCCTTCCTTTTGGCTTCGTCGTAGTCGCATAAACAAAAACTTCGACGGTATCTAAGTATGGACAGATACGTATTTGGTACGAAGTAGGTGTTTCCGTAAATATAACGGATGATGTAGCCCAGTGGCAGACAAACTTTATCGCGAGAGTCCGGAAAGTTTATGAAGGGGCGGGTCAGAATTTAAACAAACATTTTAAATCTTTCTCCGATTTCTCGTTTTGTTTTTAATTCCAAAGCAATATTATTTCGCAAGAAATACACCTAATACTTCTGGCGAAGTAATATTTTCGGAGATATTTTTCTTATAAAAGTTGGAATTGGAATACGGTGTCAGTCGGTAGGGCGTGAGGGATTTCCGGGTGAGCGCCGAATACCGGTGCCAGCTGTCGGCCGTCGCGACTCGCGTCAGCTCCGGACCAGCGGTGTCGGCATCGGCATCGGCTAGTGTTTTGATACCGACTGATGCCGACGCCCAAGCTGTCGGAAGTTACGCCTAATTATGTACTCGCTATTTGTACAAAACTTTTATTTACAAATACATTGAACGTGGT
This sequence comes from Celastrina argiolus, assembly GCA_905187575.2. Classification (NCBI taxonomy): domain Eukaryota; kingdom Metazoa; phylum Arthropoda; class Insecta; order Lepidoptera; family Lycaenidae; genus Celastrina; species Celastrina argiolus. The sequence continues at coordinate 7,631,668 of LR994577.1, forward strand.
TTAGAAGGTACTTTCTTAAAGTACATACCTACTTACGTAGAATTAAATATAAAAAAAAACCTTACTTAAACCACTTTGGTAATGTACTAGATAAATAACTCACAACAAACCTTGTTTGTATATACTGAGCTCAATAGTTCAACGCGTCATACAAGAAACCGGTCATATTTGCATAGTGTAATACTGTAATACGTTTTCCGTTAAACGTTAATCTTCTCTTATATATAAAAATTAATAGGTATATAAATGAAATACATATCTATACTTATTAATATTATAAAGCGAAAGACTTTGTTTGTTTAAAACCACGCGAACGAAGTCGCGGGCACAGCTAGTTATGTAGATATGTAAAATACAAGCCTTCTATTGTAGGTAACCTACCGTACAAATACCTACTTTAATATAATAATTATCATAAGTATTCATAGGTACTCAATAACATCATGTATGGAATAGGACCGGCTATCTATAAATGCAAGAAACTATATTTCTTACCGTCAGGTACCTACTGTGATATAGGTTCAAAGGGTTAAGATACAGTAAGGTTGCGGCCTTGCGGGTTTCGGACAATCTCTGCGATGGCTCATTCTGCATCGGGTCGGGTATAAGATTGAATTGGAAGCGAATATTAGTCTTGAGAAAAAGCCCGCGATCCCTTCTTCAAACTGAGGTCAAAACAAGAAGCACCTAAATCAATTTTACAAACGCACGGCTAAGTGTCAATACTATGTGTCAATAGTAGGTACGGAGATTATGTGTCAATAGTAGGTAAGGTTTGGATATTATGTGTCAATAGTAGGTAAGGAGATACTGCCTAACTTCTAAACAGAGTTAAAATTATCGAAACCGAATTGAAATTTTTACGTACCTACGTAACAATTTTAACCGAATTTCATAAAAAGGAGGTTCTCAATGCGGCCTTTTTTTGTAGGTACACCGATTACTCCGATTTATGATCCGATTTGCGTTGTTTTTTTTATTGGATGCAGAATAGCTACCATTTGGTACAAATTTTAAATAGGTTGGCTCTGTAGTATTTGTTTTATGAACAAATTACTCTAGCCTGGCCTACTGGGCCAACCTATATAACTAAAAAGTGTATATTTTTTATTACGAACATAAGACATTAGGATCAAGGTAAAATGTTAAGAACTTTAGGACTTCAGTGTACTTATAACTAAGGATTTTTATAAAAAGAATCTCAAAAGATTTCTTAAGGTAGAAATAGCAAGAAAAATTACTCGTATGTCAAAGTAAGTATTGCTGTTGAACCGAGCGTGTTATTTAAAGGCCAAACTAACTTGCGCTGCGCCAGACTTATATCGTTCGGAAGGTACAGTCAACTGCCTGAAATAAATATCACTTTGCACCGTGCACTACTTATATTTAGAACGAATCCTCAATACTGTTTTAAAAGTAAAAAGGTTGTCTAGGTGTAAATAAATTTAGGGCGCTCCATTCCAAGCGTTTTCTTTAAAACTTGTAAGTGGGATTCATAAGTATTTAAACCGCGTTACGACTTACGAGTAGTTAATTTTTAATTCCTTGAAAAGCCGATTGTCTGAAATTACTCAAAATATTCTAAAGAATATAATTACTATTTCCTATAAGGATGGAAACATACTAGTTTTATAATTTAGAAATGCTACCAACTTTAGATGCTGACTACTCAAAAACGGTTAACTTTACTCTATAAGATGTATTAGGTAAGTATTATTACATACTACTTTTATTGTTCATGTCATTAATAAACAATTTTAGTAGACTTATAGTAAATAGTTAATTCTTGACTTTACAAAGAGAAATCCCAGCTATTTTAAAACACGCATTCAGCGGCTCTGGAACATTTCATTGAGAATATTTCCGTAAATTACTGTCATGTTGTACCAGCGTTTGAGCTTCACCGGTTAATTTCCAACTGCCATGATACTGAGTAAAAAGAGACTTTACCAACTGCGTCATCAGTGTAAAATATCGCAGTACCTACAGCTGTAGAATGAGCAATTAAAATCTGTCTTTCTGTAAAACTACAAAAAAGACTGTGTCTGTCTACTGTATTAGTCTTTCCTTTCTTATTGGGATTACCAACATACGACCACCAGAATTTCATAGGCGCATTGTTACGCTGCTCCTACTCAAAAGATTTAGTCAAGATCGGGCTCACAAAATGATTACACACTTTATTGTACGAAAACATTTTTAATATAGAAGCAATACGCTGACTACACAAGTTTGATAAGTTTTCATCGACCATGTCCGGTTTCCTAAAAAAACGTAAATCATATTAGCTAGGGAGGCGTGTGTAGTGGTCGAGCATCGTAGGTTTTATAAATTAAGTGAAAGGTGGAAAAACAATTTTATGTTTTTTAAATTATTTAATGCGATGAGAGGCGTAAAAAAAGGCTAACCTAACCTTGATACACTTTAAAAAAAAGTTTAAAAACTATAACCCGACTTCGCGAAAAGGGGGTCTAAAAAGACTGAAACAAGAAAATAATTCAATTTGAAATCCAGATATGCATAGGTACAAAAATGGTCAAGGTAGAGCCGTGGTCATGTCATGTCATACATGACCATGTTAAAAAGATGGCTTTACAACTTACCAACATGGAACTTAGTAGGTAGATATACTTGTTCATGTGATATCTGTTACAATAATAATTATTTTTTCAAGTTCATGAGGTACGTAGGTACGTACATGTTATGGTTACGAATAATTATTATGATGATCCTAAATATTAGGACACTACAGGAAAAATATTGTTACTAACCTTAACTAAAGTAAGAACATTAAGTACTTATTTATATTTTTAACAACAATATTTGTCGTCCAAAAAAATACTAATGTTTTTTGAAGATGATAAATACTTGGGCGAAAACAAAACAAAAAATTAACCTGCTGTTTAACTTGTTTATTAACCTTTACTTTATGACGATAGCAGTTAACTAGATACTCGTAAATTATACGTCATAATGGGTTCAAGTCTTCGAATTATAGTTAGATGCAAATAAGAATAGAGGTTTAACTTTCCAATGAATATAATAATATAAGTTAGCGCCGTCTTTATCGTAGCAAATGCTAGTCTATACCTCAAACAATTATAAAGCCAGTTGTTAGAGATTGTTCGCTCGAACTCAATAATAAGTTAACCCTTTACACCCACTCGACTTGAGCTAGCTGCAGCGTTTGAATGAGAATTAATTAATTTGTTTTTAGCTCTGGTCTAAACATACTCCTACCTTCAATAGGTACTGCAATAATACTCTAAATAGAAAGATTATTGTAACTAAATAAATATAAGCATATTATTTACTTATTTATTAGTACTAATAACGCAAAAGGACGACAGTAAAAAGACAGAAAAAGAAAAGTAAAGGCTTCTGAAACGTTAGTTTATCGGTTTACCAACGAATAAATCCCTTTCTTTGAAAGTGAATGTGTGGGCCAAAATAAATGCAGTGATGTTATTGTTGACAACTAATAAGGTTTATTATGTAAATTGTCTTTCAATAATAAATATTTTAATTTAGAATAATTAAAATACCTACAAAAAAAAAAATTGGTCTTGTATATCACACTTTATAACATCAGAGCCATTTATTCATTCAGTTAGTTGGCGATCTCGATGTTCAACGAACTGGCCTTATTACTTGAGAAAGTGCTTAAACATTACGCGATGTTGGTTTAAACTCATCATCAAATTACTCAGACTCGTCTGCTTTAGATTCAATACATTATTTAAACAGTTCTAAGTGAAATTTAGCTACTGGTACTTATTTCCTTTTTGGTGTTCAAAAATATAATGTATTTTCTCTTATTTTAAGTGCGGTCATAGCCAACAAGCTATTTATTAGCAATTATATTATATTAACTGCGTCTAATACCAAAACACTATAATTCAGTAACTTGTAATAACGGTCAGGCTCACATAGTTCTAAGTTTACATTAGCAGTCAGTTGATAAGTAAAAGGGTACGATAATGCTGGTGTAATATAATGTAATGTATACGTTCGGTTTGCGTGTCTTATCGCATTTCCACCCTCGAGCCTATCGCTCGGTGGCTTCCTTACACCGACGTGTCATTATATACCACATACCGTAACGCCTCACACCCATTATAATCCGTCACAGCTTTAGCAGCGATGAAAAAACCTGTATTAGTGTTCCGTAGTAAATACACGGAATCCTTATAGTCTCGCTCTGTCGGACCTCTCTTGTTTAATTATGAATATAAATACTAGATGAATTTTGTATAGTTATACACTGCATAGTGTATATAACTTATAAGTAAGTACTTACTTAGTTATAAGGTCCGACCGAGAATGCTTATTTGTCTCGGCCGAAACTGAAACTGAGAATTAAATTTTTATTATAAATTTTATAATAATTGACAAGAAAAACATGAATTTTACACAAAAACATGTTTTATTACATAATCAGAAGATAAAAACAATATTTTTAGTATGGAAGTTTACTAAATCGATAAATCGATAATTTTTTCATCCTGCCCTACCTTAAGTAGGTTGCTCATTTAAGTTATCGTGGTTAGTAGGCATATGTTGTATAATAACATGTCGCATTCAAATTCATATCGAGTGTGGGCAACCGCTGCATTTTACTATTTACTAGTAAAAAGTATAAATTATCAATACAAAGATTAAAGCTCCTAAAATACTTGACTATTGCAGTTTTTTCTATAGTAAAAAATGGCAACTTGATTTCGGCTTACGGTAAGCCAATCTCTTACCGTGGATGTCGTTTGAAGCGATTAAGAAGACGTGGCGAGGGTTAGGCAGTAAATTCCCCTTAGAGCGAACATCTTTTAGAGTAAATTATTGTGATTACGCCTTATCTGCCGTTCCGCCGTATTTACCGCCCAATGTTTTATACGTTTTACTAAAAATATTAATGACACTCGTTAAACGGAGGGATTGAAGTCGCCATGAATGCTAAGTAGGTAACGATTTGATAAGAGAAGACTTAGCCGTAAGGACTCTGATTGAGGGTAATTAGCGACCCAGTTGGCCTATTTTGTTTATTTAATCAAGTCTTTTCAGTCAAAGCAATTAGGATTGTGTATACGTATACGTTTCCGACACTGTGAGGTATACTTATTTGTTTTAACTTTCCTCATTATTCAAATTGATTAAGATTACTTTGAAATACTGTATTTGGCATGCAGAGATGCACACGGTAAATAAATTATAATAAATGGTCAGCTTTAATATGTAAATCTGGTCTCTGCAGTGGCGCTGCCAAATGTGTGAATGAATATTTAAATGTTTTCTACGCTAACAACAATTAATTAATAGACAAAGTAGAAGATTAATTTTAAATTTGATGTGGCGAGGTTAGTGGTTATAAAATTAATATGACATATTTAATAAGTTAATTGTTTCTTGGTGATTATTTCAGATTACTGTCATAATGAAAAAAATCTGCCTTTTTCATTATAGTAATATGTCGAAGGCATTAAAACGAGAGTATTCATATAAGTTTCTTTTGTGGCTCGCATCGTCCGGTCTCAGTTGTTTGAACAAAGATTGAGGGTCGTCGTACTCTAGTACTCGGCCGGAGATGCTCCAAGACTGTGCTCGTTTCGAACTTTCGATCTCGGCATGTGTAGTACTAGATGTAAGAGGAGGCTTATAAATATTTTCTTCTATTGTTCTGCGAGCAATTTCCTGATATCAAACCCTTTGTTATAGCGCGAGGCGAGCGGCTGGCGCGCCGCCAGTTTCCCTACGTGTTTCATATTTCACTGGATCGGAACGACGTATAAAAAGGCAAAAATACATTTCTTTAATTTATTTTTTGCATTGCAACGTTGTTTTCATTTCGCACGCAAGTTAATTGGCACTTACACCTTGCACGCCGACGGCAACACTCCGCGTCATCAAACGCCCATTATACGAATTAAGGGTGAATGTCATTTGAAAATCTAGCTTGTAAAAAACATAATGAGAGCAAAATATGAATAATGAGTAAGAATTAACAAAAAGAACCACCCACAGCATCTTTAATTTATACACATTTATTAAAAAATTAACAGATATAGATATAGGTATTCCATTCAACCCTGATATCTTTTATGAAACATTAAAAAATAGGCAAATTGCGATGAATTTTGGCACCCAGATAGTTATTGTGACATAGACATCCGTTATATAAGGATTTTTCGAAATTCCCTACGGGGAATGCAATGTTGACACATAGATGCGCACAAAAGCTATTGTGCGTATTACATCTGCGTTTCCATCTAACTTTTATTGACAGTTCTGTTACAAATTTGATCTTATTATCTAGATATATTTGACATTTTAATTATTATATTGAAATCTATAAAATTGTATAATTTTAAACCGCTTGCGCTGTTTTTAAAAATTGTTACTATATAATATAACATACAAGATTGTATAGTTTTCACCAATATTTCATTTTACGTAATTGCTTGATTAAATTCAGATCAAATAAATATTATAAATTCATTATTAATCATATTTTATATTAAATGCATATTCGTTAAAATAATCTAAAATATCAATCACATTTACTACCTCCTGCCACCAATGCGGTATGCCGTCCAGGATACACATCTAACCTAATCTTATCTTCGCTTGCCATTTTCATTTAATTAGATACTAATGACCATTATATCTACATCATACTTACATCATACATCATACTCACTAATTGCACCCTTCTGGCGGATCAGTAACAACATCTCCTAACAGTAATAAAAACGTATTAATGGACGCTTCCACACCACGTCAATCCGTGGTAAGTTATATTAGAACTTGCACTACAGGTACCTCGACAACGGAAATATAATTATTATGAATTCGATATTTTATACGACACATATATTTAAAATTGTTATTATATTTAAAACACGTACGCAATCAACTCAGCAATACAGACAACTTTTTATTCATTTGACGGGATTCGAACACATGACATAAAAAATCTCGCCTTGATCACCGACTCGCTCAACAACTGAGATGATGCGGAGATCGTCATTCAATTATTTTTTAGTTAATCAATGCCTAATTGATGCAGTTAATAAGTATTCTAGTTAGAAGGAGGTATATTTTGACATGTAGGTACGTTATACCTCATAAGAGATAAGCTTTCTCTTATCAGCTATTATCTACAGTTTTTCTTGCAAACCTTCACAATATTTGTTTGCTTTTAGTCATAAATATTATATGATGTTGACATTCGTTCTACACAAAAATGTGTCAAGGCTATTCTTTTCCAGTCCCTCTGTCAGTTTGTGCAAGAACCGTGATTGAAATACCTGAAACGTCTAAATAAAAGATTTTTTCCAAGCACAGTTTTATTTTTGTGTGTCGTTCGCAATAGAGTCCATCTTTGTTCGACTATAACGTATTCCATTATGCCGTAATTTCAGACAAAAATGTCCATTTTGTACGTTGGAAATTTGTTTTTATACTTTTAAGTGAAGCGTGTAAAAGTAGAGAGCTCTCTCTGCGATTTTACGCCGTCCATTGTAGCGCGATATTAGCTAAAATGCTTTAAGAAGGCATGCTGCTAATGGCTAAATTGAATGTTCTCAATATTACATTAAGCTAGTCTCACGGGCTCAACGTCGCTCTCGTGATTTCAGTAAACATCTATATTTCATTACCTAATTTGCTTGGTATATTTTGGAGGTGAATTTCATATTATATAATGCCTCCCTCGTCAAGTACTAATATGTGCCGGTCTTAGGATTCACTTTCGTAGAATAACAACAAATGCCAATGATCTGAAAGTTTTGATATTCAAACATTAGGCGGCGAGATTATTAGGTCGAACAACATTATATCATAAAAACAGGAACAAGTAGGATACATTAACAAACGTTTCTAAAACGTAAGTAGTTCATTGGTATAGCAATAAATCTGTACCTATTTTTAAATTCAAATGCATAACAATTTGAAACTATCGTATAGTCGTAACGATGAAAAATACGAAATATTTAGAAATATCGACTTTAATACAAATCCAATTGTAGCGTGTATCGTATATCACGGAGTTTTGGCATTACGATAGCTGTTACTGTAGTCACTGTTAAGCTATGATGGCTTTTTATTTAACAATGGAGTAAACAAAGGGGAAACAAAAAGTATTTTCGAAATTTATGTGCACATAAAGTTTAAGTGCGGTTGTACCTATTTTGTTGCATCGACTTGAGAGCGGTTCAGATACTGATGAAACCGACGTTTGGCTCGCAGCCATGTTGCTCTATTCCCTAGAGTGTATGAGATAAATATTAATTTTTAATTGCTTCGTTTAGAGCTATTTATTTTCAGTAAGTGGTCTTTTCTAAATCTTTATTAAGCTATAATGATAAAATAATAATAATTATTACTAACAATATGTTGGTAGCAGAACGAACAATTATTGACAATAACATAGACAACTTTACAACCTACGATGGTCTAGCTGTCAGTATCGTGCCTATAATAAAGAGGCGGATTTTTGTAAGTATCTATGTATTTTACTTCTTCACACGCAATCGGCAAATAAAAAATTTGGTATGCAGACAGCTACTACAGCTAGATATTATGCTACTTTTAACATTTTTCCGCTGGGACATTGTATTCGTGGGGGCAAGACCGCAAGTAAAAGCTAGCATTTAATACTTTTGTGAAGTTAATACACGTAAATGACAGTTATTCTATTGAAGTTGTGCCCAGGCTACATAATGTTAGTAAAGTTATTTTACACACTGAGGCCGAACTCGAGAGTAATGGCTGAATTCTACTGACTTATGGTAATACTGATGACGTTAATCACCGTTATAATACGGACAGGAGGAAACGGATTTGGATAATAGGACATTAATAACCTTCTGATTTAGTGCATATAAACCTTTAATGCTCACTAGCATTAAAGTTAAACCTCACTAGGTTATCAACATTTTATGTATGCCCTGTTGTTGAAATTTAACCATAATTTATATTAAAATGTTTTCAGTTTTTAAGATTTTTGTGTGTCTTAAATACATAATGGACGTAAATTAATAGATCTACTATCTTCGTCTTATATATAAAAATGAATTGCTGTTTGTTAGTCTCGCTAAATCTCGAGAACGACTGTACCGATTCGACTGTGTTGGACCAAGAAAAAAATATTTTTTTATATTGTCAAATTGGTAAGCTAATGTTATTAAACAACGCATTTCAGTATTTTTAACCGACGTAATACGGCGTCGGCGTCGCGACGTCTGGCGTTGGCGTCGCGGCGTCGCGGTGTCGGACGTCGGCGTCGCAAAGTCTGGCGTCGGCGTCGCGGCGTCGGGCGGCGGCGTCGCGGCGTCTGGCGTCGGCGTCGCGGCGTCGGGCGACGGCGTCGGGCGACGGCGTCGGGCGTCGGCGTCGCGACGTCTGGCGTTGGCGTCGCGGCGTCGGCGTCGCGGTGTCGGGCGTCGGCGTTGCGACGTCGAGCGTCGCGACGTGTGGCGTCGGCGACGCGACGTCGGGCGTCGGCGTCGCGGCGTCGGGCGACGGCGTCGCGGCGTCTGGCATCGGCGTCGCGGCGTCGGGCGACGGCGTCATGGCGTCGAGCGTCGGCGTCGCGACGCCGACGCCTGACTGGTTTTGGTCGAAGCGTAATGTTATATAGCCTTCTGTAAATGGACAATCCAACAAAAATATTTTTTCAAATCGGACCAGTAGTTCCTGAGATTAGCGCGTTTAAACAAATAAACAATTCGAATTTGGGGACTTTCGTTGCATGCGCTGCATAAATGGTTTAAGTCAATCAAACACCACGCGAACGAAGTCGCGGGCACAGCTAGTTATTAATATATAGTTAACTTGCATGCCATGTATGTTGATCAACGATTTGATAAGCTTTTCAAAAAACCGGTCTCATGTGCCAAATTTCTTACTCCTATGTTGACATAATTCTTATGAAATTGTACCTTTTTGTTTTTTACTTCGCGTATTATGTATTATTCGCTTATTATATAATTATATTAATTATGATATATTTTTTGTAAGATTTCTTTTTTAGGTTGCTATTGTAATTTAACTATATTATTTCATAACAAAGGTCGTATTATTAACTTAACTTTCAGACCTCGGCGTCAGCGTAAGTCTCATACAAACTTCATTCCTTTAGTTTAATGGGTTGGTGGATAAAAATTCCAAGTTTCAAAATCTTGTTTGTATACTAATATAAACTAGTTATATAGCACACATCCGACTTCAGCAGTTATGTCTAATGTATTCGGAAGTAATCTATAAATTTTCATATTTTGCTGTGTAATAATTATATTAATTATTAGGTTTCTAAATATTATTTTTTTGTCGAAAAAAATCTTCTTGCGACAAAAAAATAACAAATAGTAAGTAAAAAAAATATTTTAGTACTTGACAAAAAAAAAAAACAAAACATTTTCAAAATGATGACTGGTAGTATAATCGTATCTCATAGTTATTGTGACTATTCCTTTTACACTCTGTATATAAAAAGCTGAGCATCATCCGAGTGTGATTGACAAATGGCGACACCTTCTAACGCGCAATTTACATCCACTGCTCAGAATTGCAAAGCGCGCCTTAAGTTTTCGCTCCAAAAATGTTATAGAACATACACATTGTACGGAAGACACTTTGTACATTTGTGAGGTACCGAAAAAGCAATAAATATGTAATGTTGATTTACATGTTCGGCCCCGGAGATTTGCCGTGAAGAATTGCTGTTCTCCAAGCAATCTCCACTTGATGTTTTCAGTCATTTTTCCTAAATGTTTTTGATTTAATAAAATGTTACAACGTTAAACCTATTAGGTTCTTTTTGTGTACTTTATACTTATTAGGAACTTCAAATGTATGTATGAGTATTGAGTATATTGTACATAATTATTGTTTTAGGACGTTCTTTGGCTTTCGATTAGGCACAGTTCACTACTTACTCATGCAGACATAATGTCGACTTTCCTTCTCAACCTCGTTTAAAAAAAAAATCACTTCAGTAGCCCAAAAAACTTAATAATTTTAGATTTTATTATGACATGGAATTTTGATATAACGGGTGTAAAAGAGCAGTCACTATAAGTTTGGGATATCATTATACTGCCTTTTCTCATTCTAAAATTGTTAGCTGTATTATTATTTTTGCGACAAAAAATAAGAAATGGTAAAAAGAAAAAAAATTTTAGTTGACAAAAAAATAAGTATATAAAAAAACATTTCCGAAATGAGGAAAGGTAGTATAATCATTATCTCAAAGTTATAGTGACTGCTCTTTTTACACATTGTATACTGAACATAACTGAATATCATTTAAAACAAAATCTATGTTATAATAAAATCTAAAATAATTAAGTTTTTTGACTCTACTGAAAAGTTGTAGTTTTATAGATACGAGGCTGTGAAGGTAAAGCGACGAATTAAGCATCTTTTACACGACTGCTAGTGTAACTTCAAGTTACTTGAAGTTACATTAGCGGCCGCCCGGTGTGCACGCTGTGTACGTGGTTGCCTGTTTCACGTCTGATTCTGGTGCTACATTGTACCTATTGTACCTATATTGTCTCTAAAAACTTTATGAATGTGTAATATTTTTCAATGGTCATTAGGAAAAATAAAATGTATGAACATCAATTCAAAGAAAACACGCTTGGGGTATGTCAGGTATTAGTTTCGTCGGATTGTTTGGCTTCCTTCTGAAATGATATGGAAATATCAAGTTTCTCCGACTATTTGTAAGGCTGTGAGCCAAACGCCAGCGATTGTGGAGGAAATTTATACAAATTAACACATTTTAATAAAGTAATGGTATAAATGCAGATGTGTTGTAAGCTTCGGATAAAATTTAAATGTGTAGCGCTCTAGATGCTTATAGGATTACGGCGCGCGAGTCTCGCGGGTGCCGACTAGCATTTTCATCGGTAATGAAAGCAACAAGCCGCACCCGTTCTTTTAGGATGAGCGCTCACTTGGACAAGTCACACGACATTCTTAAGACAGTTTTGACAACCACATAAAAATATTTGGATTAAGACCGTTGTACTAAAATACACACAATTTTATATAGTTGTGTAACTCATTTATACTATTTATTGTCTGTGACACGTTTTATTTTATAATCGCTCATTTCTATAATAAATTTTGTATATTTTGTAACTGAACTATATTAAGAGATGGAATAGACTGTATTAAGACTTTCAAATCTCAAAATCTCAAGTGAGCGCTCGCCCTTGCACGTGACTAAATTATTCTGGACGGTTGCATTGTCATTACACAAAGGTACAAAATAGAAAGCTCCTTATGCACACGCTGCACTTTATTTTTCAGCAAGCGTATACGATAGTAAGTCTATGTGGAATTATGGTATACGAGAGACCTACTTAGCCTGAAACAAACACTATATATTAATATGGTACTTTTAAATTTGTCAAACTCAATTCAACATGGTGTTAAAATGTCATAAGAAATACTAATATCAAATCCCTATACGGAATGAAGTAAAGATAGTAATACTTTCCAGTGATGAAGTCATTGAAGGTCAAACTAAGGTTAAACATATTTATTTAAAAGTATAAGTAACTAATGGGTATTTTTTTAGTTTGTATACAGAAAAATGATCACTGATTTTATTCCTCGAAATGTTTTTGTAATGGGCACAGTTATTATTATTATTATTATAATGAAGACGTCGACGTGTGTCCACCTTTCATATTTTCCTACGAGGCAAAAGAACCATTATACCTTATATTATAGACATATAACAAACTTTAAAAAAAGTATAAATAATTATTGGTAAAATTAAAAGGGCCAAATGATTTTTTACTTTTCAGATACAGGTTTTACTGTAATGTACTACGAGGGCTTTGTGAAGGCATATTAAGATCCTCGGAATATTTCAGGAGAAGCACTGACAAATAAGTTTCTAGCATACGTATGCTATTGTATTTTCTGTGTACTTAACGACCTATTACGGGAGCTGAGGGATCTCACGTGTGGGTAAGGGGCTCGTTCGGATCTGAAGTATATATTTTAAAGGGTAAGGTTTGTTTATCGCTTATCAGTATTCAAGAGATTCCTCGACTTCGAGTTTGCAGTAAATACTTTCATAAAACAAATTTTATGTGCTATCTGCTCCTTTTGCGATTTGGTCTGGATGGATGGTGAGGATATTTGTTTTTGCGGTTATCCGAGATTTGGATTTCTAAATTATTTATTTTAGTTTTATAATTCAAATGTACCTAGTCCAAAAATATGCATTTCCGTATGATAGCTACGGCAGATGGAATCATCTGCATTTATAAATCATATATTCTCGTATGGGTACATAAGTACATACTTTAAATTCGGACTAAGCGTTATTAAATCAGACACGGGCGGTCGAGGATTTACGGTGCACCCGTCCATTAACCCGGTGGTCTTGTCGCGGTGTGTCAAATTAATGAAACTGAGCATTTGCTTTTTGCTGGCATTTATTGGATTCCGATTGTAGATTACAGTTTGACGTGACCGATGGTACTAGTAATCATTTTCTGGTTTTTTTACGAGCCAGGAGATATATATATTTTTGAAATTATTCCTGTGCTACGTTGAGTTACGAAGAGCTAGTTGTACTATTCTATTATCTAAGATACTATATACGAGCTACAACGGCCCACTCTGTTATTTTCGACGAGCTACAGCGTACTACACTGCCATCTACGAAGTGGTACGCCGTGCTACACTGTAAGCTACGTCTGCTACTCAGTGCTTCGCCGTGCTACACTGTTAGCTACGCCGTGCTACTCAGTGCTACACTTGTTAGCTACGACGGCCTACTCTGTTATCTACGACGTGCTACGCAGTGCTACGTAGTGCTACACTATTAATTACGACGTGCTATGGAATGCTAAGGGCGTGTTTCACCAAGCAATGTTAAAGTTAACGCCATGTTAAATATCATGTTATCCCTCTCATATTTCCTGTCAATGAATGAGATGGCATGGTATTTTAACTGACGTTAACTTTAACATTGCTTGGTCAAACACGGCCTAAGCCATGCTACACTCGTTAGCTAACGTCGAAAATGTTACGATTAGAAAATGTTACGAGAATTACGATAGTCGCACACATGGTCTTAAATATAAACATTTAATATTATTATCAGTCCTTTCAAGAATATAAAAAAATATATAGCTTTGTGTGTAAACGTATTATTTACTGACACTTTACTACGTTCATCACGGCTTAGTCAAAGTTGAGCTGGAGCTAAAGTTTATACAGCAGACGCTTGTTATGACGCGGTTTTTGGCTAAATGAAAATTTGTTCGAGAACATTTCGGGGAACTTTAGAATGCTCAATTTATTTAAAGTATACTTTTAGTTCAATGATATTGCCAGATACGTTTGGTCATTTAAGTAGTAATAACAGTCGTAAATATTAATATAATCTATTATGACTTCACGACAATTATTAGTAATGTAAATATATGGTGATGTCTATTATCTAAAGAAAATTAAAAAAAACTGTGTTAGGTTCCTCGGATCAACAATACCCGAGTATGGAGAAGATCCTCGGGTCAGAAAAGTAATCAGGCAATAATAAAAAATAAGATAGCCAACTATAAGCAGGTAAACTCTGATGTTACTAAATAACGCCTAATTTATCTATACAGAGTTGTAATAAAAGACTACAGATGTAAATGTGGTGTGTAAATGGCCTTAAAACATGGATTTACTTTAAAAGTTTTACTGCCCGAAATATTCTCAAATTTGCCTTCCGTGTTGCCAATAAAATGAGTAATATCCGTTGTCTAGATTTCATGTGTCCTTATATGTATTTAATAACGTTTATGAAATAATTAGTATATTTATTGTAAAACAATTACTTCCTATCGGGTTAACATGATTCGAAGGCCTCAAGTTTACGCAGTACTTGAGAAACCAAGGAAGATTAAATAAAATATTTGCTATTATATACTTAGTACAGACACTATCTACACTTATACTTGCTATGTAAATTATTTTTAATAAGGTAGATTTTCACGCCAATGTGATAGTTTAAGACATATAAAAACCTTTTTAATAACGATAATTTTGTATTGAATTACTCTCAATTAATAAATGTAAAAATATTGAATATTTGCATGGGAATGAAAAAAGTTAAATAGCGGTAATTATTGGTGTCGTTCGTTTGTTTGGCGCCTGGCGAGTGCTCGGTGCGGTCACATTAACAAAGGCAGCCGCGCGCCGCTACAATGAATTGTTACAATTATTATAATCATTTTATTTACGCACCTGCAATTTTAATAATTAATTTGTATTTTTGTATGGTGCTATTTAAGTATTTATGCACGATTGCTAAAAGTGCCACAACAATTTATGAAACTTGTCTAGGTTGTACGTAGCTCCGTTTGTTGAGTCAATAGTAAATGGTTTTCGTAAGGAGTTACTTACCTTATTCTGTGTATGTACACAAATGGTAAATATGTCCCATAAGTTACCATCTGGTACTCATTATTGTAACAGAAATATGAGAAATATTATGTTATACCTACTCTGTAAATCCTAAGACATTTGAACTGACTTTTTGTTGTGTTTACGTTTTGCGCTCACTCATACTAAGAGCTTGCTTTATTTCTTCAAGGCTTCACAATTAACTGTATTGTATAATTTTGGCAAATGCGATAGGTTTGTGTTTTATATGAGTTTCTGAAACCTGTTAACATTCTTTGTAAACGGTAACGCATGAACACTGCACCCACAACAAACACCGGTAGCTGGGAGCTGCAATTTTCATCACAGAACCGGTGACATCGATTACATCCAACATAGAAATACTTTTTCCGTTTAAATGACGGAATGTACAGCAGATATAAATTTCCCGCAGCAATGCGGTGCGTGTGAATGGTCATAGAAAGATTTAAAACCCGGCCGATACTTTTTATGTGGTGGAAAGATATTCCGCTGATATATCACTGAGTTTTATATAACGGTTTCACTTACAGCATATTTTAGCGTTTTATCTTGAAAACTAAATTTATTGCAGTACAATTTACTACATCAGATTTTTGTACTGCATTGTGTGAAACATGTTACTACACACAAATTTTCTACTATCGATACTAGAAAACGAAAAAGAAAAAACCTGAAAATTTTATACACAGTTATAACACAGGTTATTCTCGGAGTATTCATTATTGTTGTCGTCCCGTGTTTACGTTCAACACTGTTTTTAACGAATTCTAAGGCAGTATGGTTATATTTTTGGTCATACCAAATAAACAATGACTGAAGACAATTATGAACAAAATTAACTGATTGTATTAATTATATTAATGCTATTAGCTACATAGTATCTAGCTAACCCTAGTCTGTTTCTAACACAGCACAATGTCGTTTGGGCGAGGCCTGCGTGTCTTCTTTTACGGCCTCTATAAAACTTTATCGGCGCTTGCTCTGGGTTTATTATGTGTTAAATACATTTATCCCACCGCATTTTCATTTATTTTCGAGAATAATAACAATTATACTAAAGACCTGCTCGACGAATAAGTTTTTACCTTTTCTTACGGACCCGTTTTACAATTACTTCGTCGACATTTTATTATCTACATAAAAGTTTTAGTACACATATTTTGTTTCTATTATTTTCTGTAATAATTAAAATGTAACGTTTACAAAAAATATTCTGCGGGCATAGTTGTATTTTTATCTTGAACATCGTCATAATTAAAGAATATTTTTTCTTGTTGGTTTTTGGTTATTCAACAGACATAATTTACGTATACCGGTCCTACACTCGAAAGTTGTGATTTTTTTTATCCCTGCTAACTCTGTTTTTTAATTATTGGTCTCATCAAAATGAAGCTACTCAAGAAAAATTTTCTTGATACTAATCAAGTGAAAACAATGTATGGGGGAACCCTGACTACTACCTAAACAAATTTCTTAGACTATAAACTACAATAATACATAAGATAAATATAAAAGCTATTAACCACAGAATATTAAAGAATAATTGTGACAGTTCTAGTTTATGTTAGAGCCGATTTTTCAATCATCAGATAACTTTTATCTGTCGAATAAACATGTGACTTTGACATTTGTTTCATACAAAATTTGTCAATGTCACATATTTATTCCTTAGATAAAAGTTATCTGACGATTGAAAAATCGGCCCTTAGAAGAATAAAAATTGAGTGGTATGTATAAAAATGTTGAAATTTTGTAAAAAGCGCTGTGAGAACAATATCTACACTTCTACACTAATATTATAAAGAGGAAAGATTTGTATTTTGTATGTATCGACTTAACTCAAAAAGTACTGGACCGATTTTAATAATTCTTTTTTCATTAGAAAGCTATATTATCACTGAGTAACATAGGATATATAAAAATCAACTGCTGTTCGTTAGTCTCGCTAAAACTCGAGATCGGCTGAACTGATTCGGCTATTTTTGGATATTCGTGGAAGTCCCAGAAAGGTTTACACGGTTTCCATGCTCAACGAAGTGGGAACGGGTCAGCTAGTTATATATAAGATGTAACCTTTCCTGGCATATAACATTGAATTAAAAATTATCCTGTAAAAGTGTCGCGATACGTACCTTAGTAATTAAACGAGTTAACATAAATCTGCGACAACGAGCGAGCGTGCGGGCGGCATAGCTAGCGGTTAGGCGGGCGGCGGGCGGCGGGTGCTGGGCGGGCGGCTAACTTCGTTAGAGGAAGCACAAGCCGACCGCCGGCCGCCGCCCGCCTTGATCTCTCACCCTGATAGCTTTTATAAAATGTCGCCTGTTAAATGAAAAAGAGAAAATTAATTTAGTCTGCTCCATACTTTTTTATTCTAACAAATGGTTCTGCAGTTACGTGCTAGTTAGATAGAAACATTTTAGTAGTCTTTTTGTAGATAAACGTATCTTTTGTATAAAACTGCAGCGCTTTGTTTAAAGCTGAGCTTATCATCGTCAACTTTTGTGTAGATGTTTACGAGCTTTTATTATGGGTCTAAAGTTTAGCTTCAATTGACATTCGAAACAAGAGAAGGTGTTACTTTCACGAATCTTAAATCCGTAAAAGAAACACCTCTTCTAGTAGCACATACCTATCTTAAACATCTTAGACGGGGAGCATTTTGTAACGTTCCAGAATTATTCATTTTTATGAGTGGTGATACATAACGAGTCCGGAGTCGGTATAATCACGATAAGTCAATGACAAATGGAGTTCTCGCGCGGCGCGACGCGTCTGATGTTCCCACAAATAAATTACACATAACAGGAACTAATTTTCGTGCTTTCAATTATTTAGGTTATTTATGATACGGAATGTACATTGAACGTACGGAATATGCTTTGTCGCTGAACACACAGAGAAAATTACTATTCTACGATACTCCATATAATAGTATTGTAATGAACAATGCGAGATGAATAGGTCAGTTCGAGCGGATAAATACAACGACCTTACAGAAAAACTGACGTGAAATAATACTTACGTTGTGGTTCTCCGAGTGAGGTTGGCGGAGGCAAACCGAAGGGGAAACCTTGAGTTTGGGAACATAAGGACCAGAAATACACTTGTAACTCCATTGGTGTTGGTAATCCATCATCTCGTTAACTGGTCCGTTTCATTAAAAAATGCCATTTCTCTATTATATCTATATAATATGGCGGTAAAATTTTAGTTTTTTAGCAAATGTCAATGTTAAAGTCAATTTGAATTTTTACAAAAATCTTTTCAGTACGTCGTTTCCCCATGATGCCTACCACCATATTATTATTCGTACATTATCAAATCTTCAAAATCTGTGATTACTAGTCTGTTATCAATATAATTTAGCCTTATAAGTAGCCTTTTTGTTGACTTTCCGAAAATAACTTGTTAAGTTTCATTTGGAAATAAAATATTTTGATTTGATAGGTACAACCTTAAATATCGAAAATACTATAATAATGTGTGAACAAAACAGGAATAGTGCGATATAGTGTATAAAGCTTTGGAACACAATTCTGATCTCAACGTACTCGTACAAACTTTATGAGAACTTTCATTTTAAAATCATTTGCTGGAGTATAAACGTGATGGAAAAATATTGTCTTTGTTTCTAATAGCACAAACTTGAAATGGTTGTTTTATATGTGACCACATAATATGAAATACCTTCAAACACGAGTGAGGAGATTCTTTTCAAAATAACGTTCAGTAGTTTACCCTTCGCGGCGAAATAAGAAATAGTGACTCTCAGTGACTGAATAGTGATCTATATGACACATACTGGTATTTTAATATAGCCATTATTGCTCATAATATAGATATATCTCACATTCCATTATTGCTCATTATATAGGTACGAGTATATCTCACATTATAATGTTATAGGTATTTTAGTTGAGTCCTGCTATGAGCTAATGTTTCTTTCATTTACTTCGTCGCACTATGCTTCGTAATATAATTAATAATTAAAATATTACAAATAGAAAATATTTAATTGTTTCTCTGTTTGCATTGAATAGGCTGCAAAACCAGAAACCCATATTATACAAATTTGGCAAAGATATAGAGTAGATCAAAAAAAGAAGTCGGGATGTGTGTTACTATTTAAAGCGTAAAATTGCACGGCTCCCGTGGGATTTCACGGGTACACAGTCACGGGCAACACGTTGTCGTAGGTAGACATGAAACAAGAAAAAAAATTGCCATCACTCGTGCCCACTTCGTTGAGCATAGAAACACTTTATGATGTATCGTTGAAACCTTCCCAGGACTTCCACTATTATTTCAAGACTAAAAATCCGAATTGATATCGGTTCAGCCGTTCTCGAGTTTTAGTAAAACTAACCAACCGCAATTAATTTTTAATTTATATATATAAGAGAGAGAAGATTTGATTTCAATTGATGCATACTATTAAGTAACTATACTAGCTTATAGCTAAAATAGCTATAAGCTAGTATAGTATTCTAAGTAAGCTATTATATGTATTCTAGTAACTTTGTATATAAAAATATTATCATTGGGCGTTCCAAATTGAACCAACTTCTGAGTGTCAAACTTAAAGATGCTAATGATGACAATAAAACGATCCAAAAATTATGTTACTATGATCTTTATCTTCATAAAAATTGATAATAAAATACAGCTAATGAGTACTAATAGGCAAGCGGCTAGGCGTAACGGACTCGGCGGGGCGCGGGGAGCGGGGAGCGGGGAGCGGGGCTAGTCCATTTTATCGTCGCCATAACATGCCCCTCACGTACAAGAGAACTAACTTTTAGAACAAATGAAAATATCAATGGCACAACCCTGCGTTTATTTTATATCATAAAGTTGTTAATTAACTTTTTTGTTTTGTTCATATCGACTTCAGAGCATTTGCCGTACGTAAGTCAGCTGAGAAATTGTTCACTTCACGCTCGCGGTGCCCAGGATGCTATGCCAGGGGGATAATAGCTACGAACACGTGGTGAGCTTATAGAACATATTATACCAGTATTTTAGTACTTGCATGGGTGCGTTGAATTAAAAAAATGATTTTAGCTTACTCGACTAAACATGCTGTTCCACATTATATTATACTAGCTGACCCGTGCCCACTTCGTTGAGCACGGAAACCGTGTAAACCTTCCCGGGACTTCCACGAATATATTTTCAAGACCAAAAATAGCCGAATCAGTTCAGCTGATCTCGAGTTTTAGCGAGAGTAACGAACAGCAATTGATTTTTATATATCCTATGTTACTCAGTGATAATGTAGCTTTCTAATGAAAAAAGAATTATTAAAATCGGTCCAGACACAATGCGGAGAATCTCAAGCGGCGCAAATATGAGAACCTTAGTGGGGATCTCATATTTGCACCCTGTGGGGTTGAAAACCGAGGCACATGGGGTCCGGGTGCGCATAAACTATTTGGTGAAATTTAAAAAAAAATTGTAGAAGCCACCCGAGACCCCAGAGCAGGGACCTACCTGGCTCAAAGAGTAAGCATCGCTATCCAGCGGGGATACTCTATGAGTCTTCTGGGTACTCTGCCTGAGGGGGACGATCTTGGAGTTATTTTTTATTTGTAGTTTTTGAAATTATATTTTTATTATTTTTGTTTGTTTTAGTTGGTTACAAATATATTTTTTGTTCTTAGTCTAATATTATTTTAATCACTGTTTTATTTACTATGATAATATTAAATATAATGAATACACACAATTCTTAAAATAAATATTGGTCAATCTGATTTACAGCAGTTCGATATCAAACCCTTTGACTCGATTTTTTATTTTTATGTTTTGTGGATTTAAATTATTTTTACATCGCATATGCAAAATATACGTTGTTAAATATTAACTACGTATTTGTACAAGGTGCTTATGAAATTGCCGTCTTGTATGAAAAAGATTAAACCGTATTTTTAATGTATTTTTTATTTGTTTTTATTAATGCAATGCAATGCAATAAATACATCAATGCATCTTTGTCAACGCAGTGGCAGTTTATTGATGCCCTTCTTAAAAAAAAGGCAATAAATTCTTCATAGGCATAAATTCTTAACGTATCCATGATGACGAAAATGATTGAAATGCGAATGAAAATGTAACACTAATTAATAAACAAATGACTACTTTTCGAAAAAGAATTCCATTTTTTTTAAATAAAATCAATTTGAAATTAGAATTTCTTAGCCAAACAAATATTATTTTGATTTTAAATGGCTACAGTACTGCCGAGCAGCAATTAAATTTTTTTTCCTAGAGTTATGTAATATGTATATGTTATAATATTGTCTTATGAGTAGCCATTGCTTGATTAGCATAGGTTCTCCATTATATACTTATATATTTCAATAATACTAAATGAATTTCCGGGGTGAATAAATTGATTCTAAAATGGACTCTTTGGAAGCCAAACATTTGGAAGCAGCTGTCTCTAATGAAATGAAAAGATCATTAAAGTTAGCCTTTGAAAAGAAAATATTCCGGAAAAAATTTTGTCGTTATTTTTACCGTGGGGGAGGATATGCACTTACATATTTCACTTTAAAATACATCGAATCGTTATTAATTTTGATTATGGAACACACAACTTCAAATATCACGTCATAGACATGTTATATATACGTATCAAGTGATCTACTATAGTTATATGCACTAGTCAGTTTACATAGGATTTATCACAAGGTGAGATAAATGAACTACATAATCTTTGATGAAGCGTTTGAGTTATAAAAACAAAGATCTATTCCGTTTAAAGATTAATAGACCGTCGCAATGTTTATTTAACTCGGTACAAAATGATTAAAGTTTGTGCTGCAAAACGCAATCTGTAATAGTCGGAGAAAACTAGTGTAAATACCTTTAATTAGAGTTCATTTGCTGATATACCAACATGACCCCACTAAAAGTTCGCGACTAGGACTAAGAGAAATGAGAGTTAGGCTAATGTCTAGCTTACTATTTAAGACATATTCAGCTAGCCTAAACAGTTTTGCATAATAAATTCAAGGGCTTTTTTTGACTTCACCTGTGTATGGTAGTAATTTAATAACCGGCCAAGTGCGAGTTGAGCTCGCCCCTTCGGAAGTAAAGTGCATTAATAGATTTATATCAGGGGAAGATTTAAAATAAGTATTTAAATAAGCTCAATAACATCGGAATAGTATTTTATTTTTTTATTTTAATTACTATCATTAAAGTTGAGTGAAATGTCTTCGCTAATTCTTCCTTGATTATATGTCACGTACTCGTATATATCAATGCTTGATTAGTTGACATCTATCACTCCCGATGGCCTGTTAAGATAAACTACAAAACCAAATTACAGTTCTGTAGTGTAAGCAATTATAGGTAGGTAAGTAATTATAATGTAGGTATTATAAGCAATATACAAAATAACAATAAGTACCAATTGATCGTACAGTCGGCTGCACTAACATGGATACATCTACAAATTTGCAAAAATATGTCTACATGTAATTTTTCAAAAATACCGTCACCTTATTACATTCAAAGCGATGTAACCAGCAAAGTGTTTCAAAATTATGAATACATTATTTTCATAATGAAGTAAACAGCAGTATTTCAGTGAATAACATGTAAACATTGTTTACTTCAGTACAATGTAAACAATAATTGTATGAATAATATGGATACACTTAAATATGGAGAAGAAAGAAGAGGAAGCCCGCCGTCCGCAACCACCGCGGCACCGCACCCTGCGGACCCGAGCAGCGCCTGCGGTGTGAAATACCCACCACGCCGCTGTACGTGTCCCGCCTGCACTGGTCCACGAAGGTCGAGGATGTCGTGGGCTACATCTTGAAGAAGACATCCTTCAACTTGAGGGTCGAGCGTCTGGAGTCTCGCCATAAAGTTAACTTTAGTTCTTTTGTGGTGAGAGTACCGACACATCGCTTGTCGACCTTCGAGGTGGAGGAGTTCTGGCCGATGGGTGTAGTCTACCGAAGATTCCGGGGGAGACTCCGGAGCGAGGCGCACATCACGTCGCCGTGATACGTGATGAAGTCTAGTTTTAATTATAATATGTATGTTAGTCTGTAAGATATTTATAATATGGGCCTATGCAGCCCGAAATAAAGGTTATATTATATTATATAATATTATATTATTATTATTATTATAAAATTTTAGCATTTTTCACTTTTCTGCAATTATGTTTTAATTGCCACAAAAATGTACTCGGGGTATGTTTCAATAAGATGTATACATTCATTTTTTCTTTTTCTTTTCGCACAGCCGTAACTACAAATGGTAGAAACATGAAATTTGGACTACTGAATTCGTAAAAAATCCCTTTTTGCAACTCCGATAAAAACAGAGGGATTTTTCGAGTCTGTCTGTATGTCTGTCTGTAGCATCGTAGCTCCCAAACGGATGAACCGATTTTGATGTAGTATTTTTTGTTTGAAAGTTGACGTGGTCATGTTAAAACACTAAAGCTATGATTCAACAAAATAAATTTGCTTAGGTACTGCTGAACAATTCGAGTGTTACTTAAAAAATAGTTTTACTTTTATGACTAGAAAAATCACAAAAAGAAAAGAATTTTATTACAGTCGATCAGAAATTTTCTTAAATCTATATTTCAGAAACTATTTTTGTTAGGTTTTTACTTCTACCCTCAAACTATATTTATGATATTTTAATATATTAATTTTGTTTATCATACAAAATGTTAGCTTGCGTGTCTGCAAATTATATTACAGATATAAGTTTGACGTTTATTTATGTGTGTTCGTCTGTTTGCCTGTGGCATCGTAACTACTAAATGGATGGATTTTGATATACTTTTTTTATTTTTATTCAAAGCTGACGAGATCGCAATAATTCGTCATCAGTTCATTCACTGTTTGACTATTCTAGGGGCTAGTTAAAAAATAATTTTGCTTTTCTGACTAAAAAAAACATGAAAAGACATGAATTATCCAATTTATTGCAATCGATCAGAAATTTTACGCGAACATAATATTATATTTCAGAGACTGTTTTTATCAGGTTTTTACTTCTACCCTCAAATTATACATAATATGATACATAATATATAACGAAACCAGAAATATTTAGTCACGAGTTTGTACAACAGAGTTAATTTACAGTCATCGTTCGCACTTCGCAATATTTATTATTCAGTAATTAAATTTTTTTGGTTTGTTTTTTGTTTTTAAGCTTAGGTAATCCAAATGGAGTCATTTAAAACTACAATTTTTATTATTTTAAAATATGGAATGTTTTTCATTTTGCCCGTGTTAGTTTATAGTATTTATATTTACAATATTACTAATATAGAACGATATTAACATCGTTTAGTTTTGATCATATTATAGTTTGAGGGTAGACAATAAAAACCGATGAAAGTAGTCTTTGAAATATATACGTTCGTGTGAATCGCAGTTATACCTATTACACTAAAGAATATAATCGATATTCTAATGTATGTGTGATTTTTAAATAACCGTCAATAATAATACCCGTCAACATATTATCACCTCTATTATTTATAGAATTCATTATTGTATTTATTGCAATGTAATGAAATTTTAACCAGCCTTTTCTGAAACACAAAATTAACGTTTACATTATAATGAAATAAACAATGTTTACATGCTACTGAAATTTGTCGCGTGTTCATAATTATGAATTTAAGTGTGTATACTATTCACTGAAATACTGCTGTTTACTTCATTGTGAAAATAATGTATTCATAATTTTGAAACATTTTGCTGGTTACATCGCTTTGAATGCAATAAGGTGACGATATTTTTGAAAAATGAAACGTAGACATATTTTTGCAAATTTGTAGATGTATCCATGTTAGTGCAGCCGACTGTACATTTTCCATCCAAGGGTGTATGTGGATTGTACAGTTATCTACAATAAATTTATAACTAAATTTAATTTCAGAGTGTAAAAACGTAAATAAGTACGTTCAAAGTATTGTGAATCGTATCACACTGGAGTAACCTGGCACATGCCAAGTCATTTATTGACAAAGAGTAGAATAGAAAGACGGCGTGATTCAACATTTTAAGTAATTTCAAGCCTCAATTTCCGTAAAGATGTGCTTATTATTTAGGTTAGGTAATGTGTTCACTTCACTAAAGTAGCTAGTACTATTAAGTATTCTGTGGTATTGTAAAGTGTATAACAAAAATGGTAAGTAATATTGAAATTAAATTATCTTCAATTATTTAATATATTCTATTAAACAATCCTAGTATTATTAGTAAGATAATAAGAATTACGCGATAGAATGAGACGCAATTTCTAGGTAAATATTGAAGACTAGCTGTGCCCGCGACTTCGTTCGCGTGGTGTTTGTTTGACTTAAACCGTTTATGCAGCGCATGCAACGAAAGTCCCCAAATGTAAATTGTTTGTTTGTTTAAACGCGCTCATGTCCCGTATATGACGCCCAACACCGCGACGACCGACGCCGCGACGCCCGACGCCGCAACGCCCAACGTCGTGGAGCCGACGCCGCGACGCCTAACGTCGCGACGCCGACGCCCGTCGCCGCGACGCCCGACGCAGCGACGCGCGACGCCGCGGTGCCCGCCGCCGCGACGCCCGACGCCGCGGTGCCCGCTGCCGCGACGCCCGACGCCGCGGTGCCCGCCGCCGCGACCCCCGACGTCGCGGTGTTGGGCGTCATATACGGGACATGAGCGCGTTTAAACAAACAAACAATTTACATTTGGGGACTTTCGTGGCGTATAAACGATGGTGAAATTTCCAAACGTATATCTTCAAAGACTAAGTAGTAGTGGTATTACATTAATATTTAAAATCGGTTCATAAACGACGAAGATATCCACGAACAAACATAAAAAAAACATATATTTACGAATTGAGAAACCACCTCCTATTTTGGAAGTCGGTTAAAAATATTATGTTGGTTATTTCATGTTACAATCTACCTTTGTGCCAAGTTTCATTTAAGTACGTTGAGTAGTTTGGCTGAAATACCGTCAAATAGGTAGTTACAAGTTTTTGAAGATCCCACAGGAACCTTTTCGTTTTTCGGGATAATAATTTCCAATAATGCTCTTCATGTCATAAGCTACCTGCCTGCCAAATTTCATTTAAATACGTTAAGTAGTTTGGCTGAAATACCGTCAAATAGGTAGCTACAACTTTTTGAAGATCCCACGGGAACCCTTTCGTTTTTCGGGGTAATAATTTCCGATAATGCTCTTCAGGTTATAAGCTACCTGTCTGCCAAATTTCATATAAATATGTTGAGTAGTTTGGCTGAAATACCTTCAAATAGGTAGCTACAATTTTTTAAAGATCCCACGGGAACTCTTTCGTTTTTCCGGATAATAATTTCCAATAATGCTCTTCAGGTCATAAGCTACCTGCCTGCCAAATTGCATTTAAATACGTTGAGTAGTTTGGCTGAAATACCGTCAAATAGGTAGCTACAATTTTTTGAAGATCCCACGGGAACCCTTTCGTTTTTCGGGATAAAAATTTCCAATAATGCTCTTCAGATTATAAGCTACCTGCCTGCCAAATTGCATTTAAATACGTTGAGTAGTATGGCTGAAATGCCGTCTAATAGGTAGCTACAATTTTTTGAAGATCCTACGGAAACCCTTTCGTTTTTCGGGATAACAATTTCCAATAATGCTCTTCAGATCATAAGCTACCTGCCTGCCAAATTTCATTTAAATACGTTGCGTAGTTTGGCTGAAATACCGTCAAATAGGTAGTTACAATTTTTTGAAGATCCCACGGGAACCCTTTCGTTTTTCGGGATAATAATTTCCAATAATGCTCTTCAGGTCATAAGCTACCTGCCTGCCAAATTTCATTTAAATACGTTAAGTAGTTTGGCTGAAATACCGTCAAATAGGTAGCTACAACTTTTTGAAGATCCCACGGGAACCCTTTCGTTTTTCGGGGTAATAATTTCCGATAATGCTCTTCAGGTTATAAGCTACCTGTCTGCCAAATTTCATTTAAATATGTTGAGTAGTTTGGCTGAAATACCTTCAAATAGGTAGCTACAATTTTTTAAAGATCCCACGGGAACTCTTTCGTTTTTCCGGATAATAATTTCCAATAATGCTCTTCAGGTCATAAGCTACCTGCCTGCCAAATTGCATTTAAATACGTTGAGTAGTTTGGCTGAAATACCGTCAAATAGGTAGCTACAATTTTTTGAAGATCCCACGGGAACCCTTTCGTTTTTCGGGATAAAAATTTCCAATAATGCTCTTCAGATTATAAGCTACCTGCCTGCCAAATTGCATTTAAATACGTTGAGTAGTATGGCTGAAATGCCGTCTAATAGGTAGCTACAATTTTTTGAAGATCCTACGGAAACCCTTTCGTTTTTCGGGATAACAATTTCCAATAATGCTCTTCAGATCATAAGCTACCTGCCTGCCAAATTTCATTTAAATACGTTGCGTAGTTTGGCTGAAATACCGTCAAATAGGTAGTTACAATTTTTTGAAGATCCCACGGGAACCCTTTCGTTTTTCGGGATAATAATTTCCAATAATGCTCTTCAGGTCATAAGCTACCTGCCTGCCAAATTTCATTTAAATACGTTGAGTAGTTTGGCTGAAATACCGTCAAATAGGTAGCTACAATTTTTTGAAGATCCCACGGGACCCCTTTCGTTTTTCGGGATAATAATTTCCTAAAATGCTCTTCAGGTCATAAGCTACCTGCTTGCCAAATTTCATTTCATTCCATAGAGCGGTTTTAGCGTGATGCGATGACAAACATTCCCATACGGACAGACAGACAGACAGACAGACAGACAGACAGACAGACAGAAATTTTTTTCAAAAATGTTATTTTTAGGTTCTGTGGCTTATATAGACCCCCTTTTTTTAATTTTCACTTAAATATTCTTAATGTACAGACATGACCCCTCTATAGATTTATTATATGTATAGATATACGTAATCAAGCGTCGCGTGACCTGAATTGGACCTTATCGTATCACAGCACTATTCACTATTTGTCGGAGTGTAACTTCTGTTCCGACTAATCTTTATTCTGTTGCCAAGTCACTAAATTACTTTTTTTAATTTGACTGTAGGATCCGGATCGTAATCGCTTTCGTCGCGCGTGCACGTCGTTACGCTGCCCGTTTTGGCCGCGCTTTCGCCCGTGTCTGCCCGCCCGCCCCGCTGGGATTTTATCCCAGCGTTGTGGTCACGGGAGGCCAGTTCCCCCAATCGCTCCCCGCTTGGTGAGATCAACCAACACCTGCAAAAGCTGAAGACCATGGCCGTTCACGTCCTGCGACGTGGAAGACCGCCCTGCGCCGACCCGAAGACCCATCACCGCCAACACACCGAGCCTAGCTGTGTCGGGGAGGACACCGTTTGCGCCGGGCCCCCGTCGGCATTCTCGCGGGGGGGTAGTGGTAGCCCCCCGCCCCAATGTCCGGCCGAGAAGTGCTCGGACTCACCGCAGCGCACCCAGCGCCACCTCCAGGACTGCGCCTCGCGCCGCAGCCCTGTACCATCGCTCTCAGGCACCCTGCCTGAGCCTGCCCACCACCCGGCAGTCACACCTGCCGCACCTGCTGCTGCCCAACACGCTCCCGGCTGTCGGTAGAGCCGCCGCCGACCACCATCGCAGACCATTCGGCCTGCAACGCTGCCCACCGCAGCCCTCGCCACGCCGCTGGGGCTCGCCGCTTGACGCTGGCGGAACCAGCCCCGCTTGGATCGAGTAGAGTCTGCCGGCCTCGCCGCGCTGGATCAACCGGCCCCCAGGATGGGCTAGTATAACCGGTCATGCCGCGTCGCCTGGGCTGGCTTAGCCAGCCGGCCCCGCTTCCCCGCCTCTGACGCCTCCTTTCCCGCGCTCGCCTGTGGATATCCGCGCCATCCGAAGGTTCCTTGGAGGGGTGGAACCTGGGTGACTGGCAAGGATCCACGGCGGCCCCGGACAACGTCGCCTCACACCACGGAGGGCGCCAGATGCCGCCTGCCGCCCGACCTTCTGGAGAGTAAGGTTGTACGGCGTGCGGGCGCAACCAGCGCTCACCAGTAACGTTTTTCAACGTTCCCCCATTGGCATTCCCATGCCCTTTTCCCACCATCATGGCTCCCGGAGCCCCCCCCCACTCCCTGGTTGGCTGGGTCCGCGAGTTGGTTAAAGACCACTCGTCAAAGTCTAGCCCTTCAGGCAGTTGTCTTAATAAAGTGTGTGTACGAGGGTTTTTCCTTGCGCCCTGACGCGAGGGTCTTGAGTTCAAAAAAACGTCCTGTCTATTTATTTCAATCCCACCTTGGTTAGGGCTTTGGTCCGCGGAACGATGCGCGGCGCTCGGAGGAGTGGAACCACACACGTTCCTCGGTCCCAGGACCGGGGCCTCCACACGCCACATGTCGTCTTCGCCATTCAGGAATAAGTCTTCCAAGGCTTCCTTCCCTTAGAGCTACGGTTTTCCCCTGCATTCTGCCGCGGGGGGTTTTCCCTAGAAAAACATAGCAATATACGGCTCGGTATCCTCAATACCGGGTCCTTCGACCCCACGTAGAGGGACACTTGTCTCTGGTCGTGGTTCCCCCACTCCCGGCCACTCTGGCTAGGAGTGAGTGAAAAGCATAGGTAGAAAAAGACTGTAGGATCCAAATAAAATTATCATAGCGTAACAAAACGTTAAAATAGTACTAAAGTTAAATAAAATATTATATTAACAACTAAAGGAACATAAAACAAACGATGAGTAATGATTGTTTTAGCTGGCGAGGGACGCTTTTGTTTTGGTCTCTTGTTGGATATCGTTATAATTACTCAAATATCCATTATGAATTTATTTATCATTATTCTGTTAGTAGATCTTAATATAAACAAAAACAATAAACTGCAAAGGATCTTTTACTGATAATTATAAATTTATAAAATCTATGATTTATATTATAATGAATTAACTTAAATTTGAAACCACTATCCGATTCATATATTCTTCATACTTAAAAATTTTTTTACTATAAAAACCTGACCTAAATTAAGCTGTTACCTAGTAATAGACTGTTATTACAAACGTATTGAAACTTCATCTATTAAAATTAGGCGCTACGGTAGAACTAATATACACACAAATTATATACGGTTCCTTTTAGCTTCACAGTAGTCAGGTAAAAACTTAAACTTGTGAAATCCAATAAGTTGTTTCTTGAAATACCGTTCTTCGAAGAAACGTCTCGTGTGTAATGGTAAACTCGACCGAAATAACTTCGGACCCGCTCATTTTATGCAACCTTACTCGAGTTTGTTGTTCAAGTACCCGTATACTAAGTTGCGATAAAATAAAAGATCCTTACAAGAGGGAACAACTCATTACGAAGCTCATGGAGATCGCGAACATACACTCGCCGCGTTTAGTACTTAAATATATTGTTATTTCTTACATCATAACTGAAGTTATTTGCTCGCGTTCCTCGGTTACTTGTATTAAACCAAAAGTTTAACGATATGTGAATTTTGATACTCTACTTTTTTAATGTAGTTTAATTTTACATATCTACCCCTAATTGTTTTTAAGACGTCGAAATGGTATACACTCAAGAATCAAGTACTTTCTAATATAATCAATATGCTTACAACTATCTTAGAGTTTTTAATATAATATATTTATTTAATTAAGTCTAGCAACTTGTTGCCTGATTCAGTGTTTCATTTGGTGCACGTGTACGTAGTTTACGATGCACGCCGCGGCCCCCGACCCTGTTGAAATGTTGCCAGGGTTCACGCTCTTTCGCCAGGTACATAATGTATGAACGTGTGAATAACCCTTATTATATTCATTCATATTGTAGCCTTAATAGAGTCGTATACAAAGCGTTTTCGCTGGTATAAAGTTATTTATAAAATAAATACAAGCTAGCCACTTTATTTTAAGTGAGACTGTTTACGGTGGGATTCTGTGAAGCTTTCTGGTGAAAATGTTAAATATAACTCTAAGTTAATTACAGAATAGGGGCTATCTCTGGGGCTATCTCTTATTAATAAATATATGCCCACTTGCACCGGATGCAGGGAACCCTAGCGTAGTAAGTTTTCTTTAAATAACATTTTTATGTACACCAAAAATAAACTTGGTGATTATATCAAATTTTTGCTTTCAAAAAAGATTATGATAGATAATCTCGGTACGGACTGATTTGATTTTAATACTTCTGTATTCAACATTTCTGTTTGTATTTTATTAAATATGGCTGGGCCAGCCTTACTTAATAAATACTATGCCAGGCATCGTATACATTACGTTCATTGTTGAGTGGCCGAAAACAGCCATGAAACACTTAGAATTTGATGTCTCTCTTGTAAATGACATTGACCATAATAAAGTGAATATATGAAGAACTATTATATAAGTCTTGAATACACCTAATATCATATCACATAAGAATTTTAAGGGTCTTATTGAAAAATCCAATTATAATATATTTTATGTGTATATAATTATGATTATTACATATATTTCTTTATTATATTTACCAGAAAATAGTCGTTTTATAAACTGATATTTTTATTTTAACAATGTGCAAATAAGGTTTTGTAAGTTGAAACCGAGAAGGTTTTATCTTACAAACACTTACTTTTTACTAATAACGCGAGTGTAATAATAATAAACACTCAAGGGGACTATCGTTTTAGTTTTTGCAATTTATATCTACAATTTATTAATTGAGTTTTTAAACGATTTCAACGCGTTTCGGCAGGTGAAATAGTCTTATTGGCGCGAGCGCTATACAAATAGTCGCCCCAATGTCGTGTAGTATACAGAAAGTTTTTGCTTCTCGTATTAATATGATATAAATATACAATATGATGATAATATTCAAGAATTCCTCTATGTGTTTTTATTCAGGTTGAATGATGATAAACATTTCATTTGTTTTCTGCGCAAATGTTTATTTAATATGTAAATTGTAAAGGAACCTTTATGAATAAAAAAAAGAATATAAATTAATTAATAAATTGATAATACATAACAATCTAATAATAATTTGTTATTATTTAGTACAGGTGTTCCAACTCTTTCACCTTAGATATCAAAATCCTGCGCAGGCCACGTCCTAGTGGTTGGGAAACCCTGATAGCTACTCCATGACCTCTACAAAATGTGTTTTACGGTTGTATAAATATTTAGCTCAACGCATGCGAACATATAATGATAAACGATAGAAGCATAATGCTTATTTATCATAAACCGTAATCTAGCCATATTTGGTGATGTCTGCGGATAAACTTGTCCAACTAGCTGCCGGCGGGCGGCGGGCGGCGCGCGGTAGCGGCGGGCGGCAGCGGCGGGCGGCAGCGGCGGGCGGCAGCGGCGGGCGGCGCGGGCGGCCGCTTTCCGGGTCATTTCATTTCATTACGCACTTACATTCTTCAAAGTCACCGCCTCTTGCGAGTACTCGTTATGACTAAATGGGATCTTAATTGCAAATCGAATTATGAATGGTTGAATTATTATTTTAATTATTTTCAACACATAAATGTGTTACGAACTTTTAAACTTATGGGCGCTTCACACTACTACAATCTGACCTCGTCCTACGAATCCGAAGAAATTGTATTACGGGTATTGGACAACATTTTTAATTACGTTTATACTATACATATATTTTTATGACACATATTTAATAACCATCCATGGCCAAGGAACATTAAAAAACTTATTGTATTAAATTGTTGTAAAATAAGATGTAATTAAAACCTGATGACCTTAAGTTGCGAACTCCAGAGGTCGTCGAAACTTAAGAAAATACTTAAATATTTTTTTAAGGGTTGTGTTTCGTAAGGGAAGTAACTCTTGCTTAAGTTTGATTGCAATGTTGTACGTTGTGAGTAGAGAGTCTCTACTAGTCTACTAAATACTACTCTTCAGATTTGATTGAAATCAGAAAAATAAGTTGAAGAACCGAGACTTATTGGTTTTGCTTTAAAAGATAAATTAAATAAAAAACTTTTCTGAATCGTGTACCAACAAAAGGCAATCTATTCTAAGGACTACATTGATCGAATGTAAAGAAAGAGTTGTATTGCAGGCTAAAGTTAAGCCTGATTATATAAGATTGCTATTTACTACTTTAGTAGACGTGGAAATCTGTATGTATCTGAGGGCACGGCAGTGCCTCGGCCAAGTCGACCACGTCCGTACCATCTTTTTCTCGACATAGTTCAGACCATTTTTGACTCCCTATATCTTTGTCGTGGATAAAACTAGAAGCCTGTATTTTAAGTAACTAGGCAGGCATAATTATTAGATAAACACGGTATGTTTCAAGTTCAGTCAGAAGTTTCAGAATTATAACTTCAAACTCGAAGTTTCTTAATTTTGTCACTGACTGGCTCACTCACTGACCGATAATCAAAAGTATTTGGCACTTCTAGCAGACATAGAAGTTTAACATTTGGAATACAAGTAGTGTTTAGTGAATAAATAAAGGAAATACTTAAACATATTGGAAGTTCTGACTTCTCTTAATCTTATCTTAATATGTCAACTGCAAAAATAACTTTGTAATCCCATATAAATATATAGGATTACTGTTATATTTGTTTTTTCCGACAAAAATACTAGTTTTAGTTAAACTTTTACATAAGAAACTATTTCTTTAAAACATGAAAGATTTTTAATAATATTGATATAATTAATATAAGATGTTGTTAGACAGACCGACTTACCCCGACTTGGCATCTCATGGGCCTTACAACTTTTTACGGCAAAAGAACTAAGTAGCGAGACATGACATTTTTACAAGTACTATTTTTTGCTAATTAAAATGGAAAATTAAATGAAATTACTGTAGAATTACCAAGTGTGTAAAATTGTATGGAGTTTTTCCGAATTACTGAGATTTTTTCTATGGTAATTTACAATTATTAAGGCAAGAATCCATTTACATGTAATTGTCAACGTTTACAACGTATTTGAACTATAAATGACATCCACCATAATATATCTAAAGCAAAGTAGTTTTTATATTCGTTTTTGTAACCTTTATACTCCAATTGGTTTTCGGGTGAAATGAATGGAGAAGAGCACTCTGCTTTTATACAAAATATAGCGAGTAAATTCATCTGATGGTAAATGATATCCGCCGCCTACGGACGTCGCGACCCCAGGGGACTGCCTCGTCTGTGACCCCGTGGGGTGCGGGGTGCGGGGTTCGGGATGCGGGGTACGGGGTGCGGGGTGCGTGGGGCAACAGGATTTGTTTTTCACTTTAACGTGATCGTTGCCGAAACTTTCAACCTCTATGATGTAAATACATTTCAATCATTGAGTTGAATGAAGAAGAGTAATCGATTAATTTTAACACAAGATTAGGAATTAGAAATTATCAAAACAGAATATGACTCATGTACAATGCATATTTTTAGATCTCAAGCATTACATGTATCCTGTGTATTTAAATTAGTATGTCTCATATTTTGTCCCAATTACGTTACGTCGATTTACGTTACGTTACGTACTCTACGTTGACTCTGTGACTCAACACAGAGAAGGATAATTATTCTTAATACATAATGTTTGAGATACTATGAAAGTTTCATATGACTTAGATGATTTTATTGACAAAAACGAAGGATCCATAAAGTAGGTATCGGTTTCGGTCCACTGTCAACAGCTGCGGGACATGGACTGTTGTTTGTTGTTGTTGGCGACGTGACGGCCGGCGATTGATACTTCCGCACTCTCAATAAATATATAAAAAGCTAAAGTGGAAAAGGTCAGAGAGAACAGTGTCAACCCTTTCTCAATAATATCTCTCTATTATCTCACTCTATATAATCGATCGATTTGTAGTTTTTTTTCTTAGATCTTTTTTGGGTTCCGTAGCTCATGTTTCGGAATCTTTATCCCAAGCCGGTTACTGTAGAAATATGACACTTTGCATGTTTCTGCAGTAGCCGACAAAGCGTTAAATTAAAACGCGAAACATATTTTTCTTTGGGGTACCTGTGTACACATAAAGTGGGGATGGTTTTTTTTCTTGTGACCCCATAGTGTAGAATCTAAAAATTATAAAAAAAATACTACACTCAATAGATTTTTTCACGGTGATTTATTCTTATATAATCTGGTTTGGTTCGATTCTTAGGAAAAAATACAAACCATTTTAAAGTCTTAACAGTGTCGGGTTTGCTGTTCAGCCTTAGGTTAACTGTTGAGGAAAATTGCTAACGTAAAGTTTAGGCGCGCAGTCACAAATCAGCGCGGAATTATTAAAGGGCGTAGGGCGGTGAGGACGTGATAATGAACATTTTTACAACGCCACAAGAATTTCCTCTTATTTGTGCTATCCTATGCCGTCGAAACTAAAAGTAGCATTGACAAATTGCAAATGAAAAAGAAATGTAAATATTAAAAGTTGTAAATAATTTTAATTTAAATACCTACATGTTATTCAGTGAGTTCGCTGAAAAATTAAAACGTTAATTTATGTAACGTACTGCTGTAGCTTGCAGGCTAACTTAATAAGCCAAAATGTGCAGTGTTTGATCTCTACAAGACCGCACCTTGTGTAAGGAATGTTATTTAACCGACGTCTAAAAACGATGGAGGTTCTATTTAGGCGGTAGATATATTTTTTATGTGAATAGTGAGTAAGAATAGAATAATAAACTAGTCCTGCGTGTTCCTTAAATATGAAATTTATTTTAGGTGTACCTACTTCCTACTACTGAACCGCGTCTATTTTTTATTACGCGGCGGTTGTCCCCAAGCGGCCATATTTACTTATTGGCATATTGCTGGGCTTTGTTTATTCCAATTTCAAGCAGTAGCGGAAATGTAACAAATGTAACAGAAACAAAAAGATTTCTGAAGGAGGTCATACTTTTCCGGTATACTTAAGTAGAATAACTGACTTGCAAATTTGTATTGGAACATAATTTAAGTTTTTGTGAATATACAAGTATACGGTCTCAAGAGACAGTAGGAGCTATACAATATAGTTTTTGTTGCAATAATAATAATCATTACTAATATAATGTGATACATATACTTAAAAATATTAAAGGGAATGTTGCCTACTTAGTATCGAATACCAGATTTTTGATTTATTATTGAGATATAAATAAAAATAAAAACCCTATTTGTTTCCCGCATAACGGTGTGTATCGTCACTATCGATTACCATCATACATTTTTAATCGCAAATATAATAATATGGTATGCAGGTGACGTCACATATCGATGTTTCGCTCTTTTTCTTATTGCAATTTAAATTGTTCTCATTTCTTTGTTATTTTTTAAGATTTACAAAAATGGTTTTTATAATGTATATTAAAATATTGTCTAACATTGAATAGACGAAAAGCATTATTTATGTTACAATATGTCTATTATAATAATAATATAATATAATATCTATGGACGCTCCACACCACGTCAATCTGGCCCTGTGCTAAGTATCCGAAGAACTTATGTTACAGGTACCAGACAACGGAAATATTAATACTCATATACTATACACATATTTAAGATTTTTTTTAATATTATACACACATTTAATACACATCCATGACCCAGGAACATTGAAAACTTTTTGTTCCCTCGGCGGGATTAGAACCCGCGACCTCTCGAACATCAAGGCGCTCAACCACTGCGCTACTGAGGCCGTCAATTATAAGTGCGATAACTTTAGTTCTACATAATATTTATATGAAGAACACATACATGGTCATTAGTTACAATGCAACCTCAGAGGAATTCTGCAAGGCTTTGAAACTCGTAGGCGTCAATTTCTATGGATGATCAAACGTTTCCTAAACGTCTATCATATTAGTGCAATCATGTGAACGTTCTATTTAATTTTTATTAAGTTTTTAATTTTATTTTTATGAGTTGCCTGACAGTGCCAGTGGGCTAGTCAATGAATATTTGTATATGGCTAACTTTTTGGGATAAAAAGAGATCGGACATTTTTTTATAAAAATTGTCCGATCTTTTTTTTTATCCTACTTCCTACTAATAACTATTAATATTATTATAATGCGTAAATTTTGTTTGGTAGATATGGTAGTAGATTACCTGACAGATTAGGTAGGTATGCAGTATGTACGGTTTCCGCAGTATCACATTACGCTATTTTTGAACTAGATGTTTCCCGCTACATCGTACGAGTAAAATGAAATCCCACGGAAACCGTACTTTCCTACCGTAAAAAATAGCATATTTCCATATTACCGTCCATTGCACCGAGTCCCCGAGCCGATCGTGATGCGCATCATACTCCAGCGCATCGCGAATCATGATAGGACGGCCTAGGCAAGCCCAGAGGGGTCTCTGTTCAGTCTAGGGGTCACGCCTCAACCCCCCCCCCCCCCCAAGACGAGCCTGGTAGAATTCCGGCGGACGTCGGCGGAGTCCCCGAGGCTCCGCTAACGCGGTAGTGATGGAGTGTCGCCGAGTTTTTAGTGGGTAGAGGCTGTGTCCAGTTCACTATCTCTTCGGATGCGGCGAGTCCCACATACCCGCGGTAGGAGTCCCCATCTGCCTCGGAATACGTAATGCATTTTCTCGGCGAAAAAAAAAAGGTGTGGACGTGCTTCGTGACTAAGGGCTTGTACACAAAACTGCGATGCACCGTCGCATCGCAGAAATATCGTCACACGCCCATACAACACGGGTGACAATTCTATGGCTGTGTGACGTCATTTCTGCGATGCGGCGTCGCATCGCAGTTTTGTGTACAAGCCCTTATGAGTACAATGTATATTGGCCAATCTGTTACGTACTTACTTACTTAGAATATTACAGAAACATTTATTCGCCACATCTTCATCTCTATATTACAAAATATGAAATAATGCTTCCGTTTTAAAAAGGCACACTCTAGTTTTTTTTACTCACTCTTCTTTACCCAAGGTAACCGTTAGGTAATCTATTACAAGTATTAGATGCAGTATACAGGTTGTCTCATGGTATATATATCAAGCCGAATATAGTGTAAAGAGAAGGACGCGTAGAGCATTTTTTGTTTTGGCACCTCAGATAAATTTATTTATTGATATATCATGCACATTTTGTACGTAGGCGGACTTAATGCCTCAAGGCATTTTCTATTCGTGTATAATATAGAATAGAAGCCCTGCGAGACCCAGCATAGTAAGATTCACTCCTTGTGTTAATTTTAGACCTTCGCATTTTTTATTGCGAAAGTAATTTATGGAGGTGCCAAAACAAAAAATGCTCTACGCGTCCTTCTCTTCACACTATATTCGGCATGATGTATGAGAACCATGAGACAGCCTGTATAAGAAGAGTCAGTCATGATTTATCTTCTAGACTTGTATATTATTTGCTGTAGACATTGGCCATGAGGATGAACCACATAATATATCAGGTACTAGAAGTCGTATAAGATACTTACAATATTTATCTCTGACTGTACTTGGATTCACAGGGTTGAACTCGCTTCACGTAATCCTTTAAAAGCTTTTAGTTGGATACTTTAATACGTATTGTAAAATACACGATTTTCGGCATGGGTCGGGACTATTGGGATTGTACGGAGCGAAAATCACCAGAAATAAAATTATTTTATTTATATTACTTTAATTATTATTAATATTTAATTTGAAAACATACACGTTACTATTTGTTTATTAATAATATTTAAAAAAATCATGAAAATATCATACAATTGAAAAGAGTAACTATAATTGGTTAGTAACAATAAAATACTTGGAAGAGAATCTCGCGTTATTGCGTAAGCTTCTTAAAATATTAATTAAAACCAACAATCCCGATTTCACCAACGCAATATTATGTTAACGGCTTGTTGAAATACCATGCCTTCTTTTTTCATCTTCATGGACAGGAAATACGAGAGGGATAACATGATATTTAATGAAGGATTAACTTAAACATGTGTTGGTGAAATTGGCACTTAGTTTTACAGTTTCCTTTTTTTTTTTTTTTTTTTTTTTTTTATTTCGCAAGGGAAATGCGTTACGCATCCCCCCGGGAGGGTCCCCGAGGGGTATGTGGGACTCCCGGCTCGCTACGGCCGGTTTACCCACTAAAACCACTTGCGGATTGCCATCAGCCGTTATGTTGGGTGGAGTGCCTGGATCTGTCTAAACACAGGCTACTACTTCCTCGACCGGCCGGTTCACCTCTACAGGGACCGGACTTCCATCAGATTAAGAGAGCACTCCGGCAAACTGAAGCGCTCTCCTCGGCGCCGAGACTGACAAAGCCGGGGAGGTTACCCATCCCTCTACCCGGAGCCCCGTACTAGACGTGAGATGGGAGGGCCGCAAAACGACGCCTCCGCACCCCCGTCCTGCGCCGGCGAAGCGGAAGAGAGTGAGGATCAGTCTCTCTGTCCCGCTCCGAGGCCTCCTTCTGCGACATGACGAATTCGCAAAAGGAGACCACCGCCTGCCAGGCCTCATCGCTCTCGAGCATGCAGCGAACCACACTCGAGAGTGAGAGGTCCCGCCCAATCACTGCCACTAGATCGTGGCGCTGCACGACCCATCGTTCGCACACCTCCAAGGTGTGCTGGGCCGTGTCCTCCGCAGCGCCACATTCGTGGCAGGCTGGCGTAGGCTCCCTCCTGGCAACCTTACACAGGTACGCACCGAAACATCCGTGTCCAGTGAGTACCTGTGTAAGGCGGAAAGTTTTACAGTTTCCTACCATTAATATGACCAATACATACATTAGGTAGGTATACTTGTACTCTACCTACAATAACATATATGGTGGTGGCGTGGTATATGGTTATAGATAGTGTCGTAATGTAACGAAAATATATTTTTTATAAGTAAAGAATTTCTGTAAACCAGTTTTAACGCGGAAATGTACCGCTCATGACATCATGAAGCTTATTACCGTTATTAGTGCTGAGATTGTTAGAGAGTGTCTGTAGTCGGTGCGGGCTGTCAAATGTAATTCTACTATCCATTGGGTATATAGAATTGAGTTTCATATTTCTAACAGTAAAATACTTTGTCATTTATAGTTGGTACATTTATGCGTTCTAATTCCTAGATTCCCTCTGCATATAATTTTAAGTAGTTATACTTAATATCCATTCGAGATTAAGAAGGTTTAAAAATACAAATACAAATTTCAAATCTTTGTTAAAATTATTTTGTTGTAACTAATTGCAATCGCTGGCAGGCGAGCGACGCTGGCAGGAAGTGGTTTTAGTGGCTTTGGAATTAAGTACAAGATTGGTTTAAGAATTTTACCCGAAACATGTTGAGGACGAAATATTTTCATGAGAAAATAGTAAAACGTATCCCTAGCCGAAAAAGCACATGAGCACCTTAATCCGTATGTAAGTAGCGTTTAACGTCACGTTGGTTTTCTTATCGCAGGAGATGAGATTTAGCTGAGATGTGACATTTCGTTTTTTTTTTGTTTTTATTAATGACGCAATTGAGTAAATTTAAATCTTCTGAACATTTTCGGTGTTATTTGTACGTTGCGTGGAAATAATATTATATAAAGTACCAATACAAATCAATCTCGATGGTGTTGTGCATTTTATTGCGGAGTTCCTATGGCCAACATCAGATCAGCACCATGCAATCGCATACTTGGCTCGTCTTGACGGGAGCACACCCGTGTCCCCAGATTCAGGGTCTGATAATAACAGTTGTTATAAAAAGCTTGTTTTTCATTTATCAAATATTTTTTAATCATAATAATTATTCATACTTAAATTTAACTCTATTAAGTAACAAGAGTGACAAAATCTAATATAGTGTTGTGTCCGATTTATTTATTGAATAATGTATTTTATTTACATATTTTGATCTAAAACATTCAGAGATTAATGGCCTAGTATCAAGAAGCCATTAAGTATATTAATACGCAATAAAAGCGCGAGCGAGGGATGAGTGCGAATCCCATTTCATTAATATTCATGGACAAATTATTCCTATCATCGTCTTTTAGGTAAATGAAAGGAGATCGAGAAAAATAAACGCTGATATCGAAAAACTTGTTCTACCATGATTTGCAGGTTTTAGTTAAAAAAATATTTAAGTTTATTAACATACTTGAGCTCCGATAATCCGGCCGCCACTAATGTTAGCCTTTGCCTTGGGTAGGCCTTAGGCAAAAATGGGATTCTATTACTAAACCTCTCAAAAATTTAAGTAACTTCCGAATTTTCAAGCAGTGAGTGAACCGACGACGATGAGTTATTATAGCTGAAATATCCGCAATCAAGTCGGCTTTGAAATAAAAAAAAACTAATTAATCGATTCATCCCTTTGGGATCTACGATACACAGACATATAACAACAAAAATTTATAAGTGTCGTCGGGGGTTAAAAATATAATCTTTCAATATCTAGTCAGTACCATACAATCGGTAGAATTCGATAATGTGATGGCCTGACGGCGCGGCTCTTTGTTGAAGGTTTGTATGATTACCCAACACGGAGTGCTAATAAAATACGTGAAAATTCGGTGAGAGTCACCACTTTTCACGTGTTATCATATATTCGTTTCTCGTAATTGACTATGATTTGTGGAAAACGTTCAATTATTTGATTAAGTATGGCTTTAGTTAAAATAGCGATATTACAGTTCTATAATAGCTAAGAATTTAATTTTATATTGTAAATTAAAATAAAAAATAAAATCAAATAAGTAAATGACACATTTAGGACTTTTCATTCGAACTTGTGTATACTAATAGGTTAAGTAGGAACAAATTCGAAAACGTTACGAACATATTCGTAACGTTTTCGAATGTCAATTGTAAAATCGTTGTCATCATTTTCATACAATACTATTTCACGAAAAAGATTTCGTATTATATCCCTACTTTAATATCATTTACCAAACGAGAAGTTTGTCACGGAATCTTGCAGTTATCTGAAATGTTCACGGAACACAATTCGCAGCGCAACATGTTGCAGAACATGTACCGTGTACGTGTAGCAACACACAGAACTTTCGCTCGGCAACGTTGTATCATCCACAAACTTTCGTACAACATACATGTTGCTCGGAAACACGCGCTTCGTATTTCGCCGGGCTCTCGATAGCGTACCGTAACCCATGAAATATTAAGACGGTTACGTGAATAACCGGTAGATTTAATTATAATCTAGTAGATTAGCTATAATTTGTCAACGCTTTACTTACACATTTGATGTATCGACTTTTTTGTTTATGTAAGTATAACATTTTACAGAAACGTTACAATATAACTGATGTTCTCAGACTGCTGATGCTACTAATTTCGACCATCATATACTTTTGTAATATATGTATAAGAATACGTCAGCACATAATCCTTGGGTGCTTATAAATTTCATAGTCGTCGATATACATTAGTTAATTTTCTCAGTGATTTTATTTTCGCTCAAGTGTATCTTATGCTCACAGAAGTCAGATGGAACTTGTTGAAGTTTCACATCTCGCGACTGAGCGACTGACGTTATCTCACAGTTAATTGCTACTTCTCATAAGTTGAGACGTGAGATTGCTTCTCCACCTTTAGCCGAAGTGAAAATGTGTGCTCCAATTGCCTGTGGGGTAAGTGACTTTTTCAATAAAAGTTTATGCCTAGT
This sequence comes from Celastrina argiolus, assembly GCA_905187575.2. Lineage (NCBI taxonomy): Eukaryota > Metazoa > Arthropoda > Insecta > Lepidoptera > Lycaenidae > Celastrina > Celastrina argiolus. Next base: position 7,674,697 of record LR994577.1, read on the forward strand.
ACGTAGCATTTTTCATGTATCATATTGTGTTATGGTTCGTTTCAATATCTAATCAATAACAAAAATTAACGGGACATCAGTAAAATATTGAAATGTCATAACATAGAGTGAAGGGCGAGTCGACATCGCTAATCGAAATGCTCCGGAGAAGTTGTCTACTTTAGAAAAGGTGAATTTGATACGTAGGTTAATGTGATACGTTCCGTTGGTAGTACAAAGCGGGATAGGATTGTTTCACTCGTGAAATATTTCTCAGATGCGACCGTTGTTACATCGAGATATGAATAACATCACTTGGTATGTCGGGGCCCCTTTGTGCCGAGCTCGTTTGCAATTTTTCCACATATTGCTTACAAACATAAGCGGCACGTAAATATTCCTTCGTTTATTGTTTTAAAATTCTTTTTCAAACGTCACATGTCGCAGGCATTACTCACATTGTGCTCGCGTTTTCAGTTATTTGTTTACGTCCTTGATTATTACGGTGAATAATTTTCGACGTTTGTTTTATCCCGTGCAGTTCTAAAATACTAGGAATCATATAGAACTGATATTTTTAAATATACTGTATTCTTTCCATTAAGGATTTTTAGGCTAAATGCAAGTTGGCCTCCCTTACGAAGAGTTCCGTATCATTGAGTATACCAAATCCACAAAAAAAACACGATTGGGAAATTTTTTATTGTCTGGCTAGACAATTAATATCGTGATTTTTGACATACTGCCTGGTAACAGACAAACAGCGAAGTGTTAATACCTACGGTCCCATTTTTAGTCAGTTTGCTGCAAAAATTGTAAAAGGTTTTGAAAAGATTATTTAGTGACACGCTTCACATGCAGCACAGGTGTAGCACATATTTTATTTGCAAGTTACAGGCAGCGCGATACACTTTGACAAATAACGGTGACGTCCACCTCATTCCTTCTATTTACTGTTCAGGTATAGTCACATAAAGAATTGCTTATGTTTTGAAACACTGTTATTATTAGTACGTACCAAAGCATGACTACTACTGAAATATCATTTATTTTTTAGCAATTTCAGCAATGATGCTAGTTATTTTGATCCTTGTTTGCAATAACATGCACTATGTGGTAGTTGCATTTCGCGAAGGAAATAGTATAGCCATTAATTACTGTTATTAAGCTGGACTACGATATTAATTAAGTAGTAATAATTAAGTAGTGCAATATTAATGGTTTATCTACATTTTTGTAAATTTTATAGAGTCAATTATAATTACAATGTGAAAATACCAGATTCATAAATATTTTTTGATATTTTTGAGTGTATCAGATAATGTAATTATATCATTAGAAATAATTTCAGGTTACATTTTATTCTTGGTAACATACAAAGAAGTAATAACAATATATAGGTAATGTTGCGTGGATTACAGCGAAGGAAGTCAGTGCCAGCAGGTGATAGGCAAATGAACGGGTGGGATTTAGGTGGATATAGTGGGCGTGGGCCGTGGGGTAGTGAGCAGTTAATGTTTGCAGCGCAAATACCGCTGCAGCGCGGCGGAGCACGCGCAAATATCGTTCGAGCGGCACTCGGCGCGATACGCGCGGCCCGAGACCCCGACTGTTATACCAACGAGGTTACTCTACGGCAAACATTTTTCTCATATTACTCGTCGTAGGACAAATAATATGATGGCTTAGCTATTGAAAGACACCGCTGTCGATTTAGCTTTGAAAAATTACTGAACATTGCGCGGGTTTGCAATGGAATACATGAAGTTTTTCTATAAATAATTTTTAGTGGATACATAGTGAATAAAATGAACATTTTAATTCAGATTATTTCATTGATTAAACGAAGATGGTCTATCTTAGATATTTGTAGTCTGAAAGTTCATACAACACGATATGAAATAAGTCTCCTTATTCTGTTCTGATCAGATATGTAACGCCAACAAGGTAGAGCATAAAATGTGAAAGGGTAAAGTTTTTATTTAATTGAAATGAAAACGTAGTGACATTACGGGCGAGGTGGCAAGGTGCCGGGAGGCGGGCGGTTCGTGCATCACTATGCTTTTATGATTAAAGTTACCACTTGTCCTCATCATAGCGAAATAACTAGAATATTGAGGTTATATTGTAAATGAAAGTTTGTTAAGTGATATGTTTGTTGCTTTAAACTTTTATACATTGGTCTAGTTATTAACATAAAACGATAGGTACCTACAACTAACATAATATAAGTTTTAGTTTATCAATTTTGAACACAACATAAAATACTGTGATTCACGATTAGCGTACAATCTTCCCAATTGAAATTGGCGGTGGGCTGTAATGGCGCTGCACTAAATTAGCGCGCATTCCGCAGCTAACTCCAGCATTATCTGATGCTGCGTATCGATTCCCCGCTAATGTGGCTTTTGCAGCGTGCCGCGTGTAATGACGTCGCGAGTCCAGCGATAAATTGTAACGCATGTTTATGATAACGGTACTGTAACCTGCCACATATTAATTAATTTCAGCGTGATTGCTTGTGGAACCATTTAAGAATGTTTTACAGGCTTTGTAATACAAATGTAGATTCTGTATGGTGATATAAATTATTAACTTAAACGTACTCCATTATGTTGTCAATAAACTTTCTGCAAAAATAATTTCTACTGACATTATACTGGTAATCAAAAACTTTTTTTATACTAATTGCTGTTTTAATTAGCACTAACTCTTTTTCCTTTTTATGTAATATTCAGAGTTTTCCCATTACGTAGTTACAAAAAATATAATAAACCCCGACAAGTTTACTAAATTAGGGAGACACTTATTCGACCATGGTTGATCATCACTTTTATCGTTTATCCGAAACATGCTGAGCTAACAAAAATATTACAGCTCTTATTTTAGTTATCTGGGGGCACGGGAGTGTCCCCGCCAAGTTGAGCACCATATCATCCTCTATCACCATTTTCGATCTCCTATAACTTCGTTGTGGATAAAACTAGAAGCCTGTACTTTTAGTAAGCAGCAGCAGATACAGTATATTTCAAATATGTTATATTTGAAACAGAAGTTTAAGATTTATAACATGTCACTCTGCTAGAAGTGCTTAGAAGCTTCAAATTTGGTATACACGAAGGAAAACTCAAACATTCTTGAATTCTGGAATCTTTGTGTAGATACGCCAACTGCATAAAAAACTTTGTTTAACATATAAATGTATAGGATTACAAAGTTGTATTTGCAGTTCCAGACAAAAACACTAGTTTAAGTTAATGTAAAAAAAATGCCAAGTCTCGCTACTTAGTTCTTCTACCGTAAATAGTTTTGAGATCCATGTCAAGTCGAGGTTAGTCGATCGGTCTAACAACATAATATTATAGTGATCATATCAATATTAAAAATATGTCCATATATTTACTATTTTTACAATATATAAATAGTAAAAAAAGTTGTTTTTTACTATTTATACAATATATAATAATATTGTATAAACAGTAAAAAAAATTTAAATTTACTTGGCAATCGCACTTAATGATCTAATTTAACATATTATTATTGTATAACTTGTGAGATAGATTTAATCTAGATTGTGTTCATGCGAATACCTAGTTTTACTTATTTATTTAAAACATCAAAGATTGATATGAACACTATAATATGATGGATGAATCTTCATGGATCTCACAACTATTTACGGTTGATGAATTAAGTAGCACTTGGCATTTTTTACAATAGTTATATATAAATATACCTGCTTTCGTCGACTGTCCACTCATGATTTTTTCTTAAATAACCCTTTTTCTCCTTTAAATCGATAAAAGGTAACAAAAATGGAGTACTTTCAAGTAAAAACAAACAATTATTTCAGCACACTCCGATTCCTTTGTGAAAAATAACTACTTGCAGCAGTACTTTTTTCAAGAGAATTTAAATGACAACTTAAATAGTTTCCTAGAGATGCACCTTTATAAGTGTATAGCCACCCTCGTATTACATTTATCTAGATAGAGGTTTAGCTGAGTGAAGACCATCGCCCTCTTTCAACCCTACTGCCATTGTTCAACCTCGATTTTAAGAGAGTTTCAATTGCAAACTCGAGAGGCATATGTTCCTTTCTCCTAATGCTAGTGGGGTCATTGCCTTCTCTGAAGTGTGTCAGGTGTGAAAAAATTATAAGAGATATCTTCATATTACGTGCTACATAAGGAGTAACCTTAACAAACTCATTATGCAGTCAAAATAAGGTAAAACAATACAGAAGAGCTCTTAAAAGGAATTGAAAATGTTAAAGCACAAGTTTCTATGTTTAAAACCTAGTTGACTTTAGTTTTATAGGAGAATATTTGTACAGTTGAACTTAGAAAATAAAAGTAAAAACGTTATCAAATTAAAAGATTCAAGCCGTTGCATATTATGGATCATAATAAGGTACCATAATGTATTCTGATTCTTAGTATGGAGTTGGTCAAAAACCCATATAAAAAACCTACAGTTGACGGCAATGATAAATGGTCCCAAATAGATTTACTTTAAATCGTAATTGAGTTCACCAAATTGGCAACCCCGAAATACGTCGAATAAAGATGTTATGAGAATGAATAAAATCTAACATCAAATCGTAACAGACGAGGTATGAAACCTCTTTATACCGCTAATGATTGTTATTAAATTCAGTTACGGTAAAAGGTAATTTTCTGTAATCTGTGGTAACAACGCGTAAACACCAGCTACAAAAATCAAATTTTATTGTCAACAAAGAAATTCAAATACAAATAACCGTACTCAAATAAATGTTTATGATTTCATATTTTCTTTCACAGCATCGTTGAAAAATCTTATCTCAAATCTCAATCATAAATATTGCATTCTATAAAAATATTCTGCCGACAAAAAATGTTACTTTATAAGCAGTAATAAAAGGGAAATGCCAAGTAGGTGGTGAAAGAAATATAAAGTTTATTGGTCGCGGAACGAGACACCTGCTGGCTGTCGTATAATTAACCTTACATAATATTCTACGGCGCGACTGCGATGGAGCGGCGTGCGGCGGAACGCCTGTCACTGAAATCTGATTGAAATTACAATTTTTCGGCTTCAGTTTATGCAAATCTGTAATTAGTTGTCCAACGCAGTCGTGGTTGCTTTATTTTGTCGTATAATCTATTGTGTTATTAACTGTGTAGTGTTTGATTATAAACATCACATTATAAAGTTCACATTCGAGTGAGTTTGCTTAAATATATTCATTTGTATAGTTCTGAGAATGCACAATACATATTATGTTTTCATTAGTATCAAGAAAGGACTAAGTCAAAATATATCTTCGTCAAAGCTTAGATTTAAAGAATTGAACTTTATTTTGGGTAGTCTTTTAGAAAGTTAGAATATAACTATTAATACTGGCTTCGTCGTGTATTTGAAAAGTTTTGGAAAGGTTAAGCAAGCAGACATATTCCTTCTATATATCAGGTAATTACTTTTATTTTATTTCAATTAGAAGGAAACTCAACAAGACATAAATAATAAAGTGGTTGTGTGTTTAGTTCGCCAAACATTTACAGATTGATAATTAACTACTCCACAACTGTTCGTGTTTGCTTTACTTCACCGGTGAAGTTAAATGTAAAGAGAAAATTAATTACAGTTAATTTGGATTACTCTCTTTGTTCTCTACCAGGCATGTAATGAGCCCGGCGCGATCTCCGCTAGCCCTCTGTAATGTGATGGCAAGAAACGAGATACAATTTTCAATCCTTTTCACGGCTATTCTGATTAGCTCGAGATTGCGGGGATCAGAACATTACTCGGATGGGGTTTTATATACGATTATTGTCAGTCGTTATCATTTTAAGAATTAAATTAGGTTCTACCTCTAGCTTGTGACTTACAGTTAAAATTAAAAAGACATTTGGAGGTTGGAAAAGTAAAAATTGTGACATAAAAAAATCTTTAAAATCTTAATGGCATTAGTGATCTACGAGTAATTATATCATGGGTAAGTAATGATCATTAAATCTGAGAGACGTGGAACGGAATTTCATAGACCTACCCTTACGTATATGAAATTCCGAACCATGTATCTGCTTAGGCTCTAATTAATTATTATAATTTGTAAAAATTACGTAGTTACACATTAATTACTAAGACATAGGTACTTTCAAATATAAAAATAATTCTAATCAGCTGTAATGATTTGTATAATAAACAAAGTAGATAAACTAAGAAATTAATTATTAAGTACTAAATACTGACGTTAGAATCGCTTTATACAATTTTTTTTGTAATGATTCATATGGTATACTAGCTGTTCTCGCGACTTTGTTCGCGTGGTTTTTGAGTGACTTAGCCGTTTATGCAGCGCACGCAATGAAAGTCCCCAAATGTAATTAATTTTCCCCGTTTTTGCAACATTTCTCACTGACGCTTCGCTCCTATTGGTCGCAGCGTAATGTTATATAGCCTAAAGCCTTCCTCTATAAATGGACTATCCAACAAAAAAAGAATGTTTCAAATCGGACCAGTAGTTCCTGAGATTAGCACGTTAAAACAAACAAACAAACAAACTCTTCTGCTTTATAATATTAGTATAGATTATTACCCAGATTTTTTCGACAACTACATATTTTAATCATTTATTTTTAACCACCGACGCAAAAACGACGGGGTGTTATAAGTTTGACGTGTATGTGTAAATGTGTATGTGTCTATCGTAACTTCCAAACACATGATCCGATTTTAATGCGATTTTTTTGGTTTGAAAAGTATATCAGTCGAGAGTGTTCTAAGGTAAGTTTGGTGGAAATCGGTTCAGGTGTTCAAGGTCATCAGGTTGTTTGTTAGGTGTTATAGAAATGTTTCACGCTAAGTCAAGGGGGTTTTTTAAATTTTTTATTTGGTGTTTAGTTTATACGTAATTTTTAAACACGAACAATAAAACACCGCTACTATGCAATTTACTGTCAAGGCTGTTGTTGCATCGTTGACCGAGTAGGCGTTATAGATTAGGTAATATAAATAAATTTATATTTAAGTGGTGCGCTTTATCCTTTTTGCAAAGTTGTTTTGTAACATTAAGTATCTGCTGTATGACGGCAATGCATGTCTTTATATTCTGATACTCAGCGTATTCAGGAGTATAAGCTTGAGCATATCGGCTTAGAAGTTTACTGTAACTTATGAAGGTATTTGTCATGTTTGAAAGCGAAGCCGATATGAATCGTATTGTGTGGAGTGCTCGTTGCGCAAAGAGGTACCTGATAAAGCTACTTTAAAATGTATAGAATGTGCTAACCTAAGTTTATCATCACCGACCACTAGAGCGTAGAGATGAGGCTTAGGCGGTCCACCACGCTAGGCCTCTACATATAACTTAATAAAATGTAATAGAAGTTATTTGAGCTGTCGGTATTAGGAGTGTTTAGTTTGTGGGCGGGACGTGTCGGCATCAGCGACTGATTGAGCGGGCAATAAATTCGGATTGCCTTTCTACATGTAGTAACTCGTTCTAGACACCGACGTCGGTGGAATTGTTATTGTGTACGCTACGAAGTTTCTTTATACGAGGAATGCGAAGGGAGATTTATATCCACTACATGACTTCGTTTTTTAAAGAAATACTATAGTATGTTAGTGTGGAAGTACCTTTTATCCAACGCAGCATTCGAGTTAAGGCAACAATCTTTTGTACGGAAATGTACTGCGCTGCATGTAAAGTGCGCGGTAAAAGTGATGTGCAATAAATTTCCTCTGATTTTCCTTGAAAATATTTAGTAGGATATTTATTGCACACTAAAAATATATAAAGTTAAACTAATACAAGTAAATTGTGTCCCTATTGTAACTTAATTATTAGTAGTAACCTCTACCAGTCTTTTGTTGTCAATATCGTGATAATGAGGACAAAAAATGATCTCTGTGCATAATAAACTTGCTTAAAATAAAACTATATAATTAGTGTTAGAAACTGAATAGGATAATTGGAAATAATAATAATTGGCAATTCACTAAAGTATATCCACTTAAGACGAACGAGCAAATTATAAAATGCAAAAATAATAATTATTATCAATGCTCACTATGATTATATTATCCGTTTAATATTTACATAGTAAGTATATATCTCAATAACGGACAAGAGTTGTAAATGTCGTTGAGATGTAGTGTGATTCGTGTGTGCAGTTCATATTTTTATGCATACTGACTACATATAGTACATACATACGGAGAAATAAGAAGCCGCGTAAAAGCTAGTATCACACATTGGAAAGAGAGACGAAAAGACTGCTACGTAGTCGCGTGGAGAATGGACAAACAAACAATATTCTCTTTTGTATTTATGTTTGTAAATCTTGAAAATCAGTAACAGTGATATACAGGAAAAGTTGCATTGTGTATAATTATTGTGTATCCGGGTATCGGAGTTAGCTTATATCAAGATTCAATGAATTTGTTTAAAAGATATAAAAAATATTAAAATTTTGCAACTGATGTATAATATGTATCTATATTTAATGTTCGTAAATAAAAAAAATACACATACTATGTCCATTTACGTTTTAAATTCCCTATTATTTAAAATATTTTACAAGGACAGGCGTTCAAACATATTCTATTGGTACAATATTTTTTAATAATGCGCGGTGGATCAATACCGCAGTATAATAATGTACCTATGATATTGATTTGGATTTTATAAAATTATTCTTATTATAATATTAAAAAAAGAATAGATTACTAATAATAATCATAATAACTCATGAATTATGAAAATTTGGAAACAAAGTCTATTATCAAATTTGGCAAATACTTTTTTTGAACATTTTACCATCACTTTAACGGTCCTTAAACTCAAAAAGTTGCCCATAATTGAATTTACATTCATATAAATTTCATAGCTTAACCGTCGTATCTTCAAAAACTAGACTCTACTTTACGGTTCACGTAGTATAACTTATACAATTAAAGATTAACAAGAGTTCAACATTTAAAGAGCTCACTCCCACTGGTATAACGAAGTTTTAAGCTAGTTCTTTATCCCGGGTCCGCCTTGCAATATTATTAGAAGTAAAAGGTTTGACTTCCTAAATGTTAAGAATATGATTAGCATTTTTTTTAAAAGACGAACACTTGGAATATTACGTACGTAACTTATGTGTACAATACGAAATGTAAATTTTGTAGGTATATACAAGGTGTAAAATAAGTGACTGATAATACTTTAGGGTGTGTATGTGTCCCGTATATAGAGTTTACTGTGAAAGTATGAGCGCTGAAAGAGGTACACCCTAAAGTATTATCACTCAATAATATTATAGCCTGTATACATAGATTATAGACGCACCTGATAACGTGTACAGTTATATCTAAATAAAATGAGTTACAAATCATAGCTGATGCTACATTCAATGTTCATCGGTGTATTTTATTAATATTGATCCCAAAGCGTGCCCAAAATATTGAGGCAACAGTGGCCGAAATGATCGGCTTTTTATAGCGTGTTTTGAATACGGAATCAGCTTAGTGTAGGTATTATAAAGGCTAACTCTAAAATCGCCACGACCTGTTGTTTTCGTGATAATACTATAGATATACATTCGATTAAAAATCTATTATGAAAATTTGTATGAAATGTAGCTCATTATTTGCAAAATTATTGATTGTGATAACATTATATTGAACTTATAAACATTACTCGAAGTGGCACACTCCCGAGTACCTCCTTATTATATGTATTATATAATAACACACGAAACGTCCATGATGGATGTAGCTAGGCGTACGTAATACGTCATAATTCGTCACCGGATCTAGATACTCTTATGTGATAATAGATGATATTTTTAGAACAATCTTGTAGCCGCATTGTGCTCCTATTATGTCAAGTGGAATGGAACATCTACCGAGTTCGAGCTGCAGACATTTTACTCACACTTTAAAAATAAAATTCAAAGTATTGCACCCCATTAGAAAGTTCAGGGCAGAAGATTTCCTTTGATTTACATCGTTGACTGGCGTCGTTTACTGCGGTGGAAAATTTTGTGGTCTCTAATGTGGTTGACATTTACATAAGTATGTGAATATACAATTTGCAGATATTTTAATGTACCATTTTATTGTTATCAATTATTACAAACTTTGCAAAAATAATAATTATTATATTATCCGTTTACACAATAATATTGTATGTACTACGGTTATTTAATATTATATTTTTTTTTAGTTTTATAACTTTTATCTGTCTACAAAGTTCACATACAAATTAATAGTTGAAAACACTTTTAAAACTCATAAACTTTGTTTATCGTAGTCACGATGTACCTAATAATTGTTCATCGTGTACGGTCAACGAAGGTAACGAAGTTAAAAGCGAGTTTAACGTCCCTAATCACTTAGGACCAAAAGCAAACGGTTCAAGTTAAAATGATAATGGAAGAATACTTTTAAACTAATCAAAACCTAAAAAATCTCGTCTTAACTCTATTTGTGTGATTGTGCTCAGCGAAGCGACCAGCAATCATAATTTTATTTCATAAATTTGTGTCATCAAATTTTATTCGTAACAATCCCTCACGAGAAAATGTTGAGCAAATCATTTTAAGATAAAAGCTGTTCGGAACATTCACAAAGTGACAATTAACAATGAAATTATTTGAGAAAATTACATTATAAACACTGCGACGATCGCCGTCTGCGAGGGCGCCGAGATGTAGTCTGCAACAAGAATGCTATTCATGATTCAGTTTGGCAGTTTTAATAATCGCAATCAATATTCGGCATTTCCCGAACGTCTCGACCGCCCGAGGAGCCGGAGAGAATCTTGTACGACTGTAGGGTCGGAAATAGAAGAATATTTTATTGCCCTGTTTATGCTTATTGAAAAAGTTTCGTTGATAAATATTTGATAGTCCATTAGAGTATTTCAAAGCACCCGATTTCTGTTTGTTTAGTTTACAGAATATTTTTAGAGCGTTACATTTGTTACAGTTCCATAAATTCAATGTTATTTGAGATTTATTTAACACTCTGTTTCGTATCGAAATGACATCACATTTTAGACGCAGAATCGTCGGGGCTCGGTTTTAATTAAGGCGTATTGTTTGCAGCGCGGTGTCATTTCAGTTTCTGTTTCGTCGTCATTAGCCGTACGTATCTTAGCCGGCTACATTAAAGAATCGAGCGTGTCTTAAGTGCGAGAGTCATCGCGACGAATGCGTGCGTGGGGGCGGGCGGCGGGCGCGATCGTGGGGCGGGTGGGGTGTATCGATCTCGGGCGGGCGCGTGCGCCGGGCGGGCGGCGGGCGGCACACCACCTCGCCACTCGCCAGCTCACCCGCGCAGTTCTCGGCTGGCCGCGAGGCGAGCGGCCGACCCCGACCTACCTACCTCCGTCGCCGCGATCGACGTTTGACATTTAGCCGCGCGACAACACGGCGTGAAACTCAAACCGACTAGGAATTGTACGTCGAGCTTCTTCGGAATTGCAAAAAATATTAAAATTTTTATCTATTCGATTAAACTGCGTAAAACTTGTGTTACAAAAATTTTCGCTAAAACTTTTTGGAGATATTTGACTAAAATATTTTGTAAATAAATCGTGTGGTGCCGAGGAAATTGTACAAGTGCTAAATTAGAAATTTGTGTTACGGTGACTGTAAAATACTGCCGAAGACTCGTTCTCCACTTTACGGCCCATTAAGCCGCCCAAGGAAAGAACGGAAAAAAGGACTTGCGTCCGTTCATCGCTGTGATAAAATTTATGACAAACGGTAAGAATCGTTTAGTGATAAGGGTCGGATACGTTATCTCCACAGTCTCCGGGTGCCGAGGGAGATGCCGCTTATCATTTTCATGTCTACGTAATGAGATTTACTCAGATCATGTATGGATAGTAAACTGTTTTTTGCAACCAATTGTAACTAACTGCTACATATTATAGGTATAATCTACGTCTGCGTGGGTGACATATTTTAATTTTTACATAATATTACAAATTCTACTATTGTACATTTTTGGAAAGTAGGTCTCTGAAAATATTTATTTTATATTCAAAGAATGATCTGTCATTTCTATCAAGGTCAGAAGAAAATTTCCGACTACTAAGTATATCGTATGCGATTTCTTATGGTGATGTGAGGTTAATCCTAACATTAATTGTGGATTGACCAAGCCTAAATCAAGTGTTTTTACAGTGTCCCTGTAGTTATATGAGTCGGATTTAAAATTTAAGAATTTATCAAAATCTTTTTGAGGGATCTAATTCTATATTCCAAGGAAGAAAGTTTTGCTTTGTATAAAAACTATCTACGCATGTACTATATGACTTTCAGTGTAGATTCCGGCGTGGAATGTCAAATGGTTCTCAGAAATAAAGTAAAGTGTTACTTGAAATCCATATTAAGTTTGTTTGTTTTCGTTACGTTTACGTTAATAACGAGGTAATGTGACTATGTAAGTATATAAGAATGGTGACTATGTAAGTATATACATGAATAGTTATGTAATGTAGTTTTGTATAGTTATATCTCAAGGTACATTGGGATATGTGGAAAATAAAGCATCGTTAGGAACTTACATGATAAAAACATTAAATATGCCAAGTACGAACTTAAACGCACTGAAGGGATGAATCGTCAATTAATAAGCAATTATATTCTTCCTTTAAATCTTCCTATATTATTTCATAGAACTAGGCGTGACGTTCTGTCTTCGCTAACTTTTTAACCGACTTCCAAAAAAAGGAGGATAAGGATTCTTGTTTTATTCAACGCAGAATAGCTGCGTCCCATAACATTTTTACTTAGGCCTTGTACTTTTTATTTTATGAACATATTACACCAATTTTCAAAGGTGAAGCCTACCTAGTGTATATTCTTGTGTCTTAAATAATGTTCAAGTTTAATCCGATCTCAAAAATTTTCCGCGTAAGGTCTCGTATAACTTACAAGATAACTACTACTACCTAATGTCTCTTAATACTTAAATCTCCAAAGTCCAGTTTTAACCCCCGACAAAAACTGAATTTGTCGTGTCTCTGTGTGTGTCTGTGTAGCATCGTACCTCGTAAACGGATGAACCAATTTTGATCTAGTTTTTTTGTTTGAAAGCTGACGTGATTGCCGGTGTTCCTAGCATTATGCATGTAATACAATATTGTAAAATGTAATCACACATGTAATGAATTGTTTTTTTTCTAAATATACCTTATTTACATGTATGGGTTTAAATTGGTACTTAACATTTCACCTCTTACTTTAACCTCACTGGAAAGCGTGACGGTACAAGAGGTAAAATATTATTATTTAAATTAACTGCCTCAAGATTTCTCTGCATTAAGCTGTACATAGCCAGCCCGCTTTATGTATCTGCTCGTTTCGAGTGTCAAAAGCCTTCCGTGGAGGAAGGGGCCGTGAGTGGCATCTAGGTAAATTAAAATGAATTTCTATAGGAACAAACTTTTTGCAAATGTTAATAAAAGTAGAACATGTCGTTATAAATAAAGTCATAACTTCTTTATAAGCTGTTAAATTATGTTTTCCCTTCCGTACCTAATTCTTTGTCCCGAATGTTTTTCGTAAAACTTTCTTCCCAACTTCGGCCTTCTCTGTATTGTGTGAGTTTATTATTGGTCACTATGTTTGCGCGGATTTGATGTTCGAATAGAGCTATTATTTCAAACGTTATTTGAATTTCCGCTCAATCGAATACGACAAATCAGTATCAGCCCGAGTGTATTACTGGTCAGAGCGTATTAACATAAGCCATTAACGATCGTTTCGGCCGTTTTTCGATTTCGATAGCGATAAAAAGAAATAGGTCGGAAATGGAATTGTTCTCCGTTCAAAACAACGACAATAAAATATTATTCAGCACCGTTAAACTATAAACATAACAATTTAAATAAGAAGTATTTTTTACTGAACGCTGACGTTCGTTTCGATTTAATCACAATGCTATTACTTTTCTGGATATTGCAGTTGAGACGTGAAATACTAATATTATCTAAGCTTGTCTAAGCTTGTTGGGTTGATAATGTGCTAAGATCAGAAAATAAATTTTTGATTTGATACAAAAAATTGTGAGATACGCTACTAATATTTTTCTTTAGAAAGTTAACCCACCATAAAAATAATATTAATTATCTTATACACATATTAAATGCGTCCATGATGCAGAGACACTAAACTTATGATGGTGGGATTCGAACCCGTGACCTACCGCCTGAGCATATCCACAGAGCCACAGAAGTCACCATAACGCAAACACCAGATTTTCGGTTCGGATTTGGACGCAGGTGTTCATGTATACGTAAAACTGAATTTGTTTTTTGTATAAATGACATCAAAAGGGATCCCTCAATTACAAGACGGGTGGGGGTGCTAATTAGGCGGGCTGTTTGTTGCGCTGTCGTACCTTCGCCCGGAAAATATTCCGATTCGGCCATTTCGTCGGCCGCGTGAGCCGATTTCATTAACCTTTTCGGCACGCATAATGGCTAATTTAGGTCCAAATGGCCAATTAATGAATCGTCAATTAATAAGTTACCTTGATTCCGTTCTAGGTTAGGGATTGAATAGAAAAGTAGAAAAATACATAATAGATAATTAAGTAATTAAGTATTCATCGTTACATGGTTTCCTTATTATATCTAGTATCTACATAATCGCATTGTTGGAGAATTTTTTAAGGATGGACACTTTGTGATACTATATTACCTACTATAATAAAGTAAAAAAAAATCCTACTAGTATCAATTATACTACACTTTAATAACGAAGAATATTTGTAGTTCTTCCACTCAATTCAGTAGAGTGGATTTTGATGATAAGTGGGTTGGTAGTAGTTTCGATTTTGGATTTCGACATAGGCTAAATTTTATCCCCACAACGGAATTTTATTAAATATGTCACGGATAATGGATATAAAAAAATATTAAACAATATGGTTAGTATAAAAAGTATAAAATACGTACATGGAACACAAGTTCTTGGAGAACTTAGCACGGAACCAGATTGACGTGGTGTAGAAGCGCTCATAGATATTATTCAATATGGAATGTGCAGCCAGCGTCGAGCCCGCACGGTGCGGTCAGCTGCAGATTAGACAATCACAATGGAAAAAATCACAACAATGAAACCGAGCACTCGCCGAGATAAAATATTTCATTTCTATTTATGACTATGAAAAAAAGAGAGCCCGGGATGAGTGGTGGATTCGCTGAATCTAAACACGTCTATTTGAGTATAAAAAGTCTTTATCTGCAACAAAACCTTAAGCTCGTCCATATACATAAATCTCGTCGTAGCGGTAGGTTCAATTTTGTGAAAAAACTGCGGGAATATACCTAAGATCTTTCTTGAACCTCGCTCCGATTCATATCACGTTTCTAAAAACCACAAAGTGGAGAAAATTCTGTGTTTTTGTGTTTGTTGACCCAAATGCGAAGGGACGCTATCTCATTTCGCTCTGTTATAATGTGAGCCTGAAACCCTGGACCTTTTCAAACGAGAGTAGGAACAGAAAATACGATCAATTTGTATAAATAAAATTACGCAATGTCGGTTCGTAACGTAAATACAATTTAAGTATTTGGGTATACAATACACTATAAAGACTAGAAATACAGATAAAGATGTGAAACACTGTCACAAAAAGTGGCTAACAGCTTATTTCCTGCAACAACCCTGCTGAGTCAAGAATGCTTTACTTTTATATGAGCATTGTAAAATATGTTTATACCAGAACGTCTAAAAATATTTAATAAATCATTTAAATTTATGGACCCGATACCTAAATAGCGACCGGGTTGTATAAAATTCTGACGTTACTTGACAGCCAGTCTGAATAAGTTCCGTCTAGTGGCCTAGATTGAGTAAAAATAGATGGGAAAGTTCTACTGTAAAATATGTATGAATTACGTAACTATGTAGCGGCTTATTTTCTACCATAGTAAAAGGCACCTAAAGTCCCGTCACGTTTGAGGGCTTGGCTAAAGGCTCAGAGGGCTTAGCCAATATGCCATCGTTAGGTAACTTCAATAACGATATTCGGAATTGAAAAGGTGTGATATTTAACGTTTTGCGCGATTTGTTACTTAACGAAAGTTATGGCAATACCATATATTTTCAATTTTAAAAGTCGTCATTATAATTAACAATGGCGTGTTGGCTAAGCCCTCCGAGATCGCAGCCAAGTTGCTATCCCTAATTGCAACGACGAATTTCAAAAACAAAAATGTATGGATTTGACATAAGTATATTATCTTCTTAAAAGGTATGTTAATCCCATATGATTTTGTTTTCCAACTTAGTTGTCGTAATTAGTGATGCATAGCATTTTGGCAGGCTCTGGTCTATTGCTAGAAGTCAAGAGCGGCCGTTACGTTTAATTACGGGACACAGTTTTATCACCAGTATTGGATAGCTTTTAGCGCTCTCCATCGCGCTAATGGTCGATGGATTCTCTCAAAATCTTCGGATTTATCCCCAATGGGATAATTAGATTTTGCACTTCCTTAAACAAGGATATTAATTAGACATTTTCCTCAAGATAAAGAAAAAAAAAAGAAGTAGATTTTTGTAAACATTGGCACATTTTATTGAGTTCAGAATAGTCAAATTTACAAGCTTTCCTATATTTATACTTTACGTTTCCAAGATAGCAACGCACAAAAATATTTTAAATTTGTTATTAAAACGCGGCTGATAACGAAATATTCAAATTGTTTATTTAATCTTTGAGCTGGAGGTATAAATTCGAGTCACGTACAATTTCTGTTATTTATTTGTGTAGCCGAAAACCACATAACTTCTTAAATGAACTCGGAAACTCATTAAGTACTGTTTGTTTTAATTAACAAAGTGTGTGTTTAGCGCCGCTTACCGCGCGGATCTCGAGGTCTGGTGGCCTGCGCAGGATCCTCATCCCATCATCACTCATCTCGCCGCAGACTGGTGGTTAATGGCTGTTAATAATCATGTTTATTCTAATTATTGACAAAATTGAATTGTAAAGTTTTCTTTCCATTTTTGTAGACATTATTATTATTACTATGTATTGCTATGTAGGTTTTGTTTCATGGGCTTTCATGCCGAACCAAATAAGATAATTCAATATTTAAAAAAATAAATAAATTAAATAACATCTACGAGCTGTTCACACCACATCCACCTAGACTCGTGCTAAGCCCCGAAGAAACTATGTAACGGGTACCTAGTAAACAACGGAAAATATAGTATTTACATACTTTTACAATTTGTAAACCCAGGATCGTAGAAAACTTTTTCGTTCCCTTGTTGGGATTCGAACCCGTGTTCTGATGCGCTCTACCAGTGACTACACAGCTACAGAGGTCAATGAGCGTCGCGTCTCGTATATATGCTATTAATCTAGGCCTTAAAATACGATTAGACGCAGATAACGTACGAAAATATTACAAAATTTACAAGAGATTTGATACCTTTGTATTTTCTAATCTACATTAAAATGGCACTCAAGTTTTAAAATTATGGAACTGTAAGTTTCAGACGAGAGTATAATTAGAATTCGAGGTGAAGGTACAAAGTAAATTTTTAATTTCGTGGTTAAAATAGAAATACAAAGGAAAATGGAATTCAACATTCCTTTGAAATGATGATGTAAAAACTTAATAAACCAAAGATTAAGGTATTATTAGAATATAATTAATTGCAAGATGTTGATAAAGTAGAAACATCTGGAATTTAAGATACATCGAATATATTTAACATTTAAGACGAACTATTGCTGCTAAGAAACGATTTAAAGTATTTCTTGAACGTTGAATACCCAGCAATTGTAAAATTAAAAACGTTTTACTATTTTCATAAAATTCATAACATAACAAAAATGCAAAAAAATAATTGACGAAAAATTTTTGTAATATTTTTTTCAAAATGAGAAAAGGAAAAAGGTACCATAATCACATCCTAAAGTTAAAGTGGCTGTTCTTTTTACCCGACTACGTCGAAACAAAAGGAAGGGAAATGATTTTGGCCATCTATGTATGTATGTATGAATGTTACCTCGCATCAAGTAAAGACTGAAACATGAAAATGATTCAATTTGAAATCCAGAAATGGATAGGTTGCATTGGAAATACAAAAATAGTCAATACGGCTGTAGCCGTAGTCGGACCGCTAATAAAATATAGTATTAGTTCACACCGAAATACGGCAGGAAAAAAACTAGTACGAGCATATTTTTCCCCTGTCGTTGCAATATTGCCAATGGCGGGGCGACCCCGGCTCTACCTTGACCATTTTAATCTTTTTTTCTTCATTACACTCAGTATAATTAAGTAGTAAGTTACTTACTTACATATCATATTACTTACATATTATGACGTGTTTAAAACATTTTTTTCCTCTGCTCTCTTCTTGTGTTTCTATTTTCTTTTTCTTGTTATGTTATTGTTATGTACTTTGATTCAAATTTGGGCGTTGATACTTGTACCACAATCCTATTGGGCGTATTATTGCGCTATATTAATATAAGCGTCTGAAATTGTTTTTAGTGAATAAGTTTTATAATTTTTGGTAACTAAATAATTGAATCCGTCAACTTGAATATTATTATTGGTTAGGACAATGGGGTCCTATTCAGTCTTGAAAACAACATTTTTTGTAGTTTCAAAGCAGGAATCGAATCCACGATGTCCAGAGTCGAGAGCCAGGCTCCAAACCACTGAACCTCGGAGGTGTCATGTAAACAATAGCTTAATAACAAAAGTTACAAAAAATTAAGAGCAAAGTAATATTTGTGTCGCATTAAACAAAATTTTAGTGAAAAAAATTAATTATTTAACCATTTTGAGAGATTATATTTAAAGGAAGTTAGTATTCAAATCTAATTTAGAACTGAATCTATTTCACTGGCATCTCGCAAACGAACCGTAAACGTAGGTGCACTAAAAACTAATGTAGGCAGAGATACAGTGAAAACAGAACTTCATGCTTGAACTTTTCAATTAGAACAAATAGCGCTGGAAAATGTAGTAGGCTATATTAGGGCACGTATTACTTCCTGAGCTCTGCGCCGTAATAGTAATAGTTTTCAACGACCGCCGCGCCGCACGCCACCATGATACAGACTAGTAATTGCTCAGAAATTATGTTCTCATTTCCACCTTTTGTTGTCAAATGAGTACGACACACCCGTGAGATACCACACTCTACTGAGCGTCATGTTTATAATGCGCTATTTCTCTTTTAAGTTAGCACGTTTAATGTTTTTTACTATCGTTATTTGATATAATTAGGCCGTCTTAAATGTGAAATAAGTAATAACTATTATATTATTCAGTTTGTTACTTGTAAATATTAATGTTTGGAATGATCCAAGCAGTGTGTAATTAAAATTACTGCTTAATAATAATCTGATATTGCGATGAAACATCATAATTATGTAAAACAATTTTACTTATGCAAATACTCTATGTTAAACAAGTAGCGAGTAAATGAATATATTAAGGTCAATAATATTAATAAATAAATTACGAATACTTTGAATTTTATCCTACTTCGGCAACACGAAGTGTACCTACTTGTTGTTTGAGTTGTACTAATTTGCCAATATTGTGTTCCCCCCAATACATCAAAACAATAATTTGTAGCATTGTTTGTACAGACGATGGTACAATTGCTTTGGTATTTGGTACGTGGAAGTTCGCTTTCGGCCAGCTCATTAGTTTGTTGTTATTTAGCGGGAGCAGGCAACAGGTGCATCGGTAAACATATGAATAATGGATGATAGACGGGCTCCTAATTCATTCATAACTCATGTTAGGTGGACAACAAATGCACGTTATAAAATTTCCTATAAACTATTTAAATTTCTTCTTAAATTTTCCGACCCATCTAACTTTCTTCTGCCTAATAAAAATAGAATTTATCTTTATAAAATGTCTGACTACAGTTTCTAGTCAATTTAGTTGCTTACAAATTACTTAACGGTCGGGTAGGTCCTGTATGGTATATTTCGTGAAAACTAATATTCATTTCACTATAATAATACACAACTTATTATTTACCTTAATAGTTTTTACAATATAATACGACCGGTTTCGATTAAATCACCTGACGATGAATTTGTCAATGAAACATGGATCGCAGCATTTTCGAAGTGACACCCTCACTCCGAAAATGCTGCGGAACACCGCGCTGCGCTCTAAAACGGGCATCAAAGACATTGCAATCAAGTTCAGGGCGGGTCGCATCAGCCGAATGCATTCTGACTACTGGACAAAAATAAATACCTACTGAAACGGGTAGCAAACGCTAGTGACAACGCCATGGCCGGTTTTAGGAGTGAGTATATCACTCCTGAAATGTTGCAATCCACGTCTCTTTGACAAACTCAGAACTGGAACTATTGCAATGTGAAGTTTGCACATTTCGACGAGTCCGTGTTTCAATAGTTATTAATATCACGAAACAAAGACAAGACTAATCACGAAAATTGACTTTGTGGCTTCCTTTAAATTGCTATTGTAAGTGATTATTTGGAACATAAAACCATCTAAAGTTTTCAATCGTTTCACTAGTTTCGTATCAAATATCGAACAAAGAACAATAAGACTTCAGTGCCCCCTATTAAAATCTTTATTGAACCACAAAATAGATTTTGAAAGCTTAAAAGCTTTTTCTAGATAAAACTGGGCGACTTTTGAACGGAGCCGCCAAAATATTCGTACAAATAAACACAAAAAATGAATCCTGTGACAGTTGGCGGCGGCTGGCGGAAAGGCGGGCGGGCGGACGGGCGGGCGGCGATTCTCGGTCGAGGAGAACCGCGCCAATCGCTTCGTGCAAATATTTATGAAGCGACATTTTGTAAAGGACCTAAGTGATTCTATTGATGCCCTTTTGTGCTTTGTTTATATTTTTTAAAGCCCGAATTTCGTGCAACTGAATAATTGATCTGTTACTTAAGTTTACTTAACATTACTTATATATACATACAATAACTTTTTATAATATTATGCTATTAAATTATTTGTTTAAGATTTATAAACGTTTACCTAAATCCTTAATAAGTAAAAGAAGTATATTTATATACTTCTTACTGGCCTTGCGATTCGACGGTTCTATGTTATCCAGTATTATTGTTATATATTTTTATTGGTTGAATTGATATAAATAAGAATTAAAAGCTAATAAATAAAAGTTTTGACATTCTAGTTTGAACTTTTAATTAAATTATGTTTGTAATTTCAATCCCCTATTAACTATTGGCTTAATTCTAAATTGAATTGAAAATGAACTGGAAGGTAGCTATAAAGCTCGTAGATAAGTAAGAAGGAGTGCAAAAAGCTTCACGAGTTGATGCCAAAGAAAGAAAAAGATGCCAGGGAGTCAGCGGAAGCAGGCCTGAAAAACTATCAGAAAACTAATCAATATTCTATTTTATTAAAAAAATAATGGTATACGCAGGTAAGGGAAAACAAAAGTAGTAAAAAGTGGATTATATTTAAAATAATAAATTTAAATAATAGGCGACTTCCATTATGAATCTGTTGAATTGTTACTCGGCCAACGAAAATACCGACTCCCATGTTAATAAATAAGCGGCTGAGTGCCACAAACTCCTAGTTTACGGCTGCTTTGTAAAGCCTCCGCTTTTAATATTGCACAGTTAATTCAAACACTTTTTGTATCTTTTAACGCTATTAACTGGCCTGCAAACCGCAATGTATGTTATGTTCTTAAAAGTTTTCTGTCAATATATGTATAGTGTGCACTGTGCATGTTTTAGCAGTTGAGGCCCACTTTCACCTGACCGGGTTAAAGTGTTAAATACTAAACTCTAATATAATTCAAGAATAGATGCTAACTCAGTGTTATTAATTTAATCCAGACTGGCGGTAGTGGTACTTGATGTAACACGTAAAGTGGCATTTGAATAATTTGTCAATCATCGAGTTGAGGGACTCGTTTACTCGCATCAATAGTTTAAAATTGGCAATGCGATTGTCTGTGAAAAATATCGAGTAAAATAGGCGGTCTACACACGTACCTGGAACTATTAGTCATTCAGTATTAATTGGTACGCTTTTATTTAACTGAACAATACTTAGGTTATTTTATTAAATAATTATAACTAACATTTTCCTTCAGTCGTGTTTCAAAGCATAAAATTAATACAGCTCTAAAAATGTGACGTGATTTACATATTTGATCATATTCTTATGTCTACATTCAAATCTACATGAAGAAATAAGTAAAAATTTTTTTAACGTTCCAATTTTCTAACATCACGTTTTCTTTGGCGAATAAATGAAAGCGATCGAGTTCTATTGTTGAAACCCTTCACGGCTGATCGGTCTTTTGCAGATTTGGGTAGTGATTGTGGCCTTTTGATGAGGCTGGATGTTATTAATGAACCGGCTCGGTGTCACCGTCTGCTCCGCTCATTAGTACGCGCCCGCTGTCCGTCCAGTAATGTGATGGCTATAGGATCATTTTATCTCGAACGCGGCTCATTTCGCCCCGAAATATCACAATTATATTGCATTCCTGTGGAAATTGCCAACATTGTTTCTGTACTTGAATATATAAGAATATAATAGCAAAAGATTTCTCTTCAATATAGGAGTAGATTATTTTAGTTTTAGTTTGTAAATATTTTAAAGTATCATGTCGTGCTTTCCCCATACTGATTCTGGTGACGGTGGCTGGTTTATTGGAACCAGGCCAGGCAGAAGCTATTTTTATATTGGCCACGTGTGTACACAATACACAGAAGCGCTCTCTCTTCCTTCACAGTGGGACGCTTACATGACACATGGATCAATCAATGTGGTCAGCTTGTATTATTGTTGTAATTAAACTTGAAAACATTTTTTTTGTTGTTTCAAATGAATTTTTTAATAAATACTTCAATAACATATTAAAAAATCAGGGTGCCTACTCAAGATGACATCGCTAATTATCGCTTACAAAGTTCGATAACAAAATGTATGGGATTTGACATAAGCTACGCTAAATGATTGCAATTTTATGTCATTTAGCGTACCTTATGTCAAATCCCATACATTTTGTTATCGAACTTTGTAAGCGATAATTAGCAATGGCATCTTGAGTAGGCCCCCAGACGTGTAAAAATAAGTAAAGTTCATATTTTATTTTTTGGGTAGTTTAAAAGCGTCTGACGAATGCTCTGGTCAATCAAAAGTGTCTGACACTTATAATATTACTTTAAAATAATATTCTACATAACATATATAAAAATCAGCCATGTGAAAATAAGTTAAATAACTCTTATTTTTAGTTACCTTTCTCACCTGGTACCTGCCCAGGTGTCACTCGGCAAGTTACACAAAGCGCGTAGGTATTCAAGGCACACGAGACGCTACTGAGAACTTCAGGTTTCATTCGTGTGAAAATAAGTTATGTCTGATTGCTCTGGGATCTTAGTCTATAATAATTGTCGCTATTAATCACACCAATATAATAATGGCGAAAGTTTGTGTGTGTGTGTGTGTGTGTGATGGTTAGTTCTTCAGGCACAAATGGTTGGACTAATTTTTATAAATTTATATTCCGAAAAAGTAGAGTGTTCCCGTGATTATGAGGGTGGATTGAGGTCAAAAGATATTATTATCTAAATACAAGTTAAGTAGTGATAAATCTATTTTTCTTCTAGTATTAAATATTATATATTAATATTTTTAATACTTTGGAATGTTTTCCTAGATTTTTCGTTACGAAAGATGATGTGATTTCCCATGAGCCCAAACTGTAACGATATATAATTTGTGACTGCTTTTCTCAGTGTTTTATACAAACTAATCTTTAGCATACATTTCACACTGGATTATGTTCATTAAGCTATTATTTTAGTTATTATTATATAATATCAATGCTTAAAGGGGTAAACGCTGTTATAAGATAAGTAAAAAAAGATGTCTTATTGGTCAATTTTTCAGTATGCCTATATATTTTGATGGAAAGCTTCAACAAAAGCTATAGGCATACAGAAAATTATCCATATTCAATCAATTTAAGATATATTTATAGGTTTATTTACATTGTCATAAAGTCATAATTCGGACGTACAATATAATATCGTACCTACTAGAAGTTAATGTACACGAAACCTTAATAACAAAGGAATACTTATTATAGTGGTCCTCCCATGGATATATTATTCTTCCCAGGATAAAATTAAATAAGTCCGATCAAACTCGAAATCTTTCTATAGGTACCTACTCCCTATTCTATACTTTCTAATCAGCCTTATTAAGATACTCATACAGCCTCCAATATAAGCCACCAGCTGAGTACCTTTTAACTGTTTTCTTTAGAAGTATTTAAAAAAAAAATATAATGCTACATTGTAAAATACAATCCCACCAAAAACATTTTAATGTAAAAATGTTGTCAAAACGAGCGTACACAGCTTACCCTGTGAAAAAGTTATCAGATATCCTATAAAGCCAAGCTCTACACTACACCTTAATCAAAATCTATCAAAAAGTGGTTAGATCTCATGTAGAATCAAAATTCTTGATCTATGCGCCCTTACTTCACCAGGCTTAACTTCATTTACGCTATATTGCAGTTAAAACGTGATGCTTGGCCGTTTTATTTAGCACACGATTAATGAATTCGTATGAAATATTCGTAACGGTAGCAAAACGGTCAAGTATCACGTTTTAACTGCTATAAAGCGTAAGTGAAGTTAAGCCTGGTGAAGTAAGGGCGCATAGATCAAGAATTTTGATTCTACATGAGATCTAACCACTTTTTGATAGATTTTGATTAAGGTGTAGTGTAGAGCTTGGCTTTATAGGATATCTGATAACTTTTTCACAGGGTAAGCTGTGTACGCTCGTTTTGACAACATTTTTACATTAAAATGTTTTTGGTGGGATTTCATTTATTTTTGTAAGCTGGTTAATGGACTTTTTTTAATTTAAAGATAACCTATTTTGACCCTGGGCCTTTACTTACGGAAAATAGAAGGAACAGTCAGCGTCTTAGCATAGTGACGCCTAGTGACGTCGCCTGATGTCACCGTCAATATTATACCGTGTATAAACTTTCACCGTAATTTTTAAGAGGCAGAGGCCGATTTTCAAATAAATGTCTCGTCCATATTTCTTTATTTGTTATAATATTATTGTTATTATTATTATATTATTATAATATATTATAATTATATTATAATATAATAAATATAAATTATAAAATATACATTTTTATTGCTGGAGTGAAACTTCTTATTTGGATATCCTAGGATGCCACTAGTTTATATTCAACACTAATAAAATTCGAGAATTTGAGAATTACTTATATATACGAGGGAGATTGCCTTTAATAAAGCATGTTGATACTTATTAAAATAATACAGTAAGTCTATAATAATATAGTATGTAGACGACGGTCACCGCCATCTGTTGGTCACTAGAGGTACTAATTCTTGTACGGCTCTTATAAACATAATATATAATATGCTAACTGCATACACCTAAGTGCAACTTAGCATTTTTAAGGAAAAAAAATGTATTTATTTTTATTTTTGAAAAATAGCTTTAAGGTTTTCTTTTGATTATGGCCATCTTTAAACGTCATGACGTGACGTGTTAAAAATCATAATATAATCATATTATAATAGTCATAAGGTTAAACACTAAAATTATTTATACATTGATCGTGTAATATTTTCCTTGTTATCATTATATCGTTACCGACTGTTAAATGTATTGGTAAATGTGTGTTTAGATGTTTCACAGTTCCAAACATAGATTGCGCTGTAAGCCACCTACATCGCGCTATCGATGTGTCGAACGGTTTTTACATAAGATTCCCTCTAAACAAAATAATTACGTTATTATAACGTCAGCGGGAGCTTATGCCGGACCGATTTCAAGTGATCGACGTAATATTTTGTTTATGTAGGTACACTGACAGCAAATTACTACTTGCTGTCTGTTAATTCTTACCTAATTTTTACTTACCAAATATATAATAGGTACCTAATTTTAAATAAGTAGATATAAAACTAATTTTCTCATAGACATATTTATCATTTACAAAAAGTCGGTCACCGATTAATAATCGGAATAAAATAGAACATACTGATTGCAGTAGTGCAACGCACACAAATAAATAAAGTGGGATAGAAATAATATGGAGCAAAAATCTGACCGATTATCGGTCCTACAAAAAGTAGGTCTTATTTTTTTATGTACTTGTATAATATTGTATAATATAATATTTTTTTTTATGTCTTAAAGATCATATCCGTATAAGAAACATATTAAACATCAATTTTGTACCGTCCACCATATTGGATTCAAAATGGCGGCATTTATATTTTAATAATTTTTTTGTTGGTTTTGTAGCAATAACAGCTTACATAAATAATATCAGCTTACTAGGAATTCAGGAAGTACCTTATGAATTTTGATGATCTATAAATGAGTCAGTGACGAAATCTGGGGTTTTTAGACATTGATAAAATCTAAAGTATAATAGCTACAACATTCAAACTTTGTATGTTTCATGTTTTTACTGGTGTCATTATATGTTGAAATTTTCAACTATGTAGCATCATCCAAAGCAAAGTTATGAGAGTTCAAAAAAACGACGAAACCTTTCGAGAAAAGGTAGGTAGTGCCCTTGCGCTTCGCTTGGCTCGTCTTGACGGGGGCACTCCCGTGCCCCCAGATACAAATTGTTTGTTATTATTAATTGTAAGGGTCAGGGCAAACTGATACATGTTGGGTGCACTTTTTAAGAAATCGATGAAAATTTTACATACCATACATTTTTTTTTATTCAATTTTAATTTTAGGACTTTTATAAAATTACATGACAGTCCTATAAGTTAAACTATAATATTTAAGTACTAACTACTATAATGTGTATATGTATATATAAGTAAATCTTACTGCCTTATTCTTATAAAATTACTAACCGCCAAGAACAATTGTTTCGCTGCGTCGCATACCATACATAACGACAAACGTTTCATTGCAAGAGCTCCATCGGACTCTTTCAATGAAACACATATATTTTTGTGAAGTAAATAAAGTTCCATTTTTGATAGCTGTCTTAAAAAGTGTAAATCGAAATGCATCTCGGTATAAAGTGTACCTAAGTTTTACGACACGCTACACAGGTTGATAAAACAGGGTTTACGATTATATTGTGTAAATGGTGTTTAATGACAATAAGGCATAAAACCCTATAAGTAACTAATTATTGTAATAATTAGCATCAATTTAGGTCTACAAAAACATGTTTTTGTAGACGTGTTTTATAGAAGTTCACTGATAGGAACAATACACTTTTGGACCTTTTTGCATTATACAACAATACCAATTTATATTCTTAAGTTTAGTCATATTTACTAAGCTTATTATCTTAATTTGTGCCAAAGTTAAAATAAGTAAATGTATTAAATTATAAATTTTCATCAAACATATAACGGAAATATTTTTGATGATCACTCATTAGGAAAGACTATGTTGCGTAATATAACTTTTATACTATTTCTTGAAATTGTATTTTAAAAAAGTCTTAATGAATGAAAGTAATTGTTATTATGCATAATATTATGTTGGATGTCAGCACTAACCATACAGTTGATGCTATTATGTACTCAACTTCATCAGTAAAGCCTTTCGTGAAGTTAGCTAAATAGGCTTAAAAGTGAAAACAATTAATTGAATGGTTCAATATGCTCTTCGATGAGGGTCAGAAACATGCAATGAAATTGTGATTAAAGTTCCAATTCAATTCGCTTTGCATGGAAGAGATTTATAATTACAATACAAGAAATTGGCGCTTAAATTAGCCAATTAGAAGACAGTTTCTTAAATGTAGCGAGTTACATCGACACTAAGTTTAAAAATAATAGTAAAGACAACTTTTCATCACATTTGTCTCAAAATTAATGAATTGCATTTTGTTGTTTTAGCGTATATGGTTAATTATTCAAAATTAGCTGATCCGTGCCCACTTTGTTAAACAGAACATTCCTGGGACTTCCACGAATATTTCAAGACTAAAAATAGCCTAATCGGTTTAGCCGTTCTCGAGTTTTAGCGAGACTAACCAACAGCAATTTATTTTTATATATTCTTATATAACGGAAACGGTTTTATATATTCTTATATATTCTTATATTACAAGAATAGAAGATGAACGTATTTCTGTCAGTTATGGGATCTATAAGTACAACCATTTCAGTTGTGTGGCATTTTTATACGCCACATAATTGAAATGGTTTGCGTAAAGCAATTATTATATCGAGTACACGTCGGTGTTCTTAGAATTACCTCCGAGTTGATGTTTGCCGTGAATAGGTATTATTATTGAATACTCCGAATTATTGATGAAATATAAAAAGGGAAAGGGAAATGAAACGGTTCATTGAATAGCAGTACAGCTAATTAGAATTGAAAATATTTTTTGAATTGGATTCTTCCTTTATCTTTTTAACCGCGATGTTAGTAAATATAATAATTATTATTAGTCCACACTATGACTTACGGCTTCATTTGTTTAATAGGCATGCATGGAACTAGTGGCTAAAATAGGTTGTAGATATCTATAAACATATAATGAATAAATTTGCAAAGGGGGATGCCAAGTCTTCATATTAATTTAGGCCCTTAATGCACACCTATGTAGACTGCTGATAATTGTAGTAGGGAATAGCAACAATTAATTCCTAAAAGAAGTAGTTTACCTATAACTCGGCGAAAGTCTATAAAATTACAATCCAAGTTCTCGCCAATGTCGTCGTGAGTAGCAGAAGCGGGATCCATTAACAGGGTTATTTCATGTAGAAAAATCGCCAAAATCATTAGGTATACATGATGAAGTCGTCACAAATAAGTAATAATCAATCACAAAATTACAAAATAGATCTCCAAACAGCGCAAAATGAATTGAAAGTAATGTTTATCTTCATCTTCTTCTTTTGACATATGAAGTAATGCATATAGTTTTCTGTCGACTTACAAGGTGAATAAAAAGTGACAAGAGAATAAAAATTGCCAACTTGTACAGAGTAATGAATAGTAAGAAGGACTACTATAAATGCTGAAGTAAATTTTGAATATAGTTAGATCTGTGTGCATTCCTGGGCCTAAAACTGGCATTCCCCTTTCTATTATTGTTTATAATGTGAGAGAAAAGATTGAATTAACTAAAGTCAACTAGAAAGTATATTAGAAGAAGGTCATATTCAGGTAAAAAACCATCGAATCAGATGAATATATCTTTTGAATATCACTGTTATCAAATACCGTATTCATAGATGATATTACAATCTAATGTAATTAACTTGAGTTTACGCTTCTAACTTGAGTATACGGGACGTCACAAACAGACGCCATGACATATCAGTGACCGTTTTCGCGGCGATTTCGAAAAGTAATAATAATATATATATATAAATTTTATAGCAATAGACAATAGTTATATTTAACAAACAATTATTTTATTATTACTTTTCGAAATATATATATATATATATATATATAAAAAATAAGCACACTGCCTTAGCGTTTTTAGTAAGTTTGTTCTGTATTCAATCTAACTTATTTTGATTCTACTTTCTACCTTGGTACAAAAGCATTTGTTACACTTAGTAAGTATTCGTACACGAATAAACATTAACAACAAAATTTTGTAATAACCAGTATGAAACGCGGCGGAAAATTATTCGTATATTACACTTTAGGATAATAAAGTCTTAATTTAATGTAACCTTATGATTTGTCTAGCACTCGAGCGGGTCTGGCAAAAGTTTGAATATTTATTCTGTTGTGTTAGTGAAATACCGCGCATGTCGGTGAGCTCTCGTTAAAACGTTAGGTAGCTAATTAGTTTAATTGCCTCGTACTGTGTGCTTGTAATAACATTATAACCAATCCAGTTATTATATTTTCATAATAAAATTTAAGATAGAAATAACATAATGGATGTTCCATTATGTTTCTCCGGTGGCCATCGTGTCAGCTATGACGTCCACAGCTAAATATAATTCTCCACCAAAGTGTTTCATGGTAGCCTACACTCACCACGTTCGAGATGCGGGTTGGCGAGCGCAGTTTAACATAACAATATCACCTTTTACGACCTACGGAAAGACAAAAAAAAAGATTGAAATGAAATGAAATTAAAATAAAAATGAAATGAAATGAAAATATACTTTATTGTGCACAATCAGAATTTACACACACACACACACACACACACACACAAAAATAAACAACACATAGAAAACACGATAGTACACAAAGGCGGCCTTATTACTACAATAGCAATTTCTTCCAGACAACGTTTGAAAGAAAGAATCAAATCACTAGATAATATCAGGTATTGTGCTAAATGTATATCTAGATAATATAATACAATACATTAAAATAAAATAAATTTGTCAGAGATTGTTAGAGAAGTGATATTCTTATTCCGGCACCCCACGGACACATGACTTGTCCTCGGTTAGTCTAAATAAATCTTCAAATTCGGATATTTGGCCAGCGCAAGCAATTCCTCCTTCTCGCTATAACATATCATAAAGTTCAGTCGTAACTTTCGGGTAGGTGTTGTCGAAACGCTTAACCTATTTGTGCCTTTATTAAAAATGGTAATAAAGCGAATATAAAAAACTGAGACTCTACATATATCTAGCAATTTTATGATGCTAATAAACCGTAAGGGAATTCCATACAGACCGCCATAAATTTTTACGTTTAGAATGTTTACGAGGGCGCCTCACCGATCCGCGCCGAATTTCCCTTTTAATGTTTCAATTATAATTAAATGCCACTTCTGTGGTGTATGATTAGGCCCTACAGAGGCAGTCGGCTAGAAATAACGGACTGCCGCAAACTCTTGTTTATACGAAATAATTATGGTAGTGTGTGTTGGTCATTGTTATGCTCTAATTGTAATTTATATCTGACACATAGCTTTCACAACATTGGTACATACTCAGGGTACTAATCTTAATTTCACTTTGACATTACGATGACATTAGAATAAGTTTTTTTACCAAAAACAAATATAAACCTGCCTTAAACTACCTCTTTAACATATGCTTCTTAAATACTATAAGGGATAAGGATGTTTTCACACAACAACGCGCGTCGCAGATGCACTGCGTGAAAACTACCTTACACCTAAATATTATTTCTATGATATTAGAAAAATCCAAAAATAGAGGCGTATTATTTGCTATGTTGTTTATCTGAGCTGAAGGCATAACAAGAATAATACAATTCTTAAACTTCCGTTTCAAATTGATATACAATGCCTAATTAGTATCTAAAATGGCCTGAATTGTTTCGAGAAAAGGATAGTACGGCCGTGCTCAACTTGGCGGGGTCACTGCCGTGCCCCCAGATCATTGTGTAACCACACGTAATAGTGAATAGTGAAATAATGAATAATGAATTCGTGTAATAGTGAATCTAGAAATTTCTAAAATAATTCTTTATGTTGCGTACAAGTCGAGAGCTGGAGCTTACTTGTTACGAACTTCATGCGATACCTGCATATCAAAAACAATATTTGTACAATTTACGATGTATCGAATACTTTTCGGAAGTTGAATGTTCCAACTCAGCACTGGGTCAATGCTATGTCTGACCTCTTTTCGCGACAATTTTGTACCCGGCTATTTATATATCGCCACGTCCAAAACGACATTTAAGTTGAGCTTGACCCGTTGTGGGTTTAATTTCGTCCGTCACGGTCCGGGCCAGCTGGTCTAACTAAGTTATATTCGGTTGACTGTCCGACAATTTGTACTGGATGCTTCAACACACGGAACATGGTGTGCTAACGCAGTAATCGTTGACGCATACTTATTAAATACCTACATATGTGAATATTATGTATTTCTAAATTATATTTAAGTTTATACTATGCTTGTGAGATTTACAAATATTATTCTTTTAAGTTGGTATTTTTTACTTTTAATCAGGATCTTTTATTATTGCGATCAAAGCTCGGAATTAACTTTTAACATACCAACTTGTGGTTAACCGCTGATTATTGTAGAAAGTAGTTTGAGTTGAAATTAGACTTTTTTTTAAATTTCAGATTCAGTGACAATTTTTTTGCCAACGGAGTCCCCATCTAGGGGCTCAACTTATACACGCTCGTTGCATACGTAATTCCTGTTAATTCGGAAATAAACGAAATCACGTTATATTAATGAATATCATGATAAACTTCAGCGATTAATAATGTATTTATTTATAAAATTTAATTACTGAACGCAGTTGAAAATGCAATTATAATAAAAAGTAGTTGCAATTACTGACATTTTGGGAGCTAGCTGTATTTTAATCGCACTATATTGCTGGCTACTAGTAACTATATGTAAATATACTATATGTTATATAAATGACAGAATATTATGGAAAGTAACTTATACTTCACAATATCGTGAATTGGATTACCTTGAACGATTTGAAAAGTTATCAAACCGGACATAAGTAACGACGACTCAAAAAAATCTACTAGCATGTACTATGGTCTTGTTGGTGCAGTCGCTTATTCTGCATGTCAATACTACGGTGTGCTGTTTTGACCACAGTGCGGACATCAGACATATATAAATAATATTTCATTACAATCTTCGGAAATATAACCATCTATCTTCCATCCGTTCCAAGCTGCATCTATTTTTTTACTATTTTAGTATACCGTAAAATGAGTATCGTTTACGATTTATTCGTAGATCAAGTTATCACAGACACAATCATTTAGAGATTTAGAGGATCGCATATTAAATTAATTATCAATTAATTTAAAAAGTGATAACTGACCAATTATCAATTATTATTTATTTGGTGCTCAATTAAATATTCGGCTATTAAATATTTGAGATGTTATTTACATTAACTACTCAGCCAAACAACATTCAGTCCTATTCGAGTAAAACGTGTTATTCGCCTGAGTAAGCTTAAAAATTATAAATGATTTCATGAATAAGGGTTTCATAAAGGTCTTACGTAATCTTCATTGTGGGCCAGGATAATTGCTTGCACAGAATTTTGATGATTCGACCCCAAATATCAGCACCGCGACGACATAAAAAGATTAACGCTTGAGTAGAAATGGGGTAGGAGAGCAATTCTCTTTTTACGTCACACTTTAACAAGCGCGCAATTTTATTTTAGGATGCATTAAAATAGTTGTTGAAGTAAAATGTAGCCAAACTTGCTAACTGCTCATAAATTCTTCACCCTCAAAACTTTATAAGTTCTCGTTTACGATTGCATAACCCCCGGTAACAGATAGTCGACGGGACGAGCTTATATTAATTCCTAAGTATAGTTTAATGAGAGCAGGTATTTATGTCGGAACACTAGTTTAATGAATATATATTTTCAAAACAGAATAAGCAACGATTCATGAACTGTAGTTCACCAAAATGCTGACTTTGAATGCAGCACCATGCGTTCTAGAAAGTAGGTGGCATACAGAATCAAAGTCTTTACGCTACGAGTATATTAATGTAAGGAATTTTATAACACAACATAAAATTAACAGGTTTTTGTGAATGTAATAAATTGAATTTAGGTACTTCGCATTATCCATTACTCCGTGGACCGCGGGCCGTGGTTTACAAACGCCCTTTTTACTTCATTATCAAACTCCACCCAGAAATTTTACGACTACACAACATTAAACATTTTATTGTATTTACTCGGCTCGCTCGTAAAATTTATAAAATATTACGCAGTTCGAAGACACAGTGTCTTTATGGTGTTCCGAATACATAACGCCCATTGTAGCCTGCGCAGTCATAACTGGGGCACGAACTCCTTCCAGAATAACCGAGGCAGAGCAAACAAATGGGACAAAAGGCACCTCGAAAAGATCTGCAACTAATTGCCGAGAGAACCAGAAACGCTTCCGCTTAGTTTTAATTAAGAAGTTTTACAATCTATTGAAATTTCTGGAGACTTTTGATCGGTAATGGGACTTGTAACGCCGCGCGCCGCCACCGCGTCGCAACTCGCAGCACCAGCGCGGCGTACGTTTCGACTGTGTGTGGTATATTTAATTAATTTTACTCCGAGAGTTTTGCTCGGTTTCCGAATTCATATTCCGAATTAATTGCTATTAATTAAAATCTTGTTTATATTGTAATGGATTTAGTTTCGTAGGAACAGAAATATCAAATTCAAAACATTATTATTGCTTGAATAACTTAGCGAAATGTTAATATATTTTTTAAATAATTCTTTTAACTAGTTAAACTAAAAAAAAAAAATACATCATTACCATGCGTTTGATACGACTGCATTACACGTTGACGTACGTCTGTATGCAATATTAAAATATCTCCACCCACTTTCCACCGCATCACTGGTTGCTTCACGCATTAATATGTTGATGATGACGAGAATAAAAAGGCGAAAAATACCAAAAATATTTTATCGATAAAGTGTAACTTTTTCGGTTAGAAAAGTGCTTATTTGCATTAAGTCACGTTAAATTAAAAACTACAAAGAAGGCTTTATCTGAGTTTACTTCAAAGGAAAGCAAGAAATGAAAATATCAAAAGAATTAACATAGATCATTATAATATGAAACCAAAAGTACATAAAACAATTGGTATTTCTCAGTATTTTATATTTATTAGTTAATTTATTTTAGCTAAGTTTCATGTTTCACATATTTTCATCAATGTAAGGTACAAATTTTAATTAATAAATATGTTGTTCTTTTTTAACAATGAACATAATTTGTAATGTGCGTGGGGTTCGCAAATAAATTAAGTATTATTTGGATATGTTTGCGTTGAAAATGAAGAAGTAAATAAGTTAAATGTTTCACGATCTGCACTCAAATACTACATGAGACTAACTAACAATAGAAATTTCGGTCGGTTCTGTTAACAAGGCGAATGTTTGCCAACTAAATGTAACTGCATTTTCACAAGGATGACTGTGACAACTATTGAAATAATGGTTTAGTTTCAAACAATTTGAATTCGCCGTACGCTTATCTGCATCACAGTCATAACTTACCAACTTAAAGTAGGGGTTTACCGTGCACGGTCGTCTCTAGCATGCCGACTGTCGAGTAGTGTAGTACCAGTTTATTCCTCTCCCCGACAGTACATGAATGGATATACTTATTACAAAATACATATTACATCCATGTCTCTCTAGACCCGTATAGTTAACAGTTCGAATTAATGCGTTAAATTAATATACTGTTTGTATTACTAAGAATTATTATGTCTGGGATAAACGAGCTATTATCTAAATTGTTCCCTAGTCGATCTCCAAATTAAGCCAATACGCATAATATCTACTTGTAATACGTAAACAACTGTAACTAAACATTAATTATAATTGACTAATCATATTACTGGATAACCATCATTAGTGATAACCGCAGCTCATATAGCCTGGAGCAATTCATTTACATATTTATTACGTCGGAAAACTTCCATTAATCATTTAGATTTTTAAAAATAGATCTAATAATCTTTTTATTTATAAGTTACTATCTTGTCTATTATTAATATTATAAAGAGGAAAGATTTGTTTGTGTTCATTGAATACTCTCCAAAAATACCGGATCGATTTTAATGAAAATTGCTACAATTTATATTATAAGATTGAATAATGGAAAAGGTCTTATACTACTCTGTATTACGGCAAAATGTTCCGGTGAGATTTGATTTAAATAAATTTTCATATAAGTAAATTAAGTCATTATAGTGGCACCCAGCCAATTATAGACCGATTTCTATACTAGGTATTATTGCACACCTTGGGATTAAGGTGCCTCTGTGCTAGGTTACATATTTTATACACATTTTTTCAATTAGTTTCATGTCATAACATGTAATAACAATATATATTTTTAATTAACAATTTTCCCATGTTTT
Organism: Celastrina argiolus; assembly: GCA_905187575.2. Lineage (NCBI taxonomy): Eukaryota > Metazoa > Arthropoda > Insecta > Lepidoptera > Lycaenidae > Celastrina > Celastrina argiolus. The sequence continues at coordinate 7,710,562 of LR994577.1, forward strand.
TGATAAAAGATGGCCGGCCCTGCGCGAGTTTATTCTCGCCGGGCTAGTTTCCGACTGGTGGTAGACATGTAGAAAAAAAACTTGAGAGGTGTCAAGGGACACCCGCATGGAACGAAGTTTATTATTTATTATTTACAAAAAACCTGTATACACTCAACAAAAATAATCGTCGCGACACCACACTGTTCAATGCGAAATAGAAATGAAAATATCTGGCTTGCTTTCTATAAGAGAGAGAGAGAGAGACAGACAGAGAAAAATGCGACGCCGCACAGCTTACAATAGCTTACTATAGCAAAAAGTGTCGTGACAACTTTTCGTAAGAATTTTTTCCGTGTAGCCCCCTTTCACAACGCGCGATAAGAAACTTCGTTCCAAAAAATTACCAGAAAATTGACTTTCAACTTTTACCTAAATATTTTAGGATGTGTAGTAACGTATTAAGTACATTTATTCTAGAGACGGTTACGACGTATTCTAATATATTTAAGTGCCACTTTGACTTCTCGAAATCAGAATTTTGCTACATATCACCTCTTCAATTCTATATGTTATTTAATAACCTATATGGAAAAAAGCTTTAATTTGATTGATTTGAGTGGGCCCTTCAAAGAGAAATTTGGCGGTCAGTATGCTGTACGTTTTATGACCCAGGATTTCCGATCAGTCTTGATTTGTCAATTCGAACAATCGATGTTGGAATATTCTTTTCTATTGCGAGCTGTGCTGCATGCCGACGGCTTATTGCTGGTCGAGTGCGGGCTAAAAGCCTGTACGATTTGCTGTGACAGTCGCGTAATGACCGATTGAGGTTGGCCGGGGCCGGCTGGGGAAGGCGGGATTAATTCCAAGTTCACCGAGGGATCGCTCTGTATATCTATGATTTGCTCGTGCGACCGCTTGATTAACGCAGCTTAATTACTATACGTATAGTTCAAATACTTGTAACATATTGTTCGGTATTTAATAGATTGTTGCCATTAATTAATTGTCTGTAATATACATTGTTTACACATGTTCTGAGTTAACTGTTCACGAGGAGCTATCCAGCTAGCAACGACTATTGTAAGATATCATTTACAGCCAAGCTTCTGGCTCTACACGCTCGAACTCTACAAAGCCTATGTTAACAAACACTACATCTTAGTTAAAAAACCAAGACTTTTAGGCCTATTTTGTTTTAAACCACTTGCAGTGCTATATAATAAGATACCTCTGAGTGAATTTATTCATAAACCACCGCCGAACTGGGAATTCACGGAGGGTGTTTTGAGAAAACAATAATTTAATTATGCAACGATTAATTCTTGGGCTAAAAAAAGTTATCATGACCCGAATAATAATTACCAATTCATGAAGTTTTTGGGAGACGGATACCCTTTATAAATGAATCTAAAACAGTTTTGTATATAAATGGGAAACGTTTTTCATTGCCACACCAAATTTAAAGCGATACAAAAACGTCTATTTTGGCGCACGTTTTACAAGCTTCTTTAGGGATATTGCCCTTTTCTTGCCGTTGAAACGAGATTTATTTTTGTTAATGAAATGGAAAATAAATATTGGTATAGACTTGAAAGAATTTAATTTATTTTATAATACTAAACTGAGTATAGAACGTTTAACTGTCTAGTTTTTTCTACTACGATGTATGAAAAGCGACAGTTGAGATCGTGACGGTTAAAGAGTTCTTTATAACATGTTTTGTAAATTAAGCTGTAATGTGGATTTTTTTGTCATATGGATGTCTTACAGCAGTATATGGAAGTTTACACGACATTTGCTCGAAGCAGTCGCTGCGTATTCACTAGCAACGAATCTTTTGTCGCCAAATGCTTAAGTTACATAATTTTTTGAAACGTTTATCTGAGTAAGTTTATAAAAAAATCTAGGTACTTATTATTATTTTTTTTAGTAATTAGAATACTGTAAGCTGAAAGTTCAAAGAATGTCTATAGAAATTATTTGTTAGGAGTGTCTGAATTGATACTGTACGTGTACTAAAGCAAAGCAAGTTTAACATTCGCTAATTTTTAACCTCACTGTGCTCTTGTGCGACCTTAGATAAACTCATCGCAAGTAATTTGAAAGTTTACATATTGTGTAAACACATTACCTTTGACTTATATTGGGGACGCTCGGTCCTTAAACTTCTAACTCGAACAAAACTTTCAACAATCTTCTATAATGACATTTTTAAGACTTTGGCCTTTTATACGTGAACTTTTGTAGTTTTTTCTTCTTGCCAATATTTTATGCATAATCCTTTGTTTGATGATATTTTTTGAATCCATTTTGGTAATCGTCTTGCGTTATGTAATCTACGGCTTAGCCTATTTTCTGGATGACTTTGCTTCTACGAATTCATCGAAATCTATTGCCTTCTGTTCAAATCGTAATTTCCGTTTGTTAAGTTAATTTTGTCTGAACAATGTGAAAGTGAATTGAAATTATTTTGCATAATCTGTGCAAATTTGAATGTGTGGGAGACAATACAGTATTCAGGCAACTACGTGCTACGATAATAGAGAAGGAAGGTGGCGCAGCCGGCGGCACTACTCCGTGACTATAGATTAATATTATTGTTTCAATACCTCCGTGGACCACTAGTTTAAAGCTTGTCTCTTGACTCCGAAGGTTGTTGGTTCACTTCCCACGTTCAACGAACATAACAAAATAAATGTTGTTTCAAGTCTAGTTAAGATAAGCCTGATCAGTCTGACAAGAAAGATGATCCATGGCGTGAAGGAAGAGTGAGTGCTTCCGCGTATTGCACACACACTTGTTATTATGTAGTGTCCTACCAAGGTCCAACTAACCAGGTCAATGGTACCATTGAAACCTGCCACCGTCACGAAAATCGGTGTGGGAGGCATAATTATTCTTATATAGGGCGGGCGTGACGCGTGCGCATGTTTTTTTAAAAAAATTACACAGAAATCATAAAACAAGAACTAATCTCTACACACTATAAAATATAATTTGTTGCAGAAATACGTAATAAATTAGTAATCCCAAGTCATTCTTCTATTCGTAAATAAATATTAAAACATAGTACAGTAAATATGGTCTAAATCGAAATCTGGGAACTCATGATCTTTTCTGCACAAAATATTTTAGTTGTAACAAAAACATTTTTAGCTTGTGTATGAAAACAATTGTTTTATGATTTCTGTGCAATATTTAAAAAAATATTAGCAGGAGTTACATATCTACCTAAACAGAACAATAATACCTATTCTATGGAACGCAATTCTTGTAGAGGCATTTCGTTTTCACAACTCATAGCATGTCTTTAAAAGCTTTTCAAATGAAGTTATCATTCCATTATCGCTAGTATGTTTTTTTCCATAAAGCCATATTAACGAGAATGGTGATAACAATTTATGTACAAGAGATTTTCGTGAATCCATAATATGCTGGTGGAAACATTTTATATCTAAATTTCGACTAATAAATTCACACAAAACAAAACTACTGAGTCATTTAGCCTGTGTTTAAGCTTCGAATCAAAAATTTACGCGAGCAATTAATAATATTAGTGTTAACAGCTACAACTTATGTAGCAACAGTACGTAGCCCATTGAAAACTTTCTGATTAAGTAAATATCTCGAAGATTAAGAAGCTTATAAAATCTTTTTTACAAATTCTTTTCAATTTATTTCATTACTTCTTTAGCGAATTCTGTTCTTATATTTTATTTACTTTAATAACGTCTCCGCTCCGACTCGTAGATATTAAGTGGACTTGTAAGAATTTACAACATCTAAGAAAATTAAAATTTATCTCCAGTCTGTTATCTTTTCGTCTTATTAAATAAGAAACATTTTTAAACACTTCCATTCAAGTAGTTCAAATTATTTCTAGTACCTTACTTCGAGGAAATTGGTAGTGGGCATAGACTTAATTTTAATGAATTAATACTTCGGTTTTATTTTTATCACAATTAAGTTCTTACCGTTCTATGAGCGGATTTTAAAATAAATAAATAAATAGTAACAAAAGTTTAAGATACTTTTTATTATATTTTTACGTAACTTTTGCAGCAGGCAATTAATTGTGAAGAGTGAAGTTCGTTAATATTGCAGTTCCGAGTGCTGTTCACAGTACTACACAAACTACACGTACGTCGCTGGCTAATAGCAATAACTTTTATATTACGTACATTTGTATTATATCTAATACAATATTGTCATAATGATTATTTATTTCTATACACGCATTGAAATTATTTGTTTGTATGATTAAATCTTCAGGATTATATTGTAGGTAAAGAAATTTGTCAAGGATACTTGACAGAACATTCGGGAAAAATCTGGTTGGTTAGTTTTGAAACAATATAGAAATTATTTTTAGAATAATCGACCTCCCGGCAGGTGAGCGTATTGACCTATTATTCAACGACGTCACATTTTCGCGAACATCATTTTCATGAGTTACGAGTTACGACTCACATTTATCACTCGCCTTTAAAAATAGTTTGCGGTTGTATTTTTTACACTCACTTTACTCGGTGCTGCAGTAGAATGATTTTACTGCCTACAAACTTCCAGTGAGTACCCGCAATATGTTTAAAGCTTTGACGTGAGTTTTTATGTGGGTATAAATATATTATTTTGAGTTTATGTATAGGAGTTACATATTATCGTGTCTTCCCGTGACACGATAATATGTAACTCGGTCTAACAACATTTTCGAGTACCGATCGACTAACCCCGACTTGGCAAAACATGGATCTTACAACTTTTTACCGTAGAAGAAATAAGTAGCCAGACTTGACATTTTTAAATGCTATATTTTGACGCAATCTCATTTATTTTTGTAGTTTTAACATAAACTAATATTTTTCTCTAAAAGTGAAAATTTAACTTTGTAATCCCAGACATTTATATAGGATTACAAAGTTATTTATGCAGTCAGTCTAAGTAACTGGGCAGAAATTCCAAAATGTTTAATTTGTTCCTTGATTTATACACTAAATATTATACATAGGTCTTTTTTATTTTGAAGCTTCTATACCTGATAAAAGTACCTTATACTTTGGTAAACGGTCAGTGACTCAATCACAAAACTAAGGAACTTTCTCAAGTTATAATTCTTAAGCTACAATTTGAAAAGTGAAATATTTTTTTAATGTGCCGTGTTTATACAATGCTTGCTTAGTTACTAAAAAAGCAGACTTCTAGTTTCATCCACAATGAAGTTATGTTGAAAATCGCCGCTTTACTTTCACAACCTCGTATCTATAAAACTACAACTTTTCAATAGAGTCAAAAAACTTAATAATTTTGGATTTTATTATGACAGGTTTTGGATCTATACTGTATATATAATTGAAATACGAGGTTGTCAAAGTAAAGCGACCAAATGGTCTAAACTGTTTCGAGAAAAGGATGGTACGGCCAACTCAACTTGGCGGGGACACTGCCGTGCTCCCAGATTATATATAAATAACAATACTGTTCTTTTAATTTATAAATAACAGTGTAAAACGAATATATATACGATATATCGCCGGGGAAGCCACGGAGAAAAACTAGTAGAATATAAAGCTGTAAACATAGTCCGAGTGTTAAAATAGAATATTTTACTCCGTCTTTTTAGGAGAAACTTATAAAAGTCAACCCATTAAAGTAGAAAGAGTTGAGAGCGCAGTATTAGTAGTAGATGGTAGTAGGTATAACATGCGTCACCACATCTCGCGCAAAACGAATCGCGGATAACAAGTCCCAATGAAAACAATGAACAATACAATTTGCGCTTTGTACTTTTGTTTACTTACTAACTAGTGGTTTATATGATAACAGTACATGTTTAGTACATGATATTTAAGTTTTTCAATTTCTTTCTGTAATCATACAATAAATAGAAAAATATTGTATAACGATAAGTTTTTCTTAACTAGGTGAGTGCAGTTATTCGTTTTAAATTTTACTACAAGCACAATCACACAGTAGATACGAGTATATAACAGGACACGACCTAGTAGTAAAAAATGGTATCACCCTAATACTGGCAATACCACTGGCAAAGGGTAAAGTCCAGGCACATTCCTGAAACCGCCATCTAGCGCCACTACTGAAAAATACTAATTACTAATTCTCGTTTCGTATCTTCTTCTTAATTATTAAGGAGTTAAATTTAGCTTAAAAATATGCTTAACTTTATTTTAATCTCAATATTTGCACTTAATTCGGCATATTTACATTTTATAATGTACAAACGTTAATAGTAGTGACATATATTGCATTTTTTTTGTATTAAAGATAGGTTGTATGAGATGGTAGGCCATCCACAAGTAATACATAGGGTTCGTTGATTTAAATCTACGAGTATATTGCACTTTTTTGCATGAAGCTCTAATAAATATTCATACACCCATCCGTCCATCCATTCTCTAAAATTTCAACATAGTTTCTACATTCTAGTTTCAAACAAAACACTAGATTTTCGTGTAAAAGTGAATGCTTATTACATAAAAGGAAGTAAACAATCTGAATGAAGTACTCCCAGCTTAAGCGCTCAATACGAACCCAACTAGAGGCTATTCGCAGCTTTCCGCTTGGTTTAACTCTGCAATGTTTGTTTCAAGGAAATACAAAAATTAAGTACGAATCTGAGTTTTTGTTTCCATTAACTGTTTTATTATTTAATTGTTATTAGAGCTCTGTCAATTAAAATAATAACATATGTGTATGACGCTAAGGTCGTATAGTACCTACTTCGTAAAAACTCTATATCGGCCGAGGGATTGTAAGTTTACAATGAAGGTATCGTTATATAAATACATGAAGCAAAAACTTGGAGTAGGTAATTAAAAAAAACCTTATAAGTTGATACTCAAAAAAAATATTAATATGGCCGCAATAAGACCATATGGCGAATTAAAGTTGATGGTATAACCTATAGTTACGAATTTATTACATACACAAATATAAAGTTAACAAAAAAAGAAAAAAAACTATTTTCGCACGGATATAAATATGTCAGAAATCAGAATAGACCGCTCTAGCGATGCGCTCTACGGGTATAAGCTTCCGTCAGAATAAAAATACCAATAGTAGTCGAGCCGAGACAATATTGGAGGGGATTATTCACTTTACTTTGATGTATGAATAAACCTGTGTGGTCACTATCTCTTTTGCAGTAGTTAACAATAATAAAAAAAATATTAGACGCATTCCGCGCCTTCGTAGTCGCAAAATGAAACCCACCTGAACCGTGGAATAAATTAGCCGATGTTTAATTAATTATTTAAATCGATTTATCCGTTTCTTAGATTAGTGCGAACAAACGTACAAATGAGGAAAAACCATTCTTTTGGGTTCTATTATATATAAATTAATAGTTATAATTATATAGAAATTATAACTATTAATTTATATATAATAGAAGAAGAGTGGAATAAATTAGCCGATGTTTAATTAATTATTTAAATCGATTTATCCGTTTCTTAGATTAGTGCGAACAAACGTACAAATGAGGAAAAACCATTCTTTTGGGTTCTATTATATATAAATTAATAGTTATAATTATATATAAATTATATTTATTACTTTAATTTATTTATATTTAGAAATTTAACGCACAAACCATGACCGTGGGACTTAATTAAAATAACAATAAGGAAATAAATTACATACAGTAGATATCTAAGATGACTCACATTACCGTGCGTTTGATACAGTTAGGTCTGTTAATCTGTCAATCGCATTCAATTGACAACATTTACCCTCAGATTAACAAATAATTATTTGTTAATCCATATAGGTATTATATTGTACTACTTTCATGTACTTATAAAGTTCTAACTTAAAATACGTATAACGGGTGTAAAAAGAGCAGTCACTATAACTTTGGGATATGATTATACTACCTTGCCTCATTCTAGAAATGTATTTTTTTACAAGAAATTAAAAACCAATTTTTTTACTTTATTGTTATTTTTGCGACAAAAAAATAAGAAATGGTAAAAAGTAAAAAAAAATAATTTTTTAGTTTAAAAAATAAATAAAATACATTTCCAAAATCAGTTAAGGTAGTATAATCGTATCTCAAAGTTATCGTGACTGCTCTTTTTACAGCCTGTATACTACTAGCTATGTCAATTTCTTTGATCTGTTCTGTTCTGGTTCTTTGACCACTATTCTTAATAAAAATACGATATCTTTTGAGCCGCCTCGTGTTAATTAGCTATTCACTTTTATTAACTTTGTGAAATATATTATGCTACTATAGTTCGTGATCAGATCACTAATAGGCTTTACATTTTCCCGTTTATAATGTTAGCGATTCCGTTTTGACTTTCAACGAGATTAATTAAAAGATAAAAATAAAATTGGTTTCAACATATTACCGTAATATTATGACAAAAAAAAATCGTTTAGAAAAATCGACTTCATCATCTAAAAATTCATAAAATAAAACTACAGTGAGTTTTAGAGGGACCAAATGGCTGCTATTCTGTGTTGAATCAAAAATAATCACGCAAATCTGATCATAAATCTCAGCGCAATCAGTGTACAATAACGGAATTCTTAAAAAACATCGAGTAACAATAAAATATAATAAAAATGTATATAATTTTTAATATGAATAATTAAAATAAACTGATTGTGAAAAATGATATACTTACTGGGTGTAAAAAGAGCAGTCACTATAACTTTGAAATACGATTATACGACCTTTCCTTATTTTGGAAATGTATTTTTTAAAATATATCCCAAAGTTATAGTGACTGCTCTTTTTACACCCGTTATAATAATTAAATATATATCTATACATATAATAAATCTGTAGAGGAGTCGTGTCTGTACATTGAAGATATTTGAAAAAAAATATGATAGGGGACCTTTATTTACGCAATAGTACCCAAAACTATGATTTTTAAAATTTTTGTCTGTTTGTCTGTTTGTCTGTTTGTCTGTTTGTCTGTTTGTCTGTGGGTTTGTGCACGCTAATCTCAGAAACGGCTTATCCGATTAAGATGTACTTTTCACTAATATATTGCGGCAAGCTTCACTTAACATTTAGTGTTTGTTTTATGTAAATCGGTTCATAAATAAAAAAGTTATGACAATATTAAAAGATCATGTCGTTTTTGCTGGACGTTTGTAGGAAGCGCGCGCCGGGCCCGGGAGCCGTGCGCCGCCGCGCGCGCGCGCCGCTTCAAATTGTATTAGCAGCAAACGCACCGGGGCCGCGGGGGTGACCTTTATTTGTTAGTTTTAGCATGGACCAATTTTTTTAGGCTTGCTAGGTAGGAACAATCTAAGATTTTTTTTCTTGAGTTTATTACGAAAGTTATTTGTATAAAAATAGTTAGTACTTTTACTGTACAGTCCTTTGTGATAAGTAGGTACTGTATTATACATATTTGTTAGCGTAGGTTAGTAATAAGTAAATAAATAAAAACCGGCCAAGTGCGAGTTGGACTTGCACACCGAGAGTTCCATACAAACCTGATTGACATAGAATTTTGATTTGGTTACAGCTTGAATATATTAGAGACCTAAGTATTTGTTATAAGTTTCAATTAAACACATTCATGACAAACGGTACTAAGTTTAAAAAAATCAAATTTTTTTTACTATCTATATAATGTTACTAAAAACGTATGGTTTTAGACGTTGCTTGGTTTCAAATTTTATGATTTTGAGTTCACGGGAAGTACCCTTTAGGTTTTGATTCCCTTACGAGTGTCGAAAATGACGAAATTTAGCGACATAAGCGACTGCTTTTGATTGCATTGGCTAAGAAGTCTGATTTTTTCACTGTTCCTGAGTATTTTATATAATTTTCATCACAACACGCGTTTCTGAGTAAAAGGGTCTTGACAGACAGACGGACATGGAAATGATCGTATAATATGTGTTTCGTTTTTTCCTTTTGAGGTACGGAATTGTAAAAACAGTTTTAAGATTTTCATAAATATATTGCTTCATTTTTTTGTTTTTTCTATTTAATAAGATAGACGTTAAAAACATCTCGATAGTTACTAAACTGTGTTACAGGGGAAAACTGTTGATACAACTCGATTCCAATCGAGATACCTTTTGAAATTCTAGCCTTTTGCGGCCTGCCCTGGATATGTGTTAACAGTGTGATTATTATGGGTTTTTTTGTCAAATATCATAATATTGATAGAGTATTCTCTTATACAAATCTATCTATAGGCCAAATGCCGAACTTTTAATACAATTGTTGCAAAGTTGAGTAGGTACCTACATTTATACAATACGTTATCCGAGAGTTATACTCAGCGTGCATCATTAGCAATGTATAATATTATTTTGCATTCTATATTATAGTTCTCATTCCGTCCGTTAAAATTCATACTACAGCCTACTATTACTGTACATTTTTATAGTTTTCTTTGTCCAAATTATGTATTCGATAACTGCATAATATATAGAATTTTGATTAACATCAATATAACAAGTATTGTGTTTACAGTTAAACTAAAAAAGTTATGTCAATATAAGTTAGATTTATATTTTTCTTGATATTTTTATTTCTTAGTTTTTATCATGGACCGAATGGTTTTTATATTAGGTACAACTTAGGTTTGTTTTCTTTCTTTTGGGACTTTCTATATATTTACTACTTTTCTGTATAAAATCAGTTAGTACTTTAACAGTGAAGTGATTTATAATCAGTACCTACATGTTTGGTTATTAATAAATAAAAAAACCGGGCAAGTGCGAGTCGGACTTACGCACCGAAAAGACCGCAAAATTTTGCGGCGCGCTATCTTAATATCATTGTCGCCACACCAGCAGAGTCGGCGTGGAAACGATCATCGTCTGCAGTCGCTGCGGCGCAAAATCCATACAAATCTTAGTACTAGATGTTGGTCGTGTATGTGAGCGTACTATAAAGTAGTCCCGTTCGCATTATAGTAATTGTACACGGTCGTTTGTCAAGCTGGTAGTAGGAATTGTCAACATAAAGTAGTTTTTTAAATACCTCAACGACAGTTTTTATAACTAAAAATATTTTTCAAACAGATTTATTATAACACTGCCCTAAATCACTTTTCCACGCGTACGAAGTCGCGGGCACAGCTAGTATATATATATAAACATAACTAATGTAATCGAGTAATAATTAAAGTCTTATAATTCCCGATAGGTACAAATTATAGACCAGGAGCCACATTAATTTGTTACATCCGTGAAGTTGTAGTCAGCGCGGCTCAGCGAGGCTTTTCTAAATTGATTTTATGTGTATTGTGGATTTGCCGGCCGCGGCGATCGTGCGCCCGGCGCCGTGAGCTACAAAATTCGTACTTTGAAACAGTTTTTGTTTCAGACAAACTGTTAACTGTTGCCCAAACACAAACCCTCGATATTATCTTGTGTCATTTCCGAAACTACTCGATCTGTCTGTTTCAAAATTGAATTTGGTTCGGTTGGCGTAGGGGCAATGTTTGCTCAATACATAATATATTATTGAATCCCTGTTACATCCTGTGGTCGAGGAGTTTGGTTAGCTAACCTTCGTAACTACCCGTAAAATTTAGGTTCATATATAACAAGGGATTATTATTTTACAAAAATACAATTTCTAACTAGTATAATATACCCGTTACCCTATTACTCAATGCTACTTGCATTGCAAAATAAAAATTGTCAATAAATTTTATTAGAATATGTTTATGTTACATAATATTTGTTTATATCTATGAAGCCTTTACACCACGCCAATCTGGTAAGTATTCGAAGAACTTGTGTTACAGGTACCAGACAACAGAAATATAAATTATTATAAAAGTCAATCTTCTATTTTAATGACGACCTCCGTAGCGAAGAAGAAGAGGTCGTAGGTTCGAATCCCGCCAAAGGAACAAAAAAGTGTTCTGTGTTACTGGGTTTTGGGGGGCTGAGTGTATTAAAATATGTGTATAATATAATAAAAATCTTAAATATGTGTATAAAGATATTAATCTTTATACACATATTTAAGATTTTTATTTTGTTCCTTTGGCGGGATTCGAACCTACGACCTCTTCTTCTTCGCTACGGAGGTCGTCATTAAAATAGAAGATTGACTTTTATACTCTACCCCATATTATTATTTGTCTGCCTGGGAGATTTGTATATAAAAATATGATAATTTCTTCTAGAACATGGGAATTATTTCAGAATTTTGAAATATTTATACACTAAGTTCACATTGATCGTTGTAAATCGATTCATCGTTAAGTCATCGCTACCGTTTTCCTCTTTGTAACTTACTTAACTTAAATCAAAGTCTTTAATACCAACAAAGGGAATGTAATAATTAAAAGATGAAACAGTCAATGGAAAATATGAATAATATTGAGGCAATGATTTTCCACACTGTCTCTAGTCGATCCGACTGCGATTTAAATTTCAATTCAATTTTACGAGTCGACGGGATATCTGAATAGCTTATTTTGTGTGAACATATAAAAGTTGAGTTGTAGACAATGATTAATGATACGTCAAAGGGAATTCGCTATTATTTTGTGAGAAATTGATGAAAAGTTTTTTTGGCGCTTTCAGTTATTGATGCGGGGAAAATTACCTTATTTGTTCTCCTATAATGGTTGTTCTTTTGCATACTTTTGGGAATATGGCAGTTTTTGTCACGTACATGATTTATTTTTCACGCACATCATTATAATTTTTTACTATAGGTATTTTGAAAAAATGTTGGATACTGGCCTAACATTCAAGCATTTGGTTCCTTAGAAGTAAACCAAATAATTGTGCAAAAACACCGAGGGTTCACACTCTGCCTTTGTCATAAGCACTGATATTGACAGTTGATGACCATGAGGGCTCATAATTCTAAATAACATCACATTTTGAAATTTAATAGATAATAATAATTATTATTAACAATAGAGACAATACTTCAAAGAAGATTCAATTGCTTGAATAAATAGCAAATGTGTAGAACATTTGTAGTGGTAAAGTGCAACACTGTAACATTTTATTTGAGCACGGCGAGCGGTGAGCGGCAAACGGCGAGCGGCGAGCGGTAAGCGAGGAGCAGCGCCGCTGCGGACGGCAGCGACGGACAGGGGCGAATTAACTTCATCAATCACTGGAGTAGCCCGCTGTAATGGCCCCGAGAAAACTGCTCTAATACGACCCGTGCTATTACTTTTAAAATGCTATTATCATTTTTATTAGCGCAATAAAAATCATATCAACATTTTGTTCTTCATTTTACAGCGTGGCGCTACATTTTATTATTGTAAGCCGGGTTTTAAAGTTAAAAACTGTGATGTTTTTTTTTTTATTTTGCTACTACATTACATATTTCTATTATCATGAAATAAGAAAAAGACGAAAAACTTCGTAATTAAATGTTCATGCTTATGAATATGATGGTGAAAAATGTTTCTTCCGCAACTCCTGTTTAGGTCGATTCAAGAAAATTTATTTCCAGTCTAGGTATCAAAATAAATTGATGTTCTTATATTTAATCGTTTTTTACGAGATATTTTGCTAAGCAATAATATTAACTTGATATACATTACACAGATGTGGATAACATCGTATACCATAATAAGTAAAGTTTTAAAGAATAATCATGAAATAAAATGATTCTCTGTGATACATCACATGTCAGAACGTCGTGCAACACACTCTCATACCATTATTTTACGAATCATATTATTTGATATGTTTTCTTTGTCTTTGATGTGAATTCTTTGAAACCGAAAAAGGATTATTGGTAGAGAGTTTGACAAATCTTTTTCATGTATAGGGACGGGCCGGGTTTAAACCAATAAAAGACAACGTTTATACGTACAACTAAAACACATATATATGTTACTTATCACATATATATGTGTTTTAGTGAATGAATACATTTTCAACTTAAATTATTTATATCAGATTTTATACATTATATTACTAACTAGCTGTGCCCGCGACTTCGTACGCGTGGAAAAGTGATTTAGGGCAGCAGTTCAAATACATTTTTAGTTTATGAACACTGTCGTTTGGATATTTAAAATCACTAATTTATAGTAATGCTTCTTTATACACGGTATTAGACGTGCATAGGCAAAAGAAGTAGGCCGATGGAGTAATAATAATAGTTTACTGTCAAATAATGGCCGTTTTTGTCGTAAATGTTTTGAGGTATTTTTTCTATGAAAATGCTAACAATTCCTACTACCAGCTCGAAAAATGACCGTGTATTATTAACCGACTTCAAAAAAAGGAGGAGGTTCTCAATTCGTCTGTATGTATAATATTTTTTTTTTCTTTTATGCGAACGGGACTACTTGATAGTACGCTCATAAACGCGACGAAGATCTCTGTTCTGAGACTTTACGCCGCAGCGACTGCAGATGATGATCGTTTTCACACCGACGACGCTGCGCTGCTGGCGCCGAGCGCCAAATTTTTTAAAAGTCTACTCTCGGTGCGCAATTCCAACTCGGACTTGCCCGGTTTTTTATTTATTAATTACCTACGCTAACAAACATGTAGCCTACTTAGGGACTTTAAGGTTAAAGTACTAACTTCCTTTAGACGACAAAATAACAAAAGTCCAAAGGAAAGAAAAAACCCAAGTCGTAGCATTAAAACTAATAAATTAAAATATCATGAAAAACATAAATCTTACTTATATTGACATAACTTTTCTAATTTAAATGTACCTATGACATCTCATATATTGAAAACAAACTATCCTACGCCTATACTTTATTAATCGTATTTGCAAAACCTAAGTATAATAATAAATTACTTCGCACAAAGTAATAATTATTTTCACTTGTACTGGAAAATAAGTATTACTTTGTGCGAAGTAAATTTAATTGTTCCTTTTAGTTTACCTTTTGAAGTCGTTTTTTTTTTGTTTAAAATTATTTAATTTTTAGATTTTTTGTGATGGGTATAGTATGAGTAGGGATAATTAATTATCGAATGATCAGACGACGATTAATTGAGGACGGAAAATGAAAAACAAAAACGATTAGATAAAAAAAAAATAGTAGAAAGAGAAAAAGTCTACCTAGCCTAGCCTGGCGTAAGCCAGAGCGGCGCAATTTTTTTTAAATATATATATATATATATTATGTATATTGTATATATAGTTTACCAGAGCAGCGCGAAATTTTTCAATATATAAATATATATATATATATATAGTTTACTGAAACCCGAAATTTTTTGATATTATGGATCCAAGATATGGTGCAAAACCTTACTGTTTGGTAACATATGCTTAGACTACTTCAGAAAAACTCAAAATCAATATATTATTCCACATAAATTTTGAGGATTTCCTTCGATTTCTCACGGATCCCATCATCAGGTCACCATTTTGGTGACAATGGGACCAAATATGAATTATACCCTACACAACATAAAAAAATATTAAAATCGTTTCAGAAACGATGAAGATATCCGCGAAGAAACATAAAAAACAAACATATATTTACGAATTGAGAAACCACCTCCTTTTTTGTAAGTCGGTTAAAAATATTATGTTGGTTATTTCATGTTACAATCTACCTTTGTGCCAAGTTTCATTTAAATACGTTGAGTAGTTTGGCTGAAATACCGTCAAATAGGTAGCTACAATTTTTTGAAGATCCCACGGGAACCCTTACGTTTTTCGGGATAACAATTTTCAATAATGCTCTTCAAGTCATAAGCTACCTGCCTGCCGAATTTCATTTAAATACGTTGAGTAGTTCGGCTGAAATACCGCCAAATAGGTAGCTACAATTTTTTGAAGATCCCACGGGAACCCTTTCGTTTTTCGGGATAACAATTTCCAATAATGCTCTTCAGATTATAAGCTACCTGCCTGCCAAATTGCATTTAAATACGTTGAGTAGTATGGCTGAAATACCGTCAAATAGGTCGCTACAATTTTTGAAGATCCTACGGGAACCCTTTCGTTTTTCGGGATAACAATTTCCAATAATGCTCTTCAGATCATAAGCTACCTGCCTGCCAAATTTCATTTAGATACGTTGAGTAGTTTGGCTGAAATACCGTCAAATAGGTAGCTACAATTTTTTGAAGATCCCACGGGAACCCTTTCGTTTTTCGGGATAATAATTTCCAGTAATCCTTTTCAGATCATAAGCTACCTGCCTGCCAAATTTCATTTAAATACGTTGAGTAGTTTGGCTGAAATACCTTCAAATAGGTAGCTAAAATTTTTTGAAGATCCCACGGGAACCCTTTCGTTTTTCGGGATAATAATTTTTTAGTAATGCTTTTCAGATCATAAGCTACCAGCCTGCCAAATTTCATTTAAATACGTTGAGTAGTTTGGCTGAAATACCGTCAAATAGGTAGCTACAATTTTTTGAAGATCCCACGGGAACCCTTTCGTTTTTCGGGATAACAATTTCTAATAATGCTCTTCAGATTATAAGCTACCTGCCTGCCAAATTGCATTTAAATACGTTGAGTAGTATGGCTGAAATACCGTCAAATAGGTAGCTACAATTTTTTGAAGATCCTACGGGAACCCTTTCGTTTTTCGGGATAACAATTTCCAATAATGCTCTTCAGATCATAAGCTACCTGCCTGCCAAATTTCATTTAAATACGTTGAGTAGTTTGGCTGAAATACCGTCAAATAGGTAGCTACAATTTTTTGAAGATCCCACGGGAACCATTTCGTTTTTCGGGATAATAATTTCCTATAATGCTCTTCAGGTCGTAAGCTACCTGCCTGCCAAATTTCGTTTCATTCCATACAGTGGTTTTAGCGTGATGCGACGACAAACATTCCCATATGGACAGACAGACAGACAGACAGACAGACAGACAGACAGACAGACAGACAGACATTTTTTTCAAAAATGTTATTTTTAGGTTCTGTGGCTTATATAGACCCCCTTTTTTTAATTTTCACTTAAATATTCTTAATGTACAGACATGACTCCTCTACAGATTTATTATATGTATAGATGATTGCTTTTTTATCTAATATTAGTATAATACATAACTGTTTTTTTATATGTATGGGAACCGAGCAAATTATCGCTTTTGACATAAGCTACGCTAAATGATCGCGATTTGTCAGTTAGCGTAGCTTATGTCAAATCCCATACATTTTGTTGTATTATGTTTATAAGCGATAATTAGCGATGGCATCTTGAATCAACCCCCTGAGCGTGTTGGGTATTCGATGGGACACCTAGATATTGTTGTTGATGCTCGGTTCCCATACAGTTCTCTGTTCAGATAGTAGATACCGCATACGCGACCACAGTGAAGCGCCTCGTTTTATTATAATTGTGAAACAATCTGTAAACTTTGACAACATTCTACAAAACCGTAAACGCACGAGTTCAATACATTCTAAAAATGTATTCGCTGCGTGAAAACTGAAAAAAAAACATTCCGCACGTGTAGAAGAATTGAGAAGATGATAAACGCCAATTAAAGTTCCTATAAATAGGTTGTCACTATCGCCGCTTCGTGGATGGAGCACGATAACAGCATTTAATTATTGTTTCAGTAATAAGCCGAAAGAATGTCTGGCTTTCTTACTACATCGTGCGATCCCTACGGGTCAGCATTCAGAGTGTTGGTAAATACAGTTGATTTAGCAATAAACGGTGATTAGAAAAGCATAAAGTTTATACGCTTAGTTTCTCTTAATTCTCACTTTAAGAAAATCGTTGAAGCCAATGAATCTACTATCGAAAGCGTCGCACCTAGCCATTAATTTAATTGGTACAGCGAAGCCCGTGTTTCGGTGTAATGAAATCGGGAGCTACATGCGCGATGTTGTATTAATCAATTAAGTAACTTACACTGAATTTGTACGTGCGTAATTAATGACCGAGAACACCTGCGCTTTAGAAGAAGCACGGCCATGTTGCTGCCGCCGATATTCATAATGTATTGTGGAAACTTTTTTGTGTGGAAATGATCGTGAAAATAACGAGCAGGAATTAATGTTTAGGACATAAAAATGATTAATACTATAACTTTGTAGATAATGTTTTTCTATATTTATGATCATAGTAATATTAATAATAATCAGTTGCCCATAAGAAGTGGCGACAAAAAAGTTTTTATATTAGTCGTTAATACAAATATATATAGTATTTTTTAAATAACTTAAGTTTATACACATTTTGTATAGGTACTGCTATACAGGTTGTCTCGTGGTTCATATATCAATTCGAATAAAAAAAAGTGTGAAGAGAAGGACGAGTAGATCATTTTTTGTTTTGACACCTTATGTAAAATACTTACCATAACGTGATAAAGAAATTTTCAAAGGTCTAAAATGATCACAAGAAGTGAATCTTACTGTGCTGGGGCTCGCGGGCTCCTAGTCTATACACACGAATGCACTGGTCGTTTACTTAACACCTGACCGGGGTTGACCTCATCTGTTTTGTGACTTTTAATCGTGATTTGTCGCGTTATGGTAAGTAATTTATGTGAGGTACCAAAGCAAAAAATGCTCTACGCGTCCTTCTCTTCACACTATATTCAGCTTGATATATGAACCGTGAGACATCCTGTATAAGGAAAATAACAGTATCATAATTTATTGTTGTGAAATATAGAGGAGCGCTCGAGCAGGTGATCAATATGGTAAGGTCGGAGCTATCTCGGAGCCCGACAAGTGCAGCTCGATCGAGCTGAAAAAGATTAACATGTTACCCGCCGATTGACGCCGACACCGCCACAGTAATCCACTTAAATACGAATATATCGCGATAAAACCGATAGGATGCTATTCTAGTGTTACTCTATATTTGCATTTGAATTCAAGGTGTATTTTTGAAATTACAGACTAAAGTTCGATGTTGACATGTTAAACTCCGTGGCATGTGGAGCTAATTCGATAGAATGGTACATTTAGTTTTAGCTAAATGATTGTGGTATTGACTGTGTATTTAATTATTTAATAATACTCGTTGCTGTCAACATTTGCATACTTTACAGTAGGTAATTGCTCGTCGTTTGAGAATTAATTTATACTAAATTTTGCTTCCCCCGTAAATAGTTACAGTAGGTATCACACTGGAACACTATACTTTTTAGTAAAAATGTGGCATTTTTGAGTCAGAACCTAAACTACTACCAAATTTCATAAAAATCTATACTTAATGTACAAAGTTTTTTCGTAAAGTGCAACATGCATACTCACAAAATTTAATTTCTTTTTAGATGTACATATATATTTATAATTAGAGATCTGTGGGCTGCGATCAATATTATAAAATAAAAATAATAAATATTATAATAACTCTCTTAAAACTGATTTCCAAGTATTTGTTTTTCGTATTAATAATAATAATATACTTAATGATAATAAAGTATCTTTAATCAGATTACAGAATATAATAATATTTAACACAAATCCGTGACATAGGAACATTTTCTTTCTTCAGTTTGAAACCCGCGAATTTCAAAGTCGCCAACACCAAAGGGCATAGTATCAAGTATCAACACGCTAGCCGATGAGCCATTGTTTCAGGGAGCTATTAAATCGGGAAATATTTCATTATTATTATTTGTATGTTCGACGAAGCTTATCTATGTTATATTCAATAGTATAGGTAACCAAACCCGTGGGGTGCCGAGGAAAGAATAGGACATACCCAATATCCATCTTTCCTGTGAGTGTCGTAAAAAGGGACATAGGAAATATTATGTATCCAGAAATAACCGGCAGCGTTCTGGAAACCGCGCTCGTCAACCCGCGTGCCAAGCGTGGCGAGTTTAGCCAAATACCCCATGAATTACTTTTGATAGAGGCTTATTTCCAATATTGAACGTCAAATGCTGAAATGATAATGATGATGAAGTACACAAAAATACTCTTTCAGGATTAGTATCCCAAAGCGCTTTTCTTCACAAACTGCCTATGAATATATTTGGTTTTGGAATTTTGTCGGGCTGTGACGTAATGCGTGTGACACTTGTTCTTTATTGTGGCGTGCGGGTATTTACGGCCGTTTGGTTGCGGGCTCGGGGCTCAGGGCTCGGGGGGAGGCTGGGCATCAATCACGCGCGTGACGCGCAGAATCTTTGTTGCCAGCCCGCATTTTGTTGCAGACACTGATGTCCAGATATACATTGCAATGTCAGCTTTAAAAACATCAATAAAATACACAATTTAAGGGTTAAACTTTTTGTTATAATTACTGTTTTGAAAGATTAATTACATGTTTATACTAAGGGAAACCGGATACACTAAATCCCTCATTTGTTTTTACCTGACTACGGGGAAGCCAGAGGAATTGGTAATCATTTTACATACATAGCTTGTAAACTGTATATATATCCTAAACTATTAATCCGATTGTAATGAGTTGAAGAGAATGCAGAAAATGTTACCCAGTCGAAGTAACGTAGTCGAGTTAATGTTTTATTTTAATTTTCAGATCAGTAAAAGCTTAATATTATGTTCGCATGGTGTTTTGGAATTTATTTCACTATAACGTTTCCACCGCTTTATTAAAACTTTTGTGTTGTTCTCTATAGGTATACGTAAAAATCAATAAATTATTTAATAGTGATAATGAAATATTATAAAAGTAATTTAATCTTGGAAGGTTTGACTCACCGCGAATAAACTGTACTGTGTAACCGAGAGTATTTACTGTTATAAAAAATATTACAAAAATCGATCAACATTAACACTTCTATTTGTAGTAAATGAAAGACACAAAGATTAAACTTATGTTATATAACACCTTAAATAAGTTCAAAAATAAGTATTAAATCCAAGTAAAAGTAACAAAAGTATATTTTTACAGACATCACAATATTATGTCGTCTACCATTTGAAATAGTGCCAGGTCTTACACGTGGACACACTTCTGAAAGTTAGCGGATTCACTACCGATGTAGTCACTATAAAACTAGTTTACCTGTTGTCAATACAGGCCACGTAATCTCGTATAGCAAATATCTCCTCCCTTATGTTTAGGAACTAGTCACTATAGGTACAATAATGTGTTTTCATAAATATTAACAACTGTTAAAAAAATACTTTATATTAAAGAAATTTACTATTTTATTATTTTTCATTTTAGAAGTCGACCTGTGCGATTTGGACATTTTTTTATCTACAAAAGGTCTGCGTTGTAATTAAATTAAATTAAAGTTCAATACATATTTTTTCGTACAGAAAATATGAATAGAACATGTTCTCCGCTGACGTTTATTGTTAAAATACGTGATTCACAAATTAAAAGAACCTTAAGAGGAAACCACACGGACGATAGAAAAATAGGTATTTGAAAAGTTTGTTGCCAGACGGCAACAAACTTTTATTGGAGACCCAATGCGCCTTGATCACGTGGTTCACGCCCGCTATCGATGTGTGAGTGAGATCGTCTATGTGTGCGCGGGGTGCGCGGGCCTCTCGCTACTTAAAATGCTTAAAGTAAATCGGACTATATTTTATAATTATGACAAGAAATGGAATCTTCGTTAGACACTTTTTAGTTTTTACCTCGACTAGGTACCTAGTACCAGAAATGGTCGATGCTCGTATACAATAACTAGTGAAGTCCATAGTTTCATAATATTATGGTGTTAATTCTACATAGGTACTATGATTAAAGTATGTGGCTCATTCAATCCGAAATTGTCTAGATCATTGTGCTATTTCGGCATACAATTAAATTAGCCCATTAAAAAATCTAAAAGTTTTATATACTCAAACACCTTCAAAAAATAATGTTTGGTTTATAGGCTATTGTTCGATAACTATAAATATTTACGAAAATTGAAAAAAAATATCCTGAAAGAGGAGGAAATTTACCAAAAAAAGGTTACACTCCCGGAATTGTACCTCCATTATTTATATTTTTTAATTTACGCTGAAAATAGCCCTCCGCGCCATTGTTGCATGCAGACGGCCTCTTAGGCGTCAGTTAATATTTTTAAAGGTACCTAAGTACTTAGAGTTAAATGAAAAATATAAAAATATGTAAAGTATAATCTAAATACTCAAAAGAATTGATTTCTGTCGGATTTTTTCATATAAACATTATATTTCAATAATTATGCTAGACAATTATTTTTTCTTCTTAACTTCCGTTATCGTTCTAAGCTAAAAAATATTTAAATAATGTCCGTTTATAGAATAAATAACTACAAACCAAACACAATTTTTGAAGATGTTAATTGTTTATAACTTTTGAATTTTTTTTGGGCAAATTTCATTGTGATCATTACGATCATTATGATTATCAAATGGTCAATATGATCTTAATATCATCGGATCGAATAAGCTAACCACATATTATGTAATTTTAATCGCAGTATTTTAAACATTTTAAACTTATAGAAGTTTAAAATGTTTTTTATTCTACATACTAGGTAGTCTAGTCTACCACGAAAGGATATGGATCACGCTCCATAGAAGTCTAGGCCATAAATTCAAGTAACCAGCCAATGAAAACAAATATGCTATGCTCACACACGGCTATGTATAGTGAGTCAAACTGAAAATTTTCAGTTAAGTAACTAAGTATTAAGTATTCTCTAGGAACATAGAAAAAAATATTTATAAGCATTATTCGGCGAGCGGTCATAACCGTGGTAAATTGTTTAGCGCCAACGCAAAATTACTTTTGCATATTTATATATTGCATTTGTTAGTTTTTGAACTTAGGGTACATTTGTTTAAAATTTTAATTAAAAGAAGCTTAAAAAAAGTTTTTCCCAGTTTTTTTAACGGTTTATTTTTTTATTAAAAGTATATTAAGTATCTCAGACTTGCTGTAACACTTATGACCGTATTAATAAGAAGTGTAAAACTAGGACTCTCTTGGTTGATACAAACTCATACTAAGATTAGCTTTGATTAATAGTTTGATTTCAAGGACGTATCAGGTGAACCGGGTTAAGGAACGCTGTCTGAACTAAGATCTAACCTTTCAAAACTGCTTTTTAATGTGTGACTAGTAAATTATTATATAGGAGATTTATTAGTTTTATAACATATATAATATTTTTCAAAATTTCTGTACGTAAATGAATGTAACAAAATTTTATAGTATAAATATCAAAAAGAGACTTAAATCTTAATTATTACATTAAAAACCAGTTTTTCATTAATATTTTGGTAGAAATAAAATATTCCATCACAAAGAAAATTCATATTCGGAACTAGAAATAGGTAAAACGGAATGAGATAGTGACATAAGCCTCAAAACAACTCTCAAATCACTGTTTACTTTCCAAAGCTCATCTACTCATGTAGCAGTTTGACAGCTGTTGATAACGCTCATACTCAGTTGAGACACCGTCTTTAAGTTAAGTGCTTAAGTAGTATTTATTAATTCGACTGTCATCTCAAATACTGACTTGAGGTTGAGGTTGAGATCGTTTTATTTATATGTATGTTGTATTACTTAATTCAAAATTCACAATATTTTATTTAGAAATGAAACTTTACAAGCTATTTTCGGAAAGTCAACAAAAAGGCTACAACACCAGAAATGAGCTTGTGCTTATTTATTATTAAAAGAAAGTTATATAGTAGCTAGTATATATTTTGTCTACAAGAAAGTTATGTAAATGAGAGTTGTCATAGACTCTCCTTGCCTGTCAATGAATTAAAAAAATGGTATGTTGATTTATAAATTTGTAGAGCAAATTATACTTAGCAGATTTGGAGCATCAATAATATTATGTATAATTTTGAATAAGTATAATAAGTCAAAATATAAGAATCTGTTTTCAATAGACTGAGTTTTATAGTATATAAGTCAATCTTAGTAATTTAAATTTGAACGGCCGGGGGAAATTAATAAGTTGACGATAATAAACAATTTTAAAGAATTTATTTCAGTATATATTCATAAATACAAAGAAAAACTAATATTGGTCCACAGACGCTGGAGTATGTTCAACGATATAGAAAAAAGTATTTAAAAAATATATTTACTTTAAAATAACAATATTATAACTCACAAACAAGCCGAAATCTTAATAATGATTTTAACATAAAATTAAAATGTATAATGTAATCTAAAATATTCAAAACACTTACACCAACTGGGGTCCATTCATAAGATATTATTTCTCCAAAAATAAAATAGGTATTTTAGTTAAGATTTATACAAATCGAGCTCAAAATTATTTTGGACACTTTTTACTAACATTTTAAGAGTATTCTTGCTGTAATTATTCAGTTCGGTTGCCTTTACGACATTATAATATAATAAGTTTTGGCCGACCGGCTATTTGACGTTATGGCCCAATACGATCCTCGTTATTTGGCAGTAAGCATGAGAGAATGATGGACGCATAATAGTTTTTTATGTTTTTTGAATATAATTTAATTAGATTTATATAATTAAAGTTAGTGTAATATAATAATTTAATAATAAATATGAAAAAAGCTATAGACTTCACGAAAAAGATGTAAGAAACTAGAAATGTCGATATCGATAAACAACACTAGTTTATCGATATCATTATCGACTACGTGTCACATCACGCGTGTGTGTACGTATTTGTCCGCGTCCCCCTACCTCAAGCCTCGCCCCTCATAGTGCGATAGGGACAACTGCAGCTAGAACTGAAATTAGCTATTAAAAGTACCAGAAATCGACGTTTAGGGGATTTCTGTTTCCTCCTCCAAAACTTAACCGATTTAGATAATTCTTTCTTTATTAGCTAAAAAAAGAAATTAACTAGGTTCCTATTTTTTGATTTTGTTGCATAATGTAGTCAAATCTGTTTCCTGGATGTTTAAACACGGCGGAGAGTCTGGCGTTATTTTTTAGGTTTTTGAACGTCCATATCTCTTTAAGTAATTAGTTTATTAAAAAAAAGGAAAAAATAGGGACGTACAAATATTATTCATAGATATTCATGAAAAAAATAGTTACTCTAGACTAATTATCCAGGGAGGAAATAGAAATCCCCTAGACCTCTATTTTTGTATGGAAAAAAATTCGTGGTGTTTCCTCTCTAAAAATACAGAAATCCCTCTCATTTTATAACATTGCAAAATTGTGTAAAATAAACGATTTGAAATGTTCGCTGTAGGTACTCAACAATCACATTAGGGCACCCACAAATATAATTTCCTAAAATTAATAAAGTGAAGGGAAAATAATTCAGCGCGAACCTTTTTAATTACGCTCATTTGTTATCGGAAGGGAATTTTTGCAGGTGTTTTTGAAATAGAAAATTTATATAAATAATTTACTATTTTGTTTTAAGCAAATTGGGTAACGGTTTTGTTAAATTAATTAACGTTTAATCTCGTTATTTTGCGACGGTGTGAAATTGGTCGAGAACACTAAGTGATTAATAAGATGGCATTCGTGTATTGATAGTCGGCTAATTATTTCTTCAGCTGAGAAGGAATCAATAAAATGAATTACCGATCGACCCGTAGATGAAACATTCGCAATGACACTAATATAATTTGTAAAACTTTTCATCCATTTGAAGTCATTCCTATTGAGAATTAATAAAAGTAACTCTGTCGGCCAATGCCGATACTTTCACAGTGAGCTCTATACGAGGGACATATTATTCGCGTCATTCAATATTATCACTCATTTATTTTACACATTGTATATAAATATTTAGAATAAGTGACTTTATTAGAAATTATATCTGTTTCATTAATTATTCTAACATTATTTTTAACTGTAATTTTTAACTCTAATAAAGTAATTGAAGAAAATGAAATGTGCTACTGGAGTTTTAGTTTACGAGACGTAACAAGCCTCTTGGCTTTGTCTTATCAAGTGGATCCTAAAAGCTATCTCAAATGGTACCAGTTAAACTTGCCTCAGGACGCGCCGCTTTGCGCATGTTCAATTCTTACGGGCTTACGAAATTATTAAGATTAGGTTTACATAACCAAAGATTTTCGGATACGCGTTTTATTTTTTGAATGAGGATGGGCGATTAAACATTCTGGTCTATCTATTTAAGACTTGTTCTAAACACACAAGCTTAATATGTCATTAGGAATAATTTTATACTTTAGAATCTCTTCTATTCCGGGTTAAGTCCGAGTCATTATTTGACGACGAACAAAATATTGTATTGGCGCTATCATGCTATTCATACCTACAATTTTATTCGTTAACATTAGCTACTTTACGGAGCACAAATTTTGTTTTTGACTATTAATTTATAAATATACAAAAACCCACTACTTACATTTGTATTTTGTTTAAGCGTGAAGTGTACGTAAAGTGCTTACATAACGAATAAGAAAAGCTCTTTCCAATGGTATTCAGATTGGTCGCATTGAGTAGGTAGTTTATCAAACAATTCGGCCCATCCTCCTCCGCTGAGGAGGATTTGATACTAGGTTTCAAATTTCGATTTCTCAATTTGGAGCTATCGGAGATTCCTACGATTACATGAACATTACGCGTACGTAATTGTCAAATCACAGAAATTACTCTAGTATTTCCTAGGACACACATTGAATAAAAATTAAATTATTTTTCCGACTTTTGTACGTTTGAAATATTTATTGTTTCTTTATGATGAATACTACCGATGTGATTGATGTTTATTTGAAATTGGGTTTATTTGTTTCAGATTTATTCAATGACTGGTGTTTTAATGTACTACTACATTGAAACGAAACAATGATTTGGGTGAGTTTTAATTATATTTTTCTATATTAATATTTCAAATAGGTATCAATCTATTTTACCTGCGAGCTACGTGCTACCAAATAACCCTTGAAATTGTAATTATTACATTATTAATTCAGATCTGGATGATATCAATACACAGCCTGATGAAAGATACAATATCACATTTACTATAGGTATTAATTTTAAATGAATCACTTCATCACGAATACATGATATTACGGATTGTGTGTATTACAATCATTATTATCACTAATACCTACCTATGACCTACGTATCGGTTTTTGCGGATTAGGTTAACTGACGTGAACCGATCCCAATTATTTTGTAAATTTACAATTTATTAGTATTAGTTTGAGTGCTATTAATTAATGTAGATACAAATTAAAATCAACTTGAACTGTTTTGTATTTTTTATAACAATATAGCAAAAATAGTCGGTGAGACTAGTTTCCATTGACGATAACGTCCTTGAAATGAACGCAGTGGCCGCGCGCACGAGTGAAGGGTGTACTAGGATGAGTCGAGGGCGTCAGGGGCGGAGCGCGCGCGCACTGCAGCGGGCCGCGTGATGCGCCGCAGCGCGCGCGTCGGCGGCGCGTCGCCCGCGCCCGCGCCCGGCCCGTGCGCGTGATGCGCGCGGATCGCGCCGCGCTGTACGCGTGGCTCGTGTGCTGCACCGCCGCCATATCCACGCACAAGTACAGTACGCGCGTCATACGCACCAAGTACGGCCCGCTGCGGGGGATCGTCGTCTACTCGCATCCGCAAGTCGAAGCCTACCTCGGAGTCCCGTACGCAACCCCTCCATTAGGAAGTCTAAGGTGATTGACGTGTTCATTATTTTTAATGTAATTAAATAATTATAATAGGTAATTGAAACCGGGAGCAAAATCTCGTTTGCCTTATAATGAGACTAAAATGTTTCAAGTTACGTTATTGTTAATACCGAATGTTACTTCAATCGAATGACAACAACGTGTGATATGTGTTTAGATATATGCCACCGGTAACACCATCTCAGTGGCAGACTACACGTTTGGCAGACGCCGTGGGGCCTGTTTGCCCTCAAGTGCCGCCCAGCGCGACGCCCAGAGACGAAGCTCTGCTACTTCACCCGCGCGCAAGGATCAAACAGCTCGAGCGCCTCCTACCGATGTTAGCTAATCAGAGTGAGGATTGCCTCTACGTCAACCTCTACGTTCCCGTTAATGGTTAGTACTTTATTTCTCCAGAAAACTGAAGCGTAATTCTCCTAACTATTTGTGATCATAATCCTGTATCGATCCGAGCGGTGTCACATTCGAGAGACATCGCACGGACCGAAACAGGATTACGATCACAAATAGTTACGAGAATTAGGCTTCAGATCTCTCATCACGGCAGACGTTAATCTACCTATTGTGATATAGGCGGCTGAGGATTTTTTTTAATTTATTAAGACTGGTATGAATAGTGAACCTATTCATACCAGTCTTTTTTTTTCTTCTTTTCTTGTCTTTTTACTTATATAGCTTAATATAACGTTAAATAACACGAACATAGGCATTGAGACATTCCAGTCATTTATCAAAGGGAGTGAACTTATTTACATATTTATCAGCCACAGCCTTCTTCCGGGGCTTTAGAAATACATACTGGTATTAAGAACATTTCGTATTATTATCGTATTTTGGTTCTTATTTACTATTAGGTAAGGTATAATCTAGTCATATAATCAACCTAATGTAAAGGAATATAATATACATATTTGATTTTTCACTGTGCTAATGCAAACATGTTGACCAGCACGGTTTTAAGCCAACAGAAAATAACTAACTGGACAATTTTTTTAGCATATTTAAAAAGTTCCGAGTATAAAATTAGTCGCGTATTTTAAAAGCACGTTTTATGAAATTTTTCACCCATTTGAGCACACTAAACTTTTAATTTAGGAGTAAGTCTATTTCGCCGATTTATGGACAGGATTTTGGCGCTATAGATGATTTAAACTTTATCATCACGATTTCCAGGAAATGTTCAGCTTTATTTAGATACTTTTAAAAATTATTCTTTGTTTATGTATTTATAAGCTTCTTTTTGTTTGGTACTTACCATAAAAAAAAATCTGTGTTTGAGCTTTGTGTATATTGTTTCAGGATTATGTACTTGATTCATACACCTATTTTAATAGATATAATAATAAATAGAGGCATATTAAAAACCAAAAAAATGTATGTAGACTGATGATATGATTATAAATGTAGTAAAATATACTGAAGAATCAAGACTGAAGAGGGCCTACATTGACAGATCAGCGGGAGAGTCGGTCAGGGCGTCAAGGCTTCAATTCCGTAGTGCATTGCAGTGCGTGTCGCCCCTGCAAGCAGTGCGGAAGTGAGGTTAAGACACTCCACAGCTAACGGCTACGCTCCAAGAAATACCCTGCAAGTTATGAAGAATGGAGGGATGCAAGATGTAAAAAAATGTAGTTGGATACCAGAAACACAACTTAGGTTTAATTTTTAAAACCTGAATGAATGAATAAATTCTTTATTGTGCACACTACATAAACACATATCATCATATGAGAACCTGGTTATTTATTACCAGGAAAAAACGTGTATTTAAAAAATTGTCTGCCAGAAAGCAAACGGTAGTTAATAGTCAATTAGCTATGGCAATTAACTGGCTAAACGTTACAGGAAAAGGTTATAATGTTTGATTGACACGTCATTTATACTGAGTGTAGCGTATCGTTCGGACTAACGCACCGCTAGCGAATTCGCACTTGGGCGGGCTTTTGTCTCTACCGCCGCAATTTCGTACGGCTGATGATTTCATGTGTTATAAGCGTCCCTAATTTCCCTGCATTTTAATTAATGTGAAATATCAAATATTCATTGCTTACATTATAATATTTAGGTAACAAAAATATAGTGAAATTGTATTTTAATATAATATAATTGATTTCATGACTTTGCAATGTTTATAAGAAAAGCTTTCATTAAAACTGGAAGGTAAAGCAATAATATCCAAGAATGTATTTTTGATATTATTATGACTGGTTTCTCTACTTGTATTTGTTTATGTCTAGAATTAATATTACACAACATTGGCACAAGTCGTAAGCTTAAATATAATATCTTATATTAAAATATTATATTCCTTTGTATATTATTATAATTAGAAGTCGAATGTGACGTTCTTATATTTTTAAAGTACCTAACCTTCTTTCAGCGGTGGGGCTTAGGGTAGCGTTACACCATACCCCATATAAATTGTCCAATCAGCATGACGCTGCCAATTGGATAATTTAGAACTGAACTCGTATGGGCGTGTTGATTCTGATCACAGATATACATTTGTGGTGTATATGGACGAACTGCAAATCGGATGTAGCCAGCAGCATCATGCCGATTAGACAAAAGGCAGTATGGATACTGTAATTAAGCAATAAGTATATATTCAGTAGCGTAGAAATTTGCATTTCCAGGGGAAAGATTGTAATATGAGGAGCGATGTAGCTAACAACATACTATAAACTGTTGGTTTTTGGTGGAAAGTGAGGTTATATTAATAACATTACTTTTTATACACTTTTCCACTTTATTTGGGTTTTAAAATAGTGTCATGGTTTCGGTTAAATCAGCAAGCTCAAGGTAGTTTGAATTTATATGTAACATGTACTGTGCAGAGACGTTGCTAGCATTCTATATGTTCAGGTGCGGAGGGCGACAGCCAGGGCGCCGGGCTGCCTTGCCTGGTGTTCGTGCACGGGGAGTCGTACGAATGGAGCTCGGGCAACGCGTACGAGGGGACCACGCTGGCGGCGCATGGCAACATCATCGTGGTCACCATCAACTTCAGACTCGGAGTGCTCGGTACTGACCTTGACCTATGAATTTATGAAACGGGCGCCTATTTTTAGCGCGTCTATTTAAGGTTTTACCGCAGACTGGAAATTAAATGCGGGATGTTGTGCTTTTATTACTGTGTTTTTTATATAACAAAGTGAATTAATCACGACTAGATTTTAACTACACAAATATTTATTTTATATTAATTGTAACACTTGCCTTGTATATGTCGCAGTCATCTAATTGAAATCGCCATTTCATTGAGTGACTAGCGTTTTTATCGAATGACGACATTAAATTGAAAGACTAGGCCGAACATTGATTGAACAAACTTTTTCTCACTGCGGCGCTAGTAGTCACCAAAACAAATATGGCGTCAAACAGCTGGCACTGATAGCACTGTGTTGAAATAGTGTGACAGCATGGATTTATCTATTATTACGACGCCGCCGGCTACTCTTAAAGAAAAATTTGAGGTGAAGATGAATGAGTACGAACGACATAGTGAAGGTAAGTTTTAATCATTATGTACGTCATTGTTTTACTAATTTAGCTGCCTACGCTAAATGACTAAATGACGTTCAGTCAAGACGTTGGACGTTACAATAAACAACATCACGAGCTGTCCTTAAGGCCGTGTTTCACCAAGCAATGTTAAAGTTAACGCCATGTTAAATATCATGTTATCCCTCTCGTATTTCCTGTCAATGAATGAGATGGCATGGTATTTTAACATGGCGTTAACTTTAACATTGCTTGGTGAAACACGGCCTTAGTTTTTCAATATAATGTCGTCATTCGATAAAAACGCTAGTCACGAAATGAAATGGCGGTTTCAATTAGATGACTGCGACATATATATTGAAACTATACAATCTTGCCCTTTTTTAAGAGCGATTACGGCAATTAATATGGTGATTAATTAATAATGCACTGAAACGTCGGATATTGTCACTGATACATCCGTGTTCCCGCGTCAACGTCGCCCTCAAATTGTCGTGTCCGCGAGTTTCCGGCGGCAACACGCAATATGTCAACACGCATCCCACGCATACCCAAACCAAACAACACTTCATTAAAGGGATTAAAAGTGCAGGCATTAATTGTGTTGCACAATAAATCTTGTCACTTTACTTGAAATGTAATTTAACACGGATTTTATATATTTAACAAATGCATGTGCCTCGCTATTATTTGACGTGCATGGCTGTATTTCGAAGTATAAAATAATGTGTTGGGATTAAATAAATGAATGTAGTTTGAATGATTTTAATTGGTGTGTTATTATCTTAACTTAACTTTAACTTTTTTTGAGAATAAAGACCTTTAAACCGAACTTAATGTCAACCGATCGTAAAGCAAAATTAATAAAATTTTTGTAACAAAAAAACCTGAAACGATTTCAGACAAAGCATATAACTTTCGTACATAAGAAAACATCTTGAGTTATTTTTATTTCGCACAAAGTCGAACGAAGTAAACTTATAGTAAAACGGACAGATACCAGGAAGGTATAACATGCTGTTAGGACAGTTTCGATAAGGAAAATGTCGTCGAAATTGCTTGATTGTCCATTAGTCTGCTGATGCAAAAAATACCTGAACATAATATCCATATTTATGGGACAATAGACACTTGAATTTTATTTCACGGGACTTTATTCGTAGACACAGGAGATTATCTCCGACAACGGCAATTTGTGACGCCATTTTTTACTTAAATTTGCGACAAAATCGTGATAAAATGTCTCAATGTTTGTAGGAGCATTAGACTTTATGTTTTTATTATATTTATGTGAGAATTTTCAAAATATGGATATTCCATGTTAGCATAACAGTATGAATCGTATCACCCTATTCGTAAAAGGTCACAGAGAAAATAATCCGGAAATGGATATCAGCGTTACCGCATAACCGGACCGGATAACATTGTTACTATCTTAAAACTGGTCTTGTCAACCTACCGGCCAAGCGTAGCCGGTATAGACTATATATTAGATACGGTGTATGAAATACTGCATGAAATGCTTTGGAGTAGACTTATGTACGTCCAGCAGTTAACGTCATAACTGAAACATCGAACGATGGCTAGCGATAACATCACTTGATGCATTTAGGTTTTCTCAAGACTGGTGCCAAGGGCTCGGCGCAGGGTAACTTCGGTCTGATGGATCTGGTGGCCGGTCTGCACTGGCTCCGGGAAAACCTTCCCGCGTTCGGAGGTGATCCGGAAAAAGTGACGCTGATGGGCCACGGGACGGGGGCAGCTTTAGCTAATTTCCTAGCTGTCTCACCAGTCGCGAGAGGTATGTTTTATAGTAAACCATGTTTAATGAAACCAATTCTAAATATTTGTTAAGCATTTTTGATCTCTCTATGCGCGGAACATCGAGGCTTGACTTAAACTAATATTTAATTTTAAAATTATATAAGAAAATAAATAAAATATGTGTTTATTTCAAATACAGTCCATAGTGTGTTAGTAATTAAAATTATAATAATACTCTAGTAGTTAAATATATTGTTACTGAGAAATAAAAAAATAAAAATAACAAAAAAACATTTTATTTTTAAATATTTTTACAAAACTTTGTACATGTACATAAATATGTGCCCAATGGCGCATAATTAGTTACTTATCATTTGAACGGTGCTGATGCTCGCGCGAACTCGGCTCATCAAAGAGGCGATTTGCGTTCGTATTGACGGCTTGAATGTCATCAGTATGTGATGCGCGGCAGAATCGCGGGAGCCCCAACATCACACTTATTTTATTTAAATACCTAATAATAAAAAAGTTTACAAAATAATTTTATAATATAATACATAGGAATTTAATTAGACATTTCCCAAAAGGATATAAATTGCACGGCACATCAGTGTCTTCATAATCACCGTTGAAGCGACCGCGCCCACCGCGGCCCTTCGTCCGCCTTGCGGTAGTCGGGGCAGCCCTGACGTATGGCCTACCTATTGTTGTCGACGGCTGGATTTTAATCCATTCTCATATCATAATTCATCTTAGCAAATTTAATTATATTGTTACTGGCTTAAGGCTGACTGTATGGGTTAAAACTTAAAACAAAAGTTTGATTTTAATATTTTCAAAATTATATTAAAAGGTTTAATAGTTGTTTAAAAAGGCTTTTGTAATAGTAGTTAATAAATCTGAAATAACATAATATACAGTGTGACTGGTGAGGTGAGACATGAGCAATACTTGAGGACGTGATATTTGGCTATTATATGAGATGAAAATGATAAAAAAAATTATAATATCAATTAATCACTGAGTAAATGTAGCTTAAACTTGAATAATTATTTACCCAACGCAACGCATGGACACCGCGCGTAGGTACTACGTTGAAGTCGCACGCCGCCGCGCCGGCTGCATAGGTATGCCCACTTGCCTAGTCTAGTCTCACCAGTCAGGCTGTAGAATGCTCCAAATATCTATAAAATTAAAAGAACTATTATAGCTAAATAAATATTATAATATATTATTATGTAAATTGTACGAGTACAATAAAGCGTCGAAAGAAAATCTTATTATCTTAAATGCGAGCATAGAAACGTTAAAAAGAAAAGTGCGGCAGACGCTTAATTAATCGATTTGTTTTCGTTTAGAAAACTCCATTATGCCAGTGATCCACGGAAATAAGAAAATTAAATTAGGTTATCCGTTTCAGAACTACTGAGGCGCGTCATCTTGTTAAGCGGGTCGGGGCTGAGCTCGTGGGCGTTGCAGAGGGAGCCGCTCACGATAAAAAGAAAGGTTGATAATGTTGCATTAAGGCATATTAAGCGTCGGCTTCGAACGAGGCGACGCGAGTCATTTGAATAAATTAGTTTCAGTAAACTACACTGTCGGAATCAATCGGGGCTCTTTGTCGGGCGATCGCTCCAGATTCCCGGTCGATTTTTGATTAAAGCATTTGTTTTTCGACGGCGAAAAAAGTTTGGGGTGTTTATTAGGTCGCGGAGCAGACTGGCTGCCACGGCGACTTGCTGGAGGACGACCTGGCACCGTGCCTACGAAACAAGCCGCTCTCGGAGCTGCTGGCAGTGCGACTGGACCCGCCGCGATTCTTGCCAGGATTTGCGCCGTTCGTTGATGGCACAGTTATCGTCAATCCGTCGTCTGTAAGCAATAAATAAACAATGCATGTATTGTTCTACGATACAATGTACATTTTTCTTTAAAATAAAATTGCTTAGCTATACTTTAAGTCTTATGATACTTAAAAGTTACATTAGCTGCCGTGTGATAATGTGTATAGATATTCCTAGTCTACTCAAATAATGAGTCACTCTGACTAGTTTAGTTGATTATATACTTTAAGTAATATATTATGCTTCGAAGTGATCTAAAACTGAATATAGTAGGCTTCTTGAAGATAAGTTTATCAAGCCTTTTTGTATACAATATTGTTAATATAGTAATTTTTCCAGGGTCCACCTCCTACGGACAGTTCTCGGCTGGGCGCCGGTGCCGCGGCCGTGGCCAACGCAGCAGGACACGAATTGGCAGATTTTTCACACAGAGAACTTATGTTTGGACTTACAACTACCGGTAAGATTTATAACAGTAAAATATAAAATAGGTATCCGATACATACCCATATTTGATATTATAATAATGTTATATTCCCGTTAAGTTAAAATATATTATCTCTAACAGCTTACAGCTTACTTATTATTATAAAACTCGCTATTATTCCAAAGTCTAATAAGCAACGGTCGCTTGCGTTTCAATGCAAAGTCTGTCTTCAGCCGACAAAAGTACAACAAACTCTTAATTAGTTTCTTACGATGAACGGACATAAAAATAAAAATTGAAGCGATAACTTCAGGAGTTCGCAATGTTTTTCGAGTGTCGAGACAAGATAAGAAAAGCCAATAGAATACCCGGGATCCGTTTTATTCAACGACTTTACCCTCCGGCAAGGGACTGTTTCAAATGAAGCACCCGTATGGACCTTTTCCTTTTGTACCGACGTAAATACGAGAAGGTACACGATTGTGCGAAATAAGATTTTATAGTTTATACTTCTGCAAATAGAGATAAGGTTCCTAACGTATTAGAATAAGGTCGGGGACAGCTCTGATACATTTTAGAGTTTAGTCTAAAGGTATTTCGGTAAATAAACTGCGCTTTTTCGATTGTATGTGTGCGATATATAGTAAACAATATAACAGTGACAATCACTTTATTATTTAGTACAAATTTAAACCTTCATAATTATTCAACGTCATTGCAAAATCAACGGCTGCGCAATATGATAATTGTAATGCGCATGCAATATGCATGCATTAACAATCCTAAGATTGAATATTCAAAATTAGCGACTGCGAATTGATCATTACTAATATATTACAATTAATCCCAACTTTCGGAATGCCAAACACTTTAATTCCTAAATAAAATAATTTAAATATGTATTTCGTTTCAGGCGAGCTCGAAAGAACTTTGCATTTTTAAAACATAAATAATTTCGCCATTAGCATACAGAGTTGATTTGAAAGTGATATTTCAATTAAGAACTACGTTTATGAAAGGCGCTAAAACAACTATGTAAAGAGTTTTACATTTAAAGAACTTTACCCCTTTTTTAATTAAATATGAATGCCGCTGCGGCGGCTCATAAATTTATGCAAATGAATGACATGCCATTACTTGCAGAATCTTACTTGGAATTCAATGCTCAAGACCTGGAGTTCGGCTTCAACGAGAGTCGGAGGGACCGTATTCTCCGCACATTCGTCCGCAACGCCTACTACTTCCATCTCAACGAAATATACTCCACACTCAAGAACGAGTACACCGACTGGGATAAGCCTGTTCAGAACCCGCTCAGTGTTCGAGACGCTACACTGGAGGTAAATATATTATTGGCTATTTTTTGCGGGTGGAGGATGAATTTTGGAAAATCCACGTTTTACCGTAGCCTTACTATATATTATATAGTATTGCCTTTGAACTCCCACCTCACCCTTTTAAGTAACATACAAACGTTTACACAACAAAAAAACAAAAAATTAATTATTCACAAAATCGGTGCAAATTAAAATATTTTGCATACAAACTTTCAACCCCTTTAGGGATACAATTTTAATTTTTTAGTATGTGTCTACGTTATAAATCAGAACAACTATTTAATTTTCACATCACATCTTTCATATAATATAATATTATAGATAAAAGATTTGCTTTCTATGTCATTTCTTTGAAGAGATTCATGAAATCAATTGCGACATTAAAAATGGAATAAAGGATAACACCAAAGCTACATGTCAAGTGGAACTATAAAGACATAGATACACGTACAATGCTCACTGGAGTTCCCGTGAGCTCGACTTGAAGTATTGCGACTCTAGACAGTAATTGCGGAGGCATCACGCCAGGTCTTGAAGCGTATTTCAATTTCACCGACAAAGATTGAACGACAATATATATTTGCAAACTAATCTTGTCATCGATATTCACTCGAATTGCCTTATATCCCCAAGTACCTAACGTTATTTACAAACTTTCTTGTATATATACTAACTTTGTATGTAAGAACATATAAAACACTCGACATGCTGATTTTATATTTCGTATAAAAAAGGGGAAAAGGCGAGATAACATCGTGTAACGGATGAAAATTAAAATTGAAAAAGTTGTTTGAATGATTGCTCCTCTCGTGTAATATCTAGGAAGTAAGAAAGGTTTTATAATTTAATGAAGGTAGCCGATCTACATTTAAATATAATAATAATTTATTTTACAACTTACGCTAGAAAATTAGATGCAATGTTGAGATGGATAATCAACTTAGGAAAACTTTCTTTCATATCTGTAAATCTAGAATTCATTTCAAACTCAGTATATTTACAAGTGCAATTTATAGTAATACTTAGCACTTATTTGAGTAATAAACATTTAGCTTCGTGGAGTAATGGAGATGAAAGTGGCGACAACGATAGTGAAGGCACTCGATCGTGGAGTATTGTCGGGGCTCGGTAGTAGGGCTCGGGCATCAGACGATCTTAATTTAGCCGTCAAGTGGTTTTCACAACTCACCGGCTTGCGGCGTACAAAGGAAGTAATGACGCTCCGTACGCTGAATACAAGATGCTATCGTCGAAACGCTTTATTACGTGAAATATCTCCGAAACACAACCGCCCGCGTGTTCCGTATTGTGTCGTGTTAATTGCTATTTTATATGAACGAAATGTCTTGTACTTCATACATCTACGAGTATAACACGTCTTTTAGCGGCTCTTGAGATGGATCGTAAAATTGTACGCCTATAGGTTTTGCTTCAAATAGATTATTGCAATAGAAAGATAGAGGTGTGAAGAAGGTATTTACGTAAAGGATACCTACCTAGATAATACATATTACTTAAAATTATTTTTTTTTTCTTCTAAGCTAACCTGGTTCGCTCGTCCTCTATTTAATTGAATGCGTGAGCTGTCAAAAAGCTTAAACTTATTTCATTTCAATAATATAAATGAAAAACAAAAATACGCAGTTTTGACACGCGAAATACATTACAAAGCGTTCATAGCTCTGAGCTGCCAATATGAAAGTGACCACAAAGGATATATATCTTTACCAAAATATTTCGTCGCGTTATTTATATTTTAAAGTGAATGCAGTTTTTATTTAATATAAAACAAGTATTTTTCGGGTAATATTTTCAGCAGTAACATTTAACGCAGCATTTTTAATATCACATTTTTTATGTAAAAGGCTTTAAAAATCAAAAATAAAGTTATCGTCGATTCAGGTAGATTCATTTTCATGACATTCGGAGTTTTTTTATTAACTTTTTATGCCAATAAATAAATTACTTAGAAGATATTTTTGAACGCTATCTGTTTTAAAAAATCAGAAAGATTATTTTGGACGCGCATTCTAAGTACAAGTGAATTTTGATCATAATAACATCATTACAAATACATGCGTTTGTCACAGTATACAGATACAGCTTAATTTATTGTTATTATAATATCTTCATTAGGTACTCTTCTTTGGATCATGAAAACAAAATGTATCGACGAATTTCCGTTAAAATGAAAGTTTATTTGTAACATGGCGAGTTTATTAGTATGCCGATGGCGTTTAAAAAGTTTTTATTAGAGATTTACGGGATAAGGCGAACGCCTCCAGCAAACACCGCATCTCCCGGATTACGGCGATGGCTGCATAATACGCGTCTTAGAGTTTTATTTAATATTCCGAACGCCGGCGTTCGGTCACTTTGGCAATGGCGTACTCAAATATCATTTACGCTATTTAATTGTTTCTCCAATCGTTTGAGAGTTCCACTCACGTGCCATAATAATTCGTGAGTTTTACACAATAATTTGAAAGTTAAAACAACACGGTAAATTATAATGATGAAACTGTGAGACAAAATCCGACGAGTCGCGGAAAACAACAGATAAATGACGAAGTTCGTAGTTACCCGCTGAATATTTATCGACTTCGGGCTCAGCAATTCTTCTCGTGTGAGAAGTTGGCCGCATGTTTGCCCGCTCTTCTTATTTTAAATACACCACACTTTTATTTCTTGTATAGTTATCGTATCTGAAATTTTATAGGGTTCATTCGTTTGGCTATTTCCAAATACAATTTGGTACTTATACGTTCGAGTTCAAAGTGAATGAATTAAAGAAGTCATTGTGGTAAAAAATTCAAATAATTTTTTGTGACAAAATAAATAATTTGTTGTACAAACAAACTTGTAAATTTTATCTCCATTATCCGGGACCCGTAATACAATTTAGGAAGTGTTAAACCGTATTTGAGACTTCGGAACGATATTAAGTAGATTATTCTGTAAAATATACATTTATTCGAAGTTTGGAACAATGATTTTCCCTCAGTTTGGAAGGACCTTTATAAATTTCTATATCGACAAGTCTATCATTTTAAGCCGTATACAGTAGAAACTTCATGGTTCTGTAAAAAATATAAATGTTTAAATTTGTTTAAATTTATTTAAAAATGCAATAAACAATATTTAATAAGGTTAATAATTGCACTTTACAATTTTAACTGAAATGTAACTTATCATAAATTATTTAAAGAGTTCAGATATCCTTATAGAGTTCTCTTACTAGATTGAGACTCCTGGCACCTTTGAAAATTATAAAATTTAAGTCGAGTTAATTTGTTTCTATAATGCCTCTCGACATTATGAGAG
This sequence comes from Celastrina argiolus, assembly GCA_905187575.2. NCBI lineage: Eukaryota > Metazoa > Arthropoda > Insecta > Lepidoptera > Lycaenidae > Celastrina > Celastrina argiolus. The sequence goes on from LR994577.1 coordinate 7,750,189, forward strand.
GTAATTTGGATAATTTGCATATGGCACGTGTTGTGAAAGAGTGTTGAGGGGTGGCATAATGCGATGGAAAATCCAATGAATTGCGAATTGTGGAGTTAATGATTTTCTGCTTTTGTTTTTTCCCTGTTCGCCGTACTCAATCAGTAAACTCGACCAAGACTTAATAAGCTTTTCAACGCCTTTTTCTTCTTTTCATAAATGAAAATAAAAGTTTCATAATTTGTAACATTTAAATATTCTCACTTATAAATGTTGTAATTTTTATAGAAATTATTAAAATGTCAGTAAAACAGAAAAGTAGGTCTAAGTATTCGTACGGTATTAGAGGTTTCGAGACAAAGAGATTTTACCGTCGCTTATGAGTTAATTTTATCGAAAAATCTCCTTTTTGGGTAACCCTCATCCCCGAGCTTCACGCAATTGATGTTTTGGGTACCTTACATAAAACATTTTTTACTTATGATAGTTCTAAATACAACAACAATGTTTTAGTATATATAAAGTAAAATAATATGTTTAGTTGTTGTTGTATCATTAGTTATACACACCTTGTACGTAAGACTTTAACATGTTTATGTACTTATTATAGCTTACTTAGGTACTTTTATTTTTTGTAATTTAACCAATATCATAATGAAAGTGGCTTAAGTAAGTTGGATAGTTACTGGTAGGTACTTACGTCTATTTTTGTTATCATCTGCTATAAAATAATTAAAATATTCAAATTTACAAAGACAACATGGTAATTAACTAATTATACAAGTAAACAATTAATTTCTGCTCCCATAGTTGCTCAAAGCCATAATCTCTCAACTTCAATAATCACTAACAAAGGCTGTTAATTTACAAAGTACTCGTATAGTCAAACAAGTGCACGTCGATGCTAGAGTTTAGTCAAACAATAATTGAGCATCGAGAAATAATTAACTATGCGTTCGGCAAACAATCGTTAAGGGAAATTAATGTTTATTTTCATCGCTACGTTATACATACACTAGCGTTAGCATGTAATATAGTTGCCGATTTGTCTAATTGAAGCACTCAGGCCACCACGCGCCGACAAACAGCCCGCAAGTCAAGTGGTAATTGTCGATTTCACATTGCGTTAATTACATTTTGTCACTATAAAATGTCAATTTATTCACGTTTTTGCTTTAGCTCATGGGTTCGCATATATTATAGTATATCCCACGGGAACACTGTATTTTTTCGGGGAAAATAGCCTATATTATGATAATCCGGGGTATCAAGCCTGTATAATATTACAGATTAGTGTCAAACACAACGTTAAAAGTTTTTATATTTAATGCAAATAGTTAAAATGAAAATCCACTTATTTCAAAACACAAAATCCTCAAACAATCTTAATAATCTTACTTAGTTTAAAACGATATTTTACAAATTTTAGAAAAAAATCTCCACCATGGTTTCGTATCATAAAATCTATGGAATGCTTTTGTTAGAATGTATTTATCGTATAAACAAGTACCTATCTATAGCTAAACGAAGTTTTCCATTTTATCTTTAACCATTACTTTATATTAATCTCGGGAGGGAAAGACAGCAGTGTAGAAGCGAGAGGGTTCTCATTTACCATACAAAGATACTAAACGTTTATAAGATACTCGTATGTATTGGCTGAACCGTTCGCCTATCTTTACATAGCCGCTGTGTAGTGTGTTTGTTTACACTATTCAGCAATTTCAAGAGAAATCTCAATTCCCATCTAAAGAATCCTTTATCTTGATACATTTATGAACAGTTTTTAGATCGGTCTTCGAAGTGGTGTACAAATAGCCCCGTTCTGATATTTCTAAACTGTAAGAGACATAAACTTGTAAGTTTCTAAGCTTATAGACAATGCTAAAAGAAATAATAATTTCAATCAAAGAAAAAAAAACAGAACAACTTAAAGAAAGAAAGTAGGTACTATTTTGTTTAATGCACGTTAATATTTAAGGAACTTCCTTATTATAAGGTCGGGGAAAAAGATTATTCGCATTTTATATAGAAACTCAAAAGATTTTTTAAATAAGTTTATTATTTACAATTGACTAATTGGGGTTTCGCCAGTCTGTGAAGCCTGACCGGCCTTTGACCACGATATTTTTTACACGTTCTTGTTGAAAATATTAAAATTATCGAATTTCAATAACTCATTTAAACAATCGTCGTCGTCGTCGTCGTTTCAGCCTTTTACTGTCCACTGCTGGACATAGGCCTCTCCAATACATTTCCAGTGCGACCGGTCCATTGCCACCTGCATCCAACGTGACCCGGCAGTTTTCACCAGGTCGTCGGTCCATCTGGTAGGTGGCCGTCCCACACTGCGCTTGCCAGTACATGGCCTCCACTCTAGGATCTTTTTGCCCCATCGACCGTCCAATCTTCGTGCTATGTGGCCGGCCCATTGCCACTTCAGCTGACTGATCCTACGGGCAATGTCAGCAACCTTAGTTCTTCTACGGATCTCCTCATTTCTGATTCGATCACGTAGAGAAATACCGAGCATTACCCTCTCCATAGCACGCCGGGTGTTCCTTCGTGAAGCACCACGTCTCAGAACCGTAAGTCATCACTGGTAACACACATTGGTTGTATACCTTTGTCTTAAGACACTGAGGTATTTTGGACGAGAAGACGTTGCGTAATTTACCGAACGCTGCCCAGCCGAGCTGGATCCGTCTACTGACCTCTCTCTTAAAGTTGGACCTACCTAATCGGACAGCCTGCCCTAGGTATATATATTCGTCAACAACTTCAAGAGTAGAGCTCCCAACAGTTAGTGCGGTGGGTGCAACATGGACATTGTGCATGATCTTTGTTTTCTCCATGTTCATTTTAAGACCCACTTGTTGAGAAACTCTATTGAGGCCACCGAGCATGCGCCCCAAATCTTCCAGCGATTCTGCCATGACTACTATGTCGTCGGCAAATCGAAGGTGAGTGATGTATTCGCCATTGATGTTGATGCCAAGTCCTTGCCATTCCAGGAGCTTGAAGGAATCCTCCAGAGCAGCCCCCTGTCTTACTCCTCTCTTTAAAGGGATATCCTTCGTGCAGTGCTCCTGTACTCGGACTGACATGGTAGCGTTATTATACAAATACTTCAGCACTTCGATATACCGAAAGTCAATACGGCAACGCTGGAGAGATCTAAGGACCGCCCATATTTCGACGGAATCAAAGGCTTTCTCATAGTCCACAAACGCCAAGCATAATGGCCGATTATACTCTTCGGTCTTCTGTATAATCTGCCGCAGCGTATGTATGTGGTCTATGGTACTATAGCCTTTTAGGAAACCGGCTTGTTCGGTAGGCTGAAAGTCATCCAGCCTGCGTTCGAGACGCATCGTAATAACTCTCGAAAATAGCTTGTAGACATGGCTCAGCAGTGTTATGGGCCTATAGTTCTTCAGTAAGGTTTTGTCGCCTTTTTTGAAGAACAGGACCACAACACCCCTGTTCCATGCCTCTGGCGTTTTCCCATCGAGTAAGGAGGAATTGAAGAGTTTCTGAAGGACTTTTAGTACCGGCGTGCCGCCCGCTTTCAGAAGCTCTGTAGTGATTCCATCCTCGCCCGGAGCCTTGTTGTTCTTAAGCTGTTTGAGAGCTACCCTAATCTCGTACAGGCTGATGTCCGGGATGTCTTCGGTATAGTGTCGTGTTAGCCTGGCTCTTGGGTCAGCAGCTAAACTAGCAGGTTCAGCTGAGACCGAGGTATACAGCTGTCCATAGAACCTTTCTATCTCCCGTAGTACCTCGGACTTATTTGACGTTACGCGTCCATCTTCGGTCTTCAGCTTTGTCAACTGACTTTGCCCAATAGATACGTCTCTTGCAAACACTTTGGAGCCTTGGTTCCGCTCTATTGTCTCTTTAATACGCTGGGTATTAAAAGAACGGATATCGTGTCGCAAGGACTTCGTAATCTGTCTATTGAGCTGCCTATATGACTCAGCGTCACTCGAAGTTTGGAGCGTCATTGAACGTCGACTAGCCATGAGGTTCCGGGTTTGGTCGGATAGTTTCTGAGGTCTATTTGTACGGTGGGTCTTGAAAAATTTGGACCCCACCGTATGGACAGTTTCTACCAGCCTGCTATTTATATCGTCCACTGATGCGCAGCTGTCTAGCCATTGGAAGCGATTTGACAGTTCAAGTTGAAAGCTCTCGGGGTTTTGGATATGGACTTTCGACGGTCGGAGCGTAGACTTCATCAGACGCGATCTCTCAAGTTTGACGTTGATATTCAACATGCCTCTGACGATTCGGTGATCACTTCCGGTCTTAACCATGTTGATCACAGAGACATCGTTGAATATCTGCCGCTTGGTGCTCATAATGAAGTCAATCTCGTTTCTAGTTACACCGTCGGGACTCAACCAGGTCCATTTCCTCTGCGGCGGCTTTTGGAAGAAAGAATTCATCATGAAGAGTCCTTCTTTCTCCATAAAGTCCGCCAGCATCTGTCCTCTGGGATTCCTCTGCCCAAATCCAAATGGCCCCACTTTCAGCTCATCATCGCTTCTGCAGCCCAGCCTCGCATTGAAATCTCCCATAACAACTGTGAAGTGTGTTTTAGGGCTACGTATGGCCCTACTGACGTCCTCATACGTAGCTTCTACTTCATCGTCTGGATGTGTTGACGATGGGGCGTATACCTGTACAATCTTCAACGAATATCGTTTTGAGATTCTCAGTACAAGGTATGCAACCCTATTTGACACACTCTCGATGGACACAATGTTGTTGATGAGAGATTTGTGGACGATAAACCCAACACCACCTTGGGACTTCTCTTCTCCCTCCCGGTAGTAGAACAAGTGGCCGGACTGTAAGGTTATCGTATCCTCGCCCTCTCTTCGGATCTCCGATAAACCAATAATGTCCCAGTGCAACTTGTTCATCTCCTCTTCCAGCTCTACGAGCTTCTCGTCTAACCTCAAAGTGCGCACGTTGTGTGTTACCAGAGCCAGTTGTCGTTTAGAAGGGGGGTGGTAGCCGGATCTCTTCCGGGGATTCTTAGCACCCCCCGCCCCGCCGTTACCGTGGCCGCTACCGTAGCCAGGAATAGCGGGGCCGCCGGGGACTAGGGGCCTGGTATTCTGGTGCGTAATCATCGAAGGCATTTTAGCCTACTGGTACCACGCTGGCTAGACGGGTTGGTACAGGGTTTTGTTTCGAGTTTTCCTTCTCTCACACTAGCTGTTGATGTGTGTGTGTTTCCTTTTAGTCGCCTCTTACGACTCCCCTAGGATAGTATCGGGGGTGGTGATAATTGTATTCTAATGCCGTCACCACACGGCCATTTAAACAATAAGAAAAACAAATGAAATCTCACATTTACCTAATTTGAATCTGGGATTGTCTTCTGTAAAATGAACAAAACTTTTTAATGGCACCAAAATCAGCCAGATACAATTGGTATAGCCCAAGAGATTTAAATACAAGTTCATACATACTATAATGCGAAAAGACTTTTTCCCCAACCTATTATATACATGTCATGACAGCATAATATAGTAAAACCACCTGACTGAGAATGCTCTAAGTTGCATAATTTGTGTTAAAGTAATCGTATAAAATGTAAGTGATCGTCAATTTCTCGCGCTATCGCCGTCCATAAACTAATGGTTTAGAAATTGTACTGTAAAATCATGACTTTGAATTTTGTGAACGAATTTTCGAGTTAAGTTTGAAAAGAAATAAGAAAGTTTTGCACCAGTCATGACCAACGAAACAAGCTTGATTTGAAGTAGTTTATATATTTTATAGGGAAACGTATTACAAGAACATATTATTAAGAAAGTATTTGGAATTTAAATAAAGTTCATGTTTTGGTTTTATATAAAAGGTAAACATAGTAAACTATATGGGTAGGTAGATTACATTCAGGATGTATCCGAAGTTTGTCAAAAGAATTTCACAAGCAATACGAGTACTTACTAATGGACGTGTTTTTAATGAAAACACAAGTAAGTCAAATTGCCGATGTACGTTCATTGATGTTTGAAGTTACACAAACGTGGATTAGTTGTCTTCAGAAAAACAACTTCAGGACTGACTTTCTACAATGCCACGTTCTAAGTTACTACTTGGGTTTCATCTCATTCGATCATCCTCTCACGTCCCTCATTTTTCCATCCTCATTGTGATGTGCACACAAACATGAAGCAATACAAAATCACAAACAATGCAACAATCACCAATTAACTCAAAATACATGAACTATAATAAATCGACTACTCTACATAATATATAATAACTACAAAATGTTTCTGTCTTTGTCTGATATGTTGTGAAAGTCACACTTGAAAGTGACAAACATAGATATTTACAGAATTATATCTTAAACATAGCACTGCCGGGACTTTGATCTTAGAAAATCGTAAGGTTTAATTATAACCTTATGAATTTTATAATATAGAAAGACACTAAGCTTAAATACTAATAAAAGTCTTAGCTAAGAAGGGATTTTTAAACCTTCTGGTAGTATTTATGATTTCGTCAAGCGGCTATCAACCTGAAATATTGTTGAGACGGTCATCATACACGTAAGTAGGTAGTAACACAGGCCATTGTTTTAGTGATCGTATTATATGGCCACTAAAACCACAGATGTTAATAGGGGCTTTGGTACTCACTTAGCACTAGGTGGGCCGTTAGCGAATAGCGACCCAATTTCGTAGTTAAGTAAGACATAAAAAGGGTATTTCCTTATCGGAACCCTTAAAAAAACTATAAAATTAAATTAAAAATTAAAAAAAAAAACCCCGACTTAGCGTGTAACATTCCTATCACAACCAACAAACGATCTGATGACCTTGAAGACCTATACCGATTTCCACCAAACATAGCTAAGAACACTCTCGACTGATATACCTTTCAAACAAAAAAAAAACGCATTAAAATTGGATCAGCTCTCAAATGGAGCTACGATGCCACAGACATACATACACATTCACAGACACGTCAAACTTATGATACACCGTCGTTTTTGCGTCGGTTAAAAATAAGAAAGCTCGTGTTTACCGCTAAATAATATGCACTAAATACATTTGCAACTTCGAAAACGAGGTCAATTGCCGAATTCAACTCGTTGGCAGCGTTCGGGAAACTCTTCTGAGTTCACATATTCTAGTCCAAAATCCTCTCAGTGCCTGAACACAAAAATCTTCGAGCAGTGTGTATGATTTGTGACATATGGAGCCGAAATTTGTTCATTCACACTGGACCTTGTCCATAGACTTTGTGTTGCTTAGCGAGCTAGGGAAAGATACATGCTAGGAGTCTCTCTACGTAATAGAATCAGAAATAAGAAAATCCATAGTACAACCAAGTTAATCGCATAATAGTTGAAGTGGCAGTGGGCTGGACATATAGCTCACAAAACCAATGGCCGCTGGGGCTGAAAGGTTTTTGAGAACATTGGACAGAGTCGACGGACGCAGGCCGCGAGGGACCGGTCTCACTGAAAATCTTGGGGGAGGCCTATGTCCAGTAACGAACATCCTTGCTAAAACCACGAAGGACGGAATGCATAAGCAGCCTCTCGCTTAGGCACTAGGCACCCTATATACACTTAAATATAGAAGCTACGCGCGTATTTTTATTAAGATCTCTTGTATAGCTGCAATTCATTACATCGAATAAAAAATAAGCACAAATTGAGCTTTTCTATAGTTCAAAACGTTTAGGCCCGCATTAATAAAGAAGTCTCAAACCCAACCTCACTTGAGAACCTATTTGACAGATAAAAAAACGTTTTGTTTCACTTTTAAAAAAGTTATGTTATTTCAATTTTTTCTTTTTTTAAACGTAAGAATAAAGATTATAGAAATATAGATTATACTTATTTTAATGTTTTTCTGTAATCTATAATATGAATATTACGGTATAAAAGAAAAGAAATTAAAGTACAATGTAATATTAATAAAGTTGTTCATTTTAAAAGTGAAATGAAACATTGTTTTATCTGTCAAATAGGTTCTCAAGAGAGGTTGAGTTTGAGACGTCTTTATTAATACTTTCTGGTCTTTAGTGACCAGATTTATATATTTATAAAATTTATGCCTAGGATAGGCATAAATTTTAAGTAATTACTTTTTACTTTAACATGGAATTAGGTTTCCATAAAAATGGCATTTTGTTCTAAGGTTAACCAATCGGATGTGTACTTGATATATGAGTTAACCCGACACTACCAAAATGTTAGCGTGTACCCCATTTGAGGGGCGATATATTTTCGCGAAGTGACAACGACCCTGACACACGGCCCCTCTTCAATCATGATCGTACGACGACAAACTATGCGAATGTCCTTAGCTACGCACAATTATTCTTTTGCTGCAAACATTTTTATCTGTGTCAAAAGTATTTAGCGATAAAATAAAGAAATGCCACGGATAAAAATTTATAGATACTTTTACATTTGTATTTTTCGATCGCATGAAAATAATCATACCAAATTCTTTCGTGAATAAGGACATTCATTATTTCATTGTTGGCGAAAAAAGGGTCCCTCTTATATATCCGTTTTGTATTATCATCGGGTTGTAATTAACCATATCTGGCAGGTACTGAGCGACGGTCGCACGGCGGCGCCCCTCATCCGCCTGGGATACCTGCACGCGCTGCGCGGAGGGAAGACATTTTTCACGCACTTCCATCACCTCTCGCCCGATAAGGATTATCCCCAGGTGAGGCTGACTCATCTTGTTTGTGATTACGTGACAAAAGCCGAGTATTTTATATACCTTATTTTTAACCAAGCACTTTTATAAAACGAATTGTTGTAGCATGATACAGGAACTCAAAATTACGTACTTTTAATTTTTTTATTTATTACTGGTTTTATCACATTATTAATTACACACATAGTAGCTTTAAAATACAGGGAACGTGTTAAATTTTTTTGCAGAGACCGGGTTCGGTTCACGGGGAGGAACTACAGTATTACCTGGGGGTCCCCTTATCGCTGTCACATCATCTGCGCAACTTTACACAGCAGGAACAAAAAGTTTCGAAGCTTTGTATGCATTATGTTTCGAATTTTGTTAAATATGGGTGAGTAATAAGTTTGGCTAGCTCCACGTAGTTCCAAACTACTAAGTTTCTTGTTCGAAGTATTTCTTCGCGTCACAGGAAGCTCGCGACAGCGGCATCTTATCGTGAGTGATTTCCGACACCTGTAACTACAAAGTGTTTAGATTTTGCCAAAGCGCTTGTACATTAAACTTGATTGCCAGCACTTAAACTATAAAGTCCAACATCCATTACTTAACGAAGAGCCGCACATTCTCGATATTTAGTATTAATGTAATAATAATATGTTTGTATATTACGTATTTTTACTGCTTTAATTTATTCTAATATAATTAATTATTTTTAGAAATCCAAACGACCCTTCGGCCACCCCGCCTCCCAGTCCCCTACTGGGAGAGACTCCGCGCCTGGGCCCAGATCAAACTCCTTACTGGGACACTTACGACACCATAAACCAACTTTACATGGAAATCAGTAAGTTAACATCGATAGAAATTCCACGAATAGAGTTGAAATTGATTTACATTAATAATTAATCGCTTTAGATACGCCAACGCTAAATCAAAGCTTAGTTGTTTTCTTCGAGTTTCGCAATTTTATTACTAAACAAAGTTCACTGAGTGACGTAATTGTGTAGGCGGCAAGGCCGTGATGCGGAGCCACTACCGAGGCCACAAGATGTCGCTGTGGCTGTCGCTCATCCCGCAGCTGCACCGGCCTGGCTCCGAGCTGCCCGACGCCGCCATGAGGCACCACCACTTTCAGGACGACAGCGCTAATTATTACGAAGGTAAGATGTAGTTTAATTCCTGACTTTTAATATGATTTGGACATCGTAGTCAACAACTTCGATTTATAGATTTCTTAGAAATATATTTATATATTAATATTTTTGTATCTTACACAGGTGCAGTCAGAACACAATCTATGTCTCGCGCTAGCGTGCCGCATGTCGTAAATGTGGACGGCGGCAACTCGCGTGGGGAGCCGCGTAGCACGCCGACCGCGCGGACCGCCGTACCCAAGCCGTCAACGGCTCCCCCAGCACAGTCTACCGAGTGCCCACCCAACGCAACAGCGGCGCCCGCGCAAAACGACGACGCACTTCTGCGAAGACTGGCTTCGTCCCACTATCAATCTTATACCGCAGCTCTCACCGTCACCATAGCCGTCGGGTGCTTCCTGCTCCTCCTAAACGTGCTGATCTTTGCCGGCATCTACCACCAGAGAGGCTCCCGACCTCGGCGCTGCAAGGACGACCTAGCCGAAGCCGGGAGCTCGTCCTCGTCCGATAACTACGACGGTAAATTAGATTACGAAGTTCACACGTTCAACGGAAAGGGATTCGGGTTCGAATGTAAATCCGCTCACGTGCCCCGCAGCTCCGGCTCCAAATTTGACTTGAGGACTCTATCGGACTGCGGCGAGCCGACCTTCGGGGAGTACAGCTGCTACGACGAGAAGCACCGGGCGGCGCGGAGTTCGCTGCAGGACGTCAGCGTGGGGAGTGCGATAGAGGCGGGGAGCGTCGTGTGTATCGACACGCAGAAACCTGACATACAAAAAATCGAGGCTCGGATACAGGACGTCGTGAGCAGAACGAGTACGTTCGAGCCTCGGATGGCCGACAGTTCCACTCAGGTAAAGTTTGGGCCGGTGCCCGAGGGGGCCGAGGCGCCCGAGTCAAACGGCGAGTCGGAGTCGGGCGCAGCGGGCGGGTCGGGCATCCTGCGCGTGCCGCCCGCCCCCACCACGCCCGCGCCGCCCGGCATCATGAAGAAGCGCGTGCAGATACAGGAGATATCGGTATGAGACTTGGACTCTGCGGAGGTCGTGGTGAACACACGGACTAAGTTGTGAATAAACAGTGTAAATAAAATAGTGTGTCACTCGCGAAACATAAAATATATTATGTACATAATTGTGAGTTTTAAGTATTGAAAATGTGAATTGAACTCTAAGACTTCAAAGTTTTACTATACTAATAGATAATACGATTGTAAATATTATAATGATTATCCTTGCCAAGTTACATTTTATTTAAATTAGATATATAAACCTATAAAAAAATTACATTTGAAAAATTTTCAACGAAGTGAAATAATAGTTTACAATTAGCCGTGTATGGCTCAAATTTTCCACAAAAATATTTATCGAACCGATCACATATGGCCGCTATACTAATAATTATTTTATTGTATTACCAACTATTTACTTTCTTCATCAAACAATTATTGAATTGATGCTCAGTATTTATTTAAGATCCTTTACTTTTGGCTTAATCGTATATATATAGTACTTATTATAATATCCCGTAAATAATATAAACATAAATGTGAATATTACAATAACATAGTGCGAAAAACTAAGCGCAACCAGAAGTAGGATATTGTAAAAATAAATTTTAATAACAAATTGTCTCAAATATAGTGTAGAAGAATATGTATATTATTGAGTATGTTGTGATCTTTTGTAAAGTAATGAGTGTTACTTAAGTAGTTTTTGATAAGGAATATTAAATAAATAACACATAGGCGAGTACTACAGATAAGTTTGTTATGATTTCGTCTCGAAAGTCGAGAGTGGCGAGAACAGGGTACCGTACCATATTTTGTGTCCCTTGATTTTCACCCTTGAGCAAAAACAATAAAACTGAGTCACCATTTCAAACGCAACGTTGAAGTATTTCTAATTTAATATTTGGGGTTCCGTACATCGATGTCCGTCTGTCTGTTTTCAGGCTGTATCTTATGCACCGTTATTGCTTGACAGTTAAAACTTTCACAGATGATGAATTTCCGTTGCTGATTTGTAGCAGAATCGTTGTTAATAACTATAGATAAAAAACAAAATTAAAAATATATATATTCAACTGGGGCCTAATTACCAATAGAAGAAAACTAAATTTTTTGCCGTTTCGTACGGAACCCAGTCCGACTCGCACTTGACCGTTTTAAATATCGTAGTAGATCTGTGTACTCGTCCTAGTTTTTATCTTCACAGGAATTGACGACTAAATGATGAGGGATCTTTACAAATATAGTATTTAAACGTTTACCAGAAATGTAATTTGAAAAATTTACTTCGAAATACTTGCTGCTACACGTCATGTGCTCAATACATCCTCCATCCTCAAAGATAAATTTTATTTGTGTATCAAGCATAAAGAAAGGTATTAAAATCCTTTTTCAATAATAATCAAAAATTTAATAGCACGAAATTATTTTATTTTATTGGAATCAGTATGATTTAAGTAATTTTTAAAGTTTTGGTGAGCGTTTAAATTTTACCCGTAAACTATTAATAACTGTCCACATTGTGACAAAATGTAACGTTTTCACGATATGCTTTCGTTTTTGTGAGGCTTGGCAAGTCACGAAATTTCCAGTGTCACAAAATATGAAAAAGTGCTCCAGCAACACATTAAACAAAATACTATACTTACACGAGGCTGAGTAAAAAAAAAAAAATTAAAATTTTGTGATTAGACTAGTCTTGGTTGATTGAAAGCATTATTATTTCACTCCTATAGCTCATTAATAAGCTTTACGGCCACAAAATTGAACATATTTCTCTGGTTTGGACATCACTAATTTTGTTAAAATTTACATAAATAAATTGTTTCAGTATTTTATATGTGAATGAAAAAAATCCAAAGTTATAATATTTTAAATGTTATAGTGGAATTGACCTAAAATTATCAAACTTCAAGGCCTTTGCTCACTGAGACCCTAAGGTGGCGCGAAAAAAAAATGTTTCTTAGGCCCGTGTTAATATGGTGACGAAACCATTAGACACCAGACGAGTGACACTTTATAATTATGGTTTCATTGTGCCCACCAGTGTCTGAGTGAGCGAGGCCCGTAATGTGTTTGCAACTGTTTTCATTTGTTCTAAATTTTATATGTTATACTAAAGTCTAAGCGTCGATGGTTATCGCGAATACTGTTATATTCCTACAAGGAATTGTATTTACTAGTAAATAATAACCACATGCAGCTTTATAATTTTCATGTGATTTGTGAATTGAATTTTAGTGAGTAGTGATTGTTACGTGATCATTTTGTTCGAGGTTTGTAATAAAACCTGTGTACATTTAATAGTTAAAATATAATTTTTCAAATTGTTTGTTGATAGATGATATTATATTTAAAAGGAACATTTTGTTACAATTTGGTGTTTAATGGAGTGCGTAAAATATGTAAAATAAAAATTTAAAAACATTTAAGTATTTTATTTAAGCCCTCGGCAATCGTGAATAAAATAAATGACAACTAATAAATATTTCAGTGGTAAACTTTGCAATTTCTACAACCTGAACTAAGAATAAATTTAAATTTTAAGATTTAGTACAAGAACGTTTGTGTGCTAAAGCTTATTAAAAGACATATGATTTGGTTGGGGATAATCCACCCTGGGAATTAATAAGGTGACCACTTTCAAGGACACTTTTATGTACACATACTGTTGTAAATTATAATCCATGTTAATATAAATAATAACATTGTACTCGTAATTTATATTTAAAAAATCTCAGCTTTTGTTAAAAGGTGGCCGCGCGAGTAAGCTGAAAATTGGAGTACTTCGAAACATTATTTCTCAATACTAGTATTATTTATAAATCACGAAAAATATATAATACTTTGTTATATTTACGAGAGGATTATCGTTTTATAAATTGATATTTTTGTTTTAGTAATAAAGCGTTTGCAAATTATAGCTTTACACAGCGCGCGATAACCTGAAAATTAGAGTACTTCGAAACATTATTTCTCAATACTAGTATTATTTATAAATCACGTAAAATATATATAGTACTTTGTTATATTTACCAGAGGATTATCATTTTACAAATTAATATTTTTTGTTACTGTATAGCTTAAAACAATATGCAAAGTACACCGTTTTAATGTTATAACCTTTTTCTATTTCCAAATTCACTAATACATGATGTCAAAAGTGATTGTAAAAATTATGACGTTAGTATTTTAAGTGAGATAAGACTCAGGTGACTATCGTTTTTGCAAACTTTGTCTTAAAATGTTTCAAAACAAGTTTTTGTACGATTTCAACGCACTCCGGAGCCCCTTTCACGTCATACAAATAGTCGTTAAAGAGCATTGGCTTTCTACAAAGCCTTAACATTTTTCATGAATCCAAAGAGAAATGTGTTTTTTTTATTTAAAAAAAAAACCAATACAACTACTATACATGTTCCCAATAAATCATGGTCGTAATTTCATGCGAATTATAATAAACAACAATACTACTAACTTGTTCAACTAGTAAACAACATAATATATAGCTATTCAGAAATCCCATACATAAAATATGACGAACCATACATACATCGAAACTAATTCAATATACGGGAAGTGACGCGGGTGGTATTTCTCGAAATCACCCAATATCAAGATTCCGAGACAGTCTAGAGATCATCCAATCTCGAGATTCCGAGTCTCCAGATTTCCTCCCGCATGTTCCCAGATGATTCACGGCGATTACAAAAAGTTTCGTTTCGTAAGCTCCAAAATTGTTTTCAATGATACGCGGATGTTATGTCACAAAAGTTTAATTTGGCCATAATAAATGTCATCTTTTGTCGTGAAATATTTTTCTCTTCTGGTTGAGCGTTAAGCGTGCGTGATTTCGGAGAATAAACGATTTTCCGCGTATGTGTCCTAATACAATTTGAATTCTTTGACACATTTTGATGCATATTATTATATTTTGTTACCAATAATATAAAATGTATAGTTCCAAATGTAAAATTATGAAGCTTTTTTCGGAAAATCAACAAAAATAGACTACTTTAATATTCAGAAAGTTAGACAGCTAAATAAACTAAAGCCATCTATATTTAATTCCATTTCTGAGCTTTGGTAATTAATGATAAAAATATGCACCCGCGCAACCTAAATCTTTCATGCTTCATTATAAGTTTAGTTGTAAGCGATAATATTAATAAAAATCTATATGTACGTAAGGCTCAAGTCACATTGGCGCAGAGTCAATGCAAGTTAAGCCTAATAGTGTCGAATTAAGCACAAATCTGACGCTACGACGCGCTACGAATTACCGTAGCATGAGTTAACGCTACGTCGAGCGTAGCACCGCTACACCACTTCATCACCAACAATTATAATTATTTTATTATAAATTTGCTTTATCAAATATTATTGTAACGAAATTATTTATTTACTTTATATACTGGAATTAAAATTGTTCATAAGAATTTCACAATATATTTAAAACATTAATGGATTTTATGTAATTATAATATTAATTTTTAAGCAACAACCAGTGTTAAATTATTTGTATTTTTTTAAACAATTTTTGTAATAGAAAACGAATAAATAGATTGAATTGTAATAATTACCTATATTTAAATGAAACAGTTCAGCTTAGAATAGTGGGGCTTCAAAACTAATTTGCATAAGTCGAAAAGAAAACTAAAAACTTCTGTATAATATTTCGAAATACTTGTGCGCAAGGCAGCGTTACAAATTTCATTTTATTTTACAATTTGTTTCAGGTTTCAGGAGTCTTAGAACTTACTTGAAACTCGAGCACACTTCAATAATATTTATTTAATACTGAAGCAAGTTGAGTGTAAGTTATTGAAACTAATAATGTACCGATTTGAATTCCGATAGAACTATATTACATTCTTCATTTTATTTGTATCTTGTGGAGGAAGTATTATTATTAATAATCATCACTTATGAGCATTTAAATCTGCATTTTTGCACTTTGATGTCAATTAAAACTGTTCCTATTTTGCTGTGACATAGTAGGCTTCTACTGCAGGATGTAAGTCCAAACGTAATCGGTCGAAAACCTGGCAACCCCAAAGCAGGCGTCGCGTCGGCACGTAACAAAATATGATAATAAGCAGCGCAACTAAGTGTATTATGCTAATTCGCTCGTATGTATACTATAAGTTCTAGTGCAAACAATTCAATTAAGTTATATCGTTGTTTCACTTCCAGCAACCCAGTTGTACAACTCGGTCGTACGGCGCGGGCGTACGGCCGCGAGTCGCCGATAAACATTCGAACGCTCCCGAGCTACTGTAAAATAATTGCGTTCTCATCCGGACATGTGTGGACTGTGGAGTCCGGCAGATGAGGCGGTCCATGAAACCTTTAAATTGAATTTTAAGCATCCAATTTGTTCGCTCCTCCCGAGTGCGGGTTGCGTCCGCTCCGCACTCGTAAACCGATTTTTTGCGACTCCACATCGCCGAGCGCCGGATTTAATAAATTATTTATATTCGCGAGAGATTACGCTCAAACATAAATGCGTCCATAAATAATTTTAAGGAAACGTGAACGTTTAATGAAAGGTGATAATGACCGTTGCGCTGGGCTTCGGAGGAAAAGATCGAATAAATGATATTTAGTATTCGTATTTGATATCAATTGCGTTTCCGTATATTGTACTCGTATGTTTCAAGTTGGGCGGCTGCGGTCGGCGCTCCTCTGTTCGGGAAACTATTTCACGCGCTCACGGTATTCTGCCGACACCGACCAACTTTATTTTAATATTAATTCCTTTTACATTTATTAGAGTTAATTGTTAAATGTTATTTTGAAGTAACAAAAAAATGCCTTTGATTTCAAATCGGATTTGGCATTGGAATAAAAACTCCCAAAGAAAACATGTAAAGACTCAAGAATAATTAAGAGTAACAGAAAATTTAATAAAATTTTAAGAAAAATCTTAAGAACTGTGACTTAAAAATATAATTATAGACAAGCATTTTAAGTAATTTGTATTTGAAATTTGTGCAATAATATTTTTGTATACTGAATATTATAATATTTACTTCAGTTAACTAATAATGTGAATGCAGTGATGTGGAAAATTCTAATAATGTGAACAGTCTCCGCCTGCATACATAACATGCTTGGACAATATTTCACTATGAAATATAATCAGAGCTAGCCCTGGCAACTGTGCCAAAAACTACTAAAAGTATAATGAAAGTATTAAAACAACAGATTTATTTATTCTTCACAACGATGTTTATTTTGTATGAAATATTGAATACACATGACTTTTTGTAATAAATACAAGAAGATAATAGATATTTAATTTCGAGTATAATAATCTTACAATTTGAACTATTTATTATATCTTTAAAATTATTATAATATGATAAATATATACCCTAAGATAATATTATAAGTTTTATGTGTTCACCACACTGATGTAATACTTTTTTGACATTTACTTAGTCTATATCCAAAAAGAACATAATTATTTACCTACCGGATAATATTTTTCTAACACACATATCGTGTCATGCTGTTATACATACATTGCGCCAAAGCTTGAATAGTTTTTTAGTTAGTACTGCTAAGTATTGTTTTTTTATTGAAATTGAAAACTACTTATTCGTAATCATCAAAATATGATAATTGTTTCAAAAATATGATAGCGCCCATATAATTGACATTCGATAAAGTTACAAATACGTAGCTCTCAATTGTTCCTGCTAACCCCTCTGGAAACAGTTATTTATACTTTTTTTTTTAAATTTATATTTGAATGCATATTTGATTTCGATCAGCTTTTCTTATAATGAGAGTGGTGTTATTGATTGAATATCGTTACTACGAAAGTATGAGGTCACACTTTTACATCACAATATGTTATGTAAAAGTGTGACCAATAAAAAATAAAACCGATGACGTCATATATTATGTAATCGTAAAGTTTTTGTCCGAGCGAATGGTTTATGCTAAGCGGCCGTAAAAGAGATTGCCTATTCTTGCGACGCGATACTGTGTTGTATACTTACGTGCCAAACTATACTCTATGGTTCATTGGCTTAGATTGGCTCTGGATTCCAAACCCACGAGGTTTAATTCTTGATTATCTTACAAGAAATGTGATCTATTTGTCGAATAGGCGTGGAAGTATGGCCAGTTTTGTCAGGTAATCTTTCTGGGCTATGAGATTAGAAGAAGTGACAGATATCACGCACACACTTTGGCATTATAAAATAACTCCTACCGAAATCGTTGTGGGAGTTTAATATATTATATAATGTGCGTTTGTATCTAATACAGACATATACCTATACGCAGAATATAAATAACTATGATGAGCTGTAAACAAAAAAATTACCTCACATTTAGCAAGAACTCTAAATTTCATTACCGCCGTATCAGTGCTTGTTCATTTAGCTCACTCAAACCAGACTCGGAATTAGACAATGTAATAATAAATTCAACTTTTTACTTCTTCTTGTTTTCTATTCATTTTAAATTGCCAAAGGGTTCCTTTATATTTTATTAATTCATTCGACTGCGATCACTGTTTGGTGAGTTGTTAGGAAAACAATGAAAAGCTTGACCTCTTTCGTTCAGGTTTATTAAACCTCTGGAATGTCTGATTGTCTACAGGTCTTTTTATGTTAGATTTATTATGATTATAATAACTGAGTAGGTAAGTCTAATAGAATTTAAAAATATTTTACAGAAAAGCAGTATTACACAAGCAAAGATTTATCTCGAATGACATGTAGCAATATTTTAATAATTTGATATAACTAATTTAAACAAATTAAAACGATATATGCAAGTGAATATAAGGCCGGTTTCTAGAACGCTATTCAAATGTATGATCAACTAACATGACATTCAAATTTAGAACCCATATTGAACGCTGATTGGTGGAGGTGTTCCTAAAAGAACATTTATCAGAGATTCGCCTCCTCGAAAAAAACTGATAAAGTAATAATGAGATAATGATGATGACGAAATATATCCTAGATGTTTTTTATTTGCGAATATCGTCGAGTAATGCCACTGATATATCTTCAAAACAATATTATTATTATGTATTATACGACGTACCATTACTTTTACGTCCTGGATTAAATAAAAATGCGTGAATGGTAACATTGTATCTTTATGACGTCGATTCTTCTCGTCAGTTACGCAATAAACTTTCGCTTGACGTCTTTTAAATGCATAGATTTTAGCTTATAAGCAAACTTATTTAAGATATAGAAATTGTAGTTTCAAGATGTTGATATATGTGGAATATGGAAAGTTTCGATTCTACAAAAAAAAAAAATTTAATTATTGAGAATTATTTAATTTAATTAATTAATTAATTCCTTCATCTCGGAACAAAATCATAAATTCTCAGAATCTTCCGGCAAACTTACTACAATAAATTCCCACATGGCATATCAAATCATTCGGTTCTGTCTGTTTGTGCCCAAATTAATGTACGTTCTTAGATGCTGTCCACTATGGAGTTTTCCTAACTTTCTCTCACAGTTAGACCTCACCTTGAAAAACACATTAGTAAATGTTCTTAATTGCAATATCTCCGACACTTCCTGGATCCAAGCCGTTCTCCCCATTAGGTTTGGCGGATTAGGCATCAGGAAGGTGTCCAGTGTCTCCCTTCCTGCTTTTCTGTCATCAGCTCATAGTATCCATAAACTTTTCACCAAAATTATTTCCAATTCTTTAGGCTGCGTGGGTATTGACTCATTACCGGAAGCCATTATTACTTGGCGTGGTCTTTGCTCAGACGAAATTCCAGTCCAACCCCACATCCAAAAGAATTGGGATGAACCACTACTTAATTTGGCACATTCAGACCTGTTAAATTGCTGCACCCCGGCTGATCGCGCTCGCCTCTTAGCGTCCGCTGAGCCAGAATCGGGATACTGGCTCCAAGCACTCCCGTCATCCAATATCGGAACTTTGTTAGATAACCACACTTTTTCATTATCAGTTTGCCTTCGATTAGGTACCGCCATCAACGAACCCCATCTCTGCCATTGTGGTGCCACGGTGGACCGCCAGGGACATCATGGACTGTCTTGCCGTCGCAGTGCCGGCCGTCAGTCTCGCCATGCCTCCATAAACGACATAATCCGCAGGGCTCTTGCCACCGTCAACGTACCGGCCACTCTCGAGCCGAACGGTATAGTGCGTGACGACGGCAGGAGACCTGACGGTATGTCTTTGGTACCATGGAGCCACGGGAAGCCGCTGGTGTGGGACGCTACCTGCGTGGATACGCTGGCAGCGTCACACGTGACGGCCACTGCAAAGACGGCGGGGGCGGCGGCGGCACACGCCGAGACCCACAAAGGGCGGAAATATGAATCCATCGGCGATGGATACATTTTTCTGCCTTTTGGTGTCGAGACTTTGGGTCCATGGGGTCCCAGTGCTAAACGCCTTTTGAAAGACCTATCTAAAAGACTCACGGAAAAGACAAATGACCCAAGGGCTGGCGCTTACCTCGGCCAACGTATCAGTTTAGCGATACAGCGATGTAATACTGCCAGTCTTTTGGGTACATTACCAGCGGCCGCCGATTTAGATATAGTTTTTTACATATAGCCTTTTTTATTACTTGTTTAGTTTGTAGTTTAGATAATAATAATTTACCTAAAATAGTTTCAATTTATATATGTTATTTTTAAGGAGTTTTTTGTGTTATTGATAATAAACTAATAAATATAATTATTGAGAATAATATAGTAAGGTGAATACTCTAAGGTACTCTACTTTCTTTGTAAGGGTTTATTTAACAAAAAAATCTTGAAGTTTATCTCTGGAGTTTAATGTTTTTAAACGAATTTACGGCGAGAGAAAAGAGGACAATTTCTTTCCTTTCTCTCTTTGAATACTACGTTTGACTTTATAGTCATCAAAGTATAATCAAACAGGATTTATAAAATAATCTTCGATAAAGAGTTATAGTTCCGACGTATTTATAAAAACTCTAAAAGTTAACAGGAGGTAAAAAATATAGAAGATAGTATTAATATTTTAGTTCCTCGTATACTACTTCATCTTCTGTAGTTTAGATTATTTTTCATCTTCAGAAGTGTCTTCAGGAAGCTCTACCGTAACCGGAAGTCGCTCTGTGGAAAAAACAAAGCCTCGGCGCCGCGCCGCTACCTCCATAATGTAGATAATATACTGTGCAACACTTACACGATAACAGTAATATTGCTAATAAATATTTCAGTTATATACAAGGGTCGAAACTTCTAAGGGTCCTAACCCTTTGATTAAGATATTTAACAAACTTTAAGGTAGGATAGCATCAATTATATCCTAATACGTGCCTGTGTTCGAGTCGCTTCAATTCCTCCTTCTGAAGTCTGACTTGCCTTAAAGTAACCGAACATATTATATAGGTAACTTTAATGAGGTTTGGGAGGTTTGCGATCATTATTTGTAGTTAATATAGTTTCGTTCTCTGGATAGTTGTGGTGTTCTCTAATTTTTCTTGTTTGGTTATATAATATTTTTTTGTACCTATAAGGTAATTGCTTACTGTGGTTATCGATCTGCTCATTTTTCGCTGTAATATGATTTAAAATTACCGTGTTATGCTAAATTAAACATGTTTTAACCACTCGAGTTATAATGTCCTAGTCGACATCGTACCAATTGTTTTTCTCGTTTCTAATGAAACGTCTTCATTGAAACGTCTTCATGTTTGGATTGGAAATATATAACTTAATAGCTGTTTGAAAGATGTTTTGATTTAAAGTTTAAAAACGAAAATGATTGAGTTATTTTTTCTTATGTTAAATGAAAAATTAAATATTTTAGTTTATGAATATTAAATAAACACGAATCGCTGACATAAATAGATCTTCTAGAAATACAAAGTTAGCATACGAGTTTAAACAATTTTAAAACTACATAGTTTTACGTACATACATACGTAGAATGTGCAGTTTATGCAGTTTAAGTATTTTCAGCATACTCGTATAAATGGGCTTAGAAGCGCTGCATTTTAAGCGCAATTTTCAGCAGAATTTTTTATTAGCGATAGTGGCTACGTCCTTTTATACGGTGTATCGTTATTAAAGAGAAATTGTGTGTGTTATTCATAAAATTTTAAACGCAAACTATAAACTAGTTTACCTGAGGCACAAAAGTTGTGCTTATATTTTTAAGACTTTTTAGCGAGAAACCTAAAAGTGAACTTTTGCAAAAATATGGATCGTTTCCTTATTCACTTTTAACTGAGAGCCCCCGGGCCTTTTTCGTTAAGTAATAAAGCAAGAATATAAAACAACATATTCCTTGACAATGTTTATTCACTTATTCGCCGAGTTTAATACACTTATTTACTCTGTAACGGCTAGCTGGTTTGGTCACGAGGAGGTAAGTTATGGAATCGATTGCATAGCGACTAAATAAAGGAGAAACATCGGAGAAGTGGATCGGTAAGGCGTCCTCTTAATTGTCAATAAATGCGAGTCCCGGGACACCGAAGCCTTGTTCCCTTCAAATAATTAACGAACTTCCGCGATTTTCGAGTTTGTAAATTGCCTGATGGTTTCATCGAGCCGCCTCTCGGTCCGCTGATATAAATTACGGGCGCTGAAAATTAATCTTAGTGATTTAAGAACACCCTTTCCTTGTACGCTCCAATTATATCGAGTTTCTTTTTGTCGGATAATTACTGATTTAAATAACGGGAGGTATTTTGTCCTTGACAACAGGAGACGGATAATAGGATGTACAAAAATTTTTGAATTTCACGTGCTTCACTGGTGGATATAACTAGAAAAGGATAATATATTGCCGTGGTGCTTTCCCTTAATTTTTTGGCCTTTTGATTCATTACAATTTTGTTCTGTCTCCCACTTTGCTTGGGGAGGGAAACTGGAATACTTTCTACTCCTCCTTTGTCTTTCTTTTGATTAATTTCGTTGTGGGTCCCAAGACAGATTAAGCTTGTCCCTCGGACACCCCTGAGATCATATCAAAGGGTTTATCGTGGTTGGTTACCGCTGTCGATCTTGGCTCACAGGAGTTGCAGTGGTGGGAATGTGAGGTGGGCCAATGCCCGTTTAAAAAAAAATTGAAAAGGATAAACCTCAATATTTTACTTTCATTTCTTTCTTGTACACCTACGTGTCAATACCAATCGTATTTATAACATTTTTGTTGCACCAATAAAAATGAGCTAGGCCGGTACCGTTGAAGGCTCTGTTACGAAGATGTATCGTTTTGTCGACAGAAGCGAAGACGCATGTTACGTACTTGAGTAAAACAAAGAGCAAAATTTATGAGGCTCATGTTTTTCTCATCTTAAAAATAAATTAAGTGTGTTTCAGAGAATTGTTTAAACATGTACCTGGGATAAACATTTGGAGAACCATAACAATATTATCTCAGGTGCCAGTGCGAACAAAGAAAATAATTTTATATATTATGTTTTCATTTTTTATATTTAGTATTTGTTCATTGGATACAAAATCTACTACTCTAGCTACTTTTAGGAAGCATTAAACAAATCTGTCTACAGACTGCAAAGAAAAAAAGTTAATATTTGTACAAAAATTTGATATAATGTTGTTCAAATATTCTGGGTTGCTTGGATCTTGTTATAAATTCTTTTGCCTCGCTCCACCTATAAAGGGATATGTTTGGCCGGCGCGGCTCGGCGCGCGGCAGCGGCGGTTAAATTTGTCTTACGTATTATTAAATGCCTGCCTAAATTAATTTTACATAATCCTACGCGAACGTGCTTAAAATATCTCTTTCATTTTGGCAAGGTTAGTAGGTAAATAATCGTATATTATTACGTAGTAATGGTCTGCTGTTTTTTCATGCTATTGAAATTAAACATATTATTATACGAAATATGAATTTAAATCACAAAAAAGGGCCACAGTTAGTAAATAAGGTGATGTGATGTGTGATGACTGAAATGAACAAAACCCCTACATTGCCTGTAATTTTAATGTAAACATGCTTACAACACGTACACCAATTTAAAACTCTGGAGATACAATTAATATAACATTTTAAAGTTGTATTTTTTGTAAGGTATTTAATATTTTTTATCACTCCATGATTTAAATTGATGAAAAAAAATCTTATTTGTATATTTCACTAAACTTTTGATGAAAATTACTGTACTTATTATTGTGATAAACTGACGTAATCACAATCTATTTTACGTTTGGCGTATGTACAGCCATTGCACGGCATTTGACGTCGACGTTATGTTTGTGACAATACTATTTTGGTGTAAGATAAGTTAGTTAAATAAGTGAGATATACCTACATATAAAATAGAGAGTTGCAGAGATCTAGACAATATTATGTGACTGAAATAGCAGAATCGACCAAGGAGTTCAATTGGCACAATATGTCTATAATTTTTAACCTACTTTTGTGTTATAAAAGAGCAACAAACATACACCCCTACTTACAAACTTTAGCGTTTATAATATTAGTAAAAATAATATAATAATAATAGCTCCCCTCACCGATTTCGGTGTCGGTAGCCGATTTCATTAAAACCATGCCAGCTACGAAGGAGTTATTTTATAGTGTGTGCGCAATACACAGAAACACTCTTTCTTCCTTTTACTCTCATAACCGAGTGGGGCGGTAAACCGATACGACTGGCGAGAGAACAGGCGCAGGACCGACTTTTTACATGCCCATCCGACGCATCATCTTTCTTGTCAGACAATCAGGTGATCTTCCTGCATTGTCCTAACCAAACTTGAAAACAACATTTTTTGTTGTTCCAACGCGGGAATCGAACCCACAACCTCCGGATTGAGAGCGAAGCTCTGAACCACGAGACCACAGAGAAACCACGGAAAATAATATGGAAGTAAGATAAATATGGAGCCCCTTATCACTTAACTGCTGTCTAACGAAACCTAAGTATTGTTCCATTTTATGGCTTGAAGTTGGTCGGTTCCTGTCTTACTTTATGACTAGAAATTTACGAGCGACGTACGCATCCTCTCTGGAACTACGTCCAAGACCCAGGCGACAATCGTAAATTACTTTTGGACTTTTCGTCTACATTGAGCCTATTATTTTTATTGCCTTCGATGAGGCACAAAAAATATTTTCTACAAAAACGTATCTAGGTGACAGGTAAGAGAAATGTAATGATTTATCTATACTAATATTATAAAGCGGAAGAGTTTCTTTGTTTAATAGCGCTTATCTCAGGAACTACTGGTTCGATTAAAAAAAATAAATTGTTGGATATACCATTTATAGAGGAAGGTTTTAGGCTATATAACATTACGCTGCGACAAATAAGAGCGAAGCGTCAGTGAGAAATGTTGCAAAAACGGGGAAAATTATTCACATTTGAGGACTTTCGTTGTATGCGTTGCTCAAAAAATATGTATGAAGTAATTATTCCTTTTTAATAATCATAATAACAAAAACCAACGTGAGCAATCAAAAGATAATCGTGATAGTGTTTCCCACAACTACGCGAACGAAGTCGCGAGCACAGCTAGTTATTAATAAAGGGTGTAAAAACACTAGGTAATTAAAATAACTTTAAGAAGACCAGTCAATTACTTTGGAATATTATTATACTAACTTTTCTCATTCTAGCGATGTATTTATTTGTTATATTTTTTAAACAAATATAAAAATTATATTTATTTGCTTCTTACAATACATTTGCGACTAACTTAGAAACATGTTTAATATAGTAGAACAAGGTAATTTTAATCAAATTTTTTGAATGAGACAAGGTAGTATAATATTATTCCAAAGTAATTGACTGGTCTTCTTACACCCCGTATACGGGATCATCATTATCATTATACAGGATCAAATCTAATCATTTTTACCCGACTTCGAGGAAGGCAAAGAGAGGGTAATCATTTTTGTAGTTTTTGTATGTATAATGTTCCCTCGTAGCGGTTATCTTAAATTTTTTTGAACAATTTTGTTTTTGAAATTTTATCCTCAGAAACAAACTACATTTTCTTTTTAATACGATAGTTGTCTCGTGTTAGGTATCAAAAGAAAGGTCTTGGCGAGCACAGTACGAATACGTTTTTAATTTTTTTATTAATCATTATATTTAATTGTAAAATTCAAATTGAATGTTTAAAATGTTGTTGTACAAGTAGTATCAAGGAGTTGTTTTTTTTTTAATATTTCGAAGGAAACAAATATAGTGAAATGAGCGACTCCATGAAGCTCTTTTGACTTTCCTTCCATTATGACTCATAATGAGAATCACACCAAAAACGTGGTAACTAAGTCTGTAACGGTTTAACCGATCAAAAATTATTCTTTAATCTTCTTCTATTCACTTAGTTAATTCTGTTCTAGTAGCTTGGCTCTCATCGTGGGTTCGATTCCCGCGTTCGGAACAATAAAAAAACTGTTTTCAAGTTTGCTCAGGTAAGTATACCTAATAATATATTATATTGTTTTCGACTATGTTGAGTTTAATTGTATACTTGTATTGTAATGTAATTAAAAAGTGTAAGGCTAAAATAAGTTACTTCCAAGTTACTTTTGTAGTGCAACTTCAGTTGACCAAAAATAATATAATAACTGCGTGTTGATTCTTGTTTGTTAAGTTTGTTAAGATTGAGTAAACTGTTGCCAGAGCCTGCGTGTCAATTACGGTCTTAGACTTTGATAGTTTATAATATTATCTATGGTCTGAGGTGTGAGACGTATCTATCAAGAAAGTTCATAGATTTAGACGCTAGGTATATGAACTTCTGTACCACTTATTAGCTCAGTGGCGGCCAACAATCAACATAATATTATTATTTGTATATTTATACTCTAAAATAACATTACAATATTTGTAGGTAATATAATTAACGTTATAATTTTATAGTGATTGATATTCTGATTCCAATACCAACATAATATTTGTAACGCTAATATGGATGTCGAATCAAATGTTCATTTTATTAATATTACTCATAAATTATACAAAGGCAAGCGTGCTGACTTTTCTTCACGGTAAATGCTTATTTTGTATTCTGTGCCGGAAGCGCTTTTGGGCATTTCTTTATTGTGGGTTTATCTTGAGGGAGATATAATGTATTATTATAAAACATATTGAATACAACAGACTTTCGTGGCTGAAATAACTTGCGTCGAAATACAGAGATACAATCAGATTAATACAAAACTAGCATGAAAATATGAGAAGTTTCACGAAATAAATTTCTTAAACCAATTCCACTGATCATAGTACTCGTCACATTATGTAGCTGAAATAAGCACAATATTCTTGGCCTTTCTTTTATCTCGAATTTGTATGGAACGTGTTATATTCATGAGCCGAGCGTGGTGTCCTATTTTTCGTTCACTTGAGCATTTCTACACTTCGGTTTCTTATGCTAAAACAGATCAATCTCGAGATGCGACATCTCCACGTTATACATAAGAGGGATAGAGATATACGTATTACGTATCTAGTGTGCGCTAAGAACTTTCACAAATAACACAAGCTCCATCAGCTAGATGGTCATTTTATAAGCGGTAAGTGATTTGTACATTTCTGCTAATTCTTCAAATTGTCTAAAATTGACAAATGTTTGATGAGGTTCCAAACCTAACCTAATGAGGTTCTTAAGGTTTTCGTCAACATTTAAAAATTCAGGTGGTAATGAACCAAATTAACCCGGCGAGCGTAAGGTTGGGTGTGATACACCCAGACCTTGAAAAATCGATTAATATTTTAATAAGGAATTGTTATTTCACTTCGTGCGCTCGAGTAGCTGCTGGGGGATACATACGGAACCATCTCTTGCCACTGTTTCCGTCGACCACCGCCCGGCGTCTGGTGTGGACGAGGCTGAAGCTGTCGACGGGTGCGTGACACCCGCCTTACGCTACTTGTAACGAATTTGATAGGTTGTAGATAGGCTCGTTTCTACAATTTCGAAAACGAATCGGAATGTTACCATTAAAAAATGGTTTACCAGTTCTCCACTGTTATTACATTTGCTGAGGGCACATCATCAGATATGATGTGACTGATATTTTAAAGAAAATACTTATTTGGTTTTTAAAAGGATGTCTCAATAAATAAAATCACACATACTAGAAAATATTAGGTAGTCACGACTCACGACTATAAAGAGTTGTGAAATGTGTCCTACAAAAAGACCTTAAGATGGAATATGTTTGTTACCAGTGCAGTCGTTATTTATCTTTGTAACTTGCCATTTCTGCTTGTAAAAACTGCACAAAATCTCAAGACGAATAAGTTTTTTTTTTAAATTAGTTGTACTCTCCAGTTCAAGTGTTAGTTTGTTCTTATGTTAAGTGTACTTGAAGCAAAATTAGTTTTTAATGTATTTGTTTTCATATTTTTGATAAAATATCAAAAACATGTACCTTTACTTATAATTATAATTATTATTATATGTTTTTTTTATGTTTATTCGCGGATATGAAGATATATCCGCGAATAAACATAAAAATATCGTTTATGAACCGATTTTAAATATTGTTTTTGTGTTGTGTATGGTATAATTGAAATTTGGTCCCATTATCACCAAAATGGTGACCTGATGATGGGAATCGTGAGGAATCGAGGGAACTCCTCAAAATTTATATGGAAACATATTTTGATTTTGATATTTTCTGAAGAAGTCTAAGCATATGTTACCAAACAGTAAGATTTTGCACCATATCCTGGACCTAAAAGTACTGAACAGAACTTCTGAGTCCTAGAGATTAGATACATGTTTGAAGATTTCAGCATTGTTTATAGGAATGCAAGCATATGCCACTACGTCAATTTTAGTCGAACTTGGTCTCATAGTTATCAAAGTGGAGACCTGATGATGGCGTCGTGAGGAATCGAGGAAACTCCTCGAAATTTATAGGGACACTCATAGTAATTATGTATTTGTTTCGAGTAACATAAGCATATCCGACTAAAAACATAATTTTAAAGCAACTATCAAGGTACACCACTACTGCTTAGTCTTTGAAGATACACGTTTGGAAATTTCGACATCGCTTAAAGTACTGCAAGCATAATATGTCACTATATCAATTACAGTAGTCATCACCACCCTGTCTTCACCAGATAGTAGATAGGTATCCATATATACCATCATAACAATAGAATGAAATAGGCAAGTTAATACTTGCCTATTTCACTATATTTTATTATACTATAACCGACGTCGGCGTCACGACGTCTGGAATCGGCGTCGCGGCGTCGAGCGTCGGCGTCGCAACGTCAGGCGTCGGCGTCGCGGCGTCTGGCGTCGGCGTCGCGACGTCTGGCGTCGGCGTCGCGACGTCTGGCGTCGGCGTCGTGGCGTCGCACGTCGGCTTCGCGACATCTGGCATCGGCGTCGCGACGTCTGGCATCGGCGTCGTGACGTCTGGCGTCGGCGTCGCGACTTCGGGCATCGGCGTCGCGACGTCTGGCATCGGCGTCGCGACGTCTGGCATCGGCGTCGTGACGTTTGGCGTCGGCGTCGCGACGTCGGGCATCGGTGTCGCGACGTCTGGCGTCGGCGTCGCGACGTCTGGCGTCGGCGTCGCGGCGTCGGGCATCGGCGTCGCGACGTCTGGCATCGGCGTCGCGACGTCTGGCGTCGGCGTCGCGGCGTCGGGCGTCGGCGTCACGACGTCGGCGTCGCGACGTCTGGCGTCGGCGTCGTGGCGTCGGACGTCGGCTTCGCGACGTCTGGCATCGGCGTTGTGACGTCTGGCGTCGGCGTCGCGGCGTCTGGCGTCGGCGTCGCGACGTCGGCGTCGCGACGTTGTCATCGGCGTCGCGGCGTCGCTACGCCGAAAATAGACGACCAGTGCCCATTTCGTTGAATCGTTGAGCGTATAAACAGTTTTAATTGTGATCAAATTTAATTACACCTCCAACCACCTACAACCCGCAACGCTCAACGCGAAACCTGGAACCCTAATCATGGAACATACAACGTGGAACTCTCTATCCAGAAACCGCAACGCAAAACCCTAAACGTGGAATCTGCTACGCGAAATGCGAAACACGGAACCCGCAACGCAGATCCTGCTACCCGGAACCTGCAGTAGATAGAGTAATAGTGATATTCAAATTTTAAGGCAAATGTAAGGCAATTTGAAACCAAAGTGCTATTAAATAATGAACGTATGGAACTAGTGGATACAGCAGTATTCTTAGGTATAACATTAGATTCAAAACTTCACTGGGGCCCTCATATTGCTAGGCTTTCCGACAGACTCAGTTCAGCAGCATACGCAGTTAGTAAAATTAGACAAAAAATATATTTCATAGTGAAAACCATATTAGAAATACTCGAAATAAGCATAAACTTGATGTACCAGTGACTAGACTTAGTAAAGTAAAAAAATCGTTTAAGGGCCAATGTATACGCCTATACAATAGGATCCCAGAAAACGTTCAAAAATTTTCAAACAATAAGTTTAAGAAAGTAGCCAAAGAACGTTTGTGTGCAAAGGCTTACTATACAGTAAATGATTTTATGAATGACAGCACACCTTGGGAATAAAGTAGCCCTCTGCAAGGCTATATTCATATACTATAAAATTACTGTACTTTTGTTATTTAGTTTTAGTTCTGACATTTGTAAATCTTAAAAAAGAGCAAGTTTCTATCTTTTTGGTAAAAGATGGCCCCATGCGAGTTTCTTACGCCGGTTCTTCTCGCTGGGCTAGTACCCGAACCGGTGCAGTGGTAGGCATCAAATAGTCACGATGTTCAGAAAACATTTTGTAAAAATTTATTCTGAATAAAATGTTTTGATTTTGATTTTATAAAATATAAGTAACAATTTATCGAATAATACATAATATTTCTACCTCTTCATGGATCACAATTTAAATAAGTAAGAAAAATTTAATAGCAATGACAATCTATACATCTGGGGTCACGGTCGTGCCCCCGTCAAGACGAGCCAAGTGAAGCGCAAGGGCACTACCTACCTTTTCTCGAAAGGTTTCGTCGTTTTTTTGAACTCCCATAACTTTGCTTTGGATGATGCTAAATAGTTGAAAATTTCAACATATAATGACACCAGTAAATACATGAATTATACAAAGTTTAAATGTCGTAGCTACTATACTTTAGATGTTATCGATGTGTAAAAACCCCTGATTTCCTCACTGACTCATTTATAGATCATCAAATTTCTTAGGTTACTTCCGGAAATCTTAGAAAGCTGAAGTTATGTATGTAAGCTGTTATTGCTACAAAACCAACAAAAAAATTATTAAAATGTAAATGCCGCCATTTTTAATCCAATATGCTGGGCCACCATATTGGATTCAAAAGGATGTTTATTATAAGGATCGGATGATCTTTAATTTATAAAAGGAATATAATATACAAGTACATAAAAAACCTACGACCTACCTTTTGTAGGACCCATAATCGTTCAGAGTTTTGCTCCATATAATTTATGTCCGACTTTATGTATGTTGAGTGCGTTGCACTACTGCAATCAGTATATTCTATTATTCATCTACAAAAAGTCGGCCACCAATTATTAATCGGTGACCGACTTTTACCGAAGATGAAAAATATATTATTATATTATTTATGAGAGGAAAATTTGTTTTTTATCCACTTATTTAAAATTAGCGCGAATATGCAGGCAGCTAATATTTTTTATTTTTATTTTTATTTTTTATTGAAAGGAAAACTTACAGCTACATTAATCAAAATAGAAATTACTTAGATTCAAAATTAGAGCTAATTACAAGTTTTCACATATAAACGATACATAAGAATAGAAAAAAAAAAAAGCTCACTTAATATATAAATAAAATAACACGGTAAAATATACAAAGAGTAACAGCACAACAAGCAAGAACGGTGATTTGATTATTCCCGTAAAGCATTAAAAAATTCGTTCGATAATCGTTCACGAATACTCTTAGCGCTGGTGCAAAAGATGTCAATATCGATATTATATTTAGTAATATTATTAAAAGACACCGACGACCTAGGTAGGAAGGAGTTGGCTCTAAATCTGGTGTGGGATAACGGGATACTTAACATACTGGGGTGACGAGGATGTGTATTGTTGGGGACTTTAATGTTTAATTTAGCAAGGAGCATGGGGCAATCAATTGAACTATTAGCGATATTGGCAAGGTAGGTAACATCGCTGATGTTTCTTCTGTTCACAAGAGGAAGCAAGTGAAGACGACGACAGAAAGTTTCGTAGTTTGTATAATTTAGTTTAAATTTATAGGTTAAGAATTTAACTAACTTTTTTTGCACTTTTTCAATTTGACCTGTGTAGACATCGTATTGCGGGTTCCATATTTGACACGCATATTCAAGATTGCTTCTTACAAGGGCACAGTATAGAATTTTTATAGATTTTAGGTGAAAAAAATCTTTGGTTGACCTTATAATAAATCCTAGCATCTTAGACGCCTTACTCACAATACTTTTGATATGCGCGTCAAACAGGAGCTTATCGTCTATTATTACACCTAGATCACAAACTTGGGTCACCTGTTGCAGTGATTGATTTTTAATTTTGTAGCTAGACTGATATTTGTTACGCTTCCGAGTAAAGGAGATGCAACAACATTTCGACACATTTAAGTCTAGGGAGTTTAGAGCGAAATATTGATCGAGTCTACACAAGTCATCTTACAGAATATATAATAGTCACTACTACTATTAGATATAAGGTACTGTTGAAAATACTAGCTGGTATTAGCTAATATTAGCACCGGGCGTCGGCAGGCGTCGTGGCGCTGGGCGTCGTGGCGCTGGGCGTCGGGAGGCGTCGCGACGCTGGGCATCGGCAGGCGTCGCGGCGCTGGGCGTCGTGGCGTTGGGCGTCGGCAGGCGTTGTGGCGCTGGGCATCGGCAGGCGTCGCGGCGCTGAGCGTCGGTAGGCGTCGCAGCGCTTGGCGTCGCGGCGCTTGGCGTCGAGGCGCTGGGCGTCGATAGGCGTCGCGGTGCTTGGCGTCGCGGCGCTAGGCGTCGTGACGCTAGGCGTCGGTAGGCGTCGCGGCGCTTGGCAGCGGTAGGCGTCGCGACGCTGGGCGTCGGCAGGCGTCGTGACGCTGGGCGTCGGTAGGCGTCGCGGCGCTTGGCGTCGTGACGCTGAGCGTCGGCAGGCGTCGCAGCGCTGAGCATCGGTAGGCGTCGCGGCGCTGGGCGTCGGTAGGCGTCGCGGCGCTGGGCGTCGGTAGGCGTCGCGGCGCTTGGCGTCGTGACGCTGAGCGTCAGCAGGCGTCGCGGCGCTGGGCGTCGGTAGGCGTCGCGACGCTGGGCGTCGGCAGGCGTCGCGGCGCTGGGCATCGGCAGGCGTCGCGGCGCTGGGCATCGGCAGGCGTCGCGACGCTGGGCGTCGCTAGGCGTCGCGGCG
The DNA here is from genome assembly GCA_905187575.2 of Celastrina argiolus. Lineage (NCBI taxonomy): Eukaryota > Metazoa > Arthropoda > Insecta > Lepidoptera > Lycaenidae > Celastrina > Celastrina argiolus. The sequence goes on from LR994577.1 coordinate 7,783,382, forward strand.
CTAGGAGTCGGTAGGCGTCGCGGCGCTGGACGTCGGCAAGCGTCGCGGCGCTGAGCGTCGTTAGGCGTCGCGGCGCTGGGCGTTATGGCGCTGGACGTCGGCAGGCGTCGCGGCACTGGGCATCGGCAGGCGTCGCGACGCTGGGCGTCGGCAGGCGTCGCGGCGATAGGAGTCAGTAGGCGTCGCGGCGCTTGGCGTCGTGGCGCTGGGCGTCGGTAGGCGTCGCGGCGCTGGGCGTCGGCAGGCGTCGTGACGCTGGGCGTCGGCAGGCGTAGCGGCGCTGGGCGTCGTGACGCTGGGCGTCAGCAGGCGTCGCGGCGCTGGGCGTCGGCAGGCGTCGCGGCGCTGAGCGTCGGTAGGCGTCGCGGTGCTTGGCGTCGCGGCGCTGGGCGTCGGTAGGCGTCGCGGCTCTGGGCGTCGGCAGGCGTCGCGGCGCTGGACGTCGGCAGGCGTCGCGACGCTGGGCGCCGGCAGGCGTCGCGGCGGTGGGCATCGTGGCGCTGGGCGTCGGCAAGCGTCGAGGCGCTGGGCTTTTGAATCCAATAATATGGTGGACCACCATATTCGGATGTTTATTATTAGGATCTGATGATCTTTAATTTATAAAAGGAATATAAGTACATAAATAACCTACGACCTACTTTTTGTAGGACCCATAATCGTTCAGAGTTTTGCTCCATATAATTTATGTCCGACGGTATGTATGTTGAGTGCGTTGCACTACTGCAATCAGTATATTCTATTATTCATCTACAAAATGTCGGTCACCAATTATTAATCGGTGACCGACTTTTACCGAAGATGAAAAATATATTATTATAATATTATTTATGAGTGGAAAATATGTTTTTTATCCACTTATTTAAAATAGCGCGAATATGCAGGCTAGCTGCCTGCATATTCGCGCATAGTTGTAAAATTGTAAATTGCTGTCGGTCACGCAGGAGATAATATAACTATCGGTGTATGGAACAAGTCCGGACAAGCTCCATCTGTTGTTAAATAAAACAACAATATGATGTGAGATGATTATAAAGCTAACGTCAGTGTTAATAATATGCGTATAATATGCGTATAATATGTATACTATATAGTATAATTAAAAATAGTATGCGTATAATCTTATATAAAAATCGTTCGACACCTCGATAGCGCGATGCAGGTGCCTAACAGCGACATCTATGTTTAGAACTGTGAAACATCTAAACACAAACATTTAACAGTCGGTAACGATTTATAATGATAACAATAAACGAAAAACAAACGTTACATAAAACTCCAAATGCGTAGATTTTTTGTAGTCTAAATTGTAAAAACTTCGATACTCAAAGAAATTTGTGACCATAAATTAAGTACTAAATCGACTTTTAATTGATTGGCGCGTGACAAAATTTTACAAGTTTCAATATGACACGATCAATTTATTTATACAATTTTAGTTATTACGCCTCCGTGGTCTAGTGGAGCCTGGCTCTCGACTGTGGTCGTCGTGGGTTCGATTCCCACGTTGGAAACACGTTTTAAGTTTGGTTTAGACAAGGCAGGCTGATCACCTAATTGGCTGACAAGAAATATGATCCATGCGTCGGATGGGCATGTAAAAAGTCGGTCCTGCGCTTGATCTCCCGCCAGTCGTGTCGGTTATCCGTCCCAGTGGGTTACGAGAGTGAAGAAAAAGAAAGTGCTTCTATGCATTGCGCACACACTTGGGCACTATAAAATAACTCCTGCGTAGCTGGACTGGTTTCAATGAAACCGGTCACCGTCACCGAAATCAGTGTGTGAGATATTATTATTATGATTATTTTAGCAAACACTAAAATTATTAAACAAGCTTATGACTAAACAACTAGCCACCCGGATAGTTATAACACTTTGGAAAAAAAAAAACAAGAATACAGTATAAAGAGAGTTCAATTATAGTAGTTTGAGGTGTTTTATTGAAGTTCGGTGTTACACAGCCACAATGGAGATTTATAGTTTTCATATCAACCCCTACAATATGGGTAACAAATGATGAGAGAGTTTGAGAAAACAAATACAATTCATACAAGATTTCATGAATGCCGCTATTTTTAATCCAAAATAGCGATTTATTGTTTTCACAGGTACTCTCACAATATGGGTATCAAATGAAAGAGAAATACAATAAATCATCTTAATTCCAGACGAAGGATAAGGCGAAAGTAATTGCCCGGGGTCAAAATAGGTTATTTTTAAACTCAAACAAGTCCATTAACCAACTTACAAAAATAAACAAAAATAAATGAAATCCCACCAAAAACATTTTCATGTAAAAATGTTGCCAAGACGAGTCTATATAGCTTACCCTGTGAAAAAGTTATCAGATATCGTATAAAGCCAAGCTCTAAAGACTACTCGCCCTAAATCTACCAGCACCTTGATCAAAATCTATCAAAAAGTGGACAAATCCCATGTAGAACCAAAGTTCTTGATCTATGCGCCCTTACTTTACTAGGCTTAGGTTTAAAACGTGATACTTGGCCGTTTTGCTACCGTCACGAAGATTTTATAGGCATTCATTTATCGTGTGTGAAATAAAACGGTCAAGCATCACGTTTTAACTGAAATGTAGAGTAAGTGAAGCTAAGCCTAGTAAAGTAAGGGCGCATAGATCAAGAACCTTGGTTCTACATGGGATTTGTCCACTTTTTGATAGATTTTGATCAAGGTGCTGGTAGATTCAGGGCGAGTAGTCTTTAGAGCTTGGCTTTATACGATATCTGATAACTTTTTCACAGGGTAAGCTATATAGACTCGTCTTGGCAACATTTTTACATGAAAATGTTTTTGGTGGGATTTCATTTATTTTTGTTTATTTTTGTAAGTTGGTTAATGATGAAAACGTGATGCTTGGCCGTTTTATTTCACACACCATAAATGAATGCCTATAAAATCTTCGTAACGGTAGCAAAACGGCCAAGTATCACGTTTTAACTGAAATGTAGAGTAAGTGAAGCTAAGCCTAGTAAAGTAAGGACGCATAGATCAAGAACTTTGGTTCTACATGGGATTTGTCCACTTTTTGATAGATTTTGATCAAGGTGCTGGTAGATTTAGGGCGAGTAGTCCTTAGAGCTTGGCTTTATACGATATCTGATAATTTTTTCACAGGGTAAGCTATATAGACTCGTCTTGGCAACATTTTTACATGAAAATGTTTTTGGTGGGATATAATAAATCTGTAGAGGGGTCATGTCTGTACATCTATAGATATGATAAATCTGTAGAGGGGTCATGTCTGTACATTAAGAATATTTAAGTGAAAATCAAAAAAAGTGGGTCTATAAGAGCCACAGAACCTAAAAATAACATTTTTTTAAAAAATGTCTGTCTGTCTGTCTGTCCGAATGGGAATGTTTGTCATTGCATCACGCTAAAACCACTGTATGGAATGAAATGAAATTTGGCAGGCAGGTAGCTTACGACCTGAAGAGCATTATTGGAAATTATTATCCCGAAAAACGAAAGGGTTCCCGTGGGATCTTCAAAAAATTGTAGCTACCTATTTGACGGTATTTCAGCCAAACTACTCAACGTATTTAAATGAAATTTGGCAGGCAGGTAGTTTATGACCCGAAAAGCATTATTGAAAATTATTATCCCGCAAAACGAAAGGGTTTCCGTGGGATCTTCAAAAAATTGTAGCTACCTATTTGACGGTATTTCAGCCAAAGTACACAACGTATTTAAATGAAATTTGGCAGGCAGGTAGCTTATGACCTGAAGAGCATTATTGGAAATTATTATTACACGGTCATTTGTCAAGCTGGTAGTAGGAATTGTTAGCTTTTCATAGAAAAAAACGCCACTCGAACAGATCGGCGCGGCGGCCAAAATCGGGACGGCCGGCGTGTCGTGGCGCCCATGTCTAACCGAGAGTTCCATATTCAAGTAGCCGAGAGCTCCATATTAAAGACTAGACTAAAGAATTTAGTATTTGCAATATAAGTTTTAATTGAATACCTCAAAACATTTATGACAAAAACGGCCATTATTTGACAGTAAACTATTATTATCCATCCATCGGCCTACTTCTTTTGCCTGTGCACGTCTAATACCGTGTATAAGGAATCATTACTATAAATTAATATTTTAAATAATCAAACGACAGTGTTCATAAACTAAAAATGTATTTAAACTGCTGCTCTAAATCACTTTTCCACGCGTATGAAGTCGCGGGCACAGCTAGATCCATAATATAATAATGTTCTAAATTAATATTAACATAAAAAAGTCACATACTTTTTATGTAATTTAGTTTTAACTTGTCAAAGTGAGTAATTATTATCTAAACTCTTTATATACATGGTCGTGTTTTATTAACTGGCTAAAAAAGGACTTTTTCTTTGTTCCTCAAAAATATTGGAACAGAACATCCCGAGAAAAAGCTAAATCTCTGCAAGTAATGCGTTTGTGCCAAACAATTAATTGACGTCGCTTCGAAAAGATCTAGGTCACAGACATCTATTGTCTCTCTCAAGAGTCAAGATGGGTACGCGCATATAATTCCAATTTGCTTTCAACTCCAACTTTAATTTTAGGCTCAACGCTGCCTTCAATTGAAATAATATATAGAAATAAGCCAAATACACAAATCGAAACTCAAGAGTTTTTCGGTCCGTATCAAATTGAAAAAATTCTATACTACAATATTTCTATGCATTTTTGAAAATACCGAATCTCATATCTGGGTTCGCACGAGCTTATTCAATTATCGTTCAAATTATCGCATTCGACTCCGTATTTCCCAATATACATCCGAAATAAGTCTGATATTGGTATTGCAGCTTAAATTACGAACACGTTTTGAATTTTTGTTCAAATCGAATATGCGAACGATTGATCTTCGTTTTTGACTGTACTTAGGTATGCAATGATCATTTTTTATCTATGGCATATATAACATTAAATAATTTGACGACCTCCGTAGCGTAGTGGTTCAGCGCGTTGGTGCTCGACCGAGAGGTTGCGGGTTCGAATCCCGCCGAGGGAACGAAAAGTTTTTAATGTTCCTGGGTAATGGATGTGTATTAAATTTGTGTATTTATATAATAAAAATCTTAAATATGTGTATAGTATAAAAGTATTAAATATATTTGTTGTCTGGTAACACCTTCTTCGGATACTTAGCACAGGGCCAGATTGACGTGGTGTGAAGCGTCTAAAGATATTATTATTATTGTTATGATTTTTAAATTTGCTTTTCTCCTTGACGGATCCTAACTGAAGTTGCTTGTTTTAACTATTTATAGATAAAAATTTCCGGACGATCCGGCACGTGTTAAGAATGACGGCTTTTTGCAGGGTGTATGTGAGTGGATGTATGTTAAGTATGTTAAGGGATGTGTGTAGTGTTATTATTATTATTAATTTGTACGTAAGCTTACTGTATAAACGTACCTTTCGAATTTTATCGTATCTACTTACGATCTTATTGCTTAGAGCATTTCATGTCAAGCGGACATGCAAAAAAATGGGTTTTGTATTTTGTTTATAATTGTACTATCATATTAATTGAATAAATGTACGTCGTATCATTTAAACGGTATTATACAGGTAAGGAATTTATGAGTCTTCAAATAATCTTCAAAATTCTAGGAAGGGGGTTTCTAAAGCTGTCAATGAAAAAGATGAATACGAATCGTTCCACCGATCGAAGTCGAATGTCATATTGTAAATATGATACGAGTTTGTTTTTTTGGCCTCAGAATGTTTTGAGAACTAAACGAATATATTTTTATTGAATAAATAGAAGTACGGTTTAAAGGAACAAGTGGATGTAAACAGAATAACCGGCCTTGCTTTATGTAGGTCGCATTCGACGACTGCTGTGCCATTAATTTACTGTCTCTGTGGTTTACTTATTTAGGTTAAATCTTGTACAATAATGTCTTTGTTTTATAGTAGCAGTCAACGCGAATTTTATAGCAGACTTGATTTGTAACTTAATAAAGGAGCACATCCAATATGAAGCAGTATAATGTGCAATTGTAGTCAGATTATAGTTTATTTACGTACGTGAAAGGTGCACAAAAATTTACTTTTACTTAACACAGAAGTCACATGAAAAGTATTTTTTTAATAAGGTTTTCAATACGAGGATTTATACTTACAATTGTTAGTCAGAATAATAAAATAAAGATACCTACATGATGCTATATAGAGTATATCGAACTATGTAGACATGTAAAGAAATAAAAAGGGAGGTAGAGCACTTAATTGCGTATAAGGAAAAGCTCTCCGTTAAACTGGCGCGGAGAAAGGTATTCGTTAATACCGTGATTCAATCAACTGAAGCAGTACAAGACCATAATGCCGGGCTCATCTTCATTCATCTTCGCCTTTCAGAAGAATTCCCACTTTTTAGCGTTCCATGGAATGAAAAAAAGCAACACACTTTTACTAATTAAAATGAAAAAAAAAACTTAAAATTAGAAAATGTGGAATTTAATTTCATAGATATTATTTAAGAAATACATATAAAATTCATGATATTATATATAATTCTAGCTGACCCGTGCCTACTTCGTTGAGCATGGAAACCGTTTAAACCTTCCCGGGACTTCCACGAATATTTCAAGACCAAAAATAGCCGAATCAGTTCAGCTGATATCGAGTTTTAGCGAGACTAACGAACAGCAATTGATTTTTATATAGCCTATGTTACTCAGTGATAATGTAGCTTTGTAATGAAAAAAGAATTATTAAAATCGGCCTAGTACTTTTTGAGTTTATTCGTTACATACAAAAATACAAATAAATCCTCTTTGTAATATTATAGTATACATATAGATTCATGAAGTTTGTAATGTTCAAACATTAATAATTTAGTTTAATGAAACCTTACAGTTATATTAAACAGGCTGTAAAAAGAACAGGCACTATTACTTTGGATTATGACTTCACTGCCTTATCTCATTCTAGAAAGGTAAAATCTAAATGGATGCCAAGTATTGATATTTATTCATAGTAACATAAAATATTTTATGAGCGGTTTTTATTTTGACAGTTCTACTAGTTTAAGAAAAATGCTGATAGATGGCATAATGCCTAAGTAATATGTCAAGTCCTGTGTAAAATGTCAATTTCCGCTTTGTTTTTTGTTTGTTTACCTTTCAACTTTCTTTCTTTCACTTGTAATAGTTTATTATTTATTAATTGTGCCCTGAGAACTAAACTAAACATGGCTAGTCCATGCGTAGTACAATTTTGTAAAAATATAGGTAACCACCGCTTTCCCCAAGATGAAACTCGGAGATCAAGAAGGATAGAGGCTATCAAACGTGTAAAAACAGGACTAACTATAAGAAAAAATTTCTTCATATTATGTTCAACTCACTTTACGCCAGCAGATTTCATCTCTCCGTCATCACATTTGGCAAGAGCCCCAAGAGGTAAAATATTTATCTTAGTGTGCAATAAGAAATAATAATACAGTTTATTGACATTAGACTTAAATTAGTTACATTTTTTTAATTTCTTAACCTAAATATATGTATATCTTTATGTTTGTTACCTATCTTGGGTATCATAACTTAATGGAAACATACTACAATAAGCACCTATCTTAGGAGTTCATACCTAAAAAACCAAACTTTTGTTTGCAGCTCATCTCCTAAAAATACTTAAAAGAAAAGCTGTTCCTTCTTTATTCCCATGGAATGAAGCATGTCAGCAAGCTAACCAGCTCCAGCAACAGTCAGAGCCAAAGTTTAATCCGACTGCAGTTCAGGCTACATATTCTCAATATATATTTTTTTGACATATTACATTATGCAAGCGCCATCTTACGGTAGTCTCTGTACCTAAAAGTGACACTTCGAAAAGCCCTCATTATCAGGAGCATTTAGATTTCACTTTTTTGTGTCTCTGAACTTGGCTTTTATGTCACATCTATGTTTTTGTTGGTATGACAACTTTTTTTGAACTGTTCATAAGCCCTGGTCGGTAAGAAATATTACGTTAAACCAATAAATTTACTTTTTTCACCATCGACTAAAGATTGCTTACAATTCTGTAAGTTCGTGGAATCACTAGAATTACCTTTGTTTTTTAAACTCAACTAAAATCCATTGATATTTATTCTAGCAGGTCTGGTAATGAATAACATAAAGTTGAGGGGTCAATACGGTAAGACGCTGTTTACGCCAACCTAAAGAAGAGTAAGCCTTGTGAGCGCTGTCAATGTTTCGTTTCATGAAACTTTTTATCAGTAAATTTATTAGTAATGTTCAAAGCAGAAAACCGCTGCTTTTATCCAAAAACTGTTCGTGCTATCGCACGTGACTCATGTTCGATTGACGTCTCTCTGATATGTTGTACCTTGTACCAAACGTTGCCCGTGAACTTGCACGACACAGAATATTGTGACAGTTTATGACATGTTAAAATGTTTTATGTGTTGGGTTTTCGGTCTACTAGGGCAGCTCATGGTAGACATGCTCGAGCGTTGTAGAGGTTTTGGTAATTTAAATTGGTAATATAAATGTTATAAATTAGTAGCTTAATAACCTTATAAAATTCGGATACTACTTTAAAAACACCGAATAAAAAAATCATAATCTAAGGAAAAATCCTCTCTGGGGCTCCCCTACTATTTGGGGTGCCCGATATCCAGCTAGCCTTTTTTCCTTTAATCTCGACTCATGTTAAGAGATACCCCAATCTAACTCGATAAAACTGATTTATTTTGTTAGTGGTTCATTATTTTTGTAAAATTTTCAGTAATCTTATTTTTGGATAAATAAGCGAGGAAAAAAATACCTTTGATATTTAATACTTTTTTTAAACAAATTTTGGTTCTACATGAGATCTAACCACTTTTTGATAGATTTTGATTAAGGTGTAGTGTAGAGCTTGGCTTTATACGATATCTGAAAACTTTTTCACAGGGTAAGCTGTGCAGGCTCGTCTTGACAACATTTTTACATGAAAATGTTTTTGGTGGGATTTTGTTTTCAAACTTCGTAAGCGAAAATTAACGATGGCATCTTGAATCAGGGTCCTGTGCCCATTTCGTTGAGCATACAAACAGTTTGTGATGAAATTCAATTTAAAAAAAACAAAACGCGGAACCCACGAACACGGCACCCGCGAACCCGATTTTTTATCGACATTATTTTCACGATATAGTTACAACGTTGTAGCAAAGTGAACGTCGAGAGCTAAGCGTCGAAGTGACTAATTGGTTGGCTAATTAAATCCAAATACAAGCGGAAAAGACTTCTGTGTCGTAGCAATCTGAACATCACTGTAGTAGATTACAATGTGTAGTTTAAAACTCCTAGCTACTTATTATAACCTAGTGGTAGGTACAATAGGTAGCGATTATAATAAAAATATAGTCACTTGGTATTAAACCAAATCAACAAATGAAATATGTCCCTGTCAAATTAAGTGTGGCGTTTAAATTTGTCAAGGCACTAGGCAGTTCGGTTGTGAGTTGTGACGGAATATGAGAAGGCTATAACTGGACGGCTCGGAGCGGTCGGAAAACGTAATGGAAGTGACAAGGGTTCCTCTGAATGATAAGAGGAAGTCTGTGGGCTGCGGCGAACGTGCTTTACGGCCTCCGTGATCGTATCTGTCATATCCCCTCGCATAAACTCTATGTCTCCGTTAGTTAAGCTACTGTTTTTCTGTAACTATCGGCATAATCGTGTTTCCTTTTGTAAAAAATCTAATATTTACCTTTATGACACGTATTTGTATAAAGGTAAATATTTATATATTATGTGTTAATTTGGGGCATTTATAGTATTTTCTAAAAATCTAAGAAATCGTAAGAAGTAATGGCTTCCGTACCTAAAAAGGAAAAACGTATTTTAGGATCGCTTTGTTATCCATCTGTCTGTCTGTCAAGACTCTTTTTCTCAGGGACGCGTGGAGGTATCAAGCTGTAACTCACATCAAATACTCAATTCTACTTTCCCTTGGTATCGAAATCTTAGCCAATCAAAAGATATAGTTGTTTATGCCACAAATTTTTGATACTCGCAAGGGAATCAAAAACTAAAGTGTTTATCGTGAACTCGGAATCTTGAAATTATGTACAAAGCAACGGACAAAAAGGAAAAATAGCAAAACCATATTTTTTTATATACTTAAAGACTTAGTCAATAATAGTTCTCTAGTAACTAAATCAAAATCTATGTGAACCGGTTTGTACAGAACCCCCGGTGCGCTATCCCTACTCACACTTGGCCGGTTTTTTTGTTTACACATCGAATTGGAACAGAGTATAGTTTAATTACAACTTCTCCGTAGGTATCGGAAAACATTACAGTTCAAAAGCATCCGTTAACACAGAAAGCCTCATTTTCTGCCGTTAAGTTGTTAAGTTTAAATATTTAGTTTGTAGCGGGATAAAAGAATTTTGCATGAATTTAAAAAGTAATTATTTCCTTGTGTACAACCCGTTAACGTGGCTGTAGTTATTCCGACGCTTTAGGGAGGCTCTGAATGAGGCTATTGTTTCAGCCGGAGCTCAACTCATTTAAAGATATACAATCCTATTGTTGTTTTGTCAAATCATCTAAAATTTGTAAAGATGTCTTTCTCTGCCCGAGTTCGTCCGATACTTGAATGGCTAATATTAGACTGTTCGAAGTTACTAATTTATTCGAATGACAATAGTTAATTTTTACTTCAAAATGAGACCTCAATTTTAAAACATTTTTGAAATATTAGAGGTACTTATTATTTTCATTAGCCACAGTTTAAAATAAAAATATTGAAATAGCTATCTTAGGGGAGTAATAACTTTGGAATGAAGCTATAACCTTTCTGATAAAGTTTTCCGAAGAATTGACCACTAAAACAACGTAACATGTACAAAACATAATCAAACAACATGCCAAGGCATTAACACCCACCCACACCTCGTTCCAATTGCCCGATGAGCTGTAAGAGACGAAATATTAAAAGATTTATGGAAGCAATATTTCAGAGTGTAGATTGGTGTTTGAAATTTTCGTGAACTGTGAACTGCTAAAGCGGATTTTACGTTCACTTGACACTCGTAAACTCGTTTAGCCACGACGCGACGCGACGTCCTCGTGCCGCTCGCCGACACCCGCGCCGCGCCGTTTCCGTGCTTGCGTACAAACATAAAAAAATATTGTAGTGAATTTCACTATAATATAGAAAATTATAAATACTTTTTTATAAAAAACACTACGAAAATAATATGAAATATATTATACAAACTATTGTACATAGAGTGTCTAAATCATAACCATTCGATTTGACTTTGTTTTGACCGTAGTCAGTAAAGAAATATAACACAACTAGCAAAAAACACAAAAATGCCAGTCCGTCTGATTATTACTCTTATAAATAAGTGGTGTGAGTACACTATTTATTTTTGTGCAATTAATTATATCAGTAGCCCAATCAAGATCTTTCAAAAGCTTCGGTAAAGTAATGTAAAGTAATAGAATGTCAATTGTATTGTTGCTGCCAAAATTTTATATTAATTGTCATACCATAACTTTACGAAGCTATCAAAATGCTTAGCCTACTGGTAGTATTGACTAAATTACTAAATAAACTCATGCGACGAGATTTTGTTTATATGCTATATTGTGTAGATAGCTTGTAATGTTTCAAACGCCACTCTAACTTTAGGGCCTATTTTACAGTTATAGCCCTTTGTTGTGCTTTCAGCATGTTCTAGTGCCGGCTGCCGGCGCACAGGAAAGAGGTTACTAAAGACTCGCTAGACATTACGTATCTCAGGAACTTTTCACTCTCATACACTGTCGTTCATTACAAAGGAATACAGAAATAGAAGTGCGTTTGGACAGGTTTATATGTAAAGGTTTACTTTTTAGGGTTTCGTAATAATATTAATGAGTGATAATACTTTTGGGTATGTATGGGTCCCGTATATAGAGTTTACTGTGAAAGTACGAGCGCTGAAAGAGATACTTTATTCTTATTATTGTATGAGCAAATTTATGATGTTGAGGCATTTCTCATAGAAACATGACAGTCAAAAGTTTTTCAGCGCTGGTAATTTCACAGTTAACTATACATAGGATGTACATACACACCCTAAACTCTTGTAACTCATTTATTTTACATTTATAAGCACTCTGATTGAAAATATTGTATTTCCCGAATCAGTTTTTCACTTATAATTTAATATTGTTGCATTAACCATTTTCATCATCATTCGTCACAAGGGGTTTTTAGTTAATGTATTCCAAGAAATATTTTTGATAAATACATTTTTATGACAGTCAATAAACCTAAAAAGCAATTTGGCTTTAGCGTCGAAAAGTCTCCAAGCTTCTAGAACGTAGAGACTTTCTCGGATACGCGTTCACAAAGATTGCAACCGCAAAGTTTTTACATACGTACTTCTTTAGACGACGTTGTTCTCATTTTAAAAGTCGGCACCGGATCCAAAGTGAACTTTTCTTTTTTCAACCGTCACCTAGTACCTACTAAGTACTGAAGTATAAAACTCGCGTCAATAAACTTCGCTTATCTTCTTCCAAACTTTAATATTAAAATATTTGAAAGTTTGAGTCACCTTTAAAAAAATGTTTAATCAATAAATTGCAAAGTTTCTTTTAATATAGAGGTTCATTTGTGTTAGAGCGATCTATTTTGTGTTATCAAGGGTTGTGTTTGGAGACGTTTACGTTATCTTTAGAACAATACAATAATTATAGCCAAAATTAAATGAAGGAACGGAAACAAACCACAATGATTAATCTTATTTCTTATTTATATTCACCAACTTGGGATGGTGAACTATATTTATAAAATAAAATAATATGAAGAAAATCCAACATTTTCTAAATCTGAACAACGGGGCCGCTTTAGTTACGCCACACAAAATACATTGTATCAGTAACTTCGCGCTTAATAATATTTTTCCAACAAGAAGTTATAATATATTCCGGAGCAGCGCGCGAAGATGGCGCGTGCGGCGGCATAAGTCGCGTGTCGCGTCGTGTGCATCCTTCGACAGCCGCCGCCCGCCGCCGCCCGCCACTCGACTCGCTACGTGACACCGCAGCCGCCTGCACTAATAACCTGCTCGACGCTTGACGACTCGACGATGCTGTTATTATACAAGTTTATAATATTTCGCATTGACATAATTGTTTGTAAGATGTAGACTAATTACTAGATGCTTTTCATGAAACAACAGTAGGCCAATTAGAAACAAATGACGGCAAAAAACAATACAATTCTCTTTGGATACGTTACCGGATACGTACTTGTCAATTATTCCTGCTACTCCACATAGATACAAAATTGTAGATGAAAAATGCTAAGTCACAGCCAAATGAAATGAAACAAAATTACTCTAAGATGCCTTGCTCGGTGGAGATAGATGTTTTTGTATAATATATTAACTTGTGTATGTCAATAAAAATAAAAAAGGTACAATCCACTACATTCAATATTACTTAAATTACCTAGATATTATTGGGAGAATGTCTACTAGCCATTTAGCGAGTACTATCACAGTACTATTGGCGACATTTAGAAGTTTTAATTGAAAATCATCAAGTGTGTAATGCCTTATTGTTTATAGGTAGTAGGTACGCGAGCACTGCGACTAACTATCAAAACTTAGTTAACAAGGCAAACGTCGTTAAGCTTTGAACTTTGATAGTTAGAGGAGTTTAAGATCATTGGTGAATAATGTGAGGAATACAGCATTTACATATTTATCCTGTTTACACCGAGCCCTTAATGGCGTTATGTACAGACTTTGCCGTTTACATCATACCGTCAATGACGTGCTCTAGCGACATAGACTAATCAAAACATCTGATACTGCTTTGGCACAACAAAGGAAATATACTATTTGCAATTTTCTAGGTCAGTCTCCTTCTGTTATCTATGTCACAGCAATATCAAAGTAAAATTCCTAAGAACGAAAAAACAAACTTAGAAAGGAAATATTGACTTTGATATATTCTAATTCCATACAAATTTCCGTAATTTTTCCGGCATATGAGTTACTCCTTAACATTTACGTTGCCCGTAAAATTTTTACAACCGGTCGGTTCTTATACACGTAAATAATTTTCCTTATTAGCCCTTACGATGTATAACGTGCAGAACTCCCTGAAGTCTCACCTGGTACGCGGTACACTGCTGTTCTTTACTACGTTTAGATGACAAATATCAAGAAGCTCAGAAGTTGGTAAAATGGTCATTGAGTTTTACAATTACGAAACCCACCCATCAACCCACTTTTAGTTTTGGATTCTGTTTTTAACTTTTATTTTAAATTTTCTTAAATTTATACCTATTCCATACGAAGACGAATACAGTAAACCAAAAACTTTAATAAACTGTAACTCGACTTCGGAAAAAAGGGGGTCTAAAAATGGTGAAACAAAAAAAATCTATTTGAAATCCAGAAATGCATAGGTACAAAATTGGTCAAGGTGTGGTCGGACCCGCCAACAAATCTAAGCGTCAGCGCACACCGAAATACAGTAGGAAAGAAAAAACATAATATTCGACTGCTGTTGCAAAAAGAAAAACCGTGAAGCGTCCATAGATATTATTTTATTAGCGGATGCGACCACGGCTCTAGCTGGACCATTTTTGTACCAATGCATTTCTGGATTTCAAATTGTTTTTTTTAATGTTTCACCCTTTTTAGACCCCTTTTTTGCGAAGTCGGGTTACAGTTTTTTAAACTTTTATTATAATAGATATTATTATTATGTACTGGTTTGGCGCGTGCACCTTGTAGCAACCTGTTACCAAGACCGTGACCCTACGACCAGCGAACTCCACACAACACGACAGCTCCTGGACATTAGCCAATTCTAGATTAGATATAATTTAAGAGTCTTTAGTTTATCTTGTTTTTTAACTCTCTGTCGCAAAGATAATAGATTTGCGAAAGAGAAAAAGTTATTGAGTATATAATATATTATAGTATATATGTATATTATCCTATACATAAAAATGAATTGCTTTTCCTTAGTCTCGCTAAAACTCGAGAATGGCTGAGCCGATTCGGCTATTTTTAGTCTTGAAATATTCGTGGAAGTCCCGGGAAGATTTAAACAGTTCATCACAAACTGTTTCTATGCTCAACGAAGTGGGCACGGGTCAGATAGTAAGTACTCAATAAATGTTTCTCTTTTTATGGGTAACTGATCGATATTTTTTGTATTTTAATTTAATTTTCTGCTTATTTTTTTCAACATTTTCTATCATAATAACCTTTTCATGACAATAACGAACATACCGTAAAAAAATTTGCGAAATTGGTCAAGCCGTTGTCGAAGCGCACACGATGTAAGAAATTTTGAAGGTCGTTTTTTTATACTTTGGGCTACATTTTTGGGGTTTTAGTAAGGAACCCTATTTTTTTTAACATATAATATAGCCTATCAAATGTTACCTCTTTATAATATTAGTATAGATTAGTATAGATGCCGCCGCTGGCCAGCCTAGCCACCGTGAGTAATAAAAAATATTAAAATGTGTGTGACTCTAGTACAAACAAATATTTTGTGATAATTAAAGTTTGAACTTAATCTAAGATGCCAAATCGGGCAAAAATTTGTGGGCACGGCCTTTGGTAACCAACGGTTACTAAATGTTATATTCCTTGACAGTTTTCTGTTGTGGTAAAAAAAAATTGCATTTAAAGCTACGTAATGTTTTTTTCATATTATTTACATACCTTTATTAGTTTTATGCATGAATTAAGATGATTATGGTCTAACTAACCATATTCACGTAAATTTATATTTCCAGGACCATGATTAGACAAAAGCGCATCTGAAATTTGTCTAACACTGTAACAGAAGTTTTATTATAGGGGATTAGATGGACCCGATGTATATTTGCATTTATTTTGTTAAATTAAATAATATAATATACCATGTATATTAAATTCGTTAACTATATTACCATGATAGATCATTTAATGAATCTAAATTTTTTAGACAGTCAAAGTAAAACAAAGTGCGTGGATAATATCCATCAACATTCGCAGCTCGATAAATAAGCGCTCGTTTGAAAAGAACATCGTTACGAAGAAAAGGAATTAAGAACACTAAAAGTGCTTTGAGCAATCATTTCAAATGAATTTCGAGTAAAATATTTTCAGAGGAGGTGTGTGAATATTAATGTTTGAGGGAATTTAATATTTGGCGCAAGACAAGAGAAAAGAAATTCCACGTCGAAATTTCATGTCGAATTGAGTAATATAGGTTTTGGGGCGGCTGAGCTGAGCCTGTATGAGTTTTCCGAGAATGCCGGATTGTTTCGAAGTAAGTGGACTAAAACCGTATTAAACTGCTTTATGTCAAATTACTTTCGAGCGTGTAAAATATAATAATTTAATAAAAATCTCTTGAATATAATTTTCTTATAAAATCCAGATAAATATATTTTGCAACATTCACAACCGCTCTATGTTTTGACTTTCGAGCTACATTAGACACTCCGCCCGATTTTCGTGTATCATGATCTAAATCCACCGTTTAACAACGTTAATTTCAATTGATAATACCAGGAATATATTCCTATTTCGGAATTAATTGTTGCCGATAATAATAGACCGAATAAAGCAACAAATTACTAACTGTGTTTGTTTATTGATACGTGCATAGCTTACTGATATAATCCGCGCTAGTTAAACCTGCGATAGTCATAATCTAAACTAGTTGCTCCGAGCTAGAACTGCACTAAATTGTGTTCTATGGAATAAACTCAATAAATAGATTTAAGTGTCATAACTTTATTTACTTGGGAACAACTGGCGAAGTATTGTTTAGCAACTTGTATGTGAGTAGGTACCATTGAATTAATGGTTGTTGTTAAGTGTCCGACAGTTGGATGATTTATTTTACTTTGATTTGTTCGACGTTTAAATGAATGATTGATCACAAAATTATAATTATATTGCAATGTTGGAAATACATTGTAAATTGATGTTACATTGTACAACATAATATGTTATACACATAGGTATCTGGTAAGCACGTGTTATTAAACGAAATCACAATTTATATTATATTTGTTATGTATAATATAAGTTCACACTACCTTACAGTACAAACTCTTAACATCTGAATTTGTCGAGAAAATATAGTAAATAACTTTAAGAATTTTGCTCGTAAGGTAGTTTTGTATTGAGAGATATAAGGATGGCAAATAAAATAGAGTGAGTGCGGAACGCTCGGACCGGTCCGGACTAATTGTGTTTGTTGTGAAAATAGGAAACCGGACAGGTAATGAAACAGAAAGTGAAATTTAATTTTAGTGGCTGTAGAAAATGTAATAGTTCTTACTATTGAAATGTTAGCCAATATACCTCTAATAAGTTGACTTAAGAAAAAATCCTGTTAAGTAGGTATTGGTTACTGTATATCAAAAATGTAATAATATTTTTCCATATGAGATTGACATGAAATTATATAAAGGAAGAAAAACATTACTTCTGTAAGTTTTACCATTTTTATACTGACACATAAAAAACAAAACAAAACGATCTGTCCAATAGTGTGTCTGTGTGTGACACGTGAGTATGACAAATGGACGCGTCCCGCGCCGCGCCGTCCGCGCTTCGTCCGAAACTTCCCTTTGTAGGTTACGCTTACACCAGTGTTACATATCCAGAAACTCTAATTTTTTCTTCAGCGGTAAATATATTATGTGCTCCTATGAAATCAGCTATGAGTTTGAGTCTTTAGAAAGTAATTAAGGGGTAAGATCTTAGCTAGAATAATAGCGATACTCAGACGGTATTTAAGCCGCGATTAAAATATTTGCATATTACACCCGGCAAATTAAGACCTCCAGTTGGTTCCGCGTCGTTTGGTGCTGCGAGCGCGGCATACGATGCAATTTCCATCCGCTATAGATAAGTAAGGCAATAATTCACATATAAATCTAGTCATTTCACAGATAACACCTGAAAACTTACACTGTAGAATGTAACTTTTCCTGCATTTAAAATAATCTACTTACGTAAGTGGTAGTAAACCTTAATTGCAGGATACACTGATATGAGTTTATTATCTAGATTTTATATCTAGCTAATAAACTCACTGTATCATGCAAACGAAAATTACATTGTTTAGGGTTAGGGTCATGCGTGATCATCTAGCCTGATATCATCATCATCTTCATTTCAGCCATGACATACACTACTGGACATAATTATGCCTCCCTCAAATTGTTTAATGGCGGGTAGTTGCCTATTATACTCGCTATGCTTGGCAGGCGGCTTAGTGAACGGCGAGCGCAGTTTTCAGATTTTTCTGGACAAAGTCACGAACAACACCTGTACCCAAAGCTATATTCCTATTATGTGACATTAATCCGTGCCCGGCAACAGAGAAATATGTCGAGTCACGAAACAAATATAATAGTATAAGTTAATCGGCCACGTTTCGTTATTGTATCTTCGTCCGCGGGCCGTAAGCGGATTAGCGCATCGCCATTGATCCTGTTCCGCGGAGATGGCCAGATGCGACTCGTCCGAATACAGAAATTCCAGGACATATTTCATACGCAATACGGAATAACGCGTATGCCTTGTGGACGATTAATACGTGGAACAAAAACTATAGGTGCTGCTTTACGAGAAATGTGCGATCGAGCCATTGTAATTTTGGCACACTTGTAGTTTATATACAGTTTTTTTTAATTTATGCTTAAACAAATATTACATGAGGTAAAAATACCAGGCACAATAACTTTGGAATATGATTATATATATTTTTTACCTTTTCTCATTCTAGAAATGTTTTTTTTATTATATTTTAATTAATGGATATAAGTAATTAATAAGAACACACATTACATCACTTAAACTCCCATGCGTTGTAAAATAACAGTAGGTTTTACACTATTGTCAATAGGTATGAGTTCAAACACAGGAGGGCCTAGTAATTAGGAATTTAAAATACTAATTATTAACTTTACCTACTAACATGTCGACGTCAAGAATGTTAATATTTGTATGGCGCTAATTAAATTAAACAAGCAAAAACATTTGATACTCTTCCATGTTGTTACTGCTACTATTTTTTAATGCTTTAAGTCAGCAATAAACATAAATGAAGTTTTACTGTCGCTAAAACTAGAACAACAACCAAGCTCGTACATGTACACGAGTATGACTTGAGTGTCTATAAAAGTAACAAACCATTTTTTTTATTTTCATTATTTAACTGTTGTTTTTACGTAAAACTTCTGAAAGTTACGTTGGTTTAAAGTAGAAAATAAGATAGCAAAGCACCCACTTGAATACAAAAATGTCGTAAGCTACAAGTAAGCCACAGTAGTTTTTGAGTAACTCTTAGATCCTAGCTCTCGTAACTAATGTACCATGTAAAAGAATGATCTTTTGAAATATATCGTGCGATAGTTGAGACTTTATAGTAACCATTTTAAGGCGCCAATTTCGATGTTACAATATGAGTAATTCTCTGCCAGATATTATAGACCGAGATCCCAGCCCCATTTGACCTATATTTATATATTGGAACTGATAAAGCATAATATGTTGTAGAATTAGTTTATACTAACTTGACGACCTCCGTAGCGCAATGGTTGAGCGCGTTGGTGCTTAAGCGTCGCGAGTTCGATTCCCGCTGAAGAAACAAAAAGTTTTCTGCGTTCCTGGGTAATGGATGTGTATTAATATAATTAAAATCTTAAATGTATGTATATAATATATATAGTATAAAAGTTATTAAATATATTTCCGTTGTCTGGTACCTGTAAAACAAGTTCTTCGGCTACTTAGCACGGGATCATAGATAATATTATTACTATTAATTAACTATGTATACCAGCTAGGTTCTGTCGTGGGGCAATAATTTCGTATTGGGCGTTAAAGGAACAAAAGAATCGTACTAACTTTTCTTACAGACTTTTAAATTATCTTTCGTATGTTATAGTAGAATAATTATGACAATGAAAAATAGTCTACGTAGAAATAAAAATCATTAATCTTCTAACCTTTATATCTCTGTTATAAATAAGTTTAGGCAAAAAATCATTTTAAAAGTTTTATTTTCTAAAACCAAATTATATTGATAGATACTTTATTAGAATGTTGGTAAAGTAAGTTCAATTTACCGAAACTTTACCTAATAATTGGTAAAGTTTCGGTAAATTGAACATACGTTTGAACAAACGTATGTAACATACAAATGTATACATACGTTTATTGTACACACTAATACTACTTTAAACTACAAAATTTTTCAAAATTTACCAGTAAGAATATAAGGATCTGGGATCTTAGTCCACTAAGAGAGGGTGAAAGGATGATTTTTAAAAATATTCTTTGCGAATGTTCAGATTTTATAGAAACCATTTTAAGGCGCCAATTTCAATGTTACAATATGGGTAATTCTCTTCCAGATATTATTACAAAGAGGGAAAATCGCGTTTCATTCAGTTTTAGATTCAGTGAGTTGAGTTAATTCATTGCCTATGAAGTGATGATAACCGGCCATCTGTTTCCTTGACCGGCTCACTGCCAATTCAACTTTTGCTATTTGATCGTTCAAAATGCAATTTCTGGAAGCTGTAATATTATTTCTGCTTCTGGCTACTCGCTCAAAGCAGATACAGATAAGCTATGGAAGACGATAAGTATTTCAGGTATTCTATAAGTTTTGAATTTGTAAGTTTTATAATTATCCGTCTTATCTTGGTCGTATATAATATGCCTAGAGCTACTAAACCTTACTTACGTCATTGCATATTCATCAATTTTATTCTCACAATGAAACAAGTGACCGTCAGACGATAAAGACATAATAGAATAGCGTGACTCGTCAGGACCCGTCCCTAATGAAATAGTTGTGGTGGTATAAATAATCCTTGCGTATAATAACACAAACACAAGGAGAGCAATGAGGCATTCAACGTCTGAACGCGCTCCATCAAGTACGAGATTAGTTTTGATAAAATTTATTGACCTGCCGCTTAGAATACACATATTTCACTTTATTAATTAAACATAACACGTAAGAAGGTAGACATAGAGAGAAGATTCTTAAACGGGCTCACTTTTAAATAAAAGTCATACTTATATATAATACTATGCAGATAAAAGTCTGTGTGTGTCTGCTGACACCCTAGACTATAAGATAACTTTTATCCCCAAAAACTACATTGTTCTCGTGGATTTTTATTGTTTTTGAGTGGATCCGCAGACTAATGCTTGTACTACAATAAATAAAAACAACTTAAATGAGATATTGCAGTTCCAAAACGTGAATTTTTTATCGACTGGATTACGAAAGCAATGAAAAGAAAAAATATTATTTAAATCAATCGGAGTTCGCGTTCGTAGAAAAGATTCATACAAAAACTAAATCAATTTTTCTTATTCTATTACAGCGAATAAAAATTGAATTGTTCTATCTTCCCCAGAGCTGAAACAATTAATAACACAACCACTCAAAAGAAAGACAGTCTCATACTAAGTTTTATGGCGCTTAGCGCGGCAGATGCAAAAAGTGAAGTTTTTAATAGAAGTGTTTGGTGAAACTAGTTAGGTGGAGGGAAGTCACTTTGCATAATTGAATGCGTACCATTTGGGAGATAGTTGGGTGATTACGGACCGGTGTGATTACTCGTAAGCACGTTCGGCGCAAACGACCCCAGACAGCGGCTGATCCATATTACTGCCCTAATTCCGACTCCCGTTTGAGTACGTACGTACAGTACAGTTTGCACATCATGTGATACTGAATCAATATATTAATCTCGACGTCTTCGGAGATGTCAACACATTGGCATGAAGCTAAGTTATGTAGGTGGTAGAAGTATGACTTAACAAATGTGATCTCCAAGTTATTATAATGTATGCGTTCAAAAGGCATTAATTATTATTTGCTGTAATAAACTTGACGACCGATCTCCACATAGGTTGAGCGCCTCGGTGCTCAAACTGGAGGTTTGAATTCCGCCGTAGGAATAAACAAGTTTCCTTAGTCATGGATGTGTATTAAATTTGTGTATAATAATAAAAATCAGTGTGAAGTAAAATATAAAAGTATTAATTATATTTTTGTTATCGTATTTGTAACAGGAGTTCGTTGGATACTTATCACCTGGCTACATTGATGCGCATATATATAAGTATATAAAAACATTTTGTTGGCGTTGGTAACATTCAAACAGATGTTCTGTTAGTACTAGATTACAAGCTCTTTTTTTTTTTCTCCTTGAAAATCTACCGGAATTATTTAGTACTTAGTAACTTGTACTTTCTTTCATAGTTTGGAGCATATTCAATGCAAACAAAACGGAAGTAAAATATGTATGTTAATATTTATATTCAACACAATTGATATTCGAATAAATAAATAAAAACTGGTAATGGCCACTCAAGGCCCCAGAGAACGCCTTCCTGGCTCAAAAAGTGAGCACCACCATTCAGGGAGAAAACTCTCTGATGGGGACGACCGTGGGATTTTCTTTTGTTATATAGTTTCAATTTCTGTGGCATTCATTTTGTTAATTTTATCGATCATAAATATTCCCACCTATATTCATAATAATTATTCTGTAACATAACATAGTAAATTATCTGAATGTCACTGGATCTTTCACAGGTAATAATATTTGTTTACAGGAGGTCTCTCAGGTTTGTAACAGTAACCCTTGTGGGACGATCCCGGGCGAGTGCGCGGCAGCTCGTAAATCCGTTGGAGAGATCGTTGGCAAGGGACCCGCTTGGAAAGAGACCAAATTTAAATTTTCTTCTTCCCAAAATCATAAAGATCACATTACCCGTGACAAAGCGCACTGCATAAACTACCATCGCCTATTGTGCGTCGCGGCATTATTTTCATTTATAATGATCCAATGAACTTTAGAATGTTGTTCTTTTAGCTGACACCGACTCCAAAAAGAACATTAATTGTAATAGTCAGGGTTCATTTTGATGAGGCGCCCAAGAATTTTTTGGACTGAACTCTTGTTTGCGGTAGCTAACAGAGATATCAAGAATAAAGTTTGTGGATTTGATGATTCCAAAATATTTATATATTTTTTGATAAATCTCAAGATAATGATCTAAATTATTCGAAAAAATATTTGTCCTACAAAATCTATGGTTTGATCAAAGAGCTTCCTTTTGCCAACTTGTATCGATAACGAGGTCATCTTAAATTATTAGTTTATTATTAGATTTTGTTTTTATTACTTAGTTAATATTAATATAATTCAACAGACATAATTGTCCTACAAATTGCGTGGTACGTATCCCGGTCCTACGCTCGAAAGTTGAGATTTTTTTTTATCCCTGCGAACTCTGTTAGCTACCACAAACAAGAGTTCCGTGCAATAAATTATTGGACGTCTCGTCAAAATGAAGCTACTCAAGAAAAATTAGCTTGATACTAATCAAGTGAAAACAATGTATGGGGCAACCCTGACAATAACTACATTATAAAAGTATTATTTTATGCTTTTTAGTTGTTGAAGTCGGTTTTTAACACGTAGTTTCTTTTTTTTATTATGTTGTTTGCTTGTGAAACTCGCCCCTGACCGATCTGTATGGCGGATAAAATTTTACATTGTTGCAGAGCAATTAATATTTATGAGAGAGCTGTATGTACACAGTGAGATGATTTTTCTGCCACTTCATCGTGCAGTCGTCCACTCTATCGCTGAAGAGGTCTTTAAGAATGCAATAGATACACGCTCGGCGTTGTGCATCTTGAAAAGACTTTTGCAACATTTTCTAAAAAAACCGTTTGACATTCATCAACAGCTTATGCAAAGGTTTTAGAAAACCGAAAAATCTGCAAAGCCTTGTGGCAAGTGTAAGTATTAAATTTTACTTTGCTGTTATTATATTGAGAAACATTAAATATTGTACACTATCTTAACTAATCCTTGTTAATTGAATCCATTATTTTGTGAGTGTGGGTATATGGATGTACCTACTATGAATGTTTTAAGGTTTATTGCTCTTTCACATAAAAACTACAGAACGGACTTTAAACTTTACTATAATATAGCTGATATAACAGAAAATTACACATATGCTATAATTTATGGAATGAAGTGCAAATTATCAAATTATAAAACTTATAATAATTAACAATATTTTTATATAAGAGTGAAAAAGATAGTTTTCAATATTAAACAATTTGACTGGCAACAGACTTGTCGGCTCGCCACTATGGGTAAGTTGCATGTCGATAAAATTAATACCCGGAAAGGACGTTAACTAAGTACAATCTTTTCAAACTTGCTCCAACGTGTGCTCAAAGTAAATTACTTTAAACTTGGTAATAGAAGGTAACATGTTCATTCAACAAATGTTTTGTAAGGGAGAACTTTATTATTCAAATAAGCTTTATTCTTATGTTCCTAAGAAGTAAAGTTAAGCCGTCTAGGTCGGAAAATATTGTGTATGGACTCGTAATCACTTCCAAAACTTACGTTTTAAATTCCAGTACAGAGACCTAACATTTCTCTTAAGATAATTAAATTTTACCCAGAACTGTGAAATTTCTGAAATATTCAGGTAGTCGGATGGTCGCTTGGAAAGTTATAAGGTTTTTTCTTCAACCCTTGAAGGAAGAAGTGGTACGTCGTGTTAATTAAAAATCTTTATTAAATTACACACACAACATCAACTAATGTGCACCTTACATAATATCGATCGTGTGACGAACGCTGGTTCACTTTCGGAGGGACACCCAAGCATGTATAATAGACAGTAATTTGACTGAGGGTCTACAAAAGGTAAGTGAAGCCGATAGGAATGAAATTAGAGGACCTCCACGCCACCGGTATCTAGATTAGATTTATTAAATACGTGCGTATACCCAGCCTCTACAATGATCTTACCCGCACAGTTCATTTGCATGTATATAGCCAATAAGAACAGCATAAAATCGCAATCAAAAGTAAAAGCAATTCCTTTCCGAAACAAATTTATGTATTCCCATAGCTTTCAGCGTTATTACAGATATCACTAATATTGTGATTTATGGAGGAAAGTCCGTATATGGAATCTGAAATATTATGGAGCACTGAATAATACTGGTTGAATTTGATATCGTATTGAATTATAAGATACAATTATTTATTTACAAAAATCTTCTCAAAATATTTTTTGTGAAGTCGTAAAATTTCTCTAGTATATAAATAAAGTAGCTGTACTGTATTTACATATACAGACTGAATTTTATTTTATTCAAAATTCGAATTTATGGGTAAATATCGAAAAATTATGAAAGAAGTTACGTAAATTATTAAAAAAACTGCATTATCATTTAAGCTATAACGTCGACTTATGTCCAGCATAAGCTTCTCCCAAAGTATTGGATAAGGGTTAGTTCCCTATACTCACCACGCTTGGTAGGCGGGTTGGCGAGCGCAGTTTTATTAAAACTAATTCATAATAAAATGATAATATAAAAAAACATTGATGCAGTTGGAAATGGGCAACCGCACTTTTCCAAAACTGCATCAATATATTTTTTAATAAATCAACTTCCTTAGGCGGGAAAATTGTTTCAATATTTTAAGTCTGATTTGACTAAAAATATTTAGGCCACACACATAATATTTTGAATAAGATTGTGAAGTTAGGCTGAAGCCTTTGAAGATTCTACACGCAATAAGTCTATGAATAGACTTATTGCGTGTAGAATCACAAGCTTAGTTTTAGATGAGATCTGATAACTTTTTGACAGCGAGTTATTTGTTCTCGTCTGATCATTTTACAAGAAAATTACCTTTACTCAGGGGGATAGGGCTTTAGGCTTAGTTTTTTTGCGATGTTATCGTGATTTTCAGCCTACGGTTTTCACTAAACTAGGGGTGAAGACATAAAGAGGCGGGTTCCCGGTGTAGATAAAACTGTACGGGTCGTAGAGGTAAAATATTGTAATATTTATTTTCTTTCAAACCTGTTTCTTAATGTTTCAGCGCATACGAAAGCATTGGAGTATTTTACCAGTACGGATCGGAACCAACCTGTACAATATTGTTTGTGGAACTCGAGTGTTTATTTGTTCTTTAGAATTATTATAATCGTATTGTCACTAATTTGAGCTGCAAATATCGAGTGATGACGAATTGATCAAAATTAAAATAGAATTCAAGTGTAAATCTTTTGTCGCGACATGTGGGGGCAATAAAAATGTACCGGTCACCGTCCTGTCGCCACAAATTGGATTGACTTTGCCGGCGGCGGCGGCGGCTGTACCTCAGCTGCGGTGCATTGACACATGGCGGGGGCGCTTCCTGGTTTTGTGGTTGAGGTTTTTAACTTGCACTACTTGGTTCGGAACAAATTGATATCTCGTATATATTGCAAAGTATTTTATTTATAGTAAACTAATTTTGTTTAATGGTATTAACAAGTATTTTTCTAACTATATAGTATTTCAGCAAAATGCGATCAAAAGCAGTATAGTAATGATACACGTGGGTGTTAAATATTCTTAAATTCTTCACATGCTTTGCTAACATGCATGAATTTAAATGGATGTCATCATAAATAACAACAACATTTTGTTAATACTTTGACACTATTTGGATGTATTCCGTAAATATTTTTCAAAGAAATGTCAGTCCATTCAAACCGCGGTCGCATAACACATTTTGCAAACGCGTCCTCAAAATAGGATGCAAACTATCCTCAACGCAAGCAATATGTTTAGTTCTAAATAAAGATAAATGTTTCGCTCTAGATAAAGTATATACGAGCAATAATTTATCTGATTTAATTAATGAATAATCACACTACGTTAGACTAATCCCCGGCATAATCCCATTACAACTTGTGTTTCCGATTCTAGATAACACGTAATGCCTCGCTGCATATTGTATAATCAACAATCACTAATTATAATTAATTACATTATTTTCCTTTCCTATCTACGACGCCTCCGTGGTCTAGTGGTTCAGAGCTTGGCTCTTGACCCGGAGGTCGCAGGTTCGAATCCCGCTGAGGGAACAAAAAGTTTTAAATGTTCCTGAGTCATGGATGTGTATTAAATTTGTGTATTAATATAATAAAAATGTTAAATATGTGTATAGTATAAAAGTATTAAATATATTTCCGTTGTCTGGTGCCTGTAACACAAGTTCTTCGGATACTTAGCACGGGGCCAGATTGACGTGGTGTGAAGCGTCCATAGATATTATCTTGTGATGTGTGTGTATAAGTTGAATGTAATAGACAGAAATGAAAAATTTCAATTTTGTTCTAACCTTCAACTTTGACAAAATACATAATTAAATAATAAGGTCTTCATATACTAAAATATTACAGAAACTGTAACCTGAATTTTGCAAAGCAATGTGCATACATTAATGAACGGAGAAGCAAAGTCGAGATGGCAACATTTACGTCTATCCTATATTACCAACTGTAAAGATTCCACACGGTAAGAACTATGAGGTCGATTTAAAAGCAAACCGACCATATCATGAAATATAGTAAGCTTTATGTCCCTCGTAGAACATGGTAGGGTAAGTTATTGCAAGCGCACCAACATGCGGAGCGGGCCAGGTACCTTAAGTTTTATCGGTCATACTTTTTAAAGTTCCGTGCCCCAAGGTAAAAATGGGACCCCGTTACCAAGTCTTCGATATCTGTCTGTCTGTCTGTCACCAGTCTGTACCATAAGAACCGCTATAACTAAATAGTTATTTTTTCACAATTTTTCAAGTTCACAAATTATACGTATTTCTGTTATCGTAACAAACACCAAAAATAAAATAATATTTAACCTCGAGTCCAACTCGCACTTGACCGCTTATAACTACTATTTGACTGTCCACTAAATACAAGTGTAAAAAAATTGAACGTTCTACACACGTTTCGTTAATAAACCAATTTTTATGCGACAAATGAAAAATGTTTTGCATGTATCGCGGTGCTTTGAATTCACTTTTTAGACGCAAAAGTTGTACTAACGACTAGTGTGAACTCCAAACAGTTAAAATGTTGTGGGTGTACAGCGGGTCGCTAGTTGCCTCTCCGACCCATGTTAACAGGATTTAATCTAAGTTTTAAGTACAAGTTAAATATTATCTTAATCTTACAATCTGATCTGTTAATCTACTGGAAGTTGGATTTGTTCATTTGATTTTAGTTTACAAGTCACAATTAATATTCAGCAACAAATCTGTGATATGACACATGCATTATTACTTTTTTAATTAGTTTGAATAATAACAATTTAGGAGCTTAATAAAAACAGTACCTAATCGAGAAGTCTAAAAATTTACTCGACAACACTTATATCACACTTATATCTAAATCAATTATGTATTAATTGATATCACATACAACAATATTACAAATAGCTTTTGGAAAAACTGATCGATGAAATGTTAACTGTGGAGCAAAAACTATTAGTGCCTTTACACACACGCCGCACGTACCACGGTGCTACCGAATTTTGAAGTCTTAATGCTCGCGCTGCGGCATACATATTAATTTAGTGCAGCCGCGGCGACGGGTTACAGTTAGAAAAAAGATTTGTATTAAATACCGATTGTGTTGATCATTTTTGTTTGCGGTGCGTATGTAGCGTACTTTAAGTAATTAATTTCAGTGTGCGATTGCACGTCTCCAAATCTAGCTTTCGGCGATGCCTCAAGTAGGATTATAGCAAATGTCACTGTCGATGTGTCCGGACCACGCCCGGGCTCTCACAGTAGTACATTCGTAAAGTAATCCTTCTCGTGACGGCTCGCAATAATTCACGGTGTGAATGGAAATGAAATGATCCAGATTTTAACGACAGATGCCGCGCTTTTGGCCCTTTTAATTTTATATGAGCTGAGTTTTATTTGCAAAAAAGGTTGCAATCGTTTAATCTTTTGAGGTACATTTATTTATTTCGAAAAACCAAAATATTATAAATTTATTTCAGGAAGTAAGTATCAATCACACTTTATACATGCGGTCCTTACATTCTTTATAACATCGTGCAAAATAGAATTCTTCGTCGATTGAAAAGTACTGATTATGTATGTTTTAAGATTGAATTAATTGTTTGTTGTTTCTTGCATCTGCTTAGCATATAGACGGCGCTAGCGCAAGCTTTGTGTTCATGCTAATGCAATCAACTAATTCTTCTTTAAAACGAGGAATACTCGATTTTATGGTAATGTATTGAAATGATATCTGGGTTAAATAAACATTATTCTTCTCAAAATTTTGATCTGACATTTTGCTAGTCTCTAAACAATGGCAGTGTGCCAGAGATTTTAACTTGTGTTGATATTCATGAAAGGTATTCATACACAATTTTCACGGAGGACAGATGCTTTGCCTGTCAATGCCTATGCAAATGGAACTTTTGCTCTTTCGTAACTCATGTATACTAATCCACGTATGAATAATAATAATACAATATCTACAGATGCTTCACACCACGTCATCTGGCCCTGTGCTAAGTATCCGAAGAACTTGTGTTAGTGGTACCAGACAACGGAAATATATATTTAATACTTTTATACTATACACATATTTAAGATTTTTATTATATGAATACACAAATTTAATACACACCATGACCTAGGAACATTGAAAACTTTTTGTTCCCTCGGCGGGATTCGAGCCCACGTCCTCTCGGTCTAGCACCACTGAACTGAACCACTGCGCTACGTAGGACGTCTTCTAATATTTTTTATTACAATAAGTATTGCTTGAGAGAGAAAGAGAGATTTTTAAAACGGGCATTGGCCCACCTCACATTCCCACCACTGCAACTCCTGTGAGCCAGGATCGTCAGCGGTAACCAACCACGACAAACCCTTTGATATGATCTCAGGGAGCCCGAGGGACAAGCTAAATCTGTCTTGGGACCCACGACGAAATTAATCAGAAGAAAAAAAGGAGGAGTAGGAAGTATTCCAGTTTCCCTCCCCAAGAAAAGTGGGATTGAGAGAGAACTTGACTTTTATATTTATACTTATAACATTCGATAGAACCTATTTTACTACGAGCCGTAGAGGCTGCGCTACGGAACCCGTAGCGTGTAGCCGCTACGGTTGCAACAAGACCAAATCTTAAAATTGAAAGCTGATTGTTATGAATACCTTTTTAAAAGTCCTTTTTATGACAGATTCACAAATATTGACGTGTGATAAAATTTAAATATAAATTGTCCAATGAATTATAATTTGAGTGTTCTGTTTTTTTTTTAAATTTTAGCTTTTGCTTAGCTTCCTTCTCATAAACCTTAATTGTCCCATTTGTGATACTATTTATTATACTCCTCTTTCCACATAATTGTCTTAAAACCGTAATAAATATTGTCGCCTCATCGATTATTTATATAAATGATTTACTATTTTGTATTATTGGTATGGTTTGAAAATCCTATACCCTATCATTTGATACACCTTAACAAAAGAGATCGCAATATCTCAACTCTGCAATATTTTTAAGTGCTGGAAAGTTTTTAACTGGATTTACACGATTTACACAAAGGATCCAGACACTACGTAAGCTTAAATCAGATTTTAACGAAGCAACCCGCTGAAAACACCGCATTATATTGTTAGAACGACTCCATGTATTCTACAAACATCGCAGTGCTAAGGTTACGTGTAAAATTATTTTCCGTCACAATCCAAGCTCAGAATTAATAGGTATGACACGGTTCGGGCGAAAATGGACAAGCAGATAGAAGAATATGTCTTTTACGTAAAATATTTATGCTGTATGTTTGCAGTAAAATCCAAGGATGTTTCGTGTCCACGTTTGATATTTTCGTTTCCAACATCAATCTTAAGGTTTATTCCAAATACATGCATCTTTTCACATATTTTCTTTGTTATTTTGGCCTACCTCTATGTGGATCAATGGAGCCAAAGGCTCACTAGTGCCGAACTTGCCAACTTGTGTGGATTAGAGTTCCTACCCTACTTTTCGTTAGGCCGATTTTTCCACTGGATTTCCAGTAGATTGTTCCACCATATAAATATGACCGATTGTGTGAAAAACTTTTTTCGTGTGCGTTGCACTATTGCAATCACTATGTTCTGTTTTTCACCTACAAAAATCGGTCACGAAAAGTGTACCCTGGGTGGACAGTGGGCATCCCAAAGCAATATAAACACTTCGATATAGCAGTTAGTCATTCCATAATTCGGGCGTAAAAGGATTAAAATTTACATGGGAAATCCCCGGACGTCTTCTGGTTTGTTACAGTTAAGCTGATCGTTTAGGCGGTAGGCGTAACTCGATAGCGCTCACCCCGGCTCTACCCCGGAGCAGTTCTGTCGCCGCAGCTGGCGCAACTCGATTACCACATTAACTACATCACTTAGCAATAGAAGCCCCGGGCAATGCTTTTTAGTAAATAAACAGTTATGCCAGAATCACGTTTGGGCTGAATTAAAATTTGCCGGGTACATCTGGTGCTGCAAAAAATTCAGTTACGGAACAAATTAAAAAGACTTCACATTCAAATAATTATAACATTACTCATTATATTAATTAATATTACTATTTAAAATGAATTGTGTCTCGGCTATTAGTAAATGAATGACTCAGGTATGGGATAATCCTAATTCATGAAATTTAACAAGCTTGAGGCGTAGAGAAAGTTGAAGAAGGATTAAAAAACAATAAGTAACATGTAATTATGACGACGGATTATTATTATCCATAGCCCTTACTGTCCTACTGCTATATTATATTATACGTATTTCATTATAAGTACTAACTAAACAGTGAAGCGTGTGAGATAAGCTACGAATTTAGACAGCAGTACAAATTCGAGATTGTCGGATCCATTTCACTCTCGTAGAGCGCGTTCGAAAGTCTTTGGATTTACGGATATGCGGATAAATCAGGCAATACATCGCACTTGTCGCTTCTAAACAGCTACAATACGTATCTGAGCCGAGCGATAGTCGGGCCGGCAGCCAGCAATCTGTTAAGTACCTGACGTACTATCGCGATACCTAATTTATTCCTAACTCCACAGGACATTTGACTTAAATTAAATGTTCGTATGGCGAACAATATACGCGTCCTTCAGGTGTAAAGCTCCACATAATGTTATTTAATATGCTTTATAGGCAATACAATATTATTATGTTTTTATAATTTCGTTACATACAATTTTGCTGTATTTGAGTAGATCAACTAACGCTTTAAATAAGACCAAAAATTCGAGTGTTCCTTTCACGTTCATAATTTAATTCGTTTCGTTTGATAAAAATAATCATATTAGAAATTAGTTATTAACTGAAATACGTATAAAAGTAATAAATAAATAGAATTGCTTTATTGTCTACGAAATTTAGTAGAGCAAACTTTAAGAGTAACTTCTTCAATTCATTTTGTTGGTGTATTTCATTTTGGACGAATCACTTAATGTGGCCATTTAGATGATGTTGTTGGAGTTTATTTGAAACTGTAGTAAGTACAATATACATGCAACAATATGTAGTCGCATTCTCCTAGAGACAGGCGTATCCGTGATGGATAACGGTGCTGCACTGACATTTTACCAAATTATCATACTATAAATCACACTTACAAAGGTAGAGTACCTTTTGTCTGCCGAAACAGGACAGACGCAGAAATTCGCAGTTGCTTCCTGCTGCGGCATATTAATTGTTTTACGAGTACGTCCTTAATTTGAATTCCTAGAACTTAATTATTGGAAGCGTCAAATTTAATTTCGTATCGCAGGTTATTAATATTTAAACTTGAAATTGAAAGGAGACAATAGACCCGTAGTGTATAATTTTAAGAGTTAAGTTCGATTAAAGTAAGAGAATATTGTAATGGCTTAGCTGTAGTTGTGGGGAGTATATATCCACATTAGTCCATTGAATATTGACGGACACACATTGTGGGGGCGACAATGAGATATATCAGCGAATTACGATCGCGTCCAATCCGTCATCCATTCAACGCATCTAATACAGCGTGACGCGATAGTGGCGGTGCTAGTAGCTCCTCCAGGCTGGTGACTAAACAGAATCGGAGACACAGATAATATAATATTTATCTATGAATGCTCCACACCACATCTAGAAGATGTATTACAAGTACCAGACAACCGAAACATATTTAATACTTTTATATTATACACAATTTTAATTCATATCCATGACACAGAAACAATGAAAACTTTTTGTTCCGTCACCGGGATTCGAACCCGCAACCTCCAGTTTGAGCACAGTCGTCGAAATAAACATTAGGTTAGGCCGATTTTAAATTCTTATTTTTAATGGTTTTATCGAAAGCAATAATGATCCCTCATAAACTTAACGAATGAGATTAACTATGACCTAATACGAAAATGATAATTAAATTAAGTGGCGCTTAAGTCGTATATCATTCCACCGAGCAGTGACAGTGACAGCATGTGAATGGAGGGCTCTGTAATCATTGTTTTATTATTTGCCGACAAGTCCATTAAAAATAATAGTCTAATCATTTGTAATAGTAACGGTCATTTGGATTGAGCACGCCTCAATATTTTCAATTCAGCAGATGCTACGGGCCGTCATATTCCTATTGTGACCCCCTCCCCCTCCCACCCCGACCCTCGCATACCTGTCATCGCCCCTCATTGTACTTGCCCCACTTTTTAATCTTGCGACGTCGGATAAAAGCACAATACTGCTCCTCGGATACGTCTAGTTGATATTAGTTTCTTTTTTAATCACGGTAAATTCTAATCTTTCGGGGAAATATGGAAAAATGGGAAAATTATGTGCTTTTATTTTATTTTGACGTGGCTCCAATTTACGGATGGGTGCATTAGCCTTTGAAGGCTTATCAAATCGTTGATCAAATAACATAGCAGTTAATTAACAGTTTGATCAAAAAAAATACGTTTTTAGAACACAAATTAGTGCATAATAATATAGTACCATTGATCAGAGACAAAATATACAGGGACACAATATATTATTTAGTAATAATACACTAAATACTTGCACTTTTTTCCCACTTTATTAGTTTTTTCACAAGTTATTTATTAAAATACACGACCGGTTTCGACATCAGGTGTCCTGATGATGACTATATCGAAACCGGTCGTGTATTTTAATAAATAACTTGTGAAAAAACTAATAAAGTGGGAAAAAAGTGCAAGTATTTAGTGTATTATTACTAAATAAAATGTATTTCCACCAAGAACCTACGGTACATTCAATAACACAATATATTATATTAGATTGACACAGAAAGTATACCCCGGAGATGTACTTATGTATTAATTTATAATATTCCAGTAGATATAGATAAGAGAGAGAGAGAGAGATACGTAGTTTACGAGTACATTTACCTTTTTATACTAATACAAAAATATTATACTCAGGCGGCCCTCGCTGTGGGTGGTAGGTATTATAGTTAGTTCACCGTAATAGTAGGATCATTACAAAATGGAGGGAATCAGAGCCCAAGCTCAATGGTTCATAATCGCAGCTGCAACCGAAAGCGGTGGAATTGTAGAGGATTATGGTATGTGTGATGTCATTTTGATTATTGTTAAAATGGGCTCCGGGAAAAGCCTAAATGTAGCCTAAATTATGAGCACTACGCAACTTCGCTTTACACTTACATGTACATGATACATTCGAAAACACACTATATAACTAGTTATAATAATCAAACTATCAATGAGATACGATTATACTACCTCATTTGGAAATAATGTATTTTTTTTTCAAAATCCAAAAAAATATGCTTTACTTTATATCAATTCTTTTTTTGTCGCAAGAATAACGAAAAAGCAAAAATGATATATTCTTTTTATTTGTAAAAAAAGACATTTCTAGAATAAAAAAAAGGTAGTATAATCATATTCCAAGGTTATTGCAATATTGACTATCTATCGACTTCGGGCGCTAATGCTATAGCCTATACCCTAACATAGGCCAAACGTCATCAATTTTCAATAGGTTGGGGGCTTCTTTATTATGCTATTGAAGACATATTGAAGATATAAAGTTACTTCTGACAAACGTGATACGTCATAATATTAATGGCAGGTAGCAATACTGTAAATTACCAACAACGCACCGCCGTGCGGCGGCGAGAAAGTTTGTGTAGTACACGTGTGAGCGAATGCTTTGTGTCACCAACAAAGCCGGAGGAGTTCGTCGTCGGCTTTTAGGCGCGGCTGTGGCATAAACGCGAGTTTACGCTTTGCATTTAAAAAATTAAAAGCGACATTTCAATGCAATAGCGAAGTTCCAGGCGCGGCTAATGACCACTCCAAATCGAAATAGTGCGGCTTTTTGCAAACGCACTAAACGCTTATTTGGAATTGTCTATTTTTATTCTCGGTCCATTTAAACGGAACCATCTGTGATTATTAGATGAAGTGAAAAGCGTCTCTTTTTTTAACCGACTTCCAAAAAAGGAGGATGTTCTCAATTAGGCCTGTTTTTATATATGTACACCGATTACTCAGAGGTTAATGATCCGATTTACATGATGAACATTTTTCAGAAATTTTCAGAAGTATACAAATTTTTTTTAGATTGATGATGTATCACGTAGTTTCAGTACGGCTAATTTAGGAGTTTTTACTTTGGCATTTATTATTGACTTTCGACACAAAAAGGAGGTGGAAATTATAGATATGGAATGCATATGGTGTCATTCTGTCTGTAGCTAATAAACAGATTTATCCTACTGTAATTTACTTTGACTTAGAGACACTAAAAAGTAAAAAATAAAATATAAACTACGTTTAAAAGAACCGACTTAACAATTAAAAAGTATAAAATAATATTTTTTATAATGTACTTACAGGTAATGTTCTTGGAGTCGGTGCAATTTTATATTATATGTCATTTTACAACCTTGATAACCAGACTTATGACTTTATTGGCTCAGTTCATGAAAGTAAGTAAACAAACACAGTAAAAAAAAAGTAAACGCTAAATACTAAGAAACTCGGAAAAAACTCATATTTTTTTACAAGTTTTCATCATTTTGTACAAACTAAAAAACTTTTTAGTTTTTCTGAAAAAGATGAGACATTCATGGAATAAGAATTATTTTCTTCAATTATTCTATTGGTGAGTCAAAGGAAACTTTGGATGTTAATTAGAGATGTTATTTTAATGGGTTCGCGATATCAAAACCGATAATTAATTATTTTATTGAAATACGTTGTTCAGATAACTATTTGTACGTACTTGTATTTTGCAATTTTATTATTTATTCTTCCTTGGCACAGTGGTTCAGCCTTTTGACGCCGTCAGGCGTGGGATTGATCCCCGCGTTCATATAAACATTGTATTCAACAACATACAATGCTGTCTTTAAATCTGGTTAACACATTGCAAGCTGATCATCTGATCATCACCTGATTGAACAATAAGGTAATCTATGCGTGGAATGATCACATTATTATATTATGTCGGACTGTCCGGCCTGCGCCTGATCTCTGGCCAGCCTTTTTTTTCGGAAGGATACTTACTAATGGCATTTAAGCCGATTTATTTGCGTCGGACTATAACTAGCCATGAGGCTAGTTGTTTGCCAGTCGTGTCAGTTACTGGGTTATGAAAGGAAAAGGAAGTGCGATCATACTTGGACACTATAAAATAACTCCTGCGTAATCGAACTGGTTTCAATGGTTTGCACGATCTTCTAGAAACCCATACAAAATGTATTTTCGATTTATATACTTTATTCAACAATTTCTTGTATACAAAATAGTAATTTGTATACGTAGCAGATGTTGAATTTTGAGATTGTATTTCAGTCGGCTCTAAACCGCTCAGTATCACGCGGCGCGCGGAATACGCCCTTAATGGGCACTAGTGATAAAAGTAAATTAGCGAAGGGCGCACGAAATTGTATTATCTACCGAAATTGCTCCTAAATCGCTCGCACGGGTTCCTTTGCCGTTAACTCTTTCGCTTATAATTATATATTATATTATAGTAATTCACAGAAATTAGGATCGATATAGTATTTAACACCTAAATGTCTATAGTTTTGAAATTGTGGGCCGTTCGAATATACCCATCTAATGTGAAACTCGTACTAGAATATAATAGAAAACATTTATTACAGACTAACAAAATTATAAACTACTAGCTGACCCGTGCCCACATCGTTGAGCATACAAACCGTTTAAATTCCCTGGAATTACACGAATATTTCAAGACTAAAAGTAGCCGAATCGGTCCACCAGTTCTCGAGTTTAAGCGAGACTAACGAACAGCAATTCATTTTTATATATAAGACTAGCTGACCCGTGCCCACTTCGCAGAGCATACAAACCGTTTAAACCTTCCCTGGACTTCCACGAATATTTCATAACCAAAAATAGCCAAATCAGTTCACCAGTTCTCGAGTTTAAGCGAGACTAACGAACAGCTATTCATTTATATATATAAGATTACCCACGGAACATAATAAAAAATCCAGGTTAATTATCTAAGTGTATGACTGTAACAATTTATGCAAGAAGTGTACGGAAAAAGTGGGGAAAAAGTTCAATTTTCCACTTGTAACTACGTTTTGAAAACGTCGCTTCTGACGTAACGAGCGTGTCGGCCGTACAGTGTACGTGTAGGTGTTGCAGATCGCCCCCGGCCGCGCCTCGAATTCGACAAACAAATGAGAACGTACAAACATAACATGTAGCACTCAATGCAAAATTCGGCTCTTGGACCTGTCAAAAATGTGTTTAAAATCTAATAATGTGTAGACAAACATAACTACATGTGAGTTTGTAGATGTACGGTGTAGTAGATATATTCACCACTTTACTAATAAAAATATTTACATACATAGGTTATACAATGGTTTCTCCTTGTTTTCGTTAGAATGTCAAGTAACAGACAAGGACAAAGCATTGTATAGCTTATCTAGAGTATAAATATATTTTTATTTGTAAGATGGGTATAATTTATTCATATCATTTGGGGCATGTTTTTGAAGCCACTTATATTTGACCTTATGATATGTTTAAACTAAGTAAAAGAAGTGAAGATGTTATAATATATTTACAGGTCTACAAAAGTTATGTAGGTAATAATACTCGTACATCTGGACTCAAACCCAAGATAAGCTGGTGCAGCCAACTATGTTAAAACCAAGCTAGCAGGTCAAGTAGGATGGTGATACCTACATAACATAAAATACTTCCTGTATTTAAGACTAACGCGGATATTAGTGCCCTAGACATGTACATTGTACAGTTCGGACCGCGGCGAATATCACTCGTCGGTCTAACTCGCGGGGCCGGTAGTCCGATCTACGAGTAGTACGTCGATGATAGCACATTTGCCGCAGTTTTAACCGCGCACTACGACATATTTTGACAATTTAAGACCGCAAACCGTGGACGTTTTTATTAGCAAGGCACAACCGTACATCCCGCTCGATCCGCGGTCCGAACTGTACGTGTGCGGGGCGCTATTAAGAACGTCGTGATCTTTATAAATTATTCCCTGAAATGTTATCCGCGGGAATATTTTTCAGAGTTTTCTTTGTATACAAATGGAGGGTTTCGTGAATTTTAATTTGCGTGTAAAAAGTAAAATTATGATTGTTCGAAGGTTTATGCTGACTAACTGTATTTTTATATTTTTATATTAAATCGAATTTATTATAAATTCGATTTATTATAAAGAAAATTTATTATATTAAATCGAAGTTTATCCCGATTATCTAATAATAGTTACGAAAACAAATATGAAATATAACTGCCACTTTTAACAACTTATGTAGTCTCATTATGTCCCTGTAACTACATAATATCGGAGCTTATGACATATTAATTAAGTAATATTTAGGATATTGCGAGACATTAATTAACAAGAGTACAATAATTAAAACGATCCATTATTTTAATAACGCGATGATTAGGTATCGGGTGTAGGAAATAGGAGTATCACTAACAAAATTTCATCCTAATTAATTGTTAATGTAAAAATTTGTGAGTAGATGACTGTTTTCTAAACCACTGAACGGATTTTGATGGTTATCGTGGTTGTTTAGGCTTTGGATTAGCACATTAAACTAAAACTTTTAAAAATATATATAGTTTGCAAAAGCATGAACTGGCTACTGGTAGCAATACCTTAAGGATTTTAATAAAATGCATCCCAAAATATTGTTAATAAACTTACATGGAAAACAAACTTAGTAACATTGAACAAGAAGTGTAACGGATTCTGTCGGTATCCTCCAGTGTGTCCAGCCCTAATCTCCTAACGACGCAGTCATCTTGACTGTAATCAGTAACGCGATATCCGACAACTACAGATAGGACTAAATAGAGTTACGATTTATCCGAGTCATTTGTACCGGCTCTATCTGCTCTTTATTAAACTTCATAGTAAAATATTGCGTCATTTTAAAGTATTAATATAGGGAGCTCTGTCTCCAACGTTAATCGATTTAATTTACATGCAAATCGGAGACTATGAACAAATGATTCTTGTAGTTTATAGAAAGCTCATTCTTCCGCTCCACGGTCTTGACATTGAGTCCCGATTTCACCAACGCATGTTAATGTTAACGGCTTGTTAAAATACCATGCCTTCTCATTCATTGATAGGAATTACGAGAGGAACAACATGACATTTAACGAAGTATTAACTTTAACATTGCTTGGTGAAACATGCCCTAAAAGTACTTATTACTACCATCCATGTGATACTTTTTGTATCACCGATAACTTTTTAACGCCTTCGTGGTCTAGTGGTGTAGAGCCTAGCTCTCGACCCGGAGGTCGTGGGTTCGATCCCCGGGTTGGAACCATAAAAAATGTTGTTTTTGAGTTTGGTTAGCACTATGCAGGCTGATCACCTCATAGTCTGATAGAAAAGATGATCATGCGTCGGATGGGCATGTAAAATATCGAACCTGCGCCTGATCTCCCGCCAGTGTGTCGGTTATTCGTCCCACTGGGCTACGAGACTGATGGAAGAGAGAGTGCTTTTGTGTATTGCGCACACACTTGGGTCCTATAAAATAAATAACTCCTGGGAAGTTGTCCTGGTTTCAATGAAACCGGCCACATATATATATATTTTATGTGTTCTGGCAACATCTATTCTCATATCACTTGTAAGACGACAAAAAACTATTCTCATTACTTTCAATTAATATTGTACTGTTTGGAGATCTATTCTGTGATTTTGTGATTGATTATTACTTATTTACGACGACTTTATTATGAATAATGACTTGGGCGATTTTTCTACATCCAATAACCCTGATATTGGGTTCCGCTTCTACTACTCACGACGATTGACGAGAACTTGGATTGTAATATTATAGACTTTTGTAGAGTTTTTGTAAACCACTTTAATTAGGAATTAATTTTTGTAATTGGCTAGTATTATTATCAGTAGTCATAGTACATAGGTATGCACTGTGGGCCTAATTTACTATGGAGACTTGGCATCCCCCTTTAAAATATCATTCATGACGTCAAACATTAGCAATAATGTTTGACGACCTCTGTTGATCAGTATTTGAACCCATCGGCGCTTAAGGCTTTGTATAATGCCCATGACTTTTGACGACTATGTGTATAGCGAAAAAGGATATCACGCCGACCATTATGTAATTATGTAATCAATAAAAATCTTATATATTTTTTAAGATATATAGAATAAAAGTATTCAATATAATCATTTCGTAGCAAACGTAGCGGGCGTACGTAACGCAAGTTTTCACACGAGGCTAGGTTGATCTGTGTTAAAGCATCCATAGAAAATTTATATTATAATTTATTGATAGTTATTTATTCAAAAATTAATTACTTTACCCACTCCAAAGTATTTTCTACTGAGGTTGACCCACGTATCGCCGGAACAAGGCTAAGACCTAATCAAAAGATTTAATTTAGTAATAATTAAAACTCGATTTCCTGCACCTCCAACTTAATTAAGTTTTAATTATAGATTTCACACACAGAAGACAATATTTAATATTCCACGCAATCTACTTCGTTAATTAACAGCTTCCGCACTCTGCGCCCCGAGAGGAGAGTTATTTTTGAGTATATTATTAGATATATTAATTATTTATCGATAAAATTACATTCAAAATATATTTTTCAACTGCCATGGGTTATAAAATATTTCTCCTTCTACATATGTCCTATTTGTTTCAATTTTGTAAGAATCCTAAATATTACTAATTATTTCCCGAATATTAAATCTTTATAAGTTAAGACCTACTTATCTTAATAACAACGTAAAATACATCGCTTGTATAAAATTACGGTCTTTGTGCAAAAACTTTATGCGGCTAACTCAACATCAAGTATTTACAAGAAGTTATTCTACGTACAGCGTAGAATTACCATTCTTTACTCAATTGCGTTTTGTTACGCTACTAGAGAACTTATAAAATATGAAAATACGTTCTTGTTTGGAATAAAGATTTGCAAATTGTGTTATTTTATATTATAATATCAGGATCTCGAGAAGCTTTGAATGACGTAATATTTAAAGAACATGACTACAGCTCACTTCTAATAGTTCTTAAGAGGAAACACCATGGTTGAGAGAAATACAAAATAGGTATTTATAAAATTCTATTGCTGACTCGCAGTGCCTTAGCTAGCCAGCATTAGCGCGATAGAGATAACTACAACTTGGACTGAAATTAGGGGATTCCTGTTTCCTCCACCAAAACTTAACCGATTTAATTTTTTTTTCTGTATTAGCGAAAAAAAAGAATCGAGCTAGGTTCTATTTTTTTATTTTGTTGTTTATTGTAGCCAAATCTGTTTCCTAGATATTTAAACATAGCGGAGAGTCTGGCCATTTTTTCATTTAAAAAAAGGAAAAAATAGGGACGTACAAACAATATCCATAAATATTCAGGAAAAAATTGTTACTCTAGCAGCATTATCCCGGAAGGAAACAAGAAATCCCGTAGACCCCTATTTCTGTGTGGAAAAAATTTCGTAGTGTTTCCTCTTAAGCGCAAAATGAAATTTTGCGGGAACCATACATATTGCTGCGGTAAAAAGTAACGTTAATCCAGCATGTAAACTACGACAAAACAAAATTCCATCAAAATCCATTCAGTAGTTTTGCGTGAAGAAGCAACAAACAAACACACTCATACCACAAACTTTCTCCTTTATAATATATATAATACGTCTAGCTGTTCCAGCGACTTCCTTCGCGTGGTTCTTGGGCGACTTAAACCATTTATGCAGAGCATGCAACGATAGTCTCCCTGTTTTTGCAACATTTCTGCGTAATGTTATATAGCCTAAAGCCTTCTACTATAAATGGACTATCCAACAAAAAAATATTTTTTCAAATTGGACCAATAATAGTTCCTAAGATTAGCGCGTTTAAACAAACTTCAAACAAACTCTTCCGCTTTATAATATTAGTATTTAATATGATGGTGTGATAAAAAATATGTTCTGTAATCAGGTGTGGCAGTGCAAGCACAATGACCTCAGCGCCTCCCAGCTTTATTCATAGAAATCTTCATTTTTTTAATAAGTTTAAACTTCTTCATGTATACTTACTAAATCACCTACTTATGTAGTATTATATTTTTATTTTTTTTTATAACAGAAACAATATTCCAGAATCTTTTTACACAAAAAAGAGTTTGTTGTAGAATCATTTTCCTCCTCTTCTGTATCTAGTATATTTTGTTTACAAAATGCAAAACTCGATTGCAAAATAATACATCTATATTAAGAATTAATTTGGAAGAAATAAAAAGTACCTTTTCAAAGAAATGTCCGTACCTACATGCTAATATCAAAAAATACATTTTGGTATCGTGTACTTCTAT
Organism: Celastrina argiolus; assembly: GCA_905187575.2. Classification (NCBI taxonomy): domain Eukaryota; kingdom Metazoa; phylum Arthropoda; class Insecta; order Lepidoptera; family Lycaenidae; genus Celastrina; species Celastrina argiolus. The sequence continues at coordinate 7,826,160 of LR994577.1, forward strand.
AAATATTTTTTTTAAAATGGCAAGGATGAAAATATTGACGCGTTCTAGATACAATGAAAATATTTTAATCCTTTGACTGTCCTTTGTTAGCCTGCGGGCTGCGCTGTAAAAACTAGTTCATTGATGGACTCATAAAACCAAAAAAATCGTAAAATACAGGTATAATTTTTTTACATATAGAATTTTACTTCAGTAGGAACTTCAAATGTTATTTAAATGATTAAATAATATTACATTATAATTATTATTATGATATATGCATAGATTAATAATTGGTCGCTTTGACTAGATACCGTCCAGCGTATTGAAAAATGCGGCAACAAATAATACGCCGAATTCGGCGTACCCGCGCCAGTCGCGCTACAAGCGTAAAGTGAAGTAGACGTCTCGATAATTTGTCAAAGATTTGTGTGAGAGCGCAGCAAAATGCCGATTTGCATAGTCAAACTATGTAAAAATAATACTACATGAAACAAGAAAAATACTGGCATCACATACCATTAGTAAGTATTGTATAAATCTTCTAAAACACAGTCAAATAATATAATCCTAAAATCTCCGATCGGAGTACCGCTTTGTGTTCAATGTTGCCTTGTATTCAAAAATTTTTAACCATATTTAGTATCAGATTACCCGTGTTTGCCACGTCATGTCATGTCATAGTAACGCCAAGAAACATATTGTTTACGACTTGACAGGCAACCATGATATGACGTTTGTGCGTTGTCACTTTGGATTGGATTTTATAACGAGTCGCCTGAATTTGCGAGTATTCGTGGAGTAGGGGGCTTAAGGGAGATAGTCATAATTCCCCCTATAGATATTTTGAATGCCGGAGTTGCGTCTAAATATTAAAAAAAAAATCAAAATTTTTTAAATATTATTTCAATGATGCGAAACGGAACGTAAACTTTATGCTTTAGTACAGTTTTTCAAATTGTATTATGTGAAAAGGTGAAACGAAACGCAACTCGCCATCTCGGATGGAGGATATTATCAGCTAATGTCTAATTTGTGCGTTATTCCTCTGCTTCCGAGTATACCTATATTATGTTGGTATACTCGGAAATATATTTCGTTCGTATCGACTTCTGCCCGATTCACTCTAGTTAAGGAAAATAGGTGATTGAACTAGAATAAACAACACACTTTTCCAGCGCATTTTGCGTGGCAAATAAAACTTCGAAATTTATATCTCAAAAACTGAAGTATTCGCGGAGGGAAAGAGGGGGGCGGGCTATATTTGACTAGTAGATAGGACATGACTTTTAAGGCCTTATTAAAATTTTGAATCATGAACGTTTCCTTGATATATATAACATTCTTAGTAAAAATGTTGTCACAGCGGATTTGTTTCATAATATATACAAAAAGCATAAAAACGAAAAGAAAATTATACCGAAATATTATAATGAACTTAAAAAAATCTGTTTGACTTTAAACTTCTATTCCCCATCGGCATATAATTACGCGAGGAGTAAATTTGTCATCATCGATGGCGCTCCAGGATTTACTGACGAAGCGTTTACTTTATTAATAGTTTTAGTAAAGTAAACGCTCCTTCTTAATGTGATAAATGTAATGTTGTTTGCGCGCTAATTTCAGATGAAATGGCCATACGCCAGAAAAGTATGTGGGACCAAAATCAAACTCGTATATTGACATGGGCACTGGTGTAAATAACACTTCTGTGTTAGCTTCAGAGGCATATGTCTTCCTATTAGTTTGTTTAACTGAGCACTGGAAACTGCCTATAGGATACTTTTTAGTGCATGGCCTAACAGGGTTCTGTATATATATATATATTATTATAGTACATATATATTTCGGAGGGAGATTAAATGTGGGCGTCTTTTGATTGTTTGGTATCGTCAGGAAATAATAAGCCGCACAAACAGTACTTATATTCAGTTTAACAAAAACTTAGTTTCACTCTAAAACATTAACTCAGATCGTGGATGCAAATGGATTCATCTCAAGACGTGACGAGGTCAGCTGACATATTGGCTAACGTGTGTGAACATCAGCTTCTCACGATATCTTCGGTCTTCCAATGGTCACCCCCAATAGAATATCATCACCCCCTTTCCGGTGTCCCGTCGACAATGCCATCTGTCATCGCTGACATAAGTGACACTTGTCAAACGAGCTGTCATAGCCAACTGTCACTGAACACGTCCAGGCGTGATCCCGTTGCCAAGAGATTCCTCCTCCTTCTTCGATCGATACTATTCTTAGTTTTCCTCCGACATATATATAATTATAGTTAATGTTGTGTGACTTGGCCGTTGACAGATGGATTTCTAATTATTGACAGATTTTATCTGCGTTCTGGTCTTATCCGGAGGTTCTCAAATAGGGGCTTGAAAATGCGACAAAATGGTGCCTGAAAAGGATGGTACGACAGTGTTTGCTTCGCGCTCGACTTGGCGGGGACACTGCCGTGCCCCCAGGGGCCTTACTCTCCAAACTGATTTGATTTTGATTTAGATACGATCATGTCGCGTACTTCCTAATAAATTGACATTTGTTTATTTTGATTCTCAGTCGATTGATATGGTCGGGAGTACAAAAATTTACGATCTAACAATTTTCTTTATCCTGATTAGTTTCAAAGTAATTCACCAAATAAAATACGAAAAACCACTGATATCGAACGGATTCGATTCTCGATTGTGTCGGGAGTAGGCCCGCTGATACTAAAATAAAAACTCTTTTCGAAAATTATGCCTAGTAATTATTTAAGAATATGAAGAAGAACCTTCATAAAAATGATTATGATTTCATGTTAAAGATTTTTTTTATTTATTAATATTGATAAATTACCACACCACAGCGACGAAATATTTTCCCTATTGATCGGGCACTAGTCAAGTAGCTGGCAACACAATTATAGATGCACACTACAATCTTTGCGCATTGTTTTACACACACTACATTAAGAAGTTGCCGCATTCAGGAATCTGTCATTTCTTGACAGCGCTCTATCTAGTCGAAGGCGCTGAGACCAATTAATAATCTAAGGATATATGTATAATGTATATGATCTGTAATAATTAAACGAATCTCTCAAAAAAATATGCTCCCCCTTTTATGGAAAACAACTATGATACCTAAATAGTGGTTTCCTGTAAATTCTTATTTATTTGAAATTATAAATATAATTTTTATCCATATACTTAAATTTTCGTATCAACTTCATTTTACTGTTAAGAAATGTACTGATTAATATAAGACATTGAATCAATATTAGGAACAAAACATCACGCAGAAGTACCAGTCTAAAAACGTGACAGATATCTGACATAATGGTTCGATGAGTCCATAGCATAATTTAAATCTTAAAACCTTCATTCAAGTAAACGGTTATTGATGTGGCCACTACAATCCCCTTAGACCCTTTTTACGGTCGAGCAGAGTACACACATTTACTTGAGGACTTGAGGAGGCAATAATGATACTTGAATATAATATTGGAATGGACCGTTAGGTAATATGTTATCTGATAGGGGATTTTTGTATTTCTGCCAGCAATGTGACAGTGGTTAACAGGAATTATTGTATTATGTTATGTCGCCGTCCTTGCCCAGTAGTTTAGATAATAATAATATAATAATCATCATCAACGAACGCTTCACACCAGACGTGGTGTACTTGCCAACATACTTAGCACAAAGGATTCGTCAATCTGGCCCAGGGCTATGTATCCGAAGAACTTGTGTTACAGGTACCAGACAACGGATATATTATATTTAACACTTTTATACAATATACATATTTAAGATTTTTATTACATTAAACACAAATTTAATACACATCTGTGACCCAGGAACGTTAAAAACTTTTGTACCATCGGCAGGATTCGAACCCGTGACCTCTCGCTTGAGCACCAGTGCGCTCAATCACTGCGCTACGGAAGTCTCAGGGCCCAAGGATTACCAAGACTCGCATGAGGATTTTATTCAATAGGTATTGTATTGGTTTAGAAAGTTGTTTTTAGTAACATTAACGTTTGGTTTTTTTCTGCATATTATATGGTAAAAAAAGTATTTTAAAATAAATTCACGCTGAAACCGAAAATTCTGCTTTTGACACAAGTTTAGCTAATTGTGCGAAAATAATTAATTTTGCGAAAGTTTGCCAAGCACATACTGTCCAAAAGCTCTTACAGATTTAAAACTACTTTAACTGAGTCTAGCTTTTGTCGAAAATGACTGCTTAAGGGTAATAAAATTTTCAAGGAACGGTCGGTTTGGTTAGGTGTTGATATTTAAGTATTCTACGTAGAACCTATATTATTTTGGAGCTTAATAGAGCGCAAATATTTGGTTCACAACAATTTGGTACAGTCAACTTGTTCAGATAGGATTTAACGTTAAACAAAGCTTAATTTATAAGAATTACGCTTTGTTTATTACAGGGGCTGTGTTTTTAACTATAATGATAGGCTTTTAACTCTTATATTTTGCTTTTAAATATGAAATATGTTGGTGTAATATACAGGGTTACAGGTTTAGTCGACCTACATCCGTTAAGGGGTTCACATCATTACCGACTGATTTCACTAATAATAATATTTACTCTACTCATTTAAACTAAAAAGAAACAGTCCACAATACAAACTGGGTCGTACCAGATGATGGATGTTTAAAAAAAAATAAGAAAAGAATTACGACGTGTTTTTCTGTCAGGAACACTGAAAAAAAAAATATCAAACATAGCGTGCAGATATGCTTAAAAACTTCTCCGTTTTGTAAGCTATCCAAAGAGGTATAACAATTTAGGGTAAAACCAGACCTCAATAAAAAAAACTTAGACAAAAGGCCCCCATTTATAGAGTATACTATGAAAGTATCAGCGCTGAAAGATTTACTTTGGACTTTCATGTTTGTATGAGACATGCCCCAACATCATAAATTTTACCATACCATTATTTTAAAAAAATAACCAATTTCAGCGCAGGTACGTTCACACCCTAAAGTATTATCACACATTTTATTATAGTATGTATAATTTTAAACATAAACTGTATTTCTGATAGCCATTAACTTTAAATTTTTGGGGTGATTTATGGCATCGTTCCTCAGATTGCGAAAGGAGTTTGTACGTAACAATATCAGTCGTCAAAATATGTGCGTACGTATTTATTCTATAGAGATAAAATAAAAGGTTAATCTGTAGTGGAGCAAGTGAATAAGACGCTTCTCCCTTACAACATTTGTCTAGGAAGGATATCCTTTTTCGCTCCATTACAAAGATAAGCAATCAGGAATGTTTTCCCTAACAAATACTGTGTATATTTCTTTGGAATCTCGATGTATCTTCGCGAATAGAATGCATCAGGGGACGCTCGAGCTCCACGTCTCGACTCCCCGAAGTTGTATACAAAATCTCGTTTGCACTGCCATACATTGATCCGAGCTAAGTGGTTACGGGAGATACTCCCCGAGCAAAAATTCATGTTACGTCGTACACATTCAAATCGTGAATGTAAACGAAATTTTAAAAACATTTCACTAAAATGCTTTTCTTATGTAACCCCTCTGAATAAAAATAAAATGAAATGTTCTAAAGTGATGAGGTCACAAGTGGTTAGGTTTTGAATGTTCGTGACCGTCAACATTCTGTAAGCGGTTGGCAACCATTGCTTTCCATATATTTTGTACTTACTTTTGTGTATGCAAAGCAAAGCGTGATGTATCATTAAAATTTGAAGTATAGCAGTAAAATGGCGTTATACATTTCATCTGTAAGTAATAATATTGTGAATTATTTACTTTGTATTATTAATAATTATGACTTAAAAACTTTTTAAAAATATTTTTTAATCGTACTTTAATCGTATTTTAATCGTACCACAAAGTCGATTATTATCTACAATAGAAGAAGTATATAATAAAATAGATCGTACCAAGAATAGTACTAGGTCTAAAATGAATACAGAATAAATATGAGAACCGCCGTAGCGCAGTGGTATAGGACGTTGGTGCTCAAGCCGGAAGTCGCGGGTTCGAATCCCGCCAAGGGAACAAATAGTTTTCTATATTCCTTGTATCTAACGTAATAAAAATCTTAAATATGTGTATATTATATAAGTATTACATAAACTTCCGGTGGTACCTTAAACACAAGTTCTCCGGATACTTAGCACGGGGCTAGATTGAAGTAGTGTGAAGCGTATAGATTTTATTATTATTATTAAAATACATAATGATGTCTAAATATATAGTTATATTATATCGCAGTGCGGTATAATTGTTGTACTTATGTGGTCACGGTGATTTTACATTGTTTGACTTGCTTTTAGTTTATGAATTAATTAGAAGGATCTGTGGTGCACTAGCGGGTGCACCTGTTGCTCGAACCCACGAAACAACAATAAGGCAGTACAAAGGTAAAGGACCCGGGCACAGAGTGACGGCGTAGCCAAACAACCCCGGTATTACAAATTTAACGGAGCATAAACTGCTTACTCTGCACATTGTAACTCATCTGCCAAAATTATTGTAAAAGCAGAAAATCTACGATAGCGTGCGTTTTTGCTGAACATAAATATTTCTTTGTCTGGAAACATAAATTAAGTATTTCTAACTGACCTTTTAATAAAATTAAACAATGTGTTTAAATTTCATATTACATAGCGTAATATTGCACAGTTCAAATGAATTATGTTATAAAACTCATGTTTTCGTGTGCTTGTAATAAATGTTTGACGCAGCATCAATTGTGTGGCATTAAGAGCGTGCATTCAATTTACGACGAAGTTTCAGTTTTTCGGTGTTTTCGACTGCCCCTCACACGCATAAAATAACTAAATTAAATAAAACAATTAGAAATATATGAAGATAAACTCTTTATTTTGGACATCATTTTATAAAATTAAAGTTTTAAGTAGTACATTTGAGTAAATTTAAAGATTTCGGAACGCCGAATCGCAAAAATGCCGATTTTAGCTCACTTTGATAAAGAAAATAACAATTAAATCGTGTTAATATAGTTTAATTTCTATTTTTATAAAAAAGATTATAAAGTCCTTCAATGAAATATTGATAAAAAATTAAAAATATACGTATTGTTAACTGCATAAAAAATCTTTTAAAAATGACATAATTTACGTTTTTCAGTGCTGTATTTCTACTGGAAAAACTAAATTTCTTCGATGATATTATTTTTATAATTGATAATCATACTATTGGTAAGTTGACACTATTTTTTATTTAATTAAAAAACGATGTTTATCCCATTATTCAATTTTTTAAAAATTACTTGTTTTCAACCAAGCGCACGCGTCATGTAAATCGCGATCTATTTAGTACCCGCTGAGAATTCGTGAGGGGAGGCCGTGTCGCTCTGCGCGGGACCATCAAAGTATAAAGGTTCACCGACCTGGTCCGCTCATGGATTTATAGTGCGACTACGCAGAATTGACGCTTTGACGAGCATTAATATTTTTATGAGAAATGGGGGAAATTTACAGAGATTATATTATGTCGATTACAAAGTTCATAATATTTATATAGAAAAAAAAATATTAAGAGGTTACCACAAAAAAGGTGTGTAATTTGTTCAGAGTTTATTTATAAAATTTAAAATTTATATAATAATCATCATCAGCCCCTGTGTGTCTGTTTCTCATATCGTAGCTCCTAAATGCATCAAAGATTTTGATGCGGTTTTCTTAAGCAGAAAGCTGGTGTGGTTTATATATTTAAAAATTATACTAATCATCATCAGCCCCTGTGTGTCAGTCTGTAATATCACAGCCCCTAAATTAATCAAAAGATTTTGATGTCAATTTCTTTTGTTGAGAGCTGATGTGATTTGTATATTTAAAAATTATACTAATCATCATCAGCCCCTGTATGTCTGTCTGTAATATCACAGCCCCTAAATTAATCAAAAAATTTTTATGTCAATTTCTTTAGTTGAAAGCTGATGTGGTTTATATATTGAAAAATAATACTAATCATCATCAGCCCCTGTATGTCTGTTTGTTATATCGCAGTTCCTAAATGATTGACAAATTTTGATGCGGTTTTTTTTAGTTAAAAGATGGTGTGGTTCATATATTATTTAAAAATTATACTAATCATCATCAGCCCCTGAGTGTATGTCTGCTTTAATGTAACTGTCATCAATATAACCGAGTATCTGGGGGCACGGCAGTGCTTCTGTCAACTTGAGCACGGCCGTACCATCAATTTCTCGTAGCAGTTTAGGCCATTTTCAACTCCCTATAACTTTGTTGTGGATTAAAAGAAGCCTTCATTTTTAGTTACTAGGAAAGCATTGTACAAACACAGTATATTTCAAATGTAATTCAATTTGAAACAGAAGTTACATAATTATAACTTGTCAAACTCCTTACTTTTGTCACTGACTCAATCACTCACTGACCGATCATCAAAAGTATTAGGCACTTCTAGCAGACATAGAAGCTTCACATTTGGAATACAAGTAGTGTTTAGTGTATAAATAAGGGAAAAACCTAAAAAAATTTTTCTGTAGAATTATCTAGACTAACTGCATAATTAACTTTGTAATGTCATTTAAATGTATAGGATTACAAAGCTGTATTTGCCCTTTTGACAAAAACACGCGTTTAGTAAATCTTCTACAAAAAGAACTGAGATCCCATCAAAAACATATCTTGTAAAAATTGCCATGTCTCGCTACTTAGTTCTTCTACAGTAAAAACTTGTGAGATACATGTTATGCCGGAAAAAATGTACATTACGGTCGGTCGTGTTGGCGGCTGCAAATTTTATGGCGAATAGAGCTATATGTAAGGAGTCACTAACCAAAATTAAAAGTTGCGGCAACTCCTAGTTTTTTAGTTTTTGAAAAAATAAAATTCGTATTTTTGTATGAATATTCGACTACTTTTGACGTAATTTTGACAGTTTTTTTTATATAGCGCCAAAAGCCATTTTTATTCTAGTTCAATCACCTATTTTTCTTAACTAGATAATCGGGCAGAATTACGTCAAAAGTAGTCGAATATTCATACAAAAATACGAATTTTATTTTTTCAATAACTAAAAAACTACGAGTTTCCGCAAGTTTAAATTTTGGTTAATGACTCCTTACATATAGCTCTATTCGCCATAAAAATTGCAGCCGCCAACTCAACCGACCATAATGTACATTTTATCCAAATAATCTTTAATTTTATTTCATTTTCATTCAATAATCAGACGGTTGCAAAATGCTAGTTAGTATAGTGACAACATTTTTGTCACTGAAAAAAGCATGTCCATCCCGACTACCCACTAAAAATTGGTATTTTAGTACATTTTAGTGGGTAGTCGGAAGTGGGTCAGTAAAATATTTAGGGACAAACATTTCTGGACATCAAAGATGAAAAATAAATAACTTGGTATATTTTTATTAAAATTAGGTTGTTGAATTTTTTATTCTCATTACTTACTTATCCTAAATTATAAATGTGAAAGTTTGTTTGTTTGTTCGTGTGTTTGTTTGTTACTTTCTTCACGTCTCATCTACTGACCAACCACCATGAAACTCTTTTCACACAATCATCGCGAAAGTTATTCCCGACGGTTAGACAGTAACGCGGACTGAGCCGCGGGCGATTACTAGCATGTCGAGTATGTATAATTTGTATTTTATAACTTAAATACCATTTAATTTAATATATACATAAACAAATAATATTAAAATTCATTAGGATCAAACTACCAATATTACTCGCGCGCGCTACGTACGCTCGACCTAGCGTTAACCCACACATGCGTGTTGTTATGCGTCTGTGTGAGTCGATATCGTCTCTCGCGGCGATTTCGACTTGATGAAATTTGATTGCGCGCTCTTAAGGGGACAGTACGCGGTTACGAGTGGTACCCGAAGATAGTTTTAGTGTATAAATTAAATCCGCTAGGTGGCGCTGCAGTTAATGCGAAAATAAACCTTATTCTATAGCGGTCCGAAGTTCGCAAGGACTTATATAAAAAGCGTGGATCTGTCCATGTAAAATAAAAAACAAACCCAGAGCTCTAAAATATCTAAATTATCATCCATCCATTCAGGAAATATCCATTCAGAAATGTATCGTAACAGAGTAACAAACATTACTCACCCATCACGCACTCATCATCCATTCATTCAACAAACATCAATCTATTCATCTCTCCAGTCACCCATCCACCAAGACAGAGACAGTCTGTTTGTGCCTGTAATTAAATAATAGCAAGCAATGTTTATTGCACACACACACACACACCCACACGCACATACACACATCAAATCAAAAAAGGGGCAAATACTTAGGTACATAAAAAAATTACCACTAGTGACTGACTATATAATAATTAAATGATCAGCCTGACTACAAAATGTTACAAGTTACACTTTTATAACCGCTCGGATATATGTATAAGGTTCAAATAATTTATTATCATAAAAGATACAATTTCCACTTACACGAGAACAATATATAAATAGTGGTATTATAATAGGTATATTATTATACCTACACCTACACCCAGGCATCATTTTTTGTACGCACAGAATCTTTCGTGCGTGAGTCGCGCTTGGCCGATTTTTTTACTTATATTCCAAATTGGTCCGTTAATTATCTCTAAGAGCCGATTTTTCAATCGTTAAATAACTTTTATCAGTTGAATAAATATGTGACTTTGACATTTATTGTTCCATACAAAATCTGCCAAAGTCACTTTTTTATTCAACAGATAAAAGTTATCTGACGATTGAAAAATCAGCCCTAAATCATGTAAATAGTTAACATATAACGTAAATTAATCTAAGGTATATTTCAAAGCAAAAGCATGTTTAAAATATTACCTACGTTATTGTCTTTACTTGAAACCTTTCTTTAACCCAAGTAGTTTCTCATAATGTTTTCTTGTGACGTAGAAATATGCTTGGCACATGATTCAAAGTGGGCGAGTCGGTAACCTAGGGCGACATATTTTAGGGCACTAAAATTTGGGGCAAGATTTTCTTTTATATTTTCGGGGTGACATTTCTTGGAATCCAGGACGGGTCTAAGTGATCCAGCTCCGAACGAGTACAAAGGCCGACCATAGGGTTACGTCCCTCATGGATATGGGATACCTGGGGATCGCCCCATTTCCGCTGATAAATCCATCTAGCTGTCACAAGAAGACATTGCCCCACTTAATCGCTCGTATTTTTATAGCAATAAGACTCATATTATACAAAATTCATTTGTATTCATCATAAAATCCCACAATTTCGTTTTTTCGACGTTGATATATGAGCACACGTACTGCATACGTGATTATACCGACTCTTGACTAAACTCCGAGTAAAGTCTGTTATAAATATTAAATCATGGAAACACAACGGGCTTGATGAAAAAATTTAACAAATTGGTACGATTTCCTTACACGGATTAAATAATCAATTTTCACTTTTCTTTTTTAACGTTCCAAACAATAATATTAATCTAACTCAAGTAGATCTATATGAAATTACGACTACTTAGTTATAGGTACTATTGCATTCTAGTAAGCGAAATGATTTATGTGACACTGTGTAGATTGGGTTTTTATATATTTCTTTTATTGATTAAATATATAAATAAGATTAAATTAAAAAAAAGTACTAATGGCTTTAGGTAAAGCATTTAATATCACATTCTATATTTTCTGCTCGTCGATATTGTTATTTTCCTATACGATTGAAACATTATTTGGTTTGTTAAGCTTTTTCACAGGCGCGGCAACGAACCGTGAGGACTTGCAAATGAAGCGTGTAGCGTTAAACCCATACTCTTTCGCATCTCCAATTAAGTCCCAATAGTGGAATAACGCTCCTAGTACCAATTAACAACGGGGCTTGTGCACTAATGACATATTTGTAGGTAAGTAAGTAAGGAAAATCGACGCACACGTAGGACTTATATTATATGCTATTGAATCTACCAAATCAATAAAAAAAAATACGTTAGTTGTATGATAGCCCCCTAACACTAAATCTTTATTTAATTTCCTTTTTTGTAGAAATAAATAATTTGCGAAAAAATTTAACTGTCTAGTATTGCGGATTTTAAAGCCTTAGTATAGTACCTACGTCCGAGATAAGTTTAACCTAAACGTAAACAAACCCGTCTATGACACAACCAAAGACTAGTCAGTGATGCCAATTGGCTTAAATTCTACAATCGGCAGTGTCAAAATGGCGTATTTTTTCTGTGAAAGATTTTCATTTGATGTTTAAACATTTTAATTATTGTTTAGTTGATATAAGATGTATTGGATAATGAAGTGTAATCCTTTAATATACCTGTGAAAGTGTTGATAAGTGTGCACAATAAGTGAATAAGGAAAAATTTGGATGTTTACGGTTTGTTTACCTCTAGGTTAAATTTATCAGGGACAAACTATAGTAGGGTCCCATTTCTATCCTTCTGGTACGGAATCCTACAAAAGGGTAAATACGAGTGTCTAGGTATTGCAGATTTTGTGATACAGCCTTAGTAGTAGGGTCCCATTTCTATCCTTCGGGTACGAAACCCTACAAAAGGGTAAATACGAGTGCTTAGCATAATTAACCTAGATAAAAAGGTATTTCCTTTCTATGTAGGTTAATTATACTAGAACGAAATTGACTTCCTAACGTTGCTGGAATGTTCGGTGTAAAGGCAAACATATTTTTGTATCACTTAGGAACTTTACTGAAACTAAAACATTGTGGAACATGGCGGTGAAATCCCCTTTGAGATCCATTAAGTGGTTCCAGACTTCAGCGACAACAAACAGACAAACTCTATCGGGGGACATTTCAAGCATGTAATCTGGCGACTGGCCTGGATTTTACTAAAACAAATTTTAAAAATGGTATTAGATTCCTACTGCTTTCATATTTTCATATCTAGGATTAAGTTAATGTAATAATTAAGCTACATAAAATAATACTTTTATAGTGTAGTTATAATTAATGTTTTTGAAATATTATTTTATGCTCTTTAGTTGTTGAAGTCGGTATTTTTAAACGTAGTTTTTTCCACATTTTAGTGTCTCTAAGCTTTGACTTAGTGAAACAAAAAGTGGTAAAACATAATTCCGTTTGGTAGCTACGACGCTACAGACAGACTGACAGACGCCATATTTATAATTTCCACCTCATTTTTGTGTCGAGAGACAATTATAAATGCGAAAGTGAAAAACTCCTAAATGAGCCATACTGAAACTACATTATACATAAATCATCCATATGAAAAATGTACGTCAAATATGTATCACCTCTGGAAATTGGTAAAATATGTTCATAGAATAAAAACTACAAGGCTAAACAATGTAAAAGTTTCATGGGACCAAATAGCAGCTATTATGCGTCTAATCAAAAAAAAATACACAAATCGGATCATAAACCTCAGAGTAATCGGTGTTCATACATAAAAAAAATAGGCCGAGATCCTCCTTTTTTTGGTAGTCGGTTAAAAAAGGATTAAATAGTCAAGCTTGTACTACTTAAAACTAATTTGTACATGTTGAAAGCTTTTTTCTTCTTATATCTCTTTTGAATAAATTTCGGCTCTATCGTATTTATCAGTCGCCCGAGAATTTTATTTTTCTTTACTTTTATTACGTAACTTTGATGTCCTTTAGTATTTCATACGACGCGATATTTGGCTGAGTTGTTTGACCGTAAGTAAACAAATCAATAAAATCTTCGGTCTGTAACGTTTACTGAAAGAAATACTATACAAAGGATTATTTTCTAATACCTATATTTGCTGGTTACATCACAAGTACACTAAATATTTGCCATAATACAACGAAAACCAAATTCTGCGAAGATTATCAAACAACAAAATAAGCGATATCTTTAATGAACTAACTACAGTGAAGATGGAAATTTAATTCATGAAGTACTTCAAAAGATCGTACTCGCGAATGTTAGAAAGCTCGCTTTTATATGGAATCAAAGGCACCACAAGCTCGGCGGAAAGTTTAACTCATTAGTTCATAATCCGCCGGTTAAGCTCCGTAAGGGAAGACAAAACTTGATGAATCTTTCGAAAGCATTGCAAAGCTACATGCGGGATACTTTCGTTGATTTGAACTGAACCGCAAACACCAGAGGAAAAATTCAAAAGATAGATCTTTACAAAGTAATCCGTTTACTTATTACATCAAGTCTTTTTTACCCGACTGCTGAAGCGAAGTAAAAAGGACAGAATAAATAATGATTCTGGCGGTCTTTGTATGTACATAATATGTATATGTCATCTAAAGGTTGACTGGTAGAAAATTAAGGCATTAAGTCCGCCTATGTACAAAATGTGCATGATGTATTTAAATAAATAAATATATGTCGCAGTCATCTGATTGAATCCGTTATTTAATTGAATAACTGGCGCGTTCATTAAATTCTATTTTACCAACAACTTCAATGAATCCGAGACTAGGACAATCATTTAATATTTTATTTTTAATCTTGAAAATTTCCGTTTTATATATGTGTATTAGTATTGTATATGTGTATTATTGTAACGCACATTAAAGTAAATTAATAAAAAAATATATCAACACATTGCTATCTGTACGAGTTGTATAGTATATATACCTACCTATATATTATAACTGCGCTAAATAAGCCGATTCAATCACATGACTGCGACATATACGAGTTTTTACCACCGTAAAACCTAAACTGAAGCAAGAGGTGTAAATAGATAGATTAACTCGGGTAAAATCTAAGGCTAAGTATAAACTATATAATTTACGTAGTCGAGTTAAAAACGCTTGTTGTATGCGAGATATTTTCCCTTAAAGTCCTCTTAAATATTTATTTATTCTGTTTTTAACCCCCGACGCAAAAACGACTGGGTGTTATAAGTTTGACGTGTCTGTGTAAATGTGTATATGTCTGTCTGTGGCATCGTAGCTCCCAAACGGATGATCCGATTTTAATGCGGTTTATTTTGTTTGAAAAGTATATTAGTCGAAAGTGTTCTTAGCTATGTTTGGTGAAAATCGGTTCAGGTCTTCAAGGTCATCAGGTCGTTTGTGGGTGTGATAGGCATGTTACACGCTAAGTCGGGTTTTTTGAAAATTTTAATTTAGTTTACCCTTTGGGTACGGAAGAAAAAAAAGATTTTTCATGTTTATCAAGTTGGTTTTTACCGCTTAACTTGGGCCCACGGTTTATTAATTTAATAATCGTAGCACCTTCGCAAATATTGATCTTTATATTGTATATTTTGACAACTTACTCATATTCGATAGTACTACTACTATTATTTTATGGTTGTTATTTATTCAGGTTGCGATTGTTATAGTCGAAACCTATGCTCATTTTCCTCCTCCATTACGGAGGATGGAAATAATGAGCTGTCCCAGAGGCATATTTACAGAAGTAGCTGTCCTTCTCTGAAAGGTTTTATACAATTAAAGTATTATTTGGCTCCAGCGACTGATGTTTGGGGGAGGTTAAACGAAGTGACACTCGCAGTGATATTATGTCCGTCGGACAAAAGAGACCGCTTGAAATACATGAGCTGAGTTGTGTAATGTACCAACAAAGGGATATTGTTGTTATAAGTATTCTTTTACTTTCTATTAAGCCTGTGTGGCAATATACGACTCGTTGAGTAGATGTTCCGTGCGAAATTATCTCGTATCGTTCCAAGCAGGAACATTTGCAAGCTCCGTAAAGTAACGTTAACGATTAATAAACGTATGAAAAGCATGACAGCGCCAATACAATTGATATTCGATAGCTTTACTTTAACGGAGCTTTCAAATATTCCTGCTTGGTCTACTGTATATAATATAGAACAATCGGAAAATAGTTTTGACTTAACATACATATTACATAATTTGACGCTAAGTACGTATCAAATGTTGAAATATGTTCGAATATCATTTGTCAGCGGCCGACGTATTTGTGGAGCAATCGTCGACAAGGACAATAATGAGCGACTGTTTGTGCATGATGATAGGCTGCTGAGTGGACACTGAACTCACTGTCAGCGGAACGAGAGCCCTCAAATATCATTTTCACAAAGCAACACTCGCTTAACTGTACTTAGCTTCTAATAGTATGTAAATTACACGTTATTCGGAAATAACTTCGATGGCCCATATTGGGATTGAAATAAAATTGGCGTCGACGAGGACTTAATTAAAATAAATAGGATACAATTAAATTATTTTTTATATTTATGGTAGAAAATTAGAAGGTAAATAACTGATATTCTTTATTTTGTGTCTAAAAACAATATGTTTACTTAGAAATCTTCTTAAATTTTGTTTAGTTTCAAAAATAGCTAGTAGAATATAGGGTTAAAAAAAATTAAGTACACTCATGTTACCTCTGATGTAATAATTATGTTTTACGTCTAGCTATGTATAGTACTTAGATGTATTATAGCGAGTATCAATCTAAAAGTGGGCCTTATAAAACCTAAAAAGTTACGATAAGTTGTATTATTATAACCCCACAAGATACACTAGTAAGTGGTCCGACCGTACAAATAACAAATACGGAAACGAAATGTGGACGCAGCGAACAATAATTAAATTTGCTTATCCAAACAGATGACTGACGAATTCTCTATCTTCATATTTTCAATAATTATATTTCAAATAAACTGTGCGATGTGATAATAATTATATTTATTTAGCGCTTTATTACAGTCATCAATTTGATTAAGTAAATATTAAAATTAATTATTATGCACGTTGTGAACCACACATAATTGATTTTGTTTCGACGTCGTATTGGACCTCAAAATAAATTTACAATTTACCATTTATTGTTTTTGGAGTTTAATAAAATGTACAAATATATACATTTATACGTGTCGCATGTCAATTTTCATAAAACAAAATACACCGCTGCAGCTTTGCAATGCAGTGCTGCTTTAATAATGATTCACCTACAGCTATTGTGCCTATAAGTATATGCACAAAAAATGTAGAAACCACAATTATAAGTTCCTTTTAATACGATAACTTGATAAATATAGGACCTCAAAACAAGATAAATGTACGTCATACAGCATTCTACACATATTTGAGAAAGAATTAAATACCGCACTTCATACAAGAATTGCTTCATACAGTCACGTACCTTTATATTAAATACAGGATTCAAAATGAAAACAGAATTAAATCTAAAATTTATTATGCAATATTCATTGTCTTGCGACAAATACAATAGGTAATTTATTGTACTTTTAGTTAATGGGTTATAATATTATTATTCCTATTCAAACGTAGGTCAAATACTACCTATGGTTTACGTACCTACAAGTTTGGTTCTTCTATGCTTAGAAGTTGAAACACCCTAGTTTATTTTCATTATCATTCATAAATTATGGGAATTTTGTACCAGATGTAGGTAGGTAAGTCTGCATTCGGCACTTAAATGTTTTAATGGCAGCACATATTCAAACAGACACATTTGAAAGTTTAGTAAAAATTTTCCGAACTCGATAACGATATGAATTTTATCAAAGTAACATTTTCAGTGACAATATTGAATTCGCACAACGCTCGGCCAGGCAAATCCCAGCATTACGTTAACCTGGTAGAATATACCTGCTGTCTGATAATAACGTGCAGTAGAATCCCGATTATCCGAATGTCCGTTTATCCGGACTTTTTCGTCTTGGCTTTGAATATTGCTTTAGCTGTTGCTTATATTATGTATGTATGTAGCTCAAAAAACGTCCTGTATTAAGCCCATCAGCGACTCCGCCGCAATAAAAAAGATGTCATTCATTATGTCAAAGATCATTAATGAGTTATTTATATAAATGTATATATTATAATGTATTATAATATAAATATATATTATATATTATATTATAAATATATATTATAATGTATTATAATATATTGTTTGACTTGATTTAAATCGATAAACCGCATTTTCAATCATCCGGAATTCCTCTGGTTTTAAATGATAATCGAGATTCTACTGTATACAAGGTGTAAAATAAACCAGTGATAATACTTTAGGATGTGTATGTGCCTACGATATAGAGTTTACTGTGAGTACCAGGACTTACTTTTGACTTTGATGTTTCTATGAGAAATGTCCCAACATCATAAATTTGTTCATACAATAATTAAAAAAAAGTAACTGTCTTAGCGCTGGTACTTTGACAGTGAATTCTATACACACCCTAAAGTATTACCACTCATTAATATTACAGCCCGTATTTTGAATTTAAAATAAATAAAAAAACATTTTAGTTCCAAATGAAGCTTAACAAAAGCTATCCCACCGAGATGAACCGACGTAAGAAACTCGCACAGGGCCATCTTTTAGCAAAAAAATGGTAAATTGATCATCCTTGTGCTTATTTCTAATGTTTCTACAATAATTGTCGCATTTTGTTCTAAAATGTTTTAAATATTTTATTACATGTACAATATACTGTCCAAATTATTTTCTAACTATGATATTATGACCACTATATTATTAGATTACTGTAGTGGTAACTAAATTCCATTTGGTTTCTAGTATAAACCAATATTAAAAAAGTTTTGTGTGTTTGCTTTGAGGAAGCTTAACTACAGGACCATTATTTACTAAATTTGGCACAATATATAAAGAGTAGGACATAGGCTACATTTTAGTTCCCGAGTTATTCTGTAAGTTTTATTTTGCTAAATAAAACACGATCTCTACGACATTATTTTTTCAAGAGCGTCGTAGTAACAGATACACAAACTCTCATTAGAATATCGGAGGATGGAATTAATTAATGTATTTATTGTAATAGCTACAAATTTATTCGGTTTATTAGCATACTCCAATTTAATAAAATCAATAAAAAATTTTCGGGCGTCAGCAGTTACGATAAAGTTACACGGAAAATACCAATCATTTTCATTTAGGAGCGCAATTTTGGTTCACAAAATATTGGGAAGCAAATGGTGATCCGTCTGAGTACGAATTTATAAATAAGGTCTATATCAGACGTCTAGGAATTAACTGGAAACATATTTTTTAATTAATGCACCTTAAGAGTTTCATTAGTAAAAAGAATCTTGAGAACTTGTAAGTTTCAGAAAATATTGTTGCTGTCACCGAGTAGTAAATTTTATACAAGGTAGTTTAATTACTTAAACGTTTCTTCGACCCTGGAAGCGGGCAAAGTTTTATTTTATTGCACTACTTCATTACAAGTTCCTACAAATTTACTTTTACTGCTATTTGTTTCTTGAATTATTTATATCCTTCGCCTTTAAATCTAAGGGAATCGTGAAAATGTTTAATTGCTTGTTTTATTGTTAGCAGAGAATTTTTTAATTGAAAGTAGGCTCACTAAAGTATACAGTATGTCGAATGTCGAATCACGGAAAATCCTAAGATTTATGAGTAAAACCTAAGATTTACCAACTCTGAATGGTAAAAGCTCGAACGATTTTGCGATTCGCACTTTTACCATTCACGATTCACGTCTTGGTAAGTCTTAGGATTTACATTCAAGGCACGGTAAACGTTGAAAAAGAACATCTCTAGAATCTAGGGTAGATAACCATTACTATTGTCTAATATAAAAAACAAATTATAACAAGAATATTTCGGGAATTTTATTCCAACAATATCAAAGGTCTTCAATTTTAAATACTCTCTTGTTGCTTTTGGGCGTTGAAGGGATGGTGAAGAGAAAGATAAATAAAAAAATTGATTTTATGAACATAGTTCCTAGAATCAAGTAAGACATTTGAAGTGTTATTATTAGATAATTTACAATTTTCGTTTAACATTTTTGAACATTCTCTCACTGCAAATACCATACTTTCATGTATTCCACATATTATATTGTGTAGGTATCGAAACATAATAATATTTTCTGTTTCGATACGTACGCCCGAGTATTACCGTAGATGAAAGATCGGTAAAATGCAAGGCACATGATGTTTACATAGACACCAACTAAATAATATATCACACAGCGGAGCTATTCTCTCACTGCAAATACCATACTTTCATGTATAGGGTATTCCACATATTATATTGTGTAGGTATCGAAACATAATATTTTCTGTTTCGATACCTACGCCCGAGTATTACCGTAGATGAAAGATCGGTAAAATGCAAGGCACATGATGTTTACATAGACACCAACTAAATAATATATCACACAGCGGAGCTTGTCTAAAAATTAGCACCGACTTCCAAATAATTTCACAAAATTAGAGCATTTTGTATTCAGCGGGCAAATCACGGGAATCAATCGTGGGAGTCCCACTTATATATTTATTTATTTTTCTTTAGTATTCATATTATTTCAGCAACAATCTGGAAACTAAATCAAATATCTTTATTTCACTTACATAATAGGTATTATACGATACGTTATGGTCGTCTCCATAGTCACTTGACTGTTTGAGAAGAAAGACGATTCTTGCGCCGAATAGCCTTGTCAAATGTCGGTCCTGCGTCTGAGCTCTCGCCAGTCGTGTCGCTCATACGTCGTACTAGTTTACGAGACATAATATGAAAACACACATAGATTACAACAACCTCTTTTTTATATACCTATGAAACAATGCGGTACAGTAACCTACTTATATTCCCTTGAATCTGGTTTTAGAAGTTCCCGCTTCCTGCACATTTCCGCGCGCCGTCAATGCCGAATTGGAAGCCGCCTATTACAGGTGCATCCGTCGGCAGCGCCTTACTTCCGACCAATTCCGCACCGCCTCCCTCTTATTCCTTCTAAATTCCGATATTTATTTATATCGCTATTTGCTCGACGCTCAGGCCGGCCTTTCTATATTAACAAAGTTTGTCGGTTGTCCATCTACCTACAATTCTAATATAACATTCAACGATAAAAAATAAGTTTTGAAGTTAGTTAATAAATCCCTAAATGAATAAAGATACTGTCATAAATACAACATTAGTCACAATAAGGCCAATAGCTAATGGCTCTCAGCAATCCTCTTTTTTTTTTTAAATGACAGTCTGTTTAGGAAAAACGATGATTTCGTAATTATGTAATTATCGCGGAGGAATCCGAAATTTGGCACAGTTATAAGCATGTGGATTCTAAAGAAAGATGTGATTCTGTGTAATATATAATATTTTGTTGTAATATTAATGAGTGATAATACTTTAGGGTGTGTATGGGTTCCGTATATAGAGTTTACTGTGAAAGTACCAGCGCTGAAATAGTTTTATTATTTTTTATTATTGTATGGGCAAATTTGTGATATTGAGACATTTCTCATAGAAACATGAAAGTCAAATGTACGTCTTTCAGCGCTGGTGCATTCACAATGAACTCTACATAGGAGGCACATACACACCCTAAAGTATTATTACTCATTTATTTTGCACCTTGTTTACTGTTTTTAAAGTCATTGGTTCAATAATTCCCAAATTTACATAAAATTATTAATAATAGGAACTCTGAAATATCAAAAAATCTATAAATAAAATAAAATGATTTCACGTCCTGACTACCAAATATTTACTTTTAATCTTGTAAAAACTTCGAGACAGCGAGGGGTGTTTAAATAATACACAGTGGTATTGTATCTGCTACTTTAGAACTCATTACCGTTTCTTCTTGCAAATATTATCTTACATTCTATAAGAAAACATTTTTTTATGTGATTCCAGGGAGTTGTCTCGTTTTAAAATTAATATTGAATATGAAAGGCGAAGTAGGTTTTTCATACAATAAATAATAATAAAGTATTTAGCTTAAATTATTCCGTAACTCTAAAAGTAAATGAAGGACTTTTATAAAATATAAAATTGTATTTTTGTATGTAACGAATCAACTCAAAAAGCATTTATATACTTAAGTTTAAACTATTTGGATTAATATTTTGTATTCCAATTCGATAAATAAAATAAAAAATTAATTCGCGCTGCAGGTTCAGGGTTGTGGGTTCCACGTTGTGGGTTCAGGATTGGGTAAAACTATTTATATGCTTAACGAAGTGAGCACAGGTCAGCTAATAATCTATAAAAATACTTGAAGATTGATGATATTGCTTTGAAATTAAAAAAAAATATTTACATAATACCTATATACTCAGTTTAACGAGTATGAACATGTCAAAAAAAGTCAGCATAAAACAAGATACAGTTGTTTCCCGGCAGAAATGATTGGTAACGTCGAAAGGCACGTTGAATATAGCAAGTAATATTGTTATGTATATATTACAAAAATAATAAAAAATACTCAAAACTACAGATTTTAAATTGAGCTTTACCAAATTGGATCCCACGATCTCGATCCCTTTCATATTATGTTTAATTAGCAGATGCTTTACAATAATCAGATAGCTTGACAAATCATGTTGTTTTATACAATATTTACTAAGGAATTCATAGTATAATATACCACTGAATAGATGTTGCCACACAGGCATTGGTTTATTGAATTTAATTATGAATACATTCCAATACCAATCAATACGTTTAATTACCAATTGTAGATGCTCATAAGAGTCTAACAGATAATTATGTATCATCTCTCATTTAACACATTATCTGAATAGAACAAACTCTGGATTATAACAATAAGTTAGATATAATATAAAATCAAATAATATTCCGAAGGCCCGTCGAAAGCCGCGAACTTTGAGTATAGATGATGGTTTCGCGCATTCGTGTTCGTGCTTCGCGTAGTTTCTCGATCCGTGTGTACAGCATATTATGTTTCGCGCTGGTTTCCTGAGCAGATCAGGGCCAAACTTCGGGGGCGTGATCTCGAAGTGTATTACACTTATTAAAATTACTTTTATTTTGGATGAACATGATAAATAATTATTCCTGTATTTTAAAGCCAGTGTGGTAGCCACGACTGTAGGAAACAATACAATTACTGGTAGATCACTATGTGATTTTGGCATATGTGTTTTTTGGACTTGTGTAAATGATTTCCTGTACAATTAGCCAATTAGTCGACCTAGGACGACGCTCGAGTCGTTGCGTCACAGAGCTCTAAAATAGATCGTCACCTTCGACGGAGCCGCTGTGTTCTAGTTAGGTTAATAAATAATATAATTACTTGTAAACACACTACATTCCGTATACAGTAATCGCGTGGTGTCCTTATTTAACTATAGACTTACTGTCTCTTGTTGAAAAACCGGAATTATAACTATCACGATACGAATAATAGTATTTTTATATTTTAAATAATAGAATTTATTTTATATCTATTACCGATATAAATATAGGTTAAATTTACATGATGATTCAAGAGGAAGGTTTATATGTATAATACATGCATAATATACTAAGGCAACATTGCTAATTTTAGAGGTTTCTAACGTGATGTCGTAAATTAACCTATTTTAGCAAAAACGCTGCCTAAACCCTACGAGTTAGATGAAATTAATGTACTACAGTATTGTACACCATAAAAAGGTCTACAAAAAAGTCCGCGATAGTATATGTTTATCTTTTTGGGATAACCCACATTAACCATTTTTATTGTTTACTTTTTACGTGAAAAAATGGCTTATTTACGAAGCTATTTTAAGCAATACGGCATTAATCCTTATCGAATTAAGTACCTTAAATACAGTGTGCATTTAATATAGATCAATATGGTTCCTTACAGCATGTAAATTAAACAAATATTTTCGGAGATATTACAAATTTAAAATTTGCGTTTGCGGCGGGCGGTACCGGCCGGACGGGGCAGTGCGGGGGGAGGTATGCCTATAAATAGCGCGTCGGAGGCCGCGGTTCGTCCTATAGCACTTTGAATTTAGCAGCAATCGGACGCGTTTATTATCGGAGCTCACTAGCGAGGAAAAAAACAGTACTTGATAAAAACGTGCTTTTCAGCGCGACAACGTATCAGTTAATAATTATAAGTTACGATAAATAATAATCAATTAATTTAATAATAAGGAAATTATTTTAAAAAATCTTAAGTAAGTTCAGCTGGATCGATTTTAATCATGTTTTCATTGAGTGACATAGGCATAATATATATTTTATGCCCATGCAAAGTCGGAGCGGGCCGCTATGTTTTTATATACAACGTTCATAGTTTTTCTGTAGTGTATTTAATTTAGTATCGGCATTGCACCCGTGCGAAGCCGGGGCGGGTCGCTAGTTACAAATAAAGCTATTTGGGTTGTAATACGAGTATATATAAAGTATCATTAAAGAATCCCGCTCAATTTTGTGGTCGAATCTTAAATAGAAATATAATTTTCTTTCATTTAAATATAATATTACGAGTATGTTACATATTTTGCATTAATGATAGCGACCACCAGCCGGTTTACCGTCATTACTTTAAAATATGTCGGGCTAGGGCCCGAAAAGCAAAGCTGACAAAAATGCAGTTTCTAAAATCATTGATGCACGAACCAAACCAGTGCCAATCTCCTCTCCATCCTTTAATTATGTTCTTACAAATATGGTGCTTGTTATGTTGTAATGTATTATAGTATATTTGAGTGATACTAGAAGTGTTAAAGCAGCAGTAGTGTTTGAAACGAAAGCATTCCTTGAGACAATGAGTAAGCAATATTACATTGGTATTTTCATTATACATGCTTTGATTTATTACCTATTATGTTAAAATCTGTAAGTGAGGTCAATTTTACGAAAAAAGTGCGAATGAAGATTGTATGTGCGTATGAAATACATTAATTAATTGTGTGCATTTCTTACACATTGTCTCTTACTTACGTACAAAAACCTGAAGCCCGAGATTTGTTTCAAGCCTCCGCCTGTGCCAAATTATCATTCATACTGTCACTGCAGTTAAACTTTGGAAAATGAAAATAAAGTGAATCTAGATCTTGTTGTTCTGGCAGTTGACACTTTGGAACAAGTTTACTTGATAATGCTTTGGTGTACTCAGACCAAATAAAAAAAGTAAAATTACTCAGCGTGACAGCACACACATGTAATAAAAAAATTTCCTGCGACTTCACACAAATAAAAGCTTCACGCACACACATGTAATAAAAAAAATACCTGCGACTTCACACAAATAAAATCCTGCAAGAAAATTATATTATCCCTCAATATAAAGAATCCTCTGTTATTTTCGTACTCTATATCTGAACCAAATTTCATCAAAACCAGTCCAGTTCATTTGGATTGATTTGAAACAAACTAACAATCTGAATATCTCCCCACTTTATGATACTAACATCATTTAAGAAGATGCGTTTTTACTTAAATAATACTTTTTTGTCCTTATCGCAAAAAATCTTATACTGATCCTCCCCCTCGCATCCTCTCGGCTCCCGATGATATCGCATTAATTTTTTTACTCCGACCTTTTTCTAATACATTTTCTAAACAAGTTGGCTATCAAGCCACCACGCCGTAATATATTTTCATAACGTCAATCAGCGACTCTTTGAGCGAGTGTACACAAAGACACCCAAACTTCATAAAAGATTTTTTCGCACTCCCTTGAATTTTATACGAAAAGTAAAATGATGAAAAAGTACTCGCGAATATTTTGTCCTTGATTTACTCTCAGTATACTGTACAGTCAAAGTCAAAAATTTTTATTCAGAATAAATTTTACAAAAATGTTTTCTGAACGTCGTTTCTATATGATGCCTACCACCGGTTCGGGAACTAGACAAGCGAGAAGAACCGGCGTAAGAAACTCGCATGGAGCCACCTTTTACCAAAAAGATGGAAAATTTCTTTGTGTAGTAGAGTCTGCATATTTTGCCGTAATAAAAATAACCTAAGACGGATTAATTTTATCGTGGCATCCCGTGGTCTAGTATATACCAAGATATCTGTGCCAAATTTTATCAAAATAAATCCAGCAGTTATGGGACCTTTTTAATAAAAATAAATAACAATTAAATAAAATATAATATTATAACTTTTAAGTAACGTTAAGTAACTATATTATTTTAGACAATATTAAAAGGAAATTAATAATAACACCACTCGACCCGTTTCCTAATTTTAATTTTATTTCGATGCTGCATCTGAGAGACTTCCATAATAACCATGTAGTCCGTTTTACGACCTACAACATCGCCACACGATTTTTAGATAAGCATTTAAAAAGATCTAAAAAGTTCACGTTCACTCACGGCTCGAGCGGTCCCGATCTCCGTTCGGCTTCATTCGTTTTTCGTGTGCGACATCGTCAACACTTATAATTAATTTTAATAGTGATACAGTGCAATAATTAGTTTTTATTGCCGGATAACATGGAAATATGGAAGTATAAGGATGATCACGAACATATTCGTCAAATATATGGCGAATGGAAAGTAAATTACGCCGCAACAAAGGACTTTAAAGGTACCAAACTACCCACAATTATTTTAAAAAATATTCCGTGTTTTTCCTTTGTTCTCAGTTAAGGTGTAGTCACTGTATGTTACTAAAATGACCGTCTTAACGTGTTAATACATGATATTACCCAGATAGTCATTATTTTGTACCTTAATGTGGTAATACGAGATATTATCCTGGTTACAAAAATAAGTTCTTTCTTAACGTGATGACACGCGATGCCATCCTGAAAGTTACTTCTTGCTTTTCATCCTGGCGCTTTGGTTTTCTGTTTTTGGGAAAGCCGACGTGATTATGAGCGCTCGCCGGGCGTCAGCAGACGTGATAAGTGCGAGTGGCCGAATCTGGCTGCGCCACTCCTCGGTCTTTGACCGACATCGTAGACGTTGATTACGTCGAGTCATCCGCGCTAGCGCCGACGCCGCAGCAGCCCGATCCGCCGACGTCAACGCCGGTTAATCAAACAGACCCTGAGCCGGTGGACTAGCCAAGAAGTTGACCGCTTGTTCTGTGGTGTAATTGAATTCTTAAATATTCTTGGAGTGGCAAATAAATTTGCCAAATTATAATGCGAAAACATACCCATTAAACTCTCTAAACGTTGGGGTACAATCCTATTGGATGAGCTGTCAAAGACACAGAGCAAAATCCTATTGAATGGGCTATCAAAGAGACAGAGCAAAGGAGTCTCTAGTTGCAAAACCACTTATACCAAAAATCTTTTTACGATCACAAGTGCCTAAATTTAACAAAAGTACTTATTAGAGAAAGTCTTTTGAAAATAGAAATAATAAAATAAATTTCTAAAACAGCTGACCTCCTACCAGATTTACATTTTGATGAATCAGTTGGCTGAAAGAAGCTTAATATATTGCCTCAATTGTATAAAGAATTTTGGAATACAATCCAAGGTGAAAAAGGTATGAATACTGGTGCTGTGAAAAGCTTGTGGAAACACAAATAATACCAAGGATTTATACTCGTCTTCAAACTAGTAAACCTTTAAAGCCTTCTCCCAGCGCAGGCATCGGATACCGCCGGGAAACTCCGGAGCTCCTCCTCGTCAACATTGTGTGAGGCCAGCGCCAGCAGCGCCGGCCCGCTGCACGAGCCGCAGCCAACAGTACATGAGGCCAGCGCCAGCAGCGCCGGCCCGCTGCATGAGCCGCAGTAACAGTACGTGAGGCCAGCGCCAGCAGAGCCGGCCCACTGCACGAGCCGCAGTAACAGTGAATGAGGCCAGCGACAGCAGCGCCGGCCCGCTGCACGAGCCGCAGTAACAGTACATAAGGCCAGCGCCAGCAGCGCCGGCCCGCTGCACGAGCAGCAGTAACAGTACATGAGGCCAGCGTCAGCAGCGCCGGCCCGATGCACGAGCCGCAGTAACAGTACATAAGGCCAGCGCCAGCAGCGCCGGCCCGCTGCACGAGCAGCAGTAACAGTACGTGAGGCCAGCGCCAGCAGCACCGGCCTGCTGCACGAGCCGCAGTAACAGTACGTGAGGCCAGCGCCAGCGACGCCGGCCCGCTACACGAGCCGCAGTAACAGTACACGAGGCCAGCGCCAGCAGCGCCGGCCCGCCTGCACGAGCCGCAGCCATCCACGTCAGCGAGGAGGACACTGCCGCAGCGCCGCGGCCGTGCCTACACGAGCGCCAGAGCCAACAAGGAGAGGAGACGCTGTTATTAGAGGTACCTCACGCAAGATGCATTCCATTGTTTTTACACAATTGGTTTCTAATTAATGCTGACAGCACAGTTCTGTCGTGCGTTTAAGGTATTATATATACCTTTTTATTTACTAACTTACATGACGTCAGTTTTCATGACGTAAAAATATAAAAAGCTTATAAATTAACATAAGGAATTAGAAGCTATTTTAATATGATAATTCATATTTTACCCGACTTCGGCGAAGCCAAAAAGAAGGGTAATGATTCTAACACCGAACGGTAATGGTGGGTTTAATAAGTTTATATTGAACTTAAAGAACATCTTAACAAATTTGTACATAATTAACATTTTATAGTGGAAGATATTCGCACCGCTAGAAAATTTGATTCTTAGGTGCTTCTAAGCCCCCATCAATTGATCTCAAAGAAGTTTGCTTTATTGTGTCAATACATAAAAGGCATAAAAAATATGTGAGGTTTAGATTTCATAATTATAATCCTCATGAATTTTATTGTCTTCCATGTGGCTTAAGTTCTGCTACATTTGTATTTACAAAGCTCAACTAACTAACTTAAGCCTCTTCTCACATGGTTAAGAAACCATGGGCATTTAATAGTTGCTTACCTCGATGAAAATCTTTGTGTTGGTAAAGATTATTCTATAATATGTAATTAAGCACTATGTACTAATGAACTAAAGGTAAAATTAGAATAACTAGGTTTTGTTATAAAATTTGAGAAAAGCAATATGATAACTTCACAAGTTTATACATTTCTTGGGTTCCAGATAGATACTGCAAATGCAGTTATAATTACCTTCTGAAAATCTCTTAAATATTTACGAAATCCGTAGTAACGTCCAAATTGGTGAACGTGATTTCGTGAAGTTTATTGACAATTTGACATTATCATGTCCAGCATACACCAGTTATGTAATAATTATTTATACATACTTTGAAAGAGAAAAGTTTTTAGGTTTGGAGAAATATATTAATAATATTGATTCGATTATGTTACTACAGTCTTATTCATATTATGATATGGACTGGAGTTGCGTTATCGGGTCCAAAGCCTTTAATAATAAGTAATTAATATATAAAGAAATTTGTACGATTTACAAATCTTTACGTACTCTCTACTTACAGGCTGAGGAGCCGCATGCAATGGAGTAATAACAAGACGCCATTAATTAGTTGATGGCTCAAAATCATAGTAATTACCTGGAATTATTAGCTGCATTTATGGGCTTATAATAATTTTGTAAATTTTATGTAATGCTCGAAATAAACAATACTTGAGCTATGTCTTATATTATTAGATTATGTGGCGTTCAATCTCAATGAATTTACAACAAAACTAGGTAGTAGTGCGAAATAAAACGTACCTAAGTATTTATATTTTTGCTTTATTTTACTTTGAATCTTACGATGACAAAGACGACGACGAAACATCTAGGTACATTAGTATCGATAGATAATGGAAATTAACCAAGAAGGACTTTTAATTATCTATACAACTTAATAATATGGATTTATTTGCGTTTCCATGCGATTTACGTTTAAATAACAATATACATATTATAATAATATGTAAAATTTTAATCTCCTACTGGCTGTTGCTGCCATGGTTGCCTCTGTTTCAGTCGCTACTCAAGTTTGACATAATTTATTTGAAACCTAATATATAATGTCTACTGTCCCCTTCTAGTGTTACCCTAGCGTGAGCAGTATTGTGCAGCAAGCCTACTTGGTGCGTGGAATACTAACGGGCCTCAGTTTATTGACATAAAGCTAAAATCTGTAACAAAAGGTACATATTATCAATATAAAATGGAATTAAAACAATGGTGTAACTAGTTCCAGGAACCTAATTTAGTCTTGGAATATTTGCTAAATTTTGTAAGTATGATTTCACTGCAACCCAAATTTTATCACAAAAGGCACTAACTCTGATGGCGTTGTCCACAGGACAACGGATGGAGACTGGAGACGTTGTCACTAAGTAGAATAGCAGACGTTCACTTTTACGATTCGCGTATCGTTATTGCAATTAATGATTAATTAAGACCTCGACACCAAATAGGTGTAAGCCTCTTGGCTTTGGCAAGTCAAGACTTTGGCTAACCTTCAATTTGTCCTGCACTCACTTTGTTATCATATTTAGAAAGAACTAGTATTTGTCTCAATCGTGTAAAAACTTATAAATTATTTCTCACCTTTTAAAAAGCCCGTTCACTACGCGAGTTCTTAGACCATAAGTCGCATCTGCGACTTGCGAGAGGCGTGGACGTGAACGTATTCACGGCGCACAGCACGCGTCACGCCGCCACTTCCTCGGTCAGATAGGCCGGCGTGTCATTAGATTTTAATTACAAAACTGGTCAGGCAACTCGCTTTTATTTTACGGATTTTTAAAATCAACCTCTGATACTTATCAGACATGAATCAGCAAGTGTTATCGTTTTCTGTATTAACAAAAGATTATATAACTTTATTTCAAATGCTTTATTAGACAATAATTATTTTTATAAATCATTAAAACTACGGATGAATAGAACTATAATATTGATAACATTATTATGTTTTTGTTTTGAAATGATTACATTCTTGAATATTAAGTTTTTATTTGTGATAAAGAATGAACACAGATGTGATAAGATTGTAATTACCGTTTTATTCTGCCACAAGCGCTGAACATCTACATGGTTATTATGGAAGTCTCTCAGATGCAGCATCGAAATAAAATTTATGGTTAAACGAACTTACCTTAAGTGAAGTTCGACCAAAATTTTGTGAGATGCTGCATCTGAGAGACTTCACTCCCTCCCACACCCTAGCACGCGGTGCGCAGGAGGCGCACGCTGAGCAAGGACCCCAGGGTGCAGAATAAAAGCCTCGACCAATTCTCTAAACCAAATGAAGCCGAACGGAGATCGGGACCGCTCGAGCCGTGAGTGAACGTGAACTTTTTAGATCTTTTTAAATGCTTATCTAAAAATCGTGTGGCGATGTTGTAGGTCGTAAAACGGACTACATGGTTATTATGGAAGTCTCTCAGATGCAGCATCTCACAAAAT
Source organism: Celastrina argiolus (assembly GCA_905187575.2). Classification (NCBI taxonomy): domain Eukaryota; kingdom Metazoa; phylum Arthropoda; class Insecta; order Lepidoptera; family Lycaenidae; genus Celastrina; species Celastrina argiolus. The sequence goes on from LR994577.1 coordinate 7,857,155, forward strand.
TTTGGTCGAACTTCACTTAAGGTAAGTTCGTTTAACCATAAATATTATTGCAAAGTTAAATATTGAATAATGTTATTGAAAGGTTGACGTATTGAACAATTTGCTGGTCAATTTACTCGTAATTTAAATAATCATGTGCTCAAATTGCAATAACAATGAAATATTACAATTTATAAAGATAAAATATTAAATAATATTTATTTATTAATAAAATGTATTTAACATGTTATCTTCACAAGTGTGACCACTAAGTACTTTCACAAGAAAGTAACTACGATCTATTAAAAGCTTTACAAAGTAGGGAGTAATTGAAACGTTTCAAACAATCGCGCTTTGCAATATGAAATGCGCCTTTTCTATGCTCTTTCATAAAACCTGTGAATTTTAAAGTGGGCTGCCCTTAGCTTGTCATTCAAAACTCCTACTACGCCGCTCTTTTTATATCTTCCGTTGCAATTTCGCTGTGCAATTTATATGCACTTTGTAACCGTGGCCGCTCAAAAACGTTTATTTGTAGAGAGTGCTACTGTTGCCGAGGTTTTTTCAGCTAAAGATGCTTCTTGATGACGAAGTTCATAGTTAATGAGCGCCAGTCTCCGAAGCCACGGCGCAATTACTCGGTCTTTGGGAGGCCTCGCGGACTCCGTTCGAGTCTTCCGTGAAAGACGCTTCCGACCATATTATTGTTTACCGCTGGAATGACTTCCTTTTACCCATACACTGCTGACTCGAGTGAAATATCTCTTGTTAAAGAAATCTCTGAAAAGGTTCAAGATAATTGCGTGTTTTGTTCGTGTAATAGCCTCTACGAAAGCACGTTATTTCTTAGAAATAATAGGCGTGTCTAAGCTTGTATGGCTGTAAATCGATGGTTACCCTACCAACCTAGATAAATATAATAAATAGAAGTAAAATAAGATTTCTTATTTAAACAGGTAAGTAATATTATAATTAGATACATAATTATAATATTATTATTAGAGATATAAGATAAAAAGTGAATTTTTTATTTCGCAGCATTACCCGTTTATAAGTTTTAGCGAAAAGCTAATTTTCATAATAAGGGAATGTACGTTAAATTAGCTTCAAGTAATGACACAAATAAGGATCGGAGAATTTTCAACTCGTTATGAGTCCCGGCTCGTTTAATGAACCTTCCATCCTTTTCTGCACAGATAATTTAATTATAAGAAAAAAATACAATGTATCTTAATAAAATTGTAATAAATCATTTAAGCATTAAAGCATGTTACATTTTTCGTTTACTTGGTAATTTTTAATGCATTTAATTCTAGGAATATTAAAAAAAAATTATTAACAGCACGTTACGCAATGTTCGTTATTAGGTATACCTAATAGTAGAATGTATAATTAAAAAAACTATAACCCGACTTCGCAAAAAAGGGGTCTAAAAAGGCTGAAACAAGAAAATAATTCAATTTGAAATCCAGATATGCATAGGTACAGATATGGTCATTGTAGAGCCATGGTCGTACCCGCTAAACAAATCTATAATATTCGTCTGCTGTTGAAATATACAATCCCAATAGCGGGTACGACCACGGCTCTACCTTGACCATATCTATACCTATGCATATCTGAATTTCAAATTGAATTATTTTCTTGTTTCAGCCTTTTTACCCGACTTTGACGAAGCCAAAAGGAAGGGTAATGATTTTAGCAGTCTATGTATGTATGTATGTTCCCTCGTAGCGACTAAACTAGTGGTCCGATTTTGATGACTGAGGTGTCAATCGATTTGTATTAATGCCGCGAGTAACACAGGCTATAAATTTTTGAAAAATTCTGTACTCTTAAACAATTATACCTCAAAAACTATCTCCAAAAAAAAAATTAAGATAATTGTCTCGTGTTTGGTATCAAATGATAGGAGGCCAAGAGGCAAGCACATTACGAATATGTATTTATATTTTTATTAATTAGTATATTTTATTGTTAAATTCAAAATAAACGTTTAAAATGCGGTCGTACAATTAGTATCTAGGATTTGATACCTTTTATGTAATGGACAATTTAATAAAAATATAATAATTATTATATATCACAAAAGACTCCTTAAAAAAACATATATAAATTAAAACTATTTTAGGTAAATTATTATTATCTAAACTAAAAACTAAACAAGTACCTATCTAATAAAAAAAGGCTATATGTAAAAATTAAAAAACTATATCTAAATCGGCGGCCGCTGCCGCTATTATATTATATAATAATTAATAATTATATATTTTATGTGGAAACAGAAAAATATTAAATAAAAAAAAAGATTAAAAAACTATAACCCGACTTCGCAAAAAATGGGTCTAAAAAGGCTGAAACAAGAACATAATTCAATTTGAAATCCAGAAATGCATAGGTACAAAAATGGTCAAGGTAGAGCCGTGGTCGTACCACGTAAAAGCAAGATTTCAAGTCGTTGTAACGTAGGTGGTCATAGGTTCGATAGAAACTATGACCACCGAAGTTGAGAGCTAAGCTCTAAACCACTGGGCCACAGAGGCGACGAGGAGAACGTAATAAGTGATATTTTCGTTTATGACTTATCAATCGCAATCGATTGATACATAAATAAACTAATAAAATGCAACATTTCAAATATCGATACTATAATATCAGTTCAGACAAAGTTATTTATATTCAACTAAATTCCGAGCTCGAAATAGAATCACTCTCGTATGTTATTGACGTTACCGGCCTCGGGAGGACGGAGTCGCCGAACATAAGTTTGGTCGTCCAAGTTTACTCGAGTACGTCAGTCAACTTGCCGGGATTTAGATAATTCCGCATGCATACGGAGCTACACAACACTAAACACGTAATGTACCCTAACAATGCTGCTTTTAAGCGCTCTCGTACCTAATATTTCTGCATAAAATATTCCACATATTAGGAGCCTTTCTTAGAATCCATTGTCGAACTGAAAAGTAGCAGGGCAAGTATTCAAACAGTCGATGCGGGGAAGAATAGTGGAAGTCGTAGAGCCCGGTAAGCTCGCGTCGTTTTTCACCACGACAATGCGGTCCATTTTGCTGGAAACAAAAACTTTTTGTGCTCAGCACACTGGAAATTTTCCATTACATCCGACCGTATGTTTGTTTGTCCATTCCTTCATTGATATCTTAGATTTAGATACTAAACTCTTCATTGCTTTTTGAGACTCGATTTAAATTTCAAACTCTTCGAATGAGAGTAAATAGGTTTAAATGTTCAATTATTATAATATATAGGTCGAATATATTATTATACCTGATATTGGTATCCGTCAAAATCCCCTTGGATTCAAACCGTTTATTTTATATTGGCTAATCCGTTATTTTTTGGAAGGTATTATTAAATCGGTTAAAACATTGAAAATATTATAAATTCCTCTGAATGACAGAAGTATAATAATAAACTAATCAAAATCCAATTGAAACCTGAAAAAATTATTACTTACAAAACAACTATATCACATAATAATTATTATATTAGCTACACAGTACACATATCGAATTAATTATATTCGTCTATCAGATCTATATTTCACGGAATGACTATGTTCTACCAAATAGTCAGATATATCAGTTAATGCGTAGAGTAGAGCGAAGAAGATTAGGGCTTTAATTAATAGTATAAGTAGTTTGGAAAAACTGTTTAATTTTCTTCCATAACTGATCATTTCATTTTTATTATGCAATAAGTTTCCATTAATTATATAATAGGTATTATATTTCATTTTACCCAAGAAAATTCACCTCGTTTGTATTTGTGGATGGATAGCAGGTAATTAGTTAAAGTTTTAAAGACTAGACGATTGTAGAAATATATTATTGTCAATGCCAAAGCAGCTGCCAAGTATAAACAGTTAAAATTAAACTAGATAGTAAAAGTTAAATTGGTGAGTCAATGTGTCTACGCGGCTGACGACTGAGTTATCTTTTGTATTTTATTTATTTTTTAAACTTAACCGAATAAAATGTATTCAGTGACCATGAAGTTATTTTCATAAAATTAATAAATGCATAATTTTATCTAATATAAACACTCTCCTAATTTAGAAACATCTTAAAATATTTATAGTCTTCTCTAGTGTAACTTTATGGAAGGGGACTTGATAGTAGTTACCTACACTTAATTAACGGACTACATAGGCAATACCTATTTTTACAGCGGTTATAGCACTTACAAAAATGAATTTTTTTGCAATCAACGATTGTTTTTTTTTATTTATCAACAACTGTTCTGGAACTAAATTTATGAAGTGTATAAAGTATAAATGGAATCCTTATCTACGTTTTCCTATCGTTTCTATTAAATTATATATTAAATAAAAAGTGTTATTGTAAATTGATTATAGAGAGAAAATAAGTAGAAAATTACTGTAAAAAAATATGGGCTCTCTTTTCTATTCTGTCACGGATTGTAAAATAGATATCACTGTAAAAAAAGACGCAATCTATACATATAATAAATCTGTAGAGGAGTCGTGTCTGTACATTGAAGATATTTGAGAAAAAATAATATAGGGGACCTTTATTTACGCAATAGTACCCAAAACTATGATTTTTGAAATTTTTGTCTGTTTGTCTGTTTGTCTGTTTGTCTGTTTGTCTGTGGGTTTGTGCACGCTAATCTCAGAAACGGCTTATCCAATTAAGATGTACTTTTCAGTAATATATTGCGGCAAGTTTCATTTAACATTTAGTGTTTGTTTTATGTAAATCGGTTCATAAATAAAAAAGTTATGACTATTTAAAAAGATCATGTCGTACTTGCTGGACGTTTGTAGGAATCGCGCCGGGCCCGGGAGCCACGCGCCGCGCCGCGCCGCTTCAAATTTTATTCGCAGCAAACGCTCCGCGGCTGCGGGGGCCGGCGGGGGTGACTTTATATTTGTTAGATAAGCTAGGGACAATCTAAGTTTTTTTTTTGAGTTTCTTTATTACGAAAGTTATTTGTATAAAATCAGTTAGTACTTTTACTGTAAAGTTATCTGTGACAAGTAGGTACTGTATGTACATATTTATTAGTTAGAAACGTAATATAAATAAATAAATAAAAACCGGCCAAGTGCGAGTTGGCCTTGCGCAGCGAGAGCTCCATACAAACCTGATTGACATATTGAGACCTGAGTATTTGATAAAAGTTTCAATTAAATACATTCATGACAACTAAGTTTTAAAAAATCTAAATATTTTTATTATCTATATAATGTAACTAAAAATATAATATGGTTTTAGACGTTGCTTGGTTTCAAATTTTATGATTTTAAGTTCACGGGAAGTACCCTTTAGGTTTTGATTCCCTTGCGAGTGTCTAAAATGACGATATTTAGCGACGACTTATGCGACTGTAGCTTTTGATTGCATTGGCTAAAAAGTCTGATTTTTTCACTACTTCAAGGAACAGTAGATCCTGAGTATTTTATATAATTTTCATCTTAATTATACCTTTACGCGTTTCTGAGTAAAAGGGCCTTGACAGACAGACGGACATGGAAGTGTGTAATATGTGTGTGGATATTATGTATTTCGTTTTTTCCTTTTGAGGTACGGAACCTTAAAAACAGTTCTAAGATTTTTTTTTAATATTTTTCTTTGTTTTTTCTATTTAATAAGTTAGACGTTAAAACATCTTGATAGTTACTAAACTGTGTTACAGGGGAAAACTGTTAATTCTACCTTTTGTTAAATTCTAACCATTTACGGCCTGCCCTGGATATGTGTTAACAGTGTGATTATTATAGGTTTTTCTGCCAAATATTATAATAATGATAAAATATTCTCTTATAAAAATCTATCTTACAAGAGATAGCGAGATTCAGAACCATAATAGCGACATCTATACGCCAACTGCAATTATAACAAAGTTGAGTACCTACATTTATAAAATACGTTATCCGAGAATCGATTTTCGTATTATTAATTAAGAAAATCGAAATTCGGTCCTCAGCGTGTTATTAGCAACTAGCTGTGCCCGCGACTTCGTTCGCGTGGTGTTTGATTGACTTAACCGAAAACCCGAAATGTGAATTGTTTGTTTGTTTAAACACGCTAATCTCAGGAACTATTGGTCCAATTTGAAAAAATATTTTTGTTGGATAGTCCATTTATAGAGGAAGGCTTTAGGCTATAATATAACATTACGCTGCGACAAATACCAGTCGGGCGTCGTCGTCGCCCGACGCCGCGACGCGATGCCGACGCTGCGACGCGATGCCGACGCCGCGACGCGGCACCAACACCCGACGCCGACGCCCGACGCCGCGACGCCGACGCCCGACGCCGCGACGCCGACGCCCGACGCCGCGACGCCGACGCCCGACGCCGCGACTCGCAACGTCGAGACGCCGACTCCCGACGCCGACGCCCGACGTCGAGACGCCGACGCCCGACGTCGCGTCGCCGACGCCCGACGCCCGATATCCGCGAACAAACATATATACGGTTGAATTGAGAAACCTCCTCCTTTTTTGAAAGTCGGTTAAAATACTGTTTCTATTGCATCGCGTCGCTGTGTACTGTGTAAGTAGATAAGCGATCGCCCCGCGCGTCCCGCACACCCCGCAGTCTACACGCGTCGAAATTCGTTCGACTAACTTCAAATTTATCGTCACTACTCGGCTCCTATGTGTCTCAGCGTTATGTTTTATAACCTATAACCTGCTCAGGAGTATGGACTACAATCGTACTAAGTTTGGTTAAAATCCCTTCAGTAGTTTTTGTTCCATGCGTGCACATACAGACAGACAGACAGACAAAAAATTTATTGATTGCATTTTTGGTATCTGTGTCAATCTCCAATCACCCTCCAATAAGAATTTTGAAAAAATATTCAATGTACAGAATTGACCTCTCTAGAGTTTTATTATAAGTATAGATATAGATATAGATGTATAATATGTTGCATTCTATAGTATTATAGTTCTTATTCCGTCCGTTCAAATTCATACAGCCTACTACTACTGTACATTTTTATAGTCTTCTTTGTCCAAATTATGTATTCTATAACTATAATATATAGAATTTTGATTAACATATTGTGTTTACAGTTAAACTAAAAAAGTTATGTCAATACCTATAAGTTAGATTTATGTTTTATCGATATTTATATTTCTTAGTTTTTATGTTAGGTACAACTTAGGTTTGTTTTCTTTCTTTTGGACTTTCTATATTTTGCTACTTTTCTGTATAAAATCAGTTTGTCTGTATAAAAACAGTCATGTGATTTGTAATCATTACATACATGTTTGTTTGCGTAGGTTATTAATAAATAAAAAAACCGGGCAAGTGCGAGTCGGACTTGCGCACTGAGAAGACTGACTTAATACCATTGTCTCCACACCAGCGCAGCGTCGGCGTGGAATCGTCTGCAGTCGCTGCGGCGCAAAATCCATACAAATCTTAGTAGTTAGTACAGAGATGTTCGTCGTGTATGTGAGCGTACTATCAAGTAGTCCCGTTCGCAATATAGTAATTATACACGGTCATTTGTCAAGCTGGTAGCCTACTACCAGCTTGACAAATGACCGTGTATAATTACTATATTGCGAACGGGACTACTTGATAGTACGCTCATACGAAAAAACTGTCGTTTAGGTATTTAAAAATCTATTTTATAGTATGCTGACAATTCCTAAATTGTCAGCATACTATAAAATAGATTTTTAAATACCTAAACGACAGTTTTTATAACCAAAAAATATATTTAAAACAGATTTATTATAACACTGCCCCAAATCACTTTTCCACGCGTACGAAGTCGCGGGCACAGCTAGTGTTTAATAAATGTCAAAAAATTCATTTGAAAATATGATATGTTACATAAACAATGTTGAAAATTCATACTCTATTCGTTGCTAATAACTCCCATTAAAAAAATATTTGAAAGCTCAATTGTCGTTAATGGTTTGATAGACTTTCTATTAGACGTAGCGCTCAGTGCGCATGCGACCAATTTTATTATTAGCGGAACAGTTAACGAGATCACACGGTGCTACACACGGCTGAAACAAAAGTTAACGTGATAGTGTTTATTTACTTTACGACTGACAATATGTGTCTAATTTGTAACTAAAACGAGTTAGATTTTTAATAAAAATATGACGGAAAGACCTAATACTGTTGCAGGTCAGTCTGTAAATGTGTTCAAACCTTCGCGGTGCTTTTCGAAAACTTAAAAAAAATAGAATGAGCATTCAAAAACATTATATATTTAAAAACATAATTTCAAAAGTGATACAAGGTGCAATTAATATAAAAACCACTTAGTTATTCAATATTTTGAATTGTAATTGATTTTGAAAACTGAAAGTCTCATGCCAACAAAATATTTGTTTTCAGATAAAAATGATCTGTACCGTGGGAAAACGCTAACGTTCGAAATTGGCCCTCCAAAAACGTGAGTAAGTAAATTATTTTTTATTAGTTAAAATTTAGTTTTGTGCCTAAAGTACTATTATATTTTTTTATACAATATAATATTTACTTTCTTATCTCCTAGCTTAATATAATATTAATAATATAATTTATTTTTCTACAGGCGCTTTGTAAATAATAAGAATGTTAATTATTATAAATATTTTGTTTGGTACAAATATTATATTATTGTGTCAGGCGTTAGCCATTCCATTAAAGTCTTAAAATTAACCTCTATGGATATAGGCTAAAGAAGTATGATTTAGTCAGAGCTCCAAAGGAAAGTAGACTTGAGTATGTTTTAACGCATTTCTTAGAAAAAGGATATTGACAGACAGACAGAAGGACAACAAAGTGATCTTATAAGGGTTCCGTTTTTCCTTTTTATGTACCCAACCCTAATAAAGAAACATTCACAAATAAAAAAAAAGTTAACAGTGAATAGCAAATATACATAATATTATCTAGTATTAAAATAGTTTCAATACACAGTAAACGAGTAAATACTTTTTTTATTGTAGGATATTAGGTTGCAAATTGGTTGCATACATTATACTCGATAGACGACCTACGTAGCCCAGTGGTTCAGCGCGTTGGTGCTCGAGCGAGAGGTCGCAGGTTCGAATCCCGCCGAGGGAACAAAAAGTTTTTCAAATGTTCCTGGGTCATGGATGTGTATTAAATTTGTGTATGATATAATAAAAATCTTAAATTTGTGTGTAGTATAAAAGTATTAAATATAATATTCCGTTACTTATAACACAAGTTCTTGGGATACTTAACACGGGACCAGATTGACGTGGCGTGAAGCGTCCAAAGATATTATTATTATACTTTTGAATACTCAAGTAGTACAACCAAGTTCCATAGACGCTCGGACGGGTAATTATGCACACTACTCCGTATATACATAATAATTTATAATCATTGTAATTAATATGTACCCTAAAATATGATATGAGAAACGTAGTACATATTATAATTATTCAGTATGTCGATCCTCGCCGACTCGGGCGCAACTCCAAAAACATTTAGTTACACGTTTTCGAAACTCGCGAGTTCAAAGTGAGTACAAAGTACACTTTAGTGTTACTACTTTCTAGACTATTAATTATTAGAATAGGTAATTTGATATCAGTTAGTCACTATTTGTGACCTAGTACTTTTTGGTTAATTTTTATTTAATTTATACAAGTCACATTACGTTAGTTTACAATGAGTAGAATTTAGACTATAGTTTTCCTTGCTGAATTACTTATTATCAAGGTTATGAATATTATGATAAAGTTAATATATTCCAAAAGTAATAGTTTGATAGTAATAGCTAAACGTTAGGTAAGACGCCTTTTATATCGCATACATAACCTCACATTTAAAACGTTGTGCTATTATTTAAAACACTTAAGGAAGAGCACGATATAGTCCATATGATTTGTTTTTTTTTAGTTGCTAGTTGTTGTACTTCTTAGTTGTTAAACCTAATCCTGAGCTATCTCATAATCAAAACTCAGTACAAGACAGAGATCGCCTTGTTTACGCTTGGCTGGTTTTCAGATAAAGATGAGATTATAATAAAATAGTAATTATAAATATAATGAAAGCGCATTCAATCTTCAATCTTTGGCAAACGTCTTCAGATTTTAACGGCCAAGTTCAATATTATCTCTGCGAGTGATTGATCACAAAACTTTAAACATTTTATTAATAAACTTTACTCAGTTGGAACACTCTTCAGTAGTAAACCGCGTGATATCTTCAACATGTGTTCTGTACTATATCATCTATAATACAACCGGCTTTATCAATGATACAAATTCCTTAGACCATGGGCGATAATTGTGCCAATCAAACTTGCTCCTTCATGCTATGTATGATATAAATAACGAGCGTCTTACAATCAGCAAAAAATGCACGGCAATGCTATTGCCGGCTGTAATATTATTTAGTTATAATACTTTAGGGTGTGTATAGGTCCCGTATTCAGAGTTTACTGTGAAAGTACCAGCGCTGAATCAGTTACTTTTTTTAACTAATGTATAGGCAAATTTATAATGTTGGGGCATTTCCCATAGAAACATGAATGTCAAAAGTGAGTTTTTCAGAACGGGTACTTTCACAGTAGGAACATACATACCCTAAAGTATTATCACTAATTTATTTTACGCCTTGTATATCAATGAATAGTATCGTTCTACGAATCTACATTTAATCTCTAGTATAAAACAGAGTTTCATACAACGATTCCCAATTAGTGTATAATATTCCATTGCTATAGCGAGAAGTGTTATTGTTATTTTAAAAGATTCTCGAGAAAAATTGTTACAAATAGACTTGTTCACGAATTATTTTTCATTTTAGTGGAAGAGAAGCGAGAACAAAGGGTATTAAGAAAAGAAATGAAAATAGCGCTCCATACCGTCTTATACGCGGTTTACCGACAGGTGTGGAACTGAAACAATACACGGGAGTGCTTTTATGTGGTAAGTTCATTGTTTTTAAGCAAAATATTATTCCGTATTGTACATAACACCTAATTAGCAGTAGTAATCAAGGTAATGCTGGGTGAGGCAACTTAACGACGCGATCCAACGAAAATATTCTAATGACCTAAGTAAACCTATAACGCCGAGGGGCATATTATAGAACTCAATTACTTCTTTCGAAAAGCTACTTCTATTTTTTCGAATAGGTAAATAGCCCGTAAATAGACAATACAAATCCAGCTGTTATTTTATAAAAGCATTATGTATTATTGTAATCTGATTTTAATATTGTAAATTAATGTAACAGCTAAAAATATGATAAAACTGCACTGTTCGGTCACAGTACACGTGTGGGTTGCTTACGTAACTTGAATTTACATTTTTTTGCGGTCGTTCAAAAGACGTTTATGTCTGCTAATTCTACGTCTAATAATTCAGGCTAATTCTACGTCTAGGACATTGATGCAGTACTCGGTACGTATACCTTTATAAATCAACGATGAACAAATTGGGCGTTTTATCGTTATCGTCTAAAGACTGTAAAACTACATAATATCATAATATAAACCGGGTTAGTTTAGTTAAATGGCAAAGTAAAGTTTTTGACAGACCAAATTCATGGGTGTTTTTGAAATACTTAAAGTAAAAGTCAATCGTGCAGGAAATTAATTACTACCTACCTACTGATAAATTTATACTAAAAAATGTTCCTCTCTTATGGGTTACTCGCTTTTTGGCTATATCCTTACTTGCTTGGCATTAAAGATTCCTAATACGTTTTTAATTCTCACCTAAAAATAGTTTTTGATCGAGTAATTTATTTAAAAATTACTTTCTTCGACGGCGTTATTCGAAAACGTAAATGTTCGATAGCTATTTATTATGCAATGATTTATTCACGCCAATTTATTTGTCTGAAATGATCATTATCATCATTTTTTCAGGTCTACTGACATGGGGAATATGTGTGATGGTACTCTGGGAGCCCTTCATCCCCGGAGGCTACTTATTCAACATGACCTCGATGGTTCTTCTGGGCTACGTGTTCGGGCACACGCTGGAGAGATACACTACCATACATCCCGCATTCGGAATGACTCTGATAGGAGCCATTTGCAGAAATTTCACTTCAACAAACTTCTTAGAAAACTCCGCTGCGAACGCGATAGATTACCATCTAAGGTACAACTCTGAAGACTTTTCACACGCTCAGCAGACTAAACATGTATTTGCATACCGAATAAAAATTTGGAAAACGTATCATGAAAATCTAAAAGGATCTCGTCTATTTTGTATCGTTTTATTTTCCAGGCGAATTTACCCGGCCATTATATTAACGAAGGGACCGCTCGGATGGAATTGGAATTACATAAAAAGTAATCCGGTGAAGGTATTCTCGCTGGCCACGATCCCGTGGACGGTGGAGTGCCTGGCCACCGTGCTGTTCGCGCACGTGCTGCTGGGCTACCCCTGGTATTGGGGTGAGGTCGCTCTACTTAACGAACTTATTTAAACAAACCGGTCATGGCTTTATTTGAATATGTTATCTTTTAACAAATAGTTTCATTTTATTTTAAGAGTTCCTTATAGGTTATTATTTAATATAAGGTATTATGTGTAAAATTAACATTAGATAATAATTGATACAAGTATTTTATCCCACACTGTAGTATGTTTTGTTTACTTAGAAAATAGTATTGGTCAAAAATTTCACATTGTGATATCATAAACACAAGAGTGCTAAGTGGAAATATACCAAATATAGCAAATTGATTCACTTAGTACCTTTAACACAAACATTATAAACTGTCATCCCATCCAACTTATACTTATATGCTACTACATACTCGGTTTTAACTGTTCAAATCCGTAGCGTTGTGACAATTCGGTGATAGCTTATGGTATAACGATACCTATAGTGAATAGATATAGGTACACTATAGGTATGTTTAGATAAACGAATAGCAAATATTATTAGTTATTTAAATCTACATAATATATATATATATATATATATATATATATATATATATATATATATATGAATTACTTTGACACCAAACACCAAAGGATTCTAGAAAGCCAACCACATGAAAATAAACTAAAAGGTTTCGTACCATTTTATTCATTAAAACACGTGTCGGTATTTAAATGTTCAATATTAATATTATGGTTAATACTTAAAACTTTATTGAGTTCATATTTAAAAATATGCATTGAAATAAAATCGCTACGAGCTCGCATTCACATTTAAAGCTACGCAGAATTGTACAATTAACGAGTACATTATTATGACGAAAATCGTAATATTTTAGGGATCCGTTGCGCAAATAACTGTTATTTTTTGTAATAAAAATTTACTACCCCAGTACCCCTTAACCTACTTTGTCATAATTATGATGATGATTGCCATTTTGTCACTCCGAAAACTATTTTCAGGATTGCACCTAGGCTCAATACTAGCATCGGTGTCACCTGCCCTCGTGTTGCCATTAACAATGGTGCACAAGTCCAGAGGTCTGGGTGTTAAGAAAAGGATCGCGGATTTAGTGGGCAACGCTGGAGGCCTGGATACTGCCTTCACTGAGGGAATGTTTGGAGTTATAAACAGTGCCATATTCTTCCCGTCTCCTCCAGCGTATAGAATACTTAAGGTGAGGGAAATACAACTCATTTATGACTATAAAATACACTGGCGTCCAACAAAATACGTAAGTAGCAGTAGAAGATAATTTGTTTGACGGCGGGATTGGAAATGAGGCTCGTATTAATAAATAGGTCTCAAACTTGGTCTCAAGAATTGCGATCGCAACCTCTACTTGAGAACCTATTTGACAGATAAAACGTTATGTTAAACTTTTAAAAATTACCAGTTTTACTTATGTTACATAATTTATTTTTATTTATAACGTTTAAAATATAAAGGTTTTAAAGGTAAAGTTTAAATTATACTTACATCATATTTTGCTATAATCTATATTATTATGAATATTACGTTTCAAAAAGAAAACAATTAAATTACGTAACTTAAAAAAAGTTGTTAGTTATTGTTTAAAAATAAGTGAAACGAAACGTTTTTTTATCCCTTAAAAAGGTTCGTAATTCTTGAGACTGAATTTGAAATTGTTTTATTTATATACGCGCCTAAGTAACAAAAGATACGTCCGTCGCGACACGTCATGTTACAATAATTAAATTATGAAGGATTTAAATTGAAAAGATATCCTGTACATTATTTGGAGGATTGGAGTTTTAAAAACTGGACATAAATACCGATTGTAGAGAACTCTCCACCACGTAAATCAAACTACACAGAAAACAAACAGTAAAGAATACATTTGCGCCATGGCCTATATACTCGTTACCTATTGAAATTAAATACGTTGGACTGTAGACTAAAATAAAACTAAAGCGTTTGATCATCCAGCTGTTGGGTTTTAATCTTCAATAAGATTGTCTTTTCTTATAGTAATTGACAGAAAATAACAACGATAGTGTGTGTTACATTTATACCTGTATAGGTATATTTAAATAAAACAATGGTTATAATATACAGGCTGTAATATTAATGAGTAATACTCTATCCCGGGGATTCATACACACCCTAAAGTATTATCATACTTTAGGGTGTGTATGAATCCCCGGGATAGAGTTTACTGTGTGAAAGTACCAGCGCTGACAGATGTACTTTTTTTTAACTTATTGTAAAGGCTTTATGATGCTGAGGAATTTCTCATAGAAACATGAACTTACTTTCACAGTAAACTTTACATAGGAGACACATACACACCCGAAAGTATTATCACTAATTTATTTTACACCTTTTATATGGGTAATTTAACACAAATTAACAAAATATTAGTAAAACCTTTTGAATCTTTTTTTAATTTATGTTATTTAGTGACTGGCTACAAACTAAAACCTAACAAAAAAGATTAACAGTGAATAATCACAATATTTAAAACTATTTTTGGTTGAGTTAAAACAACACCTTCTTCTATCTTTTATGTCCTTAATGAATAAAATTCCATAAAGTTGATTAAAAAATCGGTGCACTCTAATTATTTCACAATAATGAACAGCCTCCGAGTTATTTGTTGATTAATCGCTAATCTCCGGGGACTCGCTCCTCCACAAAAGAAGTTTCCTCTGATGAATACCATGGTCTTTGATACGATTCTCGTTTAGAACGGTTACTTTGCTGGATTAGACCTCAATTATTTCCAGTTCAATTATTTTGTACTTCATTAATCTAAAATTATTTTGGCCTAACATTGAGCACGTTTTGTATATATATTGGTTTACCACAAGTTAATTAAGTATAATATAGTGTTCATTAGGCGTACTTTATTAACAAGGAAAATAATCATTTCTAAATCAATAGGAACATTTTTAAATAATTATTAAATATATTTAAATAATTATATAAATAATTTTTTTAACAAACACAATATGGTGTAAAAATAAAAGTCACTAAAACTTTGATTTACGATTATACTACCTTTTCTCATTCTACAAATGTATTTTTTTTATCAAGAACAAAAAAAATCTTATATATTTGTCGCAAAATAACGAAAAATCCAAAAAAGAGATATACCTAATATACTTTTAATTTTTGTAAAAAAAATACATTTCTAGAATAAGAATTGGTAGTATAATCATATCCTAAAGTTAGAGTAACTGTTCTTTTTACACCCATTATAACTCATTGCATACACTGTTGGTTCTTGATACCAATTCAAGATAACAAAATATTATTTTTTAAACACTTTTCCACTTGATTACGTTTTTACAAAAATTAAATATTAAAACTGAATTACACTTTATCACTAATTATAATTCTAAGTGTTATTTTCACCACGTACAATAATAATTGCTAATAAGTTTCCTCTAATGTATAAAATATAAGCAACTAGCTGGCCCGTGCCCACTTCTTTCAGCACACAAGCCGTTTAAACCTTCCCTGGACTTCCATGAATATTTCAAGACTAAAAATAGCCGAATCGGTTCAGCCGTCCTCGAGTTTCAGCGAGACTAACGAACAGCGATTAATTTTAATATATAAGATTTTTGTCTATGTAAATACAATATTTTCGCCAGGCAGTGGTCGCTATCTTCCTCGGCATCGTGCTGGGCATCGCCTGGGGCGCGCTGGCCGATGCCCTCCCCGACCACGGCGACCTGTACGCGCCCGCCGTCCGCAGCTTGCTCCTCCTGGCCGGCGGGGTCTTCCTCACGTACGGCTGCGGGTACCTCGGCTGGGGCGGTACATGTAAGTCAATACTTTCACAAACTATAGTATAAAGTCTACTATAATATACCGATCTAATATAACATCTAATGTTATATTACATATATTATATTTTTATTATATTAGATATATAGCGCAGCGAACATCTGTGTGAAGCCAAAATACAAAAGCGAACAATTTCACATTGAAAAATAACGGTTCCCGAAAGACTGTAAGAACTTAAGTGTATTCTATTCCTATTTTAATTGGTACGAATATCTTTTAAGAATTTGGCTTTTAATTTAGAAGTTGTACACGGTTTTGATTAAGTATTTGCTTTAATGGCTTCAGCCAGTTATTCGATGCGCTCTATTTTATACTCGTAACTAGTTTTTTTATTAAAATTCGGTAAAAGACCGTATTGTTAATATTATGATGTCTAGACTACTTACGTAGTGACCTTATGCACCCAATTAGTATTTACTTAATGCCATTGATGAATGAAAGTCAAATCTATTTTGTTTATAAAAAGGAATTTTTAAATACTTCAGCTTAATCTTGCCGTTTAAAGTCATTTTAGTATTTGCGAACACAAATGTAAAAGAATTTCATGGAAATACGCACAAGAAAATGCTTAAACAATGTATATTTTATAATCGTAAATCAAAGTTTTAATTATAAAATACATAAGACTATTAAGTCTTATCAACACGTTATTATTAAATACAATTTTATCACATACAATCGACCAGATACTTCGATCGAACTTGTGCTGCAGACTTCAGACGCTATAAAACCGTTGATATTTTACTGTGCAATGATTAAAACACTATATAAATCCAAATAGATCCGATGAAGTCCGATATTATTTGCGCTGTAACTAGTCCATAAAATGCTCGAGATGGTGGAAGGACCCCTTCGTCTTCTATAACATTTAAGTGACGCAATTTATTCTGAAGTCGCTGTGAAGGACTCGTTAAATATTCATCGCCAATTATTTGTTAATTAATTGCCAAAACTGATTCACGTCCGCTGCAGCTTATGGCGGTTCCTCAGTTCCCTCTGTTCGTTAGTAAATATTAACTACGCAAATTTAGTTTTTTTTTTTAAATTTTATAAAGTTTTTTTAACAACATAGGTACTTTTAATATAATTAAATAGCGTTCCCAAATCCCAAGGGAGAGATGAGAGAGCTCGTTTGAAACTTTAGTTTTAACGTTGTTATTTATTAAAGCACACAATAAATTTTGCTCGTAATTGTTATAAAAGACGATAAAATAAATAAGAACAAGATTAAATACAAACAAGTTGAATGAATTAATAATAAAGCATAGGTATGCTATTTTAAACACAAATGTAAAAGAATTTAATGGAAATACGCATAAGAAAATATCATGAGTCTGTATGATGGAGTAGCTATAGGTATAGCTACTCCATCATATAGACTCATGGTCTCATTTTACACATAGAGAGTAATATTCTCAATATGTATAAAATGCAACTGAAAGTTATATGCTTAGCTGTCAGTTACAGCAAGCCCATAAGTAAGGTTCAATAACATAAAGGACATTTAAAATTTAAGTCTTACTTGAAGTGGAGATCGAATCGTAAGTGCGGAAGAGTACGGAGTTTGTAGATACTGGATACTAAACAGTTTATCGTTATATAGTTGCACTATTATACACATTAGTGATTTCCATTTAGTGGTACGCGTACCCCCAGGGGTACGTGAAGTTGCATGAAGGGGCTACAATTACCAAAATATTATTATATAACTAGTTATTTAAATTATATATTTTTTTAATTTATCATTATCACAATAAGGGGTACGCTAGTTTGAGGTCATTTTTGAAGTGGTACGGAGCAAAAACTAATTGAGAACCACTGTTATAGACAAAATGAAGATCTAACTTTTGCCCGCATCTCTCCCTGCATAAATACAGAACCCCATGGAAACCTAAACATGACCTTTTCGAAATTAAAATTTGCCTACGAGCCAGAGCCAAAACTAATAACAGATCCATCCAAACCCTTTTAGTAGTTTTTGCTAAGAAAACATGCTTTGAAAGAGTAACAAACATACATCCATCCCACCGTCAATCCTCACAAACATACATCCATCCCACCGTCAATCCTCACAAACATACATCCATCCCACCGTCAATCCTCACAAACTTTCACGTTTGTAATAGTAGTTATGCCGTACGACAAGTCGAATTTTCGACAGTTTGTAAACAAATCTTCAAATCATGAGGAACATTAGAGGTGGAAGCGGAATAGAGATTAAGTTGACACGTGTTCAAATGTACTTACACAGCCTGAACTCTGCGGTCTCGGGGCGTGCGTGAAATAACAAAGAAATAAATCATTTTTGCCCTTTGTCTTTTTATGACCCCACCATCATTGCAGTAACCTTCAAATTATTTTCCTACTTAATCTGTATTATCTCTACCACAATACCAAACTTTTAGCTCGAATATTGTGAGCTATCTTACGAATTTCAACTTTAAAAAGCTTCATGATTTATTAAAAATTTATAAACGTTTATTGCGTAACAAGCTGCCATAGCAGTAAAGTTCGGCTCATAAAATCAATTTTATACGAAGATTATAAGGACTGAAACTTTATGGTTTTCAAACTCAAGAAAATATTTAATTTAGTGAAGCTAGCTAGGATTTTACGTTACGACAATTTTCGAGAGTCAAGCACGTGATGCTATTTCAGAGCAGAGGTAACGCCTTAATATTGAGGATCTAAAACAATAACCTTTTCCATGTAGTGTCCAGGTGCTGCCGGGAGACAAAAACGTGTCTGGCTTGTTAACAAGTTGTTCGAATATGCCGCTGCATTCCCCAATTGGTTTTCAGAAAAGTCACGTGTGCACGACAGCGTACGACTCGGGATCAAAATTTATGAAATACCAGTCCAACTTATTTGAAAATATTAGCCGCGAGATCGGGAAGGATGCTCCTGGAGGGTTATTTACGACCAATAACGTAGAAACGCTTCATCAATTATTTTTTTACTGCCCTCTTTGACTTTAGGTCTCTTTTCATCGTCACTGACAAAAATTCGTTGTATATAATATTATAACCATTGTTGTGCGAAAAATGTAATAATATGTATAGTATAATGAATATTAAATAAGATTCGTTCACATTTAAATGATAGTTAAATAATTTATGGGACATGTTTTATAATAATTAAATTCTTGGCCTTCGCTTAAATTGCAGTCAATAAAGATGTAACCTTATTCTCTACGTGCACACAGCGTTTCATTAATTGAAATGGGTCACTCGTATAAAGTTTTATAATATTTATTACAGAAGCATTGCTCAACCTTCTTATTATATATATTCTTCTATAAGTTTTATGTAGGTAAAGCCGTAAACGTTTATGTGATTGGTCGAAACGGACTTTATAATTCTTAAAGAGAATTATGAGCTTTGAAAAATGTTTCGTATAAATCTATGCGGCGTCATTTGAACGCTGGATTTACGATTTTTAAAGGCATAAAAAGAGCCCGAGCAAAACGTTGAATAAATATTTTATGTACTTTATTTATTAAGGGTAAGCAAATTCAGTAAACGAGCTGCCATAATGCTCATAGACAACATAACTGTTTCATAAGAATGGTGGTGGGGACGACCTAGCTAGCTAGCTAGCTGTTTGAGTGCTTTTACCCTTTCTAGTGCAGGCTATCCAACTTCTTCTTCTACTTCATCTTCCATCGCATCCTAACAGAAACACTAGTTTTCTGACTAGTGTGAGGATCTTTTTTGTTTATAAATATGTATAGTTTGTTTATAAATATGTATTGGTAGGCTTCTATGAGGCTCTAGCATTATTCCAGACGTCGATCTTTTCTTAACCTAAATAATATCTATAGACGCTTTCACACCACGTCGATCTGGTTCTCGAAAATCTTGTGTTAGGGCGGCACCAGATAACGAAAATGTGGGCCATGACTCAGAAAATATCTGTTTGCTTCTTTGGCAGAATTCAAATCCGATCTCCGGCTTGTGCTTGCGCTTACCACTGACCCACGGAGATCGTCTGTTGGTCCCAAACTCCCTGTTGTAGTATTATGTATGAAAGGATCTTCTTCTTGGTCCACAGCTGGCGTGGCGATCATGGTGTGCGCCGGCGTGGCGGGCACGCGGTGGGCGCGGCGCGGCTGGCCCATCAACAACAACCCCGTGGCAGAGGTGTACAAGCTGCTGTGGAGAGTCTTCGAGCCCATGCTGTTTGTACTCAGCGGGTACTACTTGGATGTAAGTTCACAAGGGAAATTATGTGCTCATTTATGGTAAGGGAAATTCAAACATACCTTCACATTCTTTTAGGTACTCATAAATAAGTATAGGTAATATCTCGTATCTTTGGAAAAAGATTTTCACCGCAAAACTTACGTGGTGACACGACGTCAAGCTGTTCATTCTCAGTAGTCGGTAGGCGAGGTTGGAGGCAAACTAGTAGTTAATTTCCAGAAATATATTTAAGTTTTACAGGAAAATACTTTTAATTCATACTATAAGGTAAAAGTTAAAATTATTCGACAACCAAATCGGAAGTTGATGAACTGATCTTGTTATACCCATAAGAAGCACAGCTATACTTTGAGTAAAAGTTCTAATAGAGGCTCTTCACATCGAAATAACAAATTAATTTTAATAAAATGAAATAAACATGAAATGGAATAAACGTGGAGAAACGTAAATTACACACAATCCATAATTTGATGTAGACGGGACTCGGCAGTCGGGACTCGCGGTGACATAATTTGATTAAACACGTCGATGCAGCCACAGCGGAAATTGATTCACGTGTTATACAAATAAATAAATGTAACACCACAATCAGGGGGTTAGCGGGGACAATTGACAATTACGTGTTCATAAAATCAAAAGATTGTCTAAAACTTATAACAGCACCAAAGGATATTCAATAACGTCAAGAGTACGTAGTTTACAATTGTTCTTGTACATTACAGATTACAGGTACCATCTTGTCAACCTTTAAACTTCCAAACGTAACGGCAGTCTAGCTGCGTAATAATACCTTCGTGGAACTCACTTCCCATCGGCTTCACTTACCCCTTATAGACCCTAGTCCGAATTCCTACATTATAAGTTAGAGCTTTGAACTAGAACAAGAGAAGAAGAACAAGCCTTCGTTACGGATTAGTATAATTAAAATGTTTAGATACGTCGTACTTTAAAGTTCTCAGGGAACTTTAGGAAAAATATGTAACTTATATTTTTATTTATAGTGCGAGACTGTCCATTTGCATTCACACAAATTAATATTAATTTTAATATTACGAAATTTAACTTAAATTCTTAGTTTCATTATTGAAATTAATTTTTTAAACTATTAAAGCATAAAAAAGTAGGCCAATAATCAATATGCATGCAATATCGAATAAAATTATTATTACAATCAATAGCACAATCTTCTATTGTACCATAGACACGATCGCACTACAAGCTGTAATTTCACAACGTCTTTGTCTATGAGATAGCTACAATAAATGCTTCCCTCGACAACAATACGGAGTGCAACCACTACGTGTATGTTACATGTACGTAGCTCACAAGTAACAACTATAATATATTTGAGAATCTCCCAAAGGAGACCTTTCTAATGGAAGTGTTTGGTTATTTGTTTACGTGTGACCATTGTGTGAACAACTGTGATCCTGCGTGTTCGCAACTCACTAAATAACTACATACACAACTTATTTTAAGTTACAGAATATTTCAATTGTACATATTAAAAAGTTGACTGATGACTTTATAGCGTTATTTCATAAGCTAAAATAAATAACATTATTAAAACAGTTTTGTTTTACTTAACAGCAAAAAGGTATAATTTTAATACATTGTATTGGCAATGAATTAATCTAATAAATAAAATTCTCCTGTCACAGTGTTTGTTACCATACTCCTCCGAAACGGCTAGACTGATTTTTATGAAATTTTACATGCACATTCAGTAGGTCTGAGGATCGGCTACTATCTATTTTTCATACCACTAAGTGATAAGGGTTATCCACCCCTAACTTTTTTTTTATAATGTGGCATTAAAAATACATACAACCCTAAATTTTCACTCTTCTATCGCCAACCCCTTTTCCCATTTTCTTATGCAATTTTTATATTAAAACTGTTTATATGCTCAACGAAGTGGGCACGGGTCAACTAGTGAAATTATAATATTTTACCAAAAATGTTAGTACTACTTAAGTGTAATATCAAAATACATTTGAAAATAATATTGTTTCCGGACACAACTAGCTTACAGCTAAAGTCTAAGCTAGTAAACCGCTTAACGGGTAAAAAGTACAAAAATACGGGAAAATCATTTTAAAACTCGACAGTTACACAAAGAAATCCAAATATGACGATAGCTGTATGACAAACAGCTTTCCTGGCGTTTTGCAAACGTGGCTCCAACTCAATCAGATCAGCCCGAGCTCAGGGACGGGTTTAGATGAACGTTTATTTCTATCCAGGGTGTAAAAATAACGGTCACTACTCACTGTAACTTTCGGACATGATTTTACTATACCTACTACCTTTTCTCATTGTATTAATGTTTTTTTTTATTTTTCTTTCGTCAAAACGAAAATAAGTTTTTAACAATTTATGATTTTTTTGAAGAATAACAACTAAACATTTTTGTTAAAAAAACCTACATTTCTAGAATCAGAAAAGTTAGTATAACCATATCTAAAAGTTATAATGACTGCTCTATTTGCACCGTGTATACAATTTGGTCCTGTACTAAATACGGGTTACCCAGTATTACGGAAATATATTAGGTATATGCAAATTATAATATAAGTATCTTATTTTATCTCTATTTTATTATGTTCCTTCCTCTATGGAACACGGAAACCATTTTTGTGTTTTGGGATTTCAGATTTTAATTTGGATCCTCCGACTCGAGCATCGAAACGATCAGCCAGTAAGGGCTGGATCATCCTACAGCCCTTTATATTAAGGACGACCTTGGCGAGATTAATATAATTTTGCGCGATGGTAATATCTAAATCCTATCATAATACCACAACTCATACAGATTAAGCGAACTTGTGAAACTCAACAAAAACAAGCGCGGTTACGTTTTAACATGGTAATTGAAATTTATATAAAGCTCATTTTATACTTAAGGTCTCTTTTATTTACTGTCGCTTTTTTACATTCACTAATGTCTACGTATTAGATAATAAATATGGATCCATTCACATATTTCGTCAATGCTTAAAACTATATTGATTACATTAAAATGTTTTGAGCTAAACAGAAAATTAACATTTTAAAATTTAAAGTAAATAACAATCGTAAATATACGACGCTAACGTTAAAAGCTAGCAATTCTTAAAAGCTTTAGGCACCTGGAATAGTGAGATAAACCAAACGACACCTTCCAAAGGAAAATGTGCGAAAATCTCCGATTATACAAGTACTAGGTAGTTTTAGTATAATACTATGTACGTTTTCTCGACCCGTCAGCTCTGTGGCAAATGTACATTTTAACACGAACTAGAGGTCGCCATGTGGTGTGACCACGATCGTAATAAAGTAAAAAAAGTCGAGCAATATTTTTTTAATATAAGTAAAAAAAATAAGGTTTTTTTTATTTAAGTTAATTTAATTCCCCTTAGAAATGTAATTTGTTAATATTGTCTATGAAATTTTTAAGAAATATTAACAAATGCAACAAATCTACTATTATGCATGGTACTCGTAGTATGACTTAATAGCATTTAGCACTCCTTTACCATACTTGTGTAAAATATAAGTGTGGTATACTCCTCCGTCGCAATTTTCGTAATTTTTTTTACTATGCCTATTAATATCTAGAAGAATGATTGGATTTTAAATAAAAAATACTTTTACATAAATGAAATGCAATTATTAATAAAAATTAATAAACCCTTCAGTATTTTCGCAGTCGGTTCGGGCTCTAGCGTATTTACTTAAGCTGATTAGCAACGTACCAATATAAAAGTAGTAAAACCTACAAAAAGAGATAAATACTTAGATTAATAACGCCGGCGTTCGTCATATAAAAATAAAGCCAATATAACACGAATGCCAATATCAACCTCGATTAAATACTTCTCAATTTCTGTTAACAGGTGTCTGAAATTTCTGCCCAGGAATTCGGGCTGGTAGTGGCGTGTATATTCTCCGCGCTGGCTCTTCGCCTCCTCGCGGCCTTTTTAATTGCTCTCGCCAGCGAATTGTCCGCCAGAGAAAGTATTTTCATTGCCATTACTTGGATTCCGAAAGCTATAGTGGAGGTGAGTAAAAATTCTACCGAATACCGACATTTGTAATTTTTTTAAATTGTGTGAATACTCATTTGATGTTCTATGGTAATGCAAATTATACATACAATATTTAGTATATACCATAGAATAATATAACCTAAAAGCCGGGTACGCGTGGAAAAAATTTTAATAGGATTACGTCTTACAATTTTTTTTAATGAAGTCGTCGATGGTAGATACTAATTTATGCCATACTTATACATAAACAGCTATTAAAAATATATGTGTAACTATAATAGTAGTGGGTCAATGGAAATATATTAGCTATTAACAAATGTAATTAAGATAGTAATAAAACTTATACGAGTACTCGTAAGGACAAAAAATGTAAACCGGGGCCTTACTCTCTAAACTGGTTCAATTTAGATTCAGATTCGATCGTGCCGCGTTCTTCCCAATAAATTGATGTTTGTTTATTTTGATTCTCAGTCAATTGATATGGTCGGGACTCGGGAGTGCAAAAAGTTACAATCTAACGATTTTGTAAATCCTGGTTAGTTTAATTATAAATTATAAAAGATCGAACTGATTCGATTCTCAAATGTGTCTTTGTCGACTACGCCTGCACATCCTTACGATAATGGGACCAACAACTCTAATAGGTAAGGTAAGGTTTAATATTTATAAATGAAGTTATTGAGTTTATCAAACTTTAATCTGCAGGCTTACTCCCGATACAATCGAGAATCGAATCAGTTCGATCTCAATGGCTTTTGGTATTTTATTTGGTGGATTACTTTGAAGCGAAACTTTGGAGAGTAAGGCCCCTGAGCTACTTGGTTGAAAGTAAACGTTAAGAATTAAAAAAATGTGTTTGTAAATTAAAGGACAGAACTACATAAAGTTTCAATGTCTTGTTTTGTATCAACTCTACGGAATATTGCAGTATTATTGCTTTAGGGGGTACGACTTAAGCAATCTTACCCTAATCATGGACTTCCACATAAACATTGTAAGCGTTCTTAGAAAGGACGTTGCTTTTACTTAGGAATAAATAACAATAAATTTGGTGCGATCTTCAGTTACATAATACATAGTATTGAGTAGTCGGAACGAGCTATGTGCGCTTGTATCTAGTCGGTTTCAAGTTGTCGTACCCAGATGAGATTAGTAATTACTATTCCCTCAGTCGCGTCTGATCAAACTCGCAGTTTAATTTACTTTGAAACTTCATACTAGTTAAGTCGTTATATTGAAAGACACTGAGAGAATTTGTAACATACAAAGAAAAGCGAAAATAGCCTTCCAGTGACTATCATGGTTTCTTTTAAATCTAGAGTGGGTTCTGACATATGCCTTTTACTTTTCCCTCTAATTTTAAATATTAATTTCTATGTTATCTTTGAATACGTAACTAGCTTTAATTTATTAACATACTTATGCAGGCCCGTCCTTTATCTACACGGTGATTAATTATAGTTTATTTTATATTACCTACCAGCCAATTTTATCTAAAACATCTTCGGTGATCACTCCATAATATGAGAACAAAATAATAGTTACCAATATAAATTATAGAATAATAAATCATAATGTATAAAAAAGCCCGCTCGGAACTCGTTACCAAGGATATTTAATACATAGTTAAATTAAAATATAAAATGGTGTGACCGCAGCACATGCTAACTAGTTCAATTACTCACTGGAGTTTCATTCGTTCATTAGAACTAAAATAAAATATGCATAGCTCAGAAAAAAGTTACGAAAAACCTCTACAGTCTACAGTAACGTTTAAGTATGTACTTTATACGCATATAACTTGTATAAATATATTATGTCACGAGTGTATAATATAATGTGTATTGGAACAGAAGCTTATTTTTAACCGACTTCCAAAAACAGGAGGAGGTTCTCAATTCGGCCTGTTTTTTTATGTATGATCGAAAAAAAATTATCAATAAATTATTTTATGTTTCAGGCCGTGCTTGTGCGGGTGGCGATGGACTCTCTATGGACGGAAGGTGCCACCGTACAAGATAAAAGCATAGCAAAACAACATTCCAATATTATAATTATCGCGATACTCCTCACATCCTTCTTAGGCACAATTTTAACATCAATATTAGGTTCTATTCTTTTGTCCCCAGACTCGAAGGTTGCTCCAGAAGGTGAGCACAAACCATCATAATATTTGTCGATTTTTGAACCAATTGCAATATTTGTTAACATCATACATCAAAATATTTTAACATTTAATAACCTATTATAAAAACACTTAATTTTAAAATCACTGAAATAAAATGTTCTTGTTCTAGTTCTAACTTAACTCTCATGTGTCTACCAATTGAGAATATACTTAATACCTTAAATTTACATATTACATCACACGTCACAAAGGCTGGTTCGAGCCTATCTCCTGTGATGTACGGGTCAGAGGACAATCGACCTTTGTGTGACGTGACGCAAGGTGACATGCGACACAAAAACCCTAATTTAAAGTGCTTATAAACATATAGGCCTGGGCTCCGATTTTCGTCTGTGGAACTTCAATTCGGTCGTTACTATGTCCTGCACGAGCGTGCACGCGCCAAAACATTCGTACACGAGCGTACGAATGTACAGACTGAATTCGTAACGAAGTTCGAGGCACGAGAATAGGTGCCCTGCAGGTTGAAAATAGCTACATATTGTCCGAATAATGAAACAATAGTTGAATCAAATGACGCTCAACTCACATGCTATCCTTGTCATTCTGCCAAACAGTGTCAGAAACATACTGTGAATAGGGGATCTCTTAACTTTAATTAGTGTTTGGTATTCGGTCGTAAGTGACGCGTGCTATAAAACAGCAACTCTTGAGCATCATCATTTGACGACCACCGAAGTGGAGTGGTTGAGCACATTAGTGCTCGAGCCGGAGGTCGCATGTTCGAATCCCGCCAAAGGAACGAAAAAAGTTTTCTGTTTTCTGGGTCATGTGTATTAAAAAAAGTATTAAATATTATGATAGTTTACTGTAAATGTCGCTCAGCGTGCTATGGAGAGGGCAATGCTCGGTATTTCTCTACGTGATCGAATCAGAAATGAGGAGATCCGTAGAAGAACTAAGGTTGCTGACATTGCCCGTAGGATCAGTCAGCTGAAGTGGCAATGGGCCGGCCACATAGCACGAAGATTGGACGGTCGATGGGGCAAAAAGATCCTAGAGTGGAGGCCACGTACTGGCAAGCGCAGTGTGGGACGGCCACCTACCAGATGGACCGACGACCTGGTGAAAACTGCCGGGTCACGTTGGATGCAGGTGGCAATGGACCGAACACACTGGAAATGTGTTGGAGAGGCCTATGTTCAGCAGTGGACTCTAAAAGGCTGAAACGACGACTGTAAAAGTACCTGCGCTGAAACAATTACTTTTTTTTGTATAGGAAAATTATTTAAGATGTTGGGGCATTTCTCATAGAAACATGAAAGTTAAAAATATGTCTCACAGCACTTTCACAGTTAATTTTACATAGGAGGCACATACACACCCTAAAGTAATATCATTCATTTATTTTACACCTTGTATAAACGTTCTATGGAATGAGAAAACATTTAAATTACTTTTCAACAATTAGAAATGGAACCAACTGGGCCAAAAAGTTTTAAAACGACCTCCACTAATACCCTGTTCGATTTGATCCTAATTTCCAGGGACATTTTGTCTTTCAATGTCGTTACACCTTAGTGTTATCATCTGTTTGCATATACTATACATTGCTAGACTGGCCGACAAACTCAGTTCAGCAGCATATGCAGTTAGTAAAATTAGACAATATTCAGATGAAAGTACAGCACGCCTAGTGTATTTTAGTTACTTTCATAGTATTATGTCCTATGGCATTCTGCTATGGGGCAGTGCTGCAGATATAAATAGTATCTTTGTGCTGCAGAAGCGAGCTGTTCGGGCAATCTACAAGCTGGCCCCCAACACTTCACTTAGAGAAAAGTTTAAGGAAACTGGAATACTAACTGTAGCTTCTCAGTATATCCTCTCTAATGTATTATATGTTAAGAAAAATGTAAACCTGTTTATAAGAAAATGTGATAATCATAATAGAAATACTCGGAATAAGAATAAACTTGTTGTTCCAGTGACTAGACTAAGCAAAGTAAAGAATTCGTTTAAAGGCCAATGTATACGCCTATACAATAGGATCCCAGAAAACGTTCAAAATTTTTCAACTAATAAGTTTAAGAAAGTAGTCAAAGAACGTTTGTGTGCAAAAGCTTACTATAAAGTTAATGATTATATGAATGATAGCACACCTTGGGAATAAAGTAGCCCCCTACAAGGCTACTTATATATAGTACATTCTATGTTATTTAGCTTTAGTATTGACATATTTATATGTAAATTTATACTTTTTTTAAAAAGAGAAATTTTCCATCTTTTTGGTAAAAGATGGCCCCATGCGAGTTTCTTACGCCGGTTCTTCTTGCTGGGCTAGTTCCCGAACCGGTGGTAGGCATCATATAGAAACGACGTTCAGAAAACATTTTTTTGTAAAATTTACTCTGAATAAAAATATTTGATTTGATTTGATTTATAGATGGCTCTCGCTATCGCTCATTCTAGTACATAAATATTTGGACAATGATTACAAACTCGTGATTGCAAAGTACCGTTATTTTATTGGAATCGGCGAAAAATATAGTAAAACAAAAAGTAAATTATTGTAATAACGTTTTTTTAATAGGACCAATAAATAGTTCCTAAGACACTGGTACGATGTCATAATATTTAACTAAATGTTAGATACCACATTTAGCGCGATCGACCAAACAAACAAACAAATAAAGAAAGTTATATACATAACAATAAAGAAAAATAAAATAAAAGTTTAAAAACTATAACCCGACTTCGTAAAAAACTTTTATTTTATTTTATATTTTTCTGTTTCCACATCAAATATAACATTATATTTTTACTAAACTAACGTTCAATTAACGCATAGAAAGTAACTAAACAACTTCTAGATACTACTTGTACGACCGCATTTTAAACGTTATTTTGAATTTAACAATGAAATATAACAATTAATAAAATATTCAAATACATATTCGTAATGTGCTTGCCAAGACCTATCTTTTGATACCAAACACGAGACAATTATCTTAATTAAATTTTTTTTGGAGATAGTTTTTGAGGTATAATTTTCAAAATCCAATATTTTTCGAAAATTTTTATAGCCTATGTTACTCGCAGCATCATTAGCAATCGATTGATACCTCATTTATTAAAATCGGACCAGTAGTTTAGCCGCTACGAGGGAACATACATACATACATACAAACATACATACATACATACATAGACTGCCAAAATCATTACCCTTCCTTTTGGCTTCGCCGAAGTCGGGTAATAAACCGCGTGTTTTATAATAAGTTTAACGTATTATGTAGAAAGTCAAGAGATAATAATATTATGCATAAAATTAAAATCAGAAAAAGTATATTTTCTGAAAGCATACACAAATATGGATAAAAAATATGCAAAATTACGTTAATCTGCTGTTGTTAAATTAAAAAATATCAGGACTAAAAAGACAAAGAAACTAGTAAAATTTCATAAAAATTAAAAAAAAGATGATATTACTGTTCAAATACTTATGTTATTTGTGACACTTTTTCATATAGCGATTATTATTAGGTCCTTACATATGAAATTAGCGTTTGGTCGTACTGGCCACTTTGATCTTAAATATATTCTCTTAGGTTATGAATTCCAAATTCAAATTTAAACAGCTATTTAAATTTGAATAATTATATTCAAATTTAAATAGCTGTTTAAATTTGTAATTCATTTGTTTTTTTCTCTTTTGCTTTTTTTTCTGCGTCACTTATTTCACAAAATGGAAAACTTAAAATATCGCATTATTTACGAATACGAGTTCCACCATGGCACCAGTGCTGCAGAATGGCTCGTAGGATTAATGATGTGTGATGAGGGTGGTGTCGCAAAATAAAACACGGTGCGTTTTTGGTTTCAACGCTTTCGTTCTCGAAATTTCGACCAGCATAACAAGCCCCGTGGACGGCCGGAGACCAAGGTCGATAATGATGAATTGAAGGCTATTGTGGAAGCAGATCCATCGCAAACCACATCAGAGTTAGCTACAGGCTGCGGTGTTAGTGACAAAACCGTTTTAATCCACTTGAAGCAAATTGGGAAGGTGAAAAAGCTTGAAAGGTGGGTACCTCATGAATTGAGTGAAGCAAACCGACAAACGCGCGTCGACTGCTGCGTTACATTGCTCAACCGGCACAATAATGAAGGAATTTTAAATCGGATCATTACATTTGATGAAAAGTGGATCCTGTACGATAATCGTAAACGCTCATCGCAATGGCTGAACCCTGGTGAACCAGCAATGTCTTGCCCCAAGCGAAAATTGACTCAAAAAAAGTTACTTGTAAGCGTTTGGTGGACTAGTGCCGGTGTCGTACACTATAGCTTTCTTAAATCTGGTCAGACTATTACGGCTGATGTCTATTGTCAGCAACTGCAAACCATGATGGAAAAGCTCGCCGTTAAACAACCGAGACTTGTCAATCGCTCTACGCCACTGCTGTTTCAAGACAACGCTAGACCACACACGGCCCAACAGACGGCTACCAAATTAGAGGAGCTTCAATTGGAATGTCTAAGACATCCGCCGTACTCTCCGGACCTTGCTCCAACAGATTACCATTTTTTTCGAAATTTAGATAACTTCTTGCAAGGAAAAAAAGTCAATTCCGATGAGGCAGACCAAACCGCTTTCAAAGATTTCATTGATTCCCGTCCGAATGGTTTTTTTAGTAAAGGGATCAATGAACTACCTATAAGATGGCAAAAGTGTATAGATAGCAATGGTACATATTTTGATTAATAAAATATATTTTAATATGAAAAAATCGCTTTTATGTTCCTCCCATACAAAACGCCAATTTCATATGTAAGGACTTAATATATAAGTACGTTAGCGCAGTTTAATAGAATCAAATATTTATAATATCCCATACATTTTCAACGGTGTTTGGCAACCAATGACGTGGTTGTGTCATTTTTGTACAGAGCGTTTTAATGTCCTTCAAATTTGTGATGATTACATTTCTACAACAATTGATCGAAGATATGCCATGACAATTTCACTTGTTGTATGCTTTTATAAAGTCAATAAAAAAATCTGAATATTCCCTGTTATCTATGCTAAAAAATGTAAAAGTATCGAACACTTTCCTATAGCAAATGGTATTTGTTGCAGGTGTCTACGCGACGGAGAACGTGTCACAGTCCGGGGACTCGAGCACTAACACTTTAAGTAATATACAATACATAGATGGATAGTAAATACATGGTATTTTTAATTTTCCTTTAGTGTTATAGCACACCTACCCCAAAATGTAGCTGTACAGTTACTAAATAATTATATACTGCTTAAGGAGAATTGAGCCAACGGAGTCTACTAAAATTTTATATGATTTTAAATTTAAAAGTAAAAGTAATAAAAATAAAGGTACACACACTATCTGATTCATTATTATAGTAGGTTTGACATATTTGTGAACATATCTTTCAGTTTACATAAACAATAATTGCATAACATAACCACACAAAAGCAGAAAAGCTAAAATTTTCATGTGAATATTATTATAGTCGAATTTCCCTCTCTAGAGCGACATCTATTTATAAAATCTTATGTTTTAAATATGAGACGTCTTCATTTAATTTAATGTATATATTTAGATTGTCGACGCAGCCTCGCAACCTCCTACTTGGTGTTGCTACTTGGTGGCACTCATAAGAAATAAAATGTTGATTAATATAGCCTCACCCTATCATTATGATCTCATATAATCTGCATGAAATATTTTCAGTGTAATTCTATTTTTATATTTGAGATTGATAACGATGAGGTGACATTAATTGCAATAAAATATATCTTAGCATATTATGTACTATAAAACACAGGCAATCACGATAGCAATGGCCGATTTATCAAACCGAAATTATTTTGGCAGTTAAAAAATACATTATTCAAAAACCAGACAAGAGCGAGACACTACAAAGTGGGAACATCAGAAATAGTTCAAGAATGTCTCTTAACAATATCTGATGAAGTGTTGAATTTATTGAATTTTCTTTATAAATAGAAATTTTGAAGACTTTAGACCCTGTCTTTATGATTTAATTAGGAAAGTGCAGTTTCCAGATTCTCTTCTATTGTCCTTAGTAAAAATAGATGTTACTTAAAAAAATCGAAAAAAATATTGAAAGTCATATCAGTCGAGAGCGTTCTTAGGTCTTCGAGGTCATCAGGTAGTTTGTTAGTCGTGATAGGAATGTTATTAGTCGGGGTTTAATTTTTAATTTAGTTTTCCCTTTTTCCTGTTGTGGTACGGACCTAAAATATTCCCGAAAAACCGTTGATTTTATACCATTTGCCATATTATCGTGCGAATAGCTTAGGAAACATGTAAATTGTAATGTGAGGAAGATTCTTCGATAAAATAGAGGAACTCCTTAAACGCATTGTAATGACGTCAGCTATCAGTCGCTACTAGGTAGGTATAATAAGATAATGTAAAAAATATTGATCTAGACCAATCCCCTAACATGTTTCGTTTTTATATTGCTCTTTTTTATTTAGTAGAACTGTAAGATTTGCTAAATGACTGTAGCACATGATTTACTGCTTCAACGTACTTTAGGCCCAAAAAAATCAACATCGATGCAGAGGCCACTCAACATACCCTCAGCTACATCACGTCTTAGCTGATTTAATAGCAGCCGTTTTATATGTAATAATTACATTTTCCGAGCCAATCAGCTGAGTGTGAAGTCAACGGTCTGAGCGGCGACGACCTGTCTCAATTACTTACAAATAAAATATATTTGTATGACTTGAATTTTTTCTGTCTATATAAGTTAAGGAATAGGTAATTACAGATTTTTCCTGAGCAAGCCATAACGTTTTCTAGTTCCCTTCACACCGGTTAGGAAGAAGATGAGTTTACTGATCATGTTTACTGCGCGTTACGTAAATATTTGTAGATAGTGGAGGCAGCGTGATTAAGAATCTCTTATGAAACGACAATGACATTGTAATTGAAGTCAAGTGTATTGTATTGTGTACTATTTTTACCCGCGCACGGTAATCATATGCTAAATATTTATTGGAACGATAGCAATTTCGATAGATATAATAAATTATAAGCAACAATCTTAAAGTTGACTTAAATTTAATACTTTGTTCTTATTTCCTCAATAAACTTTTATCGTTTTGAGATAGTAACAATATTTCGCCACAAATGTTTTGTTTTACATGTAAATAAATGCATCATTTTAATAATTCAATGTACTACTTATACTAAATTCACGCAAGCGGGGTGAAATTAACCAGAAAAGCATTTTACGATTAATTTCACCCTGTTTGCGTAAGCATAACGATAAGATCACCCACAATGAGATGAATAAAGTTATAAAAAGTATACTCTTAAGCAATAAAGCATAATTTTATTCCTTTCAATAAAATCCTTATCACAATCGTGTCTATGAATTTATTCGGAGATATATCTGATAAAATTTCTCGTCGCAACTTTCGTCAAAGTTGAAAAACCGTTATTGATTAATGATTTGCTGTAGGTACCTCCGCCACAATTGAGGCGTTCAAAAGAATTTTTTGCCTCTATAATTAATCTTAATTAATTAATTCTCGCTGCCTATTCGGTGTCACGCTACTATTTCAGGGCCTTTACTCAGAACAAACGAGACGTATTTGGTGTCATCAACACTAAACGCCTTAAATATTTTTGAAGGTGAAACGATACTTCTACTACATCTCCCTTACTGATAAAATATTAACACAGTTGATAATTAATAAGAATTAATTTTGAAGCTATTCTTGTCCTTGTCTAATACATTGCAAAAGTCACATGACAGACAAAAAAGAACTATTGAATTGCTAGTATTTTTTTCAAATATTCTTATTAGTAAGGGGCAAGATACGTTGTAAGTACCTATTGAAAGAAGAAGATTATTCAGATAGAAATCCAGAAATGCATATGTAGAAAAAAAAGAAACTACGTCTACAAAAAACCGTCTTCCACAACTAAAAAGCGTAAAATAATGATTTTATAATGTACTTATAATTTTATTAATGTTCTTTTTTAAGTCAGTGTCAGCAAAGGTAAGTTTCAAATCAGCAACTTTAGGATGGGATTTCTTTTACCTGACACCGACTCCAAAAATAATATTAATTGGGAACAACATAAAAGTATATGTTTTTTAGTTGTTGAAGTCGGTTTTATGTAAACAGTTTTTTTTTCTATTTTACTTTTTAGTGTCTCTAAATAAAAGTAAAATATAAATCCGTTTGGTAGTTACGATGTTACATACAGACTGACAGACACCACACACTCAAAAATTATAATTTCTAACTCCTTTTTGTGTCGAGAGTCAATTATAAATGTGAAAAGTGAAAAATTAGCCGTACTGAAACTAAATGACAAAATCATCAATGTAAAAAATGTTTAGACAAATGTTGATTCGTTAAAAGTTTTGATGAAATATGTACTCGTACATAAAATAAAAAACTACAGGGCCAAACTATGTAATTTTTTTATGGGACCAAATGACAGCTATTCTGCGTCGAATAAAAAAAGAATCACGAAAATCGGATAATTAATGTTAAGAGTAATTATTGTTGTACATACATAAAAAAACAGGCCGAATTGAGGACCTCCTCCTTTTTTTGGAAGTCGGTTAAAAAAGGTATGCACTACTACGGTAGAGAAAAGAGAGGTGAACCCAGGAATACTTAATCTGCCAATTCTAATACTAATTCCCGATTTCACCAACGCTTGTTAGTGATAACGGCTTGTTAAAATACCATCCTATCTCATTTAACGAAGGATTAACTTTAACATTGCTTGGTGAAACACGCCCTTAGCCTTGTTATAATTCTACACAATAATATCTAGATTAAGTATTACATTGTAATAATCTAGACTAAGCAAATATCGGTACATTAAAAACATATATATTAAATGCCATCACAACAGTTGTATCGCAAATATTTTAATCCATTGTTACATAATTTTAAACTGATGAGATTCCACTTACAGTTGCGTATGTCCTTGCTATTACTTAATGTTTAAAAAAATTGTTTCTACGTAGTTTCGATACGTCTCTGAAGATATTAATACTGGATAAATTCTAGTTTATACCAATTATCCTAATAGATAAGAATGTTAGGGAATTAAAGATTTCCTCCTTGAATGTAATAAATAATAAAAGAGTAGTTTTAGTCTTATTCTTTTTTAAAGAGAGAATGGACTCAAGAAAAAAAATATGATGCATGTGAATATCACTGTAGTTTGCTTGAATAATAAGTAATCCTCTTTCCCGTTTAATAAGTCTTTTATTCCGTTCATTAGGAGAATCCGTCGTGCAGCTTCGGTGATATATCGGCCTTGTATTATTCTCATTTCAATAATATATTCTTATCATCTATTATTATATTGTATGGTAAATTTTATATATGACCGTTTGACCACGTAGTGCGTGAGCATTTAACCATGTTCGCCTCTCATTAGTTCTTATGTTGAAACGAATGTAATGTCTTTATCTAGTAGAGCTACCGTTTAGAGGCCCGTTCTGTTCAAAATAAACAAAACATATTATAAACCGCGATAAACTGTAATAAAAGTATTAGTTTTGTTAACAAACCTTAAAAAGTGAATAATTTAAGACGTATACGACATTAGTTCTATAATTTTTATCCGAAGGCACGTGTTAAGAGCAAATGTAAAAAAGATGTTGCATAAGGCAAAAGAAAACATCTAAGCGATTGAAATAATTGATTCTTTTAAGTTTGAATCGCAAGGGTTCCCAGTGTACGATGCACATTAATTGTTTAGATACGGAAGAGGGTGGAGGATTTATAAACCTTGAAGGTCAGTCAAATGCGGGCTTAGTGCTACACCGAGTACAGTAATTATGACAGTCTGGCAACGACACTTATTGATTTGGTTCATGATGCGACAAACGCTGTTGGGTGTAGACATCCTGCGCAAGAGTCGACTGCAGTGCACTGTAATAGTGGAGTGCTAACTGCTGCCTAAGTAATGGATGGAGATATTAAAAGTGAGTAAAATTCTTAATAATGTTACACCAATATACCTACCACAGATATAAAAGATTTACATGATTCAATTAATTTACACTGACAAATTTCAAAAATATATGTTTCATAATTTCACGAGACGTTGTATTATTTTAATTCTGGAATCGTTTATTCTAAAAAAATCCTTTTAATTAATTTTGGCTAAGTTATAATATTTATCTACTTAAATAAATAACAGATAATAATATGTAAAAATTAGATGTAAAGTCGTTTTTTAAAACTCTTCTACCCTTATAGAGAAGTCTATAATATCATAATCTGAATGAATATTGTGGATTTTGTTAGTTTGGAAACTTTACACGACCAAAACCATTACAAATATTATATTAACCATTTAAACAGTAACAAATAAAACTCCTGAAGTAGTTACAGTTTAATTATATTATCTATATCTATACTAATATTATAAAGAGGTAACGTTTGATTGTTTGTTTGTTTGTTTGTTTGTTTGTTTGTTTGTTTGAATGGAATAGGCTCTGAAACCACTGAACCAATATGAAAAATTCTTTCACCGTTGGAAAGCTACATTCCTAGCGCTGAACATAGGCTATATTATATGTTTAAAAAAAGTAGGG
The DNA here is from genome assembly GCA_905187575.2 of Celastrina argiolus. Classification (NCBI taxonomy): domain Eukaryota; kingdom Metazoa; phylum Arthropoda; class Insecta; order Lepidoptera; family Lycaenidae; genus Celastrina; species Celastrina argiolus. The sequence continues at coordinate 7,894,356 of LR994577.1, forward strand.
TTCCTTACTAAAACCCCAAAAATGTAGCCCAAAGTGTAAAAAAACGACCTCCAAAATTTCTTACATCGTTTGCGCTTCGACAACGGCTTGACCAATTTCGCAAATTTTTTTATGGTATGTTCGTTATTGTCACGAAAAGGTTATTATGAAAGAAAATGTTAAAAAAAATAAGCAGAAAATTAGAAAAAAGAAGAAAATACGTGATGGTCACGCGGGGTTTGAACCTGGGCTCGATCGATTCACGTCGTTGCCATTTTATATGACACGGGTGTCATGGTAACGACATTGTTTACAAATGGAAAATAAAAATTATGAAATGCTATAAATACCGTTTTTAAATCAGCTTAAACTATTTGGATTAATAAAATTATAAGGATTAAAAAAAACATGAATCCAAATAGTTTAAGCTGATATAAATACGGTATGTATAGCATTTCATAATTTTTGTTTTCCATTTTTAACAACTTCGTTACCATGGCGACCGTTAGACGTTATAGACGTTTGGCTGCGTTTCCATTGACGCGGGGCGAGGCGGACAGGAGCTTGCGGTACCCGAATTGACCAATCACTATGCTCGAAATCTCCGCTTCACTCCGCTTGGGAACCACTAAGTTCCTATGCGCCCCGCTCCGCGTCAGTGGAAACGCCAAGATTGGGGAGGTTTTCCAAATCTATACATCTATACAAATAAATAAAATTGAAGTGTCAGTTTGTAACTTTCAATTAGCAACGTTTTTCTAAATGCATATGACATTTTAAACGATATCTTCTGCTCTTTTTTGCATTGGCAACGATATTTACTGAAAACGAAAATGTAATTTTAAAAAAAAATGTCTGTCTGTCAGCGTGTCACTTTGCTCCGGCTAATCTCTGGAACGGCTGAACCGATTTTAACGAGACTTTCACTGGTAGATAGCTAAAGTTATAAGGATTAATTTAGGCTACTTTTCATCGCCATCATCATCGTCATCTAACTAATGATCACCGAATTGGCTGGACCGACTGTGACGGGAGCATTCACCGGGCTTATGTTAGTAGGAGTAATCTATACATCTATATGTATAAAAGTAAGTCGTGTTAGTTAAATTATTTATAACTCAGGAACGGCTTTATCGACATGGCTGAAAATTGGTGAGGAAGTAGCGCAAGTAGACGGACATAGGATACTATTTATTCCATTTGACAGCGTTTCCGTGAACGTTGCGGGTTCTGCGTTAGGGTTTCGCGTTGTGGGTTCCGCGTTGCGGGTTCCGGGTTTCCGTGATGCGGGTTCCGGGTTCCGCGTTGCGGGTTTCGGGTTCCCATGCTGCTGGTTCCACGTTGCGGGTTTCGGGTTCCCAAGCTGCGGGTTCCGCGTTGCGAGTTCCGGGTTCCCGCGTTGCGGGTTCCGGGTTCCCGCGTTGCGGGTTCAGCGTTGCGGGTTTCGGGTTCCCATGCTGCGGGTTCCGCGTTGCGGGTTCCGGGTTCCCGCGTTGCAGGTTCCGGGTTCCCGCGTTGCGGGTTCCGGGTTCCCGCGTTGCGGGTTCCGGGTTCCCGCATTGCGGGTTCCGGGTTCCCGCGTTGCGGGTTCCGGGTTCCCGCGTTGCGGGTTCCGGGTTCCGCGTTGCGGGTTCCGGGTTGCCGCGTTTCAGGTTTCGGGTTCCCGCGTTGCGGGTTCCGGGTTCTCGCGTTGAGGATCCCGGGTTCCCGCGTTGCGGGTTCTGCGTTGCGGGTTTCGGGTTCCCATGCTGCGGGTTCCGCGTTGTGGGTTCCGGGTTCCCGCGTTGCAGGTTCCGGGTTCCCGCGTTGCGGGTTCCGGGTTCCGCGTTGCGGGTTCCGCGTTCCCGCGTTGCGGGTTCCGGGTTCCCGCGTTGCGGGTTCCGGGTTCCCGCGTTGCGGGTACCGGGTTCCCGCGTTGCGGGTTCTGGGTTCCCGCGTTGCGGGTTCCGGGTTCCGCGTTGCGGGTTCCGGGTTTCCGCGTTGCAGGTTCCGCGTTCCCGCGTTGCGGGTTCCGGGTTCCCGCGTCGCGGGTTCCGGGTTCCCGCATTGCGGGTTCCGGGTTCCCGCGTTGCGGGTTCCGGGTTCCCGCGTTGCGGGTTCCGGGTTCCCGCGTTGCGGGTTCCGGGTTCCGCGTTGCGGGTTCCGGGTTCCCGCGTTTCTGGTTTCGGGTTCCCGCGTTGCGGGATCCGGGTTCCCGCGTTGCGGGTTCCGGGTTCCCGCGTTGCGGGTTCTGCGTTGCGGGTTTCGGGTTCCCATGCTGCGGGTTCCGGGTTCCGCGTTGCGGGTTCCGGGTTCCCGCGTTGCGGGTTCCGGGTTCCCGCGTTGCGGGTTCCGGGTTCCCGCGTTGCGGGTTCCGGGTTCCGCGTTGCGGGTTCCGGGTTCCCGCGTTGCGGGTTCCGGGTTCCCGCGTTGCGGGTTCCGGGTTCCCGCGTTGCGGGTTCCGGGTTCCCGCGTTGCGGGTTCCGGGTTCCGCGTTGCGGGTTCCGGGTTCCCGCGTTGCGGGTTCCGGGTTCCCGCGTTGCGGGTCCGGGTTCCCGCGTTGCGGGTTCCCGCGTTTCGGGTTTCGGGTCCGGGTTCCCGCGTTGCGGGTTCCCGCGTTTCGGGTTTCGGGTTCCCGCGTTGCGGGTTCCACGTTGTTTTTTTTTTTTGGTTGAATTTCATCATAAACGCTTTTTATGCTCAACGAAGTGGGCAAGGGTCAGCTAGTTATTAATCTATACTAATATTATAAAGAGGTAACGTTTGATTGTTTGTTTGTTTGTTTGTTTGTTTGTTTGTTTGTTTGAATGGAATAGGCTCTGAAACCACTGAACCAATATGAAAAATTCTTTCACCGTTGGAAAGCTACATTCCTAGCGCTGAACATAGGCTATATTATATGTTTAAAAAAAGTAGGGTTCCTTACTAAAACCCCAAAAATGTAGCCCAAAGTGTAAAAAAATGACCTCCAAAATTTCTTACGTCGTGTGCGCTTCGACAACGGCTTGACCAATTTCGCAATTTTTTTTTACGGTATGTTCGTTATTGTCACGAAAAGGTTATTATGAAAGAAAATGTTGAAAAAAATAAGCAGAAAATTAGAAAAAAGAAGAAAATACGTGATGGTCACGCGGGGTTTGAACCTGGGCTCAATCGATTCACGTCGTTGCCAGTTTATATGACACTGGTGTCATGGTAACGACATTGTTTACAAATGGAAAATAAAAATTATGAAATGCTATAAATAACGTATTAACATAAACTTAAACTATTTGGATTCATTAAACTATTTGTCCACCACTAATAAATAGTCGGGTCATTTTAATAGGTAACATTTGACAGTTTATCAAAAATGAGCGACGTAACGTTGTAACGACGACATAATAAAATTAATATTTTCTTTTTGTTAAAACTGCAGAATTTACTAAACTTTATTTAATAATTATTAGATATTTATTGTCAACATAACCAATATGAGTTTTTTTACGATTTGCTTTCACTGATAAACGATCTTAAATATAATATACAAATTATGATTTAATGAAATAAACGTCGTGATAATGTTACGTCAGTTAACACTATTTCTTATTAAACACTAGAGACTTACTCAAAAAATCGATTAATCTTTTAACCACTATAAATATACCTATTAAAAAAAAAGTACTTAACTTATAAGTTGTAATAAGAATATATTATAAATGTTAATTTCAAAATCAGATCGAAGGAGTTATATCCATGGTCATAATTCACGAACAATTAAAAAAAAAATCGAAAACATCATGATAAGACGCCACTATGTCTTTTGTCGTCATTTGTCTTTGTGCGAAGTTAACGTCTGTCTGTTCTGTCTTTTTTTTTTCTTGCTACTGAAAACGAAAATGCAATTAAAAAAAAATGTCTGTCTGTCTGTTAGCGTGTCTCTTTGCTCCGGCTAATCTCTGGAACGGCTGGACCGATTTTAACGAGACTTTCACTGGTAGATAGCTAAAGTTATAAGGATTAATTTAGGCTTCTTTTCATCATCATCATCGTTATCTAACTAATGATCACCGAATCGGCTGGACCGACTGTGACGGGAGCATTCACCGGGCGTTAGCTTATGTTAGTTCCATCTATACATCAGCTATTTGTATTAAAGTAAGTCGTGTTAGTTAAATTATTTATAACTCAAGAACGGCTTTATCGATATGGTTGAAAATTGGTGAGGAAGTAACTTAGAGCCAGTAGACGGACATAGGATACTATTTATTCCATTTGACAGCGCAGAACCAGCAACGTTCACGGAAGGGTTTGGCGTTGTGGGTTCCGCGTTGCGGGTTCCGGGTTCCCGTGTTGCGGGTTCCGGGTTCCGCGTCGCGGGTTCAGGGTTCCCGTGTTGCAAGTTCCGGGTTCCGCGTTGCGGGTTTCGGGTTCCCATGCTGCGGGTTCCGGGTTCCCGCGTTGCGGGTTCCGGGTCCCCGCGTTGTGGGTTCCGGGTTCCCGCGTAGCGGGTTCCGCGTTGCGGTTTCCGCGTTGCGGGTTCCGCGTTGCGGGTTCCGCGTTGCGGGTTCCTGGTTCCCGCGTTGCGGGTTCCGGGTTTCCGCGTTGCGGGTTCCTGGTTCCCGCGTTGCGGGTTCTGGGTTCCCGCGTTGCGGGTTCCGGGTTCCCGCGTTGCGGGTTTCGGGTTCCCATGCTGCGGGTTCCGCGTTGCGGGTTCCGGGTTCCCGCGTTGCGGGTTCCGGGTCCCCGCGTTGTGGGTTCCGGGTTCCCGCGTAGCGTGTTCCGCGTTGCGGGTTTCGGGTTCCCATGGTGCGGATTCCGGGTTCCCGCGTTGCGGGTTCCGCGTTCCCGCGTTGCGGGTTCCGGGTTCCCGCGTTGCGGGTTCCGCGTTCCCGCGTTGCGGGTTCCGCGTTGCGGGTTCCGCGTTGCGGGTTCCGCGTTCCCGCGTTGCGGGTTCCGGGTTCCCGCGTTGCGGGTTCCGGGTTCCCGCGTTGCGGGTTCCGTGTTCCCGCGTTGCGGGTTCCGGGTTCCCGCGTTGCGGGTTCCGGGTTCCCGCGTTGCGGGTTCCGGGTTCCCGCGTTGCGGGTTCCGTGTTCCCGCGTTGCGGGTTCCGGGTTCCCGCGTTGCGGGTTCCGGGTTCCCGCGTTGCGGGTTCCGGGTTCCCGCGTTGCGGGTTCCGTGTTCCCGCGTTGCGGGTTCCGGGTTCCCGCGTTGCGGGTTCCGGGTTCCCGCGTTGCGGGTTCCGGGTTCCCGCGTTGCGGGTTTCGGGTTCCCATGCTGCGGGTTCCGCGTTCCCGCGTTGCGGGTTCCGTGTTCCCGCGTTGCGGGTTCCGGGTTCCCGCGTTGCGGGTTCCGGGTTCCCGCGTTGCGGGTTCCGGGTTCCCGCGTTGCGGGTTCCGTGTTCCCGCGTTGCGGGTTCCGGGTTCCCGCGTTGCGGGTTCCGGGTCCCCGCGTTGTGGGTTCCGGGTTCCCGCGTAGCGTGTTCCGCGTTGCGGGTTTCGGGTTCCCATGGTGCGGATTCCGGGTTCCCGCGTTGCGGGTTCCGCGTTCCCGCGTTGCGGGTTCCGGGTTCCCGCGTTGCGGGTTCCGCGTTCCCGCGTTGCGGGTTCCGCGTTGCGGGTTCCGCGTTGCGGGTTCCGCGTTCCCGCGTTGCGGGTTCCGGGTTCCCGCGTTGCGGGTTCCGGGTTCCCGCGTTGCGGGTTCCGTGTTCCCGCGTTGCGGGTTCCGGGTTCCCGCGTTGCGGGTTCCGGGTTCCCGCGTTGCGGGTTCCGGGTTCCCGCGTTGCGGGTTCCGTGTTCCCGCGTTGCGGGTTCCGGGTTCCCGCGTTGCGGGTTCCGGGTTCCCGCGTTGCGGGTTCCGGGTTCCCGCGTTGCGGGTTCCGTGTTCCCGCGTTGCGGGTTCCGGGTTCCCGCGTTGCGGGTTCCGGGTTCCCGCGTTGCGGGTTCCGTGTTCCCGCGTTGCGGGTTCCGGGTTCCCGCGTTGCGGGTTCCGGGTTCCCGCGTTGCGGGTTCCGGGTTCCCGCGTTGCGGGTTCCGTGTTCCCGCGTTGCGGGTTCCGGGTTCCCGCGTTGCGGGTTCCGGGTTCCCGCGTTGCGGGTTCCGGGTTCCCGCGTTGCGGGTTCCGTGTTCCCGCGTTGCGGGTTCCGGGTTCCCGCGTTGCGGGTTCCGGGTTCCCGCGTTGCGGGTTCCGGGTTCCCGCGTTGCGGGTTTCGGGTTCCCATGCTGCGGGTTCCGCGTTCCCGCGTTGCGGGTTGCGGGTTTCGGGTTCCCATGCTGCAGGTTCCGGGTTCCCGCGTTGCGGGTTCCACGTTCCCGAGTTAGGGGTTGTTTTTTTTAGTTGAATTTCATCATAAACTGTTTTTATGCTCAACGAAGTGGGCAAGGGTCAGCTAGTAATATAATAAGAAGTATTAGAATGGTATGTGTTACTGTTACAAGTCTGTTATATTTTTTCCCTAATATGTAAGTATGTAGGTACACGGACCAGTATAAATATTAATTTTTCAATCGTTGACAGTATGTATTCTATAATATTAACGAGTGACAATAATTTAGGGTGTGTTTGGGTCCCGAATACTGTGTAGTTTAATGTGAGAGTACCAGCGCTAAAAAAAGTACTTTTTTTTTAAATTATTGTATGGGAAATTTATGATGTTGGGGCATTTACTGATAATAATAACAATTAAAAAAGTTGATGCCGAAGTCTCTGCAGTCGAGCCGTTACAGTGCGATGAGTTCCCTTGACCCTTCGCCATTTTACCTATCGACTAGCTCTATTGGCAACTGTGTCATTTTTTATTCACATAATAATGAGTTTTTGATATTACTATTCTTTTACATAAATTAAATTACAAATGAGAAGTTGTTTTATCACTTTCGTGACAGCAATCGATAACTCTGTAAGTGTTGGCTGTAACGCACAGGCTGTAATCACCTTTACATTTTTAGTTGACTCCAGATTTTAGTGTTGTTTGCTTGTAATAATACATAATGTGTCATCTCTTCTCTTCTCTCTTATATATATAAAAATGAATTGCCGTTAGTCTAGCTAAAACTTGAGAACGGCTGAACCGATTCGGCTATTTTTAGTCTTAAAATATTTGTGGAAGTCCAGAGAAGGTTTAAACGGTGAGAAAATTATGTTTATATGCTCAACGAAGTGAGCATGGGTCAGATAGTATAACATAACTTTAGAGTGGCTTATTTTGCTTAACTTGAGCTAGTGTATTTAGTAGAAAATTTAGTGTTTTACATAGACGTACTACCCTACGTATAACCTACTTATTATGATAACAGCTACGAAAACGACTAACCAAGAGATTATAATATTTTTTTATTCTTAGGGCATGCTTTGAACTAGTGCACTTTCTCAAACATACGTTGCGATTTATGTTAAAAAAAGAATAAATATTCTTTAATTACCTAGTAACAACCTAATGAGTAAAATTAGTTCATCGCAAAATTTATAACTCAATCATTTTAACATTTTGTGATTTAAAATACAACATAATATTACATATTATCAGATTATACTTTTGAAATTTTAAACAAAATGTGTTAATAACATAATTGGAAAATGCATTGCCGTGCATTCATTTCAATTCATCTGATATTTTTAGTTGAAAACAACATTTCCCGAGTTGCGACCAAATAGATTTCATTTTGAAAACCTTGTTGCTTTAGTAACGCCAAATCAATTGAAGCCCGCTGAACCATGCCGACATTAATAGCAAACGTGCGAACTTTGCCTTTCAATAAAAAATAGCTTGAATAATATTTTGCTACTGCATATCTTTAAACACATGAACAATGCGTATTTATTTTTTTGGAAATATAATGGAAACGTATATACAAGGTGTAAAATAAATGAGTGATAATACTTTAAGGTGTGTATGTGCCTCCTATGAAGACTTTACTGTGAAAGTACCAGCGCTGATAGACTTACTTTTGACTGCTATGTTTGTATGAGAAATGTCACAACATCATAAATTTTCCCTTACAATAATTTAAAAAAGTACCTCTTCCAGCGCTACTTTCACAGTAAACTTTATTTATGGGACCCATACACACCTTAAATTATTATCACTCATTAATATTACAGCCTGTATATATAACGTAGTACTTTGACAGCTTGGTTTCTTTAGACCCACGTACGCCCTGGGTAAAATAATAAACCTAGGGTAGGCATATAATATTATTCTCCTTTGTATTTTGGGAGTTACTTTGGTTGTCTTATTTAAGTCGGACTAAACAAGTGGGCCTTAGGAAACATAGTATACGAACAGAGGGCGAAGCTATCACTGAGGACTAACATTAAATACCTGGTCACTATCTTGGTAATTAATTCGTTGAAATCTTGATCGCTGGAACCCAGAAGTTAAATCGGTTAGTACTGTTTGGAAATAAACTTCTAGAAGTTTCAACCCATGCCTACTCTACTTGCCAACTTGTTAAATTATTTACTGCAATGAAATACGATAAATATTTTTATGGAGTTCCAATAACTCTACACCATTTCATAATAATTACAATATAGTATAAAGCTATTTTCCACAGCGCGTACTATGGTGGTTTCAATAAAACCTGTCCAAAACGCAAGAGTTATTTAATAGTGCCCAAGTGGGCGCGCGGTACACAGAAGCGTTGTCTCTTCTTTTACTCTCACAACAGAATGGGGCAGATAATGGAGAGAGAACAGATCAGACTGACTTTTTAACATGCCCATCCACCATTTTGATCATCTTTCATTTCAGGCTGTCAGATTTTGTGGTTCCAACTTCCAACGCGGGAATTGAACTCATGACCTGAAAATTAAGCCAAGCCCTTAAGAGGAAACACCACGGTTGAGAGAAATACAAAATAGGTATTTATAAAATCTATTGCTGTCTCGCAGCTAGCCAGCATTAGCGCGATAGAGACAACTGCAACTTGGACTGAAATTACCTATTAAAAGTACCAGAAATCGACGTTTAGGGGATTCCTGTTTCCTCCTCCAAAACTTAACCGATTTAAATATTTTTTTCTGTATTAGCTAAAAAATAATTGAGCTAGGTTTACTATTTTTTGCTTTTGTTGTTTATTATAGTCAAATCTGTTTCCTAGATATTTAAACATAGCGGAGAGTCTGGCCATTTTCTTTAGGTTTTTAAACGTCCATATCTCTTTAAATAATTAATTTATTAAAAAAAGGAAAAAATAGGGACGTACAAACAATATCCATAAATATTCAGGAAAAAATTGTTACTCTAGAGGTGTTATCCAGGGAGGAAATAGAAATCCCCTAGACCCCTATTTTTGTATGGAAAAAATTTCGTGGTGTTTCCTCTTAACCACTGGACGCAGGAGTGGTCAGCATGACATAATTACTATAAAACTTAATAGTTCCATATAAGGAAAGTTTTGGTTTTATTTGTTCAAAAACTTACCATTGTCAATTGTTCTTACTCTATATACATTACAAAGTCGTCAAAAGACTGTAGAATAAGAAACGTAGCTAATTTGTATTATGTTAAATTACATGATCGTAAGTAAAAGATGTAAAGAAAGACTGTAATTAGTAATTTGTTCTAAGCCTCTTTGAGTGTACTGTGTCACGCTCTCTATTGTGTACAATAATGTGGATGGACGACTACTACACCTTTCAGGCTAATTATGAACTCACGCAGATTGTTATCATGTGATCAACTTCGGCCACCTTAGGTGCTTAATCAATGTTTACTTAATTCAGTTCATGACGCTACTCTGTTTGCGGACACAACACGAGAGTATAATCAGAGAGTAAACTTCTACAAATTCCCATGATCTGGTTAAAAATTTCAGTAAATATTAGTCTGCATATATTTACACAGAATCATCTTATTTTATCTTATCAGATAAAAAATATGCAGCAAATGAAGTTAACCGATTCATACATAATTTATATCAAATATTCACCATATCATAGTTTTAATCTAATTGGATTTTTTTTAAATACACACTAGTAAAGATACTTTGATAACAAATAAACTAATAAATAATGTAGTTTATTTCTTATCACAGTATCCTTCTGCACAGCACAGATTACTAACTATTAATTTGTAGACATTAAACTACAAATTAAGCAATAACTTGAAATTATTTAGATATCTATTTAAGCTTTTCATGATAAATTAACCAACGAACTAAAATAAACATGTAACTATGGAATAATTCGAAGGCATATTCTCATAGTTCTTTAGGGTTACTGTGTACTTGTTTAACTTTGTCAATGGTAAATAGTATTGTGCGTAATAGCATGCCCATTTTATCAATGGCTTACGATCGGCAAATACCATCGTATCTTTATTTGATAACTAGAAGGAAAACTGAGGATATTTGCAATAGACGCAGTGCAGGCTTCTTTAATGTTTTATCAATATAGTCAATAGAAAAGATACCTAGCCTCGCCTCTTTTGGACAAAATATAAGTAGGCACATCGACTTCTTAATTATATATATAAACTTCAATAAGTATTAACTTACTATTTTGTTAACCTTTCGATTTTTTATAAAGTTAATATAATTCAATATAATATCTATTACTTATATTGATTTTGATGGTATATTCTATGTATCATAGATGTAGGTTTGCACTTTGAAACTATCGAGATAGCCAGTTGTTAGTAGCATGAACGCACTTATTTTGATCAGTTTTTATCTTCATCAGGCTATTTTAAAATACAATTTATCTCTCCTTGAGTTACAGTAAGACAAAAAAGTTTAAAAACTTCAATATTCTTTTATTATCTAGGCCAATTTAAATGTTGGTTCGCCCCCCATTAAAAGAGCCATTAATTTATTCGCACAATCATATCACTAATTAACGGCACGGCAAGTTGTATTATCTTGATGTGTTCCGTCGCGTCCACCTTAATATAAAATGAACTGGTAAAACATTCTACAATATCAATTTTGCTTTGCTTTATAGTAAGGATCAATCCCTGTAGTAAAATATACTATTTTTTGTTGCGAAGCAAAAACTGGAAAGTTGTAGGTAGATTTCACCAAAATTTCTGATATTTTTACTAACCGACTTCCAAAAAAGGAGAACGTTCTCAATTCGGCCTGTTTTTTTATGTATGTACACCGATTACTCTAATGTAATGAACCGATTTGCGTGATTCTTTTTTAATTCGACGCAGAATAGGTGCCATTTGGACGCCTAAAAATTTTATATAGTTTGGCAATGTAGTTTTTATTTTATGAACATTTTTCAATTTCCAGAGGTGTCAGGTGTGTATAAATATTTTTACATGGATTTTATCAGGTGGTTTCAGTACGGCTAATTTAGAAGTTTTTTACTTTCGCATTTATATTTGACTGTCGACACAAAAAGGAGGTGGAAATTATGAATATGGAGTGTGTGTTGTAAGGTGTCTATCAGTCTGTCTGTAGCATCGTGGCTACCAAACGGGTTTATCCTACTGTAGTTTACTTTGACTTAGAGACAAATAAAAACTAATTACGTTTAAAAAAATCAACTTCAACAACTAGAAGTATAAAATTTCGTTCGTTCTTTTTTGAGTCGGTGTCAGTCAAAGAACAGCATCCTACAGTAAACAGTTGCCAACCTATAAGGTTGGTACAAACTCACCTCACCGACTTCAAAAAGAACATTAATTTTAAATTCATTATAAAAAATATTATTTTATACTTTTTAGTGGTTGAAGTCGGTTTTTTTAAACGTAATTTATTTTTTTATCATAAAGTAGTCCTACCTACTCATACTCAGCCTTATCATTAAATATAAAAGATGTTGACCTAAAATGGTTGAAAAAGTAATTCTAATCGCCTCTTACGGCTGGCCTTCCCGTCTTCTCGTTAGAGCTTAGGGAATTGTATTGTGATCCGGCCATACATGATACACGAGGCAACCTTTCTTCACCCTACACGTGATGCTATTTATACATGGACTCCTAAAAGTAGTGACACTTAAAGACGGAAATATACAAACAGATTGTACATTGTACAGATCCAGTTTAGAATATTTTCATAAAATGCCACAAGCTTCCCATATTCATGCAAAGGCCACTGACGAAAGAAAATGTCGGTAATAATAAATCAATTATTATAATCATATGTGATGATGGTTTACTTTTATAATAATTGTAAGACAATGTGATTTCTAATTTTTTTAAGGTTCACTCGAGCAATGTCAGAAAACAGTTTTTGTTATTATTAGATCGACTCGTAATAATTATAAACAAAATTGAAATTTCGAATTAACCCTTGAGTAGGGAATGCAATCCCGACTCGAGATTGCAAATTTGAGATCCCGCGGGATTAGAAATGTCAATCCCGCGGGATCCCGGAATTTTCGGAATCCCGAGTAGTTTAAAAAAAAGTTAAATTCGGACGACTGAAAAAGCTAATAACAGCATGTTTGTGACAATAAGGTTAAGTAAATAACATATTACTCGAAAGAAAATATAGACCTTTAATCTTACCAACTAACTATTAATATCAGATTTATTGATATGGGTTACCATATTATTCCAAGGTGATCAAAAACACAGTAAGATTTTTTTTACTTATTTAGATAAAAAGGGTTCTAAAAATGTCAAAAATATTTTTTGTAATTTTTTTATATAAATTTTATATATTTATAATGAATTTCAGGACCACACCATAAATGGGGCGTTGGGATAATATGCCAACAGAACTTGTTTGAACAAAAATGACAAAAAACAAAGTTTTTAGTTATATATATACTATTTCATTAGTAAAATAACTTGAAAGTAGGTACTAAATGGACTACACTCATGAATATAATTAAATGTGGCAAAAAAAAATAATGAAAAAAAAAACATATATTTAGTGGTAAGATATTAAGTATAAGCATCTTGTAAAAGATAAAAAGGCACTTTTAGTTTCTCCTGAAGCTGGCGAAACTTGATAAAGTTAAATGCAAAGGAAAAGTAATTTGCTATTACCATCTCTTAAACCTTATTCCAATTCTATACTTGCCAAACATTTTAACCTAAGAAGTCGAAATTAACATAAGTAAATTAAGTAATCAAAACAATAAGCATTTCAAGGGATTTAGGACGTGTGTAGCGTCGCTGACCACAGCCGCCCAATCCCGTCAATCTCGAACGGGATCTCGTCATATGAGGCGTCGGGATTGATCCCGAAAAATTACAAGAGATCTCGATGGATTTCGGGATCCCGCGGGATCGGGATTGCATTCCCTACCCTTGCCATTCTAAAAAAAAATATCACACACATAGACGCATGCACGCACACACATACATACACACACAAGTATGAAACTTTACTTTTAGATAGACAGGATATTGAAACGGGTCGTAAGTGAAATTCTTACAGTTTTAGATAGGTTATACAAACGTATGTGAGATATACACCTTATAAAAACTTACCGCAAAATCTAATCTGACCAACAGTTGGGAGAATGTGAATAATAATATAATATAATTAAGTTTTAAATTACTCTTAAATATTATAACGCTCATTTGTTTTGATAAATATATTATTTAATCTAATAAAAAACCTAGAACCAATAGATTGGTCAACATTTTATAAGCCTTTCTTATAAAGAGCGATGCATGTGCGTCATCATAATTAAATGAATACCTTCTGTATTGCAAACGGTTAAGGTCGACAATTGTAAAGTACACGAATACTGTTTGTCTGCGGTTTCCAATTAAGCTGACTCGTGATTTTTTCAGATAAACAGGTGGTAGCCGTCGTCGACAAAGGCGTCTACACTATACACGGGGACCTCAGAACGTAAGTGAGTAGACTTTATTTGATGAGCTAAAATTAGATTGTCTCCTTCGTTTACTTACAAGAGCAGCAGTGATAAAGTTTACTTTTTAACAATAAATCATAGTCATGAACGAGCACGATATCTTATTAGTTCAAGACTCGAGTGCTAAGGGAGAGAGCTCCATAATGAGAGAAAATTTGTGAGTGGTTTTTTTCGAGAATCAATGGAAAAAAATATTTGTGGTTTTTCATGAACGTTTGGCTTTTCAGAAAAAGGACTTCAATTCAAATAAAACCCGTCGATCAAAACAGTAGTAGTGATAAGGAAAAGTTATGGTTCAAAAAATTTCAACCCACAGTCGTACACTACATTAGTTTAGTTGTAATTGGTAAGTGCCATGTTTTACTCATATTTATTAAAATATACTTTACTGTTTTTACATTTTGCATTTGCAATACAATCTATAATGTAACATTATCGGAAGAAACAGGTTACTTTCAGCAAAATAAAGCTTAACACATACCTATCTATATATTTGAACTATAGAATGCAAACTCAAATAAAAAATATTAAATCGTATCGTCAAACTGTGAACCTAATAATCCGATAATAATTTGAGATTTAGACATTCATCACAAAATTTTGCATAATATTTAATATAAATTATTAAAGTACGCTTATATTGATTTGTATGGAAACAAATTAGTGGCTTATATCCTTCAGATATGTCGTTACAAATCATTTTATTTTATTAAAACATCAATCCAGGTGTTATATCTTGGGCCTTACTGTGTTGCGCATTTGGGGAGGAGTGGTACTGGCACGGAAAATGGTTCCGCCTGGCAAGTGTGGCGGCAGTGGCGTGGGGCAGCGGGCTGCTGCTGCAGGAGGCCACGACGCTGCCACCGCTTCTGGCAGCCCTCATCACTGGCATACTCGCGCGCCATTTTGGATTTCTGGATATGCGTGATCATATGCATATCGACTCATTTTTAAGGTACCATTCTAAGTTTATTGTAAAATAAGAGAAATGTGGATCCCCCTGATGGTGAACATTTACCAGCACGCGTGGATGGGAATTATGAACTTACCAATTGTTTGAAATCCAGATATGCATAGGTACAGATATGGTCAAGGTAGAGCCGTGGTCGTACCCGTAAACAAATCTATAATATTCGTCTGCTGTTGAAATATACAATCCCAATAGCGGGTACGACCACCTTGACCATATCTGTACCTATGCATATCTGGATTTCAAATTGATTTATTTTCTTGTTTCAGCCTTTTTAGACCATTTTTTGCGAAGTCGGGTTATAGTTTTTTTAAACTTTTATTTTATTAGACCCATTTTTTGCGAAGTCGGGTTTTAGATTTTTAATCTTTTTATTTTTACCCGACTTCGGCGAAGCCAAAAGGAAGGGTAATGATTTTGGCAGTCTATGTATGTATGTATGTATGTATGTTTGTATGTATGTATGTATGTTCCCTCGTAGCGGTTAAACTACTGGTCTGATTTTAATAAATAAGGTGTCAATCGATTTGTAGTAGTCCCGCGAGTAACATAGGCACAATTTTTCAAAAAATTTTGGATTTTGAAAATTATAGGTCAAAAACTATCTCCAAAAAAAATTAAATTAAGATAATTGTATCGTGTTTGGTATCAAATGATAGGTCTTGGCAAGCACATTACCAATATGTATTTAAAATTTTAATTAATTATTATATTTTATTGTTAAATTCAAAATAAACGTTTAAAATGCGGTCGCACAAATAGTATCTAGGAGTTGTTTAGTTACTTACTATGTGTTAATTTAACGTTAGTTTAGTGAAAATATAATGTTATAGTTTATGTGGAAACAAAAAAAATGTAAAATAAAATAAAAGATTAAAAATACTATAACCCGACTTCGCAAAAAAGGGCTCTAAAAAGGCTGAAACAAGAAAATAATTCAATTTGAAATCCAGAAATGCATAGGTACAGATATGGTCAAGGTAGAGCCGTGGTCGTACCCGCTAAACAAATCTATAATATTCGTCTGCTGTTGAAATATACAATCCCAATAGCGGGTACGACCACGGCTCTACCTTGACCATATCTGTACCTATGCATTTCTGGATTTCAAATTGAATTATTTTCTTGTTTCAGCCTTTTTAGAGCCCTTTTTTGCGAAGTCGGGTTATAGTTTTTTTAATCTTTTATTTTATTTGCGAAGTCGGGTTATAGTTTTTTAAACTTTTTTTTTTTAATATTTTTCTGTTTACACATCAAATAAGTATAACAATAAAATTATTATATTTTTATTAAATTGACCATTACATAGATAGTAACTTAACAACACCAAGATAGTACTGTACGACCGCATTTTAAACATTTATTTTGAATTTAACGATAAAATATAATAATTAATTAAAAATTTAAATACATAATATTTGTAATGTGCTTGCCAAGACCTATATTTTGATACCAAACACGTTACAATTATCTTAATTTAATTTTTTTTGGAGATAGTTTCTGAGGTATAATTTTCAAAATCCAAAAATTTTCGAAAAATTATATAGCATATTATGTTACTCGCGGGATCACTACGAATCGATTGACACCTTATTTATCGAAATCGGACCAGTAGTTTAACCGCTACGAGGGAACATACATACGTACATACATACATAGACTGCCAAAATCATTACCCTTCCTTTTGGCTTCGCCGAAGTCGGGTAAAAAAAGTACAGGCATACATTTTCCAATCCATACTGTTAGAATGTGATATGCATTGGCTCCTATTCCAACACAATTTGGAGCTCCACAAAAAACCCGCGCCTCATATCTACGTTTCATATTCGGATATCGTTAGTAAAATCTATTTGTGCAGATATTTGTTGAAATATCGCAAAATTCCTGTCACTGATATTCCCCATCACAATAATAAATGGTCTATTCAGTATTTATGCAGGAATAGCCTATTGACCAATTTTATATTTTAAATATGTATTGGACAAAAATTATCTTGTTATATGATTTTTTCCCGTGCTTTCTTTATTATTCTGTTTCGATTTTATATAAAATTAGCCCACGGCTCGGCTCGCGTATATACGATGGCATATTATCATATTTACGCGAGCTAAAACACTGACTTTTTAGTTTTTAACTGCCTCCAAAAAAAAGGAGGAGATTCTCAATTCGGGCGGTTTTTTTATGTATGTACACCAATACCTACATTTATGATCCGATTTGCGTGATTCTCTTTTTATTGGGCGCGGAGTAGCTGCTTATTAGCTCCCTAAAATTATAGATACATTTTTGGCCCTGTAATTTTTATTTTATAAATATTTTTCACCATTTTCCAGAGGTGTACCAGGTACTTACGTACATTTTTGTATGGATGATGTTGTTTCATTATAGCTGAAAAAACTTCAAGTTTCTGACTTTCGCAGTTATAATTGACCTTCGACACAAAAAGGAAATGGTTTTATTAAAATGAAGTGAGTGTCAGTTTGTATTTAACATTACGATGTTAAATACAGATCAGAATCAGTTAATACAGTTTATAACAGATAAACTGATTTATTACTAACTGTAGTTTACTTTAGACGTAAAATTTTTTTTAAAAATAGTGGAGTTTTTTTGGGATAAATAGGAGGCAAATGTGCTAATCCAGCGTATTAGCTTCATGGGTACAAAATTTTATCAAAATTAGTACAGCCGTTTGCATGTGAAGAACGCACAAACTTTCGCCTTTATAATATTAGTATTTAAATAGTACTTAATAACTATACTCCAACGTTAAATAACATTACATCTCAGTTAAACTGTTACAGGAAAATTTACCCTGTCATAATATTGGGTAAAGGCTCGCTGGCGTGGGACTGTAACTACATCAGGAGTAATTGGCGACAAGTTATGCTATTAGGCGGCGCGCCCTGGATGGCCGAGGTGGCGGTGTTGGCGACCTGCACGCACTTACTGCTGGGCTTCCCCTGGATGTGGGGTAAGTGAGTTAGAGCGAGAGGTCAATTACGTTATCATTCCCATATTAGAAAAGAGTTGTGTTAAATATTTTAATTGTGTGAAATTGAAAATGCTTAGTTAAAGCCGCATCATATTTTTATTCAACCGAAAGTACTTGTAGCAAGCTTTACAAAAGTACAGTGATCGTCACAAGCAAAATCTATCGACCTGAATAGTAAAGAATACTCTTTAAGTTAAGCAAAGCTAGCATTTTTTAACATCGAAGTTAGGCGTAGTTCATAAAAAAATTTCCGTATTCACGCGTATTTCGAAAGCTATTAAATTAAAAGTGTTATAGTTGATATCACGTATCTAATATAATAAAATTTGTCGCGGCGAACCGCGAAACACAATGAGCGCTCTACGTGCGGTACAACCAATTCAATAAATTCATCGGCTATGGAACTATTGTAAAAGATTTGAATGCATTTTCATCGCATGAAGTATTTTGGTAGAGCTCCCCGTTGAGTGACTTATAGTTGAATTAACTTCCATTGGTTTTCGCACATTCTAGTGTTTTGTTTATTTTAACTAGTCAATAGAGTTTTGTTTTTATAGTGCTGTCAATTAACCTTTAAATAAAGACCTAACCAAAACAACAACTTTCATAATTTTATTGCAACACAACAGTAGAAACCAATTCGCAAATTTCGTAATATATTGTTGGTAAGTACCAACTTCATAAAAAAAAGTTTTAAATTTGGTCCTTTTTTATATATGTAAACCGATTACACTGAAATTAATAATCAGATTTTCGTAATGCTTTTTTAATTCGACGTAGAATAGCTGCCACTTGGTTCCCTAAAAAATTACATAGTTTGGCACTGTATTTTTTATTTTATGAACATTTTTGTTTCAGTTTTGAACATTCGTTTTATGATGAACTATATTATATGAGGAGTGTGTGAGTATCTCTGTAGCATCGTAGCAACCAAACGGGTTAACTGATTTATCCTACCGCAGTTCACTTTAGAGACACTAAAAAGTAAAAAGTAAAAAATTAAACTACTTCAACAACTAAAAAGTATAAAATTATAGCGACTTTTTAAAAAGGAATAATTCTTTCATACATATTTTTTGAGTAACTTAAACCGTTTATGCAGTGCACGCTACGAAAGTCCTCAAATGTGAATAATTTTTCCCGTTTATGCAACATTTCTCACTGACGCTTCGCTCCTATTGGTCGCAGCGTAATGTTATATATATATAGCTTAAAGCCTTCCTCTATAAATGGACTGTCCAACAAAAATATTTTATAAATTATTATTTAAATATTTTTCAAATCGGACCAGTAGTTCCTGAGATTAGCGCGTTTAAACAAACAAAAAAACAAACCAGAGGTTAAAATAGATTTAAGTAGTTTGTTTTCACAACTGTTAGTGTGTAGATTATTGGTTTATTGCAGTTGGGCTTAATTTATTTTTAGTATTTAAACACTGATCAACATTCTGCAAGCCCAATAAAACCAAAGTACGCTCTACGGTTGTTTTTTACGGAAATTAAAACAAGATATATGAAAAACAAGCGTAAAACACTACTTCAATGTAAAAAACGACGGTGACGGGACGGACGATAAAGATAGTGGAAGTATGGTTGTAGAAATGACAAGCAAAACGACAATTATTGTTATAATTGTGATTGGCAGTGCATATAAAGATATATATATAAGAAACATACATACATATACATATAAGAAATAGATGTAAAGAAAAAATAATCTGATATCTGATCTTCCTCGTGAATCAGTTTATTTAACGTTACTCATGCTCCTGATCTACATCAAACACGTTCACGTCCTTGGTACTCTAATTAGTCGGAGCACTTATCTAGATTTTCATTGTTATAGTTGATTGAAGCTGTGATATCGTAACCTCACACAACATTACCATTATAAGGAAATTCTTGCTATTAGATACTATTATTAGTATCTACTTTATCACTTACAAGCTTTTAATTTATTGTAATTTACACATATTTTTGTTAATTTAATTTTTAAGTTCGATCAGTCGCACTCAATTTATTATGAATAAATAATACGTGTTGCTTTCCAGGTTTCCTTCTAGGATCGGTGTATGCGTCCGTATCATGTCCCGTCATTATGCCACTAGTCCAGAAACACGGGAAGAACGCCAGGAACCCTGTTAACTGGGCGCAGCTTGTTTGCACAGCTGGAGGCCTGGACACCGCCCTCAGCGTGGGGATATACGGAATCATATTTAGCTTCATGTTTTACGAAACGCACGACACATACCGGTATGCAAAAGTAAGTGAGTTTCATTAATTGGCTCGAGGATCCTTTGAGTAACTTTTGCTTTTGGTGCTTTCAAATCAGAAAAACCATGGTATCTGTCATTCAATTACGAAGGTGATATTCATGTTCGTGTTGAAATTCTACATGATTCTATGCTTATGTTCATTAATTGGAATAGCGTTATAAATTATTCTCAAGTAAAACAAGAAAACTTGTAAGGTTTCGCAATGTTATATTACATTAATAACAAATGATTAAGTTCGGGCAAGTTGTGCGTTAAGAAATCAAAACATTACTTATTAATTGGCTCTTTAAGTAGATAAAACATTAAACTGTTAACTAATCAAACTCCGACCTGGCCGGGGGTGGCGGTATGACTGTTAAATCTCCTTCAAATTACTTCACAAAACTCTAACAGTGTTTATTGTTTTACGAATACTTAAGCGATTTGCTCTTAAACTCCGGATTAAAGCAGTATTTTTATTTAACGCAGAAGTTTTATCCTCGCCGTAATCTCTATACTAAGTTGAAATTCTTTGACATTCTTGGGGATAAGAATGTACTATGGTCATTTAGTGGCGCTATGGAACATTCCTGAGCAGTGTACACTAACTGTATTACTTATAAAAATTGTCTATCCATAGGATATTCCAAGCTTAAACTAGGTTATACCTAATTTATACTCGGTATAAATTAGGTATAACCTAGGATTATTTTCTGACTCATAAACTCGGTATAAGGTTGTCATAACTATACCACCGCTATCCCCGATGCACAAAACGGCAACGCCGCAAAGCATAGACAATACTGTTAAAAAAAAGTAAAAGGTTGCTGTCTATACTTGGTTTATAAGTAACACAGTAAGGCGTTTACGCCCGACAGTAAGCGCTTAATATAGTACAGCATAGTAATCTGTGGTAGGTAAAACAATATCCACTACTAATATAACAGCGCGCTAAATCAAACTCACGGCAGTGTTTTGAAAACTCGACGCTCGTGTAAACATATAGCTGGAAATGCAATAAACAAATAAACTCTTTTAAGCCGAGTTTTTACAACGGTAGAGTAATCGTGAAACAAAAAAATCCATAGCCGATCATAATATACCTCCTTCTTTTTTTGGAATTTGGATAAAAAAGAGCTCGTACGAACGGGAATATGTAAAGTTAGTTAGTAACACGTGTTGCAGGCGTGCCTGGCGCTGGTGGCGGGGGTGACGCTGGGCGTGTGCTGGGGCAGCCTGGCGAGGTTCGTGCCGGGCACAGAGGACCAGTACGTCACGGAGCTTCGCGTGCTGTTTGTGCTGGTGGGCGGACTTCTGGCCAACTTTTTCACTTCTGCCGTTGGATGGGGTGGCACAGGTCAGTTTTTAGGGTTCCTCCTATAGTGGTATCCAATCGGTCCAAAAGAGTTCCTGTTACTAAGACATCGCTGTATGTGCGTCTGTTGGTCCGTGTAGTATTAAAAATTTATTTGACGTTCGACAGATCGGACATGAGTCTGGACTCTCGAATCGATAAATCATTTTTTGCACATCAAATATAAATAATCCTCTAGCGGCCGATGAATGCTTTGGGTAAATATAATATTCAACCATTAAAAAAATATCGGACTATATTTAAACCTAAAAACTATCGTAACGCAATATTGATATCAATATTAAAATTGCATAGAGCTTTAATAGAAGTAAATTATTCGTAAATAGCCAGTAAAATATTTAATACTTGATGTGTTTAATATTTAATACTTTGCCCCTCCGTGGTCTAGTGGTTTAGAGCATAGCTCTCCGGAGGTCGTGGGTTCGATTACCGCGTTGAAAAATGTAAAATAACTTGTTTTCAAGATTAGTTAGGACAATGCAGGCTGATCACATGATTGTCTTACAATTAAAAACTATAACCCGACTTCGCAAAAAAAGGCTCTAAAAAGGCTGAAACAAGAAAATAATTCAATTTGAAATCCAGATATGCATAGGTACAGATATGGTCCGGATCTGGATTTCAAATTGAATTATTTTCTTGTTTCAGCCTTTTTAGAGCTTTTTTGCGAAGTCGGGTTATAGTTTTTAATCTTTTTTTTTTTATTTTACATTTTTTTTGTTTTCACGTGAACTATAACATTATATTTTCACTAAACTAACGTTAAATTAACACATAGTAAGTAACTAAACAACTCCTAGATACTATTTGTGCAGCCGCATTTTTAACCATTTATTTTGAATTTAACAATAAAATATAATAAATAATTAAAAATTTTAATACATATTTGTGTTGATCTATCTTCTGATACCAAACACGATACAATTATCTTAATACATTTTTTTTTGGAGATAGTTTTTGAGGTATAATTTTCAAAATCCAAATTTTTTCGAAAAAATATATAGCCTATGTTACTCGCGGGATCACTACGAATCGATTGACACCTCATTTATTAAAATCGGACCAGTAGTTTAACCGCTACAAGGGAACATACATACATACATGCATACATACATACATACATACATAGACTGCCAAAATCCCCCTAGACTGCAAAAACCCTTCCTTTTGGCTTCGCCGAAGTCGGGTAAAAAATATGATCCATGCGTCGGATGGGCATGTAAAAAGTCGGTCCTGCGCCTGTTCTCTCGCCAATCGTGTCGGTTTACCGTCCCGCTGGGTTATGAGAGTAGAAGGAAGAGAGAGTGTCTTTGTGTATTGTGCACAAAATTGGGCACTATAAAATAACTCCTGCGTAGCTGGCCTGGTTTCAATGAAATCGGCTACCGACACCGAAATCGGTGAGGGGAGCTATTATTATATAAAAAGTCGGTCCTGTCCCTGATCTCCCGCCAGTCGTGTCGATTATTCGTCCCACTGGGCTACGAGAGTGAAGGAAAAGAGAGTGCCTTTGTGTATTGCGCACACACTTGGGCACTATAAAATAACTCCTGCGTAGCTGACCTGATTTCAATGAAACCGGCCACCGTCACCGAATTCGGTGTGGGGAACATTATTACTAGATGTGTCGTACAATTTTATCGCTTTACAAGAGATTACTGTAAACTGTTTCCTCCTTGTCTGCGATAGAAAAGTCACTTGACAGGCAAGGACAAAATATGTAGTTTATCCAGTGTATTAATATTTTGGGGATCCTTATGGTGCAGAAGTAACAATCACCTCTATTTAGGCACCTGACCATCTTTTTTGACGTGGGTGTCGTAAAAGGCGACAAGGTATTTCATCAATATAAATCTGGAAATGTACAGCATGGTTTTCGCTTTTTTTCTCTTTAGACTGCGCTTCAACCAGCCTTCCCCCCTTGCGAGCATAGGCAAACTATCCCCACAAAATAGGTCTTTGGATGTCAAGCAGTGAACGTTATAGCACGTCGAAATATTTTGATTGTAAGGAAGTATCCACATATTTTCAGGTGCGGTGGCGGTGCTGGCATGCAACGCGACGGCGGCTAACCAGTGGACGAAGACCGGGTGGAAGCTGAACCAGAACCCCGCGGCCGGCGCCTACCGCGTCATGTGGTCCATCTGCGAGCCGGTACTCTTCGCTTTCACCGGCTCCTATTTTGTAGTAAGTACTAAGTAAAGTATGAAATACATATTGTTACTTGCTAGTTTCTCCTCTTACAGACCGTTTAAATAACCTATATATATTTCCTTTGAGATTGATCGGTTTTTGAAACGGGCCATTAATGTGTCACTATTGTATTAATTATATGTTACTATTTTAAGTAGCTATTACCAAATAATAGCTACTTAAAATAGTTACAAACTAGGTAGAAATTCCTAAAAAAAAACAAAAATTATAGACACTTAAAAAGCTACGTAAAATACCCAGATCGTTCACACTAGACAGAGTACGTAGAAAGATAGCGATGCTCACTCTTTGAGACAAATAACTAAAGTATATTTTGTAAGAAACTGTATTTTTAATTTCTGGATATAAACCTAAATTTATACTTTCAATTATATCGTGTAGTAATTTCTTTTAATAACTCGTAACTTATGCAAAGCATAATTTAAACTAGAACTCAAATGTTTCCGCTGAAAGTGAACAAGTAATATTCCATTAGTGGCACGCTAACCCAATTCAAAGTCTCAAGCGGTACGACATGTTGTAAACTAGATTGGATGTTATTCAAATGGTTTTCTTAACCTCCAGATGCAGAACTTCGTGACGGAGACGATGCTAATAGGGCTGGGGATGCTCGCCGTGGGTCTGTGCGTGCGCCTCGCGGCGACCGCGCTCATGTGCTGGAACCTTAACGCCAGGGAGACCATATTTGTATGCTGCACGTGGATACCGAAATCAATTGTAGAGGTATTTTATGCTGCTTGCGGGTTAATCTATAAGAATATAATGGTAAATCTGTATAGCATAATCATGATGATAATCAAATTTTTTAACGAAGCTTGAGGTTACTGGAATAAAATTATTTTCATGCTTTTGGCTATATTATTAAGTATTTAAAGCATTATTTAAAAATATTAACTTTCTGCACACCTTTCACCATTTAACATTAACTGTGCCAAATTTCATAGCTACTTCTCTTCTAGTAAAACTGTACCTAAGGTTTTGGTATAGGAAGGTTGTACTTAATAATTTAGTGAGTTAACTCGAAGAAAATGTTGCAATGTTTCTCCATACACATATTGACAATTCTAGTAGATACGTAAATACTAAATCGATCCAGTATTTTGCATCATTGGCATTTATTTTTCGTACGGCCCAAGTATCGACGACCCGAGAACAATCTACTTAGTAAGGGTATGCCTGATATTATTATGAAGCTAAACCTACAACCTTACCATTTAATATATTTACGACGTCCTTACGGGGCATTATGATATTTAGCCAAGCTGAAACTTACAAGATATGGGCCTATGTGACTCTGTAATAAATTTCGGGGCCATCCTTGATAGAGCTACGTATATATAGGTAACTATAGACAAATATTTTATGGGGTCTAAATAATTATAATACCCCTATGCTCACTGAGTATAGCTGAGCTGGGGTCCATTTTTGGCATCGCACAACATATATACTTAGCTTTAGTTTTGTTTCTAGTTTCATCTTGTTCCCTCTTTTTCTTCTATTGTGTTGTGTGATGATAAAATAAATATTTTTATTCTTCTTATTCTTTATTATTTGTTCTATGATAATCCTATAATGTTAGGTATATGATAATCTTATTTTTTTATAAACCAAGTTATTCAATATACAAGAAAAGTTATATTCACCCCCACACTGAAGCTTAACTCTCGTATTTAAATTAACTTTCAACGAAATATAAATTAATTGTCTCGTTATCGGAAACTGACACAAAGCCGTTCCATTTCACGTATGTATGATGTACAGCTTTTGACGCTTCTATGACGTGAGAATGAATTCTATGAATGAGAATACTATATTGCTCAGATGAAGTCGAAACTGTACCGAACTGCGTATTGTACGATAAAATAGTAGAATCTACCTTCTGAGTGCGTACATATTATATAGTAGTAGTACAAGCAATATTCATATTATCTAATTTATAGATAAAATGTTCTGGAAATTGATTTCGACTTTTACTAGACATGTTCGAAGATACCATTAAGTAAAAGTTATTCTGTCGCTCATAATAATGTCTGAGGGTTGAACGAAATTACATTCCTTTTACTACTTTCTATCAATCTTGCAGAAAAACGAATAAAAATCAAATAAGTTTCAAGACCTTTTTTCGATAATCCAAACCGTGGCAGCAAAAAATAAATAATGATAGGGTAATCTAAAAGGGCTTAGGAGGCTACAAAACTCTTTTATCATTCTTTGATTTAAAGCGCTTTGTAATTGAATTATTGGAAGATGCGACAACCTACAGTTGTTTCAATATTACTCTAGAAATTAGAATAAAACAAAACGGGCGTAAAAGAAATAGAAAATCTATTTCTTTTACGTCCGTTTTGTTTAGTATTCATTATTATTACTAGCGGGACTGTGGTCCTGTGGGACGTGGTCATAATTTTGAATGATTGACAACTGTGTTGAACGAAAAGTTATTATACAAATTTATTGTAGTGTGAGCATCGTGGTTTGTGTTGTTCTAATTTTTATTAATGACATGCATTTCTAATCGTGATTTTACAAAAAAATTATCACTCCCTCTCTGAACATAAACAATAAATGTGGGAAATTTCACGATCCCCGTCCGCTCAATTTTTATAAAAGGAGTACAAAGCACGTATAAATATTGAATTTTTGATTATGCTAATATATAAATTTGCTTTGTATTAAAAAAAACTAAATTTTGTCGCAATATTCAGGCGGTATTGTGTCCTCTGCCGATCATCGCAGTGACGATGTCCACGGAGCGCCGCGAGCCCCACGAGACCGTCTACGCCGAGCACATCATGAGCCTGCTGGTGCAGGCGATCCTCATCACCACCCCCGTGGGCTTCCTACTCACCAACAACCTGGGACCCCTCCTGCTCGGGCACAAACGAACCGACAAGAAACTAGACTGCGAGAATGGTAAGTCAACTGCAGTCTCCGAAATCAAAAGACGCTTAACGTACTTCAGTTCCGAAAGCATTGCGAACTAAAACTTTATTCGAGTTTAACCTTTAATGCATAAGGTGAAAGGAATTTACATTTATCTTGAACATATCTCACGGAACGGGGGAAAGAATTAAAAAGCTGAATTCAAAAAGCTGGCTTCTGGCGGCCAATTTCGTAAAACAGCTGTGAACAAAAGAATTCCTGTTGGTAATGTTGCAAAATAAATTAGGAATACATTGGAACGAATACATTACATACTTTTCCTGCTCATCTTTATTCCTTCAGTTACAAAAACCTCCCGGTTACCCCCATAAGCCTTTAGACTCACAAACTCACTTCTCAACACATCATGAAAGGATAAAATATTTCCATTCCAATACGGTATTCATGACACTGAACTATTGAGTACGTGCATCGATGAATCCGGCACCTTTACAAACCGGGTCTCCTATTTGCAGACGCCGATTTCACCAAAAGGAAATCTACGGACGAATCTTTTAGTGAAGTTGTTAGACTGTAGAATTAAAAAGGAGCAAGTACAATGGACCACTTCGCATGGACGGTTTTTGGAAGCTGTTAGCTGTGAAAATAGAATCGAATTTATATGGTTAAGCGCACTTGATGCAAATTTGGGTATATTGTAATGAATAAATGCCAGTGTACGTTTTATAAATAAGTACAGTAAAACCTTGATGTTCCTCGGCAGTTTTCGATTTTGCATGCGCCTGTATGAAAAATCAGCCAGGTGCGACTCCGAATTGCGCACCTAGGGTTCCGTACAAAGGCTAAAAAGGTTGTATGTGAATTTCCCTTAAATATTTATTTAACTATGAAGCTATCACGTTTAAGAATAAACAAGTCTTAGTAATAAGGTCCCTTCGGTACGGAACCCTGAAACGATGAATGCCGAAAGACATTAATGTCGTCGACGCGCTGTATTTATTGTAATGAGATAGGACGGTGGGTACTAATTCTCCCTTGCTAATAAAAATATTTACGTGACCATTGATTAGTTATTCAGTGTCCTTGTTCTTTTCCAACCTTTTTGACAAAGACCTATTAATTATTAATATTATTTAATGCCATTTGAACAACGTGCCTAGTAAAAACTATGGCATATAAATTGAAGTTAACTTTGTCACAACGAGGAATGACAAAAATTGTACTCAACGCACAAAGCATTGTGTAAATATTTTTATTAGTAGAGGTATTAAACTGTGTCCTACACCTGTAATATTTTTTTTATCCAAAGCACTTAATAGTGACTCCAAAAAAACGTTCGATATTAATCGATACAATTTGTTAAAACTTTATAAATTTAACAAAGATAAAAATGTGTTGTACTATTGAAAAGTTTTCCGACTGTAAGTAGTAGAAGTAAGTAAAACGATTCTTGGTTTAATTTTTTTATAATTACTTCTTACTTTAAAATGTATTGATTATAGCTATATTTTGATAGAAAATTTCTTGCTTAACGTAATTAATATTAGTTTTTCTACAGGAATTACAGTAAAACGTACGAACTATATTGTTATTTAGTGCAGGTGTATTACGCTGTCCTGCAATTCATTCAATATTTTTTTAAACTATACGATTTCGAATATAAGACGTTTTATATCAAACTTTATTAGATTTTTAAATCTAAAAAGAAACAAAATTTATTATAAAACTATTTTTTTTTTCTTTAATTTTTATACCTAAAAAAAAGGCCCTGCAGGCGCAGATATTAAAGATTGTTTATAATATGTAGTAATGTTAATACCATTTCCATTTTTGTATAAAATGTATATTTCTTAGTAGTTAAGTATTTATATGATTATTATTGTAACTTAAAATTGTTATTTATTAATAATCAATAAAATAAGAATAATAAATAACATTACCCGGTGGCAAAATCTTACTATGATACCTAAAACTATAACATCACCAAAATTGGGTAGCTTATAACTTATATGTTTTATAATATAAAATAATATTATACTAAGGGATGTTTGTTACGTTTAGAGAAAGTTAATGCAAAACAAATGTATCATATGCAAATATAGTGCAATGGAGTACCTATATGGTATTTTTTTTGTTTGGAAAAATTGTTTTAGAATATTACGCAACCAACACAAAATATTTATTCACCGATTTAAACACTAAGAGGACACTAGACACAGAGGGATAATTGCCCCAATTTATTGAATTATATTTTTGATTTGTATAAAAGAATATGAATCCATTTGATTCGCTCGAAACAGACTAAAAGATCACGCAGGACCCAATACATTAATTTATTAGCAGCAGATACTATCTGTTAATAATCAAATATATTTAAAACTAGCTGTGCCCGCGACTTCCAACGCGTGGAAAAATGATTTAGGGCAGTGTAAATAACACTATTAGGATAATATTATTCGGATACCCCGTATAAACCCGGCCACTTATTTTGTTAATTTAGTATAGGATTTATCTTCGTGGTCCATCTGTCTGTCTGTATGTCAACCTCCTTTATCTCAGAAACACGTGTAGGTATCAAGCTAAAAATCATATCAAATACTCAGGATCTATAACTTTCCCTTGAAGTAGTGAAAAAATCATAAGTACTTGTTAGCCACCGCAACCAAAAGATACAGCCGTTTATGTCGAAACTTTTTATCATTTTCCACACTTTCAAGGGAATTAAAACCTAAAGGGTACTTTCCGGGAACTCAGAATCTTAAGAGATAATCAAGCAATAACATTTTAAATTAGTGCTGACAAAGGATAAATTGCGAAAACATAAAAATATTTTATTTTTTTGAACTTACACTACCGTTTTTGTCATGAATGTTTTGGGGTATTAAATTGAATCTTATATTATAAATACTCAGGTCTCTAATATCTTCAAGCTGTAATCAAATCAAAATGTATTGCGCTCTCGGTGCGCAAGTCCAACTCGCACTTGACCAGTTTTTATTTATTTATATTATTATTACTAACTTACGCTAACAAATATGTAGGTACATACAGTACTTATCACAAAGGACTTTACAGCAAAAGTACTTACTAACTGATTTTATCCAAAAAACTTTCGTAATAAAGAAAGTCAAGAAAAAAAACTTAGATTGTCCCTACTCCGTACCTAGTATAAAAACTAAGAAATAAAAATATCAAGAAATACATAAATCTAAGTTATATTGACCTAACTTTTTTACTTTAACTATTAACATATTGTGTAGGTAAATCAAAATTCTATTTATTGGGTATGTAATATTAGTAGTAACTATAATAGTTTACTTGAAAACAAACTATCCTACGCCTATACAAAAATAATTGTTGTATTTACAAACCCTAAATAATATAAATAAATGAAAATCACTTTTATCGAATGCCATTCTCTCCCGGTACGTTCGCTGCGAATAAAATTTGAAGCAGCGCGCGGCTCCCGGCCCCGGCGCGCTTCCTACAAAAGTCCAGCAAATACGACATGATGTTTTTAAATTGTCATAACTTTTTTATTTATAAACCGATTTACATGAAACAAACACTTAATGTTAAGTGAAGCTTGCCGCAATATATTAGTAAAAAGTACATTTACGTCGGATAAGCCGTTTCTGAGATTAGCGTGCACAAACCCACAGACAAACAGACAAACAGATAAACAGACAAACAGACAAACAGACAAAAATTCCAAAAATCATTGTTTTGGGTACTATTGCGTAAATAAATGTCCCCTATAATATTTTTTCTCAAATATCTTCAATGTACAGACACGACTTCTCTACACATTTATTATATTTATATATAATATAATAAAATAATAAATAATAATAATAATATGTACACTCTAATATCATAAAGCTACCAATTTAAATGTCCAGTATGCTTGCAAAATAGAAATACAATATCACATTACTTTGATATAAATTGGTATAAGTATTTACTTATTATTATAGACCTAATTACCTTTCGGTAATTATTTTCTAGCGATTTCTAAATCAAGAACAACTTTTTAAGGTATGACATCTACCCGTAGAGTAGAAAACGTGAACGAGTGTTCGAAAACTGGAACGTAGCATACTAACACAGTGGGAAATCATTTTCCCGGTACTAGCGGCAAGCGAGATGCTTCATAAAACAACCGCTAGATGGCAGTACTATAAACAGAGGTTTATATTTTTATAGATAAACTAAAAAACCTTTTCTTAGTCTATCTATTGTATTATATTGTATTATACTATCTGTGTACCAAATTATTTATCAAGTTCATTTAAATCGGTTCAGTAGTTTTATCGTGAATACGAGACAGACAAGCAGAGTTACTTTCTGATTTATAATATTAGTTAAGTACGATTAAAGAATATATTATAATATTATATTAATAAAGTTAACATGATATAGCACAATGTGTAGCAGCGGCGGGGGGTTCCTACAACTCTACTTTACCTGTGGAAGACCCTCAACCAAATTCCTTTCTATTATACAGGCTTCCCATTGAAGAAGAACAAACCTTCGTCACTGATATGTCTACACTAATATTATAAAGAGGAAAGATTTGTATTTTTGTATGTAACGACTTAACTCAAAAAGTACGGGACCGATTTTAATAATTCTTTTTTCATTAGAAAGGTACATTATTACTGAGTAACATAGGCTACATAAAAATCAATTGCTGTTAGTTAGTCTCGCTAAAACTCGAGGTCAGCTGAACTGATTCGGCCATTTTTGTGGTCTTGAAATATTTGTGGAAGTCCTGGGAAGGTTTACACGGTTTCCATGCTCAACGAAGTGGGCACGGGTCAGCTAGTAGTAAATATTTTTATCACTAACAAAGGGGGTAAAATACTAAGGGGGGGTGGGTAGCTAAGGGGGTACTAAGTAATGGGTCCGACAGTTTTTAGAGAAAGGCAATTCTTTGTACATGTACTTTTTATTTCAATTCATTTCCCTTTCCTTGCCTGTGACTCTTCTTTGCAGCTGTACTTGGAAGTTATTAGCATCTTTCAACATGATATTATATTTCAATTTTAATTCAAATTGAGTTTGGTTTGTCGGAGGTAGAATTAAATAACTTCTCAATAATGATATCAGTACCATCTTCGTTGACATAGAAGCAAATCGATACCCTAAAAATTAAAAACAAATTAAACAATGTAGAAAATACATAATACATAATATTAAAAGTGAGAAAATATGTTCATCTTTTCAGCGTTCAGCTACTTTTGACGCTGACGGTACTCTACATTATTAAATCGAAGAGTACCTTACCTAAACAGTTTCTTGGGCCATAACTGAAAGCCATAAAGGAAGCGTTGGGCCTTGTTGATTCCTGTAGAAATCGTTCAGGATTGAACTGTTCGGCGTCTTCGCCCCAGTACTTGGGGTTGCGATGGATGCTCCACACGCTTATCAGAAGCTCGCAGCCTGGCACTATTGTTAAACCGTTTGCTAAAACAGGATAATTAATTTAAAAATCTAAATTATACTTATATCTGTGGACGCTTCCCTTCACGTCAATCTGGTCCTGTGCTAAGTATCCGAAGAATTTGTGCTACAGGTACCAGCAACGACAACAGAAATATATTTAATACCTTTACTCACTTTTTTTTGTAACACATAATAAGGATTTTTATTATACTCGTAATACACACAAATTTAATACACATCCATGACCCAGGAACATTGAAAACTTTTTGTTCCCTCGGCGGGATTCGAACCCGCGACCTCTCGTTCGAGCACCAACGCGCTCAACCACTGAGCTACGGAGGTCGTCGTTAGCAATTTCATAGGCCATTTAATAAGTATACAAAATCTATTTTGCTTACGTAATTCCACGTCTTTCTCAACTTTCCTCCCAATTATAGGTATTGGAGGGCACAGGCGCAAGGTCTCTTTAAGCAACGCATCTAAATACTTCAGTTTGGCGATATGAGACTCAGTTATCTTCTCGGTTGGAACATCTTTTAATACCTCAGCTATCCTAAGAAATATAAGGCATGACATGTTTTTTTCCATCTAGGCAAGGTAATAAAGAAAATCTAGACTTTCCTTAAAAGATTATCACTTAATGATAATAAAATCTACAGGCTGTAATATTAATGAGTGATAATACTTTAGGGTATGTATGGGTCCCGTATATAGAGTTTACTGAGAAAGTACCAGCGCTGAGGGAGGTACTTTTTTAACATAATGTATGGGAAAATATGTTATGTTTGGGCATTTCTCACAGAAACATGAAAGTCAAAGTAAGTATTTTAGTGCTGGTACTTTCATAGTATACTCTTCATAGGTGGCACATGCACACCCTAAAGTATTACCACTAATTTATTTTACACCTAGTATAGACGCTTCACACCGACGTCATGCTGGCCCTGAGCTAAGTATGCGAAAAACGTGTTACAGGTAACTGAACTACTATAATATAATATATTATATAATATACACATATTTAACACTATTTCGTGACCTAGAATAATTATATGGAATCCTACAGACTCCAACCCGCGATCTCCGACGCATACAAACATTGGGCTACAGAGGGAGATTTTTAAATATGTAATGAAAACATGATTAAAAATCTTTCGACATTATTTTCTTACTCATTATATGCTTTCTCTTGGCAATGAGGATGCATGGCCAGCATGAGGCTGGTGAAGCAGGCGGCCACGGTGGAGGTGTCGGTGCTGGCCAGAAACAGCACCACCAGCTCGTCACGGAGCTCCTCCAAGCTGAACTGCCGATTAAATCTTCTAGAAGTCTCCAGTAGCATTTCCATCACGCTGTCAGGATTGGCATTGCTCGCTAAAAATATAGCTATCATTTTTTATTTATTCCGAAATTGACTCGTTAAGGTACGGTAAGGATAAGTCAGAACGGAACCCTGTTATAAAGTAATTAAAAAACTTACTCCGAGTCTCCATCTGTTTCTTTTGGATAGCCTGAAACAAGTAAGTTACAGATAAAAGTGTAAACCTGTAAATAATAACAGCCTCCTACACCGATATTGGTGATGGTGGCCGGTTTCATTGAAACCAAGTCAGCTACGCAGGAGTTATTTTTATAGTACCCAAGTGTGTGCTCAATACATAGAAGCACTCTCTCTTTCATCACTTTGGTAGCCTAGCAGGACCGATAATACACAACTGGCGGGAGATCAGGCGCTGAACCGAATTGTCATAAAATCAGGTGATCGACCTGCATTCTCCTAACCAAACATAAACAAACATTGTTTTCAAGCAACTGTGAAGTATATACATCGCAATGTATATGTACCTATAGCAGTGTATCGCAAAAACCGATATTTCTAATTACATTTTTAAAAAATTACTATAATTACATATTATACTATAAAAATTCAATTCAACGTGAAAGAATACGTATAACATAAACATTAAACCAATCAATTAATAATATTCCTTACCTTTTCGATAAAATTAAGAATTATGCGTTTTTGTTCCTCCATTTTGCCGTAAATCGGCATATTTCTAAACACCATGTCAGATCGGAGCCAGGGCTGGTTCATCTTTACCGTCGCATATTTAAGAAATGTTGAAAACGCGTTAAGAAATAATTCATGTTCCTCTAAATCCTCAATATCCATTCCACACAAAATTCCTGTGAACAATAAAATCATTAGTCCAATCTTCGAGTTTCGGTTTAGCTTTGTGCCATGAAATCTATAAATTTTAACCCCACATTACTACTCGACTTAATGTTGAGATGTTGGTACAACAAGCGTATCATCAATTTAAAAATTAATATTTTAAGATAATCTAAACATCGTGATATTTATGTCGCAGTCATCAAATTGAATCAGCAGTTTAATTGAACGACTAGCGCGTTTATTAAATGACGACATTTCATTGAATGACTAAAGGACAACTCGTCAAGTTGTTTAATGTTCAACGTCTTGACTGAACGTTCTTTAGCATAGTCATTGAATTAAATATAGCATACTTTGTAATGTTTAGTAGGGGTAGGTTTGACCATAAGTTTGTAACTTAAAAGGGCACGACATGTCACACCAAATAAAAATGTAAATATCAACTATGTAGGTACTATCTATGCGAGCTGTTTGCCGCTATATTTGTTTTGGTGACTAACTAGCGCCACTGCGGGAAAAATGATCTAAATTTCAATAACCTGACTGATTTTACGTCTAATTAAAAGGGCTTAATTACAGTCCGCTAACTAGTTGGACTTTGAGTGACGCTTGTTTGTATTGTCATTCAATAAACGCGCTAGACATTTAATCAAATAGCTGATTCAATCATATGACTGCGACATTTATAACGTGTAGGTAGAAAAGAAACGATAGCTTCAACTCACGACTAACTGACGTCATGGTATATCTCAGCATGTGGTCCCACAATGAGAAGGGTCCGTGCCCAACCAAAGGTTCTAGGTCGTTAAGCGTAAGTAGG
Organism: Celastrina argiolus; assembly: GCA_905187575.2. Lineage (NCBI taxonomy): Eukaryota > Metazoa > Arthropoda > Insecta > Lepidoptera > Lycaenidae > Celastrina > Celastrina argiolus. The sequence continues at coordinate 7,929,216 of LR994577.1, forward strand.
CTGTGCTCTACGAAAATATTCATGTACATTCGTAGACGCTTCTCGCTGAAGCTGTGTAAAACCACCTTTCTGTGACTCCTCCATATGCCAACTGTAAAACATTAAATTCTTCATAATATATTCCTGGTAAAAAAAATAAAGCTGCTGTAGCAGAAAGGTTCTCTGAACTGTGCGTAGGTCCCAGTTTCCCTAAGTAATAAATGTTGACGACCTAAAAATAGCATAGGGTCGTCACAAACGATCGCGCTTGACAATTTCAGGGGAATTCATTTGACAAAAGCATGTGTTCTAACTCCAGATCTTAAAAACTTTATAGGGTTTAAGGAATAGTTAACAAAAGTTTCTTACGCGGGGCAAATATAGATCCATACTTTCCAGTGATGTTATGGAATGCCTTCATATCGGACTTATGTAGCACCGCTTTGGTGAGTACTTCAGCGAGTACTGGATCCGCTACCACTGTAAGATGTCAGGTTATTTTATAATTTTATTCCAAATGTTGCTGTCCATAAAATGCAAAACAGAATTTAAGCGAATGAGCGTTTACAAACTCGAAAGTAGATTAATTTGATTTGATATTAATAGAATTATTTTCTTGTATTTAAACTGTAATACATGAAAATAATTGTATTTATAAATAAATACCAGTAACCACGACGTCTGACTTATAATTAAAACATTCATTGAACTATATTTCTCATAGAATTTAAGACTTACAAATTACTTAATTATAAAATACTTAATTTATATTTCATGTATAGTGTATTTGAAATGACGTCCTATTGTATGTAATACTTGCCCACATAGAAGTTCATGCCTATCCAGACACCGGTAACGCCGTGCTTGCTGTTCATTGCCTCAGATGAAACCTTCTTCAGAACGTTCATTCGATCTAAAAATTCACATTTTAATAGTAAAATACAATATTTTTGTAAAAAGTCAAGAACTGTAAAAAAGTTATTTTTATTAAATTTATATAATAGGTAACTCTTATAACCGGACTTCGGCGAAGCCAAAAGGAATGATTTGTAATTGACTAAATTGGATCAATTTACTTTAGGCCATGTATGCGTGTCCTATTAGCGGTAGAGCTATGTATGAGCTTTTTATTGTCCCAGATAGTAGGTAGATCCTCTTCATGTTGAAGTATCTCTTCACCGCGAGATACATGCCAAGGGTTACCAGTATTTGAATAATTACATAAGTTTCATTACACATTTTGAAAGAGTGAGCTGAAAGTCTACCGTACTTAATAATTGTTAGTTATCTTATCTATATTTAGATAACGTCCCTTTTGTGTTTAAGATACTTATAATATAAGTAATAACATACTTTCCCTAGGAAGCAGTATGCAAGTAACAATTATATCACATAGTATGTCTCGTACGATTCACAACACTGCGTTTAAATAGAATAAAATACAAATTATAATAGTTAACAGTAGGGAATGATACCAGGGAATCGCGGTATTGACAATCCCCCGAAAAAAATAGCCATGTAATTTTTTTTCTGTAGTACCGAAAATACCAGTTCAATTTATAAATTTCCGCTTTCAGTGCAATTCAAGAATTGTGAAATGCCGGGATTTTTAATACCGCGATTCTCTGACATCAGGCCTCAGCCTCGAATTTTTCGGGCAGCGGGGCGGGAGCGGCGGCGGCGCGAGTGCGGTACTCGTTACTCGCTCCCGCGCCGCTGTTTTCGAGAACTGGTCCATTTGATTCTACGTAAAAGATCCTGCCGCTCACGCCCCGCAAAATTCGAGGCTGAGGCCTTACAGATAGTAGAGCGGTAGTTAATTTATTAAGTTTAGGTCGTCAGTACTGAAGATTTATATAGATACTACCGTTCTACACTACCCTGAATGTAAAAATATGGTCAACATAGTAGCATGTATCATTTATAATTATAATAGTGTATATCGTTACTTATTCTGTGTTACAAAAATGCAATTACATTGATTTTATTTCGACATCGTAATTATATTTAAATTTCAAAATTTAACATAAGTAGAGAAGAAAATTCCGGGAAATCCCGGTTCTTCATACCCTACTGACTATACACGTCATTAAATTACAAATTTAATATAATATAATTAATTCATGTTAATAATGATCATATTATTATGCAATACAGATTAGACGTCGTGCAATTAAAAATAATTATGTATTTCATAAATAATGTTCCGAAAGTCTTAAATTTTAATAAATTATAATTAGGCTTCGAATAAAAAAATAGGGTTTATTTTTAACCGAATTTAAAAAAAGGAGGAGGTTTCCAATTTGACTTTTATTATTTACTAGCTGTGCCCGCGACTTCGTACGCGTGGAAAAGTGATTTAGGGCACTTTAGTATTTTTAAATATATTTTTAGTTTATTGGCGCAACCGCTGACAACTTTCGCTAATTTAATAGTTACTTCCCAGTGAATCCCAGTGTTGATCCCTATCCAGCAAGTCACGTAGCCGGCAAGCCTCTTGGTATGCAGGGTATAATAATAATATAGTACCATCCTTTCGGAGCTCGGCAAAAGAAGTAGGTCTTCGAACAATATGTAGAAGTCAGCAAAGGTATTCGAAGTTAGGATTCGAATGCACCGTATAGACCCAGCCAATTTTTCACGTTAATTTAGTAAAAAACTTCGATGTCCGTCTGTCTGTCTGTCTGGGTGTCAAAACTTTAATACGTGTAGGTATCAAGCTAAAAATCATATTAAATACTCAGGATCTTCTGTCCCTTCTGGCTGTGAAAAAAACAGACTTTTATGTCGCTAATTTTCGTAATTTTCGACACTCCAAAGGGAACCAAAACCTAAAGGTTACTTCCCGGGAACTCAGAATTTTTAAATTTGATATGAAGCAACGTCTTAATAGTGCCGACATAGGATAAATTGCGAGACCATAAAAATATCTTTAATTTTTTTGAACTTACTACCGTTTTTGTCATTAATGTTTTGAGATATTAAATTGAAACTTATATTGCAAATACTAAGGTATTTAAAACGAAACTCTCGGTTAGACATGGGCGCAGTGGCACGCCCCGCCGAGGATCCAGCAGGCTTACTCTCGACACATCCGAGAATCGAATCAATTCGATCTCAACGTTTTTTGGTGTTTTATTTGGTAGATTACTTTGGAACTAATTAGGATAATGAAAACCGTTAGAAATAAACAAACGTAAATTTATTCGGGAGTATGCGGCACGATCGAATCTGAATCAAAATCGAATCAGTTTGGAGAGTTAGGCCGATCGGTTTTAGTAGCGTTTTTTTATTAACCTACCGTAAGTATAATAATAATAATATCAATAAATGAAATTTAGTTTTAAAGAAAATATAAAATAAAAAAAGATTAAATTTGAATGGTTGAAGCAGCGCGGTTCAAGCCGCGCTTCATACAAACGTCCAGCAATTTTTTTTAACTGTCATAAGTTTTTTATTTATGAACCGATTGAGATGAAATAAATGTTAAGTCAAGATTACTACAATATAATAATATTATAATTGAAGCACATCTAAATCGGATAAGCCGTTTCTGAGATTAGCGTGCACAAATGCACCGACAAACAGACAAAAATTCAAAAAAATATTGTTTTGGGTACTATTGCATAAATAAAAGTCTCATTAACACAGGCACAGTTAGCACAGTTAGCGGCTGTGCGTGGTTAAATTCAAACACCGGTACTGCCTGTTAGCACATTTTAATAGTATTTTTTACCCAGCAGTGGGGTGGAGTTCCTTTGGTTGACCTTCGCCAAAATTCCTACCTACCAGCATCTGATACCTACACTACTCCAGCCCGGCTCTGACGTTAGACGTAGCAGCCGGCGGCGGCGCGGCGCCCGGTCGAATCACGGCGAAACGATTTTAATTTTGCTATCTCTCCTAAACTATTCATTATATTTGCATGGTATAAAGGGCAAATATAGTCTTCATGGAATGCTTAAGCCAACTAACGTATTAAAAATGATAAGGAATAATACCGTGATCGTATAAATAGCTTTCCAAAAACCGCCCGATAATTGCCCGTTTTTTCAGTTTATCGCGAAAGGCATTCTTTTAATAATACAGTTAGGTAATTAAGTTGATTTTATACAATAAATGATAATTTCAATTTGTGAAGCAAGTTCAAAAATTCAATTTTTATATTATTATGACACTGTGGAAACACTTGTCTTCCCAGAAAAAAATCCTGTTAGTTAGGTACTTATTTCATGTTCTAATCTACTTTAGTGCCACATTCTATTGCTTCGCGTCACTGTGTAAGCGATCCCCCCGCGCCCCCCCACACGATCCGTTCGTCAGCAGACCGCGCGCGCGAAATTCATCCGACTTGCTTCAAATTTATCGTCACTGCTCGGCTCCTATGTATCGTAGCGTTATGTCATATAGCCTATAACCTGCCCAGGAATATGGGCTACAATCGTACCAAGTTTGGTTAAAATTCCTTCAGTAGTTTTTGTTCCATGCGTGCACATACAGACAGACAGACAGACAGACAGACAAAAATTTTACTAATTGCATTTTTGGCATCAGTATCGATCACCAATCATCCTCCAATATGTATTTTGAAAAAATATTCAATGTACAGAATTGACCTCTCTACAGTTTTATTATGAGTATAGATTTACTTTAGAACTATAAGCAGTTCTACAAGAACTGCTTATAATTCTAATTTGGACATATAATAAAAATATGCCATAGATAATATTTTATTTACATTGGTTATTAATTAACTACTTTAGTTTATCTATAGTTTTAAATTAAATTAGCCGTAGTTAATGGAATCAGGCGTTACTTTGCGGAAATCCATAGCATACAATTTAAATATATTATTATATCTAGCAATATCCCGCGAAACAAGTTAGTGTTTCGCGGGATATTGCTTCACCAGGCTTAACTTCACTTACTCTACATTGCAGTTAAGTAAGGGCGCATAGATCAAGAATTTTGGTTCTACGTGAGATCTAACTACTTTTTGATAGATTTTGATTAAGGTGTAGTGTAGAGCTTGGCTTTATACGATATCTGATAACTTTTTCACAGGGTACCTAAGCTCTGTAGGCTCGTATTGACAACATTTTTACATGAAAATGTTTTTGGTGGGATTTCATTTATTTTTGTAAGCTGGTTAATGGCCTTTTTTAATTTAAAGATAACCTATTTTGACCCCGGGCCTTTACTTACGGAAAATAGAACAGTCAGCGCCTTAGCCTAGTGACGTCGACTGATGTCACCATCAATATTGTATAAACTTTAACCGCAATTTTTAAGAGGTAGAGGCGGATTTTCAAATAAATATTTCTTTATTTGTTATATTATTATATTATAATTATATTATACATAAATCTATATCTATATCTATACTTATAATAAAACTGTAGGGAGGTCAATTCTGTACATTGAATATTTTTTCAAAATACATACTGGAGGATGATTGGCGATCGATACTGATGCCAAAAATGCAATTAGTAAAATTTTTGTCTGTCTGTCTGTCTGTCTGTCTGTCTGTCTGTCTGTCTGTCTGTCTGTATGTGCACGATAGGAACAAAAACTACTGAAGGGATTTTAACCAAACTTGGTACGATTGTAGCCCATATTCCTGGGCAGGTTATAGGCTATATAACATAACGCTACGATACATAGGAGCCGAGAAGTGACGATAAATTTGAAGCAAGTCGGATGAATTTCGCGCGCGCGGCCTGCGGTCGAACGGTTCGTGCGGGGGGCGCGGGGGGATCGCTTACACAGTGACGCGAAGCAATAGAACGTGGCACTAAAGTAGATTAGAACATCAAATAAGTACCTATCAGGATTTTTTTTCTGGGAAAACAGTGTTTTCACAGTGTCATCTATATCTATATCTATATCTATACTTATAATAAAACTGTAGAAAGGTCAATTCTGTACATTGAATTTTTTTTTTTAATTCTTATTGGAGGATGATTGGTGATCGATACTGATGCCAAAAAGGCAATCAAAAATTTTTTTGTCTGTCTGTCTGTATGTGCACGCATGGAACAAAAACTACTGAAGGGATTTCAACCAAACTTGGTACGATTGTAGCCCATACTCCTGAGCAGGTTATAGGCTATAAAACATAAGCTGATAACGCTGAGACTCATAGGAGCCGAACAGTGACGATAAATTTGAAGTAAGTCGGATGAAAATGCGCTTTCAATCCTTTCTATCCTCGCTCAACGTATTGATCATAGATAAAAAGTATGTACTACAAAGATAATGGTCTCAAAATTATCTACAAAAATGTCCTCAGAAGCATATACCTATATCTTATAAATTAGCCACAATAACACGTTAAATACATAAAAATATATCGTATTAAACATAATATATTATAAATCTTTGTATATTATATATCTTTGGTAAACTCATATTCAAAATGTACACTTTCATATGGATTGTTCATTTAATTAATGTTAGAAAATATGTTATATTGTTATACAGTTATTAGATTTTTTGTTTTGCCGTTCGCAACATAGATGTCGCTGTCAGCTTTTTAGATCGCGCTATCGGAGTGTCGTACAGTTTTGTATAAGTTTACATGGTGACTTCAATAGGTTCAACTAGATAACCCAGCTACTCGGTCATTATTATTGTTTTATTCTAAATACGTCAATTCGTGAATTTTGGTATTACGTTTGTTTGGTTATTGGTCTGGTACTTAATTGCATTGTCTTGCACTTATTTGGAAATTGTTTGGTTTGATTGCTTTGATGCCTTTGACTTTTAATATATTATTATAAAAAATATATTAAAATATACGTAATAATATTAGTTATAATTAATTACCTTTTTCATTATAGTAGTTTTAAGATAATATTAGTTTAAGATAAAAAATTGAAAGTTATTAGATATTAGTACACTTTTATTCTTTCTAGGGTTTTTATTAAAGTAAGCTAAGTATATATTTATGTATTAATTGTTTACTTATCTTATTGGGTTCTTTTTCTTAGTACCTACGTTACGTAGATATTGAGATTTGGTTTCAATTAGCGTCTTTTGAAATTGGGAAAAAAAGTGTTACTCCTGTTCTTTTGTCTTTGAACTTCAAGTAAGTACGATGCCACCTAAAAAACGGCCTTATTTGTCTCGAAATTCGAGAAATGCCAAAAGAATGAGAGATGCGCGTTCTCAGGAATCGTCCGAGGAAAGAGCGCAGTGTTTAAACTCTATGAGAATTAATAACGCAACAGCTCGAGCACATGAAAGCACTTCTGGGAGAGAGATGCGACTAACTTCTGATAGGGAAAGAAGAGCTACATCACGGGCATCTGAAACCTCTTCCCAGCAAGAGCTACGTCTTACAGCTGACCGCGAAAGGCACGTTTTGTCTCGGGAGTCTGAAACATATACTGAGCGTGAGTTAAGACTTACAACTGACCGAGAAAGACACGTTTCATCTCGGGAGTCCGAAACATCTATAGAGCATGAGATACGACTCACAGCCGACCGCGAAAGGCACGTTTTGTCTCGAGAGTCCGAAACATATACTGAGCGTGAGTTAAGACTTACAGCAGACCGCGAAAGGCACGTTTTGTCTCGAGAGTCCGAAACATATACTGAGCGTGAGTTAAGACTTACAGCAGACCGCGAAAGGCACGTTTTGTCTCGAGAGTCCGAAACATATACTGAGCGTGAGTTAAGACTTACAGCAGACCGCGAAAGGCACGTTTTGTCTCGAGAGTCCGAAACATATACTGAGCGTGAGTTAAGACTTACAGCAGACCGCGAAAGGCACGTTTTGTCTCGAGAGTCCGAAACATATACTGAGCGTGAGTTAAGACTTACAGCAGACCGCGAAAGGCACGTTTTGTCTCGAGATTCCGAAACATATACTGAGCGTGAGTTAAGACTTACAGCAGACCGCCAAAGGCACGTTTTGTCTCGAGAGTCCGAAACATATACTGAGCGTGAGTTGAGACTTACAGCAGACCGCGAAAGGCACGTTTTGTCTCGAGAGTCCGAGTCCTCTACTCAATATCATGACCGTATGACAGTTGATATGGTACACCATGCTTTATCTCGATCAATGGAAGACGAATATGATCATGACCGACGACTGGAGTCAGGCCGCGAATATTACAATTTTTTGAGACAAGAACAATCAATAAGTTTGTCAAATGAAAGCCAACGAATTGATAATATTCGATCGCAGGAAACGGATCAGCAGCGTGAAGCCAGGCTTTCTGCAGATAGATTTAGACATACTTCTTATAACTTAGATGCACATGATTTAGATGAACCTACAAATTTAGTACCGTGGGCCAACAAATATAAAAGTGGGTTCACTTATGCTGTCACTATTGATTATGGGTCATATTCAAAAATCGGTGGTATGAGTATATTATGTTCTTTTTGCAGTGCTTTAAAGTGGAGTAAAGAGTCAGCTGGTTTTTGTTGTTCTGGAGGTAAAATAAATTTGCCTACATTTGGAGACCCGCCTGAACCCTTGAAGTCACTGCTATTAGGAGAACATACGCATTCAAAACATTTTTTAGACAATATTCGCAAATTTAATAGCGCCTTTCAAATGACTTCTTTTGGTGCCCAACAAATAACAGAAGGGCCGTTCATGCCAACTTTTAAAATACAAGGCCAAGTTTATCATTTAATAGGGTCTCTACTACCAGCTGACCAACCTAAATTTCTTCAAATATATTTTGTGTCCGACTATAACGAACAATCAATTATACGAAATAGAAATTTTCCAAATTTAAATGCTGAATTAATTTCAGAACTTCAACACATGTTTCATCAGGTTAACTCATATATATGTAGTTTTAAATCGGCGTTAGAAGCTTTTCCTCAAGAACAAGATAACAATTACAAGATCGTTATAAATGCTGATAGACGTCCAACGCTAGAACACCCTGGGCGATATAATGCCCCATCAACAAATGAAGTGGCTGTTGTATTGGTCGACCAGGAATGTGATAGACGTGATATAGTTATTCGTTCCAGAGACAATGGCTTGCAACGTATTTTTGAAACCCATAGATCATACGATAGCTTGCAATATCCTATGATACACTGTCGTGGGGAAGATGGTTACAATTTTGCTTTGTACCAAACTAATTCACGAACAGGGGCTAGCAATTATAACAAAAAAATTTCATGCCTTCAATTCTATTGTTTCCAATTGCAAGTGAGACAGGGCAAGTTTTTATATTTACACCGTTTTCGTTCCCTTTTCAATCAGTTTATTGTTGATATGTACGCAAAAATTGAAACTGAAAGATTAGTTTATATACGGTCTAATCAGAGGCAGTTGCGTGCTGAAGAATACGTGCACCTTCGCGATGCAATGCAACACGACAATAATACGGTAAATATGGGCCGTTTAGTTATTTTACCCTCTTCTTTTACTGGTGGCCCACGCTATATGCATGAACGTACTCAAGATGCTTTTTGTTACGTGAGAAAGTATGGACGTCCCGATTTATTTATTACTATAACAACAAATCCTAAGTGGGATGAAATTACTCATGAGCTTCTTGAGGGTCAAGCGTCTTATGACCGTCACGATATTATCGCAAGGGTTTTTCATTTAAAATTAAAGTTAATGATCAATTTACTTAGCAAAGATAACATCTTTGGAGAAGCTATGTGTTTTATGTATAGTGTTGAGTGGCAGAAGCGTGGTTTGCCTCATGCACATATTCTGCTTTGGTTGAAAGACAAGATTCGTCCTAATGATGTAGATAATTTAATAAGTGCTGAATTTCCAGATCCCATTGCAGATCCTGTGCTATATGATATTATTAAAACTCATATGGTGCATGGCCCATGTGGTACATTGAATGCGAACGCTCCTTGCATGCAAAACGGTCGTTGCACTAAAAGATATCCGAAAGCCTTAGTCGACCAAACTGTAACAGGGCATGATGGGTATCCATTGTATCGCCGCCGTTCAAAGGATTATGGTGGCTTTACTACCGATAAAAGAGTATTTGGTCAACATATAACTTTAGATAATAGATGGGTAGTTCCGTATTCGCCAATTTTATCCAGAACATTTCAAGCTCATATAAATGTTTAAATGTGTAATAGCGTGGAGTCTATAAAATATATTTGTAAGTATATAAACAAGGGTAGTGATCAAGCAACATTCGCATTAAGAAACGAGCACGATGAAGTTACAAGATTTCAGTCAGGCAGGTATATTAGCTCTTCTGAAGCTGTGTGGCGCATTTTGAGTTTTAATATTCATGAACGATACCCACCCGTGACACATTTGGATGTTCATCTTGAAGGCGGTCAGCGAATATATTTTAACGCAGAAAATGTCACAGAACGATTAGATAACCCTAGACAAACAACTTTACTGGCATACTTTAGACTTTGCCAAACTGATGATTTTGCAAAAACTTTATTGTACGAGGAAGTTCCATCATATTATACTTACAATAAGCAACGAGGTACTTTTAATCGTAGACGCCGTGGCAGACCAGTGGATGGCCAACCAGGTATTTTCAAGGAACAAGTTCTTGGTAGGGTGTATACGATTCATCCAAACAATGCTGAATGTTTCTATTTGCGATTATTATTACATACAGTACGAGGATCATTATCATTTATAGATTTGAGAACAGTAGACGGAATTGTTTATCCTACATATCATGCAGCTTGCCAAGCTTACAATTTGTTAGAAAATGATCAGCATTGGGATGATGCTTTAGCTGAATCCTGTATCAGTGATAATCCACGAAGCTTACGCCATTTATTTGTCACTTTGATGGCATTTTGTAATTTGTCAGATGCCGCACAGTTATGGGAAAAATACAAGGCAAAGCTTGCGGAGGATTTTCTTCAACATATTGTATCAGATAATAATGAAGAGGCATCTAATGACAATACCCGTAACTTTGCCATAAATCAGTGCTTAGTAGCTATTCAAGAGGAGTTAACAGCAGTAACCGGTAAAACACTCAGTGAATATGGTATGCCTACACCAAATTCTGTTGGAGACCGTACTAATAGAGAATACTTCGCAGAGACTAAATATAACTCAAACGATCTACTAGGAAGTTTTAGAAAATGGCGTCTCCATTATAACTCCAGAACAACGTTCAATATATGACCGTGTCTGTGAAAGTATTCAAAATAATATGGGAACTATTTGGTTTTTGGATGCACCCGGAGGAACCGGGAAAACTTTCATGACTAAATTAATTTTAGCCTATGTTCGACGTCAGCGTAAAATAGCTCTTGCCGTGGCTTCATCGGGTATAGCAGCAACATTGCTACCAGGAGGCAAAACTGCTCACTCGATGTTTAAAATTCCCATTGACCTAAATTGCACGGAAAGTCCAACCTGTAGTATTTCTAGAAATAGCGACAAAGCAAAGGTTTTACTTAAGTGTAATTTAATAATATGGGATGAGTGTACAATGGCCCATCGAAAAGGAGTAGAAGCAGTTGACAGAACTTTAAGAGATATAAGGCAAAATGATCGGCCAATGGGTGGTGTCACAGTTCTATTTTTCGGAGATTTCAGGCAAATTTTGCCGGTTATACCACGGGGCACAAGATCCGACGAGATTAGGGCTTGCCTGAAAAGCTCAAATTTGTGGCGTTATATACAATCGGTGCATTTAACAACAAATATGCGAGTTAGAACTGGAGATAATCCGGATGATTATCAATTTTCGGATACCTTACTAAAAATTGGCGAGGGAACCTATCCACAACAACATGGAGGGAAAGTTATTTTACTACCTACCTTATGTTGCAGAGTTCAATCACAACAAGATCTTATAGCATCTGTTTACGGCGACCTTTCAGAACTATTTGAAAGAGACAATACTTGGTTATGCGAAAGATCCATTTTAACCCCTCGCAATGACCAGGCATCTGATATAAATAGCAATATGTTGTCAAATATACAAGGAGAAACTAAGATATACTATTCTATTAACAGAATGGTCGATCAACAAGAAGCCACTAATTATCCGATAGAGTTTTTAAATTCTTTAAATATGCCCGGACTTCCAACTCATGAAATCCATTTAAAAATTGGTATTCCGATTATTTTACTCCGCAATTTAAGACCACCACAACTATGCAACGGAACCCGCCTGAAAGTGATACAATTACAACAAAATATAATAGAGGCTCAAATTCTAACAGGTTGCGGTGCCGGCGAAATTGTTTTTATTCCCAGAATTCCTATTATACCAAATAATTTTCCATTTCAGTTTAAAAGAACGCAATTCCCAGTATCGGTGTGTTATGCAATGACAATTAATAAAGCTCAGGGTCAGACTTTCCACGTTGCTGGAGTAGATCTTAGTCTCAGTTGTTTTTCACATGGTCAGTTATACGTCGCTCTTTCCCGGGTCAGTAGTTCCAGAAATCTTTACGCATACATACCGGAAGGGTCAACTTTGAATATAGTTTATCCTGAAGCGTTACGCTAAAATTATGTATATTTATATTTTTTTTATATTAAATGACATCAGCGTTAAGCATTTTATGTTAGAAAACGATCTCTAAAAAATAACAAAAAAGAAAATTTTCTAGAAATATCAGAGATATAAGGAAAAATGATCGGTATCTGGGGGCACGGGAGTGCCCCCGTCAAGACGAGCCAAGCGAAGCGCAAGGGCACTACCTACCTTTTCTCGAAAGGTTTCGTCGTTTTTTTGAACTCTCATAACTTTGCTTTGGATGATGCTACATAGTTGAAAATTTCAACATATAATGACACCAGTAAAAACATGAAACATACAAAGTTTCAATGTTGTAGATATTATACTTTAGATTTTATCAATGTCTAAAAACCCCAGATTTCGTCACTGACTCATTTATAGATCATCAAAATTCATAAGGTACTTCCTGACGTCCTAGTAAGCTGATATTATTTATGTAAGCTGTTATTGCTACAAAACCAACAAAAAAATTATTAAAATATAAATGCCGCCATTTTGAATCCAACATGGTGGACGGTACAAAATGGATGTTTAATATGTTTATTATACGGATATGATCTTTAATACATAAAAGAAATATTATATTATACAATATTATACAAGTACATAAAAAATAAGACCTACTTTTTGTAGGACCGATAATCGGTCAGACTTTTGCTCCGTATTATTTCCAACCGACTTTATTTATTTGAGTGCGTTGCACTACACCTGCAATCAGTATGTTCTATTTTATTCCGATTATTAATCGGTGACCGACTTTTTGTAAATGAAAAATATATCTATGAGAAAATTAGTTTTTTATCCACTTATTTAAAATTAGGTATTATTTATTTAGTAAGTAAAAATTTGGTAAGAATTAACAGGCAGCAAGTAGTAATTTGTTGTCATCATCAGTGTTTATAAACAAAATATTACGTCGATCACTTGAAATCGGTCCGGCTTATGCTCTCGCTGATGTTACAGTAACGTAATTATTGAGTTTAGAGGGAATCTTATGTAAAAACCGTTCGACACTTCGATAGCGCGATTTAGGTAGCTAACAGCGCAATCTATGTTTGGAACTGTGAAACATCTAAACACACATATCAACACATTTAACAGACGGTAAGGTTATAATGATAACAATAAACGAAAATATTACACGATCAATGTATAAATAATTTTAGTGTTTAATCTTATGACTATTAACATAATAATAATATGATTTTTAACACGTCACGTCATGACGTTTAAAGATGGCCATAATCAAAAGAAAACCTTATAGCTATTTTTCAAAAATAAAAATAAATACATTTTTTTCCTTCAAAAATGCTAAGTTGCACTTAGGTGAATGCACTTAGCATAAGTTTATAAGAGCCGTACAAGAATTAGTACCTCTAGTGACCAACAGATGGCGGTGACCGTCGTCTTCATACAATATTATTATAGACTTACTGTATTATTTTAATAAGTATCAACATGCTTTATTAAAGGCAATCTCCCTCGTATAAGTAATTCTCAAATTCTCGAATTATTAGTGTTGAATTTATACTAGTGGCATCCTAGAATATATTATCCAAATAAGAAGTTTCACTCCACCAATAAAATAATGTATATTTTATAATTTATATTTATATATAATATAATTATAATATAACAAATAAAGAAATATGGACGAGGCATTTAATTGAAAATCCGCCTCTACCTCTTAAAAATTGCGGTGAAAGTTTATTAAGTACACGGTATAATATTGACGGTGACATCAGTCGACGTCACTAGGCTAAGGCGCTGACTGTTCTTTTATAGTAAAGTAAAGGCCAGGGGTCAAAATAGTTTATCTTTAAATTAAAAAAAGTCCATTAACCAGCTTACAAAAATAAATGAAATCCCACCAAAAACATTTTCATGTAAAAATGTTGTCAAGGCGAGCCTACACAGCTTACCCTGTGAAAAAGTTATCAGATATCGTATAAAACCAATCTCTACACTACACCTTAATCAAAATCTATCAAAAAGTGGTTAGATCTCATGCAGAACCAAAATTCTTGATTTATGCGCCCTTACTTCACTAGGCTTAACTTCACTTACGCTATATTGCAGTTAAAACGTAGTTAGTCATGAAAGTTTTCCCGGTTCCTCCGGGTGCATCCAAAAACCAAATAGTTCCCATATTATTTTGAATACTTTCACAGACACGGTCATATATTGAACGTTGTTCTGGAGAAGTTAAAAAAAAGAAACAAAAAAGTTCACTTCTAGAATAAGAAAAGGTCGTAAAATCATAAGCGAACATAGTACTTACAGGTGGTGTACATATTGAACGGTTCTACATCACATACATACATAGTGAATGTTCTACATTCTGTTTTGCAAATTCACATCGCTACGGGATAAATAAATAAAAATATATTTATTAAACACATAAGGGGCAATAACACGCCCCAAAATAAAAATAATACATAATAAAATTAAAATTAAAATATAAGATACTATTACTATAACGTTACTATACTACATCTGTAAAGTTATTTGGTAAATAAGTTTTTGTCACAAAAATAATTCCACGCGGGTGAAGCCGCGGGCAAAAGCTATCTGTAATATGAGGGTAATAAATGCATTTCTAGAATTCATGAAGTGTTTATCTCAAAGTAAACAAACATAAGCGAAATATATTCTCATAATATTGCAGAAATCTATACTTCTATACTAATAATATAAAGCGGAAAAGTTTGTTTGTTTAAACGCGCTAATCTCAAGAACTACTGGTCCGATTTGAAAAAAATTGTTTTATAGTCCATTTTTGTTGTATAGTCCATTTATAGAGGCTTTAGGCTAGACTTTAGACTTTAGGCTATATAACTTTACGCTGCAACCAATATAGGAGCAAAGCGTCAGTGAGAAATGTTGCAAAAACGGGGAAAATTATTCACATTTGGGGACTTTCGTTGCGTGCGCTGCATAAACGGTTTAAGTCACTCAAAAACCACGCGAACGAAGTCGCGGGCACAGCTAGTACTTATAATAAAACTGTAGAGAGGTCAATTCTGTACATTGAATATTTTTTCAAAATACATATTGGAGGATGATTGGCGATCGATACTGATGCCAAAAATGCAATTAGTAAAATTTTTGTCTGTCTGTCTGTCTGTCTGTCTGTATGTGCACGATGGGAACAAAAACCACTGAAGGGATTTTAACCAAACTTGGTACGATTGTAGCCCATAATTCTGGGCAGGTTATAGGCTATATAACATAACGCTACGATACATAGGAGCCGAGCAGTGACGATAAATTTGAAGCAAGTTGGATGAATTTCGCGCGCGCGGCCTGCGGTCGAACGGTTCATGCGGGGGGCGCGGGGGGGCGGGGGATCGCTTACACAGTGACGCGAAGCAATAGAATGTGGCACTAAAGTAAATTAGAATATGAAATAAGTACCTAACTAACAGATTTTTTTTCTGAGAAGAGTGTTTCCACAGTATCATAATAATATAAAAATTGTATTTTTGAACTTTTCACACAATTGACACACAATGGACAAATTGAAATAAATTATCATTTATTGTGTAAAATCAACTTAATTAACTGTATTATTAAAAGAAAGCCTTTCGCGATAATCTAAAAAACGGGCAATTAAGCGGTTTTGGAAAGCTATTTATACCATCACGGTATTAATCCTTATCATTTTAATACGTTAGTTGGATTAAGCATTCCATGAAGACTATATTTGCCCTTTTTACCATGCAAATATAATGAATAGTTTAGGAAATATAGCAAAATTAAAATCGTTTCGCCGTGATTCGACCGGGCGCCGCCGGCTGCTACGTCTTACGTCCGAGCCGGGCTGGTATAGTGTAGGTATCAGATGCTGGTAGGTAGGAATTTTGGCGAAGGTCAACCAATTTAATACCTCAAAACATTATTGACAAAAACGGTACCTAGTAAGTTCAAAAAAATTATTAAAATATTTTAATGGTTTCGCAATTTATCCTATGTCGGCACTATGACGTTGCTTCATATCAAATTCTGAGTTCCCGGGAAGTAACCTTTAGGTTTCGGTTCCCTTTGGAGTGTCGAAAATTACGAAAATTAGCGACATAAACGGCTGAATCTTTGGGTAGATGTGGCTAAGAAGTCTGTTTTTTTTACAGCCAGAAGGGACAGAAGATCCTGAGTATTTAATATGATTTTTATTTTTAGCTCGATACCTACACGTATTAAAGTTTTGACACCTAGACAGACAAACAGACGGACATCGAAGTTTTTTACTAAATTAACGTGAAAAATTGGCTGGGTCTATACGGTGCATTCGAATCCTAACTTCGAATACCTTTGCTGACTTCTACATATTGTTCGAAGACCTACTTCTTTTGCCGAGCTCCGAAAGGATGTATTATTATTATTATTATACCCTGCATACCAAGAGGCTTGCCGGGTACGTGACTTGCTGGATAGGGATCAACACTGGGATACACTGGGAAGTAACTATTAAATTAGCGAAAGTTGTCAGCGGTTGCGCCAATAAACTAAAAATATATTTAAAAATACTAAAGTGCCCTAAATCACTTTTCCACGCGTACGAAGTCGCGGGCACAGCTAGTATAAAATATAAAATATACATTATTTTATTGCTGGAGTGAAACTTCTTATTTGGATATCCTAGGATGCCACTAGTATAAATTCAACACTAATAAACATTCGAGAATTTGAGAATTACTTATATATACGAGGGAGATTGCCTTTTATAAAATATGTTGATACTTATTAAAATAATACAGTAAGTCTATAATAATATCGTCACCGCCATCTGTTGGTCACTAGAGGTACTAATTAATGTACGGCTCTTATAAACTTATGCTAAGTGCATACACCTAAGTGCAACTTAGAATTTTAGAAGGAAAAAAAATATACTTACTTATTTTTATTTTTGAAAAATAGCTTTCTTTTGATAATGGCTAAACTAAACGTTATGACGTGACGTGTTAAAAATCATATTATTATTATGTTAATAGTCATAAGATTAAACACTAAAATTATTTATACATTGATCGTGTAATATTTTCGTTTATTGTTATCATTATAACGTTACCGACTGTTAAATGGGTTGATAAATGTGTGTTTAGATGTTTCACAGTTCTAAACATAGATTGCGCTGTTAGCTTCGTGCATCGCGCTATCGAAGTGTCGAACGGTTTTTACATATAATTAAGATTTCATGTAAGTTTAACATTGGCAAATTGGCCCACGGCCTAATGCCATTAGTGAGTACCCTTTCGAAAATAAAAATTTACATTGGTATATAAGGTTCCATATAAGGTTCCAATTCTCCCTCTCTAAACATTATGTTATTATAACATCAGCGGGAGCTTTTGCCGGGCCGATTTCAAGTGATCGACGTAATATTTTGTTTATATGGACCGACAACAAATTACTACTTGCTGCCTGTTAATTCTTACTTAATTTTTACTTACCAAAAAATTAATACCTAATTTTAAATAAGTGGATAAAAAACTAATTTTCTCATAGATATATTTTTCATTTACAAATAGTCGGTCACCGATTAATAATCGGAATAAAATAGAACATACTGATTGCAGTAGTGCAACGCACTCAAATAAATAAAGTCGGATAGAAATAATATGGAGAAAAATCTGACCGATTATCGGTCCTACAAAAAGTAGGTCTTATTTTTCTATGTACTTGTATAATATTGTATAATATAATATTTCTTTTATGTATTAAAGATCATATCCGTATAATAAACTTACTAAACATCCATTTTGTACCGTCCACCATATTGGATTCAAAATGGCGGCATTTATATTTTAATAATTTTTTGTTGGTTTTGTAGCAATAACAGCTTACATAAATAATATCAGCTTACTAGGACGTCAGGAAGTACCTTATGAATTTTGATGATCTATAAATGAGTCAGTGACGAAATCTGGGGTTTTTAGACATTGATAAAATCTAAAGTATAATAGCTACAACATTCAAACTTTGTATGTTTCATGTTTTTACTGGTGTCATTATATGTTGAAATTTTCAACTATGTAGCATCATCCAAAGCAAAGTTATGAGAGTTCAAAAAAACGACGAAACCTTTCGAGAAAAGGTAGGTAGTGCCCTTGCGCTTCGCATGGCTCGTCTTGACGGGGGCACTCCCGTGCCCCCAGATATGCACAGAAAAAGTTTGAGAATTAAAGAAAATTATATATTGATAGGCCTTATAAAACATTCATTAAATTTAAGTTTTCATTTCGAGTTGTTTAGTGTTGACATTGTACAAAGTACATAACACATTGTAGTATTGTAGTAGGTACCTTTAGTTCTCCATTAGTAGGATGTATGACAAAACAAATACAATAAGACATCACAGCTAGTTTTAAAGAAACTTCATGTCCGTTATCTATATAATACTTTAATATTATAAAGCGGAAGAGTTTGTTTGTTTGTTTCTTTAAACGCGCTAATCTCAGAAACTACCGATTTGAAAAATTATTTTTTGTTGGATAGTCCATTTGTAGAGGAAGGCTTTAGGCTATAGAATATTACGCTGCGACCAATAGGAACGAAGTGTCAGTGAGAAATGTTGCAAAACGGGGAAAAATATTCACATTTGAGGACTTTCATTGCGTGCGCTGTATAAACGGTTAAAGTTACTCAAAAATATGTATGAGAAAATTATTCCTTATTAATAATCATAATAACAAAAACCAGCAATCAAAAGATAATCGCGATAGTGTTTCCGACAACCACGCGAACGAAGTCGCGGGCACAGCTATTGTTTCATATTATTCCATATACAGACAGATCATAGCGAAACAGTTAGCGTTAAGTAAATCACAATTTCGGCCTGTAAAAATTCCATATATAATTAGGTTTTTTTTTAACTAAGCAATAAAATAGTTGAAATATTGTCAAATTCAAACATGCAAATTTTTTTTACTACACGTAATAATATAATTTATTTGCTGAAACATTCATGAATAAAATATTACTTAAATACCAGTTTAGCTATTATAATTAGTTTTATTAATCTATAACTTGTATATATAAACAACACCTTACCCTAAGAAGCAGAATTTTAGGAACAGATTACACGGATAGATATACATTCCTACCAAAGCACACTCTGAAAATCAAAATAATCCAGGTAAGTAAAAGAATAAGCTTAATTCAAATGTAGTTTGTATTAAACTCGATTTGCAGGTACTTAAGTAGGGTCAAATTACCCGGTTCCCTATTTAAGATTTACTAAGAATGGTAGTATTACTATTTTTGAGTCAGGGGCTAGATTCACATATCACATTCACAATGAGTATCACGACTCGGATCTGACTCCTTTCTTACTCAACATTCTTGATAATTATATACAGGGTGTAAATAAATGAGTGATATCATACTTTAAGGTGTGGATAGGTCACGTATATAAAGTTAACTGTGAAAGTACCAGCGCTGAAACAGTTACTTTTTTGATTTTTTTTATGGGCAAATTAATGATGTTGGTACATTTCCCCTAGAAGCATCGAAATCAAAAGTAAGTCTTTCAGCGCTCGTAGTTTCGTATTAAACTCTACATATGAGGCACATACACACCCTAAAGTATTATTACTCATTTATTTTACACCATATATATTCTTACAATCTTATTATATTGTAGAGAATAATGTTACTTATCCATAGACCAATATTCTAAAACAAAGTAGAAATAAGCGATAAGTTTATGAATCCGAGTAGAACTGGAAATACACATGAATTTTACTTATTAGAATAATTATTCATTTACAGAAACAATGAAGCTTGTCTTGTTATTTCTATGTCACATTGCCATTATTAAAGCTTACGATGATGTCAATGACGACCAATACAATTTATTATTGAATAGCAACGAAGAATTACAGATATTTGTTAAATGTCTTGTAGACCAAGGGCCTTGCAAAGATGACTTCTCTAAACATATCAAAGGTAAAATTAATTAATTATGAAATACGTGATTTGCTTCTATAACTAATTTAAGGTTAAAAGTTTCCAATCTTATCCCATTTTCATTCGTAATAATTATACTTCGCTCAAAGCATACCGTACTAAAGTCAGTCATAATAAAACAGGTCATATGTCCGAGTTCTACGCCGACGGCTGCAAAGAATGCGATACAAGACAGAAGCATTACGCTCGAGTGATCTACCTCATACTGAAAAACAACTACCCTGACTTGTACCAGGCGCTTGAGGCCAAATACGATCCGCAGGGGAATGGAATAAAGAGGATCAATGAGAAGCTGAGTAAATTTAAAAAATAATGAATATTGCAATTTATTTAAGTAAATAAATATGTAGTTAATGTAATCAGGCGTTACTTTGCGGAAATCCATAGCATAAAATTTTTATATAAGTATTATATCCAGCAATATTCCGCGAAAAAATTATAACTCAAGCAAATGAGTGATGGTACACATAGGCATTCGTTTAAAGCACCTCCCTCCTTCCCACACTGCTTATGCGTAAACTCGCAAGCAAAAACGTGAAAAAATCACCACCATACAAGCAATAATGTTAACACGATCGTGCAAAGCCTCACACCACCATGGAGGTTGCAAAAAACGACGCGCATTTAGCTCCGACCCCGGAGCATCCTCATGAAGTAGACTTTGAAATTGATAAACTTTGCGAACAATGTTCGTGACAATGTTCGATATAGCATAAGCAATGTGGGAAGGAGAGAGGTGCGTTAAATGCGTTTAACGCGCATATTGCGTGTGTTCCCTCATTTGCTTGCAGGATGTGGTTATAATTTTTTCGCGGGATATTGCTGGATATAATATATTTAAATTTTATCCAATTTATTTAGTTGCACAGATAATACTTTTGTGTGTAGGCAATTCTTGCAAATTAAATTGTAAATAAAAGTTGGTCATACTTTTGGGTTTCCAATTGAGCTGAAATTCGAAGAATTTGTTGTGCTTGCTGTTTTCAAGCGTTCAGTTTTTCGAAAAAATATTTGTTCTCTCTCTACTGACATCTATGTAAAGATAAAGGAACTTGAACGTATATGTGGTACTCACACAATGACCAGTCACGTCATTGTAGTAGTTAGTGCTATTGGTATTTAGTTCACGATGGTTATGTTAGATGGCGCTGTGTTACCTTTTTTCAAAAGTACTAAAATTAAACATACATAATATTGTATAGTAGTTTTTATTTTATTTTAAGTAACATTTTGTATGAATTTATGTTGATTTCTGAAAATATATTTTATGAAAGTGGTGAACATCTTTATTTTGTGCCGAGATGACTTTTTACAAGGCATAGGTATCTGATATCAAGGTGAAAAGTGTCCGCGCTTTAAGTGCCCAACTTTTGGTATTATTTGGGGTTGAGTACCCCTAGTATTAATTGTTGTCATCTTGGCAAAATTATGTTAAATAGGTACCCTATATAGGGTTGGTTCACATATTAAGCCGAATATAGTGTGAAAAGAATGACGCGTTTGTTTTTTTGTTTTGGCACCTCATATAAATCACTGAATATAACTCAAAAAATACATTCAAAGGTCTGTAATGACCACAAGGAGTGAATCTTACTATGCTGGGGCTCGCAAGCTCCTAGTCTTTATGTCGCAGTCATCTGATTGAATCCGCTATTTAATTGAATGACTAGCGCTTTCATTGAATCCTGTTTTTACCAACAAATTTTAGAATCCGAGACTAGAACAGCCATTTAATATTTTAATTTTAAACTTCGATATTTCCGAATGAGTACTAATAAAACGAACATTAAAGTAAATGAATCAAAAAATATATCAACACCTTGCTATCAGTACGAGCTGTTTGACGCCATTATATAACCGCCTAGTGATTCAATTAAATAACCAGATTCAATAAGATGACTGCGACATATACACACGAACGCACTGGTCGTTGACTACGACCTGAGCAGGCGTAAAACTCATCTGTTTTGTAACTTTTATGGAGATCTTTAATCGTGATTCGTCGCGTTATGGTAAGTAATTTATATGGAGTGCCAAAAACAAATGCTCTACGCGTCATTATCTTGACACTATGACACTATATTCGGCTAAAATAGATGAACCATGAATCACCTGTATTATATTTTATACAGGCATTTCTATAGCAACATGTTTATTGTCAAAATGACATAGCCCCATGTAAGTAATAAGTACTTACAATGTTGTACGTTACCGTAGTACTTATTACTTTCATGCATAGCCCATCATTGTGTGAAAATGAGTCCTTTCTATGAAAGAAGAGGGTCCTCTTGATGTGGCGCTCTGATCACAGTGAACGGAATTTTGAACATTGAATAAGATCTCCAAATAAAAAAAGTAAATGCTAGATAATAATATATAGTGAGATTCGGTGCTTTTATTTACGGGTTATTCCCGTTAAATATCATTACAAACAGTTAAATATCATTAGATTTAGTATAAGTGTGAAGTTAGCAAAAACAAAAATACAAAAATTTTCAAATTGTCGTATTAACTGAAAGACTAGAGCACACAGATTAAGAATTAGTTACTACGTAACAGATGCGACAGCTATATTTTACCGAGTTTCCAGTTGTTACGTTTTGGCAGCACTGTAGCATCTGTCATTTTGACCGCACACCACAGACCATAGCACATCACAGACTACAAACACACATTGTATAAGTGGTTGAATAATCGAGTCCAGCTATCGATACTTTAGTGAGGTATCGATTTTTTTTGTAGGTAGGTTTTTGTAGTTCAGGTAATTTATTTTTATAATAAGTAATACAAAATAAAAACAGGTTACATTTATCATTTATTTATTGATTTTTTTTCTGAATTTCTAATAAGCCCTGATTGATATAGCAAGAACATTAATATTTAACAGAATATTTTTTTAATAATATTTTAATAATTATCCTAATAAAACTCTCTAATGTCGTAATCCAACCATCTAGTGATGGTAACACACAAGTCCAGGTTTTCCTGTTTCTAAGGCCACTTGCCTTACTTGAAGTGTGCTCATATTTCAATTGTTTTCATTTCTTTGATGACACAAAAGTTGATCAGTCACTTCTGTAAATAAATAACACAATATTTAAGATGAAAAAACAATACATATGTTGGCCGGTCACTTAGTCCGGCCATCAACAACAACAAAACAAGGAGGGTTTCTAGTAAAAACTATAGTTAATTAGCAAAAATAGATTAACTAGTTTTGTCCTTCAGCACTATAAGTTGATTACCCTAAATAAAACTGCAATAATATTCTGCTATAAAATATGCTTAAACTGCCATAACACTTGTTTAACATTTATGAAAATACCATCTTTTCATAAATGTTAAACAAGTGTTACATAAATTTTTTGTTGTTTCAGTGAAGTTATTGATACCCACAACCTCCAATTCCTGAGCCAAGTTCCAAACCACTAAACATTGGTATTTCACAAAAATAAAACAATTTCAGTATCTTTTGATATGTTAAAATATCATATAGAATGAGTGTCAAAATGCCATAGTACTTAATACATACCCGCTCTTCCAATGACCAACATTTCATCAGAAGCATTTACATCCTCATTGGAGTTCTCTTTGTAATAATTGTTATCACTAAGGCCTAGGGGTATTTCTGTCTGAAACAAATGAGTACAGTTTAAGATTAATATTGATATACAAAAGCAAAAAACATTGGCAAACTTAATGAGTCAAAGATTAAGTATAATTATATTATATTGTTCATACTTTATATTACACTAGCTCTAACTATAACGTGTTAAAAGTAAAACTCACCTGTGAACTAATAGTTGCGTTGCAACCGCCGACACAAGACTTAAATAGTCCCTTAAAACGAAAAATGAACAATATTTACACTAAATTAATTGACATACTATAAAAGATTGATATAATGTATCAATAATCTGCGGAGTAATTGAATATTTTGGATCAAATCAAGCAAGAAACGAGGATAAACAAAACACTAACAAACTACACGCGGCCATATTTGACTTTTGACAACAAAATTACTCTAATCTATGTTTGACAACATAGATCATATTTTGACACTACAAACAGGAAACAGGAACTTTACGTGTGTGACGTCACAAAACGACGCCATTTTGCTTTCGACCGCAGCGCCAAAACGTAACAAATGGAACTACACTGTCAGCCCCCTGCTAGAGCAATTGAAAAAGAAAATAAATAAGTCAATTTTCAATGAATTGAAGTAAGTATGACGTAAAAAAAATATACAACATGCAGAAAAAATACAGTATTTTTTTTATGTTAGCTTGGTCGCATAGGTAACCGCAGAAATATTTTGATGGTATTCTTTTCTTCATTGCTCTATTATCTAATGGTGATTTTGCTTATTTTCTAAATAAAAAAAACCTATTTCATGACATTGAATTATTTATAAATTATTAGTGTTGAAATTTGCAACTGGTGACTTTTCTTCTTTTTTCGAAATTAATGGAAACACATTTTTTGCTTTTTTTCTTTTTGACTTAACAGCTTATTTTATTTATTTGACAAATAAAAAAAGATTAAAAAACTATAACCCGACTTCGCAAAAAGGCTGAAACAAGAAAAAAATAATTTAATTTGAAATCCAGAAATGCATAGGTACAAAAATGGTCAAGGTATATAAAGGTATGTACCTAAATGGTATAGGTAGGCCGTGGTCGCACCCGCTATTGGCATCGAACCTTGCAACTTTTTTTTCTACCGTAATTCGGTGTGAACTAATGCTACTAATGCTTAAATTTTATTACATTAGCGACAGACAAATTTTTTGGCAAATACCCCGATAACACCTTATTGCCCTTGGTTTTCTAAAGTTGCGGACATTATTCTTTGGACGGCATTTTTGACTAGCTTACTTACATTAGAATCTAGATTTTTCAAAACTCAAAACTTAATTCATTTAACCTTAACGTCAATATTAGAGTACAGGTGGAGCAAGGATGTCACAAATATAAGAATTTATTGAATATACATTTTATAAGGACATTAGCTCGTGCATTAAAGACGCAGAAGGACGTGTCGCGTAGGTACTAACTGCGGGTTGTGTCATCGGAACCTTTTAATTAAAGTGAATAAACATTCGAGTTTAGAGTTTTGTAGCGAAGTGCGCGAGCGCAGTGCGATAGGCGACCGGCGAGTAGCGGCCGCCCGGCGCCCGCCATCTCGGTCATTTGCTAAAGAGATCATCTCGCACGCGGTACTAAGTGCCCGCGTAAACACTGGAACCTCCGCATCGACGCCGGTTCAAGGTTTCCGCGGGACGTGTTCGCGGCGAGGTGCTAACAAAAAGGCCCTCCGACGTCACGTACGCGGGCAGCTTACTTCCATTTTTTTATCGAAACCGTATTCCCACTTCACCTTCGGCGAAATATCTTATCGAACTGTCGAAGGCGGGCGACGTAGAAGAATCAATCTATTTCGACGAACATTGAATAGGATGCGTACGATAAGTGCTAAGTAACAGTGAAGGAGGTGGTATGTACTATGTAATGAAGCTGCAGTATGAAGAACCGCAGTCGGGGAGAAACGATAGGCAATGGGACGAAGCGCGACAAAACTGCCGCGAAGTGTGAGAAGACCAAGATAAAGCAGGAGGCTCGCAGCGGGAAAACATCGCCCATCCTCGGAACCCGGAGCAGGCAGAAGCGATCCGGCTTGGAGGCTGTGAAGCTGCATCTGGAGGCCACCGGCGGCACCGGTCGCACCTCGCGCTCTGCAACCGCAGTAAGTGCACATTACAGTTTTAGATAAACTAAACACAATAGCAAAAACAGGTTCCTGTACATTTCTGAAATGTGAAAACCCATTCTCCGAAAAATCTCTGATGAAAACCCTTTGTTTACATTCTTACTCTACCGATGCGAAACATGTTGAGTTAAGCTATTGAAATAAATTTGAGATAAATGATCAGTAGCTTATCAAGTCAGAATGTAATGCAATTCTCTTTTATCGCTACACCACTTGCAAATGCAGAATTTAATACTTGTGGCTTAATAAGTTGATAAGAACTTTTTTTTTTTTTAATATTATAGAAGTCACTATTATTGTAGTCGATAAAAAAGTGTAGTTCCCAACACACGTGCTAGCAGTTACATAGCTTAATACATACTATTCAGTATCAATTATGTTATTAATAAGTATTCGAACTAACAACACTCTTTAAATTAACCCCAATGAATAATCACGTGACGACGTATTATGATGCACAGCTGTCACATTATAATTTACATACGGGCCGTGCAAACCGTGCGGTTTATTTTCAATGTTTACTATTACTACAAAAATACTTTCGGTTTTCTAATTAGTTACTTTTTAAACATTTCTGTGACAAATGGTGATGTGGTGATGAAAATACACGAATAATAAATAAAAATATTAATCGTATATCATTTCAGGATGTAGCGCTGAAGCGTCGGTCTTAGAGCACCTTATCTAAAGTATGCTAATGCATTCTAATTGTGTATTTAGAGGTCGACACCGCCGTCCTATAAACGCGTCGATAAAACGTCGAATACGTCAACCTTAGGTTACTAGATAAAAAATACTTTACATGATACAGAAGGTCACAGGCAAATGTTTACAATAGATCTGAGTACTTACTGAAAACGGTTACATTATGGCGATCGGTTATCGCCAATTCTAAAAACCATCAATGTCAAATACTGAAGATACGGGGCGGGCCATGTGACCCGTTTATCGCAGGCGACGAGATCGTGACAGACGCAGATTACCGATCAGTTCGACTTATCACCTTCGAGATAATGGAAAATAATGACAAAACCAACAAACAATAATAGTGTTCACAAAATCCTGTTAGCTCTTCTCGAAGGCTTCTGGGCGCGACCGAATATTTTTCTTTTGTTTTTTGAATACATCCGAATTCTGAAAAACAAATTATATTTTATGAAATTAAAAAATCGTGTATATGGTCTTTGTAAACATAAAGCTTGACGAACTCAGTAGCGCAGTCGTTGAACACGTCGGTGCTCAAGCTGGAGGACGCGGATTCGAATCCCGCCGATGAAACAAAAAAATCGGAGTTCCTGGGGTAATGGATGTGTATTAATGGAATAAATTTTTTAATATGTTCTGTTGTCTGGTACCTGAAACCGAAGTACTTGGGATAATTATCACGGGGCCAAATTGACGTGTGTAAAGCATCCATAGATATAAAAGCCGTTAGTAGGTTACTGTTTAACCCTTAGTGCAAATTTCACCAACATATGTTAAAGCTAATCCTTCATTAAATATCATGTTATACCTGTCGTGTTTCCTGTGAATGAATGAGAAGGCATGCTATTTTAACAAGTCGTTAACACTAACAAGCGTTGGTGAAATCGGGACTTAACCACCCAGAAAACTAATTGTCTTTTGAACACAGCATGTGAAATGCATGTTAATTACATAGTATATTTTTATGATATTAAAACAATGTTTAAACTTTAAATATTTATATTTGTGGATGCCCCACATCGAGGCAGACAGTATTATTATAGTACTACTTAGTACAAATTTTGTAGTGTTGTGGAATGACAAGATTGTTCATAATAATAATTATGTATGTCAGACTTCCAAATCACTGTACTCCTGCCATCATGTACTTCGCCTGAGTTCATATTTTTCAAATCAATTCAAATAACCGCTGCGTCCATGGATGGACGCTTGTGGGTTGATAAGTTACTGTTTTTGTTTATTGCTAGTAAATACTAAAACTGTCAAAAATTTTATAACTTTTGATCACCGAAACCTTAAACGATAAATTTATTATATATTTATCATTTATCCATGTGTACTGTATTTTTAAAATGAAATCGATACTTTAGTGCAACAAAACATATACTATACAATATATAATCAAAATATATGGCTTTGTTATGTCTCCGAAACCTGTTATAAATATCACTAGAACTGCATAATCAGTTTAATTTAGAAATCAGGTTTTTTATCAGTATCCACAAACATTGATTACTTAAGTTTTAAAAATGTATGCCTTTAGCCCGTGACTTCGACCAATTGAAAACCCCCGATTTTAAAAAACATTTATCATTACTGCGGCCATACTCTCCAAACTGATTCGATTTTGATTCACATTCGATCGTACCGCGTACTTCCCAGTAAATTGACGTTTGTTTATTTTGATTCTCAGTCGATTGATATGGCCGGCAGTTAAATAAGTTATGTTTTAACGATTTTCTTTATCCTGGTTAGTTTCAAAGAAATCCACGAAATAAGATACAAAAAGCCGTTGAAATCAAACTGTTTCGATTCTCGATAGTGTCGGGAGTAAGCTTGCTGCTCCGGTTTTATTGATCTTAGCGTGATTATATAATATGTCTTTTCTTCCTTTCATTGATAAAATTTCTATACTGAGAGAATTGTTTATGCGATAATCGCGTTTATTTTTTTCAATTAAACTAACAAATTCTTCAGCTTTATTATACTATGTGAAACTGAAAGTTTGACAGCTCTCATTAGCCTCTCCTAGGAATAATCCTAAATATCCGCACCTACTCCAAGGTTAATAGTAAAATTGGTACTGTATATTATTATTAAGAATCCGCTGTCAACACGTCAGACCAGGCTGTATCTCATAAACGTGATAGATACATATTTTAAATTTTCATAGATAATTAATGTATCATTCCTGCATATACCTAATAATAAAACGTGTAAAACAGAAAATAAATATTTTTCTCTTTTACACGGAACCCTTCGTGCGTGATCGAGACTCGCATTTGGCCGGATTTTATTTTTAGCGATTCGATTTAATTTTATGGCCATTTAATTTTGACTGCGTGACTCTTATGGGGGATTTTATTGTTATTCTCTACATATAAACATAATATTGAGTTACGTATTTGCAATTTTCCAACCATTCTTTTTTAAGTAAATATTTATCACTTTATCATTGATTATAATAAGGATTTATAATAGTGTTGAGGCTACTCTATGATAACTACGCGAGTTAGTAACAACTCAACTGAGATGTTAACACAACTAGTCATGAAAATCAGAAAACAAACGCATATGCCAGTTTATTTTAAATCATAAAATACAAATACATCTATTAAGTAACTTTTTACGCAACTTTGGCGAAGCCAAAAGAAGGGTAATGATTTTGGTAGTTCATGTATGTATTATGTATGTTTGTTCCCTTGCAGCAGCTAAACCGGTAGGGTACGAATTTAATAAATGCGGTGTCGATCGATTTGTAATCATGCTGTGAGTAACAATGGCTATATAATTTTTTTTTTTATTTTCTATTTCGAAAAAAAAAAATCTAAGTAAAAAAAAGAAAGTAACATGATTGTTGACTATTTTATGAACTCGGGGATACAAATATATCCTTGGCTGACCTCAAATAATCGCGAAGTAAAATAAAACGTTGAGTTAATTATTCATATTCAATACAACACAGCAAAATAACAACTTGTCATTTGTATTCTAAAATGGTATTACAATCAAACAAGGGACGCCATACTTGACACGAAAATAACGATTTACGTAAACATATGTTTAGGGTTCCGTAACCTTAAGGTCAAAAACGGGAGCCTTTTACCCTATTATCTGTCCGTCTATCCGTCTGTCTGCCTGTCACTAGGCTGCATCTCTTGAACAATGATATCTAGACAGACAGTTGAAATATTGAGAGATAATATATGATGTACTTTTGCTTTGTTTTAATGATGACAAGTACTAAAATTTGAATTAAAAACAAACTTATTTTTTAAATTTTTAAATGATATTAATACTAGCTCGATATAAGTACTAATATAAGTTGTATAGATAATGGTACGGAATCCTCGTGCATGAGTTAAACTCACATTTAACCGGTTCTTTATATGTTACTCATCCTTGCCTTCTATGATTTTATTCATCATCCAACAAAATATGGTGATGACGGATTTTAAAATATAATGAAATTTCCTTTCAGTAAAAAAATGATATATTATGTACTTAATATTATATTATGACATATGGTAGAATATAATGGTAAAACAAAATGGTAAGGCATATAATAAGTGGAATTATGAAATAGTGCTAAAATTATTTGGTGCAAAACTATTATGACGAAGTTACTCTTACAAAATTTTGATGCTTTATAAAAGTTCCTATGGGGACTTAATCATAAAATATTGTGCTTCTAGTTAATAGAAAAAGTTAATATTTTGTACGCATCCAAGTGCACCCATATTAATTATGCGCTGCTAATTTGAATAGCAATTAAGAGAGACATTCGTTAACTATTTTCATCTTCGTAACGACATCTATTAAAATCTACTCGAGATTGCCGTGAGGTCGAAATACGACCATAATTTTCTTACCCCCTTACTAATAAAAATAATTAATTAACGCCTCTAGTGGGCTACAACTAGACTCTCGTCCCAGAGATCGTGGGCTCGATTCCAGCGTTAAAACAACAAAAGAAATTGCTTTCATGTTTAGGACAATTTTATCTTCGTTCCGAAATTAAAGTAACCTCATTTTTTTACATGTACTATCTTAGTTTTACGTACATGAGTTGAACGAAACTAGTTAATACAACATTCAAAACTTTATCTTTTCTACGGTTACCCAAGCAGAAAACCTGAGGGGTTCTAGGGATAGTCAGTAGTAGAAGTTTGTTAAGCCAAAATGTAGCTTTTTAAGATCTAATTATTACTTTGTGACTCGTGGTCAGCTTCTATCTAGGACTTCGACTGAAATAACTCGTCACCATTTGAGCTCATCATTCCTCCATTAAATATGTTCCTCTGTTAAAAGTCCTATTATTTGTAGAAAACTAATCTGTGGCGTGACGTACGCCCGAAATTAATAATCAATCTATAACCAATTTTAGCGAACTGAGATTTTAGCAATTTGAGTTCGAAAATGACACTTAGTGCATGTTAATCAGCAAATTGTCAAAATACGTCCACTTTTAGATCGTTTCTTGACAGACTTTTAATCTCAAAGTGCAATCCCCAAAGAAACGATCTAAAGATGGACGTATTTTGACCGATTGCATATTAACATGCCCTAACTATCACTTTCGAACAGAGACCAATCTTTAATCTGCTATCCGACCTTTAGCGAATCATAATTCACAGGTACTTTATACATATTGAATTGTATCAGCTTCTGATTTTTCCTAAGACCTTCAAGGCAAGTGCCGGTAGAATATTAGATCACGTCTCCGTCACAAGATTCAGTTATCGGCGTGTTCTTCGATTCGTTTGTTTACGGCGATCTGTCGGGCCTGCATTATCTGAAGCACCTCGTAATCGGACTTAGGACATGTCACTGATAACTTGACAACCACTGGCCGACAGTTGTTGGAAACACTTGGCGCTAGTGGCTCGGTGTGACGAGGGTGGCAGCGGGTTGTGTGATGGTGGTTTAAGTGATCCAAGGTAAGACATAAATTAGTATTAAGTAGAAGGGACTCTACTATTTCTACGACTATTTACCGAGACTGGCGTCACGTACTCGTAAACAAAGGATCCTTCAATTTTATTGACATAATGATTTTATTTCAAGTTGTCATGCTAGTAACTGTAGGCTAACTATCCACACGATATATCTAAGACTAAGCTAAATTTTTTAATAAATAATAAAGTATGAAAATAAAATAATTAGCCTATGGTTTAAGACGGATAGTTGCCTCGATGGGATATCTGCATCGGCTGTAGACTTTGATTATTATTGTAAGTCCCTTCTCTGTACAAAATAATTCCGCTAAAATCATTAATTAACACCCGCTTCGTCTATATGAGCAAAAATCTACCACAGTGGGACTTGGACGGGCTCTATTATTATATTGGCAAGCCAGCTATTTTCTATATTTTTAGAAGCTTAGGGCTTTTAGTATTTTTTGTTGTTATTTTTTATGCATTCAAAATTAAATTACGCTTATCTTTCCTTCTATATCCTTAGTTAATAATATATAAAAAGTTTTTTTATTTTATTTTATAAATAGAAAAGGCAGGTATCCGTATCAAAAAGGATAGTTGCCTTTATTTCTTCAGGCCCGAAATTAATTATTGATCTTGATTGAGAGTGCAGATAGCAGATTAAAGATTGGCATCTGTTAAAAAATAACAGTTAGTGCATGTTACTATACAATATGTCACAGATTGCATATTAACATGCACTAAGTGTCATTTTAGAACTCAAATTGCTAAAATCTGAGATAGCTAAAATTGAATCAAGATTAATTTCGGGTGTTAGAGGACAGTCGCCCTTAGACCTGATCTTAGAGAAACTATGAAAAACTATTAAACCTATACATTTTTAAACAAGTAGGTAAAGCCAATTATTATGTTTGTCAAACTTTGCGTCGGCATAACAAGTTCTAACTAAAATAAAGCAACATGCTGTATAGTTCGTCCCTGATAAATTTAACCTAAAGGTAAACAAACCGAAAACATCGAAACTTTCACATATTCACATAATGTGCACACTTATCAACACTTTCACAGATAAATTAAAGGATCATACTGCATTATCCATTACATTTTATAACAAATACACAGTAATTAATATGTTTTTAAACATCAAATGAAAATCTTTCACTGAAAAAATACGCCATTTTGACACTGCCGATTGTAGAATATAAGCCTATAGTCTATGGATTCATAGCATACATTATTCATTGTATTAATATTGGCCAATTGGCATCACTGACTAATCTATGGCTATGTCATAGATGGTTTTGTTTACGTTTAGGTTAAATTTATCTCGGACGTACAATACGATAAATGCGTAGCGCCAATTATCCAATATCCCCTCTATGCATTTTAACGATAGGCAACTTTTCGCTGTAGGAGGCAACTATCCTCTTTTTTAGAAGTCTAGTGAAATTAGTTAACACTCAACTTCAATAAATTAGACTTAGAAAAATGAGTAAATATAAAAGATTGAATTGAAAAAGAAAGACTTGCAGTCTTTGGATTAACACGTTGAGTTACTCTCGATTTTTATAATTATACTAAATACCATGTTATTTTAAAAAAAAAGTGCAGCAACCATCCGGCTCTTACCCTATAGAAATTCAACAGTAAAATAATGTTGATAATGGCCCTCGATAATCGTTATTTTTTTAAATAACAGACGATGTATGAATTACGTTTGGCGAATTATACTGAGATCGTGGTCGTATTTCTTACATTCTTGAAAAGTATGATCGATTAAAATAATCGCTTTACGCAATACAATTATTGTTATGGTTACTACATAAATATTTTTCAGTTGCATAACTAGCCGGGAATTTTCATGTTTAACTAGCGACACATGATAGTTTACATAGTTCAATAAAATTACGACAGTTAAAGACCATCTGGGAATACCTACAATTCTAATGCTGATAGTCTGCTATATTATAAAATATTCATTCCGTGAAGCAAAAACTTTAGGTTCCAAACTTTACTCTCCTAATTTAGCACACTCCTAGTTTAAAATATAAAGAAGTATGGCCGTATGCTCATATTTTTTAATATGAACATTCGGCCATAATTCTATTTCAATAATGTTCATAAATATTTAAAATCAATGAAAATAACAACAAAGCACACTACGGCATGCATACTCTTGCCTTGTATAATAACTGTAGATTTGACACATTTGTCAATGTTTCCTGTTGATAGAAGAATCTACGAGAAACATTGACTAAAATATACAAAAATATAAAAAGCAAAATAACCCGAACAAAGAAATTTTTTTAAATATGAATTATGGTCGAACTTCGAACACAAGATACCTCTATAGTAGTATCAATTACATTATAATCATTCATCGTTGCCTTCGAAGTTCTGTCCTAAAACAATTGACGATTGTTTCGCATTTTGTTTTATTATTTTTTGTTAAATAATAAAGTAATTTTCCCTATAGTTCTTTCAATCTCGTATGTAACACTTTGCGCGTGATGGAAAGTTTTCGATTCCTACGCCTGAACATTTAGTGCGGCTACGACGTTGCTACGCTTTCGCTACAGACCTACGTGTGAATTTACCATGGACTATGTACGATGCCTTTAAATATTAATTTCTCATCTCATTTATACTGTTAATGTATTGTTACGCTTATCTTTTTATTGGTATAATAATAATACATTATATTATGTGCATAATCTTATCTTGATAGCTTTTCTACGCTAATATTATAAAGGGGAAATATATTTTTGTTTGTTTGCCTGTATTGATTAGAAAATCCGAAAATACTGATAAGTGTGCAGAATACCTACAAATATATCCACGACAAACGCAGCAAAAAATTTTTTTCTTATACAAAGTTGCGTGTAACCTCTAGTTATAAATATTTTTGTACAACTCTTTATTTGCTGGTTAGTATAAATTATTAGTAGAGTCGGGAACCGTACAAAATACTCGAAATAGTTAAAAATTAAAGGTAAAATTAAGAAAATTTAGTCTCATTTGAATGTTGGCAAACATTTTATTGTCTCCGTATACGGATGCTTTCTTTTTTTACTAACAACATCTTCATGCTGTTTACGCATAATGTGTGAGGATGAATCGGAACGTTCGTCATGGTTACGGAACCATACAGTCCGGCAGCATCCTTAATGAATTCGACAAGGCGAAGATCAGGCGGGTAACATTGAACATTTTAATAAAGTAATGAAGCACATCGTAGTGTCACATACCAGCGCGTACTGCGGACGCCGGGCAGCGCGCGTCGGACCCTCGGCCTACTGTGTCGCGGGCGCACGGTCACCCACATACTCCAGTGTAGTGTAGTGTCATAAACAATGGTGAGTGTCGATAACGTAAATCCATCGTACAATAAATCAACAAATTCTAGAGCACTTCTGTCGATTACGAAAATCACCTTTACATTTCGCGATAAAATACTTTCAAACTATAAAGGTTCGATAGTAGTATAATAATAAAATATAACTTTATTGTTATTGGTTTAACAAATTATTGTTTACGATTACCCGGAGTATTGTTTGGAATAATCTCATATAATCAATACGTAATGTTCCGATTAAGCGCCAAGTGAAAACTATAAATGTGCAGATCGTCATAAATTTTATAGCACACAAACGATAAGAGCCTCTTTATGAGCATCTAAAAACTTGTGTGCCCGATAATTAGTAATTATTTTGCTGGTAAACACTGAGATGCGAAACGGTCCATAATTACGTCGGTGCTGGTGTAAATAAACAATTACATTCGCTAACCGGGAGCTCGTGAGCCCGCAATATGCGCGGGCGCCAATTGCAAGGTAAACATCAGTGACATTTATTTATGCCTTCAGTCGCCTGTAACAGATTAACCTTAACCATCTGCTAATCGCTATGGCTCAGCGATCTCTTTCAATTAGAATGCGCTGGAACTCTCTAATGACTGACGCTAATATGACTGTTATTATACAATAATTTGTTATGCACAATGATAAACCTGATTTATCTGTTACCTGATATTTTTTCTACGTTCTGTTCTCTTTAAATTAAAGTACTCGTAATAATCAGTGATAAAAAGACGGTAAAATTAGCCTTAATTATTAACAATATTAAATTTAATATTCTATTCCTAAAATGTTAGCCTAGCCACAAATTTCCCAGTACCTAATGTTAGGTCATCATGTGGTTTTTGTGTTATTGGTTTAAAATATATTTTGAATAAAAAGTTTTTTGAACAAAACTTTTTTAATATTAAGGTAGTCTGAATAAATAAGTAATCTAAATTATTATTATCCATGATAGATTTGGAGAAAATGTCAAGTATACGTAGAAAAGCGCCTGGTACATAATATTATTTTACTAATTTTATTATTATTTTAATCCCTACTCAGTGAAAAGTTATTTAAAAATATTGCAATACTTATAAATAAATAGTTCTATACTTTATCATTCAAATTGCAAAGTACGTTTTATTGTTTATTATTCACAAGTTAAGATTTTATCTCAAAAATTACTGAACGCATTTCGATAATAATTCTTTCAGTACTAGAATGCTACATCCTACATATTTTTTATCACTGATAAAGAAGAGTGTAAAACCCAATAAACATATTGCGGGCGAAGCCGCGGTACCTAATATTATAATTTATACATAATTTTATAATATTATAATTACTTATCATTTATTTTGCTTGGAAAACTAAAAACTAACTAACTATAGGTATATACTAGTATGGTATAATTAACCTAACGATACATTTTTTGTCAAATTATCTTATCTTGTTTAGAAGTTACCATCCGTAGCGACATACATACATACACACAGGTCAAAATCATAACCCTTCTTTTTGCTTCGCCGTAGTCGGGTAGAAATAGAATAAAATAAATATATAATTAAATTAAATAATATATAAACAGAACATCTCTTGAATATTCCATATTATAACAACTATTATTTTTACTTTTTCTTTGCTCGATATTAACAACGCAGTTTAAAATAATCACAGAGTAGATATAGGTATTTTCATTAAAAAAAAATTAAATTGTAGATTATAGAATGGAACCCATACTGCGTAAATCCGGCGGCTCGCACTTGGTCGCGTTTTTGTAACTACATTACTACTAGTTGGTACTATTACTATTTAACTATTTATTTATAGTACCTGTAAATGGTTATTTAGTAATAACATTTTCCAACACATTAGTACTGGAATGTAGTATTGTTTAAAAAGTGAAGCCATAAAATAAAAGTCAGCTGATTGTGCTCAGCTGACTATAATGTCGGCGCGGGCGCAGGGACGGGGCTAAGCGGACGCCATGTAAACTACCACTAAATACAGTACACTCATAATTGTTATTGGTAGCTCGTGGCCGGCTCCTCGCGAGACATCATGTGATTGTGATGAGACCACTTAAGCTAATAAATACTCGCGCTCCCGTGAACGAATACTGTCAACATTCGGTCCGTTTACGTATGTGACTCAGTTTGTACTTTGTAGTAGCGGCTGGTAGCGACCGTACACGCCGAATCCTCAATTAAACTACGGGTGCTAAATCGATAATGTAATTCTGATATGCCTTGTTTAGAATACGTTTTATCGGCGTACCGCGAAATTTGATCTCTCAATAATGAGTATGATACAATATATCAATAAAATATCATAACGAAACTCAGTAACTAGAATACGGAACAGGAAAATAACGTAGGACGTAATAAATATATGGCCGAA
This sequence comes from Celastrina argiolus, assembly GCA_905187575.2. Classification (NCBI taxonomy): domain Eukaryota; kingdom Metazoa; phylum Arthropoda; class Insecta; order Lepidoptera; family Lycaenidae; genus Celastrina; species Celastrina argiolus. Next base: position 7,966,787 of record LR994577.1, read on the forward strand.
TAGAGAAACCTCCTCCTTTTTTAGAAGTCGGTTAAAATACGTAACAGGAAAATTACGTAGGTCTAATAAAATAATTAAGCAAAATATATGACATTTGAAGAGAGGAATTGACTTTTTTAAATCTTAACAATTTTGTGGTTTTATCAATGAAAAGAATATAATATGTTTCTTCTAATGAGGGTCAGCTTACAATGAGACGATTAAAAAACGGCAGCGCACGCATATAAACGCACTTAGCCAGGACACTTCTTAGTACACTAGAAATGATTTTCCTGAAGGAGGACGAAAATATTTTCATGGTATGAAACAATAAGATTATTATGTAAATTGCTTAAAAACTTTGTAAATTAATAATTATTCTTAGATTGCTGTCATAATATTACGTAAAAGTTATTGCAAATTTATTTTTATAATTGATAATAATAATTGATATCGCTGTTTCAAATATTTTGCCTACTAAGAATATTAGTATTTTTGTTTTTAAGACATTCTTAACAAAAACCTTACCGAAATCATCAGTACAGTACAGCAGTAGATATTAAGTTAAACATAAATCAAGTCCAGCCGAAAAAAATTGAGATCTCTAACTAATAGCTAAAAGCTTTACCTGTGACAGTAATTACCTACAGGTGCAGGTTTTTCACTTTTGAATAACTGCAATAAATAAGTAATTACTGACAGAATACAATCTTCTGCTTGTATATAAATTTCTTATGTTTGGTACAGTGTTCTTATAGAACTCTTCTAAGTTTTATAAAATATATATGGCGCAGTCATCTGGTTGAATCTGCTTATTTGATTGAATGACTAGCGCGGTCATTTAATGGCGTCAAACAGCTTGTACATATAGCAAGGAGTTGATATTTTTTTTTTTATTAATTTACTTTAATGTGCGTTATAATAGTCCACATTCGGAAATTTTGAGGTATAAAAATAAAATATTAAATGGATAAATTTGGATAAATGGATGAATTTGTTGGTAAAAATAGAATTCAATGAACGTGCTAGTCATTCAATCAAATAGCAGATAGAGAATATACAACGTTTGACAATCTATTCGTTTTAATACATTTCCTTACTAAGATATCGCATTTATTTAAAAAATACCAATAATCTAGTCTGCCATCAAATGTAAATTTTAGTTAGCTAGAAATATGTTTTAATTTATGGTGGTTGTAAGTACTGAGTACCTCCAAAACAATAATATGTCCTAAAAATATGTCCACGCCTATGACGCAGAAATTTTAACACCGTGCACAATTTATAAGACTATTGTAAGAAATTCCCTCTAAATAAGTAAATAAAAATATTCTAATATCATTACCTTATACATCCATACCTACATATCTCACAAAATTGCGTTTTGGTTACTAGAATTGTGAAACACGATTCTGGTCAAATTCGATAGTTTAGCTTATATTGACAATTGGGTACTCTAAAAAAATAAAAATTAAGATCGCTAACTTTACTGACGACTAAGCTATGAGGCACGAAATACGAGAGAAATACTTGGATAAAGACTTGACCAGAACACTGCCGCACTATCAGATAATGTAAATACGCATTCAGTAAAAGTATCGCCTGTATAATAACTCTGTTACTGAAGACAGAGAAATGTAGTGAATAAAGAGCTGACTTTACTGACGGAGTTTAAAAATCGCACTAGAGGTTTAATTTATAATTACATTTTACTATGGTTATACCTACAACGATATTTTATCAACAAATCAATCTGTTTTCAATAACTATTTCAGGCCGGGCGTAACACACCTGGCCTGAAATAGTTATATGTATAAATATAATATGATGATAATAGAGTATATGTATAAATATAATATGTTTGTACGTTAACTTTGCCACGGATCATCTTAAATTTTTGACACCACTAACCCGTGTTAAAGTTCCCGGATGATAACAAACCCCTAACTAATAAGAAGTGACTGTTGTAAAATTTATAAATTATAATTTCAATACACGAAAAAAATACAAACATTGACAAGATAATTTTATAAATGAAATAAAATTATACCTACTTCATTGCGCAAAAACAAAAATTACACATACACACAAAAAAAACAAACAAACAAACAAAAACATACAAACGCCATATTATACAAAGGCAGAGTTATTTCTAAAATAGAAATTACTTCCTCTGAAAGAAAGGATCAAATTGCTGGGTAGTATGGTGCTAAAAATTAATCATATATTAACGTTTATTTTGTTTTTTTGACGCCAACTGAGGACTAATTTTGTTCAATTTAAACCTTTATCTTTCCCTCCTCTTGCTTAATACTGAAACTAGAATATAATTTGCTCACAACCAGAAACGTTCTCGTAAGCAGAAATTGGTTACGAATCAATGTATACCACGTGGAGATCATGGAGACGCCAATACATACAATACATACAATCCCACATTGAGAAATCCTTTCTTTTCAGTAGGTAAAGCAAATCAGTAGATTTGATCTTGTGGATTTGGATGGAGGATTGTTCTTTAATTTTCTTTTTTTTCTGTCTCTAATCCATTTCGGGGTGAACAGTAAAATACCTAATAAAGCAGTAACATCTTCTTCTAACACAGTAAAACCCTTTAACCTTCAACCCCTACTTACAATATGTTTATTGTTAAAGTAACCTTAAGCAATAAACATATTTCACGTATGACATTCAGCAAAGTTGGATACAACATGTGTACAGTATGTTGCGTATTGAAACTTGTGGAGGCTTCGCGGCCGGCGGCTGTAACAAGTGGTTTCAGTCCGAAGCCGGCCGCAGCTGGACACGCGTGTCAGATTAACTTAACCGGTCAACGGTCACGAGCTCCTCCCATTACGTTTTATCAAAATCCCAAATATGTACACTAACTAGTTATTAGCAGTTTACGTTGAGTAAATAAAGCACGTGGAATATTGTGTGTGAGTAAAATTCGTATTTATTGTTAATTCCGTTATATTCAAATATGTTAGTTCCAGCGAAACATTATTTTGAGTTTTTTAAACATTTAATTTGTTTATTTACGTCTTTTACAAAATATGCTCGCTCTCTGTCGGAAAGACACAAAGTTAATTTATCCGGAAAATAACCTACTACCTACCTATTATAGGTACATGTCTAATATCTTTATTTGAAACGAGCATACTTAAATATTAATAATATTTGAGATTTTTACAAAGGTACCAACTATTAGAGCTGTATAATACCTATCAAGGTTTTGTTGCAGTGTTTACGGATATTAATTATGTATTGCAAATAATTTATCATATTAATTTATGATAAAATAATTGTTAACTGAAGTATCGAGTACCTAACTGATAAATAGTTGCTACTTAAGCCATTGGGTAATAATAATAACATCTTTATTTCCTTAAAATCAGTGACATTGCAAAGACAACAAATGAAAGTCACCTAGTTGGCTACTAATAATAATTCGCATCGGTCACCAGGCAACAGCGGTCTTCCATATCGAAATAAAATGAATTAATAGCTTATAGTATAACTTATCTTAAAAACTACTTTCTAAGAAGATAAAGAAACAATTACCTACTAAGTCATGCTTATCAAATTTTATTAACTTTTCTGTGTGTAAAGTATGCGTGTGTGAGCACGTGAGTGTGTGCGTAGGTAGGGGTATCCCATACAGTGAATGCCCACTGGGCACTGACAGTCATTGCCCGTTTTAAGAAAAATACTATCAGGGTTTTATTATGTGTCCTGATGGCACGATAAGAATAGAATCCACTAAATGCATCTGTGGTCAATGTTTGGCAGATTTTAAATTGACAATTTGGAACACGAAAAAAAATATAAATATTGGCGGATTTTGTTACTACGGTCTTGTGTTACTCAAAAAGGTAAACAATTTAATGATCTTCACAAATTACTTGCTTAGATGTATTTTTTTTTATTTCATTTTCGTCGATCGTTACAAAGTTGTGATAAAGTTATAAGCTTTTCTTTGCTTTTAATAGAAATATTAATTATATTTATAGGTATATATTTTCACTAAATTTTAATTATCTTCCTTCAGGTTTTCAGTTTCTTCGTAATTTTAAGGATTCTTTATTTTATTTATCTTTTTGTTACCCCTTACCAACATTTTCTAAAACTAATGACAAGGTTAGGATATTTGTCTGTCAAGTAACTTTCCCAATGTATCGGAAAAATACATTGAATAAATTATTCCTTTAGTAAATATTTTTACAAGTAAGGAGTTTAATATGTAAAGGGTTATACATATTATATTTTTTTCAATATTATATATTTACTTCAATAATAATTAAATATTGTAAATTTTAAGGTAAAAACAATAAGCATAACTACTTTATAAACGATTCTATCTGTTCCAGGTTCGAAAGACAAGCGTTAGAATGGCGGCTATAAAGGAATACCCGTTCGATCTCAGCGACTTAAATAACCAAACCGAAGCGAACGGTGCCGACCGCACGAAGCCCGAGCAGCCGCCAGCGGAGCCCCCGGCCTACACCGCAGCGCCGGCGAGAGTACCCACCCCGGACGGCAAGAGGAAAGTCTCCATCATGGCCAACGAAGGAAGCAAGGACCGAGAAAATCTACCTTCGGAAAGGTAAGCTAATACACAAGGTGAAAAATAAATGAGTGATAATACTTCACGGTATGTATGATCCTCCTATGTAGAGTATACTGTAATAGTACCAGGGCTGAAAGACAAAGTTTTAACCTTCATGCTTATATGAGAAACGCCCCTACGTCATAAATTTGCCCGTACACTAAGTAAAAAAATGTTACTCTTTCATCGCTGTTACTTACACAGTAAACTCTACATACGTGCCCCATACACACCCTAAAGTATTATCACTCTTTAATATTACAGCCTGTATAACAGGAACATACAATTGTTTTTTTTTTATTGTAAGTACTTATTAACTTTTAGATTCGATAGTTATAATGCTCAGAACATTTCTCCTACAACTTTTATACGTAACTTACAATGCGTTAGAATTTGACAAAAATTATGTGGTGTGGAAAATATAAAATTTCACATTTCACAATAGCAATCATAGTTTTTATTCTTTACCAACATTTTATTTTGAGTAACTTTTGCCCACCGCCACCCGCGTGGTCCAATATTATATATAATATAATATATAATTATATAATATAATATTCGTGGCAAATAAATACAAAATCTGTACCGTGCAAGACTGTTTGACTATACTATAATGCGTACGAAAAGTGAGTAACATAATATTTAAATTAACAAGTACTCATAATATAATTAGCTTCTGAAAATAATACGTTGTTTTCTGGTCAGCTATCCTTAAAATACTTTTTGTAGCCCTAATTCAGATAAACATTTACCGCACATTATATTTTAAACTAAACCGTTTTTGTAGCACACGCTATAATAACGCCAATAGCAGGCACACAATTCAACAGACAATTCATAGAATATCTGTATAAATTACATAACTACATACTATGAGTAATTCTAAACAAGCTGATTTTTGTAAAGTTTCTTTGAAATCCGTTTAATAGTTTTTGCGTGAAAGAGCTAACATCGATACTTAAAACTTTCACGTGTATAATAAGGACTCAAGCTGATTTTTGTAAAGTTTCTTTGAAATCCGTTTAATAGTTTTTGCGTGAAAGAGCTAACATCGATACTTAAAACTTTCACGTGTATAATAAGGACTGCAGTCCTTAATAGTAGAGTTTTGCAAGAAATTGCGATCACTGTTACGAGGTGTTTATTTCTAATAGGTTCATTCTATTAGAAATTAACTCTAGTTTTTTTTTTCTAATAGACGATGCGACTGCAACGACTGATGCGAATGCGTGCGCGCAACAAAAATCTCGCGTAAGCTCTACCTTTTGATAAAAAGCAACATATTATGTACCCCGTGGTCAAAGTGGAAAAAGAACAGTCTTTATAACTTTGGGATTTAATAACACTACTTTTTCTTATTCTATAAATATATGTTCTTTAATTTTTGTTTTACAGATTTTAATATTTTTCTTGGCTTTCTTGTTATTCTTGGGACTAAAAAATAATAAATGATAAAAAGTTAAAAAGTGAAAAATATTTTTGTTTAGTTTTTGACAAAAAGAATACATTTCTAGAATGAGAAAAGGTCGTATACCTACTCATATTCCAAAGTTATAGTGACTGTTCTTTTAACAACCTGTATAATGTAACAAATTAATGAATCGCTCCATCAATTTTGGTCCTATTTAGTGCAAACAAACATACAAACGAATCTTTCCTCCTTGCTCATAGTAGAGTATTTGTATGCACCGGGCAGCCAGCACGTACGCTCCACTATACAACAGAGGACACGTCCGTGAAAATCAAATCGCCTCACCTTCTGTGGTGTGATTATGTCTTTGTGGTATCATAGTACGTCCTGGGAATTAGATGACCCTTCAAAATCCTTAAAAGTAACTTAAGTAGTAAATAACGTGGACTTGGGAGTACGGCGCCTACATAATTAGTAATACATACATACATACATACAATCACCTCTTTCCCGTAGGGGTAGGCAGAGACCACTTCCTTCCACTTGCTACGATCCTTACACACTTGTTTCGCTTCGTCCACTTTTATTATTCTCTTCATACATGCTCTTCGGTTTAGGGTACTCTTGATCTGGCCTTTTTTCAAGACGTCTCTAATTTGGTCTTGAAACGTCCGCCTAGGTCTACCTCTTCCCACACTTCCATTCGAACTCGCCTTATACACTTTTTTCGTCAATCGTTCGTCATTCATTCTCTCGACATGACCAAACCATCTCAGCATACCTTTCTCAATTTTCAACCGACTTCAAAAAAAGGAGGAGGTTCTCGATTCGACCCGTATGTTTTTTTTTTTCTATGTTTGTTACGCGATAACTCCGCCAATTATGAACCGATTTGAACAAATCTTTTTTCGACGTATAGGTAATACCTCAAGGGTGGTCCCATTTAAATTTAATAATAAAAAACACCCCCCAAGGGTGGAAAATTGGGGATGAACTTTTTTATACGCAATATCTCCGCCGATTATAAACCAATTTGAACGATTATTTTTTTTGTTGAATAGGTATTATAAAAGGGTGGTTTCATGCGAATTGAAGAAAATATTTCACCCCCAAGGGTAGAACTTTAGGGGTGTACCCTTATCTCTGCGATATCTCCGCCGATTATGAACCGATTTGAACAATTCTTTTTGTGTTCACGCATTTGAAGTCGGTTTTTTTTTAAGTTAATATTATGTTATTGTCACTACATCTTCTTTCAGACCACAACGTTTCCTTATCTCGCTATTTCTTATCCTGTCATTCAGTTTAACTCCTACCATACTTCTCAACGCTCTCATCTCAACTGCATTTATTCTGCTTTCATGTTTCTTCTGCCATACCCAACTTTCACTTCCGTACATGAGTGTCGGAACCAACACCCCCTCATGCACAGCCAAACGAGCCTTGTTAGACATCTTCCGTCTGTTCATAAAGGAGGTCAAAGCTCCATTCACCATGTTTCCTGCATTCACTCGTCTTTCAATATCACTCTCATATTTTCCATCTCTTGTAAACTTTGAACCCAGATACACAAATTCATTGCTATGCACCGCAAGGAAAAGACCTGATCCGTACATCCCATTCCCTTTTCTAAATCCCGCTTGTGCATCCCATACTTTTTCGTCTGTTTCATTCACAACCCTTTCAATCAACACTTTCGCATACACTTTACCAACGACGCTGAGAAGGCTTATACCGCGGTAATTTATGCAGTCTTGCCGTGACCCTTTTCCCTTATACAATGGCACAATTACGGCTTTGCACCAGTCTCCCGGTACTTGCCCAAATGGGCAAGTACCGCACTCTAAGTACTCCAGCACAAATTGAAAAGGCGGTACAGCTGGCTAGCCACTATGCCCTGCCCGGTCCTCAGCATCTCGACGGTTATCCTGTCCCCTGCAGCCTTACCTAAACTCATACTTTTCAACGCTTTCACTATTTCATCCATGCTTATCTCACTTTCATCAACACTTATAATAGTTTCCATGGAAGGTGCCGGATGTTGTACCTGCACTTCCTCTCTTTCAAACAAACTTTCAAAATACTCTTTCCATCTCTTCAACACACATTCTTCTCCTTTTATAATGTTCCCATCTTGACTCCTCACTGTACTTTGCTCCGAGGTAGAAGTTTTTCCTCTGGCTGTTTTTATGGATTTCCAGAAAAACTTGATGTTTGACTGGAAATCTTCAGTGAGTCTCCTATCAAAATCATCCTTTCGCTCTTCTTTCTTTCTAGACACAACTTCTTTCGCTGCTGATTTCAATCTTTTATACTTCGTTCTTGCTTCCTTTATCTCGTCAACCGTTGCCTTTTGAACTTTTTGGTTAGCTTTTGTTGCTAACCAATCCAACCACGCTTTCTTCTTTTCTTGCACCGCCCTTTGTACATCTTTATCCATCCACACATTATAGTTCTTTCTTCCTTTCCTTCTTTTAGCTACCCCGCACACCTCAATAGCAACATTCACGACCCCTTTTTTAAATGTCTCCCACAAATCTTCAATCACACCTATCTCTTCTATGCCTCTAAATCTTTCTTTCAGTTTCTCTACATACTCGTCGTTCTTTTCTTTTTCTTGTAGATTTTCCACTTTTACTCTATCTAACACACTCGTAGTCTCAGCCCCTCGGTGTCGCCACCGTTTAAAGAGGCCACGCATTCGGGCTATGACCAGGAAGTGGTCTGAGTCGAGGCCTACACCACGGTATGCCCGAGTGTCTAGCACTTTCTTCCTCAGTCTTTCATCCACAATTACAAAATCAATCATACTTCTAGACTCCCCCTCATCTCTTGTATATAAATGGATCTTTTTGTGGTCAAACATTGTGTTGGCCACGCACAGATTCCATTCCAAGCATACTTCAAGCAGGCTTCTCCCATTGTCATTCACTCTCTCGTCCCCAAACGTACCCAGAACTCCTTCATACCCATCACGCTTTACTCCAACCCACCCATTAAAGTCCCCTAACATCACGATCCGTTCATTTTCTCCGCATTTATTCAAGACCTCTCTCATGTTATCCCAAAAATCCTCTCTCTCTTGTTGGGCTTTTAATGACCCACCTCCGCCCAGATCCGTCGGTGCATAGACACCAAGGATAAATAAGCGAGTGAGTCCGACTTTTAACCTAACCCAGAGGAGTCTTGGGCTTACACATTCATGGTCCATCACACATTCAACTATTCGAGAGGAAAGAATCACACCGACTCCCTGACAGCCTCGGCTAGTTTGGGGGACTCCCGACCAGTATGCCGTGTAGGGACCATGAACCGTGGTGTCACATCCTTTCCGCTTAGTTTCATTCACGCACAAAATATCTATGCATCGTTCATCCATCATCTGGCAAACTTCATCTACCTTACCATCCATTCCTCCTCTTACATTTAACGTAGCGAAGCGGCTCTCCATGGGCCACTTTTCGCCCCCGCGACAAACGAGACGTGATGGGTGGCGAACCACATCGCCGCCATTTTGGTTGATTAACTTATTTTTGAAATCCTCCATTGCGTTTCCACGAATAGCGAGGGAAAGGTTTGTCCACCCCAGCAGAGCCCCGCATGCCAGGGTAAGGCTGGCCTAATTCTGGGTCGCCCGGTCCCAGGGCAGTGTGGCACGCTAACGACTAAAGCTTGCCCCTAGCCCTGCATCCATCCGCGCGGCAGACGTTGGATTGCCGGAGAGGGTAGGAATAGGGAGAGGGAAGGATAGGTGGTGTGAGAAGGAAGATTGGTCAGTTAGAGTAGGAAATATGGAAATGTAGGATATTACCGCCCAGGAGGGCAAGGGGATAGGACAGTAATAGCTAGGGAAGCCGGGGTCGCATACCCGTATACTATACCACAACTACCGGACAGGTAAGTTGGGATGAGTATCCCATGACAAATAATTAGTAATGCATCTACTTATTTTAATCTCTAAATCACCTAAAGGTTGACTGGTAGATAATGCCTTAAGGCATTAAATCCGCCTATGTACAAATGTGCATGATGCTTAAATAAATAAAATAAATAATTATTGTAGAGAATAATATTATGTTATATTGCCGAAATTTTTGAGGCCAAGAAGAATTAAAGAATCTGGTTTTTAACCTTAATTTCAACCATGAATGGAGTGAATATTAATGACAAGTACCCAGAACAACTTTTTTGAAATAAATGTTGGTACGGTCAGAAAAAAATGTCCATGACCAGTAGTGATTTAAAAACGAAAGTATTCACTAAATACCTAGTTGTTGTTTTTTTTAACTTCTTTAACATTACATTACGAATGTAATGTAAAGCATTAGTTAAAAAATTTAAAACTGACTTTGTGAAGACACGAAAATATGTTGGTCTTGGTACTGAACATTATGGAATTTTTGGGAAGACGTGTTTTAGTGTGTGAAGTTAACGAAAATATTTTAATAGTGAGTCTTTAAATAAGATTGAAACGATAAATATCTAGTGAATATTTATTATTTCAATCTTATTTAAAGAGACGTTTGCAAATAATAATAATAATATCATTTTGCCGGTGAAAACCGAGAAAAAACAAAATAAAAAGAGAATAATAATAATGTTAAAAGACAGACAGTGACAAATTAAAATGAACCTTATTGTAACGCATTAGTATTTAGGTATATGCACAATAGCACAACAAAAAATATTTAACCAAATAATTGTAGGTAATGCTTAATATTTTTTATGGAAATTACCGTCGATGTATGGTTAAGGAAAGCACGATTACTTATTAGATACGCATAAAGATATTATTATGTTTTTACTGTGCACTTTTCGTTTGATGTTATCAGCGACATCTATCAATATATTTGAAGACTTTAAACTACTGTATAAGAGTTTTAATGTTCCAATGAAATAATAGATGGCGCTTTTTGTTGCTATATTTATTAATCCTAGAATAACACTTCACACCGATCTCGGCCGGTTTCGTTGTTAACAGACAATCCCTGTTAGAGTTATTATACAGTACCGAAGTGTGTGTGCAATACATAAGATTTCTATCTTCCTATATTCTCGTGAGTGATCGGACGGACAACCTTTTTTTTTATTGAAATCAAATTTTGTTTATTGTTTCAACGTAGGCATCGAACCAAGCTCTAAACCACTGGACCACGGAGGCGCCAAAATTATTAATAAACACTAGAGAACCTTATAAAGCCATATTTCACTTTACAGATTAAGAATACGGAGAGAATTAAACTCTTAAATGATAAATAAGTATCTACAAATGGTCATTATAGGTATCATATTAGTAAATTGTAAGAATAACTTAGAAGAATATTTTTTTCAACTGACTGATTGAGAGATCTAATGCTATACAATCATAGGAAAATGCTTTGATTTCAGATTTTATTTGTGAAGTTAGGTATATGCTCTAGTCACCATCATCAATCATCAAGAAATACTTACTTAATTAAGTCGCATAAAAAAGTTAAGTACTTAATTTTGCAATGATTTATACGATGGAATGAAGCTTTAGCTCGGTATTCCTTCAACACTATGAATGCGGGTTGTTTTAATTTACTTTTTTGTCGATTTTTACGGAGCGGATGCATGTGGTCTAAGGTTCATGTATCATCTTTGGAATGTTTGGCCCGAACGGTCATAAGGCAAGGTTAGATTCAAATTTGTACATATAAGATATTATGCTATACAATTTTTGTTCCACAATTTTGATGTATTGCTCGCTTGCTAATTAGCCATTGCCTGCTGAATAAAAAGACATTTACAAAATTGCACTAAGCATTTATTTCTGTTTTAAAGTCTAATGTATCTTCTTAGTAAAAACTTGTATACAAAAGACGTTCAGTAAACACCATCCGAGCTATTCACGGAGTAATTATTGAGTTATCATTATCGATGTTTTCATCCGCTGAAAATACTCTGGCTGGTACCTAAATAGCCAATTCTAAGTAGATTTTTCTGGTTCTGTCCGGCTTTAGCGCGGAAATCGTTTACCTGCAGAGGTCGGATACACCGACACATAAACAGATAGTTTCCGTTGTGTAGGCCAAACGCAATTTGAGAATCCTTTCGAAACATTTATAAAGAAAGTGGTATATACCTACTGTAATTTACACAAAACAATTATTATTTTGTTAACTCAAACCTTGGAAATAGGAACTAGGTGTACAATTAATATTGAAGCGACGAGATTAGTCTATAATGCCAAAAATAATAATATAATTGTCGTTTAAATTATAATGCGTCATTTTATGTTAACGAAAAGTTCAACACGCGCACCGATCGTGATCAAAAGCCCTCTTTGTTATCATATGGCTAAGTGAGTAGGACACAATGATCGTATTTATATCTATAACTACCGGTATCTCACTAGCGTCACGTGACTGTATTTGTGAAAGGCAGGCTATGGCCAAATTAACTAGCACTACGGAGACTCATTGAAACATTAAGCCGACGCGGCCGCAACTTCGTTACGAAGAGGAGGTTGAATGGGGTCATACAAATTGGTCATGTGGGCTTGTTGTACATATACATGCGCTAAGTAAAAAGTACACTGAGTAGTGACTCATACTGTCGTAACCAAAATATAAATCATAGATATTGTCACGTGCTCGCTTAAGCAGAATCAATTTCATTTGTTACGTATACAGCCTCGTTACTTTAATTACACGGCGTCGTTTTGTGTACTGGTAGACGAGGCCTACATTTTCATTTATTTTTGTCAGTAATAGACATAAACGAATGCTCTTTGAATGAATATTTTAATTTTTAGAGCATTTTCTCGTGACATTGAAGGGGGTTCTTTATTTGATGTTTAATTAAGTAATGTATGGCCAGTAACAGAATTAATAAAACTAAAACTAGCTCGTGTGTGTGATCGTTTATCACAAATTATTGTCCTTATTTTCTCATATCCGGTCTATAAGGAAATGTTAGTTTATTATTTGACATTGTCCTGAACATAACAAATTATTCTTTGATACTATTCTTTCTTTTTCGTATGTTTATTTAACAAAGTTTCTAAAACTTTTCCTTTACATTAATTATAATCTATCTACTTTGTGCTTCAAACCATTATTCATGCTTAAATAAAATTTGTTTATACTTTTTTAAACCGACTTAAATAAAGAGAAGGAGGTTTCTCATTTCGACGTATATTTTTACTTATGCTCATTGGGGCTTTGTCTTTTATGAATTTTTGACGATTATTATTTAGCAAAGGAGATATTTCGAGGGTGGCACCGTCATAAGGAAACTAGGATCTAATCCCAAAGGAATTGAGACGAACCTTTGAAAATCCTAGTGATGACTAGTGCGTTTGTTAATTTTTTTATTACCTGACGGTGCCAGAAGGAGGGTTATGTTTTTTGGGAATATCTGTGTCTGTATATACATACGTGTAAATATATATTTTTAATAATTATTACGTAGCAACGGACTGTATTTAAACTTATTAAATGGGTGAATTACCGCCACAATAAGATCAAACTAATCTCCATACTAAACAAATTTATTTAGTGCAACTTTTGAACGGTAGTATTTTCATAATCGAAAGGTATTTATGTAACGTGTCACCTTTGCGACTAATCAGTAAACGAAGAAATTATACTTTGAAGAACACGTTTTAGTTAGAATCGCTGAAGCCTCAAGCTTTCAGTTCAAATTTCAGTCGTCAACATACTATCGGGTGTTTGGTGCGGTCTGCGGTGTCGGGTATCTACATTAGCTGAAGTTTACTGAACACTATCAGCACGCCGTGTAAACCAGCCGGCATTTTCCGCGTTAGTTTCGCGTGCGGTTCGGCACTGGAAGGTTCACGTCTGCGGCTTTTTTTTCATTGGCCAATGACCGAGCAGCCGGCCGGCAAAATTGAGCGTTCCGAAGCAGTCACGTGCCCGGGGTGAGACGCGGCGGGCGCCCGCGGCCGCGGAACCTTCTCTTATAAGATGCACACTCACCTCCTCATAGGTGTGGGGCGCGAACACGGCATGCGCCGGCGCACACTGTGTATATATCGCACGTTGAAATCTTTAGTATAGTGGGCTCGTGTGTCATGTAGGATGTCTCACAGCAGCCTCAGTTGTCACTACGACAGCTACCACCTATCGGACTCGTCGCTCGAGACAGACGCTCTAAACAGACATTGGTGAGTTCATTTTTAATTAGAAATTTAGACCTGAAAAAGTGCATTGAATTTTTTTGAGAGGGGGTAGATTTGTATGTTAATTAATTCATATTTATGTATTTTGCAGTTGTAAATGTTAATTTATTTATAGCTGAAAATACATATCGAACAAAGAAAATTCAAAAACTAACTGATTACTAACACAGATTTTAATGGGTTTAAACATTACTGAAAATTATGACAAAGGCGTTAGTTAGCTTCATAAAATGTTTCTAATGTGACTTTTAATTATTATTATTATACAAACTCAGCCCTTTTCAAATACATATTTACATGAAAAGACTGAGAATCTTTAACATTCATGTTAAGATTCCGGCATTAAGCATGTAGGTACTGCTGTCTGCAGCATCGATGTGAAAACAGAAAGGAAACACTAGACCTAAAGACATATTTTTTAACAGTCGGTTATTTCAAAACCTTATCCTTAAGAGGAAACACCACGGTTGAGAGAAATACAAAATAGGTATTTATAAAATCTATTGCTGTCTCGCAGTGCCTTAGCTAGCCAGCACTAGCGCGATAGGGACAACTGCAACTTGGACTGAAATTACCTATTAAAAGTACCAGAAATCGACGTTTAGGGGATTTCTGTTTCCTCCTCCAAAACTTAACCGATTGAAATATTTTTTTCTGTATTAGCTAAAAAAAGAATTGAGCTAGGTTCCTATTTTTTGCTTTTGTTGTTTATTGTAGTCAAATCTGTTTCCTATATTTAAACATAGCGGAGAGTCTGGCCATTTTTTTTAGGTTTTTAAACGTCCATATCTCTTTAAATAATTAATTTATTAAAAAAATAGGGACGTACAAACAATATCCATAAATATTCAGGAAAAAAATTGTTACTCTAGAGGTGTTATCCAGGGAGGAAATAGAAATCCCCTAGACCCCTATTTTTGTATGGAAAAAATTTCGTGGTGTTTCCTCTTAATACTACTTGATCACCCACAACCATAGTTACTTTCCTATTTTATCCCTTTCCTTGAGACCAATGAATAATATAAATATGAATAGATTTGCACAATAAGTACATATTATATTATCAATATTAACTTTACTGGAAAACTTGATGTGACGATTACATTATTATAAAACATAAAAATATAACCTAAAATCTTTTTTTAATTGACCTAAGTAACATAGTAAACTAATAAAATATAAAATGAATTAAACAATATAAACAGTATACTTAGTGTAAACATAACTCAACTCATTTTATATAATATATTCTTTCTTTCGAACTCAGAGACAAAGTATTAGTCACTTCCTTAGTTTTCTGATATCTAAACGAAGAAAGAAAAACCTTCACTTAGATAAAAAAATATTGTAGTGAATTTTATTTAACGAAGATGAAGGTTTTACGTATTTAGATAGAAGAAGCGTTATAAATTATAAATGTCTAATCTTCAATATGGAATTCAATTCTTTAAATTCAATTAAAATGTTTAGCTGTATGGCAATACAAATAAAATAATATAATAGATCCTACGGTGCGGTGGCTGGTTACGTTTAAAAAGTGGGTGCTGGTAAGCTATTGAAACCAGTCCGGCTACCCAAAAGTTATTTTATAGTACCTTAGTGTGTGCGCAGTACATTGGAGCATTCCCTTTTCCCTTAATCTCAAGGCACTGAGCTTTGAGATAAGGAAAAGAGGGACGAATATCTGACACCACTGGCGAGAGATCAGACACATGTATCTTTTTGCCAGACAATCAGATGATCAGCCTGGATAAAGAGCCAGACATGAAGACAGGTTTTTTGTTCCAACGCGGAGATAGAACCCACGATATAGGTATACAGTCGAGAGCCAAGCTCTTATGCACGTATTTATTTATTTAGTACATCTATCTTGTTTTACAACTATGTAGTAAAATCGGTTTAGGACATATTTGAAAATAACATAATATACTTAAATTAACGTTTAAAATAGTCAATTAGACATAAAGATCGATTTGCTACGTGAAATCATTATTATTACGAGTTGCATAGAAAATTATAAATTTCTGTTTTACTAGTAAAATAAAACAGTTTAACCGTTCATAACTTGCTACATTTTCAACAGCCCCAACACTTTTTTTTATACGGGCAATAAAACCACACATATCCGCCACTACAACTCCCGTGTAACCCTTAAATGTATAATCTAGATTTTTCCCGGTACTTCCCTAAAGCCTAAACTGCTTAAAAGCCTAAGTGTAAATCCAGCATTTCATTAAAATATATTTTGTAGTTTTTGCGTGAAAGAGTAAAAGTTGTGCGATTGATTCCCTATCGCTTGCAAGTTGCAACCGCAGAACTAATATTCCGTTGTTATTGTATCTGCGCTTGCAACCGTGACATTTACGACAAGATGTGTGCGACACGTACTGCAGCTCCATATAGAATACGGACCATGTGACCCACATGTGATTAGCAATTCATCGCGCCCGCCACCCGACAGCAAGACATCTCTACATATCGACATGACATCACACCGATTGTTTATACCGCCGTGCTCGAAAACACAAGACAGTATACAGGATGTGCTTCTTGACTTCTTTTTATTTAGAATTTATTATATAGCTTAAAACAATAGGGCCAGGTCACATGCGCCAGTCTAGGTTGCACAATAGACCCCGAGTTAAACGTAAATACCCTAACTCGTAACGTAAAGCGTTGCTACCATACAGCTGCCATAATGCATCGGTGAATGAACATTACCTAAGTAAATTTCAAACTACATGGAACAGTTTTTAGCGGTATAACATCAATATTGTTGAAATCTTTTGTTTTAAATAAATAGTAGATTGACTTGGCAACCCCGACTTGGCATCACATGGATCACACTACTTTTTACGGCAGGGAACTGAGCGAGACTTGGCATTTTTTACAAGTTATGTTTTCGATGAGATCTCATTTCTTTATGTTGAAGATTAACTTAAACTATTGTTTTTGTCTTGAAGTGCAAGCAACTGCATAAATAATTATTTTAATTTTTATGGAAATACAAAGTTATTTATACAGATAAATATTAACCATGACGAAGTTGTGGTTATAGGTATAAGTAGGGAGTCGAAAATCCCCTGAACTGTTTCGGGAAAAAATGGTATGGTACCTTATATCGTGCTCAGCTTGGCGGGGGCACTACTGTGTCCCCAGAACCCCCATAATTATACAAACATTCTATATCATTTAAATGTATTGCAATGTATTCTACTCGAAACTTAATAGACATAATATTTCAAAGTCCATTACCTACTATTCAAAAGCCTTCGGGCAAATTCATCTTGCAAAATCTTAAACACTTAATTTTACGCTCGTAAATAATTTGCGAAAGAGTACAATTATTTGAATAGTATATTTGCGTCAAGATTAAATTGGCGATATATTTTTAAAAGATATTTACGTCATTTCGACATTAAAATTACTTTAAAACGGTACAGCAAAATATGACAATTTGTATGTATTAAAATTCAAAGCGATTCACAATTTTCAGTGCTACAAATAAAAGAAACAAATACTACAAATACTTCTATCTACCTACTTACGTACCTACGAGTAAATTTATAAAAAAGAATACTACCACAATTTTATAGTTTTGTACGAAATTAATATCATTAATTAGAAATTCCTATATCTAGCCAGTTGCACATTATGCAACGATTTTACTATGTATGTTATACTTTAATAACACACAGTGTACCTAATGTGTTGCGTTACATAAACTACGTGGGCCGCCGTGGCGGCTGTCAACTCTTGCGTTCCGATAACAACCGGAAGTTGACCTAACTCGGGATAAACATTATCGAATCATACATGAACTCAATTTTTTTTTCATTTCTTACAGAATTATTTATATAGTTAGTTAGTTTTAAAGCGATACAGTAGACAAGTGGAAAGTAGGTGTTATTAAATAATTAAATACTGATTACGCTCCTTGAATATCTATTTTTATCTTTAGCCTGAGAGCCCCTACACAATTACTATGCTTTGAAAAGTTTTGAGAACCTTTTTTTTCTTATTAATTCCATATTAGGACACCAAACATCTAAAGTTGTATTCGTATGCAGCGATGTCACTTCTCCCGTAAGGGAAGAAAAAACAGATTTATACACAATAATAATAATAATTTTCTATTTCTACTATTTTCTATTCCTATGCTTTCATTTTCTCACTCGTGAATCTATCTCGCCACAGTTTTCTTCTATCACCATTATGTTAAAGCGAAATTAGTTAAGAAATTCACATACATTAAAACTAATTTTTTTAAACATTTGCCACCGAATGTGAACTATTTCTTAACTAAATAAAATGAAGTACGAACGTATTATGTTGCATGTATAGTTCCTATATGGTTCTTGATATGATTTAAAAGTACACAAGTGCAAACCTTCACCCTGGCATGTCTCGCGCTGATATGGCCAAGCGATTTAGCCTCGCACAAGTGCAAAGCGTTAGGCTCACCTTATTAGTAATAAAGGTTAAAATCAAACGACCTTTCATTATAAGGTTCATAATTTTTAATTATTTTGCTGAATTTAATTAATATCAAAATGTCATGCCATTATTAGATAATTATTAAATAAACTGTACGTATAAAATTATACATAAAACACTGAAGCAGTTTCACGTTTGCATTTTCTACATAACTGTAAAATATCCTGTTAGGTGAGACTACTTAGTTTTTATAATATTTTTTTAGATTTGTTATCTTCTATATCGTAATTTTTACAACTTGCATCTAAACTAATCGTGTTTTGCAACTTTAAACACATCGTGGCATTGCAAAATTTCATGCAAAGATCGTTAACAATTAGCAAAGTGTGAAAAGTTATTCTTACGTTACGGTTATAACCACTTGTAATTGCAGCTCCGTCTTGTAAATACAATTTATAATTTTAAACAATATAAGTATTAAGTGTGAGATATTCTTCATGTAACCTATTTAATCTCTTCCAGGAATGGCCGCGTCTCCAGCCAGGCCGAGGGGCCCTCGCGCCGAAAAAGCAATCTTCACAATGCCATGGCGTCCGAAATGGATAACTCATGGGGTAAGCAAAATGTCCGGTAGATACTAAATACAAATCATGGACAATGTATTTGATATTGACTAATACAGTGTTCAGCTCACGTCCGATGATCCTTGACCGATTTCTGACGGCAAAAAATGAAACGTACAGATTGCAATAACGAAACTCACACGTCCTACTGAATGTATAAAAAGTGCCACAAAAACTATGACAAAAGTAGTAACGAACGCTTGCTCTGATTTTAAGTGATATCTATAGTTTTTTTTTTAATATTTTTAACCTCAAGTGATTATTTAATAACTTAATTGCACGTTTCCATTTCCATCTGTTTGTTCGCACGGGTCAATCGATTTATAACTTAGTCGACGTTCTGCCCAATATTTGATCACTACCTTGTATGGATTACGTCTTTTCTGAGTTTTACGATACAATTTTCTAAAAACTCGTTACAAAAATTTCTTAAATTGTCTCCGATGATTGTTAATTATATTTTATACAAAATATTATACAAATACTTGAGCGGGAAGAACCAATTGTTTATTATAACTTTACCAGTATTTTGTTTTTTCTTAGATCGTCCCGCTCATATAGAAGGTAGATATAAGAAGTATTCAACAACATCATCAGTATATTCCAAGAAAGCTCTGTCACAGCATAGTGAACACATCGAGAGGTAAGTATTCCTCAATATAATACGATAGTGTTTGCACGTACTTCTTTGCTTCGTGTCACATTTTTCGTAACTGCGCGGAGGAAGCTTCCTCCAGCCTATTAATAGTAAGTATAATAATATAATATAGTAGTGATTTGGCATATAAATGAATGTGGTAGTATATATTAAACTACAAAAGAGATCTTAAAAGCTTTAGGTGTCAGTATTTTTATCATTGCGTTCAAGTGTTCAATGATTTTACAAATAATGTTTGGTTTCATGTAGGTCTTGGTGGTACGCTTGTTGCGCAAAGTGCCACACCGAGGACAGCGGGATACCGTCATGGGAGCCGCCGCACTGGCAGAAGGTCTGCCCCTACCCGCTCTGTCCGTCCTACAGGCACTTCGCTCAAAACCTAGCAGTATTATTAATTGGTAAGTTCTATTGGTGTTACCTGCTATATTTTTAATAAGATACAACGTAACTAATATTCGGCACGAATTATTGTTACAGGTTTAATGGTGTGGGTGATAGTGTGGATAGTATTAGGTGACACGGCGGCGCCTGGAGGCCAGTTGTTTATGCTGACCGTCCTGACCATCGCCGCTTACTTCGGCGGCTGGCTGATGGTGAAAATAACCACGCTGCCGGCCCTCATAGGAATGTTAGCTGTAGGAATACTTATGAAGAACATCGGTTTTGTTAACTTCGACTCGTCTTATCAGCATGTCGCGTCCTATATCAGGTATGGTGTTCGAGATTTTGAGGGTCTCTATTTTGCAGAAGAATGCATTGTTGTTGTTATCATTTCATATCATAAAATCCCTTAAAATTAAACGTGTTTTAATGTTGTAGGAAAATAGCTTTAACGATAATATTAACACGCGCCGGCTTGGACTTAGATCCCCAAGCGATGAAGAAAATGTTCTTAACTGTCATAAAATTGGCGCTGGTGCCCTGGACCTTCGAGTGCGTTCTCTGCGCCGTCATGAGCCATTACTTGCTCGGACTACCGTGGGATTGGGGTAAGGGATATTTCATCAACAAGCAATATTAGATACCATTTTCAGTAAATTTTAACTAAGTTACTTGTATGTAACAGACTAAATATGCGTACATATATCAAGCCGAATTTAGTGCGAAGATAAGGACGCATAGAGCATTTTTTTTTTGGCACTTCTTCACAAAAAAAAATGCAAAGGTCTAAAATGACCACAAGGAGTGAATATAACTATGCTGGGGTTCGCGGGCTCCTAGTAATAGACTAGGAGCCCGCGAACCCCAGCAACAACACATTATAACTCATCTGTTTTGTGACTTCTATGGAGATCGATAGCGATTTGTCGCGTTATGGTAAGTAATTTATATGAGGTGCCAAAACAAAAAATGCTCTACGTGTTCTTCTCTTCACATTATATTCGGCTTGATATATTAACCATGTCACATCTGTATAAGCTTATATATAAACATTTTTTTAGCGTTCTTGCTGAGTTCGGTCATAGCCGCGGTGTCCCCAGCCGTCGTAGTACCCTGTCTGTTCCGACTCAGGGAGAAGGGCTACGGGGTGTCTAAGGGTATTCCCACCCTCGTGCTGGCCGTATCGGGCATCGACGACGCCGCTAGTGTCGCCGTCTTCGGCATCGTCTCATCCATCATGTTCTCCACTTCGTCCATGACAATGAATATAATACAGGTGTGTAATCAAAATATCTTAATATGTTATTATTCTATGACGAATTTTGTAGTATACAGGGTCCGTGGCCTAGTGGGTAGACTGTTGATTTGCACTCGAGAGTTTGCAAGTTCGTTATACGCTGTAACGGTGAAGGAAAACAGCGTGAGTAAACTGCTCATGGTTGCCCCCGGACGTATTGACTAGTCGTTCTTAGGGACTATGTTGAGAGAATGCCGTATGTGCTGGGCAGAAATGAATGATATAACATGGCATATGACATGTAATACCGCCTGACCACTCCAGTATTTAAAGAGTGGTTCTTCGCTCGGAGAATATTGTATAAATCATCCAATAATAATCAATAATAAAAGAGTAACTACGTTTACAAAAACCGACTTACCTTACTTGCTTTAAAACGTAGTTTTAGTTTTATTTTTTACTTAGTGTAGCTGTAGTTAGTGCCGCTAAGTCAAAGTAAAAGATAAATAATCTGTTTGTTAGCTACGATGTTACATACAGACGACAGACTCCACACACTCCAAATTTAATAGTGAAAATAAATGTAAAAGTAAATATCTCCTATCGAAACTAAATGACAAAATGTTGATTAGTTTAAATATTGGTGAAATATGAACCTAGAATCATTTCTATTTGCTAATATATTATTCATCTATTGTGCGTCGAATAAAAAAAGAATCACGCAAATCGGATCACTAACCTCAGAGTAATCGGTGTACATACATAAAAAAACAGGCCGAATTGAGAACCTCCTCCTTTTTTTGGAAGTCGGTTTGATATGATGATTTTCTCTACTGCACGGATACTTCTAATATGACATGTTCATTAGCCCTTTTCGTGTAATTCCAGGGTCCTCTGAGCGTGGTGGGTGGCGTGGCGTTCGGCTACTTCTGCGGGTACCTGACGACATATGTGCCGGAGCGGAACGACGCATTCCTCGTGCCGCTGCGCGTGCTGATGTTGCTCACCGGTGGCCTCATGTCCGTGCTGGGGTCGGAGGAAATCGGCTGGGGTGGTGGTGGTAAGTAATTGGCTATATTATATCGTCTTCACTTAACTATAACGTCCACTTTGGACATAAGACCCCCAAAGTATTTCGTTGAGGTTAGTTGCCTATACTTAGGGTTGCCATCCGTCCGGTTTTCCCTGGATTTGTCCTAGTTTGAAAGCCGTCCGGGCGGGATTTATGTTGTAGTCCGGTTGAAACCCGGACTACAACTTGCCCGTGCCCCCAGATTTTAATCAAGATGTAAGTTAATGAAAAAAGTATTGAAATGTCCGGATGAAAGACGGGGAAATTACGCTTCCGGTCCTAGGGTCTCCTAGGTTTTAGAGATGGGAGCCCTACCTACCTACCTATACTCGGCACACTTGGTAAGCGAGTTAGTGAGCGCAGTTTTAAGATAAAAACAATGTCCGCGGCATCCCACGAACTCAATATTATTTAAGGAGATTAATAAAACAGCCGTCTAACAGTATAAAGAAGTAAATTTAGTAAATGTTTGACCTGTGAGGTTGTAGAGGGTAAATGGTAATAATCTGGATAATAGTAGCCAGATATTACCCTATACAACCTATGTATACTAAACGAACTTTTAAATAAAATATAATCTCTTTCGTCGGTAATCTTTAATCAGTAATATATGGTGTTGAAATAAATACGCATTAAACTACTAATACCTATTAGTAATTTGATGCGTATTTATTTATAAGGTACATTCATTATTGTAAATTATACAAATGAGAAAAATTATCATGAATTTTACGCGTCAATGCAAAAGCTGGTTTGATAAATTAGTCGTGCTGATAATAGTGGCATTTAATAAAACAGTTTCCGCTATAAATAAAATAATTTCCTGATAGTATTTAGCTGTAACTTTTCTCACGACTCGTCGATATTACCATGTAGGTTTTGATGTCTCAGGAATTTTCCTTTTACAATAATATTAACACGCACCTGCTTGGACTTAGATCCGCTGGCGATGAAGAATATAAGTAAAAAAAAACAGCTTTATTATTATAATTACAAAATTAGAAATAATCAGACTTTAAAAAATTGGCCACCAGTACCGGCCACTAACGTTATGGCTTAATATATGTTCATGTATATTTAACAATAATCGCAAATATAATATGTATTTGATAGCGCTGATACACTACAGGCCTCATGGTTCCAAGCCTCGCAATTTCCACACTGTATCCAATCCTTACATTAATATATGTTCATGTATATTTAACAATAATCGCAAATATAATATGTAGTTGATAGCGCTGATACACTACAGGCCTCATGGTTCCAAGCCTCGCAATTTCCACACTGTATCCAATCCTTACATTAATATATGTTCATGTATATTTAACAATAATTGCAAATATAATATGTAGTTGATAGCGCTGATACACTACAGGCCTCATGGTTCCAAGCCTCGCAATTTCCACACTGTATCCAATCCTTACATACTCGTTCACTTTTTTACCCTTTATGTACGGAACCATAAAAAAACTTGTACAACTTACTTTACCTTGTGCTCTGTAAACTTGTAATTAATACAACCTCACTACGTATGAGAGCTTGAGGTTGTCTTACTTGTCGTGGTTTCCTAGGTTTTGTTTTTAATTTTATATTACAGTCAAATAAATATCTCATAGTTTATTCTGTTAATTTGTCACAGCTTACTTTATATCGTAACTAGCGGCCGGTCCCGGATTCGCACGAGTTGACATATATTTTTTGAACATTTTGCATTTGTCTAGCATTATTTTGTTCTATCATCAATAGTTTTCGCAGCGCATGCGATGAATTATATTTTTATCCTTATTTTTTTCTAGCAATTAAAATAGCCTATTTATCAGTGATGATGTTGCAAATGGTGAAAGAAGTATTAAGCTCGGTCCAGTGCTTCTTGAGCCAATTCGTCACAAACACACATGCAGACCTTTCCTCTTTATAATATTACTATAGATAACACAGACAAGACATGCAAATAAACTATCCGACACTTAACAGTAGGTTGTGCAACTAAAACAATTAGGTATAATGTAACAAATGGACCTAATAATATAATAACTAATAATATCAGTAAAGTTAGTACAATGTCAAAGCCACATCGAATCGGCGATAAGCCAATGTCGTAATTACTGACCGAGACCCATGAGTTTAGTCACCACTCACCAGGTGCATTAAGTACTGGACGTAATCTATATATTTTTTAGATCATTGTAACGTGTGTCTGTTTGTAGATTATTACTTATATTATGCTGTCATAAGTTATGATAATTATTATATGTACTAGCTCTTGCCCGCGGCGAAGGCCAGCGTGGTATAAAAAGTATTCCATGTTACTTGTAATAAAAGCGTCAAAGCATAACAAATAAACGAACATTCAAATTTATAATATTAGGGATTATAGTAGTCCTATACGACCGCCGCGCCGCTGTTTGACCGCGCGCGCCCCCTACCGCCTGAAAAGTACAAAGCGCCGAAACAATAACTCGAGCAACTCATGGAGATGGGAATACGCCCATCCAAGAGCGCATGAGTCCACGGAAGCCACAAAGGGAGATCTTGAAAGGGTATGCTCAGTCAGGCCGAAGCCACTGTGACAGTTATCACATGTTCTATATAAAGCGATGTTTAAAAAACTTCGATATCGCGATGCAGGGTTGTGGTATAACAATGCTAAGGCCGTGTTTCACCAAGCAATGTTAAATTTAACGCCATGTTAAAATACCATGCCATTCATTGACAGGAATTACGAGAGAGATAACATGATATTTAACATGGCGTTACTTTAACATTGCTTGGTAAAACACGCCCTTAGACTCTCAAAATTAATTTAAGAGACTCACGTGCTGTCCTTGTAATTTTGCTAAGCTGAGACAGGGGCAGTCTGTTTTTGTAATTTTCTTAACAAAACCTAACTGTTTTTCTTCAGGTCCCCTGGCCGTGATCGCGTTTGCCTTCTTCGCGTGTAAGAACTGGTCGGAGCAGGGCTGGGAGATAGACGACAACCCCGTCGCCACTGCGTTCGAAATATTCTGGATGTTCTTCGAGCCTATGCTGTTTGGTGTGACTGGGGCACAAGTAGTCGTAAGTATCTTCGTAAAACCTTTACCAGAAATCTGGATTATCTTCATAAAATTACATACCTACATACAAATACAAATGTCTGTCGCCATTGACGCAGTCGATGATTCCATCCAAGTCACCCTCAACACCTACTGCATTATTCGGAAGTTATTAGCTAATAGCTAAAATGTTTAATAATTATTAATACCTCACCTAAAGTTGTTTGGCCACAAGCCCGCAACTTCAGTAGTTCAAAAGATCCAGCAAGGGTTAATAGGAAATAAAAATTAAAAATAGTAATACGAGTAGGTACTTTTACTATTATATGACAAAATATTTTGTTTATTATTTCAGATTTCTGAGTTACCAACTCATTTAGTACTAGTCGGCAGCGGCATCTTAATAACGTGCATGATCCTCCGATCCATTGTCACCAGCTGCGTGGCAGTCCGCAGTAACCTCAATATGAAAGAAAAAATATTCGTGGGTTTCTCGTGGATGGCCAAGGCAACCGTACAGGTAATATTCTGAATTTTAAGTATATTGTCGACTTTGAACAGGCTTAGTAGCATAATAATAGATAAGCTCTTGATCATCTTCTTGATCTTGATCTTCAAGTCTAGTTGTTTGTAACAATTTTTTTAAGTGTTAAGGGTACCGATCGTTTTTTAAGCGTATTTAAATAACTCTGTTACAGGCTGCTTTAGCGCCGGTAGCCTTGGATGAAGTGAAGAAAATGGCGGGCGATAGCGAGCCGATAGCGCAGCTGGTGGAGTACGCGGAGACGGTCATCACCGTGTGCATCATATCCATCGTCATCACCGCACCTCTAGGCGCCATCATCATCACCCTCACCGGACCCAAGCTGCTTTCCAAGACTACCAAACCTCCTGTTCTTGAAGGTAATTAGAACCTTCATATTTTATTGTTTTATAAGCGACAACTCCGAATATAACACAATAATCATCATTCATTCATTCGAATCTTAAGAGCTAGGCGCTTGTCGGTGGAGTAATCGCCTTTACTTTTGACCTCTTGATACGACAATAATCTTAGGAATGTGAAAAATATTCCGTATATTCCGCGTCATTGCCAAAGTGATCTTCGAATTTGATAACATCCAGGAACACGCATAGTGAACTCATAACATTTTTTTTCAGGCTGGCGGCGCTCGCACAGGCCTTCTATCCGCGACATCTCTATCATCAACGAGGAGGACCCGGCGGAGCGCGACGCGGAGGGAGAGGGTGACCCCCCGCTCTCCCCGCCCACGTCCCCCGCGCCCGCCGCCGCGCCGCCGCCGCACAGCACGCCCAACCCCATCACGGTGCAACCGAACCAGCGCTCTTGAACGTGCCTTTAACACATTTGTTCTAGATGGTACCACGTGTCCAAATGAACGTTCCTGTATCATTCCAGAATATTCCAAGGGTCCAATATTTTTACTACAAGAAGCTCAATGTTTGAATTCTGAGCTGAAACTCCGATATTATGTTTTGTTCTAGAAGCAGTACGAGCTCATTTATTGCTATACTAAACCTCCGCTTCAAACATCCCAGTAAACTAAAATAAAATAATTTTCACAGCAACTCGTATACGATCACATGGAGTAGATAATTAGAATAGCAGTATTTAAGTCTAAAGACACCATATACATTACCCACATAATTAAACGCATTAATATTAGATTAAAAAGTACTACAAAAACAAACGTTTTTGACAATACATAATATTAAAAATATATTTAGTGCGTGATGAAAAAGAATAACAGTGTTGTGTATCTACTTAGACTTAGGTACTTATGATTTAGTATTTTAGTTGTTTAGATATTGTAATGCTCAAGATATAAGAAAACGAAATATCTTCTTAACACAGCGCTCGTCACAAGTTTGGAATTTTAAACTCGTGTGTTGTTTGAAACGTCGTATGTGATAATATGTATATTGTATAGGTACTTAATGGTAGTTACTTTAGAAGAGAACCTCGCTATTAAATAAATTACAGTATCGTCTTCTATGTATCCCTTTCGCAGGAAGATGCCAATGCGTATAAAACTATATTTTTGTAAATAACAGTCGGTATTTTATAAGCCGCACAATATTCGCTGTAGGTAGTGACTAGAGGGTTCCTGCAAAAGGGGGATGTAATAATGATTTAAACTAAGATATTAATATGTTACCGCGTCTATTTATTTTATACATTAAGTGTTTGTATTATAGCGTAAGGGGAATAGTGGTAACTGAAATCAGTATTTTAGATGGGTATTAATACGTTAAATAGATAGACGAAATTATAAAAGAGGCATATCCAGTATCCACTAACTGGCATTGCACTTAATAAAAATATTAAGTTTTAAAAAACAGTTGTGCTGCGATCATTCCAGTTTTAGTGTAAGAAAAAAATGAATAAAAATATAATTTACAAAGTATGTACCTATAAGTGAAAGACGTGTAATTTAAACTTATACACAGCTTGCTTCTTAATAACCCTCCGATTCATAAAGATAGGGTATCGCTTATTATAAATATAGTACATTCGTTAATTTCTTAAGAAATATTTATATCAAAAATATTCTGAAATCTTGCACGTTGTATAGCGCTACTTGTATTACATTTATTAAAATGCTATTTGCGATAACTTTACTTACCTACTGGAAAATTATTAAGTTTCATAGTAATTAAATTTTAAGATTTTTCATAACTTATCGGTATTTAATTAGGATATTTTAGTACTTATTATATCATAAGAGTGTTATTGTATTATGTCACCAAATGTTATGTTATGACTTATCACTCCTATACCAATGTAACAATATCGTAATATAAGACATCCTATATCAGCCAGATAATATTTAACTAATGGGTCTTAACATGTTACTTGTGAAAAAACAATTTAAATTTTAAAAAACAATATGTATTTTTTAAATCTATTTTATACGACGATGTGTTCGTCAAAAATCAAAATAATACTGACAAGTACTTAAAAGTACTTACTTTCCAACTTAAATCAAAATCATTGAATTTAGTTTAATAATTTAAATATCCGTCAATAAATTATTGCCATGTGCCTATTAAATAAATAATATTAATTTACATTTAATTTATTTCAATACCTCTCCCTCGCTGTAAAATACTTAAATCTACTTAGTACTTGTACAACTCAATTAGTGACTCTTGATAGCTGCGCTTGTCGGCATTTCGGCGCGTTTGAGCTACTCAGTACTCACACTTACATATTATTATGCAATGTCTGAAATCTGAATACACAGTGTACGATGAAGACGTGTAAATATCATCGAAAATACAGGCTCCAGTGAGCCACTACAGTTTTTCGACTTTTCACTTTAATATTTTGCCGGAATCCAACTTTTTCACAATTTATTTGTGGTATGATATAAAATTATTGAAAAATATAAAATTTAAATAATGGATTTTTTCTAAATTAAACTTAACTTACTTAATAATAGTATTTTTTCAAAAAAAATTGATTAATGGGCGGTATTAAAAATACTATCTTAGATAACTATGGGCCACGCCGCACGGTTCCATTGAAACCGGCCCCAGGGCGTGTTTCACCAAGCAATGATAATGTTAACGCCTTTTTAAAATTCCATGCCTTCTCATTCATTGATATGAATTACGAGAGGGATAACATGATATTTAACGAAGAATTAACTTTAACATTGCTTGGTGAAACACACCCTAAGGCCGTGTTTACCAAGCAATGTTAACGCCACGTTAAATAGGATCATGTTATCCCTCTCGTATTTCCTGTCAATGAATGAGATGGCATGGTATTTTAACATGGCGTTAACCTTAACATTGCTTGGTGAAACACGGCCTTAATCGGGCAAGTTAACGATTATATCCCTGTATAATCTAGATAAAATTTGCATAGTGTCATTTAATTAAGTACTCGTATGTATATAATTTTTGTAACATGAACCGTTCAGTCATTATTTCATCTATCGAGTCCTGAAAGTTATTTGATTAAATGTTGTATTCCATGCGGCATTATAGCTCTTTTCTGATGCTATGAGGACTAAAATATCAATAATTTTATGAAAATAATAAGATAAAGAGCTTTGGAGCAACCTATACTTTATTTAACCATAAATAAAGTGTTTTCCTGTTGTGCTGATGTTTTTTAACATCGACTATTGCCAATAACAGCGTAAGTAACGTAACGTTTAAAATTAATATATCTCCTGCAATATTTAGACTAGAACAAAACTAAATATTACATCTACTCAAGGTCCCCGCCTGTTTAAATAGCAAACAGACTGAATACGGCCACGGATGTCCAGTTCAGTCGGTCGATAAGTAGTAAGTACCTTTGTGGTACCTACTGACTGATAAGTGATAACAACTTATTCCTATTTTAAAATCGCCCAAGTGTGTCAGGCCACGCATAGATTAGGGTTCCCTATTAATCCATTTATGATTTACTGTGTGTATTGTATACTTTCGGTTTCGGTTAATTAATCAAATATTCATTAATATTATAAAATATACTAGATGACCTGTGCCCACTTCGTTGAGCATGGAAACCGTGTAAACCTTCCCGGGACTTCCACAAATATTTCAAGACCAAAAATAGCCGAATCAGTTCAGCTGATCTCGAGTTTTAGCGAGACTAACGAACAGCAATAATTGATTGTTATATATAGCCTATGTTACTCAGTGATAATGTAGCTTTCTAATGAAAAAAGAATTATTAAAATCGGTCCAGTGCTTTTTGAGTTAGATAAGTCGTTACATACAAAAATACAAATCTTTCCTCTTTATAATATTAGTGTAGATAATAGTAAAATATCCATGCAATTTGCATTTTTAAAGCTCTAACCATTTGGATCATCTAAACGATTTAAAATATTATAACCAAATCATATTATTTAATCTTGATAAAGTTAAAAGTAAGTAACTTGAAATTATCTACAGTTCAATAAAAACTAAAAAAATAAATAAAAATAAATGATTTTGATTTGAGTAAATGATTTTTGATTGCGGCACTCGTCACGACTGACAAGTACTATATAGGGCCTACGTGCTCCTAGTAAAAATGAAGCTTGTTTGGATGAACGATGCCCAAGACGGAACCCTAATATTATGACCTTGGTTTTATCTTTAACTACTTATTGCCTAAAAAATCATATATTCGTAATCCGTAGTCCTATGTCTGTCTGTCAAAGGTAATGTGTCCTAAATTGTGGGTAATTTAACAACATCATAATAACGCTACGACTATTAAAATAAAAACATAATGTAGGCGTCTAAAAGACTTTATTTTGTATATCTATTTTTTACATAATATTAAAAAATAGAAACCGACTTAAGTATTTAATTTTATAAAGTTAAACATAAAATTATGTGCTATCATGACTAGAAATGAGACTAATACTTTAAGCAACATCAAACAAAAATCTTATATGGCTAACACGACGTTATGGTCAAGCAGACATTATAATATATTAAAATAGCTGAGAGATAAACCTACATAAGAAAAGTACTTAAAAGTATGTACCTACCTACAGCTACTCTTCCATTATAGACTACAAGCCCTTGAACAAAACTTACCAAAACTTACTTGAAATGAACCTGACATTGAAATTTGACATTGAAATGAACTTAACAAAACTTACTTGAAATGAACCAACGTGAATAGCTCTTAGAAGGATGTTACTTTATCATAAAATTACTCTGAGCGATATGCCGTCTCTTTTGAGCGGTACAGGTGAGTATACATGAGGAAATGGAATCCCGCAGGTCCAAATGAGGAACTACGACTAATTATTTATTAATGTACGGCTTTTTATAGCTTATAGATGATTAAAAATAAATGTCGAAAAACCTAGTACCGTACTAATATACCTAGTAACGTATACTGGTGGTGTCACGGAAGTCAGTACAAACTATTAATTGAACGGTAATTGTAGAAGCAATACAGGTCATTTATTACTATACAGCACCTCGTATCTAAAAAACTACAACTTTTCAGTAGAGTCAAAATCTTAATAATTTTAGATTTTATTATGACATGGATTTTGGATGTATACTGTACATAACTGAACCTCGTTGAAAAAAAATCCATGTCATAATAAAATCTAAAATTAGGTATTAAGTTTTTTGACTCTAGGTACTGAAAAGTTGTAGTTTTATAGTTACGAGGTTGTGAAGGTAAAGCGACGATTTGTGTAATTATTTTTGTATACATATACAGATACTATACCCATGAAGGCCGTACATCTTTTCAGAGCAGGGGTCGAAAGCCAAAGGTCGCTTTAAAGATTGCTTCTGCTATACTACTCACATGTACCGCTCAGAAATGACGACATAGCGCTCAGAGTAATTTTAGCCTTCTAAGCAATATTCACGTTGGTTCATTTTTAACCGACTTCCAAAAAAGGAGGAGGTTTCTCAATTCGTCCGTATATATGTTTTTCACAGATTAATTTTGTTCATGAGCTTGTAGTGTATTACTCCTATAGGAGTTACGGAACGGTAACAAGTAGGTAGTACGTTATAAACTAGGTACCAATAATACAATAATTATTAAGGATAATGTAATACAATCTCATACATCATGTTCTTATATTTATTGATTGGCCAAAACCAAAATGCTAATGGATATCTTAAGAGTAATGATAGAGAAACGGAATGTTTTAATATATATGATATAAGTAGGTACTAATATATTTTCTAATATCATTAATTACTTAAATAGAAATGACAAAAATGTACGTAGGCCATACTTAATCTCAAACAATCTGCTTGTCCTAAATTAATTCAAAAATATAATTATTTATCCTAGCTGGTCCTAATAATAATTAAATAAAAAAATACGATAACGGCCAAAGACTAAAACAATATGTAAAGTTAGGAGCCCTACCAATCACAGGTTGTCACTACCACTGCTTGGCCGAACGACAAGGACAGCATGTGACTTGAGAGCCACTTAATTTTCCAATCGTTTCAGCTTTCAGCCGTAAGTAGTACCTAGTAAGCTAGAATACATAGAACAAAGGACAATTACTAGTTAAATATTCATTTTAGGCAACCGCAATGATTACCAGCTCATTTAAAATCACATGCCGATTTAAAATGGTAAAAGTTTCACATTTTTGTACTTAGTTATGATTTCGCTGCGCGCCTAGGGTTACCATATATAGGGTGCCTCCACATGGGACCTAATATGCCTGATTTTTCAGATATATATCCTGTCTAAAGAAAAACGCTATATAATTGGTCCATGGTAATAGCTAATAAGTAAAAGACATCGCGTAATTTGAAAATGTCTCAGACCAATGCCAGCCGCACACCTGTCTAAACCTAAAAATGGCTGTTAAATGCGGCAAACGCCTGTCATATGGTAACCCTATGCGCGCCGGACGTATGAGATGGTCCGACCTCGGTTTGTATGGAGCATTTATGTCCCATACTTAAGAGTTCTTAACATTGTTCGGAAGCGAGGCTCGCAGTGTGGTCCGCTCGTCGGAACTGATGGTCCTCGACAGGAAGGTGGACGACGTGCGGCCCGACGACGTGGCGGCCTTCCGCGCGTCCGGCTTCTCCAACCCTGGTATATTAGTGCAAGTTAGATAGTGCAGTGTTTCATTGTCATGCCGAACAGAAATGTGGCAAATCTTTTTGTGCAACAGCCGTTTTTCAATCCCAGGATTATTTGATCTAAATCTTTCTACACAATAGTTTAGCAAATTAGTCGGTTACTGGACAAAGCTATGGCCGAATGAAGCTTCTATACAAGAGGAACCAAAAAGTTTTGCCAACCAACCAACGAGTGTTATCAACGAAATGTTAAAAATAAGTCTTACGAAAATAAGCGCATGGACATTTTTTGTAAATTTTGTGTGGGAGTAAATATAGCAGCAAAATAAACATAGCGATTAGTGTTAACTGTTAACATAGAAAGCTGTTAGAGATATTTTTTATCTCCTATAATGTACGATCGCATAGATTAGGCTAGTTATGGTCGGAGACCGTGTTGACTCATTGCTTGCTAATCAAAACAGATAACACGTTAGTTGCTATTAGGTCTAGTACTGACTATGGCAAGTTAATGCAAAATAAAGAAACAACGCTATGTAGTAATAGTAAATATTAATATATACTTGGGTCGATCGGGGTCCGAGATAAACCTGCAAAAGATAATATATCTAATAATCTACGTCAACTTAACACATTGCAAAATAAACACATAGGTAGGTGTGATTCATTTTATTTCCAAGATCAAGAAGTTATCGATTCCATATCTCGTAATATTATAAAATACATTGAATTTCTCCAACTATTCCGTTATCAACTTGGTCAGAAAAGTAGCAGACTTTAATTATCATTACTTAAAAATTTCTTATACAGTAGGTATACCACAAATGACGTCACAAACACAAACTTTATAAACCCACCATTATATTTTAAGAAACAAGTAAAAAACGAAATTGTAATGAAAGCAATGTCATATTAAAAAGACTACGTTTTTATAGGAACCCAACCAATTATTTTGAGATAAATTACAGACATGAGCCCTCGTTTGCGGAAATACACTGTTGCCTTGGTGGAAGCTGTCGGTTTCTGAATCGTAACTTGCAAATACAAATACATACCGAGACGCTTTTTGATAAGGTAGTAGACTTTGGGCTTGATGACGAGGATCATGAAGATGAAGACGCCCTGCATCTCGTTGAACAGGTCCACCACCAGCCACAGCCACTGCGGCTGCACCACGATGGTGGACAGCAGTTCCGACACCCAGCCCGCGCCCATCACCACCCACAGTTTCCCAGTCAGTATGTACCTGAATAATGGAGTTGTTCAAAATCAAATCAAGAAGAAGAAGAAGTTCAGAATCAAAGAAGAAGATACATGTTACTCAATACATAGTATTATGTTATTGAATGTATTGTAGGTTCTTGGTGAAAATTTTACAAAGTAACAAACTACTTGCAAGTTTCATCAGGGCCCTTAAACAATGCTATTATCACTTATGAGGTTCGAAAAAAAATGTATGGGATTTGACATAAGCTTCGCTTAGAGACACACGAATTCATATGTCCTGCTGTCGCACCCCATACATTTTGTTTTCGAACTTCATAAGTGATAGTAGCGCAGGCATCTTGATTGCCCAGGTGTCATAATGACATAATAATGATAAAGAAGTGCATACGATTATTTCTTACACATAATTGTTTAGCATGAATAAGTTATCTATTTAATATTTACAATACACATAGTGTTCTACCGTAGTCAGGTAACTCGCATTTGAAATGATAGATTTTTACGCTGATGTAGGCGGGCCCTTATTTAAAATGCCATCGTTAATATTCCTTCTACCTTCATCGAATACAACGAAAAGAGTTTAGTTTTCAGAGCTATACAATATCGAATCTTCAAAAAGATCAACGTCACTAACGCTATACTTTCACGATAAATAGATCGTACGTACATTAGGGAGGTTCTCGTAGAGCTATAAATGTTTTATTACCCTAAAGTGACTCAATAATGGCTCGTTTATCGTTACATAGAATTAGTAGTCGTTAAAGATGTGTGAAACATCTATTTTATGTAAAACGCTGAAAGGCTTTAACGCTGAATAAATAAATCAGACACAGGTGAGAATCTCCTACTAATTGACCTATTGTTGATAGTCCAGTTGTAAAGTTTAAAATAATATGTTTGTATGTTTGTTTATTTGCTTAAATAAGCTTAAATTTTTTTAAGAATAACTTATGAAATAAAATTTGATAAAATTTGACGCAGTTATTTATGTTACGCAACATTAGTTATATAGCGGTATACAATTTTAAAGATACTCTCTTCCTTTTTTTTACTCTCATGGCTCAGTAGGATGGATAACCGACACGACTGGCGCGAGAATAAGTGCAGGACGTACTTTTTGTCTGCTTGTCCGACGCACTGCTCATTTTTTTAGTCACACAAGGATGGTGATCAACCAGCATTGTTCTAATCAGGCTTGAAAACAACATTTCATGTTGTTCCAATGCCGGAATGAGGTTAAAACCTTTATAATTCTCGCGATTATAATCCCTGTGGAAAGAAGCTAGTAATTTATTAGGGGTAATTAAAATATATAACTAACTTAATTACGTTTTAATAAAGTAAAGTTGTGTTAATATGTAAACTTACCTACTGTTAGTGAATAGTATTACATTTTTACATTTATTACAGGTAGATAAATAACAACCTGTAACAGAAATGAGCGATAAAATAAGAATATTTGATTATTGAGTCTTGTTTTATAGGAAAAGATTTTGCAATCATTTGTATACCATTTATATAGCTCTATAATGCGTTACGCACCTGGTATCACGGTGACACGAACACCAGGTAAACTTTGTAGTTTACACGTATGAATTAAACGCATGGAAGATGTGAGTGAGGTTTGGAGGACACACATAGTTGTTACTTTAATTAATTATATTTATTTCAAAGCGTGATTTTAAGTAATATTAGCATTCTGTGCTCCTTCCTTATATTATAAACAACTATATTATACAAAACAATTGAAGTGTCTGAAATTTCGTATTCCTCCGACCGCGCAATTTCAGTAAAAAGGGGTGCGAAGTTTTTGGTTAAAAAATCTAGTCTGTCTATCTGTCTGTCAGTCTATCTGTCCGTCTGTTCGCGACAATCTCAAAGGCTGCTGCACAAATCTTCATGCCGTTTCCACCAATGGATAAAGTGAGGTTCTTGAGAAAGCTTTGACAAAAAAAATATAAAAGAATACATTTCCAAAATGAGGAAAGGTAGTATATCATATCTCAAAGTTATAGTGACTGTTCTTTTTGCACACTGTATAGATAAAGTGATGAACTTACTTAGCTCTATCGACGCGGAACCTCCGCTTGGCGCGGTCACCGACGGAGCCCGCCTGCAACCGGTGCACCTCGGACTTGACCTGCGCGCAGTGCCGCGCCGTCAGCAGCCACAGCACGAAATTCGTGCACGTCACCAGCCCCAGCGGGATCACGAAGAATACGTAGTGGGGCCAGTCCGTGTCCGTGTTTTGAACTGAAAGGAAAACTTGATTTACCTCCAGCCAAAAGAATTTAAGTAGCCGATCATGACTAGGGAAGTTATTAATATTAACTTCGACAGATGAATATGCATTGCGCAGTTAATACGAGTAAGTTTCACATGGTAGACTCATAGCCTATTTCTTTTAGTTTACTATTATTTTAAATTTAATACGAGTATGAACAGAGGATTTTATTTTAGTTATGTCCCTAGTAGAACTAGGCTAACCTGACCTGACTGAAAACTGAGAGCTGCAATAACTAAAAGCAAAATAAAAACTCACGAGTTCCAAACCAGCAAGCTCCGTGTCCGATGTTGGCGTCCAGCGCAAAGGAGACGGGGTATCGGTCGAACAGGTACATGGTAGTCGTCAGCAGCACCGTCACGCCCCACGCGTATAGAGAGTACCACAGGAACCTCTTCTTCTCCGAACTAGATTTACGGAGAGGCTGCACCGTACGAACAC
The DNA here is from genome assembly GCA_905187575.2 of Celastrina argiolus. Taxonomy (NCBI): domain Eukaryota; kingdom Metazoa; phylum Arthropoda; class Insecta; order Lepidoptera; family Lycaenidae; genus Celastrina; species Celastrina argiolus. Next base: position 8,003,911 of record LR994577.1, read on the forward strand.
TCCTACAACAAATTTTGTTCAAAGTAGAGTTACGAGTTACGATGTAGAGTTTACCTTACACTTTGTTAAATCTAGTTAAATATGATTCATTAACTTCGTATAAATATCCGTGGGATGCCGGAGAAAGAATGGAACTCCCCATAAATCATCTTTCACGTAGGTATCTCAAAAGGCGACCGAGGGAATACATATCCGGAAATCAAAAAAACTCCGCTCGCTAATCCGCCTGCCGATGGTGGCGAGTATAGGCAACTATCCCCATGAAATACTTTGAGGGAGGATGTGTAGTAGTGAGCTTTATAGCTAAAATTATGATGAGGATAATGAGTTTGGTAGTTGGTGTGTATTTAATTCCGATAAGGTCTTTCTATTATTATCTCTAATATCAGCTTAAGAATTAAAACATAAAAGATTTTTAATAATAATAAAATGTTTGAAAAGTTATAATTCTTAAACTACTGTTTTAAATTGAATGACATTTGGAATATACCGTATTACGATGCCTCCTTAGTAACTAAAAATGCAGGGTTCTAGTTTTATTCACAACGAAGTTATTGGGGTCGAGAAATCGAGAAAAGGGTGGTACGTACATTCACCAACCAGTTATTAGCCAAACTATCTAGGCTTTGGGTATATTTTGGATAATATTTTTTTTCAAACTGTTGTTAAATTATTTGCAACGTCATAGTAATAATGATGACTTGTGACCTCATAAGTGGAACGGTTGAGTGTTCAGTGTTCACGGAATATTTTCGACGTCCGTAATATCCGCGGCGGCGCGCGGCGGTTACGTATATAAACAAAACCGTATTCCGCAAACATTTTGCTAATCTTTAAGCGTTTCTTAATTTTATGGGTCACTGTTATACCTAAACAATTTAGGGGAATATTTTCATTCCAACTACACAAATTAAAAGGACAAATACATGATTCCCGCGAGACCAACACGACTAATAAAAGAGCCTCGCCTAATATTTGCGAATTGACTTATGGTATTCGTTGTTAACGAATGTTTACATTATTATTAATGTTTCATGCATAAGAAGGTCATTAATATTAAACTCTCGTTCGTGTTATAATTTACAAGGCTGGCTACCAGCATTATAATAATAAGGTTTGATTTAAAAATACTCCTTTTTTAAACAAGTTTTTTTTATTCTCACGGCATCATCATCAGATCAGATTTAATATATCTGATCTGATGACGATATTATCATCTATTGCATTGTCATGTCATATAGGTACTTAATATGCTTGTATAATATCAGTTTATTCAGTAACCGGCAAGAGTGTGAAATTTAACTTGCAAGATTTCCTGACATAAAAGAGTACAGATTAAAGAGACAGGTAAAACTAAATAATAGCCTTTAAGTATTTTTTTTTATTAGCCTTTAAACAGACAATTGAATATCGAACAGCTATTCCGAAGTGATCGGGATTGATTACACGATAGGGAGAATAAATAGGGCCAAATCGGATGACGCGACAGATCGGTGTTAATTACTTATTGGGCGTTGCCGCGCTTTTGTCGGTCGCCGGACGACTCGAGGCCAGGGTGAGAAGACTAAATAATTACGGCGAATCCTCCACGCCCAGTTTCTATTACCGACATATTACAATCAATAAAACTAATTGTATCAGTTTAAGGACAACTAATAAAACTTCATATTTTCGCATAAAATCTAAAACTATCGTGTCAAAAATCCTACCCCGTTTAATAAAAAGCCTAAATTCATAAAGCTTTTCCTACAGAATCCGTTTAGTAAAATCAGTAACCAAACAAATAGTTTGCTGCTCTTAATATCGGGCTAACCCTCGACTCCAAACTTTATTTCATTAACTTTCCCATTCCTGAATAATAGTATCGTTTCAGTGCGTGATTTCATGCACAGCCTTGTATCACACTGCCCATACTCCCACGACCGCATTTATCTGGCGCATTGCTGGGAATGAGCTTGTGCTACGGCGAAACTAGACCGACAAGTGTAAACTAAACATTTGGTTTAAGATAAAAATTATTTCTCTAAAGCGATCACTAAAAATACTTGAGTACTGCAGCAATAAAGCGTGAGCTTATCGGCCTGATTACGTTGTACACAGATTTAATGTCCCGAGGACGAACATAATTATTACGTGAATAGTATTATCGAATTGGGCTAAAGGGCTTACTATTAAAGTGGGTGTATTTTTTAAAAAAGTGAGTCATTTATCTCATACTTATTCGTATATCGTATTATTGTTTTAATTCAATAGAAAACCAAACTTTTTTTCTAAATTTAGGGTAATATATTATAACTACTTTCAAAATGTTGACTTAAGAAATTAACAAAATTGTATCCATGCCTTTTGCCTATCTAATATCTATCATACATTCAGAGTCTGTAATTAGAACGACCGAATTTGTGTTGCTGATAATACTGCATTTTTTTCTAATTTATGCCAAGATTTCCCGTGACTTGTTTCATTCTTCCTGATCTTATATCTATAAGAACGTCTACTGCTAACGATTCAATTTCTGGCTAATTACCAAATATAACAACCTCTGTTGCAATTTCAGAAAATAAATGTCTTAGTTTAACTGCTTAGTTAATAATAGTACATACAGTGCACTATTTTTTTAAAACGGACAAATGGCCCGCCACAAATTCCCACCACTGCAACTCCTGTGTATCCAGGATCGACAGTTGTAACCAACCTCAAAGACCTTTGATATGATCTCAGGGGGGCATCCCTGTAGGAAGTCTATTATTAAACTCTACATCGATCCCAAGAAACTACGATGGAACAAAATATTGCATAAAAATAAAAAAAAATATTGAGAATAAACCCGTCTACTAGTGTGAACTAGCTAGTCGCTGTTTACCCTGGAAACATTAAAAGAGTTCTATCACCGAAAACAATGAGTGAATCGTCCTTGTTGGAATGATGATTTATTGAGTCCAGTTGAGTGCGTTGCCAAAATAAAATGCAAATGTACTGTTCTTTTAGATTCTGAATAATAATAAACGAATAAATTGAATCATCTCAATGATTTGGGAAGAATTCATTATGATAACAACACTCGCGAAAGATTATTAGATGATTAATATAATTCATCATCGGTTAACAATTTGTAATCGGCTTAAGGGGCTTAATCGAAATTTTGATCTAAAACTTGTTATAATATGTACATAATATTTACAAGTTTGAGACCTATGCCCACTAAACCTTTTTTGTTATTTCGCATAAGCGAGTAGAAACATGGGCGGAAGCCAATGTCCCTATCGTAGAGACATGGGCTCCCGCATCGTAGAATAATTATTTGATGGCCTCCCTTAAAGAATATCAGTAAAAAGGTGACACTTTGTGTGTATGACTGAATTTTACAAGCTTTTAACATATTAAAATAACATCCATTTTGTTTGATGTCGGTAATACATTATTATCTCTTACTAGCCCCGAGAGCCCTGGCGTGTAATTATTCCTCTTTACAAAAGTGTATATCTTTGTACCTTATTTACTATGACCCTTGCCCACTTCGTTGAGCATAAAACAGTTTATGATGAAATTCAACTAAAAAAAACAACCCCTAACTCGGGAACGCGGAACCCGCAGCGCGGAAACCCGGAACCCGCAGCATGGGAACCCGAAACCCGCAACCCGCAACGCGGGAACGCGGAACCCGCAGCATGGGAACCCGAAACCCGCAACGCGGGAACCCGGTACCCGCAACGCGGGAACTCGGAACCCGCAACGCGGGAACGCGGAACCCGCAACGCGGGAACCCGGAACCCGCAACACGGGAACCAGGAACCCGCAACGCGGGAACCCGGAACCCGCAACGCGGGAACGCGGAACCCGCAACGCGGGAACCCGGAATCCGCAACATAGGAACCCGAAACCCGCAACGCGGGAACGCGGAACACGCAACGCGGGAACCTGGAACCCGCAGCATGGGAACCCAAAACCCGCAACGCGGGAACCCGAAACCCGCAACGCGGGAACCCGGAACCCGCAACGTGGGAACTCGGAACCCGCAACGCGGGAACGCGGAACCCGCAACGCGGGAACCTGGAACCCGCAGCATGGGACCCCAAAACCCGCAACGCGGGAACCCGGAACCCGCAACGCGGGAACCCGGAACCCGCAACGCGGGAACCCGGAACCCGCAACACGGGAACCAGGAACCCGCAACGCGGGAACCCGGAACCCGCAACGCGGGAACGCGGGAACCCGGAATCCGCAACATAGGAACCCGAAACCCGCAACGCGGGAACGCGGAACACGCAACGCGGGAACCTGGAACCCGCAGCATGGGAACCCAAAACCCGCAACGCGGGAACCCGGAACCCGCAACGTGGGAACCCGGAACCCGCAACGCGGGAACCCGGAACCCGCAACACGGGAACCAGGAACCCGCAACGCGGGAACCCGGAACCCGCAACGCGGGAACGCGGAACCCGCAACGCGGGAACCCGGAATCCGCACCATAGGAACCCGAAACCCGCAACGCGGAAGTACTTTTTTTAAATAGGTATATTTATAGTTGTTAAAAGATTAATCGATTTTTTTCATCATTTTCATTAATCACGAAGAAAAAGTGTTAACTGACGTAACATTATCACGACGTTTATTTCATTAAATCATAATTTGTATATTATATTTAAGATCGTTTATCAGTGAAAGCAAATCGTAAAAAGCTCATATTGGTTATGTTGACAATAAATATCTAATAATTATTAAATAAAGTTTAGTAAATTCTGCAGTTTTAACAAAAAGAAAATATTTATTTTATTATGTCGTCGTTACAACGTTACGTCGCTCATTTTTGATAAACTGTCAAATGTTACCTATTAAAATGACCCGACTATTTATTAGTGGTGGACAAATAGTTTAATGAATCCAAATAGTTTAAATTTATGTTATTACGTTATTTATAGCATTTTATGATTTTTATTTTCCATTTGTAAACAATCTTGTTACCATGACACCAGTGTCATATAGACTGGCAACGACGTAAATTGATCGAGTCCAGGTTCAAACCCCGTGTGACCAATACGTATATTTTCTTCTTTTTTCTAATTTTCTGCTTATATTTTTCAACATTTTCTTTCATAATAACCTTTTCATGACAATAACGAACATACTTTAAAAAAATTGCGAAATCGGTCAAGCCGTTGTCGAAGCGCACACGATGTAAGAAATTTTGATGGTTAATTTTTTACACTTTGGGCTACATTTTTGGGGTTTTAGTAAGAAACCCTATTTTTGTTGAAAATATAATATAGCCTATGTTCAGCGCTAGGAATGTAGCTTTCCAACAGCGAAAGTATTTTTCATATTGGTTCAGTGGTTTCAGAGCCTATTCCATTCAAACAAACAAACAAACAAACTATCAAACGTTACCTCTTTATAATATTAGTATAGATAAGCAACGCGTTGGTGTTCGCTTGTTTATTTTGAAAATAGTGTATTTCCAAAAAAAAATGACGTTTGTCGTTTTATCATATCCAGATATCCAGATCATGCCAAAACGAAAAAAACTTGACTTAAAAGAGTAAAGACTGCTTGATACACTTAAAACTCATGGGAAGAAAAATCTTTGCAGCCTTTGCTAAATAATAAAACAAATCTCACCCAAATGTCCACCAGATGTCGAAGCACATGACGTTGAGCCAGGCGAACGCCGCCACGAAGCCGAAGTAGATGCCGTAGCCTGCGCAACAATAAACACAGATCGGCCGACTCATTTAACAGCCATCGGTAAACAGTTTACATAACATATTTTTGTTCTCAAACTATTCCTTTCGCACCATAACAATAACCGTGTGAAATATTTAAGAAACATATGCGATTGGCACTGTTATTTTATACACCCGCCCAGCCTCTCCGGCCGCCCAGACGTAGCAATCACACACTTCGTCAATGTGATCGATACATTTTTTTAATTACATGCATGTCAAATATGTAATTAACGCTGTTTTATCGTAGCTTAACTTAATCAGTATTTTTAGGCATATAACCCACACCAAATATATGTCTATGTAGGGTCTACACAATACGTAGCGCCACTCCTTTTGGTGAAACGTAAAGTTTATATGTATAATTCTGCAAACAAGGTATATTTTTAGAACATTTATATGAGGAGGTTCCTTATATAAATGTTCTAAAAATATACCTTGTTTCATATTTTTCCCATTGAAAATGTATCTAATATTCGAAGAAACACGAAAAATCATATTGAACTGTAATCCGATAGCACGACTTTGATTTGGAAGTTGCGTCATTGTTAATTCAATAACTCACTCGCCGTTATTAGCACAGACAAGTTAAATATACAATTAAGTTAGTAATCGTTAAGTGGTAATGTAAACGGAAAAATAAAATCTGTTACCGATGCCTCTACGGGTAGTTATTGTGGAGGCTGTAATGCAGCCAGATAGCCCTATTGTAGTATGTAATTTTATTGTTCATACAATATTTTTTTTAGGTATTCATTATTTTTGCTGAGCATTCCATATACAAATTTAATTTGTCACAATGTCTCTTATTTACTTTGCAATAAAGAACAAAAGTACAAATCCCTTGACTTTAAGGTTAAACCACTTTAGTGTCTAGTCCTTGTATAATATTTTCCTTCCAAGTGTACTCAACTGTGAATAAACATAATAGTAAGTACTATTTTTAGATTTAAATATAATTTATCATTAAAAAGTATTTAAAAAAAGGAGCGGCTTTTAAAATAAGGCAATACATTTGAACTCATAAACTGAGTCGCACTACAGAAAAACTACTAGAGCTTACGTAACGTAACGTTTCCTATAATTAGTGATGTGTGCAAGAAATCCGAAAGAAAATTTATCAGAAGAATTACGGAGAAGTGGAACGCAATATGGTTCGTATATTTTGTGTATAATATATTGTACGGGATTTACGTTCGGTCGGAATTTCCGTGTCTATAGCAAGTCATCTAAGCCGAATTGGAAATTCCGAAAAACGCTACGTAGACGTTGCCCAAATTCCGTCGCGGAATCCCTTGATGTGATATAACATTTATGGTAGCGCAGACGGCACAATTTTTGTGCGATCGAGGCTGCGGCGCACAAACGTCTACATGGCTTTGTGCCTGCGTAGTGTGAGTTACAGTATATTTCATAGGTTTTATTTTCACAGATTAACAGTAAGTCAAGGACAGTTTGTCTGAGCTGCCTCTTACAATGACGCTGCATCTTACCTAGTGCGGTGCACACGGTGTGGTCCTGGACGGGGCTGTACTGCACGCGGGCGAGGCAGCTGCAGGCCAGCAGCATGGTTGCCACGTGGCAGATTAGGTTGCGGCCGTGCAGGTTCCGCAGCTCTGGCAGCGCGCAGTACACCACGAAAGTCAGCGCCAAGCAGACGCTCGATACCGTTATGATCTGATATAATATTAGCTTCAAACAGGGTGTAAAATAAGTGAGTGATAATACTTTAGGGTATGTATGTGCCTCCTATGTACAGTTTATTGTGAAAGTACCAGCGCTGAAAGACTTAGTTTGACTTTCATTTTATATTATGACAAAAAATTATGCCCCAACATTATAAATTTGCCCAAACAATAACTTAAAAAGACTCTTTCAGCGCTGGTACTTTCAAAATAAACTCTATATACACCCTAAAGTATTATCACTCACTTATCTTACAACCTGTATAAAATTCTCGTATTACAGTGTTTGTTATAATATAATTTACTTTCACTGTGACACATTATTCGCATTATATCTTATTAATTTCAGAAATTCTCATTTTATTAATTACATAATTTATTAAAATGAATCTACTTATATCGGTTTAGTGTGTAAAAAGATCAGTCACTATAACTTTGAGATACGATAATACTACCTTTCCTCATTTTCGAAATGTATTTTTTTTGTTTTTTTTACTTTGTACCATTTTATCTTATTTTTCTGTCGCAAGAATAAGGAAAAAGCAAAACAATATATTTTTTTAATTTTTGTAAAAATATACATTTCTAGAATAAGAAAAGTTATTCTAATCACATCCCAAAGTTATAGTGACTGTCCTTTTTACACCCTTTATAGGACTCTGGTATTAAGGAAATATACTTACATAAAAAGAGATTCGGAAATCCTTAGTAACAATGCCGGGAACAAAACAAAGCAAGGCCGTTACTACGACATCTTTGCTAGGGCAGTGACGGCGGTCGAACATTTCCAAGCAATAGCTCCTCGTGACAGAACCCCAGTGCTCCAGATAGGCCTCGTGATTGAGGCGGTGGGCGTCCTGGTATATGGAGTCGTTCAGCGCGTACCTTCCACCGGGACAGGTGACCCCGATACGAACGCCCATTACATCTGCCAAATAACTTTTTGATCAGGAAAAATGTCGATTGGTTGTTAAACTATAAATCCTCTATGTTGATATTTTGTGCGTGAAATTTGGTCCCTAGACAGCCAAATAAAAGAAAAGAATGTATTGGATTACCGTATATTTTAATAGTTTTTAACTTCATCAGCAATTTGATATTTTATATTGTGTGAAGCCCTTTGTATGATACCAAGTCGAAGGGAACATGTAGTAGTCATTGGGTAACTTATAATTGAAGTAAAACTAAAATGTTATTAATCCATCATACCTAATCGTGCTCGGCAATAGCTCGGCAATTTATGATTTTCTACGGAAACAAAAGACGACAAAAATAACTTGACTCACAATGATGATGAAGATGATTAATGACATTGGGTGTTTAGTAAATTTACTAACGTGTAAAAAATTTGTTTATGTATGGGGCGTACCTTGTAGATACGTGTTTCAAGTCGTCTGTGGTATCTTTTAAATTATTAATTACTATTCGTTTGTTTAAAAAAATATAAGCAAGACCCTATTGTATATCAATCAATAGAAACACAAAAAATCCAAGGAATGATGTGCAAAAAATTGGCACAAATTGCTACATAACGTTCTTTGAATTCGAAATCAAATCGAGATATCTAAACCATGTTCATTGTTTTAGTACGATGTGTATGCTAATTAAATAAATTTGATCGAGATTCAAATAAAATCCTGAATTACAGATACAATATATTATATTAAAACTGTTAACAATTTACTCATTTAATTATCAGCTTTTGTCCATTGTTGCAGTTTTTCCAGTTACCATGGTATGCAAAATATGTATTACCTACTCATTAGTCGTTTTATATTTGATTTATTTATATTTTGATTCAATTTCACTCCTGGGTGTAAAATATTACGTATTATTACATTTCTAAGTATGCAAGTATTTATTCGAAACATTTTAGTAAAATGTTTACTAAGTAGTAATCTATCTTAAGTAGATACTTTTTAGTAACTTTTTATCAAAAATTAGTTTTTAGTAATTCAAACCTTTGGTATTTATTAGCTCTACAAAAATCATAATATGATTACAGGTTGTTAGAACCTACATACATCCTCTTTATCACACTAGTTTTGTTACTCACAGAAATAATATAGACGCTTTCTTGAGTTTTAAAATGCAAACTTATAAATAAGGTCGTTTCGTCAACTACCTATACTTTATTATAGATGTCGGAGTTGAAACGTAAGGCTTGCAAAAAAAAAAAAAAAGAAAGCCTAGCAAGTTTAGTCATATTTGCCAAGAGGCCGGTCGCCGCTTACAAAAGAGGAAGGAGAAGACGTGTGTCACCGATGACAGAGAGGGCTGGGCAGGTGGCGCGCGATGGGATGGCGGGGCTTGAGAAAAAAAGGAGTTGACTAAATTCGCTTACGTTCAATGTCTGCTTTGCATTAAATACTTGTAGCAATAGGATTGATTGTTCATAATATAAACACGTTCAGCTTGGTGTTATTATTTCCTGACGATACCAATCAATCAAACAGACGCCCACATATAATCTACCTCCGAAATCAGAGTGGGATATACCCGCAAAATCAAGATAGATGGTTACAGGGTACCTACAAATTGCTGGATTGGATATGGCCTTGCGGACATTCAAATCACGTTGAGACGGAACAGATTATATTACGGAGCCTCCACTACCAAAGGCAGCATGGTATATGCATAGCAGAAAGACGATTGATGGGATTACAGCGCTGCTGACGATGGTAACGTGCTGACAATGGGAATGTGACGATTTACAATGGGAATGTGACGATTGACAATGGGAACGTGACGATTTACAATAGAACCACGATATTGGCTAGTCAACGACAGGTCTTGGTTATAAGCTTGATGGCTTTGGTAACAGGTGGTAGCAATCTTTTTATTCCTCGTAATAATTTGGAAGCCTTCAAAGTAAATACAATTTCAAAGTTTCCATGAAATTGCTTGCCCAAAAATATAAATAAACTTTAAAGTTTAGTGTTCGTTTGTATTGCTGTTTTGTTTTATTTGTAGATGGACAATACACTGGGATAGTGCTGGACTGGACGATGCATAGCCTTGCATAGCTTGCATGCTTGCCCGATGCATAGAATGAGCTTTGCTGGGTAACCAACCAACGCAGATGAGCATTGTGTATCTTATGGACTATTCTACTTGCTTCGCAAAGATGTGAACTGGTAGTATGAGTATCATTACTTATTTCATTGTAAAGTTCAGAATTAGTCTGGTTTTATAATCACAGTATTAGTAACAGAAAAGAGATTCAAAGTAAAAGATCTTACAGTATTTTGATACTTAAATTATGTGAGTTTTAAAACTTGTTATTATACTAGCTATATTCTTATTAATAGAGTGAAATCAACACAGTTAATAAAGAAGAAATCAAAGTTTGATTTTAATGATAATAATTATTATTACACAACAAGTAAAGGTCTTATGCAGGTGAGCACAAGTTGTAAACAAACAGGCTTATACAATAACATTGACATGATCTTTGTAAATATTGTTTACATGATAGTAAGTAGGTAGACAAGTTTGTAGGAGCGAGAAAGACTATTCAAAAAGAATTAAAAATTTATTTAAAGTTACAACTTATTAAAGTTTAAAACTTAATTAGGGTTAACATGCAGAGCTTTTACAAGTTATCTTCTGTAGGGACACAACCAAGCAGAAATTCATGCCACGATCAAATGTCCCCATCGGGAGCATTTACAATAGTTGAAACAAAATACAACAACACATGTGTGTTAAATAAACAAAGCTTTGGTCATAATTAATCTTGGGATGCAATTAATGTGTCATCCCTTAGTTTTTACGTGAAGTCCGTTTTAAAGTCAAGTGCTGAGGGCTTGACAAATCTATAGTTACAACAAATCTTAAGAGTAGTCAATAAATCAATAAATTGATCATGGGGTCTTGAGGGTTAACATAAGTAGGTAGTTTGAAACTACATACTTAAATGTAATTTTCATTGGTGAGTTTAAAACAAAAACAAAAAAAAAAAAAAAAAAAGAGTATCTTTAAATAATGTCTTGTACATTGTTATTTATTCCTAAGCTGGCTATAAAAATATCTGTTAAAGTAAATTTGGAATACATATTACCTACAGATTTAACAGACTTACTTTTTAGAACATTATGCAATATGGAATAGTTTAAAATTCGTCCAACAGGATAATATTGTTTGTGATATGAGTTTTATGGAATTAACACATTTTAATTTCATGTTTCAGATGTTACTGTATGTAAGCTGGTACTAATGGTGAACAAGGCATCACACACTCAACGGTCCAAGAGTCTCAGAGGCCGTGGCAGTCCACTGATGCGGTGGAAGATCAGAAAGTTCATTGAGTGACTTCAGTTAGCTTCGACCAACTTGGTGATTTTGTAAAAGGTTGTAAACGCACTAGCGAGTCTTCAGGTATTATGAATGACGAATGAATTGCCTCCGTGGTCTAGTGGTTCAGAGCTTAGCTCTTGACCCGTATTTGTGGGTTCGATTCCCACGTTGAAACAACAAAAAAAAAAAGGTTGTTTTTAGGATTGGTTAGGACAATGCAGACTGATCACCTGACTGTCTGACAAGAAAGATGATCCATGCGTCAGATGGGCATGTAAAGGGTCGGTCCTGTGCCTATTCTCTGGCCAGACGTGTCGACTTACCGTTCCGCTGGGTTATGAAAGTAAAAGGAAGAGAGAGTGCTTGTGTGTATTGCGCACACACTTGGGCACTATAAAATAACTCTTGTGTAGCTGGCCTGGTTTCAATGAAATTGGCTACCGACACCGAAATCGGTGAAGGGAGCTATTATTATTATTATGAATTACTCTGGGGTCCAGTGGTTTAGAACCTAGTACTCGACTTTGTGGGTTCGATTCCCGTGACAGTACAACTAAAAATGTTTATTTTTGTCAAGTTTAGTGAGGACAGTGCAATCTGATCACTTGTTATTGTGTGACTCTAAAGTAATAGCTTATTTTCATTCAATCAGTTAGATCATTGAAAGGAAATTAAATAAATTTTCCTGCATAGTGAAATCTAACATTTTAATCTCATTGTTGTTGCTGATATTTAAACCGCGATGGTTTTGTTCTTGAGATACAGCCTGATTAAAGACAGACAGGCACAGCGAAGTCTTAGTAAATAAATCCCTAAAAGAACTTAATTTTAGATAGTCTGAACATTTTTTTGTGCTGTTTCATTTTGTGTACAGTGGATCGGGCTTCGAGCAACGCTAGCGACGCAACACGACGCGACGGAGCGCGGCGAGCGATGCAGCGCAGCGCGGTGGCGCGGCGGCTAGACGACTGTCGTCTGTACTTCGTTGAAGTATCACATTCGAAACCAAAATTATTTGGTGAGCGTAATTGTTTATCTACTGACTGTAGTGTGATACTGGCGGAGTCGGGGTCTTCACAGACCATACGCTGTGCATGTGCACACGGGTAGCCGCGGTTAACACAAATGTGTTAAGCGGTTGACGTATGTCGGCGATGGAGCCGTGTCATAGAAGTCAAATTCTGATGACAATATTTGACCTACCAGACATCATTTCGCAGCAGCAACCATTAAAAGTCGGTATCTCTTGGGGCAACTCAAGTAGAACGCGGAGCGCAGCGGGCGTGTGATGCTGGAAGGTTGGGGTCTACACAGACCACATGATGTGTATTCAATGAGTGATGCACACGTGTTAGCCGTGGGGAGAACACGTCGTGTTACGCGGCTAACGTATTTCGACTAAAGAGCCCTGGTCATATAGGCATTACCTGAGACTTTGCGTAGTTTATTGTTGTGCATTAAAGAAGTTAAAGTATCTGTTGAGATTACTATTAGAGATTAAACTAGCAAATTGGCCTAAAATTGTAGAGTCAGGTTAGGCCGAGCAAAAGGCTTGTGATATTGCAGCTGGTTTTTTTTCTTTCACAGGAGCAGCACACGAGGACGTGTGACTAGTCAGAATGGCCGTGTCGGAGTTGAAACGTAAGGCTTGCAAAAAAAAAAAAAAAGAAAGCCTAGCAAGTTTAGTCATATTTGCCAAGAGGCCGGTCGCCGCTTACAAAAGAGGAAGGAGAAGACGTGTGTCACCGATGACAGAGAGGGCTGGGCAGGTGGCGCGCGATGGGATGGCGGGGCTTGAGAAAAAAAGGAGTTGACTAAATTCGCTTACGTTCAATGTCTGCTTTGCATTAAATACTTGTAGCAATAGGATTGATTGTTCATAATATAAACACGTTCAGCTTGGTGTTATTATTTCCTGACGATACCAATCAATCAAACAGACGCCCACATATAATCTACCTCCGAAATAGATATATTATTTATTACTTCTCTTCGAACTTTGAAGAGTTGAACTCTATTTTAGGATTTATTTATATTTTTCTACTTGCCTGCAAAACATTTTCGTAAATAAGTTTTCGTCGATTGCCTTTTAACACGAGTGAGTGTTATGTAAGTGATGATTTGATTATCTAAATTGTAAAGGCAGTAAGTAGGCACGTCAATCAAATATTCAAATCAGAGTTTAACCCATTGCTTTCAGAATAATTATCTGATAATACCTATTTATACTTCAAATATTCTGTAAAATTAAGATCTATTTAAAGAAAATAAGGGTTTAAAAACTTTGTCAATTAGTTACTCCTACTATTATTATTGTAATTGGTATGTAAATATCTATAAGTAAATGGTAAATAATACTTCTAATATAACCTAATTAGAAATAATAATAGGCGTTAAATATTTTTGTTAATTACCGTAATATCAAACATAAACTAACGAAAACGATTTAAACATTAATAAGTTATGCTTACCTAAAAAGTCCTCTCGGTCGGTAGTACTCTTTAAAGGGTTCAAATATTTTGAAAGGTTGTAAGAAACATCAGTATCTTCGTTAGGTACACATCTACTAGTGAAAGCGTCGCAGTTGTTTACTCGGAAATGTTGTCCGGGTGGACAACACTTGGCAACACAATAAGCTCCAAATTTTTCACAATCCATTGCACACACTTGAGCGACTAGTCCATTCGTATTGTAATCTCTGTCAATGCACCACTCGCCGGGCAACGCGATACTTTTCTTTTTGCTTTCCTTCTTTATCGCTATTAAGCTGCTACCGTTTATGTTCAGTGTATATAAGCTATCATGCAATTCGACTGCATATTCCCCCAGCTTACAGTTCAGCCCGTATTGGACTTCGTATAAACGATTGTTGCTCAATTTTAACCCCCAGTCGAAGAGATCGTCATCATTTAGGGGTGACTTTCTGCACTGATGGTATCGTCCATCATACTTTTCACCTTTCGGGCAACATTTGTGTAGGCGGTGAAGCCGGAGCGGGGGCTCGGAGTTGGTTTTATTTTTATTTATATTATTACAACTTAGCGCTACAAATTTTGGAATGTTTTGTTTCATGCTCCCATTAAATATTTCAGCGACGAGTGTATCATAACAACGATCGTCTTCCGCGAAAAGATCCTCGTCCGCTTTGTTTAACGTCGTCGTCTTCAGTTCCTCACACTCGAACGGTATACCCTCGTTTATTTCGACACTGGCACCTACGTGCAAGGGATCACTGGTGACGTTATAATCGTGCCTCAAATTTTCCCGACTTACACATTCGAACTGTTCACTAGAGTTAAAGTTTTCGGTGACTTTTATTAAGTTGTGGACCTCGGAGCAACATTTGTTGAATACACTAGAATTCGTATCGACACTCACTTCACTCACTGTTAAAGCTATTGTTGAAAAAAATAAAAACACGTCTAAAGTCAGCTTCCACATTTTAGCAATTCGATACTAGGCAGTTATCCGGAACGTTTAAGTTTCAGTTACAACAGGTGGCGAGCGTCGATCGTCGCGGAATGCATTGTTTATTTCAGGAAGCGGCGAGTACGTGCGATGTATCTCGTCGAAACCGAGTGAATGATGGTCGGGATGGCCCCCTCGGACCTCCACACCACGGCACTCCACCGCCCGAACCGGAGCTGGAGGCTGCCACGTCCTTGACTGTCTAACGCCCCGCGAATTCGGCGCTTGGAGCACGCGTTAGATGACTTTGATCAATTTTTTAAATTATTTGTACCTACGATGGAGTTTGTTTTCATATTAATTATATAAATAAATTCGCGAACCGTCTACCTATACGAATAACTTACGGTAAATAAAAATAAAATGATAATAATTTGATATCAGTATAACAAAGATGACGATTGTAGTCTCTATCTAATACTGATAATCGGAAATCGTACGACTATCGGCGCGTTTCTTAGAATATTGAGGTATGTATGTATCAATCGTTGATACGAGTATCACGCAGTCTCAGAAAATTTTATAACAAGCTAATAGCAATAGGTGTCATAAATCATAATAAACAAGCTGTAGTTATTTACATATTATGCAAAATGGCATAATTATTGAATACAATTTTTCTTATATTTCTTAGAGTTTTATAAATAGTGCCCTGATAATTAGTAGAGCAGTAAATCAGAAAAGGCAGTTTTCGAGAAAATGGCACTTGGGAAAGATTCGGAATTTTGTATAACATTATGGTACATTGTACTTTTACGAGTAGGTTATTTCTATCTGAATTCGGACATCAATAGATTAATTCAGTATGTAGGTATCCTTGTTTTCGGATGTTTCTTTCAAAATTATTTGTTTGATAGATCTTAAAATCATAAAAAAGATGTTAAAAAATATAACCTATTATCCTATTAACGCTGTCGGCTTCGAAGTCCGTAATTTATGAGGTAAGTATCGACCTATCAACATACATACGTAATAGGTAGGTATATACTTACATAAATGTTTACAATAAATTAAGAATTAAAAAAACCCCGACTTAGCGTGTAACATTCTTATCACACCTTACAAACGACCTGTTGACCTTCCCTCCTGAACCGATTTCCACCAAACATAGCTAAGAACACTCTCGACTGAAATACCTTTCAAACAAATAAAAAACCGCATTAAAATCGGATCATCACTTTGGGAGCTACGATGGCACAAACAGACACATTTACACAGACACGTCAAACTTATAATACCCCGTCGTTTTTACGTCGGGGGTTAAAAACAGAAGTAATGATAAAAAAATACTAGCGTGATTCTCGATTCTTGTACGAAAGATTAGTGTTTAGGAATTACCCACTGTCGGAAAAATAGACAGGTAGTTAATTTCCTCTTCAAGTGATAGATTAATAATAATTGGTTATTTTCGAAAATTAAATAATATAAGGTAGACTTTATCTGCAACATCATTACTCATACACACTTACAAAAACTGTTCAAGTGCGTGCAGGGCTTCGTTGGGGACGTTTTCATATGACGCGGGTTGGTTGGTTGGTTCCCTACGTAATAGAATTAGAAATGAGAAAATCTTTCTTCTCATTTCTAATTCTGAGGTTACCTTGGAAATTCACTTGCTCAGCGTATTGAGTGGCAGTGGGATCGACATGTAGCTTGCAGAACCAATGGCCACTGAAGCAGAAAAGTTCTCGAGTGGAGACCGCGGACGGATCGTAGAAGTGTTGGATAAGTTCACTTTAGGACAGAAGACCCGAAGAATGTCGCTGAGAGTCAGTGGCCGCTGGCCGCGAGCGATATACTCATAGTAATTGGCCTACCTTTTCTATAAGTTACTTTTACAAATAACTCAATTTTTGGCCTTAGGTTTTTTTGGCATTCTTTGGCCATGGCTCATAATTATTTGAAAACTTTTTTTATTATCTCATAATTATTTGAAAACGTTTTCAAATATACTGCTGGACACTTGCAGGTCTACCATATTATGGTAGACCTGCTTGCATGTGTTGTGTGATGTGAATTTTATTGATGTTATCCTCTCGTATTTCCTGTCAATGAATGAGAAGGCATGGTATTTTAACAAGCCGTTAACACTAACATGCGTTGGTGAAATCGGGACTAAGAGGAACGCGTGGAATCCGCGTGACTGAAGAATTGTTTTAAAGAATTGTGCATCGTGATCAATAAACAAAAAAAATGCGGCACGTTCCAATAATCCACTCAGTCCTGTACTATGTGAGGTACCGGAGTAACCTTCCTTAACCAAGGACATAGAGAGACTATATATCCGGAAATGGAAATACTTTGGGGGAGGCTTTGTCCAGCAGTGGACGTCATAGCTGAAACGACGACGCCCACCCAGTCAGTGCCGGTTAAAATAAAAAAAATACAATATTTATAATTTCTTTATTTATCATACTGAAAAATACAATAATAATTATTAAAATTAATAAGTAGTAATAAAAGTGAAAGGTGATTTTGGCACATAATTCACATTGACGTGGCTGACGACTTCACTAGCAAATATATAGATAGGTACTTACACCAAAACGGAGTTAAAGAAAAACAATATTTTTCTTTTAGTAATTCGCTACAGCGAGTCTACACAGACAGTAACTTGTCTAGATTATTTTTTTTATTTGGGAAGTGTATAATTATGTTGCAGTCCTAACTCTTAATAGTCAAAAGTAGTTTTAACCAAATCAGTGAAAAGTACTTTTGACTGGTTAAGTGTTTTGATTGCATTGCACTGAGAAGCTTGGTAGTCTCGTAGAGTGGCGCGCGGCGTAGCCGTAGGCTGGATCTACGCTTTAAATAATGTATTGTAAAAGATTTTGAAAAATAAGTTGGAATTAGAGAGGAATGCGCTATATGAACTTGATACTTCCGGTATTTAAAAGATAATTTAGCATTTAATAAAATATGTAAAATCATATTATGATGGTTTTTTTAAATAATTGTGACGTATCTTCTATCTTATCTAATTAAAATCACATAATATGTATTAGATATATTTTATCATTACAAGATATTATAAGTACCTATATTGATTATTAGAGTCTAGAAGTTGATACTGGGTGGTATATTTATTATTTTTTAACACTTGACTGCCAATAATTTTTTTGGGTGTTTTATATCTTAAGTATCTTACTTAAAATTATCCTAAAAAATCTATATCCTTATTCCTTATCCCTATACAGCTTTAGTCAAAAATGTATATTGTAAATTTAACGAAAAATAATGTTTTGATATAGATGTCGATACTTATAACGATACCTACATCCAATTCAATTTAGTATCTACAGTACATTTTAAGACTAGCAATCGTTTACAACTAAATAGGTACACGTCTAAACAAAACATGGCTACGTTACATACCTACATAATCCCCGCACTGGACACCAAATAATTAAGTTAAATTTAAATTTTGTAGCAGCACATAATATTATGTAAATGTAATACTTTAATAAAAGCTATTCATGGACATCTTCACAAAATATAACTTACTCTATGTGCGCAGCTCAATGTTAGCACTTAGGCGCTCCAGCCGGAGGTCGCGGGTTGGAAGCTCGCCGCGGGAACACATGGTTTTCAATGTTCGTTTGTCATGGATTTGTATTAATCATGCGTACAATTTAATAAAAATATTTAACATTATATTTCCGTTGTCTGGTACCCATACTACAACACTTGGAACATTTATCACGGCGCCCGATTGTAGTGGTGCGAAGCGATAGATAGGTATTTTAAAAAACCTCCTTGCTTTATAAAGGCCCTTAATATGCTTGCTTTATAAAGGCAATATTTTGGCAATCCCACCGAGCTTGAAACACACGAAAGCGCCGGCTACTGGATAGGTTTACAATGTACATATTTTATTTCACTAATGACACCCGCAGCTCTTCACCACCATGTTTTTGTATTTGCGAAGGATTACGTTCGAGTCGTCCGTGTAGTACAGCACTGATATTGGCGACAGCTTAATGGGCGCGCAAGACGGTTTCGGCACCTGCAATTTAAATAATTTGTTGAATAAACGATTATTTATTTATTTCATTTGCAAACCAAGGGGACAATAACGAGAATTGTTCTCGTAAATACTATCAGTCAAATCTCGATTGCATTTTCATTGAATCAGCGAGTATCGCAAATAGGCAAGAGAATTATCCTTCAGAAGCATTGATTTAAAAACAATATACACAATATTAACCGTACTATTTTATACAATACCCGATTGTAATTCGATGTCTCCTACCTAATATATCGTATGTACAATGCAAGCGTTTTGGACATACGTAGGAGCCATCTAAGAATTATATAATTGCGTTAATTATGAATTATGATAAACATTCGATCACGAACTTTTGACTGCAGCACCGTGCCCTCAATCCTCATCCTCCTCTCGCCCCGAAACGACAAGTTAGTTAGCATGCAACTACGCTGATGCTACGTTCAACATTAAATCTGGACACGTATGCCGATCTCTGTTGCCGAGTGGTAAGCGCGTCGGCGTGTAGATCTGAGGTTACGGATTTGAGTCACGGCTAAAAAGTCTGTGTTCCTGGATACACGATGTATGGTATAATAAAATTCTTATATATGTGCGTGTATAGTATTAAATATACAGGGTGTAAAAAGAGCAGTCACTATAACTTTGGGATATGATTAAAGGACCTTTTCTCATTTTAGAAATGTTTTTTTTTCATAATTTATTTTTTGAAAAAAAAAATTTTTTTTGCAATTTATTATTTTTAGTCGCAAGGCAGAACTGTTTGGAACAACGTTCTGCATGAAATTCTTGAATTTTATAATTTTGCCCTAGTACGTAATGATCGTCTTAAGCGTGCTATTGACCTCTCAGCGTAATCAGCTGACCGCTGTGTTGTGCACGTTGTACATTGCCTATTGAAAATTTTTAAATTTTTAAAACAGTGGATTAAAAGCAAATGACTAGTACCAATGGATATAAACCTTTCCAGGTTATTACCCCACGAAGTTATAGTGACTGCTCTTTTTACACACTGTATATCCTATAGAACGAAACTGACGTGGTGTGAAAGCGTCCATAGATTATGAATTTATGGGTTATTAGATATAATGAAGTCCACCCACCTGCGTGGGGTTCAAGAGGTGAACCAGGGTTTGAACGATGGCGTGATTTGTGGCGTTCTTGTGGGCGTTGAGAGGGAAGTTGCACTCTCCGCTGCAGTAGAACGCGCCGTAGCCGTCCGGAGCGATGATCCAATCCTGCAACAACAAGAGAAAATATTTAATGCTTACTTATGGTAGCTTAGTTGATATTTTTAACACAAACGACGACCTCGTGACGACCTCCGTAGCGCAGTGGGTAAACGCGTTTGTGTTCGAGCGAGAGGTCGCGGGTTCGAATCCCGCCGAGCGTCCAAAAAGTTTTCAATATTCCTAGGTCATGGATGTGTATAAAATTTGTGTATATAAATATATTTCTGTTGTCGGGTTCCTGTAACCACAAAGTACCGAACTGTAACACAAGTTCGGCGAAAACTTAAAGGCCTGATTGACGTGGTGTGAAGCGTCCATAGATATTATTAAATTTTATATAATATGCTGTTAGGTTTTCATGCCTAACAGCTGTATATTTTTATTGCGCCACGCTTACTTATGGCTCACTCACACTGGCACTTAACAATAAAGTCTTTATATAATATTATGTCAGTATACTATTAACAAAGTAAGCAATACACAAAAATATAACAATAGTAAACTATTAGGTATATTTAAATTATATCTGAAGACATGAATTGATGAAGTAATATGTCGCAAATAAAATTTACCCCGAAAATTGTGTTTAAACTGTTACTTGAACATTTTAGGATTTAAGGTATTAAGTACATTGATTCTAGAGAGTAGAGACTGATCATCGATTAATGCACTTAATATTTTACGACATATTCTAAAATGTTTAAGGGACATTTTGAACTCAATTTTCTCGAAATCAGAATCCCACCAAAAACATTTTCATGTAAAAATGTTGTCAAGACGAGTCTACATGGCTTACCCTCGGAAAAAGTTCAGATATCGTATAAAGCCAAGCTCTTCACTACACCTTTATCAAAAACTATCAAAAAGTGGTCAGATCTCATGTAGAACCAAAATTCATGATCTATGCATCCTTACTTCACCAGGCTTAACTTCACTTACGCTACATTGCAGTCAATACGTGATACTTGGCCGTTTTATTTTACACACGATTAATGAATCCCTATGAAATCTTCGTAACGGTAGCAAAACGGTCAAGTATCACATTTTAACTGCAATATAGCGTAAGTGAAGTTAAGCCTGGAGATTTAAGGGCGCATAGATCATGAATTTTGGTTCTACATGAGATCTTACCACTTTTTGATAGTTTTTGATAAAGGTGTAGTGAAGAGCTTGGCTTTATACGATATCTGAACTTTTTCCGAGGGTAAGCCATGTAGACTCGTCTTGACAACATTTTTACATGAAAATGTTTTTGGTGGGATTTCATTTATTTTTGTAAGCTGGTTAATTACGAATACGAAATGTGAATATTTCCTAACAATCGAATAACATTCGCAGTAAAAAAATATCGTATACGACTGAAAACTGCCGGTGACTACTAACGGAACGATAACCGATTTCACGTGTTTTACATATTTTGTAATTTGTACAGACAGCAATTTATTACAACCTGCGGCCTGCTACTTCGCGCTAATGCCTTATTTTATAAAAATGGATAAAAAACTAGTTTTCCTCTCATAAATATATCTTTCATCTACAAAAAGTCGGTCACCGATTAATAATCGGAATGATATAGAACATACTGATTTCAGTAGTGCAACGCACTCAAAATAAATAAATTCGGATAGAAATTATATGGAGCAAAAATCTGACCGATTATCGGTCCTACAAAAAGTAGGTCGCAGGTTTTTTATATACTTGTATATGTTATATTCCTTTTATGTATTAAAGATCAGATCCGTATAGATATATGGATGTTTAATCCATTTTGTACCGTCCACCATATTGGATTCAAAATGGCGGCATTTATATTTTAATTATTTTTTTTGTTGGTTTTGTAGCAATAACAGCTTACATAAATAATATCAGCTTTCTAGGATTTCAGGAAGTACCTTATGAATTTTGATGATCTATAAATGAGTCAGTAAGGAAATCTGGGGTTTTTAGACGTTGATAAAATCTAAAGTATAATAGCTACGACATTCAAACTTTGTATGTTTCATGTATTTACCAATGTCATTATATGTTGAAAATTTCAACTATTTTGCATCTTCCAAAGAAAAGTTATGAGAGCTCAAAAAAACGACGAAACCTTTCGAGAAAAGGTAGGTAGTGCCCTGGCGCTTCGCTTGGCTCGTCTTGACGGGGGCACGGACCGTGCCCCCAGATTTTGCTACATATCATCCATTCACGTCTTCAATTTATTTGATACGTTATTATATCCTAGAACTGGACATAGGTTACTTTCTAACGCAATCAAATCTTAAAATTTCGTAAATGTAAACAACATAATTATAGATATCGTGGATGACTCACCTGCCACTCTAAATCCTTAAAACTGACGTAAAGTGTTTGAATTTCACAACTTCTGGTGGTCCAATGTGACGAGTCTGAAACAAGATAACAATTTACAATTAACAACTACACCTGATGATGACTTTGTCGAAAACGGTCATGTATATTAGATAATAAATCTGATGTTAAATCTACCTTTATACTTCTATACTAATATTATAAAGAGGTAACGTTTGATTGTTTGTTTGTTTGTTTGTTTGTTTGTTTGTTTGAATGGAATAGGCTCTGAAACCACTGAACCAATATGAAAAATTCATTCACCGTTGGAAAGCTACATTCCTAGCGCTGAACATAGGCTATATTATATGTTTAAAAAAAGTAGGCTTCCTTAGTAAAACCCCAAAAATGTAGCCCAAAGTGTAAAAAAACGACCTCCAAAATTTCTTACGTCGTGTGCGCTTCGACAACGGCTTGACCAATTTCGCAATTTTTTTTTACGGTATGTTCGTTATTGTCACGAAAAGGTTATTATGAAAGAAAATGTTGAAAAAAATAAGCAGAAAAATAGAAAAAAGAAGAAAATACGTGATGGTCACGCGGGGTTTGAACCTGGGCTCAATCGATTCACGTCGTTGCCAGTTTATATGACACGGGTGTCATGGTAACGACATTGTTTACAAATGGAAAATAAAAATTATGAAATGCTATAAATAACGTAATAACATAAACTTAAACTATTTGGATTCATTAAACTATTTGTCCACCACTAATAAATAGTCGGGTCATTTTAATAGGTAACATTTGACAGTTTATCAAAAATGAGCGACGTAACGTTGTAACGACGACATAATAAAATAAATATTTTCTTTTTGTTAAAACTGCAGAATTTAGTAAACTTTATTTAATAATTATTAGATATTTATTGTCAACATAACCAATATGAGTTTTTTTACGATTTGCTTTCACTGATAAACGATCTTAAATATAATATACAAATTATGATTTAATGAAATAAACGTCGTGATAATGTTACGTCAGTTAACACTTTTTCTTATTAAACACTAGAGACTTACTCAAAAAATCGATTAATCTTTTAACAACTATAAATATACCTATTTAAAAAAAGTACTTAACTTATAAGTTGTAATAAGAATATATAATAAATGTTAATTTAAAAATCAGATCGAAGGAGTTAGATCCATGGTCATAATTCACGAACAATTAAAAAAAAATCGAAAACGTCATGATAAGACGCCACTATGTCTTTTGTCGTCATTTGTCTTTGTGCGAAGTTAACGTCTGTCTGTTCTGTCTTTTTTTTTTCTTGCTACTGAAAACGAAAATGCAATTAAAAAAAAATGTCTGTCTGTCTGTTAGCGTGTCTCTTTGCTCCGGCTAATCTCTGGAACGGCTGGACCGATTTTAACGAGACTTTCACTGGTAGATAGCTAAAGTTATAAGGATTAATTTAGGCTTCTTTTCATCATCATCATCGTTATCTAACTAATGATCACCGAATCGGCTGGACCGACTGTGACGGGAGCATTCACCGGGTGTTAGCTTATGTTAGTTCCATCTATACATCAGCTATTTGTATTAAAGTAAGTCGTGTTAGTTAAATTATTTATAACTCAAGAACGGCTTTATCGATATGGTTGAAAATTGGTGAGGAAGTAACTTAGAGCCAGTAGACGGACATAGGATACTATTTATTCCATTTGACAGCGCAGAACCAGCAACGTTCACGGAAGGGTTTGGCGTTGTGGGTTCCGCGTTGCGGGTTCCGGGTTCCCGTGTTGCGGGTTCCGGGTTCCGCGTCGCGGGTTCAGGGTTCCCGTGTTGCAAGTTCCGGGTTCCGCGTTGCGGGTTTCGGATTCCCATGCTGCGGGTTCCGGGTTCCCGCGTTGCGGGTTCCGCGTTACGGGTTCCGCGTTGCGGGTTTCGCGTTGCGGGTTCCGCGTTGCGGGTTCCGCATTCCCGCGTTGCGGGTTCCGGGTTCCCGCGTTGCGGGTTCCGGGTTCCCGCGTTGCGGGTTTCGGGTTCCCATGCTGCGGGTTCCGGGTTCCCGCGTTGCGGGTTCCGCGTTGCGGGTTCCGGGTCCCCGCGTTGTGGCTTCCGGGTTCCCGCGTAGTGGGTTCCGCGTTGCGGGTTTCGGGTTCCCATGGTGCGGATTCCGTGTTCCCGCGTTGCGGGTTCCGCGTTCCCGCGTTGCGGGTTCCGCGTTCCCGCGTTGCGGGTTCCGCGTTCCCGCGTTGCGGGTTCCGCGTTGCGGGTTCCGGGTTTCCGCGTTGCGGGTTCCTGGTTCTCGCGTTGCGGGTTCCGGGTTCCCGCGTTGCGGGTTCCGGGTTCCCGCGTTGCGGGTTTTGGGTTCCCATGCTGCGGGTCCCGGGTTCCCGCGTTGCGGGTTCCGCGTTCCCGCGTTGCGGGTTCCGGGTTCCCGCGTTGCGGGTTCCGGGTTCCCGCGTTGCGGGTTGCGGGTTCCCGCGTTGCGGGTTCCGGGTTCCCGCGTTGCGGGTACCGGGTTCCCGCGTTGCGGGTTTCGGGTTCCCATGCTGCGGGTACCGGGTTCCCGCGTTGCGGGTTTCGGGTTCCCATGCTGCGGGTTCCGGGTTCCCGCGTTGCGGGTTCCGGGTTCCCGCGTTGCGGGTACCGGGTTCCCGCGTTGCGGGTTTCGGGTTCCCATGCTGCGGGTACCGGGTTCCCGCGTTGCGGGTTTCGGGTTCCCATGCTGCGGGTTCCGGGTTCCCGCGTTGCGGGTTCCGGGTTCCCGCGTTGCGGGTTGCGGGTTCCCGCGTTGCGGGTTCCGGGTTCCCATGCTGCGGGTCCCGGGTTCCCGCGTTGCTAGTTCCGCGTTCCCGCGTTGCGGGTTCCGGGTTCCCGCGTTGCGGGTTCCGGGTTCCCGCGTTGCGGGTTGCGGGTTCCCACGTTGCGGGTTCCGGGTTCCCGCGTTGCGGGTACCGGGTTCCCGCGTTGCGGGTTTCGGGTTCCCATGCTGCGGGTACCGGGTTCCCGCGTTGCGGGTTTCGGGTTCCCATGCTGCGGGTTCCGGGTTCCCGCGTTGCGGGTTCCGGGTTCCCGCGTTGCGGGTTCCGGGTTCCCGCGTTGCGGGTTGCGGGTTCCTTGCTGTCTGTTCTGTCTTTTTTTTTTCTTGCTACTGAAAACGAAAATGCAATAAAAAAAAAATGTCTGTCTGTCTGTTAGCGTGTCTCTTTGCTCCGGCTAATCTCTGGAACGGCTGGACCGATTTTAACGAGACTTTCACTGGTAGATAGCTAAAGTTATAAGGATTAATTTAGGCTTCTTTTCATCATCATCATCGTTATCTAACTAATGATCACCGAATCGGCTGGACCGACTGTGACGGGAGCATTCACCGGGTGTTAGCTTATGTTAGTTCCATCTATACATCAGCTATTTGTATTAAAGTAAGTCGTGTTAGTTAAATTATTTATAACTCAAGAACGGCTTTATCGATATGGTTGAAAATTGGTGAGGAAGTAACTTAGAGCCAGTAGACGGACATAGGATACTATTTATTCCATTTGACAGCGCAGAACCAGCAACGTTCACGGAAGGGTTTGGCGTTGTGGGTTCCGCGTTGCGGGTTCCGGGTTCCCGTGTTGCGGGTTCCGGGTTCCGCGTCGCGGGTTCAGGGTTCCCGTGTTGCAAGTTCCGGGTTCCGCGTTGCGGGTTTCGGATTCCCATGCTGCGGGTTCCGGGTTCCCGCGTTGCGGGTTCCGCGTTACGGGTTCCGCGTTGCGGGTTCCGCGTTGCGGGTTCCGCGTTGCGGGTTCCGCATTCCCGCGTTGCGGGTTCCGGGTTCCCGCGTTGCGGGTTCCGGGTTCCCGCGTTGCGGGTTTCGGGTTCCCATGCTGCGGGTTCCGGGTTCCCGCGTTGCGGGTTCCGCGTTGCGGGTTCCGGGTCCCCGCGTTGTGGCTTCCGGGTTCCCGCGTAGTGGGTTCCGCGTTGCGGGTTTCGGGTTCCCATGGTGCGGATTCCGTGTTCCCGCGTTGAGGGTTCCGCGTTCCCGCGTTGCGGGTTCCGCGTTCCCGCGTTGCGGGTTCCGCGTTGCGGGTTCCGGGTTTCCGCGTTGCGGGTTCCTGGTTCCCGCGTTGCGGGTTCCGGGTTCCCGCGTTGCGGGTTCCGGGTTCCCGCGTTGCGGGTTTTGGGTTCCCATGCTGCGGGTCCCGGGTTCCCGCGTTGCGGGTTCCGCGTTCCCGCGTTGCGGGTTCCGGGTTCCCGCGTTGCGGGTTCCGGGTTCCCGCGTTGCGGGTTGCGGGTTCCCGCGTTGCGGGTTCCGGGTTCCCGCGTTGCGGGTACCGGGTTCCCGCGTTGCGGGTTTCGGGTTCCCATGCTGCGGGTACCGGGTTCCCGCGTTGCGGGTTTCGGGTTCCCATGCTGCGGGTTCCGGGTTCCCGCGTTGCGGGTTCCGGGTTCCCGCGTTGCGGGTTGCGGGTTCCCGCGTTGCGGGTTCCGGGTTCCCGCGTTGCGGGTACCGGGTTCCCGCGTTGCGGGTTCCGGGTTCCCGCGTTGCGGGTTTTGGGTTCCCATGCTGCGGGTCCCGGGTTCCCGCGTTGCTAGTTCCGCGTTCCCGCGTTGCGGGTTCCGGGTTCCCGCGTTGCGGGTTCCGGGTTCCCGCGTTGCGGGTTGCGGGTTCCCGCGTTGCGGGCTCCGGGTTCCCGCGTTGCGGGTACCGGGTTCCCGCGTTGCGGGTTTCGGGTTCCCATGCTGCGGGTACCGGGTTCCCGCGTTGCGGGTTTCGGGTTCCCATGCTGCGGGTTCCGGGTTCCCGCGTTGCGGGTTCCGGGTTCCCGCGTTGCGGGTTCCGGGTTCCCGCGTTGCGGGTTGCGGGTTCCCGCGTTGCGGGTTCCGGGTTCCCGCGTTGCGGGTACCGGGTTCCCGCGTTGCGGGTTTCGGGTTCCCATGCTGCGGGTTCCGCGTTCCCGCGTTGCGGGTTGCGGGTTCCGGGTTCCCGCGTTGCGGGTTCCGCGTTCCCGAGTTAGGGGTTGTTTTTTTTAGTTGAATTTCATCATAAACTGTTTTTATGCTCAACGAAGTGGGCAAGGGTCAGCTAGTATATTATAAAGCGGAAGAGTTTGTTTGTTTGTTTTTTTAAACGCGCTAATCTCAGGAACTACTCGTCCGATTTGAAAAGTGATTTTTTTGTTGGATAGTCCATTTATAGAGGAAGGCTTTAGGCTATTTAACATTACGCTGTGACCAATAAGAGCGAAGCGTCAGTGAGGGAAAATTATTCACATTTGGGGACATTCGTTGCGCGCGCCGCATAAACAGTTTAAGTCACTCTAAAATCACGCGAACGAAGTCGCGGGCACAGCTAGAATGCAGCGGGCAACGTAGAATACGTGAAGTTAGGCCTGGTAAAGTAAGGTACAAAGTAGATAACTTTGTGCTGCACAGTGCGTCCC
This sequence comes from Celastrina argiolus, assembly GCA_905187575.2. Taxonomy (NCBI): domain Eukaryota; kingdom Metazoa; phylum Arthropoda; class Insecta; order Lepidoptera; family Lycaenidae; genus Celastrina; species Celastrina argiolus. Next base: position 8,032,045 of record LR994577.1, read on the forward strand.
ACGGTTCATATACCAAGCCGAATATAGTGTGAAGAGAATGACGCGTAGAGCATTTTTTGTTTTGGCACCTCATATAAATTACCTACTTACCATAACGCGATAAAAATACAAACACAAAGGTCTAAAATGACCACAAGGAGTAAATCTTACTATGCGGGGGCTCGCGGGCTCCTAGTCTATACATACGACCCGTTGTACCCGCACCAGTCGTTGACCTAACACCTGACCAGGGTTGAAACTCATCTGTTTTGTGACTTTTATAAAGATCTTAAATCGCGATTTGTCGCTCTACGCGCTCCTCTCTTCACGCTATATTAGGATTAATATATGAACCATGAAACATGCTGACAAAAACTTATAAACATTATTAAACTAAGTATAATATTTTTAAAATTTGAAAATTGTGTACGTAAAAATATCTATAATTCGTCCCTGATAAATTTAACCTGAAGGTAAACAAACCGAAAACATAGAAATTTTCCTAAAATCACATATTGTGCACACTTATCAACACTTTCACAGGTATAATAAAGGATTAAACTTCATTATCCAATATATTTTATAACAATTAAACAATAATTAATAAGCATCAAATGAAAATCTTCCACAGAAAAAATACGCCATTTTGACACTGCTGATTGTAGAATGTAAGCCTATAGTCTATGGATTCATAGCAAACAAACTTCATTGTATTAATATTGGCTAATTGGCATCACTGACTAGTCTTTGGTTGAATCATAGACGGGTTTGTTTACGTTTAGGTTAAATTTATCTCGGACGTACTATATATTAAATATCTAAATGTTTATAAAAATGATTACCTGTTAATGGATTTCGTAAATAGTTTTCTGAATATCCGTGCGACCTCCAGCGCCGGGCCTCCCGCTTGCGCCGCCCGCCGGCATCCGCACCGCCCAGTTTTGGCCCGTTTTTGAAAAATGCCACCATAAACGGTTGTTTTCCCTCCATATTTGCACCATGTGTTTCTTCAATACCTATTTCCTCAGGTTTTGCGTGGCGCTCTGCAAATATAAAGCAAGTAGGTATACAATCTACATATTAATATAATATGTCAAGCAAAAGAAGAACCTTAGTAGGTTCTTCGAGTTTTTTTGCATGTTTGAAGAATTTTTCGAACATGCGTGTTGCACAATTTGACACATTTATAGTTTACTAGCTGATCCTTGCCCACTTCGTTGAGCATAAAAAGAGTTTATGATGAAATTCAACTAAAAAAAAAACAACGTAGAACCCGCAACGCGGGAACCCGAAACCCGAAACGCGGGAACCCGGAACCCGCAACGCGGGAACCCGGAACCCGCAACGCGGGAACCCGGAACCCGCAACGCGGGAACCCGGGACCCGCAACGCGGGAACCCTGAACCCGCAACGCGGGAACTTGAAACCCGTAACGCGGAACCCGCAACGCGGAACCCGCAACGCGGAACCCGCAACGTGAGAACCCTGAACCCGCAACGCGGGAACCCTGAACCCGCAACGCGGGAACCCTGAACCCGCAACGCGGGAACCCGGAACTCGCAACGCGGGAACCCGGAACCCGCAACGCGGAACTCGGAACCCCAAACGCGGGAACCCGGAACCCGCAACGCGGGAACCCGGAACCCGCAACGCGGGAACCCGGAAGCCGCAACGCGGGAACCCTGAACCCGCAACGCGGGAACCCGAAACCCGCAACGCGGGAACCCGGAACCCGCAACGCGGGAACCTGGAACTCGCAACGCGGAACCCGCAGCATGGGAACCCGAAACCCGCAACGCGGAACCCGCAACGTGGAACCCGCAACGCGGAACCCGCAACGTGAGAACCCTGAACCCGCAACGCGGAACCCGCAACGCGGGAACCCTGAACCCGCAACGCGGGAACCCTGAACCCGCAACGCGGGAACCCTGAACCCGCAACGCGGGAACCCGGAACCCGCAACGCGGGAACCCGGAACCCGCAACGCGGGAACCCGGAACCCGCAACGCGGGAACCCGGAACCCGCAACGCGGGAACCCGGAACCCGCAACGCGGGAACCCGGAACCCGCAACGCGGGAACCCGGAACCCGCAACGCGGGAACCCGGAACCCGCAACGCGGGAACCCGGAACCCGCAACGCGGGAACCCGGAACCCGCAACACGGGAACCCGGAACCCGCAACGCGGAACCAGCAGCATGGGAACCCAAAACCCGCAACGCGGAACCCGCAACGCGGAACCCGGAACCCGCAACACGGAAACCCGGAACCCGCAACGCGGAACCCACAACGCGAAACCCAAACACAGAACCCGCAACGCTGACATAATATGGAATAAATAGTATCCTATGTCCTAGACGGACATAGGATACTATTTATTCCTCTAAATTTATTCCTTGCTCTAAGCTACTTCCTCACCAATTTTCAGCCATATCGATAAAGCCGTTCTTGAGTTATAAATAATTTAACTAACACGACTTACTTTTATACATATAGATGTATAGATTACTCCTACTAACATAAGCTAAGCCCGGTGAATGTCACAGTCGGTCCAGCCAATTCGGTGATCATGAGTTTGATGACGACGATGATGATGATGAAAAGTAGCCTAAATTAATCCTTATAACTTTAGCTATCTACCAGTGAAAGTCTCGTTAAAATCGGTCCAGCCGTTCCAGAGATTAGCCGGAGCAAAGAGAGACGCTGACAGACATTTTTTTTTAAATTACATTTTCGTTTTCAGTAAATATCGTTGCCAATGCAAAAAAAAGCAGAAGATATCGTTTAAAATGTCATATGTATTTAGAAAAACGTTGCTAATTGAAAGTTACATACTTACTGACACTTCAATTTTATTTGTTTGTATAGATGTATAGATTTGGAAAACTTCGCCAATCTTGGCGTTTTCACTGACGCGGAGCGGGGCGCATAGGAACTTAGTGGTTCCCAAGCGGAGTGGAGCACAGATTTCGAGCATAGTGATTGGTCAATTCGGGTACCGCAAGCTCCTGTCCGCCTCGCCCCGCGTCAATGGAAACGCAGCCAAACGTCTATAACGTCTACCGGTCGCCATGGTAACAGCGTTGTTTACAAATGGAAAACAAAAATTAGGAAATGCTATACATACCGTATTTATATCAGCTGAAACTATTTGGATTCATGTTTTTGTTAATCCTAATAATTTTTTTAATCCAAATAGTTTAAGCTGATATAAAAACGGTATTTATAGCATTTCATAATTTTTATTTTCCATTTGTAAATAATGACGTTGCCATGACAGCCGTGTCATATAAACTGCCAACGACGTGAATCGATCGAGCCCAGGTTCAAACCCCGCGTGACCATCACGTATTTTCTTCTTTTTTCTAATTTTCTGCTTATTTTTTTCAACATTTTCTTTCATAATAACCTTTTCGTAACAATAACGAACATACCGTAAAAAAATTTGCGAAATTGGTCAAGCCGTTGTCGAAGCGCACACGATGTAAGAAATTTTGGAGGTCGTTTTTTTACACTTTGGGCTACATTTTTGGGGTTTTAGTAAGGAACCCTACTTTTTTTAAACATATAATATAGCCTATGTTCAGCGCTAGGAATGTAGCTTTCCAACGGTGAAAGAATTTTTCATATTGGTTCAGTGGTTTCAGAGCCTATTCCATTCAAACAAACAAACAAACAAACAAACAATCAAACGTTACCTCTTTATAATATTAGTATAGATGTGGAGAAAGTCTACGGAATACTGGGTCCGCCAGGGTTTTATACAGGTTTTGGACTTTGACATTAAAAATACTAAAAACCCGTCGGCGTAATTTATATTAATATACTCATTGTTACTCACAAAGTAAACACGAATTTAACGACACCACTAAAGCTAAAATCCATCGAGCCGTATATAAGCCGTCAAAATATACAGGGTGATTCATGGTTCATATACTAAGCCGAATATAATGTGAAGGGAATGACGCGTAGACCATTTTTTGTTTTGGTTAGGAGCCCGCGAGCCCCAGCATAGTAGGATTCACAACTTGTGTATTACATTACACTCTTGGTTATTTTAGACATTTGAATATTTTTTTTAGTTATACATATAAACTAATTGATATGAGGTGCCAAAAAATTATCTACACGTCATTCCCTTCACACTATATTATTCGGTCAATATAACCATGAATCAACCTGTCTAATCGGCTATATATAAACAGTTTTGCCACGTACCCGGCTGCGTATAGGGGTGTATGGTGATGAAGAGCCCCCGGTTGTCTGCGGGCGCGGCGAGCCAGGCGCCCAACGCGGCCGTGACGTTGAACTCCAGCCAGCCCTCCGCGCTCGCGCTGGTGTTCACCGCCGCCACGCGCTCCATTTGCAGACCGCTGAAACATTCACATGTTCGCATGTCAATAAAAAATTTCCCAATCCCTATTGATTAGAAATTGTTTTGAACTTCACATCATAAATGTGAATGTCTGTTTGTCTAACTACATAACTGATTATGATGAAACTTTTTACATTTCATCTTGGAGGTATTAGTATATGAGGATACTGTTTCAATACGCTGACGAAGCCGCTGGCAAAAGATATTATATATTTACACATAAAGGTTAGTATACAGTGGTAGAACTATGCAGTCACAAGCTCAGAAATTTGCACGCGCCAATACTCTGTGTAAGTACTTTGTGGCTCAAATGATACCCGGATATACGATTAGTGAAATACGATAACTGATTCCCGAAGACATTAAGATTGTAGGTGTACCTACAGTACTTACTGTACCTACACTGTCTACGCATAGCAGATATAGAGCTCTATGTCTGCGGCCTGCTCCGTAGGTACTGTATTCTTATTCTGTAAATCTATACGAACCACGAATATGCTATTAGAATATTATCTTGCTTTAAGACCACCATCTATCTGACACAAGTTATAGGTATCTGTGGCACATTCGTTACGTTTTAAGCCTCAATCAACTTACCCTAGACTGTCGACGTTGATGACTCTGTTGGCGACGACGGTGTACAGCGCGGTGGGGTCGTCGCGCTTGACGAACGCCTGGTGCACCCGCAGCTCGGCGGTCAGCAGCGACGAGGCGTCGCCCGGCGCGGTGGCCACGTCGAACCACACGTGCCGCCCGTGCCCCTGCCGCAGTGCGCCCAGGTGGTGCTCTGGAATTCACGAGTCGTCGGCGTCAGCATCTGAAGGAGCAGGGGGACCCCCCACTCCCTCAAAATCATATGATTTGCTTAATCAATAGGAATTAGGAAATAAAAGTGTAAACGAGGCCTTACGCACTAGAGTACGACTCTCGCTCATTATACCTACACACATATACAGATGTTTAGTGACTTTAGTGAGTAGACTAGAGGGTGGATGGTTGCTGGTTCGATTCCCAGTTTGTGGTGTATAGCAAGAGTCTTTTTCACTTTTTAGATCCCAAGCAACGCTCTAAAATTGTGAAGGAAAACAAAGTGACAAAACCAGCGTATGCTTGGTTGTATTGCGAGAATGTCGTAAGTGCGTAAAACCGTCTGCCCCAGCCACTATAACAGTATTTCAAGTAGTTACTTCGTTTGGAAAATACTATATAAATCATTCAATAACAGATGAAAAAGCCTAAGTGTAGGTTAACAAGCCTGTACATTCGGGTTATTATATTTTATGTTGGTACAGGGCCCTGATTCCAGATGCCATCGCTATTTATCGCTTACGAAGTTCAATAACAAAATGTATGGGATTTAATATTTAAAGCTTCACTAAATGAAGAGCGAATACGTATTTTATTTAGCGAAGCTTGCATCGTTTGCAAGCGTATTAGATATATTTTAATTCACTGGGTATGATGTTGGGAACCCAATAGGTAAGTATCGGTATTCGCTACTTAATATCTCTACGCTATCTATTAAATAAAATAAAATAAAATAAAAAAAATAAAAATAAAAATCTATTCTATAAAATCTATATCTATTGACTTAATTTCGTATTTCTACATAGGTACCTAAATTCGAATTCTCTATTATAGTGTAAAACGTTTCTGTTACTATAATCACCTATAATAAATATTTATCATAAATCATATTATATAATATCTAGTCATTAACGCGACACCAGGTGTGCCAGGTGCTTTGTTCAAACAAGAAAATCTTCATTATAATTTTATATCGCTATAACATTTAAATAATAGGTAGGTATATAAGATACCTACATAATCAAGAGGAAATTATTACAAAAACTCACAATATTAACTAGCTATTAGGTTAGGTTAGTAGATACCGAATATCTACGAAGCTTCATCCTCAGAAAACAAAACATGTAACCTAATAATTATTATAATACTTTTGCTCTAACTACCAAAGTATAACTATAGCAAACGTAAGGTAGGTAAGTGAGGTAACTAGTAACTACTTATACCCCTTAAATATTTTATACATACCTAAACAATATTATATACATAGGTACATACATTTCATCTTTATAATGATTATTATATAATCATTGGGGTTTTTCAATAAGACCAGTATTAAGAAAAGTGGTTTCAAAGTACCTACTCCAATTTTCAGCTTATCGAGCTAACGCAGCCTTAATAAATTTCTTTAAAAAAAACCTAATCGCTATGGGTACAGGGTATACAGGGTAGGAAGGCCGCTATACCTACTGGGAACGACTGGCGCCTCCACACACTAGAAAAGATCAAAAATAATTTATGACTAAGTAATTTAAGGACCGTCCGCGTCGGTGACTCATTTTCTACCTGTAGACTTCTTGGGAAGTCTTCGTCCTTTTTTTATTTCCAGGAGTCGAAACAAGGTTATAAGTTGTAACTTATGAGTCACTTGCGTTTAATTACATAATTGAATAGATCATTTTTAAATATACTTATTTAAAACCTATTGAAAAAAGCTTTAATTAAAATCTGTTATTGAAAGGTATAATATATTATAATATGTACGTAGTAAGGCCTAGTATTAAAAGAATTAAATTCCTTTTTAATATTAGGACTTATAATGTACCTAATACCTTATACCTATATAATATATTATACAACACCTTAGATTATATTCTTATAATATGATCTAAGTTTAACATCCAAAAAAAATTGATGGAATTTGAAAATAGTTTGACGCGTGTGTGTGTCTGTGGCATCGTGGCTCCCAAACCGGTAAAGATGATGAACCCATTTTTATGAAGATTTTTTTTATTGAAAAAAGCTGACATGATCGCGGGTTTTTGATCGTAGCTAAGCTAAGCAGTAACCGAAAAAATGATGATAGTTTTCTAAATTAATATCAAATTATCATTTCACTCACTGCTTGACAGTTCGGGGTTAAATAGTTATGGTGTAAGTCCTTGATGAGTGCAGGACAAACCACAAAATCCGTTTTTAAGACTCCTTTTACCGGTATTTAACTACCTATTGCGTGTTAATAATTATGGAACACTCCTTAGACACAACGTCCCGAGTCCTGACGTCAGCTCTTGGTTGGTATTATTATTATTTATCTGCATATTTATCATACATCTTCGAATACATTAATATTTAAGAGTTAACATGTTAATATATATATATATTATATAGTAGTACTATCTAAGTTCTAACTAAGTAAACTCTATGAAAACGGACTCATGGGTGAAAGTTTAATATAAATAAAATATGCTAAATAGTTAGGAATACCTACAGAGAACTTACGTAAGTGTTGAGGAAAATTGTTTAGTGCAGAATGAATTAATGCATTTCGGTTTGTAAACAATGAACTATAAGTAGATACCAAAGTACTTTTAACGAGTGAACGCTTGGTACTGATAACTTTAGACCGCAAATAAAGTTCTGAGAAATGTGATTGTAGTTGTAAACAAAACACTGCATTCCACAATAGTTTTATTTCTAATATTTCCGAAGCTTTGTAGTTTCGGAACTATAAGAATGTCTTAATGCGCGTTGATTAGTTAGTACCTAAACTTACTTTTGCTCTGGAACGTCATAATAAGATCACTCTGGTCGATCGCTTGCTGCTCCTCTCCGCTGAGGGCCGTCTCCGAACTTCGTGTCGGTCGAGTTTGCTCATGATCCTCGGCCAGTTGCTTATAAACATCCAACAGAAAACTCGGCGCTGACCGGTCTAGCGGTGGTGTTTGGGAACGCCGCGGCCTCTCGCCGAGACCCAAAAGCTCCAATATTTCGTGTTCGACCACTTGCCTCTCGTGTCTGGTCATAAAATGATGTATCACAGTTTGATCGACACCGTTGTCCACGTAAAGTCCGGACAGGGCGCCCACGCTGACCACAACGAACGATATAACACACACACACGACCACGCCGTCCTCGGGTCAGCCATGTTCGCTGCCCTCTCGTTATTGTGTACGCCGTCAGCGCGCCCACTCGACTGGCGACTGGCGAGAATGTGTCGGTCACGGAAACGTGAGTCGCCCCAGCCTCAGCCACTGAACCTGCCCACTCAAGGTGGCCCGCCCGCGCCGCGCTAGCCGCCGCTCCGCGCTCGCCACCGCTTCCCCTCGACTCCGTCTTTAATGTAAATTGTAAACATTGGCACGCTCACCGCGTAGGGCTACACACGCGCGACGCTTCGCAGTGCACTGTTTGTAATTATTTTAGTTGAGCTTTATAGTGTTTAAACCTTTATACGGCGTCCCTAAATTACTATATTCGTGGAAAATTGACCTGTGTCGTCCGACCATCCCGTCTCGCTAGCAGCCTGCAGCTGACGGATGTAGATTTAATTAATTACCTAATGTAACTTGTTATACCATATGCACGACCGCGAACACTGCGCGTTTTAGCTATCAGTAGAAAATATAGAAACATTACCTACCTACTTGCTTAGTAAATAAACCTATACATATAAATAACACTTGGTGAATAATTTGTAAAATATATACTTACCACGAGCTCTACTTCAACAACGTTAAATCATCATCAATTAATTTCTAACTACGCGCGAGATGCCTGCCCTACTGCGCCGTGTTAGTTCCTGAACAGGTCATCATAGTATTATGTGAAGTTAGCTTCTAATACATTTGGAAATAAAAGATTTTAGACTTTCATTATCAATTGTATGACAACACAGTAAGATTGCAGACGATATTATTTAAAAATAAGTCCATAATTTAAATAATTAATAAATTTAAATGTATAAAAATAAAGATACCTATATATATTTAAGTTCTTATTTTTAATAGTGATTGGGAATAATTATTAAAACTCGTAAATCATAACTTAAATTTAAATGTTTATTTTAAACAGCGAAACTAAAATTTACATATTAAATTGTACAGTATGTAGTTTAATATTATACAACGTGTAACAGAAATAAGTGATAAAAATTTACCCGCGTAATTCTCGAGTTGTGTTTTATACGAAAGTAGCAAACACTTTATACCATATGAATTTGGAGAAAGACGAATTTGAAATTAAGCACAATTTTTTGAAACGGTGCTATTTATGACGATCCTCCATGTGGACCTTGATTCTGTTGGTTTGTAACCTTTATGATTTACCTCTCTAATCAGAATAATGGATAAGACCGATTGGTTGGCGGCATTTCTCTGACTTGCAGTCCTATGGTCCTTCGACATGCGGGAACAAAAGTAACTCTCTCTCCAAGCGTTGACACTTTCACAGTGAACTCTATACAATGGACATAAATATTATCACTTTTTTATTTTACACATTGTATACAGGGTGTAAAAAGACCGGTCACGATAACTTTGGGATATGATTATAGGACCTTGACTGATTCTAGAAATGTCCTTTTTTTTTAACTTTTTTTTTCAAAAAAAATTTTTTTTTTCTTTAATTTATTATTTTTAGTCGCAATTCTAAACTGTTTTGAACAACATTTTGCATTAAATTCCTAATTTTTATAATTTTTGCTTTAAAACGTAATGAACGCGATGCGCGGTCTATTGACCTCCACAGCTGACCGAGCGTAACTAATAGGTACTTAATCTGTGGACTGAGCGCGCCGTCCGACTCAGAGTACCTATCGACTTCTTACCGATTTTGTAATATTGTACCTACATGCGAATACTAATAAGCCTTGTACCAAATGTATTTGTATTAAGTGTTAGTTATTTAACTCTAAGTTATAAACTAACTCTGGTTAAAACCTGGTACAACTGGACCTTACACTTAGTGTAGTCACCATAGCGGACGGATCAATTGTTTTGAACTTGGACTCGAACTCCTAGATCGCCTGCATCGTATTGCTTGAATTTGTTATCATGACAAACTAAAACTTCCTTTATAACAAAACCCGTGTACCTACATACTAACTAACTTCTTAATGTCAAACGGCAATCACCGCTTTTTTAATGGATATTACAGACACGAAGCGAAGATTCCTGAAAGACAATTAAAACGTAACATACGTACCTACACAGTTCAAATTCAAATTAATTAAGTAGGTATGTAAAACTACGCCTATTTACTTACGTGAATGAAGTAGATATTCAGTAGTGAGCACCATCTCAAAATTAATGGCTTACTGAGTCGCGTCTCCCATGTCGCGTCTCGTTAAAACTTTTAAAAATGTTCTTGTTGTATTTCGATAGTAATAGTTCCTAATAATCTGAGCAGCATACCACAATATGATTACATGGACACATCACACAACACAACATTACGCTGTTAAACAAGACCTTAGACGAATAATTAATAGTAAAATAAATACCTAAAAATAATTCAACTCAGGCAACCATTTACCTCGAGATAAAAACTACAACTGAATTCGAAAATAGTTTTTAAAAGATGCCGACGATAAATAATTCTTTAGAAAATATTACCTATTTTCTTTCTTTCGGCAAATTCGTATCAAAGATTGACCGCCCGGCGCGGCGATATCAAACGACGCGACGAGGAATAAACACGTGCCGCCACTGCAGTGTTTCCACAATGAGGGGAAATTCCCCTTTCAAGGGGAAATTAGGGTCCAGAGGGGAAGAAAAGGGGGAAAGACTATAAAAGGAGAAATTGCGGGAAATCATAGATTAAACCTAGGTCTACCGTGGACTAGCGTGTTACCGTATGATATTCATTTACCTATTATGATGTTTATAGAATAAAAAGTACAGCGCCAAACCATGTAAATTTTTTATGGGACCAAATGACAGCTATTCTGCAGCGAATAAATAAAGAATCACGCAAATCGGATCATTAACCTAGAGTAATCGGTGTACATACATGAAAAACAGACCAAATTGAGAACCAACTCTTTTTTGAAAGTCGGTTAAAAAACGATAAAGACTTTTTAAATTACTACTTTAGTGAGTACACTAGTGCCAAACCTTAAAAATAATTTTTGAGTGTAAAAAAGTCCTGAGAAGGGGAAATCTAACTTGAGGCGTGGGGAAACTTAATCATTAGAGTGGAAACACTGACCGCCACTCGCCGCCCGCGCCGGCCGTTGCAGGGGCCTCCGGGGCTGCGGCGAGCAGCGAGCTACCTACGATAATAGTGAAGTGACATGTGAAAATTAACTTCAATGTAGTCGATATTTTTTAATAATTAATAAGTAACTTACTGTTTTATATCGATTCAGATAAGTTTCTATGAATTTCATACAGATACCAATAATTGAAAATAGATTTAGAAAGTTTGTAAGATGAATTAAAGATGTTCTCAATTCTCATGATATTATTTAATAATATTTAATTGTGTTACTTAACTTTTTAATGACTTAAATGCTTATGAAAAAAATAGGTAATAATTTATCGATATCAGCACAAAATAGAAATATCGTTACTTCTAACTATCGATACTTTTAGTGCATTGGGTGCATGTCTTAGTATTTGCGTAAAATATTTTTTTCGTAGACAGTCGCAGTTGGCACATGTGACGAGACAGTAATCCCATTCCCGTGTGGTTGAATTATTATTTATCCGCGATCATTTTATACCTAATCATCGTTTTAAATGTTTTAATTTTTGTGTTACGGTTTCGTTTCTTTTAGGTGTTTCTTTTGTGATTACTAATTAGTATTATTGATTTTTCACTGTTTTATTGTGTTTGTGCGTGACTTTTATTTTTAAATACCTTCGTCATACATTTAAGTACCTACCTACCGCGTAAGAAGATAGTAGGTATAATCCAGAGGCATTAAGGATTTAAAGCACAACAACATTAGTCAGGTACGTATTTATTCTGTAACTGATTGATGTTTGATCGGTATATTTTGAATTGTCGTTTCGCTGTTTGATTTAATTGTGTATTTTTTTTTATTAAATAATATTGCGAATGTCGTATAAACTTGTTCTTAGTCGTTATAGTCGCCTCCGCTTTCCAAAGCTTTAGCTTTAGCTAAAATGTATTTGTATTAAGTGTGTGTAACGACCCGAGTCGTCGAGTGTTGTTCCAACGCGAGGTTCGATTCCCGCGCGAATGGATGACTTTACATGTAAAATGTCGCACCTGCGCCTTGTTCTCGCGTTGGTCAATCGAGTTTGGTAAACCTCTCACTGGGTTATGGAAGTAAAAGGATAAAGAGTGTCCTTGAGTATCGCGGTATTATTAGTATTAAAGTATTAACGCCTCCATCGTCTAGTGGTTCAGAGCATAGCTCTCGACCCGGAGGTCGTGGATTCGATTCCCGCGTTAGAACAAAAAAAATGTTTCTAAGTTTAGTTAGGACAATGCAGGCTAACCATGTGATTGCCTGATAAGAAAGATAATCCATGCGTACTGGATAGCATGGGCATGTAAAAAATCGGCCCTATGCCTGTTCTTTTTCCAGTCGTGTCGGTTAACCGTCCCGGGTTATGGGGAGAGTAAAAGGAAGATAGTGTCCTTGTGTATTGCGCTCACACTTGGGCACTTCTGCGTAGCTGGCCTGGTTTCAACGAAATCGACTACCGTCATCGAAATCGGTATAAGGAACATGCAAATTTTAGCTTTATTCTAATAAGTTTACGTTTATGTTTATTTGAACACAATCAGCTGTTTTTCTCTATTTGCAATTCGTGCGGGGCGTGGCGCGTCCCTCCCCGCGTTACCACTCGCTACTTCCCGTGAGGTTGTGTACGTTTTACATTGCCTATTGTAAAAAAATAAAATTTTTAAACAATGGATTAAAAGCAAATGACTAGTACCAGTGGATATACCTCATGCCTGGTTATAACCCCACGCCAGAATAGTGACTGCTCTTTTTACACCCTGTATATGGCAAATTTTGAAAAAGGCTGTTGTGGGCGAAATCCTAAACTATGAATAGTAAATAAATAAAAGGCCTGAAAGGCCCTAGCCCCGTGCGACCTCAATTCCTGGCCCAGGGAAATTAGTTTATTAAAAATCTAATGATGGAGTTTTAGATTTTACCAAATTCGAGTTTTAGTTTTCGCCTACTGAGCCCTATTTAAGAATTCAGCCTGTATATGGATAGACAGCTTATACATATTGTGTGCATTTAAAATAGTTAAATTTTTAACAATATTTTTTGGCTGTATATTATATAATTTAAATTTTTAATTGTGTAATCACTTTAATTCGCTTATATATAGAAAATATTATTATTATTTCATTGAAATAGTGTTTGTGAGATTCAAATACCTCAACAAAACTTATTTTACATATTTCTCCATAAATTTCTTGTGAAATCCAGATCTTAATGAATCATTGATGAAAGTATTAGCCTTCTTTTCTGGTTCCGAGCGAGCACAATTTTTAAAAACCACATCGTCATCCCAGCGCCTCTTAACCTGAAAAATAAAACTATTTACAATCTCATAAGTGTAACTGTAGTTTCAATTCATACTAGACCTGTTTAACAATACCCCACACAATGGGGTGAAATTAAAAACCTTCATCTCCACTTCCACCAAATATAAATGTGTATAATTATTTAATCTAGAACTATGCAAAAATATATCTAATTATGGATTTTTTTCAAGGAGGAACAGACAGATGGATGGACAGAGCAAAACTTTAATGGTTTCTTGAAGTTACTATGGAACCCTAATATACCTATATGAAACTCTATATTATGAAGAAATATATAATAATAATATGTACAATAAGTTCTACATTTGGGCTTTATGTTACTACCAAGTGGATTTTATAAAATATGCAAAGAAAATTTTAATGCCATACTTGAACAGTAGAAACAAATATGACATGTACATGATAATATTATATATCGTGTCCTTTTCCCTTAACTAAATGTAAACAAACCAAAAACACCGAAATTTTCACATATTCACCTACTGTGAACACTTCATAGGAATATTAAAGGATCATTATCCAATACACTTTATAACAATTAAATAATAATTTAAAAATACTGTGAAAGTTTTTTATTTGATTTTTAAATAATTATATTGTAAAAATATGCCATTTTGACAGACCAACATTAGGCCCGGCGCCAATTATCGGCATCGGCAAGAAAAAAGATCCTTCGGCATCCTACCTGCAAGCGCAATATATCGGCAATTATGCTTTGGTATGCTGCAACGTTCTTAGGGATGACGAGGCGTCCTTAAGGATGCCGCACCGTCCTGTAGCTTGCCGAAGCGTCTCAATATCATATATCATCATCAAGAACAGTCTCAGAGTTGTTCGGCGCCGGCGGCGTACCGAAGGATCCCGAAGCATTCTCAAGGCTGCTGATACAGCAGCCTCAAGCATACCGAAGCGGTATTTTTGTTATTACGACTACATATCACGGAAATTTCTACTTTATTGCCATTATGTTATATTAAATTGCTATTTGCCACCTAAAATCCTCAGTCGTGCCGATGCCGGTAATGGGCGCCGGCCCTAACACTAGATATTGTCACAGCACAAGAAATCCATTTATTCAAATATTTATTTAGTTTGCTTGGAACACTGCCATCAATATCTACAGCAATACTTCATTTATTTTGATAATGTTAATTAAATTAAATAAAATTAGATTTTATTAGATTAATAGAAGCTCTTTATTTTGTCAAATTCACAGTTTTAAACTTAGCAATAATATCTCTTAGCACAGTGTGCATAGGCCTCCTCCAACAATTTCCACTGCTCACTTTTGTCTTCATATTGGACAATTTTTAAAAATCTAAATTTAATACACACAAATTACAACACTTAAAACTTTTAAGTGTTATAACTAGGTACTTCGCAATTTAACATCACCAAATTGACTTTGAAATGTTTTAAAACTTTTGTCTCAGTTCAATAATAAACAAATGTAGCTCTATTGGCATATAACACACAGACAGATTTGTATGTTGTATGGAGTAATATTATCTAGTGTATTACTGATTGAAGTTTCCCAGTGGATGCCAATTGGCCAATACAATACATTGATTATTATTTGTAACTATGAATCACTGTAGAATATGGTTTATAGAATATAGTATACTATATTCTGAGAGCTTATAGAATATAGACTATATTCTACAGTTGGAAACTTCAATCAGTAATACACTAGATAATATTACTCCATACAACATGACTAGTCTATGGTTGTGGCATTGATGGGTTTGTTTACATATGAGCAAAAATTAAATGGGACGTGCTACACATATTAAATTGCTTAATTCTTGTAAAGAACACTTTACCTTTAAATCATTCTTCTGACCTGCTGCTGAGTAATTTAGAAGAGGATTGCCTGAAAGAATGTTCTCCATTCTTATTCTTTCTTCTTCTTGTTTCTTTTCAGCTTCCTATATTAAATAAAAAAGAATAAAAAATATATAATATAATATTTCAGGTTAAGTTGCTTCACACACAAAGGTTGTTAATTTTATTAAATTAAATACCAACATCATTACTCATGTGATAATACTTAATTTGCTTTTTAGAAAGTTATATACAAAGTCACGGTTGTTTCTATAAAAAAGATTAAATAATAAACATAAAATGCAGGTTAATGACAATTAAGTTTATTATAAGTTGACAAAATAAAACCCACCTTTTTTGACTGTTCTATTGCTCTTTCTTTTTTAATTTTATTTAACTCTGCCAACAATGCAGCGGTGTCGTCATCTGAGTCATCAGAATCTGAGGAATCACCTTCAAGTGGATCATCAGCATCTAAACTAGCTGCTGGTACTTGGTCAACCTTAAATCTTTTTACAGGGGGCTCGTTTTGTCTTCTTGCTCCTGGTGCTTTCACATCCTTCTCTCTGTCATCAAGTTCCTTGCGAAAATCTCTTGAACGCAATTCATCAGTCGTACCTTGGCCTGGTTCTCTTTAAAAATAAATTATGAGTTTATAAAAAACTTATTTGCAAATTATTATTAAGTTCACTTAATTAATACATAGACAACAAAAGTAAAAATAATATGTATTAATAACAAATATGAATAATTAAACAATAAAAAGTGTCTTTGAATAAAAAAAAAATAATAAAAACAAAACATGTTAATCACAAACAAATTTTGGTACCTACTGACTTTAGTACTGTGCTACGCTACGACTGATCCATTGTTGGGCAAGGAACAAAGCTAAGTATAAATTAGTGTAAATAATTGTGTCTAAATTCCAATAGTATACCAACCTGTACTTCAACTTAGTGTGACCAGGCAAATCTCTGCTAGAATATTGGCGAGATATAGCACTAAGATCCTTTTCACCTCGCCCCTGACCACCTCTGGCAGGGTCAAAAGTGGGTCTCGCTGCAGTAGTCATTTTAATCGAGTAATCTTATTGTATTAACAATAGATATATTTATTTAATTCTTTACAGTAAGAAGTACAATAATTCTCCCTCTATGACTTACAGAGAGGTTTCAGATTTTTTCGTCAAGACCAAAGTAATATTATTGAGGTTTAGATAAAATACTAAACATTTAAACACTTATTCGATAACAAAACTAATCTGAATTCTAGCACAAAGTACTACGTATTTTTAATAATTAAATTTTATAAACGAATTATTCAACACAGTAAACTTGCAAGTTACATGGAAACAAAATAAGCATAGATTAGAGTAATTTGTTAATAGAGGACTTTTGCACAGAATAATATTACTCTATAATCTATGGAATAGTTTTTTTTTTCAGTTTGTTCCTTTAAACGCTATTTTTGCTCAACTCTTGGTGAAAACAGTTCAAGATGATCAATATTGGCACTAAAGAAACGAGATGTGAACAAAAAAAACGTTATTTTCGATTACCACACTTGCTGAGTATACACTTTGCCCTTTATGATAATAATAATTAATAATATAATCTTTGCACTTTGCTCTGAAGCAAAAGCAGTGCATGATTCAGAGATGAGCAATGCCTTTAATAAAATAATTACTCTAATCTATGGAGCAATGTCTGTTTGACATATGACACTAGACCGCAATCTCTTTTTAAAAATTATAAAAAGTGGAAGGTGGAACTTTAAGATTGGTTTTGCTTTTTCAGCTTCTTGTGTTAATTTCTTGTAAAAATTCGAATATCATTTTCATATTTCTTAATTCAAGAAAGCATTGACCCATTATTTTCTATTTTCGTGTTAACTACAGCAAAATAAGGTTAGTAAAATAAGTTTCTACAGTAATGGTGTGCTAGTGTAGAAACATCGAGACATCCTACGCCATTTTGTGATAAATAGTTCACGTCCATTAGATCGAATGTAGCCTGACTATTGCGAAATTGATGAAATATTTAATATTGTCGATAGGTATGTTTGCTTCAAAACTTTTCAATAGGTCGATCATTTTGAATCTACGTATTTTAACTATTGTTCGAGCTATTCGGAGCCGCAAAATCACGCAAAAGAGAGATACTGTGTATCGAGTAGAAATTAGGAAACTGGAAACGCATTTTATTTTCCAGGATAAGAATTACCTAGCTGACAAGTGACATTTTTGATACACTGATTTGGTTAAATAATTGTTTAAATTTTATAAACATCACAAAGAAAAAGAATAATTGGAATAGAGTACTTATTTCAATTGTTGTAATTTATTAAATATAAATTTAAGTTTTATTAGAATAAGTATAAAAGAAAAGGTGAATACTCAAAAACATTTCATAAAAATTTAAGGACCTTCTTAGTAGAGATTTCCGCCTAAAGTTGGTACGAGTCCTACAAAAACAAAAACAGAATCTGACTTTTGACTTATTATGGGTACCGATACAAAGTCAAAAGTCAGATTGCTGTTTTTGATTATAAACGACTCATATTATGTGGGTACCTACTATTAAAATCTGTACTAAGTAGCTCCTTAGGTAAACATTCACCAACTCTGAATGTCACATATAATAAATAGTGTTGCGTAAATGCATAATGTGGGGGACCATGTCATAAATAAATTACCATCTTGATTAATATTAGACTTTGATTGACACAATATAAATTTGTAGGTTTTACAAGAATTGTGCTAACAAAGGAATGTGAAATTTCATAACTTTACCTTCACAACCTCGTAATCTAGAAAACTACAACTTTTCAGTAGAGTCAAAAACAATAATTTTATATTTTATTATGACATGAATTATGTTTTAAATGAGGTTCAGTTATGTACAGTGTACATCCAAAATCAATGTCATAAAATCTAAAATTATTAAGTTTTTTGATTTAACTGAAAAGTTGTAGTTTTTTAGTTTAGATTTGAGGTTGAGAGGGTAAAGCGGTGATTTGGCATAGTTTATGTTGAGAAAGGTAATTAGTAAAAAATAATGTAAAAAAATGCATAAAATGAAAGGCACATGCACTACCACGTTTATTATATCTAATTGGTACATTCTTAATATTTTTATTAAACACTTGATGTTTCCTGCTACTGCGTATATACAAAATTAAAAATGTGTTAAAATTTAAACACTATCTGTTTGTTTGTTTTGCATGAAATATTCATTGACAAACTTTCGCATAGAAAGTAGTGTAAGTGACATTTGTCAATCTGTCATAAAATTTATAATATTTTATTCTATTAAAAACAAAAGCACCTTTTAAAGTTCAAAGTTGTCCATTTAGTACAACTGGGCAACCTCTACTTCATAAATTAATCTGTATGAAATTATTTTCCAGAATGGCTGAGGACTTTGATGTTGAGGCAATGTTGGAAGCACCATATATAAAATCGGTGAGTAAAACATGTGGAAACTGTGAATTAATTTATATTATATTAGTTAAGCATAATATCATGCTTAAGACTTATTATTACCTATACTTGAAATAGAATAACTATATGTACATGGATATCCCAAGGATTAACAGAAAACTGTATGGAGTTGCAAGCTCAATTTTGAACATTATTGAATGTTGTAAATAATATAGGGTCTATATTTTTTGTTCAAATGTAGTTGGGCTAATTCTTGACTAAGGAAATGATTTATCAAACATCTAATGAGGAAGTTTCAGTTTTTATCAAAATTGTGATCACAACTCCATTCAGCATTTATTGCTATTCCTCATACTTTTGGTTTTGGGCTATGCCTGCTTTTTGGTATATAATACCTGCCCATTTAAAAAATGTATGCTGTATATTTAGATAACATGCACATTAGAAACATAGTTAAGTACTTGGCCTTGGGAATATTAGAACCAAAAAATTATTTTATCACAATTATTTTAAAAGTAATATTGTCACTTATCTATAAATATTATTGTGATTGTAAGGTTAATTTTAAGCTTCAGGAAAACTGATCAAAGATGTGTAAGGGGTGGATGGTTAAGTTTTTATGTACATATTAATTTTTTATTGAATATATTACATATATATACAGAAATATTTATTATCAAATAAAATAAAAAAATACATCAAAAAGTTATATTACTATTTTAGTATTTTATATATGAGGGGAAAAGGTACACTTAATAATTTTTGTTGTAGAGAAGTAACTTCTGTTTGTTATTCTTTATATTTGTGTTCTTCTGCATAACTGTGTAGTATGAATTCAGACATCTTTGAACAGTTACTAAAATTTTGTATTGTCTATTGAAAGAATTTACATTTGAGAATCATTTCTTGTATTTATAGAACTTTGTGGTAATAATCCAGCATACTTCACCAACCTGAACAAAACGAGGTATCCTCAACATATATTTTATCTAAATTTAAGTTTAAAAATCTATGTTAATATATAAAAAACAAAACAATTTTAACTATTCAGTCCATTTAAAAAAAGGTAGCTGATGGGTCGTAAATCTTTTGCAGAAGTATCCCTGTGTGATGTTAGCGCTGTGTACAACCTTATTCAATGGTTTCCCAAATGGTAAGTGTAGATCAGGGAACAACATCGCAAACAGCCTTCTTCGACACGCCAAAATGTCTGGAATGTATACTGTAGCATTATAGGAAAAGCAAATCAAATGTGTATTTACATCTAAGACATATTTTGAAATATATAATATGTCCATGATGCAAATTCACAAATAATAATTCAATTAACTAATGCAATTTTATTTATTCACTCGGCGTGTGTTGCTGTGGCGCTGGTTCTACCTTGTGCTTTGTGTGACAGGATAACACATCTTCAAAACATCGGTCCGACAAGTATTCTGACAGGCACAGAGATAGAGAAAAGGAAAGCAGTAGGAGGTAAGGACATTTTTTATTTCTTTTTGTCTGTCTTTCTATCAAGACCCTCTTACTAAACTTAAACTTATATTATACTAAGGTCTATGTCTTAAGTTAAAAAAAATACAGCTGTTTTACAACAATGAACACTTGCTCTTGTAAAAAAAAAATTGGCTAATATAATAATATTATAATTATTTGTAATTACATACATCATAAAATAGGAGTGTAAAGTCTAAGATGTGGTTGAAAATAATTATAATAATTCATTTATTAACATTTTTTCTTTAGAAGAAGCAGATCAAGAGAGAAACGAAGATCACGAGATAGGGACGTGCGTCGGTCTAGGGACAGGGACGATAAGAGGGAAAAAGATCGGGATAAGGATAGAGAACGTCGAGACCGAGATAAAGATCGCAACAGAGAAAAAGAACGAGAAAAGGATAGACCAAGAGATAAGGATCGCGAAAAGAATAGAGATCGAGAGAAGAGACGTAGCAGAGAACGTGAACGTAGTAAGGAACGAGTTCGTAGTCGAGATAAAGAACCATATAAGAAAGAGAAAACTCCAGAGAAAGAGCCAAGGGCAGAGTATCGATCTGATTCTAGAGGAATTGAGCCTAAACTTGACGATTTACCTCCAGAAGAACGAGATTTGCGTACAGTGTTTTGTATGCAATTATCTCAGCGTATTAGAGCTAAAGACTTAGAAGAATTCTTCTCCTCTGTTGGCAAAGTTAGGGATGTAAGACTTATCACCTGCAATAAGACTAGAAGATTTAAAGGAATAGCCTATATTGAATTTAAAGATGCAGAATCTGTACCACTGGTTAGTAAATACCTTTTATCCTTATATTTTTTTTTTTATTAAAAAAATAACACGCTCCTATTATTTTGCAGGCTTTGGGATTGACTGGTCAAAAACTACTTGGAGTTCCAATAATTGTTCAGCACACGCAAGCTGAAAAGAATAGAGTGGGGAACACTTTACCAAACTTGGCACCAAAAACTAACAATGGGCCTACTAGACTGTATGTTGGATCTCTACACTTTAACATCACAGAAGATATGCTAAAGGGAATATTCGAACCATTTGGAAAAATAGACCACATCCAATTAATGACAGACCCTGACACAGGAAAAAGCAAAGGATATGGTTTTCTAACAGTGAGTTAATAATATCTTTATCAAATAGCAAACATCCAGCTACAATCTGAGACAAATAAGCTACTGTATTTAAGTCTGTAGTTGTTAGCCTGTTTTGTCCACTGCTAAATATAGCTACCTAAGATAGTGATGTTTCCTATCTTCGACATATATGCTGCAGGTCATTTTCTAAAAACAGTAATTTTTTTTAGTTCCACCATGCGCCTGATGCAAAAAAAGCTATGGAGCAGTTAAATGGCTTTGAGTTGGCAGGAAGGCCTATGAAAGTTGGAAATGTAACAGAACGAGCTGATGGAGGAACCAGCACAAGATTTGATGCTGATGAATTGGATAGAGCTGGAGTTGATTTAGGAGCTACAGGCCGTTTGCAGTTGATGTTTAAACTGGCTGAAGGAACAGGGTTACAGGTATTAAATATAATTATTTAGAGCAAATGTTATATAAACATATTTGTAGGCAAAATGATTTGCTACAAATTATGACAACGAATTTTTTGTAAGTCGCATAGATATCGCGAAAAAATCTGTGTTCTCACCCCTTTTTCCAAGATGACGCCGGGAGAGCTCCTATTGACTCTCTATATCCCAAAATAAAATTACATCTTCTAAAAATGCAAAGCTCATGTAAAATTCAAAGGACTATATTCCTTAAAATAACTTTTAATATTTGACATAATTAATCTTATTTATTGCTAAATATTCGCAATATTAATTTAAATCGAAATAAACCTGTGTAGCCAACCACCTAACAGTGACATTTGATGTTTCGGAGACTTCAAGCTACCCAAGCACCCCTCGCAGCGATTTCATACGCGAAAGCCCCCATTCCTGTCATAGTCTGATACAATAAATTCAATTCGTAGTCAACATATCAATAATAATATGTTCATTGTTATTAATATTTAAAATATAGTTTTCCCACAGTAAAGTTTATCTCTTAATAATCTATATATCTATATCGTCTTCTTATATATAAAAATGAATTGCTGTTCGTTAGTCTCACTAAAACTCAAGAACGGCAGAACCGATTCGGCTATTTTTGGTCTTGAAATGTTCGTGGAAGTCCAGGGAAGGTTTGAACAGTTTCTATGCTCAACAAAGTGGGCACGGGTCAGCAGTTATAAATAAATATTTAAGCACTTACATAATATTATATTTTATTCTCAAAAATTTACTATGTAAGCTTGTCTAATATTAAACTGTTATTTTAGATTCCACCGGCTGCAGCATCTGTGCTAATGGGCGCCGGATCTACCTTAGTTGCACCACAACCCCAAGTGGCTCCCCCAATTGCAACACAATGTTTTATGCTCAATAATATGTTTGATCCAGCCTCGTGAGTATTTTAACTCTACCTACAATCTAATTATTATATAAAAATAATTCTCAAGTTTTGTTCAATGCAGAAAGTATGTGATAAGATAATAATTACATTTATTCATGTTTTAGGGAATCGAATCCTAGCTGGGACATTGAAATTAGAGATGATGTGATCAGTGAATGCAACAAACATGGTGGTGTATTACATGTTTATGTTGATAAAGCATCACCCCAAGGAAATGTGTATTGCAAGTGTCCAACCATTGCAACTGCAGTTGCGTCAGTTAATTCTTTACATGGAAGATGGTTTGCGGGACGAGTAATCACTGCGGCGTATGTTCCTTTGGTTAACTACCACTCACTATTCCCTGATGCTATGACTGCTTTAACATTGTTGTTACCTACACGACAGCGATAAGTTTGGTAACACATAAGCTATTGATTCAAGAATTTATGAATTGAGTGTATATGTTACAATAATATTAGGACAACTAGTGGTGTAATATGTACAATAATAAACAGTAATATTATAAAATTTGTATACTAAATTCGTTTTAATACCAAAGCCATATCGAACTACGCCAACTATGCCCATTTTAAAAATTCACTACTTTTGTTGTGTTGACTGAGGGGAATAGCTTAATTAAATTAAAACATGTGATATGTTATTTAATATTTATTAAATTAAGAATAAACTTGTTTCAAACAATTTTTACAGATAATATAATGGCAGTATTGTAACAGATTTATATTTCAAAGAGAGCCACCACCTAAAATGTTATAAAAACTTTCTGTATTGCACAACATATTGTAAGCTTTATAAAGCTTTTATCCAATCGATTTCCAATGTTGCTGGACCTTTTTGTTTTATTGGCTGATAAACTCCACCATATATTTGAATGCCTATACTTGTTATTTGCGATATGTCGAGCGTTTCATTATTATTCACTTTTTTTCCTCGATAGTATGCTTTGAATTCAGAAAATGGTAAATTTCTTACTGCAAATTCATCTTTGGGTGCCTAAAATAAATGAGAATTTGTTTATATCAGCAAGCTTTTTATAACATAAAAAATATATTTGTATAGAGCTTTGTGCAAATATTTATAACCTTTGAAGACAAAAATGTTTGTACAGTCACGGAAAAACGAATAGTTAACAGTGTATCGCTTACCGTCGGAAAGTAAAAAACATAATATTGACTAATTTCGCAAGCACGTAATTTGGCTTACGACATTAGACAATCTAGAATTTAATTTGATAAACATTAATTTCCCTCGACAGTACATACAAAAATCAACTCTGCTATTTTGAAATAAATTGTAAACGAACCTGGAAATATTGTTCAAAAGAGTAGTTTGGTTCGTCGTTTAAATCTTTGTGTCTTAGTACGATTTTATAACCATTGAACTGGCCTTGACCGCGGCACAAAATTTGTAGCTTAGTGAATCCAGTTAAGTCATACTTTCCAAGAGCTCGAGCTCCAGCAAATCCGGCACCATTAACTTGAGGGTTTAACAATGCGAAAAATATAGCTCGTTTAAATTCGGTATTTTTATGTAAAACAAATACAGCCTTTGACATTCCTACACTCCGTACGGTATCAGACTGTTCTTGCCATTCATCCACATCATGAGCTTTAGTAAAGTCAAATAAAAATCGCCCATCTTGTATTGAAAAGTCATTGCTGTAATAGAAATTACTGTTAGATAATCATTACTAAAAATTGCGTAGTGAAAAAAAGTTAGTTAATACTTAAAAAATATAAATATTAGGGATGATAACTTTTTACGTATTCGGCAAATTTTCAATGATCTCGGGGCAATTACAGTAAATATTACAGCCTAGGACCGTCATTTGCCCATATGCAAGTTCTAGTAATTTTATAAAATACGATAGCCAACATTAAAAGAAACTAAATTTACATTCTAATTGCATGTTTAAGTTTATCACATAACCTATTCAGTTACTGAATCAAGGATTTTAAAACGCATAATGATATACTTCGTCTGCAACTTTAGGCAGCATAAATACTTTAAAATATTTTTCAAAAATAAATTAATCACTCATTGATGATTCAATAAAATGGGTTGTATATTTTATTATTAATACGTGCTTATTAAAAACAGATTTCAACACGGACAAATACCTACTACGTCTTTCTTACCTGCTACCACTAGAAACGAAGTGGTGTAAGGATAAAATACTGAACAATAAAATAACTAAGTTAAATTTTATGTTGCACATTATAAACGACGCTTAACAACTACACCTAAAGTCTTGAATGAATCGTTGGAACTGGAATGGTAATGTTAAGAATGTATATTGTAATTAGTAATAATACCTATATAATTATCGCATAGTACTGTAACTATAAACAATGTTGTTAGCCAAGTATCTGCGTAATTATTGTGTTAAAGAAACATTTGACATTCTTATCAGTTAATAATGTTATTGACATAGTAATATCTGGAAATGAGTGAAATGTAGATAAAGACTTAATAAAATTGAGTATGTACAGTTAAGGAAAATGGATATTTAGCACATAAATCGTCTTTAGTTTAAATCAAGTTCCTCGTATATTTTTGTTCTTGCTACCGCGTCGTGTCGAAAATTAGGTAATGTCAGCACTATCAGCGTTTTAAGTACAGATACCGTAGTTAGACGCTAACCTAACCTAACTAGATATAATTTACTTATTAAAATATTCATAATATTTTGTATAAGATAGCCATGGTCCTACTGCTACGACCAATCAAACAATAGGAAAAAATAAATATAAATTTATAAGTAAGTACTTATACCAGATATTAATTATCTCACTAATATTACTACTTGAAAGTGTATCACTGGACTCGTCATAAAATGCCATACTAGTTGATTTTTTTCACTATGCGTTTTTCGATACTACATTAATCGTAAAAACACTCTGGCTACGTTCGGTATTTTAAATGATAAATAAAAAGCACAGATTAGAGTAATACTGTAAAGAGTGAAAAGTATTTCCGTGTCTTGGTGTACTCTGCGGCCGCATTATCAAACTCGTCATTGACATGTCAGTGTGTCACTATCAATAAGACTGGGACTTTACCATAGAGTATAATAATATAAGACCTTTAAGTACCTTTAGGTAACTATTTAGTAATCTGTGCCTTTAGAGAGTACGCTCTCAGGTTTTTTTGACTACTACTAATGTCATTTGATAGCTACATAGCGCCATCTGATAACATCTCCCGCAAACTTTTGGTATGTATAGCTATATAAACATACCAGTTTATTTGCAGTATAGTTTCAGCTTATAATTTACTTGTATTCAAGTTGATAAAGTTTGGCTTTGTTAAATAATTTACATATTTATATTCATTATCATATATTCATTATTACATAATAAATACCTATTCATTTAACAAATCATAGCCAAACTTTATCAACTTCTATACAGTAAAGTTTAATACTTTACAGAAACCTTGAATTTCACAATAAATGGATAGGTAGGTACATAATAAAACCATTTTTATTTTACAGTTTATTTATTTATTCACAGGTTATACACTTACATTATTGAACATAGAATGTATTATGTACTTACTACACAAATCACAAGCGTCTATATCGCAAATAAATAGCACAAACGTAGCGTCCTGGCCCCTGATTACCTAACTTCGGTCGCATTCCCATCTCTCGAGATCAACTGTCATTGCGACGTTTAAACTTTTTAACACGATTTAAAAAGTTAAAACGTCAAAATTATGACATATTCATTTTTTAAATCGTCTTTTAAAAAGATTTAACGTCACAATGACAGTTGATCTCGAGAGACGGGAAAGCGACCGGAGTTAGGTAATCAGGGCCCTGGTCGCAAAAAAACGATTGCACTGAAATAGTGGAGGAACTAAAAGCTCAACTCACACAATATCTTCTGGAAATACGCACTTCACACAAAGAACAGCACAAATAATAAGGAACAAAACTACAAACGCAAGGAGCAGTCGCCATATTTGCTAAGCAATTTAACCAAGTACCTATCAATCACTTCACTGTGTTGCTATAGTAATTATTACTTAAAGTTGTAAGGCATTCAAAATTTTAAATTTATTAATTATAAAACGAGTTCAGTAAAATATTTAGATACTGAAATAAATATTTTAAATAAATAAATTTCAGAAATAAATTATTGTATAAAATTATCGACTGTGCTACCATCTGTGACACTTTACAGTAACTAGTTGTTTTGGAAAATGATTACAGATGTCGCATTTTGAGTAAAAAAATCACAGAATTTGTCATTGTATGGAAGTGTCCGACCCCTGGACTTTACTAAACGGAAACTGACTGGTGAATACCTTAAAGTCTTAGATAAAGAATCCTATAGATTTGACACAGTGCCACAGCCGAAAGAGACAAACGAAAAGTATATACAATATCTGTGTTGCCAACCCCATTTAAATTTACCCAATTTATTCAGTAATCTTACAACTCGGGACTAACAAAGATTAGTACAGAACAGTAAAATACAAAATTATTAATGAGAGAAAGTTTGTATATCTATATATATATTTGTTTCCATTAAATTATGAAATTTGGAACGGATAAAGCAGGAAACAATATGTTACGTTTATGAGGTGTAAATGTACCAACGGTTCCCATTTGCGCATACAAAGTAGCATTGGCTGCTACTTTGTATGCCCAAAACATACCATACAACAAAACCCAAGGTTTTAAAAAAACATCTTTACATCATAATTATTTTCATCACAGACGCGGACGTAATAATAATTTATATATGTCGGTACTCTATTTATGTTATTGAATGTACTATAATTTCTTGGCGGACATTCTTTTTATGTAGTAATAAAACACAAACTATGTACTTGCACTTTTTTTCACTTTATTATAATATATACCTACACCGACGATGACTTCGTCGAAACCGGTCGTGTATTTTAACAAATACCTATAAAAATATTTAAATTAATGTAAAATAACTAATAAAGTAGGTATATACGTAAAAAAGTATATAAAAAAAATAAGGTGTTTAAAGGTAATCTGTGCATATAGTCATTATTTAAATGATTTTATTATAATATTTGCATTTTTTTTATAATTATTGGTATATTACAACATATATGGGTCGTTATTAAAAATGATTATTTCCGTAACTGTATTCATACCGTTTGCTATTGGAAGTAGATGCACGAATTTCTTCCTCCTCGTTTAAGCATTTGGTATTTTCCTTTTCATGCCTCCTATAGTGTGGATCCCTTACCAGCATTTCCGGGGACATTCATATTATTAATTTATTTCTTATACCAACTACAATTTATAGATATAATCTCATTCGACTATTCACCGCAGTTCAAGAGTTCATGAATGGAAATTTTTGGAGTGACTTTTACGACTTATAATCACTATACGTCTTCCAATAAATATTTCTTCGGCTTTCCTAAAACAAAGCAATAATATATAAAATAGGAGTATTAGAGGCGTTCGTTAAATGTAGACAAGATTTCCATTTCCATCGTTATTTTACAGTAAAAAAATAGTACTGTAGTATGCACATATAGTAATTGACTCTGTGTACCGCTAGTAATAACTACCATATCTGCCAGGC
The DNA here is from genome assembly GCA_905187575.2 of Celastrina argiolus. Taxonomy (NCBI): domain Eukaryota; kingdom Metazoa; phylum Arthropoda; class Insecta; order Lepidoptera; family Lycaenidae; genus Celastrina; species Celastrina argiolus. The sequence goes on from LR994577.1 coordinate 8,060,567, forward strand.
ACGTCTGTGTATCACTACGGTTGTGGTAATACTATCCCCACTCTATGTGTCCTGTACATGGTATATATTCCGGCGATAAAGTGGCAATCAGTTATCAAACACTACAAGTACTTTTAGTGAACTTATGTAGGTAAATTTCAGTAGGCTCTGAATATAATATTATGTTTATAACATTATAATAATCACTTTTAGAGTACGTAAATAAATACCATAATAGTAGGTAACTAACCTGCTCAATGACATGACGCGTAGGAATAGATAACGGGTTTAAACTTGTCATATTTGCTGTTTTTCTAAAACAACTTTGTTCATAATGTCGAGTATATTTGGTTGGTTGCTAGTTTTGTCGGCCTGTGGCACGAATCCATAATTGGCGGGTTGAAGAGTCCTTTGGAAATCTGTAACAACAGTTTCACTATTGCACAGCTTAAGATTGAATAATAAAATTAAAAATAAAATATATATACGGTCGAATTGAGAAACCTCCTCTTTTTTTGAAAATCGGTTAAAAAAGACCCCACTTTTAGGGTAAATTAATAGTACCTTAGCTGGTATCCCCATTAAATCTTTAACATTACTAAGTCAAAAAGTAGTTTAAAATGGCGGACTGCCTGACATTTGTTTCGAGGATGAGAATTTAACCTTGTCACATACATTGGTTGGATAATACATTTATTATTGTAATTTTAAATAACATTTTAATTCATTATTTCTATTCACAATAACCTATTAATAGCTTATTAGTGTGCTACGGAACACAACCTGTCGATATTTTATCAAAGCAAGGGGTATTTATTATTAAAAATGGTACTTACGCATGATAGGAAATATTTCGTGTTTTTTGCTCAGTACGGCTTCTATAGCCGATTATTTAACATATATCCATGTAAAGCAGGGTTAGTATTATGCATCACTTAAGATTCTTTTTATTTTTACCACTTATATCACTATTATTCACTAAAAATCCTGGAAGATCCGAGCTGTGACCGAACTGTCAACTGATTTGTTGGGCACATAGCAGTTGTGCCCAACAAACAAAAACAGGAACTCTGACAAAGACAGGCAATATTGTCGCCTTCCTTTTCCTTCTTTAAAGTTTTTGTATGTTGTGATCTCGTTCACACACTTTATTGACGTATCGTAGCAAATCTATGTATTCTTAATCTAAGCTTAAAGTTGAAAATCTCGTGTTGAGTTGTCAAATTAGACAATGACATTTGACTGTCCGTAAAATGCCGTAAATTGATTACCTACCTATTCCATTTCCAACTCTGACGTTTTAGCCATGGATGAGTTTATACGGGTATACCTACTTCATCCTAGCGTTTTAGCCCATAGTTCTATTTTGAGTACCTACTCTGAATTTTCTCCAACTATCCGAAATTCGGATTATAATCTTACTTCCCAGAGCCGTTGGTGAAATAGGGTAAGACCTTATTTCACTAACAGCCGTTGTGCGCCTGTAAGTGCGAACTGTTTATCTAAGTAGCGTGCCATATCTATATCTTCTATACTTATAATAAAACTGTAGAGAGGTCAATTCTGTACATTGAATATTTTTTCAAAATACATATTGGAGGATGATTGGCGATCGATACTGATGCCAAAAATGCAATTAGTAAAATTTTTGTCTGTCTGTCTGTCTGTCTGTATGTGCGCGATGGGAACAAAAACTACTGAAGGGATTTTAACCAAACTTGGTACGATTGTAGCCCATATTCCTGGGCAGGTTATAGGCTATATAACATAACGCTACGATACATAGCAGCCGAGCAGTGACGATAAATTGGAAGCAAGTCGGATGAATTTCGCGCGCGCGGGCTGCGGACGATCGGTTCATGCGGGGGGCGCGGGGGGATCGCTTACACAGTGACGAAAATATTTAGATACTGAAATAAATATTTTAAATAAATAAATTTCAGAAATAAATTATTGTATAAAATTATCGACTGTGCTACCATCTGTGACACTTTACAGTAACTAGTTGTTTTGGAAAATGATTACAGATGTCGCATTTTGAGTAAAAAAATCACAGAATTTGTCATTGTATGGAAGTGTCCGACCCCTGGACTTTACTAAACGGAAACTGACTGGTGAATACCTTAAAGTTGAAAATCTCGTGTTGAGTTGTCAAATTAGACAATGACATTTGACTGTCCGTAAAATGCCGTAAATTGATTACCTACCTATTCCATTTCCAACTCTGACGTTTTAGCCATGGATGAGTTTATACGGGTATACCTACTTCATCCTAGCGTTTTAGCCCATAGTTCTATTTTGAGTACCTACTCTGAATTTTCTCCAACTATCCGAAATTCGGATTATAATCTTACTTCCCAGAGCCGTTGGTGAAATAGGGTAAGACCTTATTTCACTAACAGCCGTTGTGCGCCTGTAAGTGCGAACTGTTTATCTAAGTAGCGTGCCATATCTATATCTTCTATACTTATAATAAAACTGTAGAGAGGTCAATTCTGTACATTGAATATTTTTTCAAAATACATATTGGAGGATGATTGGCGATCGATACTGATGCCAAAAATGCAATTAGTAAAATTTTTGTCTGTCTGTCTGTCTGTCTGTATGTGCGCGATGGGAACAAAAACTACTGAAGGGATTTTAACCAAACTTGGTACGATTGTAGCCCATATTCCTGGGCAGGTTATAGGCTATATAACATAACGCTACGATACATAGCAGCCGAGCAGTGACGATAAATTGGAAGCAAGTCGGATGAATTTCGCGCGCGCGGGCTGCGGACGATCGGTTCATGCGGGGGGCGCGGGGGGATCGCTTACACAGTGACGCGAAGCAATAGAATGTGGCACTAAAGTAGATTAGAACTTGAAATAAGTACCTAACTAACAGATTTTTTTTTCTGAGAAGAGTGTTTCCACAGTGTCATAATAATAAAAAAATTGTATTTTTGAACTTGCTTCACAAATTGAAATAAATTATCATTTATTGTATAAATCAACTTAATTAACTGTATTATTAAAAGAAAGCCTTTCGCGATAATCTAAAAAAACGGGCAATTAAGCGGTTTTTGGTAAACTATTTATACCATCACGGTATTAATCCTTATCATTTTTAATACGTTAGTTGGCTTAAGCATTTCATGAAGACTATATTTGTCCTTTATACCTAGCAAGTATAAATAATAGTTTAGGAGATAATATAGCAAAATTAAAATCGTTTCGTCGTGATTCGACCGCCGCATCGCGGCGCCGCGCGATACAGGCTGATGCGTGACGTCTTTTATCCGAGTCGGGGTGTAGTGTAGGTATCAGATGCTGGTAGGTAGGAATTTTGGCGAAGGTCAACCAAAGGAACTCCACCCCACTGCTGGGTAAAAAATACTATTAAAATGTGCTAACAGGCAGTACCGGTAGTATGAATTTAACCACGCACAGCCGCTAACTGTGCCCCCAGTAATACTCGTGTTAAAAGTACGGCGTATGGCGTATAGATGTCGCTTTGATTTGAAGATATATGACAATAAAAAAAATACTGGACGTTTGTATGAAGCGCGGCGGGAACCGCGCTGCTTCAAACATTCAAATTTATTCTTTTTTTATTTTATATTTTGTTTAAAACAAAATTTCATTTATTTATATTATTATTATTATACTTAGGGTAGGTTATAAAAAACGCTACTAAAGCCGATCGGCGCGGCGCGCCGAGCTGGGGCCTAACTCTCCAAACTGATTCGATTTTAATTCAGATTCGATCGTGCCGCATACTCCCGAAGAAATTGACGTTTGTTTATTTTTATTCTCTGTCGATTGATATGGTCTGGTGTACAAAAAGTGACGTTCTAACGGTTTTCTTTATCCTAATTAATTTCAAAGTAATCTACCAAATAAAACACCAAAAACCGTTAAGATCGAACTGATTCGATTCTCAGTTGTGTCGAGAGTAAGCCTGCTGGATCCTCGGCGGGGCGTGCCGCTGCGCCCATGTCTAACCGAGAGTTCCGTTTTAAAGACCTTAGTAATTGCAATATAAGTTTAAATTTAATAATACTTCAAAACATTAATGACAAAAACGGTAATAAGTTGAAATAATTGAAAATATTTTTATGGTTTCGCAATTTATCCTATGTCGTTTAAATTTGATATGAAGCAATGTTTTAATAGTGCATTAAGACGTTGCTTCATATCAAATTTCTATTCCCGGGAAGTACCCTTTAGGTTTTGGTTCCCTTTGGCGTGTCGAAAATTACGAAAAATAGCGATATAAACGGCTGAATCTTTGGGTAGATGTGGCCAAGATGCCTGTTTCTTTTCACAGCCAGAAGGGACAGTAGAACTGAGTTTTTAATATGATTTTTAGCTTGATACCTACACGTGTTAAAGTTTTGACACCCAGACAGACAGACGGACATCGAAGTTAAATACTTTACTAAATTAACGTGAAAAATTGTCTGGGTCTATACGGTGCATTCGAATAATATTATCCTAACTTCGAATACCTTTGCTGACTTCTACATATTGTTCGAAGGCCTACTTCTTTTGCCGAGCTCCGAAAGGATAGTAATATATTATTATTATACCCTGCATACCAAGAGGCTTGCCGGGTACGTGACTTGCTGGATCGGGATCAACAGTGGGATGCACTGGGAAGTACCTATTAGCGAAAGTTGTCAGCGGTTGCGCCAATAAACTAAAAATATATTTAAAAATACTAAAGTGCCCTAAATCACTGTTCCACGCGTACGAAGTCGCGGGCACAGCTAGTCTTTCAATAAAACGAAGAACGAGAGAGAAGACATTATATATTTAATGAACGATTAACTTTAAACTTCATCAGCCTATTTTAATTTAAAGAGATTTTGAATACGACAACTAGAGTTCATTTAAAGTTTTTTTACCTTTGACGGAACCTTTATACCATCTACATACATAGGAATCAATTTCATAGAAACTCCGAGAATAATTTAATCAATTTAGGTGATATGGGTATTGGGTACCTATTTAGGCTATTTATGATACCAGTTGAAAGCATAATATTATTATGCAATTCTTGTAATACAAATGAAAATTCTAAGAATTCTTACCATTACCATTAAGTGAGCAACTGGAAGCGATCAATTTTATTTTATTTAACCTCCAACATAGATATCTGTTGCTAAACAATAGTCTACTGTGTTGGCTAATTTTCATCAGCAGAGGCTTTAGCAGAGACGTGCACCCAGCGATCCAATAAGTACTCATTATTTGTTTATAAACTTATTGGGAGGCTTTATGATATTTTTGACTGTAAAACTCATTTTCTTCCTTTACTGTTCTCAATTTCAGATGTGTGGTGGGATATTAAACATGCCCTCATTATTTATTTTTATTTTCTTTTTCAGTTTATTGTACACAGGAACATTTTTACATACTTAACAATTTACACGGAAATACGACACAAATGTAGGTACCTACTGCTTATTTCTAAATAAGAAATCTCTTACATCAGCCCTATGTAGAGAAATTATACAAAAGAAAACAGGTAGAACGTGCACTTACAATATAAACATTACACTTATCCTACATACTAGGCTTAAAACGAAACATATACTTACAATATCAAACAATCTATACTTATAATAAAACTGTAGAGAGGTCAATTCTGTACATTGAATATTTTTTCAAAATACATATTGGAGGATGATTGGCGATCGATACTGATGCCAAAAATGCAATTAGTAAAATTTTTGTCTGTCTGTCTGTCTGTCTGTCTGTCTGTCTGTCTGTATGTGCGCGATAGGAACAAAAACTACTGAAGGGATTTTAACCAAACTTGGTACGATTGTAGCCCATATTCCTGGGCAGGTTATAGGCTATATAACATAACGCTACGATACATAGGAGCCGAGCAGTGACGATAAATTGGAAGCAAGTCGGAGGAATTTCGCGCGCGCGGGCTGCGGACGAACGGTTCATGCGGGGGGCGCGGGGGGATCGCTTACACAGTGACGCGAAGCAATAGAATGTGGCACTAAAGTAGATTAGAACTTGAAATAAGTACCTAACTAACAGATTTTTTTTTCTGAGAAGAGTGTTTCCACAGTGTCATAATAATATAAAAATTGTATTTTTGAACTTGCTTCACAAATTGAAATAAATTATCATTTATTGTAAAAATCAACATAATTAACTGTATTATTAAAAGAAAGCCTTTCGCGATAATCTAAAAAAACGGGCAATTTAGCGGTTTTTGGTAAACTATTTATACCATCACGGTATTAATCCTTATCATTTTTAATACGTTAGTTGGCTTAAGCATTTCATGAAGACTATATTTGCCCTTTATACCTAGCAAGTATAATTAATAGTTTAGGAGATAATATAGCAAAATTAAAATCGTTTCGCCGTGATTCGACCGTGACGTCTTACATCCGAGTCGGGGTGTAGTGTAGGTATCAGATGCTGGTAGGTAGGAATTTTGGCGAAGGTCAACAAAAGGAACTCCACCCCACTGCTGGGTAAAAAATACTATTAAAATGTGCTAACAGGCAGTACCGGTAGTATGAATTTAACCACGCACAGCCGCTAACTGTGCCCCCAGTAATAATCGTGTTAAAAGTACGGCGTATGGCGTATAGATGTCGCTTTGATTTGAAGATATATGATAATAAAAAAATACTGGACGTTTGTATGAAGCGCGGCGGGAACCGCGCTGCTTCAAACATTCAAATTTATTCTTTTTTTATTTTATATTTTGTTTAAAACAAAATTTCATTTATTTATATTATTATTATTATACTTAGGGTAGGTTATAAAAAACGCTACTAAAGCCGATCGGCGCGGCGCGCCGAGCTGGGGCCTAACTCTCCAAACTGATTCGATTTTAATTCAGATTCGATCGTGCCGCATACTCCCGAAGAAATTGACGTTTGTTTATTTTTATTCTCTGTCGATTGATATTGTCTGGTGTACAAAAAGTAACGTTCTACCGGTTTTCTTTATCCTAATTAATTTCAAAGTAATCTACCAAATAAAACACCAAAAACCGTTAAGACTGAACTGATTCGATTCTCAGTTGTGTCGAGAGTAAGCCTGCTGGATCCTCGGCGGGGCGTGCCGCTGCGCCCATGTCTAACCGAGAGTTCCGTTTTAAAGACCTTAGTAATTGCATTATAAGTTTAAATTTAATAATACATACTTCAAAACATTAATGACAAAAACGGAAATAGTTGAAAAAATTTAAAATATTTTTATGGTTTCGCAATTTATCCTATGTCGTTTAAATTTGATATGAAGCAACATTTTAATAGTGCATTAAGATGTTGCTTCATATCAAATTTCTATTCCCGGGAAGTACCCTTTAGGTTTTGGTATGTTGGTTCCCTTTGGCGTGTCGAAAATTGCGAAAATTAGCGATATAAACGGCTGAATCTTTGGGTAGATGTGGCCAAGATGCCTGTTTCTTTTCACAGCCAGAAGGGACAGTAGAGTTGAGTTTTTAATATGATTTTTAGCTTGATACCTACACGTGTTAAAGTTTTGACACCCAGACAGACAGACGGACATCGAAGTTAAATACTTTACTAAATTAACGTGAAAAATTGTCTGGGTCTATACGGTGCATTCGAATAATATTATCCTAACTTCGAATACCTTTGCTGACTTCTACATATTGTTCGAAGGCCTACTTCTTTTGCCGAGCTCCGAAAGGTTAGTAATATATTATTATTATACCCTGCATACCAAGAGGCTTGCCGGGTACGTGACTTGCTGGATCGGGATCAACACTGGGATGCACTGGGAAGTACCTATTAGCGAAAGTTCTCAGCGGTTGCGCCAATGAACTAAAAATATATTTAAAAATACTAAAGTGCCCTAAATCACTGTTCCACGCGTACGAAGTCGCGGGCACAGCTAGTTATTAATATAATAAACCTAAATACACAGTTGATACAAAAAAAAATAGGTACTTACAAATTTATAACAATAAATAAAAATAATATAAGTACTTCTATTATTTCAATGTTGCTGTTAAAGGTTGCCCCAGAGCTGAATGTCGTAGGTCCACACCAGCTTTACTATGGCTTTGTAGATTACCATTTTACAAGCATCTGATAGCTGTGATTTACGCCCGATTAGCCAATACATGCTGCGAAGTTTGCCATCTAGCTGTTTCCTTTTAGTCCATATGTGTTTGCGATGTATTTGGCATCATCTGATAGTGGGATATCTGTATTATAGTTTTGCGGGTGGGCAGAATTTCCTTCTTAGTGTGAAGGTTACTCGTACAGTTTTATTTGTGTTGGCTGTCATACGCCACTGCTCGAACCATGTCTCAATGAGGTTCAGATGAGATTGAATCCTCTCGGTTGCAGAGTCAGGATTTTCATAAGTTGACAGTTGTGCAGTATCATCTGCGTAGGCCGCCGAAACGGTATTGATGTGAGTTAGTGAGTCTGCGGTAAATATAAGGTATATAACTGGGCCCAGTATACTACCCTGCGGAACTCCGGCTCTTATACCGTGCATGATCGATATTTCATTATTATATCGCACTTCATAGCGTAGCATTTGTGCTAAAGGTACGATTTTATAATTATGTAGAAGGAGTGCAGTAACTTTTGCTTAATTTTAAATAATACGACTATTATGCCATAACTGATGGCTTGGTATTATTTCTGTAAGATAGACTTGCATTCTGTTAAGAATAACTTTTTCCAGTAATTTTCCCTATTACTGGTATGAAACTAATGGGCCTATATGATGACACTTTGTGTGTAGGTTTGCCTTGTTTCAGTATCATCACTACCTGGACTATATTCCATTGACTTGGAACGAAAGACATTATTAAGCAAGTGTTAAAGATAGCAAGTAAGAGGAGTTTCTTAGGTAGGTGTTTTAAAGAATTTTCCATCAATAAGGTCATAACCCGGGCATTTACCTACCCTTTGGGAGTCTAGTAGTCTAAATTAAGCAATCAATAATGGTAATATAATAAAGTACAAACATATTTTAAAAAATCCTTTATTCCATAATGTTATTGTAAAATATAATATAAAATATCAAAATTAAAAATTATTTACCACCACCAATATTACTATTTCTCAAAACCCCAATTTTTCTTAGGTAACGTACAATAAAAGGTGTTGCAGTTAAAGTTATTGCTATCCTAGCTGGTGCAAAAACCTTGTGTACTCCATACGCTATTACAAAAGTCCCAGCATTTGATGCAATCATACTTGATTCAGCCAAATTGAAATATGTTAGTATTGCTTGAACATTAACACCACTGAAATATATAAAAACAAGTATTACATTTTGTATTTCATTAGTTTCATTATTTCTTAGGGTTTGCTCTATCCCACCAAAAAAAAAAATTGATAGCATGTGTTTTTTTGTTGTCTTTAGGAATAAAATGAATTTGAATGCCTACTTTTGAATCAAATTTAATTGAAACTTGACATTTCTCTTAATTAAAACATGACGCTAGTGTCAAGTTGTATGTAATTGACACTAGAACAATTCTAAAATAAAAATAGAAATTAGAGAACTATCTAATTACAATCCAATACAAATCTCGACCCTTGTCGATTAAATTAAATTCAAGAGTAGGCCTATAACTGAATGGATTATAGAGAAAAGGAGAAAACGTAAATTACATATTAGGAACAGCATAAATACCTGGAGACAAGCAGATAACAACTACCCAGGGATATAAGTGAGATAGTAACATGAAACACAATTACTGTTGATCCATATTCTTTGATAGCATTTTTAAATTTATCCTTAGTGCTAAGAGATGAAGTATTATCTGTACTCATGTTCCTTGTTGTCATCATCACAACTATGCTTTGAAAAGATAAAAATATTATTTAATTATATAAATTATAAAATTTTGAATGAATGAATGAATATATACTTTATTGTGTCCAAAACAAAAAAAAACACAAAATAAATATACAGTAAAACATTAAAATGAACACAAAGGGCAGCTTTATCGCTATGAAGCAATTTCTTCCAAGCAACCCTTGGCATAGGAAAAAGAAAAACCAAAGAAATAATATGAATCTATAACTACTTAGAAATAAAACAGTTCTAATGATAAAATCACTAGGTATTTAAATATTATGCACTAAAATGATAATCATACATATATTAGCACCAAAAATAATTGAATCTGCAGCACTGTGCTATATTAAATACATTCTAAAAATTTGTCTTCTTCATCAAAAAAATTACCATATTAACATAGATTTAGGACATTTTTTCAGTTACTGACAATTTATTTACTAATTTACAATACACAAAAATAATAAGTAATAGAAAATATTAAATTGTAATGTAGGTAATGAATTACATTGTATCATAATTCCACAATAAACTTGTTACGACTAAATGTGCATGGAGCTGGTATGCCGGCAGAGCAAAAACAAAATCTTGACCTGTCATATTTTCTAAGTAGTATTTAGTTAGACTCCGCCCTATCCGAAATTATCCAAAACTTTTATATCGGTTTTGGTCGTGGATATTTTTTTATTTCGGATATCGGATAGTTTTGGTTACGGATATGTCCATTACAACACTGATATAAATTGTAAATTGTTTATACTTGACATGCATGCTCATTGATCTGCAGTTTGGTTTTTTTATTTATTAATGTAAAATTTGGGGCATACCATGCGAAATTAGATGATTTGATTTTGCATATTCTCCCAATTTTTGTGCATATTTACATGCATATAACAACCTTTTTATGTTACTTATATAGTCCAGTCTCTCAAATGACTGATTAAAAAAATCAAGACTAATAATAATATTATGGTAAGTCTGATTATTTTTATCATCATGAAGAATTATAATTTATAGATTATGTTATAGTAGAAAGATCTCTGAAAAAATAATATTTACCAATTTGAGCTAAAAAATATATAGGGTTTATGATTCAAATAGAAAAATTTACATGCAAGAAAGTTAAAAATTTAATTAGTTCATACCTTGAAGAGTCTGCTTTTTCTTATATTCATTTCTTAATGACAAATAATGAGCATTATGCAAATGATCAGATAAATATTTATACCCTTGACCCCATTGTGATCCTGGCATGTTCAAATGTGTATTATTGCCAGTAAATGGGCTGGGTACATTGCTTTGCATGCTGGATGATAAACTCACTGCACCTCTACAGTCATATTTGTTGACATGTGGATCAGAGTGTAATGTGATGTCAATACGAGACAATTCATGTTTTTTATTGTGTGCATTTATAACAGGCCCTGAAATGTCCCTTTCCCTCAAGGGCGAGAATCTACCAATTTCAGCTTCATTTATGTTAACTACATTTATTGGAAGCTTGAGAGCAGAAACTTGGGGATACTTGAATAGTGGAGATTTATGTATCGCTTTTCCAAACTGACCTGAAGCTGATAAACACAAAGTACAGATAAATTGTTATTTTATAATACTAAATATCAGGGCATATTTATTAAAATCTTTGCTTACCATAAATCGACCCAGAAATCTTTGTTGGAAATCTCATAGTAACTTCCCTGTATGCTTTAAACATTTTTCAATGTGATATAAACTGGTTTCTACAATAACCGTACATTTATGACAAAGAAGATATGTGAATTTTTTAATTGTGATGATTAGATGAGTTTTAAATACAGATAGCAAAACAAAGTTTACAACAAAGCTCTTGTTATTTTCTGTAGATACTTTTATGTTTATCCGTTAATGATTTCTTCAATAAACATATTATTAATTGGAGATCGCATTTCGCAAACACAGTACAATTTTAAGGCAAATATTTGTAATAATAATCTTTGCAAATATCAATGAACACAGATTAGTACCGTGTTCCACCTCTGAATAACACAGATTAAGAATTAGTTACTACGTAACTGAAATAGGGGACTATTCAAAGATTATAATAGTTCTTATTAATAATAATTATTATTACTATGAACTATTAACAAATTACTCTAATCTATGTTCTTCTTCTTCTTTTATTTTTGGCAACAGCTAATCTATGTTATATACCTACCCCGTGTTCCAGATGCAGCTGTCAGCTGTCAAAAACTGTTCAAAACGCACAGAATGATCACGCCATTTTGCATATTTTTACCCATCTTGTTTTTGACGTTTACTTAGATTTCAGAGATTTCACTGATCTCGATGTTATTTTTAAATTATGGATCGAGCAAATTTATTCTAGATTCTTTTTTAATGTAGTTATTATTGTTAATTTAAAATATAAATAGAATTTATGGGATATAAAGGAAATATTAATTTTGACAACTGTCAGTCGTTTCACTAGCTTATGAATGATCTGTGCGTTCATAGTAAAAAGAGCGCCTAAAGGAACACGCCCGGAAACTAATAATACTCTAATTTAAGCTCTAATGACATATACCTTGTGTTCTTTTATGCACTTCTTTTACTCTGAACGCTCAGACCGGTAAAAATAGGTAAGCAAAATGACGTGATCATTCTGAGCGTTTTGAACAGTTTTTGACAGCTGACAGCTGCGTCTGGAACACGGTAACTCTGAATAAGGAAACTAATGGAACTGCCATACCTAAAAAAAACGTGCATACCTACGCGGCTAAACATGGCGGTTTAGTGTTGTGTTATCGATGATTCATTATATAATATTGACTTAATTCTCTGCGTCTGCGGCATTAGCGTAATAAAATCTAAACTTCAGTGAACTTTTTATTATATATATTGCAGAGAACAACAAAATAGTCATGAGCTCATGACCGTGTTGACAGATGGAAGTTCTAAATCATTTCTCACATAAATATGCCTATCCTGATTGGATTAGAATTATAGACGACCTCCGTAGCGCAGTGGTTGAGCCTATTGGTCCTTGAGCCTGAGGTGGCGGTTTTGCATATTGGCGAAAAGTTTTCTGTTTTTCTGTGTCATGGATGTGACAATGGATGGCACAATCCTGACGTCACGACAAGTATTTCCAATGTAGCGATATTGATAAGTACCTATATCATTGTCTTGCTTTAATTGCATACTTTAGACAAAGACGTCACTATTTTTATTATTTCGTTTTTTAAACTATAAACATAAGAAAATATCTGTATGTCATCATTATCAGCAGTTCCATTAGTTTCCTTATTTAGAGGCCCCCTGGCCTCAGATTAATAACTAAAGCATAGATACCGGGTAAAAAGCAAGAGCAGAGTCATATTTCTGTTCTTGTCTCACTATACGACACATGCTAATGGGTAGGAAAGGGAAGTCTAGCTGTCCGTTACTTTATTTTTTTAGGCTTGTCACCACTTTGGGCGATCACCTCTGTACGAAATTGCTCACAAGTTGCATGTCAGCTAGTTTGAGCTAATTTGATGTCTTTATTCGAGGGACGTCCATAGTCGACATAAAACGTAGTGATTATATTCTCTTTGGTCGACATCACATGTCGATAAAAATGAAAATAAAGAAGAAGTTATAATGTGTATACTATCTACCACCCAGTATAAATTACTTTCCTCTTAATCTCCGTCTATGTCTATTAAGCTTAAGGGATTTTAGTTTGCCCCAAAAAATATTTAAGATTTCTTCTTGAGGAAGTTTTCTAATATTATGAATAGGATACATTGCTTCAGCGTGAGTTTTTAATGATTTAAAAAACCTAAGTCAATAAGCATCTAATCTAAGAAGTATTAGCATCTTATATTCTTAGATAAACGAGTACCTCGGTACTACTATTGCTAAAATAAAAAGATTGTAACATTGTGATGCCGTTCAATATTCTGGAGGAATCTAATGTACTAAAACACTATTTAACTACATAAAAGAAACAAGAAAAACAACAGTATATTTAGCGTTTGTAATGGACGTAATGCTATCTATTCAAAACAACGTTACGTGTAAAATCAATTTGACAAAATTAAGAATGTTGAGATAGAGGATATGAATAAAAAGTAAAGTCATACATATATACTTACACCATAATCAAAAGTTAGGAAGAGATTGCTGTAAGCAGTAAAACCGCCTTTATGTACAATTCCTCTTAATGCAATTATCTACTATACAATTGATTGTATTTTATGTTCAAAAACAGATTTTTTTATTCCTTTATATTTCCATAATAATATTTAAAAAAAACTATTAGATAAAAATTATAATATTATCATCCAAGTCATTCTTATCATCCCATTTTACTGTACTGCACAGATTAATTATTAGTTACTACCTGTACTGCTGGTGTATGGAAATCGTACAGTGCAAGTAATATTTAATGGTGTAACAACACAGACACACACAGACATTTGACATTTCAAGCATTTGGATTGGGATAAGTAAAAAAATGTATTCAAAAATATATTTATTGCGTATAATAATATTAAATTAACAATGGTAAACAACGCTTACAAACATACAAAAAACTGCACCAAAAATACAAAAAAGCTCTCTCAGTCTATCAACGCAGCATGCACTCCAGTTATTTATGAGAGCCATGAATTTGACGATTTTTTTTTTAATTTATTCAATAGATACACGAACAACTTATTGCTAATTACATTAATAACTTAATCTAATACTGTTTGCATAGTTCTATCACAATTGTTAATTACAGATGTACACAGCATTTAAAGATAGATCTCCATAAAAATTTAACAAAAAAATTTTTTGTAGTCAGTTTAAGAATTAATTTTATTTCATTTCAATATGCTTACTTTAACTTTAATTAATTAAATAAATAATATTAAATCGTATATATATGAATGTCAATTTGAATATAAATATGATATGTCAAAGTGAGGACAATTACATGTTAGAATTTACAACACATCTTATGTACTAGAATTTGGATTACATTATCATGCATATAAAAATCAATAAAATAAAAATTATTAATAAAATAAAATTAAAATATAAGTATTATTTTCTAGAGGTGACAGGTCACACAGTCAACAAGTACAAATTAAGGTCACAATATTAATTGATGTTGTCCTTAATTACTATATATACAATTTTTTCTTAAAGTTCGCTAAAGAGTCGTGAAAAATGTCAAAACGATACAAATGGACCGACAGGACCGGATTCATACCTCGGCTTCACAGGAAACCCGTGTGCATCAACATCAATGTGATACAATATTCTCGTTTGCAATAAAATAATTGGGGGTAAATGTTTAGAGCAAACATGACTCTATGTAGCTTCTGGTTTTCCTATGAACTCGAACCATTTTATTTTTGGAGCATGATTTTGTAAAAAACCTGTAAATACCAAATAGCAGATTAATTACCTATATTTAACTTGGTATGGTAACATGGTATGGTTAAAAATAATAAAAGTTAAAAGTACCGAACATATCTATTCAAACATAAAGTGATTATTTCGAACGGTTATCGATATAGAAATGTACATCACTATGAGAAACTTAACCTCTTTGTTATGTAAACAAATATTTTTTAATATAATGCAAACACCGCATACTAGTAGAAACTATAATAATATACACTTACGTAGTAACTAATTCTTAATCTGTGATATACACATACATCTATTAAAATAAATTAGTTCTAGCCTATTTGGATAAATTTACTAAGCCTATAACATTTAAAACATACTTATGAAAAGATATTGTTCCGTCACAGTTTTTTTAAAAACTGTAATAAATCAGATGAGAATTATTATCTATTACATTATAATAATGAAATCTAAAAGAAAATGTTTTCTTCATGTTTTATTGTTGACACAATAATAGGATGGCTTAAAATGCTACCAATTGAAGTTGTCGCTAATTTCTAAAGAGCTATAAAAATACAGAGACGTTTTTATTTAGTTGGTTTGATACGTTTGACAGACCACCAAATCGACCTCTGACCGTGACAACGCGAAAAATCATGAAGTTGCTGTCTCTTTTACTCTCATGAATCTTTGCATTTGAAATTTGTTAGATAGATCGCTGTTTTTAGCTCTACTTTTTACACTCCTTCTATGTATATCCTATTTCTATGCCCCCTGGCAACATAGATAAAGAATACATAGATTTGCTACAATGCGTCAATAAAGTGTGTGAACGAGATCACAACATACAAAAACTTTAAGGAAGGAAAAGGAAGGCGACAATATTGCCTGTCTTTGTCAGAGTTCCTGTTTTTGTTTGTTGGGCACAACTGCTATGTGCCCAACAAATCAGTTGACAGTTCGGTCACAGCTCGTATCTTCCAGGATTTTTTGTAATTAATAGTGATCTAAGTGGTGAAAATAAAAAGAAATTTAAGTGATACATAATACTAACCCTGCTTTACATGGATATATGTTAAATAATCGGCTGTAAAAGCCGTACTGAGCAAAAAACACGAAATATTTCCTTTCATGCGTAAGTACAATTTTTAGTAACAAATACACCTTGCTTTGATAAAATATCGACAGGTTGTGTTCCGTAGCACACTAATAAGCTAATAATAGGTTATTGTGAATAGAAATAATGAATTAA
Organism: Celastrina argiolus; assembly: GCA_905187575.2. Lineage (NCBI taxonomy): Eukaryota > Metazoa > Arthropoda > Insecta > Lepidoptera > Lycaenidae > Celastrina > Celastrina argiolus. The sequence goes on from LR994577.1 coordinate 8,076,989, forward strand.
AATGTTTTTTAGAATTACAATAATAAATGTATTATCCAACCAATGTATGCTCTGAATAAGGAAGCTAATGGAAATGCCATATTGACATATAGATACTTCATTATGTATATAGTCTAAAAACGAAACAATAAAAGTAGTGACGTCTTTGTCTAACGTATGTAATTAAAGCAAAACAATAGTATACTTATCAGTATCGCTATATTGGCAATACTTGTCGTGACGTCACGATTGTGCCGTGTCCGCCATATTGTGTTGATATGTACTTTAATCAGTGTTTCCACAATGAGGGGAAATTCCCCTTTCAAGGGAAAATTAGGGTCCAGACGGGGAAGAAAAAGGAGAAAGACTATAAAAGGGGAAATTGCGGGAAATTATAGATAATTTAGCTAGCTGTACCGTGGACTAGCGTGCTACCGTACGAAAGAAACAATGACAGCACGTTTAGGTGGCATGCAGTTGCATTGGACTGTACAAACTTAAGGTGTATTATTTCTAACTGATCTTTCATTAGTTGTACAGAAGTTAGTAATTGTAGAGCACTCAATCAATTACACCAACCACATTTTTTTTTAATAAATATTAAATTTAAAGGGGAAATCTGAATTGAGGCGTGGGGAAACGAAATCTTTACAGTGGAAACACTGCCTTTAATAGTGATGTGAACTAATTCCTGTATCGTTTAACACTATTTACCGCTGTGAAGATAATAATTAGCTTAAGAAATTTTAAAGATTGTGCAGAAATATATTGGTAAAACATTAATTTACGATGCCTACTAAGTGCGGAATAATTAGTTGTGGTGTAATATCAAATCGAAATCGGCCAAATCTAACATTTCACCGGTAAGTTATTGTTATTGTTTTAAGTATTAGTGTTTAGTCTTGTTATTTTGATATACACATTCGAATATTATTGTTAGATTTTGATTGTTTTTGTTTGTAGTTATGATCTTACTTCTTGTTATATTGGATGACTTATCAATATTTTTGTTGCTGTTTGCAGTATTTTCTAAGTATTTTGTTTTCAGACTGCCACAAACTAAATATAAAATAACTATTTGGTTGGAGATCATAGGCAAGGAAAATCTGAGAACCGATTTAAAACACATTTACATATATGTTCTTTACATTTTTATGAAAATTCATTTAACAGAACACTAGATGTCATAAGATTAAAATATGATATAAGATTTAAATATTTTGGAAAAAAAGTACCGAAAAACTGTCTTTCAGAAATTATATGAACAACATTATCTTGTTTAGAAATGAGTGATATAAATAAACAAATTATAAATATTAGATACCCACAAATATTCTTATTATTTTAGCATTAATGAACCCAAATTTTATCAACAGTGATCAGTAAATAAATCTATACTGATATTATAAACAGGTAACATTTGATTGTTTGTTTGTTTGTTTGAATGGAATAGGCTCTGAAACCACTAAACCAATATGAAAAATTCTTTCACCGTTGGAAAGATACATTCCTAGCGCTGAACATAGGCTATATTATACTTTCAATAAAAATAGGGTTCCTTACTAAAACCCCAAAAATGTAGCCCAAAGTTTAAAAACGACCTTCAAAATTTCTTATATCGTGTGCGCTTCGACAACGGCTTGACCGATTTCGCAATTTTTTTTACACTATGTTCGTTATTATCATGAAAAGGTTATTATGAAAGAAAATGTTGAAAAAAAAAAGCAAAAAATTAGGAAAAACAAGAAAATATACGTATTGGTCACGCGGGGTTTGAACCTGGACTCAATCTTTCCTGTGTCGCTGCCAGTCTTATATGACACGGTTGTCATGGTAACAAAATTGTTTACAAATGGAAAATAAAAATTATGAAATGCTATGAATAACGTATCTACATAAGCTTAAACTATTTGGATCACCAAAAATATTAATCCATATAGTTTAAGCTGATATAAATACGGTATTTATAGCATTTCATGATTGCTATTTTCCATTTGTAATCAATTTTTTTACCATGACAACCGTTAGACGTACGAGTTACGACGACTACGAGTTAGACTCTCTCAACCAATTGGTAAGCTTCCTTAGAGCTTTGAGCATAAATACGGTCATTTTTCTTGTTAAAATGTTGTTTAATTGTAAAAATTTTCACATCAGTAAGCAAAATTTTTCTGTGACCCTTTGCGTACTGCCCCAGTAATTGTTTTGATTTTAGCACCCTATTCTTTTTTAAATTATCAGTTAAAAAAGACCAGTACGTCTCTTATAGGCTAAAAGTCTTAAGTCGTCTTTTAAAATACGCGACATGGTTCTAGGGGCTATCTTCATCTCCCGAGATAAAATCTTTTGTTTTCGACCCGGATTTCTTCGGATTCTTTCTCTTACTGCCTTAACCACCTTTTCCGTACGAACACAGCTAGCCAGCCAGATCTTTTTCTGTCACAAACAGAGGAGGTCTCATTGTACCTATTAATAGCCCGGTACACAAACATTTTGTTTATACCAAGCGTGGAGATGTGGAGAGTTTTAAAAATTGCATTGGGCTCCATACCTACTTTGTGTAACGCAATCACAGCGATTCTGTTCTCTTTATCACCCACACCATTTCAATATCGCAAAATAATAAACAATGTAATGGCTCAACAGTATTTATGGCCAGACTAAGTATATAATATGTATAAACGGGTGTAAAGAGCAGTCACTATAACTTTGGGATATGATTATACTACCTTATCCCATTCTATTACATTTTTTTAGTTATTGATAAAAAAAAAAACATTTCCAAAATAAAGCAAGATAATATAATCGTATCTCAAAGTTATAGTGACTGCTCTTTTTACACCCTGTATACATGACATTTTTGCCAAGTTGCACCTATTTTATTTTATATAGTGTTTGCGTCTTGCCCGTGCAAAGTTCTCAGCAAGTTAATAAATAGTAATCATGTCGTATTAAATCAAAAATAAATAATTAATCAACAATCACTTTATCGATTCGCTAGAACAATCGTAGTGACACAACACTAAATCGCCATATTGTGCCGCGTAGGTATACACGCTTTTTTTGTAGGTATGGCAGTTCCATTAGTTTCCTTATTCAGAGAATGTATGTGACAAGGTTAAATTGTCATCCTCGAAACAAATGTCAGGCAGTCCGCCATTTTAAACTACCTACTTTTTGACTTAGTAATGTTAATTTTTTTTATTTTTTTTATTTATTAAGAGCTGGAAACTAAGTCCTTTGCTCGAAAAATAAAAACAATTATATAACATAAAAAACAAACAATAAAATAATTATCCTTAACTAATAAAACAATAAAATAGTCTTTCTTCTTTAAAATAAAAAATAAAAAAAACTTCACTCTACACTTTCTCTATAGTGGCACATAAAAATCTAAACAAAGATTTATAAAATAAGGGGTTACATAAAAGGTCTTCTGGGCGGCGGGGCATACTTATTTCATTTTCTTCACATATTCTATCCACTTCCGAAACTAGTACTAGTCTGTCCAAACTTAATGCTTTACAAACAAATATGATGTGATTTAAATCAGCATTAACTTCTTCACATTTAGGACATTTAGGTTCCTGTATAATTCTTATTCTGTGCAGATGAGAGGGTATCATACAGTGTCCGAATCTCATTCTTGTAATAATTGAAGTAAATTTTCTTGAATCACATGGAACTTTATTATACCAAGGATCAGTATTAAATTCTTTTTTAATGCTAGCATACCATTTTCCTTTCGTACATTTTATTTCATTCCATGTGCTTTTCCATAAATCCAATATTTCTTCTTTGATTAAAGAAAAGAAATCTGTAAATGGTATCTTTAAAATTTCAGTATGATCCTCATCGTAAGGTCCTCTAGTAGCTAAATCCACTTTTTCGTTACCAGCTATACCTCTGTGGGAGGGAACCCATAGTAATTCGACATTAATATTCTTACAATATAACTCATACAGTACATTTTTAATTTTAAATATCAAATAATTACATTTAAAACTTAAATCAAAATTGTCTAAAGCCGATAAAGCGCTTTGGCTGTCTGTTATAATAAGTACATTATTCACATTGGTCCGGGATTTGACATACAATAATGCCATGTATATTGCATAACATTCTGCAGTATAAATTGAACATTTTCTGTTTAAAAGGAAACATCTAGTAACATCCAGATTTACATCATAATAAGCTGATTTGACCTCTTCCACAGTCTTGGAACCATCTGTATACATTTTATAAAATTCTGATTTTTGTTCTAATAACCTTAGAAAATCAGCTTTATTACAGATGTCTCTAGTCGTTACTAAATATTTCTTCTATAAAGAACTTTCAAAACTGTCATAAATAGGCCATAGATCACTACAATATGTAATGTCATCTGTCATATTTAAAACCAACTGTAATATCGTCGGCGTCTGAGGCAAAATCCCACAAGAAATAGATTGTGGGGATACAGCAGAGGAATCTATTAAACCAGCTACTTCTTCAGATATTTTAAGTTTTCTCACAGGTAATGATGACTTAATTGCAATCATCTTAACAAAATATTTCTTTGCTAACATAAGTCGTCTTAAGACCAAAGGAGGTATACCAGTTTCTATTTCCATTGAGTTTATAGGGGTCGATCTCATAGCACCATTTATAATACGCAACGCTTGATTCTGTATAATATCTATTTTCTTTAAAAGACAAGCACTAGCATTTAAGTATGCTAGGCAACTATAATCAAAGTGACTCCTAACCAAGCTTTTATAAAGCATAGAAAGAATCTTTGGATCGGCGCCCCAAAAAACTCCAGCTAAACACCGCAAAATGTTAATTCTCTTATAGGCTTTACTACATATAAAGTCTATATGTGCTTTGAACTTTAGTTTATTGTCTAAAACTATACCAAAAATTTATGTTCATTTACTATTGGAATGTTTTCATTGTTACAAGTCACTTGTAAGTTAGCATTACTTCTTCCAAAATACATAACTGAACTTTAAGAAGAATTTACATTGAGCTTAAGTTTGTTATTATAATAATTAAGTAATTGTCTAAGTGCTAAATTAATATTACAACTGGCTATGTTTATATTTTGGTTTATACAATATATTAATATATCATCAGCATATTGCAAAATATTTACACTTAATGTATTAACATATTTACAAATTTGGGAAGTATACAAATTATACATAATAGGAGATAAAATAGCTCCTTGCATTAAACCATTATGTGCAAATTTAGGACCATGTAAAATGTTATTGAATTTCACATAAACAATACGATGATTTAAAAAGTTATAAATCCATTTCAATAAACTACCAGGAATTCCCAATTCACTTAAAACCCTAATAAGTATAGACAGATTAACATTATCATATGCACCTTGCACATCTAAAAAAACACATAGAGCATTTGAATGAGCAAACATTGAGTTTTTAATATCATTTATGAATGAAACAAAGCCATCAACTGTACTTTTTAACCTAACTGATATTCTGGCAATAAAGAATTAACTTCTGTAAAATAATCTAGTCGAACTTTTATCATATTTTCAAAAACTTTTCCTATACACGAAGTAAGAGATATGGGACGATAAGAATTATGATCTTGAGTTGGCTTATCTTTTTTAAGGATAGGCAACACACATTGAGTTTTCCACTCTTCCGGAATGATTTGCTTGGACCATAAAAGATTGTAAATATTTAATAGAATTAATTGAGCATCTTTATGTAGATTTTTAATCATTAAATATGGAAAATTATCCAAGCCAGGTGCAGAATCTCTTCTTGACATTAATGAACTATAAAATTCATCCCAGCTAAACTCCTTCATAAAAAAGTTAAAATTTTCACTATTATTATTACTACCAAATATATATTCTAAAGAACTATCACATTCCTCAACATGTGTAAACTTATCTAAGAATTTAGGAATAAAAGTATCACATTTGCTGATTACACTTACATCTAATCGTTTATACTTTTTAATAAATTTCCAAATGTTAGATACTGATGTATATCTATTAAATGAAGAACATAAATTATGCCAGCTTTTCTTTTTCTCTTCCCTTATAATTCTTTTTTTAAGAGCATCTAATCTCTTGTAGTTTATATAATTGTCCATAGTTAAATTATTTCTGTATATTCTCAAAGCCTCTTTACAATCTTTTACAGACTTTTTACAAGTATCATTCCACCAAGGAGCAGGTGGTCTTTTCAATTTGTTAATACCGTTAACTCGAACTTTTGGTATACATTCCTGTCTTAAAGAATTAAGAATGTCACAAAAGGAATTATAATTTTGTAAAGGATTTTGATAATTATATACAAAGTCTTTAAATAGGTCTTTTGACATATTAAAATACTTATCCCAGTTAGCCTTACTATATATATATTTATTTACATTACTATTTATGTCATAATGAGCAGCAGAAATTTTAATTTTAGAGAATGTAGGAAAGTGGTAACTTCCCAAAGGATCGTCACCAACATACCAATCACAATACGGAGCCAATTCTGCACTGACCATAGTAACGTCAATTGCCGATAAATTATTATTTGGTCTGCCTACTGTTGTTGCACAACCAGTATTTAAAATGCATAAATTAAATTCATCTATAATCTCATATAAATCTCTTCCTCTAGTATTATTAATTGTACAACCGAATGTTACATGATGGGCATTAAAGTCACCCGCTATAATAAATGGTTTTGGAATACTGTTAATTATTCTTCTTAATTTAGATATGTTAATTTTGTTTTTAGGTGGACTATAAATACACAGGACAGCAATAGGACCTAGGCTTGTTTCTATGGAAATGGCAATACTCTGTATATCTTGGAAATTTGGAGTCTGATGTTGGATATATTTCATGGAATTTTTTACCGCTATTGCCACTCCTCCATATCCATTTTTGGCATTTTTAAAGATAAAATTATACCCAGGGAAATGAACCCGTGGACTTGAAGTTTTAAGCCAAGTTTCATTAATTAAAGCAATGTCTATTTCTTTATCAAATAAAAGGGACTGAAATAAAGGTTTTTTATTATTTATGCTCTGAATGTTATGTTGTACAATATTAATACTGTCCATGTTTACTTATTATAGTTTTTAATAAATGTTTCCTTTATATGAGTAGTTGTCTTAATATCATTAGAATTACCTATGCATACAATAGTGCTAATTATAACTTCTAATATATCTTTATTATTTATGATGTCTTGTGCTGTTAACTTTTCTGGTACTGGTATAATATTCTGGGATTTAGGTATTTTAAGTGGAGGAAAAGATGCTACATTAGTTGTTATGTCTGCATAAGTAGAATTATTTCTAACAGTCTTATTTTTATTAATTTTGGCAGCCTTAACTGGACACTCTTTTGAAATTGCCAAGTGATTACCCGAACAATTTTTACATTTTAATAACTCAGATGTACATTCTTTATAATAGTGATTTTCTGCGCACCTAGAACAAGCTTGTTCATTAAAGCAATATTTAGCAGAATGGTTGAATAACAAACATTTGAAACATTGTAAAACTGGAGGTATGTAAGTGTGTACTCTAAATCTCCATCCGTCTAAGAAAATGCACTGAGGTAGTATAGTGCCAGAAAATGTTATGGTAACTGTATTTAAAGGAACTAATGCGTTATTCTCCTTTTTCATAAACCTACGAATTCCTATTATATCTGAGTCACAATTAATTTTCTCAAATAATTCCTTATTGCTAATCTCCTTAGGAATGTACCTAACTACCCCAACACTTTCCACAGAGGCTGCTGGAATATAAGCCCTTAAGTTGTTTTCTTGAATAAATTGGCCATTTAAAAAATCATTAGCCAGTGCCGCCTGCTTGAATGTAATTTTGATTTTTCGAGCATTAACTCGAGATCTCTCGTGGGTTGAGTGGGTTCATATTTCCTATTTTAATGTCTTTATTGCAGTGTTCAACGAAGACCGAGAAGTCTCCGTTAGATAAATTGTCTGGGTATTTTCTGGTATATGAAGATTTAGTGTAGGGTTTATACTTATCCCCTGGGTCTTCTAAAATTTTTCTTTTCTTCGTTGAGGACGATTTGTAATCGCCCTCATCGTCTCCGCCGCTCTCTCCTTGCATTTTGCTAACAAATAGCCAAAATGATTAGAGAAAAACTATAAAAAATTATTTTTGAAAAATATTTGTTCAAAAAAGGCGCCTTCCTCTTCCCGCCAAAAGAGCAAGTCAGTAATGTTAAAGATTTTATGGGGATACCAGCTAAGGTACTCATAATTTACCCTAAAAGTGGGGTCTTTTTTAACCGACTTTCAAAAATAGAGGAGGTTTCTCGATTCGACCGTATATATATTATATTTTTAATTTTATTATTAAATCTTAAGCTGTGCAATAGTGAAACTGTTGTTAAAGATTTCCAAAGGACTCTTCAACCCGCCAATTATGGATTCGTGCCACAGGCCGACAAAACTAGCAACCAACCAAATATACTCGAGTATGCTCTAGACATTTTGAACAAAGTTGTTTTAGAAAAACAGCAAATATGACATATTTAAACCCGTTATCTATTCCTACGTGTCATGTCATCGAGCAGGTTAGTTACTTTTATGGTATTTATTTACGTACTATAAAAGTGATTATTATAATGATATAAACATATTATATTCAGTGTCTTGTGTAGAGCCTACTGAAATTTACTTACATAAGTTCACTAAAAGTACTATTTTTTTACTGTAAAATAACGATGGAAATGGAAATCTTGACTACATTTAACGAACGCCTCTACTACTCCTATTTTATATATTATTGCTTTGTTTTAGGAAAGCCGAAGAAATATTTATTGGAAGACGTATAGTGAATATAAGTTGTAAAAGTCACTCCAAAAATTTCCATTCATGAACTCTTGAAATGCGGTGAATAGTCGAATGAGATTATATCTATAAATTGTAGTTGGTATAAGAAATAAATTAAAAATTTAAATGTCCCCGAAAATGCTGGTAAGGGATCCACACTATATACAGGCATGAAAAGGAAATTACCAAATGCTTAAACGAGGAGGAAGAAATTCGTGCATCTACTTCCAATAGCAAACGGTATGAATACAGTTACGGAAATAATCATTTTGAATAATGACCCATAAATGTTGTAATATACCAATAATTAAAAAAAAAATGCAAATAATAAAATCATTTAAATAATGACTATATGCACAGATTACCTTTAAACACCTTATTTTTTATTTTATATACTTTTTTACATAATATATATACTTTATTAGTGATTTTACATTAATTTAAATATTTTTATATTTGTTAAAATACACGACCGGTTTCGATGAAGTCATCGTCGGTGTAGGTATATATTATAATAAAGTGAAAAAAGTGCAAGTACATAGTTTGTGTTTTATTACTACATAAAAAGAATGTCCACCAAGAAATTATAGTACATTCGATAACATAAATAGAGTATTAAGTAGTAAATTATTATTACGTCCGCGTCTGTGATGAAAATAATTATGATTTATGATGTAAAGATGTTTTTTTAAAACCTTGGGTTTTGTTGTATGATATGTTTTGGGCATATAAAGTAGCAGCCAATGCTACTTTTTATGCGCAAATGGGAACCGTTGGTACATTTACACGTCATAAACGTAACATATTATTTCCTGCTTTATCCGTTCCAAATTTCATAATTTAATGGAAACAAATATATAGATGAACAAACTTTCTCTCTTTAATAAATTTGTATTTTACTGTTCTGTACTAATCTTTGTTAGTCCCGACTCCCGAGTAGTAAGATTCCTGAATAAATTGGGTATATTTAAATGGGGTTGGCAACACAGATATTGTATATACTTTTCGTTTGTCCCTGTCGGCTGTGGCAATGTGTCAAATCTATAGGATTCTCTATCTAAGGGGAAAATAGTACTACATTTAAAAAATATATGTGACATATGTATTCTTAATCTATGATTTTCCCTGTGTTCCTTTAAGCACATCTTTTACTCTGAACGCTCAGATCGCTAGTGGAACGACTGACAGATGTCAAAATGTAATATTTCTTTTTTATCCCATAAATTCTATTTATATTTTAAATTAACAATAATAACTACATTAAAAAAGAATCTAGAATAAATTTGCTCGATCCATAACTTAAAAATAACATCGAGATCAGTGAAATCTGTGAAATCTAAGTAAACGTCAAAAACAAGATGGGTAAAAATATGCAAAATGACGTGATCATTCTGAGCGTTTTAAACAGTTTTTGACAGCTGCATCTGGAACACGGTAATAGTCTAAAACCATTGCCAGTGTTAAATTAAAAATATTAGTTCTTAGATCTTAATCTATGGATGATCCTTAGCGACCATTTAGCGACGATTTCCACTCCGCCGATATATTCATAAAAACTTATTGCGTAACACTCGTTTAAGAGTAATGAGAAATATAATAGGTAACTTACTAAGTAATATATTTATTTAACCTTTATTTTTAAATCTGAAATAATAGCGATGTGATCAGATGGGAAAACAATACTAGGTAGCGCTACATGGGACCGTAGTTCTTCATTACTAGGAAATGGAACAACCTGAAACAAAGACAACAATAGTTAATTAATTATAGCGTCGCTAATCGTCATACCTGTAACCATTACTATTATAATATACGTTTGGACTCTGTGCCAATGTAAGTTGAGCCTTACACAAGATGCATAAAAATTAAATTATTAAATTTCGTTTTGCTAGAAAGAAATAAAAAAAATACTTTCTGTTTCTTGCATATTCCCAAATATTGTTTTTTTTTTTATTAGTATCATCAAACACATAGAGCACATCACAAAAAAAGCTAAATGTGCTCTAGGGTCCTGTTGGAGACTAGTTGGCTCCAAATGGGGCCTCCGACCAAAATCAATGCTGTGGCTCTATATGGCAGTAGTGAGACCGATGGCCACACATGGTTATGCAGTGTGGTATAAAAAAGCTGAACAGGTAAGCAGCATTGAAACTGAATAGTTTACAGAGACCAGCCTGTATGATCATCACGGGAGCGCTCTCGATGTCACCTACGGCTTCACTTGAAGCTCTGATCGACCTTAGCTCCACTACATCTGCATGTTCAGATGGAGGCAAAGAGAGCGGTCCTCAGAGCCAGAACGGTAGGCAGGACGAGATGGGCCTCCACCCTGATGAGACAGCTAGACGCCTCTGTATTGAAAACACCGGTCACGACTATGCCATCAGACGCAATGACTAAGGTGCACAGCTTTTCAAAGTTCTATCAAGTTCTCATACCTACCAGGTCGGACTGGGAAGGAAAGGTTCCAGTAAATGGGAGCTTGATTATACGATGGAAAGCCCTCAATAGGCAAATATGCCTGCTTAGGGAAGTTTGCAACCGTATTTCAGGCTGAAATCTTTGCCATAATCGGCTGTGCGCTAGAAAGCAATGGCATTAGCCCACAAAAATTTCCTGATATTTTCCGACAGTCAAGCTGCACAAATCACAATCACAAAATTAGTTCTGGACTGTACCAAGACGCTAAACAAACTAGTACGTAACAACAACATACGACTAGTATGGGTTCCGGGACACAGCAACATCCCCGGCTACGAAAATGCGGACGAACTGGCAAGGCTGGGCGCTGAAAGCCCCATGTATGGCCCAGAACCAGTCTGTGGAATACCTCCCAGCACTACCAAACTAGAGCTTAAGGAATGGAGTAGCAGGCTAAGCATAGAGCAGTGGGCTGTGGCCCCAGGACTAGAGCACTCCAAAGCACTGATCCCGGGTTTCAACAAACGACACGCAGAATCGGCGCTTTCAATGAGTAGGAACCAACTAAGAATCCTCGCCAGAATCCTAACCGGGCACTGCAAGCTAAGCAAACACCTTCACAGGATAGGTCTAGGTGATCACATTACTTCAGATTTTGCAAGGAGAGAGACGAGACTCCCCTCCACCTTCTTCTTGATTGCCCAGCTCTTCATATAAGCAGGAGCAAGTACCTCGGGCTGCATGAATACTAATACTACTAATACAGAGGACATTCGCACCGCAGACCTCCACCATATTGTTCGCTTCATTAGTAACATAGGACTGGAGACCAGTACTCTAAAGTGAAGTAGTCACAATAGATCCAGAAGGGTCGCAGTGACGTCTGGGCCTGTCAAGGCCAGCCTTCGATTATAAAAAAAAATAAAATAGTATCATTAAGATTAATGGCATACCTGTTGTACATTTAAATTATTTTTTTCATAGAAAATATAATCAAGGCAATCGGCAAATCCCTTTGTAAAATTTGTAAACTCAGGAGTCCCACAAGCACTACCAAGTTGAATGTTTTGCATTAATGTTAAGCCAGTTACTGCTTCTTTCTCATCTAAAAAAAACTATTAAGTTAAAATATCAATTTTGTCAAAACCTACTTTATTAATACAATAAAAATTCTATATATCATTATTGCTGTGTACATGAAAACGGCTAGGTTTTCTAGTTGTATGACAACAGCCAAAAACGGTTTTTAAAGTACCAACTTACAAAAGAAGCCCTCAAGGCAGTACAACTAGCGCCACAATCCTTCATAGCACTATCGCACATTATTAGGTCTGGCACTAGATATACAACATCTGAATACTATTACTTTGGGTCTGACCGAGCATACCACTGTGTGATCGCAGATCTCTATTTGGAGCTTCCACATGTTACCATACACTAAGCAAAGGCATTATTTACATACTTGATTTCCAGTCAGGCAAAGTGTCTGGTGCTATTCCAGTGGTGTACAGCTTATAAATACCACATGATGGAACACTATTGAAATCTCCAAAAACTATAACAGATATTCTTTTATCTGGCATCTAAAAACATTTAAAAAATATTTGGTTTACTTTTTTTTTAACAAGCATTGGCCCACCTCATATTCCCACCACTGCAACTCTGTGAGCCATGATCAACAGCAGTAACCATGACAACCACTTTGATATGATCTCAGGGGTGCCCAAGGGACAAGCTAAATCTGTCTTAGGACCCACAACAAAATTAATCAATAGAAAAAAAGGAGGAGTAGGTTTAGTTTACTTGTTAAAATAATCTACATAAAATCTACAAGTTCTATATGATTAAATATTATATTTTAGATAGTTTTAAACATAAAACCAAGACCAAGCTGCTAAAACTTACCTTTTTCTGTAAATCATTTTTAAGGTGCTGCAGCCAGTAAATAACAATACCACCCTGAATCAATCTTATGTGATCAGCATCAGGGTGGAAGTACAAATGAGTATTGCCAACAAGAAGTATTTCATCAGGATAATTACACAACTGCAAAACTGTAGCACTTGCCACTGTAGATCGATCCAATAACCTTTCTACTAATGGTGCATTCTTTTTAATTTTGTTCCAAATTGGTTCTAAATATGATTCCTTTTTTATTGCTTCAGCTAAGAATATACAGCTATCCTCTAAAAATCTGAAATACATACAATTATTATATGTATATAGTAATTAGTAGGTAACCTAAATGATCATTATTTAAAGGATTTTTTTAATAATTATTTATAAGATTTTTCTAAATATTGATTGGTAAAATGATATTAATGTGGAAAGATTTTTATTTTCACATTTTTATTTTTCAAATATATATAATCAACATTTGGTTATCATACCTTAATCTGTTGTTTCTATAAAAACAAGCCAAACCCTCTGAAACTGTTTTGCCTTTTTTATAAAATTTTCCATCAAGCCCATTGAATTCCAAAAATGGTTTTAAACAGTTTAGAAATATTTTCTTATCAACTTCTTGAAGACATACAATATCAGCATTGTAACCTAAGACATCTTGGATTAGTTATAAAATATGTATATATAATATAAAAATTAAATAGACTTATAAAATTAAAATACACAAACCAACAATTTCCTTTAGTAGTAGGTTCTTGCGGTAATCAATATGAAGAGCATATGGTGGACAATATGGATGCAGAACTGTTCTAGTAAAATCTATGTCACAGTACAAATCTGCTAGTATGTTGTAAGAAACACACCGAAAGCTGTAAAAATATAATTTATATACATAATATAGATAATAATTAATCAATCACTATTTTACAAAGAATAATGATATAAGCAAAATTATCTGAGGGCACGACAGTGCCCCCGCCAAATTGAGCATGGATGTTTTCTTTCTAAAAGACCTTTTCTAAAAGCAATTCAGGCCGTTTTCGACCCCCTATAAATATGTCACAACATAATGTTATATAAAATACAGGTATCTAGTTTTATCTGTGGATAAAACTAGACATCTGTATTTTTAGTAACTAAGCAAGTATTGTATAAACACAGTATATTTCAAATATAAAATTTGTCTATAAATTTGAAACAGAAGTTTTCACTCACTCACTCACTCACTTGCTGACCAATCATCAAAAGTATTAGGCACTTCTAACAAACATAGAAGCTTCAAATTTTCAATAGAAGTAGAGTTTAGTGTATAAATATTGAAAAAAGTTAATTGGCATTTTTTACAAGTATGTTTTTAATGGGACCATTTGTAGGGTTACTTAACCTTTCATTGTTTAGTTTTGAAGAAGTAAACAACTGCCTTGTCTCAAAGGGGCAATATCCTGGCCCAGCTTCAACAACATTTTTGGATATTTCTTCAACAGATGGTCCAATACAATTTGAATTTCCTGAAATGAAATAAATAAACTTATACAATCTATACTAATATTATAAAGTGGAAGAGTTTGTTTGTTTATTTAAACACGCTAATCTCAGGAACTACTCCGAGGTCAGCTTTGAAAAATTATTTTTTGTGGGATAGTCCATTTATAGAAAAAGGCTTTAGGCTATATAACACTCCACTGCAACCAATAGGAGCAAAGCTTCAGTGAGAAAAATTTGAGGACTTTGGTTGTGTGCGTGGCATAAACGGCTTAAGTTACTCAGAAAATATGTATGAAACAATTATTCTTGTTTAATAATCATAATAACAAAAACCAATGTGAGCAATCAAAAGATAAAATTGCTATTGTCTTTCCGACAACCACGCAAACAAAGTCACAGGCACAGCTAGTAAAAGATAGAATACTGCCATCTCCTAATATTTGTTTTCTGTCAGAATACTGAAATCAATCACTAAGCTAATACTAACCCGGTATACATTCCAATCTTAACTTCATACCTATGTCATCTTTAGTAGGGACATAGTAAAAGCTGTTTTCTAAAAACTCCCATTTTATGTGTATGTCAGAAGTTTCATGACCTTTATCATTCTTTACTTTACCTCTATACCAGTTATAACTAGAATTGTGATTTTCAGTGTACATGGTTTCAAAATACTCTGGATACACAGGAAATCCCACAAGAATACTTTTTGGTAAGCTTAAGCTTATTACCCAGGGTGCATTGAAGACTATATCAAAAACTTGTTCACTTATTTTTAATTGTATCTTGGATTTGTGATCAAAGATGCTCAAACAAGTCATGTCTTGTGGTAATAGATAATTATTCTCATCAAACATAGTCACCATAACTGAATTAGCATCTACTAAATTCTTTTTCTTTGACTTTTT
This sequence comes from Celastrina argiolus, assembly GCA_905187575.2. Lineage (NCBI taxonomy): Eukaryota > Metazoa > Arthropoda > Insecta > Lepidoptera > Lycaenidae > Celastrina > Celastrina argiolus. Next base: position 8,092,527 of record LR994577.1, read on the forward strand.
ACACAGGATCTTTTGTACATTAGTAGAAATACGACCACATAATGTTTGTAATGTTTCAGATGAATGTCGATTTAGGTTAAACTGTCTAGCAGTATCTTTTATTTTTAAAAGAAAACAAATATCCACCTTGTCTTGATTTTCAATATATCTAAAGTAACATTTATCAATATTCATCTTATTGTTTTTGGAAATCTTAGAAATTGAATGTAAGCAGCGAGTCAAGTAGAGTAATTTATGTACCATGCTAAAAACTGACTTAGGTCTGACCCTCTATTAAAATAATTACTCTAATCTATGGGTCTGACGACTTTTCACTTCGCTGTATGTTTATTTGCTTTTATAATGTAGTTATTATTGTTAATTTAAAATATAAATAGAATTTATGAGATAAACAGAAAATGTTAAATTTTGACATCTGTCAGTCGTTCCACTAGCAGTAAAATTTGTTGAAACGTTCAGATCGATAATTAATTGGGATAATGTGCTAAAGAAACGACTGTGTGCGTTATGAATGATCTGAACGTTCAGTGTAAAAAGAGCGCTTAAAGGAACACGCCCCATATGATCTTTCTGGGCTCTCTTAAGTTGGCGGGGGGAAATTGAATTTTTATTAATTAATTTTTTTGGCTATTTCAATTGTTCTTTAAAACTGTTCTTTTCTAAAACAATTTGTTCTGAGGTTTTGACCATAAATAAAAAGTTTTGACGTAATAAATACTTCTTCTTCTTTTTTGGGAATGGCTCCTTGGTGATTTGCCAGTGTCAGAGTGTGCTATGAGCATAGATAAAGAATAAACATAGATTTGCTACAATACGTCAATAAAGTGTGTGAACGAGATCACAACATACAAAAACTTTAAGGAAGGAAAAGGAAGGCGACAATATTGCCTGTCTTTGTCAGAGTTCCTGTTTTTGTTTGTTGGGCACAACTGCTATGTGCCCAACAAATCAGTTGACAGTTCGGTCACAGCTCGTATCTTCCAGGATTTTTAGTGAATAATAGTGATCTAAGTGGTGAAAATAAAAATAATCTTAAGTGATACATAATACTAACCCTGCTTTACATGGATATATGTTGAATAATCGGCTGTAAAAGCCGTACTAAGCAAAAAACACGAAATATTTCCTATCATGCGTAAGTACCATTTTTAGTAACAAATACCCCTTGCTTTGATAAAATATCGACAGGTTGTGTTCCGTAGCTCAATAATAAGCTATTAATAGGTTATTGTGAATAGAAATAGTGAATTAAAATGTTATTTAAAATTACAATAATAAATGTATTATCCAACCAATGTATGTGACAAGGTTAAATTGTCATCCTCGAAACAAATGTCAGGCAGTCCGCCATTTTAAACTACTTTTTGACTTAGTAATGTTAAAGATTTAATGGGGATACCAGCTAAGGTACTCATAATTTACCCTAAAAGTGGGGTCTTTTTTAACCGATTTTCAAAAAAAGAGGAGGTTTCTCAATTCGACCGTATGTATATTTTATTTTTAATTTTATTATTCAATCTTTAGCTGTGCAATAGTGAAACTGTTGACTGTTACAGATTTCCAAAGGACTCTTCAACCCGCCAATTATGGATTCGTGCCACAGGCCGACAAAACTAGCAACCAACCAAATATACTCAAATATGCTCTAGACATTTTGAACAAAGTTGTTTTAGAAAAACAGCAAATATGACAAGTTTAAACCCGTTATCTATTTCTACGCGTCATGTCATTGAGCAGGTTAGTTACTATTATGGTATTTATTTACGTACTCTAAAAGTGATTATAATAATATTATAAACATAATATTATATTCAGAGTCTTGTGTAGGCCTACTGAAATTTACCTACATAAGTTCACTAAAAGTACTATTTTTTTACTGTAAAATAACGATGGAAATGGAAATCTTGTCTACATTTAACGAACGCCTCTACTACTCCTATTTTATATATTATTGCTTTGTTTTAGGAAAGCCGAAGAAATATTTATTGGAAGACGTATAGTGAATATAAGTCGTAAAAGTCACTCCAATAATTTCCATTCATGAACTCTTGAACTGCGGTGAATAGTTGAATGAGATTATATCTATAAATTGTAGTTGGTATAAGAAAAAAATTAATAATATGAATGTCCCCGGAAATGCTGGTAAGGGATCCACACTATACGAGGCATGAAAAGGAAAATACCAAATGCTTAAACGAGGAGGAAGAAATTCGTGCATCTACTTCCAATAGCAAACGGTATGAATACAGTTACGGAAATAATCATTTTGAATAACGACCCATATATGTTGTAATATACCAATAATTATAAAAAAATGCAAATATGTATAAATATAATGTATAAAGTGAAAAAAGTGCAAGTACATAGTTTGTGTTTTATTACTACATAAAAAGAATGTCCGCCAAGAAATTATAGTACATTCGATAACATAAATAGAGTACCGACATACATAAATTATTATTACGTCCGCGTGTGTGATGAAAATAATTATGATGTAAAGACGTTTTTTTAAAACCTTGGGTTTTGTTGTATGGTATGTTTTGGGCATACAAAGTAGCAGCCAATGCTACTTTGTATGCGCAAATGGGAACCGTTGGTACATTTACACGTCATAAACGTAACATATTGTTTCCTGCTTTATCCGTTCCAAATTTCATAATTTAATGGAAACAAATAAATAGATGAACAAACTTTCTCTCATTAATAAATTTGTATTTTACTGTTCTGTACTAATCTTTGTTAGTCCCGAGTAGTAAGGTTACTGAATAAATTGGGTAAATTTAAATGGGGTTGGCAACACAGATATTGTATATACTTTTCGTTTGTCCCTTTCGGCTGTGGCACTGTGTCAAATCTAGAGGATTCTTTAGCTAAGGCTATGAGGGGTTTTCGAAGTGTCACTTTTAGGTCCAGAGACTACCGTAAGATGGCGCTTGCATAATGTATTATGTCAAAAAAATCTGTGATCTTTGTTGGGTGGTTAATAGGGTTGCCAGATTATAGCTATTATCCATTTTCAGGTAGTGAAATTATTCATAAAGTGGTATGCTGTTTCATACACAAAAATAATCCTTTCAAATTCCTTTCTTAGTGTTCTCCTACACTTCCGAGGAAACCTACATACATTATAGCTCGCTGGCTTCAATATCTTTGATTTTTCAAACAAATAATTATTAGGTTAAGAAATTAAAAAATGTAATGTCAATAAACTTTATTATTATTTCATGCACGCTAAGATAAATATTTTACCTCTTGGGGCTCTTGCCAAATGTGATGATAGAGAGATGAAATCTGCTGGCGTAAAGTCTTGGTAATGTCAGTCTTTGAATCTTGGTAATGTCAGTCTTTGAATGCATGATCTCGGATGGTGTTTACGGTACTTAGTCATCGTTGTATTGATTTTTCTTTGTATACCTATAAGTTCTGATTTATTCCACTTTATTATGCCAAAAGAATATGTGAGTATTGGGATTGCGAAAGTATTTATTGCTTTTATGGTGTTTCGGGAGTATAATTTTGATTTCATAATTGCATTGAGCCGGTGTTGAAATTTTTGTCTTAACATGTATTTTGTGTCCTTGTACTGTATTTGGTGTGATTGATTATATCCTAGATATTTATATGTTTCGCCTTCATCAAGAGGTTCTATGCGTTCACCAGACTGAAGAGTGTAAGTATGTTGGAATGTACTGCCATTTTTTATAGAATTTATTTTAGTTTTATCTATCCCGAAGTTCATTTTAATGTCATTTGAAAATTGTTCAGTTAGTTCAGTCTGCTGGTATAGGTCAAACTCATTGTCCGCATAAAGTTTTATATCATCCATATATAATAAATGATTTATAGTCTCTGTCTGTCTGTGTTGGTCATTATACTGCAGGCAATATCCAGCCTCTGTAGAATTTAGGATATTGGAAAGCGGATTTAACGCTAAACAGAACCAGAGTGGACTAAGGGCATCGCCTTGGAAGATGCCTCTTTGTATTTGAATTGGTTGAGTCTCTATCAGGTTGGTGGAAGTTTTGAGTTTCAGTTTAGTTTTCCATGAAGTCATTGTAGCTTTTAACAAGTTTATAATTTTTGGGTGTATCTTATATATCTCCAGAACATGTAATAACCAAGAGTGCGGGACAGAGTCATATGCTTTTTTATAATCTATATACATAGAATAGAGATCGGATTTTGTTTTAGTGACATGTTTCAAAATTACAGAGTCTATTATTACGTAGTAACTAATTCTTAATCTGTGGTCTATTATTAATTGTTCTTTACAGCCCTGGCTAAATTTTCGGCATCCTTTTTGCTGTTCAGATAATATTTTATTTTTAGTTACATGTTCATATATTAATTCAGTTATACAGGAAGTCAGTATTTTATAAATAGTTTGCAAGCAAGTGATAGGTCTGTATTTAGCCGGATTTGTAGGTTGACTGTAGTCTTTTGGTATCATAAATGTTGTTCCAAATGTGATGTAAGGTGGAATTTTACTAGGGTCTTCGAAAAAATTATTTAAATAGTTGTAGAGATTCTTATGGATACTTGTGAATTTCTTATACCAATAATTGTGAATAAAGTCTGAACCTGGTGATTTCCAATTGTGTAGTTTACGAATAACTTGTTGAAATGTATTAATGGGAATGGTTTCAAATGACATGTCTATTAAATCTTTACTATATTTATTTATTTCAGTTTGTATCCACTCTGCTTCAAAGTTATGATTTATAGGTTGCTCCCATATTCCAGCCCAAAAGCTTTGCAAATTTCTTGGGTCTGGTGTGTCTATATGCATGGTGCTTTCATTTTGTGATGTATTAGAGGTGGCCTCCCTGATTTGTCTGTAAAATTCTTTCTCATTGTTAATAAACTGGCTATTTTGTTGTTTCCTAAGTGTACATGCATTATATCTTCTTAAGCGTCCCGTTAATATTGAAAGTTTTTGTTTTAGTGTATCTAGTATCTGTGTTATTTGTGTGTTTGGTTCCTCGTGTATGGCATGAATTTTGTATAGCTCCGTTATTTTATTGACATGTCCTATAAGTTTTCTACTTCTGCCTCCTTTAATGAATTGTGTTATACCTATTTTTACTCGTATATCTTCTATTCTTCTTTCAAGTCGTATTTGCCAATGTGGTTTTTTATTACTTTTAATAATAAAAAAAAAAAAAAAAAAAAAACTATTTATTTCAGGCTACATGGCCCATATTATAAATACCTTACAGACTAACATACATACAAAATATACTTAAAACTACACTTAAACTTAAACTACACGTGTTGTCGGCGACGTGTAGCGCGCTTCATTCCGGAGTCTCCCCCGGAACCTCCGGAAGACCACACCCGTCGGCCAGAACGCCTCCGCCTCGAAGGTAGAAATTAGATGAGTCGGTACTCTCACCACAAAGGAACTAAAGTTGACCTTGTGGCGAGACTCCAGACGCTCCACCCTCAAGGGGAGGGATGTCTTCTTACGGATGTAGTCCACTACATCCTTAACCTCCATGGACCAGTGCAGGCGGGACACGTACAGCGGCGTGGAGCGTACTTCACACCGAAGGCGCTGCTCGGGTCCGCAGGGTGCGGTACCGCGATGGTTGCGGACGGCGGGCTTCTTCTTCCTTCTCTCCACCAATATGAAGCCCTCCTCATCGCACCTCCTGCTCTCGTCCTTGCCAGATTGAGGAGGCTGAGCCTTGCGGCTTTCCGTAGCCTTGCGGCTATCCTTATCCCCCTTTTTCTTCGCCCGCTGGGGATGAGCGGGGTGAGCGGCGATGCTTGAGAAACTTTTCTGCTGAGTCGCTTGTTGACTCGGCGACTGCGCGACCCGGAGGGGAAGGCTAGCGGGGGCGGCGGCGGTTGCTGACTCCTCAGATTCCGCTGACACGCAAAACGATGTGTCAGCGCGCGCGCCGCCACGACGTGTGTTGACGTAGGCATTCAACTATGCTCGGGTGACCCACTTAATGAATTATTACATTTTAATTGTAATAATTCACTACGTAAGTCACGGATGGTGGTTTCCGATGCATCTAATCTACCCCGCATCTCGTCCAGCTCTGCCTTCATACCGTTGAAGTTTTTCAGCTAGCTGGAGACGTCGACGTGGTCCATCGTCACCACCGGCAGCTTGTGTAGATCTTTCGCCACAAAAGCCGGCACGTCGTCTGGATCCGTCTGCTTCAGCAGGGAGATGATGTCCTGCACGCTTCTCTCTGTTCCATCTCTCCGTCGCGATGGCATGTTCGAGCTCTGGCCGAGCGTCTCGTACAGCAACTGCTTACCTGAGCAAATCTCCTCGCTGGTGAAAGAAGATTTGCAGATCTGCATGATGCTGAGCTCGTCCATGGTGTCTATGGCGTGCTGGATAAACGCCAGCAACTCGTTGGCCACGAGCGCCATGGTAACATGCAGCGGCAATCAGCCGCGCGACTCGCAAACAATTAAATTTTGCTACGTAGTGTAATGCGGAGCGCGACCGTTCTATAGCGCTCAACGCACGACACTGACACTTTTGGGCGGATAAGACTTATTTGTTATGTTAAGTGACAATCTAGTTCCATTTACTTTGGCAGCTGTCCATGCTGCACAGTATATCACTGTTTGGAAATAATCAAAGTTGGTGTCTTCATTAATGTAATCTGGGAGTGTTATTTTATTAAGGTAGTTTACGGTACAAGCTAAATTCCTAGAGGTTTTTTGTTTAGGTATGTATACCCTATCAGATGGATCAGTATTTATAAAATGTTGTAGTGCTAGTTTAAATGTTTCGTCAATACTAGCATTCCTATCAGGTAAATATAAATTTTCTGTATTATGTTGTTGGATGGCAGGATCTAAGTCTTGTATTTGTATATTATCGACGTTACAACTATTAGCTTCTTTTATTATTATTATTATTATCATTGCCAGAATTGCCAGAACAAGACGAATCTATTGAATTAGAGGGGGAGAATGAGGAAGCGATAAATAATGAAGGCGAGATTATTGAGCAGCTAGCAAGTCACGAGATGCGCTTAAGAGACCGCTCTCTCCTCAGACGCCCGGGTAAATTTAATAATTATGTATCATATGTCGGCACAGATTCTTATATAGAGCCTAACACGTATATGGAAGCAATCGCCTGCCCTGATAAAGAGTTGTGGAATAAAGCTATGGAAAGCGAGATTGAATCCCTGAAAGACAATAAAACATGAATTCTTAACAAATTACCCAAGCACCGGAAAGCTATTCCATGCAAATGGATCTATAAGGTAAAGCAAAACCCTGATGGTACAGTTAGCAAGTACAAAGCTAGACTAGTGGTTCAAGGATTTCGACAAAGAAAGGGTGAAGACTACGACCAGACTTTTAGCCCTGTAGCCAAGATGGCAACAGTCCGAGCTGTTTTGAGTATTGCAGCTAGTGAGGGCATGAAGTTAAGTCAGTTCGATGTCTCAACAGCTTTTCTATATGGATCTCTATCTGACGAAGAGATATATATGAAGGGTATGATGACGGGACGGGTCGAGGAAATCGGCTTGGAAGTCAGTGAGGCAGACCCATGCCTCTTCAAGAAAGATAATGGGAATAGAAAGCTGATAGTGGCTCTCTATGTCGATGATGGACTGATCGCTGGTTCAAGTGAATAAGTAATTGAAGAGTTCCTTGAGAAACTAAAAGCGAAGTTTAAAATTATTACAAAGCCATTTTATTATTTCTTAGGAATAGAGGTAGAAATAAGAGAAGGTGATGATGTCAAAATTCACCAGACAGCCTATGTCAAGAAAATTTTGAAACGGTTTGGAATGCAAGAGTGCAGACCAGTGACTACTCCGATTGTAAAAGAAGAAGTAGATCAAAAAACAGAGAAGGATGATGACTTCTTTCTGAGGAACTACAGACAAGTGGTTGGTGCGGTCGCTTATCTGATGGTTGGCACTAGACCTGATATTGCGTACGCTGTGAGTGTGGTTTCCAGAAAATTAGAAAATCCCACTCCAGCAGACTGTGTAAGGTTGAAGCGCATTCTACGTTACCTGCAGTATGCTCCCAATTTAGGAATAATTTATAAAAGGAATTATAAAAGGGGTAACATAGAATGTTACAGTGACGCCGATCACGGTGGAGATGTTGCGACAGGAAGATCAACTTCTGGAGTATTATGCCTCTATGCGGGTGGAGCAGTATCATGGCTCAGCCAGAGACAATAAAGCGTTGCAATTTTTTTTTTTTTTTTTTTTTTATTTATTAAATCAATAAGAATTACATAAAAAAACTTAAACTACACAGTGTAACATAAACCATTACTGGTTTTTCCGCACACTGCTAAATGTTAGTCGTCGATTACAGGTAATCTAAAGTAAGTACTTATATAATATTTATTATTATTAGGTATATTGTATTAACTATGTAATGAACTACGAGTAGGTACAATACCGCGCGCGCCGCGCGCCGCGATATCAGTTGTCACTGCACTCACTGCACAGTGCATATTGGAAACACACGGGCATAAATTGCTACACAATAATTATATTTATTGACTATAGTTTAAGTTATTTAAGGTTAACGTTTTTTTTTTTATGAAACGTTTTATTTTATTTAAGTGTAATTTTTGTTAACCCTTGATAGCACAGTAGGGTGTTAGTAGTGTGACGTGTCTGAAAGTGTATGTTTGAGTCATCGTAGCTCTCCAACGGATGAACCAATTCCGATCTAGACCTTCCTGCCCGTCCGAAACGCCTGTTGAGATCGCTGATATTCATCAGTGACCACAACAGGCCCCAAACAAACAAAAAAAAAATCCAGATCAAAATAGGTAACTTAATAGTTATACTTAAGAAATAAATTCATCATCATCAGCTGCTTGAAAATTGGGAGAATAGTTGTATTATATTGGTAATAGTTTGGAAAGGTAATGATTTTTTAATTTGTATTTGATATTACTTTTTTTTATATCAATTTTAAGGTTATCTGGAAGATCATTAGTCAGTTTAGGTATTTGGTATTGCAACATTTGTTTGCCGTAAAGATTAAAATATCGTGGGACTGTGAACTTAATTTTAGACGCACTACGAGTTTGTTTATAATGATCTACTAAATTTAGATAGTCATCATTAAAGAAGTTTTCTTTTAATAAAATATATTTTACTTGTTCATGTATGGGTAATATGTTTGTTTTAATAAAAAGTTCAATGTTGTTATTAGTCTTAAGTTTTTTAGGCACTATTGTTTTTAGGATACGTAACTGTAGATCGTATATAACATCGAGGTGCGATTTAAAAGTTCTCCCGTAGCTGCTTAGTCCGTAATATATTGTTGCTTCGCCTAGGGCTTTATACAATGTTAATATAGTGGAGTATGGAATGTTTCTCTTTATTATTCTAAATTTTGCCAGCATAGCTCGTAGTTTATCGCAAACTGAGTTAATATGGGCCCTCCATTTAAATCTGTTATCAATTATTAAGCCAAGATATTTGTGTTGGTTTACTACCTCTATTGGCTCACAATTACAACTTTTTAGGATGCTGTTGTGTAGGCAATTATGTGTATGCGATTTTATTTTTGGGGATATGGTGCTACGGTTTTGGCTGGAGCTTACATAAATCAGCTTAGTTTTATTAGCGTTAATTGAAAGTCCCGCATCATGTGACCACATAGAGAGTAGTGTAAAATCCTTTTGGAGGTTCTTTACTGCAGTGTTAAAATCTTTACTTGCAGAAATCAAACAGGTGTCATCGGCAAATTGGTACATATCACAATTTTTTATTACGTTTACAGCGTCGTTAACGTATGCTATGTAGTGAAGAGGGCCTATAACGGAGCCTTGCGCGGTTCCCTCGTTGATAAAAACTTGTTCACTAAATACATCACCAACTTTAACTACGAAGGATCTGTCATTAAGGTAGTCTAGACACCACCCACTGAGAGGTCCTCGTATGCCGCAGTCGTTGAGTTTTTCTATAAGTGTACTATGTCTCAATGTGTCGAACGCTTTTGAGTAGTCGACAAATATAATTAAAATATGTTCTTTTTTATTTAGATGGCTGTACACGTTGTCAGTAAATTTAGAGAGTAATTGTGTGGCACTTCTACCTGGTTGAAAGCCGAATTGTTTATCTGTTATTATATTGTATTCTTTAAAAAAATTATATATTTGTCTAGATATAGCCTTTTCTATGATTTTGTCAAAGGTAGATAGTATTGTTATCGGACGGTAGTTGTTGTAATCATTCTGTTTTCCCTTTTTGAATATAGGTCTGACAATACCAGTTTTTAGTTTACTATGATAAACTCCATGTTTAAGGGACATATTGATGAAGTGAGCTATTATATCAGCTATGTCGGTTGCAATAGTTTTTAAGTCCTGGGCTCTAATGCCGTCTATTCCTGGCGCTTTGCGATTATTTAAGGACCTTATTTCTGGCATTATTGTTTTAGCCGACGCTGATTGGAACCTAAGGGAAATATTAGATGGAGAAGTATAAAGACTTTTGTTAAGTAATTTTACATTACAATTTTTTAAACAATTTACGCTGGATTCGGAAAAGGTTTTAGCAAAGCTGGACACAATATTTTTAATCGTTGTGTTATTATTTGAAAAAGCGTTTAAAATTATTGAGTCCGCCATAGGCTTTGCTCTGCCAGAGATTTCATTTAATAATTTCCATAATAGTCTAGGATTATCTTTATGATTAATAACTTGTTCTTTAATTTTTTTATTTTTATTTATGTTGATTAATTTTGTAGCATAGTTTCTGGCAGAGTTGTAGTTTTGCTTAAGTATCATGTTTGAAGTGTCTCGTATCCATTTTATGTATAATTTGTCTCTGTATTGACATGCTTTTAGAATTTTATTATTAATCCATGTTTTATTATTTTTATTACTGTTTTTATTAATTTTTAACTTTATTTGTGATTTATTATAACATTTTACTATATTACTGACAATCATTTCATAAATTTTATTTGGATTTATTATTTGTTTTAGGGGCTGCCAGTCCAAAGCTTTTAAACTATTAATTAATATATTTTTGTCGTATCTAGTTATGTAACTAATGTCCGCCCGTGTGTTTTCAGTGTGCCTCACCGTGCCTACAATGGCAAGCGCGACGATGCGATTTCAACAACGGAAGCCGAGATAGTCGCCGCCAGTGAAGCTGGAAGAGAAAGCATTTGGCTAACTCGTCTTATTGGTGGATTAATAAAGACAGAAGCTCCACCTATGCTATATGTTGATAACGAGGCAGCTGTACGTTTAGCTGAAAATCCTGAGTTTCACAGAAGAACTAAGCACATACGTATTCGTCATTTCTTTGTACGTGAGCTAGTGGCGAATGGCAGTATCTTTGTGAAGAGGATCAGCACTGAGCTACAGCTGGCAGATATTTTCACGAAGCCGCTTGCTAGGCCTCGGTTTAAACATCTGGTGAACTGCCTTGGTCAGCACATCTAGAGAAGGTATTGAGGTAAAACCTCTTTTGAGTTAGATGGGTTGACCTGTCCAGTTTTTTAGATGTTTTTTACATAACTGTTTTGATAGCTGTCTAATGTGGGTTGATTTTTTGGTGTCCTATTAAACATTACGTTTATCTTACATCCATTGTATTTTATTATATTTCATATTATATTACTTCATCCACACAGCTGCTTACTCTAAATTTTTTTACATACTAACACGATTCTTTCAATGCGAGCTAAGTTTGTGAAATGAACTTAGGTTGTAATTTTGTAGAAGTGTGTATTTGTAACGATAAGATTTATTTTTGTGTATATGTGATTTGTTCTCGTAGTGTGAGTTACCCTCCCCGCATCAAATGACAAATCGACAAACTGTTTTTTTAGAAAACTTTCCTCCGGCACATATCCATGAGCTTATTAAACCTAATCTAAGTTTATCCACGAGTATCTAATCTAAGGTGTACAAATCATGTAAAATTTTATTAAATGATGCACTGAATAGATTATCGTTACATTATTATCCTATAGTATAAATAACCAGGTCATTGTATGTTTATTAAAGAGTTTATCAATCTGAGTGAAATCTAATGACTATTATGTACTTCTTAAAAAACGTAGTGATTATAATAATCTCTTTGCTTCAAGAGCTACTACATTGCTCAATATTTTTTTTCACAATAGCAACATTGATGGGTTACGTGTCAAATTCATTGTACGCGTAGCATTTTAGAGCGGCCAACACGATAGAAATTACTGTCCATTTGCTTTATTATTTCTAGTTCATCGGTGCTTACACCATAAAAAGTGTTTAAAAATTAACTACTAGGTGTCCTAAAAATAATTAACAGAGATGGTATGTATGACAGAATATAATATAATTAAAAATTATCAACATTTTTATTCTAAATGTTTAACTACATTTAATATTGTTTTTAGCCACCAGCTCCGAGTTCTACATCAGTTGGTTCTGGTAGTCGCTCACCGACCAAAGCTAGTGCTGCCCCACGGTCCTCTACAGGGGGCACAGTGAGGCAACGGAAATCGACTACAACAACTACGGCGGCAAGAAACCGTACCACTGGAGCTGGGTCTGGTGGAATGTGGCGTTTCTACACTGACGATTCTCCCGGTGTCAAAGTGTAAGTTTTGTATACTTATAAATTCTTAGATGTAATCAGGCTTAAGTTGTTATTTTTATTTTATTTACAAACTACTATCATATTAGGTACTTAACCTTTTATAATAGAATTGAAAAATACTTTAATCAACATTTATCTGGCGGCACGGCAGTGCCTCCTTCAAGTTTAGTATTACTCCATACCATGTACATTTCTCGAAACAATTCAGGCCATTTTGACCCCTTATAACTTTGTTGTTGATAAAACTATAAGCCTGCAAATCTAGATACTAACTAGGCATTGTATAGACACAGTGTATTTCAAATTTCATAAAATTTGAAACATAAGTTTATGAATTATGACTTGTCAAAGTTTCTTAATTTTGTCACTGACTCCCTCACTGACTGATCATTAAAAGTATTAGACACTTCTAGCAATACAATTACAAGTTTCAAATTTGGAATACAAGTAGTGTTTATTGTTTATATGAAGGAAAAACTTTAATTTTGGAATTTCTGTCAAGTTGTCTAGATATGCCAACTGCATAAATAACTTTGTAATTCTATATATATGTATAAATTACAATGTTGTATTTGCACTTCCCAATAAAAACTCTAGTTTAAGTTAATCTTCTTCAAAAAGAACTGAGATCCCATCAAAAACATAACTTGTAAAAAATGCTAAGCCTTATTACTTAATTCTTCTATCGTAAGAAGTTGTGAGATACATGTTATGCCAAGTAGTTAGTTAGACAGTCAATCTAACAACATCATATAGGTAGTGATCATAATCAATATTATTAATAATCTTTTATATTTTCAATAAATAGTAGATTGACAATCGCACTAAATAATCTGATTAGATATTTATTACATGTGACATAAATAATAAGTAAATTAAGAGAACAATTTAAAGTAAAAATGTACAAAATTATTAACTTTTAAATAATAAATATATATTAATTATTTTGACATATAAAGTTGTGTTTATATTTAATAGATGTTTAAAACAATAATAAATGAAAATGTATGATTGCTGTCATTACATTGAATTATTTTTGTTGCAGAGGTCCAGTTCCAGTTTTAGTGATGTCTCTTCTATTTATTGCCTCCGTGTTCATGCTACATATTTGGGGAAAATACACAAGAGCATAAAAAATTGTTATGTTTAAATATCACTAGGTTTAAGTGAGTGTGAAAGGTGAAAGTTGTGTTAAATGATTTTATATATACAGAATAAATTTATTGATTTAAATTATGTCTTAAAATAAATTAAGTTTAAAGTAAAGAGTTTTTTTATTAGTTTGGTGGGTCTAAAGGGTTTATTTTTTGCTATCTGGATCCCATCCATCCAGCTTTTACCACACTCAAGCACCTTTATTTTATAAAATGCTTTTTAGTACTTATAAAGTAAAAGCAATAAAAGTTATATAACAATTGGTTAAGGAAGTATATTAGTCTAAATAAAAGTATTGGCACTCCTTTATATACTTTTATTTACAATTAATAACTTAAAATGACAACAACAGTTATTGTACTAATTACATAAATGGTTCATAATATATTTATGATTCACTTATTGTAATTTTTATAGGCAATTTTTGTTACCTTTTTTTATAGACCAAATTAATATGGTTCTAATGTATTGCAACTATGCAATGAAAGTGTGGTTAAAAGCTAGAATAAAATAAAATTAAATCCTACCCTTAAGTCATAATATAACTATTTTATTTATTAGACATTATTATAATAATATTTGTCAATGAAAATTCAAAGGTGCAGCATAAAAAGAAAATGTAGGACACCCTGGCAAAAGATTCAGTGTCTTATTCTATGCTATTTATAAGTTTAGTGTGAAAATGCACATGTTCTCTGAATAAAAAGAAATGTTAACTAAAATATGTATTTATTATTAATTCAGTACATTTTATTATTATTAAAATAACTTAAATTATTATAAAAATAAAAAGCTACCATATATCTTAAAAGCTAATAGTGGATGTTTCAATTGTATATATACATTTCAGCCTTGTTCATAATCTCAAAACTCATTAATGCAAAAATACTTTTAAGTACATTATTAAACATACAGTAAGGATCTGATAAATTATCCACATGTGGATTTTTTATATAATTACAATGTCATGTAAATAAAAGTAATTAAATTGTAAAAAAAATTATATATTGATCTCAATCCTAAAATGTAAATGCTGTAGCTGTCAAGATTTATTAGATATGCACTTATTTGAACATAAACCTTAAATTACTTTGTTATTAAAAAGAACACATTAATTATACATAGGCTTCTACTCTTCGACCTTTTATCCTATCGAAAAATTGATGCCATGAAACTAAAGTTTTTCCAGACCAGATCCAAAAACTAGATGTAATACCCACAATCATAGTCATAAGGTACTTTATCATAAACATTTCAAATTTAGGTCTTTCAACTTCTGTGTGGGTAAATGGGCACGGAATAGAATATAGAGGAGAAGAGCACATGTCTCTATGCCAAGTCATCATCCAACTATCAAAATATGCCTGCTCATAAAATAAACAAGCTATCACAATCAAAGCAGGTACAGTATACAGGACCCCAAATATTCCAATGCGTATCATTAACTTTTCTAGCTTGTCAGTTTTCGTTCCATCGTGTTTCATGACTGTTCTGATTCGAAAAAGTGAAACAAAGCCCGCTAGTAGAAAAATGGTACCTAACACTAGATACACACATAATGGTGCCAGCACAAAACCTCTTAATCCTTCAGCATCCCACAGTCCAACATAGCAAACACCAGATAACACATCACCTATAAAGAAAACATAGTTTTTTATATTTGTAATAATTTTTCATGCCAAAAAGTCTAAAAGATTTTTCCAGGGATATAATTTTGTGGGCAAAGAATGCATTGTAAAATGGTTTTTATTATAAAATATAATTTATGTTTGTTTATGTTTATTACACATTGTAATTATTACAATAATAATTCTTGATTTTTGAATCATGAAAGGCAGAAAATATATTCTTAATAGCTGTATTATTATATTATTCAAAAACTTACCATCAACCTTCCCCATTGCCAGAATAGATATTGTCTTAATAGCTGGAACTGCCCAAGCAGCTAAATGAAAATATTGTGAATTGGCTTCAATAGCTTCATGTCCCCATTTTAAGCCAGCAGCCAAAAACCAAGTAAGGGTTAATATTACCCACCAGATACTAGAAGCCATACTAAAAAAGTAAACAATCATAAAAAGGATTGTGCATGGTTCATGCTTTGTGCCTTGTGTAATAACAGTAATATTTGGTAATATTGCCCCGCTGAGTGTTGATGTAAAGGGTCCTTGGCAGCTCACACTATCACCTGAGCTCCATCCAATGACATATGCTGCAGCTACCATCAGGTAACACACAGAGAGAAATATAATGGGTCTCTCTGGGTAGCGAAAACGATCAGTGTCAATCAAAAATGTCAAGACAGTAAATAAACAACTGACAGTGCAAAGAGAACCCCATATTCCAATCCACATTCTAGAAAAGTTCTTTTCATCTTCACTGAAAAACATTCCATTACAAGGTGCTCCACAGTCATATTCAACTTTTTCTCCCACTTTTAATGAGTATTCCAAATCAAAATTTTTTGGTATCTTAAACTGAATTGGACAAACAAAGCCATAATCTTTAGCACCATCTAATTTAGTTGGGTCTATGTCATTACTAGTAGATTTATAATCAACTTTAGATGGTTTAGCTCCAGAAGGCTTTTGAGATTCGTGAGTGACATTATTATATCCAACACATAGTGGTTCACCTCCATTAGATACAGGCCACTTTGAGCAGTCTAAATTATCTGGCCATGGAACTCCTTTACCAACACAATTCTGTTTGGCAGACTCGCACAATTGTCGGCATGGTGGTATAGGATTGTTCAATATAGTGCACACCGGTGTATAAACTGAGCACAAATAGAACTTTAAATCTGGTGAGCAGTTTAGTTTAATGAGAGGTGTAAATTGATATAATTCGTTCCCAATGTCTTCTTGTCTAGCGTGATGTAACAAATTGGGAAATATTGTTAGATTGTATTGAAGATTTTGGCAAAATTGAATAGTTATTGGTTCGCATCGACCATGATGAGGTAAAATATCTCCTTGATGAACAGTAACATGAGATGTTGCACTTGTATCAAACAAACACAACAATGCTTGTATTATCAAAATCTTTAGCCTACTCATGTTGTGAAGCCTTTTTATGTTACATGTTATCCATATATCTACATATGTAAAACCACTTTGTATTTATCGTAAAAACATCACATTATTTCGTTTCAAAGCCTGCATAAATTAAAAATACCTCAGTTGATAGTTTGATACAAACTCGTGTGACATTCAAATTACTCTAATCTATGGTGATTGGTGACATTTGAGAATTGTTTTTTTTATTTATTGGTATGGGGAGGGTATACTACGTCCATGCTCGGGACGATTCGGTAGCTACCATCGGATCAATAATTATATCAGCATTTTATGTATATTTCTACTTCATTTTTATGAAATTACATATATATCTTGTATTACATATAAATGTACATAAAATGCATGAAATCGAAACGTAGTCTAAAACACTAAAATACAAATAAACTATGAATTGCGGACGCGTCCGATAGATCTTGTAGCGTCAGAATATATTAAGGCATTAGACGTTGATCAGTTTGAAAAAAAAAATAAGAAGTCTGACATTAGGATTGTTTTAATTTTCAATTTAAAATTTCAACAATTTAGATTTTTAAATAAAAGATAAACAAAAGTTAATAATTTAATTTATTTACTAATTTAAAACATCGATATTAAAATAACACACTTTATTATTACTTATTTGTGTATCTGCTAAGAAATAACATTGATACATTAAATAAAACTAACATGGATGTTGGTAGTGAAAACATTGATTTTGTGAAATTAATAAATTTAAAAGGCAATGTAGATAATATTACTCCTCACAAAATAGCAGTGGTAGCATTTATCCGTGAGTATGGGCTCTTGAAAATGGAAGGTATGGATAAATGGAATAATAAATAATAAGCAATAATAATATTATGCAAAACTTTTCCTTTATTCATAACAATGTACTAAATATTTCAGCAAAGGATATGATTGATCGCGCAATGGCTCCAAAATATAGGAAAGACTTTTGTATACTCGCATTAAAACTAATTCAGGTATGTCTATAATCATTGCAACTTTATAAATTATTATAATGTAATGGGGTAAATTAAAAAAATGTGATGATTTTAATGTAATCGTTATGTTTTAGTGTCCCGATATGGAATTCAAAGAGTTGGAGTTATTGTTCACAGATGGCCGTTACAATTTACTGGATGTGCATTTAGAAAATTTTTGTGTCCGTCTAAAAAATATTTACTTCAATGGTATAAATGCATTAATGGATTGTGTCACGAGTACAATTGACAAATTAATGATACAACAAGTAGAAACTATTCCTTGTATTATAACTAAGTCTAGTGTTTTAGGTAAGTTTTTAATTAATTTATCTAGGTACTTAGAAGATATTCATTTATAAATATAATCATAAGATAACTGAAAAAAATATTTCACTTCTACTAATAATAATTGTATCATAGCAATAAAAACTCTTTGTTAAAATGTAATTCAACTTTCAGGGCTATATTTGAGGAGAATCCTTTTGTATTTGGATAAGCTCACATTTGTTCAAGTTGTGTCACTGTACAAGTCATTTTGTGTATATTACCAGAAGGGAAGACCAGGGTTAATGATGAGGTCATTAAGTAAAGAGGTATGTGTGACTTTAAATATTAAAACAATTTAGACTGAACATTTAAGCACAGTGTGTTCATGGCCTTAGCAGTGAATATTTTTAATACTCAAGTAGTAATAATAAAAATCAAGTAGTAATTTATAACATATAAAGTGTACCTACTGTTTTCTTAAATTAAGTAATATAAATTTTGAAACCCAATTTTGTCAAAGTAAGTTATTTTTACCTAATTAATACCGAAACTATTTTAATTTGACTGTTAGTGGTATGTACCATGATATAAATTTAAAATTTGTAGTTAATGGAATAAGGTGTTACTTTGCAGAAATCCATATCAAAAAATTTATATTCGCGGGATATTGCTAGATACAATATATTTAAATTTGTACTGATTTAATATCATTATTTCATTTATTTTCACCTACATATAGATTAAAATATTTCAGAAACTGAATAATGTGGAATCTCAATCATCATTCAATGTATCTCAGGCACTGCCAGAAGAATCTAAAACACAGGACCTTGTGTTAAGAATGAATATTGTTGATAGAGATTTGTAAGTTATAAAAATAGTTATTAGGATTCCATTGAACTACACAAAAACTTTGAAAGTAAAAAATGATTGAACAACATTATACTTACAGTATGCACATTACTTTATTTTTATACCTGATGACCTCGGTAGCGCAGTGGTTCAGCGCGTTGGTGCTCGACCGAGAGGTTGCGGGTTCGAATCCCACCGAGGGAACAAAAAGTTTTCAATGTTCCTGGGTAATGGATGTGTATTAAATTTGTGTATTAAAATAATAAAAATCTTAAATATGTGTATAGTATAAAAGTATTAAATATATATTTCCGTTGTCTGGTACCTGTAACACAAGTTCTTCGGATACTTAGCACATGGCCAGATTGATGTGGTGTGAAGTTTTATTATATATTTTAAATCATAGTTTTATTTGTGGTTGGACTGTGTAATCACAGTTACAAGAACAGTTAATCATTAAAACAATACAAATTATTGTTTTCAGTTTAGAAGAATGCCAATGGTCTAGAAAACAGGCAGAGCTATTTACCGCTCAGCAGGCAAATCTGTTACAAATTAATGATCAGAAAGCTTTACCCCCTAAACAGTTACAGAAAACAATAATGCAAATAATAAATGACATACCTGAATATCCTGATATAGTAAGTTATACACAATTAAAAACAATTAAAATTTTTAATAATTAAATCAAATATTTTTAAATAAATACTCACTTTAAATTTCAGCATTTTCTTAGTTTTCTCAACTGCATCCGCATGAAAGAATTTTGTGGCGCTCAAGACTCACTGTATAACTGCTTCGACCGAGCCGTGTTCAATATATGCAGTACGGGAAATTCTAGTAATGATCGAAATAAAAATTTTAGATATGCAGCATTAAATAGAGCAGCTATGCACACACATTTCGGACATATGTAAGTATAATAATCATATTCATAATTATAAACATTTATTGATCCTGTTACTACGTCAATCTAGCATGGGGCTAGATTGACGTAGTGTGGAGCATCCATCTATATATAATACTATTACTATTGTTTGTGATATGCTCCTTTTATCTATTGCCCCAGGTCCACGGCGATGGAGGGGGTGCGCGAGGCGCTGTCGACGGCGCAGGAGGCGGCGGACGGCGCGTGCCTCGCGCACGCAGCGGCGTGGGGCGCGCTGGCGGGCGGCCGCGCGCGCCGCGCTGCGCTGCTGGCCCGCGTGCCCCGACCGCCGCGCGCCGCCGCTGCCGCCGCGCAGCTCATGGCGCAGCACGCCGCAGTCAACGCAGCGAGACCCGCCGAAGTGTTTCAGGTAAGTGACTAACATCGTCGTTTCAGCCTTTTACTGTCCACTGCTGGACATAGGCCTCTCCAATACATTTCCAGTGCGACCGGTCCATTGCCACCTGCATCCAACGTGACCCGGCAGTTTTCACCAGGTCGTCGGTCCATCTGGTAGGTGGCCGTCCCACACTGCGCTTGCCAGTACGTGGTCTCCACTCTAGGATCTTTTTGCCCCATCGACCATCCAATCTTCGTGCTATGTGGCCGGCCCATTGCCACTTCAGCTGACTGATCCTACGGGCAATGTCAGCAACCTTAGTTCTTCTACGGATCTCCTCATTTCTGATTCGATCACGTAGAGAAATACCGAGCATTGCCCTCTCCATAGCTCGCTGAGCGACATTGAGCCTTCTAAAAAGATCCCTCGTGAAGCACCACGTCTCAGAACCGTGTGTCATCACTGGTAACACACGTTGGTTGTATACCTTTGTCTTAAGGCACTGAGGTATTTTGGACGAGAAGACGTTGCGTAATTTACCGAACGCTGCCCAGCCGAGCTGGATCCGTCTACTGACCTCTCTCTTAAAGTTGGACCTACCTAATCGGACAGCCTGCCCTAGGTATATATATTCGTCAACAACTTCAAGAGTAGAGCTCCCAACAGTTAGTGCGGTGGGTGCAACATGGACATTGTGCATGATCTTTGTTTTGTCCTTGTTCATTTTAAGACCCACTTGTTGAGAAACTCTATTGAGGCCACCGAGCATGCGCCCCAAATCTTCCAGCGATTCTGCCATGACTACTATGTCGTCGGCAAATCGAAGGTGAGTGATGTATTCGCCATTGATGTTGATGCCAAGTCCTTGCCATCCCAGGAGCTTGATGGAATCCTCCAGAGCAGCGGTAAACAGTTTCGGGGGGGTAAACAGTGTTCAGATATGACATCCCCCTGTCTCACTCCTCTCTTTAAAGGGATATCCTTCGTGCAGTGCTCCTGTACTCGGACTGACATGATGGCGTTATTATACAAACACTTCAACACTTCGATATACCGATAGTCAATACGGCAACGCTGGAGAGATATAAGGACCGCCCATATTTCGACGGAATCAAAGGCTTTCTCATAGTCCACAAACGCCAAGCATAATGGCCGATTATACTCTTCGGTCTTCTGTATAATCTGCCGCAGCGAATGTATGACTAACATACATATGGGAAAATGTAATATTTGGTACAATAATAAAGCTAGTAAAGAGAAAAAGAGGATACGGCCAAAAGTCCGTAGACGCACTTAGTTAATTAAAAAAATAGTTAATGGAATCTAGCGTTACTTTGCGGAAATCCATAGCATAAAATTAAAATATAAATATTATATTTTGCAATATCCCGCGAAAAAATTGTAACCACAACCTGCAAGCAAATGGGTGAGTGTATGCATAGACATACATTTAAAGTTAAAAATTTATTTGGTGGATCAATGTAGATTGGTTATTTAAAGGAACATGACATTTTACATAGTTGACCCGTGCCAACTTCCTTGGGCATAAAATAGGCAAGGGTCTCAAGAATTTAGAAATCGAGTCACTTTATTGGCCTAAAATTCGAAAATATTTTTTACAGATCATAAACAAAGGAGACTCCATTAACTATCTACATTCGATGACGGATCTGACGATGGCTGGCCTGGCTAACACCGCCGCTCTTTGGGCCCTGTACGGAAAGACTGAAATGGCGTCATTAAACTGCCAACTTCTTCTCAATCTTAATACGAGTAAGTCTCAGTCAAACCTTAATACGAGTAAATTAGATTGAAGTATTTGTGTGTCGATATCATCGTCAACTTAAACAAAAACATTATTTGTAGCCAAGTGACCATCTAGTAAAGCAACGATTATTTGTTATGTAGTATACATAATATTTTGAGTCTATGGCTCAATAATTAGAGCGACGGGTCTCAAGCAGGAGGCACGTTTTTATGCAGTAATAAGTACAGTGTAAACTCTATATAACGCCACTGAAGGGACTCTGATTTTATGGCGTTATAGAGAGTTGTCGTTAAATTGAGAGAAGAGAAATCAGAATTAGAAAAAGAAAAAGTTTATTTCAGACTAGTGCTAGTAGATATGTCCCATTTCTAATGCGCGTATCAGTTAAACTTTTTCGTCAATACACAGCGATTTTCTTTTACTAGCTATGTTTACAGTTTGAAAGTTTATGAGCAACTAAGAATATGCTAACGTAGGTATAGATAATCCATGACTCCTACTTAGTCATGGTCAAAAACATTCTACACGTGCAAGCAATCCCAATTTGTAAACGAAAGAACGAATTTCTTAGAAAGTTCGCTATGCATGATGCCGACAGTCAAGTTTATTGCCGGCTAGGGCCTAGGGATTATAAAGAGACAGAAGAACGTACACAGCTGTGCAGTTTTTACTAATTTTAGCAACTTAAAATGTAGTTTTTATTACTCAATTGTTGTCGTTATTGAGAGTGGGTGTAATGCTATGTAGAGTGTATCATTGTATGGAAGACAAGCTAAACCAACCAAAGCCAATATATCTCGACGCCTTAGGGAGTTTGACGTTAAATCGAGGGACGTTACATGGAGTTTACACTGTATATAGTAAAAATTGTGCCCATAACACATTACGCAAGTTCCTTGTAGAACTTAGCACAGGACCAGATTGTAGTGGTGTGAAAGCGTACATAAGACATGAAAATGTTATCATTATTTATTTTCTGTTCATGAGCAATTATGGCCAATAGTTAGTAATATTATACTAAAAGCTCCTTGGTACAATAATAAAGAGAAAACAGGATACGGCGTTTGATTATTAAAAAAATACTAATTGTGCAATTTGCTGGAACATAGAGTGTCGTGTGGGCGGCGGCCACGCGTGGTCGTGGGGCGGGGCGACGGCGTGCGCGCGAGCAGGCGCGGCGTGCGCGGCGCAGTGGCGCGGGCGCGGCGCGCTGGCGGCGGCGTTGGCGGCCCCCCGCGCAGAGCCCGCGCTGCGCCGCGCCGCCGCAGCGCACCACGCTGACGCTGCGTTGCGGACTGGTATGTATGATTATTTAGTATTCATTTCATTTTCGTACATTATTCGTTGAAAATATTGGTGTTACATTTTTTTATTTCATTAGTGACAATATTATGTAGACTGTATTATTTCTTTTTAATGTTATGTTATAAAAATATCGCCTCCATGGTCTATTGGTTCAGAGCTTCGCTCTCAACCCAGAGGTCTCTCGATTTCGATTCCGGCGTTGGAACAACAAAAATATTCTTTTCAAGTTTGGTTAGGACAATGCAGGCTGATCACCTGATTGTCTGACAAGAAAGATGATCCACGCGGCGGATGAGCATGTAAAAAAGTCGGTCCAGCGCCTGTTCTCTCGCCAGTCGTGTCGGTTTACCGTCCCACTGGGTTATGAGAGTAAAAGGAAGAGAGAGTGTCTGTGTATTGCGCACACACTTGCGTAGCTGGTCTGGTTTCAATGAAATCGGCTACAGACACCGAAATCGACGAGGGGAGCTATTATTATTATGTATACGATAAAGCTAATATCAAAATTATTATTTAAATAGGAAAATGGGAAGAAGCTGATCAATGCATTCGACAGTTAGCCTCGTTTGATAGATGGGAGAGTCAGCTGCTGAAGGCTGAGATGTACTTTTTGAAAGGAGACGCGACGGACGCACTGGAGGTTCTACACGACGTTCTCGACTACTGCAGGACTGAAGACGAAAGCCTGCATTACATGGCGATACGGATCAAAGCTATGATCATGATGTCGGAAGTACAGCACACGTTCAGCAACATTAGATCAACTAATATAATGCTCCTGAACGAAGCACTGTCTTTGGCCAAGAAGTATAACTTGCATTATTTGGCAGCCATGGCCGAGATGCATATCGCTAACGTGCAGCTGCATATGGGCGGTTCGAAAAATTCCTTACTACTCGTACGGAAAGTGTTGCCCATAATTATGGAACACGGCAGCGCCTACGATACAGCAAGAGGTAAGGTTTTAAGTCTTTTGGACTACAAGTTATTTGACTTTGTGTAGGTTTTAATATAAAATAAAAGGTTTACATTATAAATACTCAAAAACAAATAAAATAGTTACCAACGCATTTATCTATTTATCTAATGACTTGCAATGAAAACATTATTATTTTAAAATAGTTTCGATTGATGTTTTAAAATAAAATTAAAAATTTCCAGCGCTCCTGTTGTACACAAAGTGCCGCATAGCAACAGCGCCGCCCGCCGGCGACGCACGGCTGCAAGTCCTACAGACGTGTTGTAATTCACTTGACGTTGTCAAAGAAAACTTTACCAAAATCGGAGCGCAAGCGCGATTGTTACACTCTTGGTATTTACAGGTAAGTTTCACTTAATATTTAATAATTCGAATAATTTTAATCGATTTTTGAGATTTAAAGGAAAATATTAAAAAATATTGTGAGAAAATAGTAAGAACTTAGTATTGTATAACGTAATTATTCTTATATTGTTTTTTTTCAGGCTCAATTGTATCACGACATTGGCAATGTGATAGCTAGAAATCAATGTGCGTGGATGTACAGACAGATCGAATCGCAAATTTCTGTTGAGTCATCAAATATGCTACTAGTAATGTATTAATTATTGTTAGGTAAAAAAGTTACTTTTGTATTTGAAAATAAAGTGATTTTGCATAAATAAAAGTGAAGGTTTTATTTAACTTGTTTATTCTAGTAAATTTTGTCATTTAAAAGAGCTTTCTGAATAATTTCAGACATAGTTTCCTTGATGTCTCTTGTCAAAACTTCAGCTACTAACACTTTCGTGTCACTTTGTATTTCTGACTGTACGTAAGCATTCTCGCCTAGTATGGGAGTATCATTCCAACAGTGCCCCAGTGAAGCTTGCGACTTACAAATTCTGCCCAGTTGTAGTAGCAGCGAAGTTATATCTTCTAGTAAAGACGGAAAAGCTGTGCATATCCTTACAAGAGATTTAAGTACAGGCTGGAAGAGTTCTAAACGCATGTCGCTAGGAAGAACTGAGAGCAGCGTAGAAAGTGTATTCACACACAACCTAGCTATTGACATGGCCTTGGGTAAGGCATACTGAATAGATAAGTGTGACACTAGATCTACTGCGAATATTTGCTTCTCTAGTGAAGCTTGGCTGAGCAGTTCTGGTATGAAATCTAAACATATATGCATCGATGGTATGCCCTGAACAGTAACAGAAAGCAGTTCCCTGGGATACCCCTGAAAATGAACTAGTTTCGCAAGGGAGGGCTCTGAAATAAATATCTGATGCAAAAATGAACAAATAATACTTCTCGCTTCTCGCAAAGACCACATAAGCTCTGGCTTAGATTGGTCTTCATCAGTTTCTAAACAAGCTTCTAAAAGAATCTGCAGAGCGGCACTCTCTTGGGCAGCAACAAGTGCATTCTTTAATTCCTCTCTTTCTGCATCAGAAGTCAGCTGTCCGCTTTTTTCTAAAAGTGGTTTATCGAGTAAATGACGACTCAATTGACTTCTGGATGCAGCTAGACTAGCTTCTAGAATTCTAAGCACTATTTTTAATATAGGGCCACATCTAAAAACGCGTACATCGCACCTCAATACTTGCAATGGATCTACCAAAACATTTTCTTGCGTTACAGTTACGTTCTTTGCATTTCCGTTGTTAATATCGAGCAGAGCATTTATAGTCATGATCCAAAGACAGCGTGGAAGTACAGTATTGAGCCGAAGCCAAACTTCGCGATATAGTTCTTGAATGTGCCTCGGGACTTGTTCACCCAGAACACTTCTAATATATTTAACTGTTATCTCAGCAAATGGCCATATGTCAGTGGGGTTTTTGCTGAGCATGGCCTTTAATATTTTCCCAGTTCTGTAAGGATTTTCTTCGATACATTGAAAGGCTTCATTTATTGAATAATCGGATAGAATTATATCTACGCGTTGGCGACAAGAATCACCGAATACTTGGTCATCCATCCAGTCGTCGACGAGTGACAGTTGAGGAAAATGCGTAGCCAGGAGACGAAGCAAAGGGCTGAAAAGACCGCCGTAGCTCATTTGATCCTTTTGAGCTTGATGTAAAAGATACTTAATAGGCAATTCAGAAAGAAAGGCAGTAGAGTAGCTTTTGATTTTCCTTCCATTTGCAATGAGTGTTGCTGCGTTATTTAATCTTACATCTTCGTAAAGTAGTAAGTAGTATATTAGTAACAATTGAGATGCCAGTGTAGGTTTCTCTATATTCATTTCGATTGATTCTCCATCTACATCCATAGGTGTAAATTCTTTTAGTTTAATTTTGGAGTCGAAATTTACGCCGAAAATAGAATTTCTGAAGACGCGTCGGATCTCCTCCTCTGTGATAGGTTGATTAAAATATTCATTTGTCCCCTTGTTGTTTGTAACAAGAATGGAATTCACATATACCTCTACCAGGGCAGGCATGACGGGATGTAGAGGTGCTATGCAATTACAAATTTGCCGGTAGATCCAATTCTTGATTGGAACTTTATGTTTAGAAAATGCTCTGGATTTAAGCAATTGATGAATGCAATGTACAGGAAGGTAGCCATTAATATTGCTATTAAGATTTGCAGTGACGGGGACTTTGACAGCATGAGCAGTGACAACCTGGAAATATGTAATATAATAAATATTAATAAATGACTTTTTAAAATTATTATTTATCAAAATTTTAATTATCGCACTGCTTAAGTACCTGCTCAGTAAATATTTCTTGCGTAAAGGCTTGCTTGATGCGCGCCAAACCGTTAGGTCGTACAGGAACACGCATCCCCAATGTCGCACATACCAGTTCGCCAACAGCAGCTAACTGTCCAGAGTGGAAATGGATGGCGATCAGCAACAACATTTCTCCAAAAGACGCGGTCACACCCGAATTACTGAAAATAAACTTATTAATAACATACACCTGTTCATTGCTCCTGCTTTATTTACACATTGATGAACAATTATGTCATACTTTGGTTTCATTTTTAAAAGGTAAACTATTATTATCTTTTATACTGGAATGTTTTCAAAAGCAACCTTATATTTAAAGTTACTTTCTTTTCCTGATTGTACATAGTTTAATATAATTTAAATTTATGCATTTAAAATAATTGATATTTTTGAATACAAATATAATAAATTAAATAATAATACAGTGAGATTATATGTATATAATAACAAAATATTATAATTACCTTTCAAAATATGCCTCCTCTTTAACAAGCCATTGCACCCATTCAATTGCTTTCTTTTCATGGTCTGGTGCAGCTGTAAAATAAAAAATTAGGGGATAACACAAACAGCAATAACAATTTAGTGTTACATTCCAAGTTTTATATATTTACTTACTCATAAGTGATGGACAAGCAAGTATCATACACAGACTGAGAGACACAAACCGAACACCGGCTGGTGTTGGAGGAGGCTTTTGAGTTACAAGTCTAAGCAGACTAGAAACTTCATCGTCTTGAAATTTAATTCCTGCAATGCCCCTAAATGCACAATACAGCCTCAATAATGCGGAGGCGTCGACTCCCGCCGTAGACTCCTTAAGCCTAGTTAAAAGTTCTTGTCGTAACTTCAGTAAGGCCGCATGTCCATCGCCTTTGCTGCGTTTATGTGAGTTTCTTAGAAAAGTAGCAAACCATGATCTAATGCCTTGGTCAGAGCCCAATAATAAACTGGATATGAAAAATACCTAAAACAATAAGTAAGTTTTGAAATTATAGTGATATTATCAATTGTTAGTAATGGGCAGGAACTGATAAAATTTACCAAATCATCTTGATGATGTGTCAATGTAAGGTTGATGACCAGAGATGGCAAATGGGAGGCTGAAACCGCCTTTGCCCTCACTGAAGCAGATATGTAAGGACAGGCAGCACAAAGTGTCATTAAAGTTTTTGCTCTAATACCACCTTCCTCACTTCTTTCAGCATTTAGAACAAGAGACTCTCCCACTGAAAATAAATATCTTATTATTTTCTGTTTATTACATAAGTTTTGGAAAATTCTAAGGATGTATATATTATTTTAGTCTTGATCATATCATGCTTCTATACAAAAATATACTTAACTAAAAGCTAGTTATTACAACAAACCTTCTTGTAAAGTATCAGGCATATTGGCTACAACCCAAGATATGATAACGGGGCCTTTGTTAACATGTAAAAGCACTTCCACAATGTCACATATATTAAGCAAGTTTGGAAGTTCAGCAAGGCTAATACAAATCACATCTGTTATCTCCTCCAAATATACATCATTGTCAAACAATTCTGATGGTTTGATTGGATTGTCTGCATTAGTTGTTTTGTTTTGATTATACTCAGAAAGTTGAGCCTGCATTTGTAACAGCTCTGACAAAACTAAACGAACACGTCTTGCTGAATCGGATTGTTCAAAATCGTTAGCTATTCCATTCACAACATTTTGGATTAAAAATGATTCTGTACATTGTGATCCACTCTTCTGACTAAAATCATAAAAAATAAAGCATGAACAATTATATATCACATACTTTTACATAAACAATACTGATAAACGATTTTAATATAATTATACCGCATTTGTTGTTCTTTCTTCAAATCGACTTCTAGGGCATGGAATTCAATAGACAGTAAAGATACTATAAAGTTCACAAGATCTATTCCAGACAACAATGTAAGAATATCTTTTTTTGCTTCAGCACAGTATCCAGTTATGTCTAAAGGCGCTATAAGTGCCATTCGGACCAGACAAGGTATAATTGGGCGTATTTCATCAGAAGAACATCTTGTTAGAGTTTCAATATCCACATCTTTTAACGCCTTAAAGACGCGAGGCTGAACCGGCTTCATGAATACGTAATCCATGTTTACTTGGAGTTAAATAATTACAACTAATATGTTATTGATTTTGCAGTGTATAATATGTTCATCTTTGCAGAAAAACAGAAATCTTTTAGACAATAAATTATGATCGCTTTACAAAAGCATAAATATAAGCGTTTGGTGTTCTTCTTCTTCTTTTATTGCTTCTTTTATTCTTCTTCTTCTTTTATTCTTCTTCTTTTATTCTTCTTCTTTTTAGCGTTTGGTGTTAATAATTAATTGCAAATTGACTGCTGACTGCTGAGCAATGTCATTTTGTCAAGTCGACAGCTGTCACCTGAGAAACTGACAGCTAACCATAGAAAAAAGTATTTTATGGCTCTGTTCCACTTCCTAACTCTTAACGATCTGAACATTTTTTTCGTTCAGATTTGCGTTTCCTTAGCACTGTTTAGGATCGTTTTGAACTGTTCCACACCTCTGAATAAGGAAACTAATGGAACTGCCATACCTACAAAAAAAACGTGTATACCTACGCGGCTAAACATGGCGGTTTAGTGTTGTGTTATCGATAAAGTTATCAATGATTCATTATTTATTATTGACTTAATTCTCTGCGACATTAGCGTAGTAAAATCTAAACTTCAGTAAACTTTTTATTAACTTGCAGAGAGCAACAAAATAGTCATGACCGTGTTGACAGATGGAAGTTCCAAATCATTTCTCACATAAATAAGCTTATACCTATCCTTATTGGATTAGAATTATAGACGAACTCCGTAGCGCAGTGGTTGAGCCCATTGGTCCTTGAGCCTGAGGTGGCGGGTTTGCATATCGGCGAAAAGTTTTCTGTTTTGCTGTCTCATGGATGTGTATTTAATATACATACCTACATAATCTTAAATAATATAATAAGTAGGTATAGTATAAAATATTAAATATGTTTCCATTGTATGGTCCCCGTAACACATGTTCTTGTAAT